>OX235273.1:106846053-108331361 GCA_944472155.2 Trichobilharzia szidati | reverse complement strand
ACTGGATATTTTTCATTCGAATGCAAGATGCTGAAAAGTTTTCATTGTGTATGATTAATATTGTTCGGAATAGTGTTTAATATTATATATATATAATTATTATTACCGTATGCATATATTGATCGATTGATTGCTTTTTGTTTAAAATGAACCCTGTGCACGTATGCTAAAATTGTTTTTGTAGATATATTTAATAATGTCTTTGCCCTGTAAGCAGCTGACGAGAAGGCAACGAAATAAAACTGCTAAAACTGTAGTTCTTGCTTTGCTCAAATTTCTGTGAATTGTCAAGAGTTTGGTTTGTCAGGATTAAATTTATTTATACGAGTTTGATCACAGATTGATGTCAGTTAGAGAACCATTGAAAACCAAGGAGTACTACCAGACAGCTCTCTCATCCTAATTTGGGATCATCGGCACTACGCATCGACCGCTAGGGGTTCGAACCCAGGACCTTCCAGTTACAAGGCAAGCTGGCTCGTATACCATTCTCTAAATTCTAAAAGTATTCAGCCAACTGTAGATGAATTTCCGTAAACGTGTATAGTACTTAAAACACTGAGAAATTTGTTCTACACCATTTGTAATCTTCAATATCAACGCGTTATTGTCACAGTTAATTATAATTGATTGTTTCATATTACTTATGAGTAGCATAAAAAGTAATAACCTAAAAACAAGGTAAGTGTTCCCCTCACGTCGAATAGGAAGTCTTTTGAGGTTTCAGCAGTGGTGTAGGTGGTGTTTCATCTACCGAGTAGAGTTACTAGCTTCATATTCAATCTTCCCTCTACATTGGCTACTAAAATAGGTAAGGTTTTTATGAGTATATCGGCCGGGAAATCAAACCTGGATCATTCTTCGTGACGAGGATGAACCACTGAACACCCTTAGACGCAGAGAATATACAAACAAACAAACAAATACGTCACAAGATTCTTTTATTATCATACAAGAAATTCAGATTTTTAGAGAAAAAGAATCATAGACAGCCGAATACAGAGATCATAATCCTAATCATACACACAGAAAGAACATAATCAAAACTCTTCTTGATTACAGAATAACACACATACACATAAATACACCATGAACTATATAGCACCATTAAAAAATATGACAAGTAATCATTTATGACAATGACATTTGATCCTAATATCGAAAATTATCCCTCCCAAAAAAGCACAATTAATTCATAGGTTTATTCATTTTCTTTTGGTTGGCCAGTTAAATTGTTCTGAAATAAGATAACGTGATGCCAATGTTAGTATAGGCACACCGGTTGGAATTCCAGGACACGGTCCATGACTTGAAGCAATATCCAAGTGTGTATACGCCAAAGGCTTTGAACTATTCTTTGTATGCTATAAATTATAAGAAGAATAAATAATATTACAAAAATAAATATTTATTAATATATAAATATCTGTTAGAGAACCACTGGAAAACCACCTGGGAGTACTGGACAGCCAGCTGTCTCGTCCTAGTTTGGGACTCTTTATCTGTACACACCCACCACAGGGGTTCAAACCAAAGACCTTCTGGTTACAAGGCAAGCTAACTCCTACACCACTGAGCCACTGGGATCCGATCCAATTGCCAGCCCATGAATTCTAACCTCTGCCAATTCACAACATAGCGCGACCATTTCGAGATGTCTTCTTCGATGAGTTACTGCGTCATTTCCAACCTGTTGCACCCTACTGGTCACTGCTCATGATGAAATCCTCTATGCAATCAAACAAAATCCCTACTAAACCAATACTTGAAAACGTAAATATCTAATATGCTGTGTGTGAACAGCACTCCTAGTTGACACTTAAAATTCAACTAATTCTTCCAACAGATTAATTAATAAAGTGGCATAGATTGAAGCACAACAGAGTCCAGAAGACAATGGAGATGGACCTGACGTAACCTGAGGAGAATCCTGAGTGAAATCAAGCGCCAAGCAGGACCTTTGAGTGAAACTGGAATGAAAAGCGAGTTGAGAGATGGTGCCCAATCGAGGAGATAGCATGTGAGGAGAAAATGAAGGTTTATGGGTAATTGTGGAGCCAACTGAATCAGGTTGCAAGGAACTAACTGAAGTGGTGATGTGCGTGCTGTCGAAGCCCTATATGTTCCAATCGGAACTCAAGGGATGGATGAGTTCACGTCTGTCATCATATAATACAAAATACAACTAAGTGAGGAAAAGTGATTTCCTCAGAGATATAAACAAGTAATTATAATTGTTAAATTCAATCGACGGGTAAATCTAAAATTGCATACGAAGTGGCTTTCGTGGCCCAAATCGACTGGTGGATAACGCTTTAGTGTTTGAAACTATGAGCACTGGGTTCAAGGCTCGGTGGGAACATCATCACTGACTGCGGAATGGTGCAGATGCATTCACTCCTTGTGACTTGTAATAACCAATAAAACTACATTGTTCTTCCATATTAATATTCTTTTTGCCTCATATCTGTGTTCACCGTCTTTATTTTACATTTCCTTTTACTTTCTTTTCTGGCTTTGTGTGCTGAGTGAAGTGTGGCGACTCGAACTGCTGCACATCAGTGCAAAGTTCTATGTTGAAAGCAGCCAGCACTGCAGAATGCAGGTACATCCAGTGACTGACGAGTCCCAAATAGGACGAAATGCGCATCCTGGATTCCACTGCCAGTCACCATCCACAAATTAACTTCTAATTATAATGGTAATTACTAGAGTACATTGCACTTCACTCACTTGATCATCCCATTGAAATATACTCTGGCGTACGCGTGAAATCCGGCTATCAAACAAGGGACGTGTGTACTGCTCAGCAGTTCGCTCCATCATTCTGTATGGCTCTGAAACATGGCCAATACGAGTTGAAGACATGAAAAGGTTGACTGTTTTTGATCATAGATGTCTACGACCTCTTTCTCACGTTAGGTGGTATAATAAGGTAAGTAATTTTGACGTTAGGTGTAGTGTTGGGCAAAGAGGGAAAATCAATCGGAGAGGCTATAAAGTTACATAGATTGAGATGGCTAGGTCACGTGCTGCGCATGCCTAGCCATCGCCTCCCCCGGCGGGCATTACTAGCTGATATAGGTGCAGGTTGGAAAAGAGTAAGTGGTGGCCAAACTAAAATATGGCATCAATCAATCCATGAAATCCCTGACAGTAAAACTGAGTCAGGTAGGGAGATGCAGACTTCCGGGTTGGGGCCCTCGGGACTCTAAGAATCAATGGCTGGAGACAATAGGTGATATGGCTCAAAATCACTGTCAATGGCGCAGATGTATTCAGTCTCTGTAATCTTTCATATTCCTTTCTACCATTACTCATTCTGTTTCACTCTTATACTTGTCAAAACTCTATTGATTCTCTTTACTCATTTTCTTGTCTACCTTTGTGTGCTATTCGGAACGTGGCAACTCGAAGTGCTGCACTTCAGTGCCAAGTTCTATGTTGAATCCAGCCAGCCAGCCAGACGAAAAGTAGGGTTGAAAGAACTATTGCGCAGTACACACATTCCTTGATCGATGAGCTAGAGATGACGCCATTTGGCAAATGATATACGAGTCTTTTTTATTCGTGCTGAGTTTTCGTCAACAATGAGCCCATTAGGAATGATGTAACTTCTCAAATAAGTGATGTGGTCAACAACGTGACGCCCAACCACTTCACTTCTGCTTACCTTTAAACTACGAGTTAGTGTAAACTAGTCCTGTAGCATAATTTTGCATTTGACACGGGAGAATCGTATGCAAAATATACTAAGATTTCTAATCAAAGTGTTCAGAAGACTCTGCATTTTGTTAACCCTTCTACCTAGAAGGACAATATCACGTCAACAATTCTGCCCCCAAGTCGCCAAATGCCCATTAGTATAGCCATAATGGACTTTCTTTCAAATGGCGACACTGGACATCCCTGACTGCCATCACATTAGACGAAAAGTTCCCATAAGCTTTTAAACGGTTATTTGAGTTAGGGTAATGTTCTCCTTGATTATTACTCATTTCAAAGTACCCTTGGATCGACACAGTTAAATGCTTCCATAAGATTAAAAAAAATGGCAACTGTTGGACATTGGAGAAAATGCCTATTTTCCACAGCCCCTTCATGTGTGGAGATATGATCACTACACTCTACTCCTTGACTGACAGACTGACTAAGCTGCAACGTACAACTTTGCACAGAAGAGCACTAATTCAAGCTGCCACACGATATATGTATATATGCCGCAAAAATATAGAGAAAAAGAAGGGAATGAAATCTAAAAGAACCATAGTGAGCACAAATCCACAGAAGAAATAACGGTAACATCAAGGAATATTTGTAAATTCAATGGGTTTGGAGGATATTATATTACACAGAGTGAACACATCTGTGTCATTGAGAACGCTTTTGAGCTAGATTAGTAGTCTTCAGTCATTACTTCTTAGCATCTCAATGACCCTTACGTCGGCTCAGACTAACTGTCAAAGACTTCATGGATTGGTTTGACCGGCTCCAACTCTTTTCCAATCAAATCATATTGGCCACTTCACAACCTTATCCACTGACAGGCTTAAAACCACTATGGTCCAACAATATATATATATGTATATCCCTTTACGTTGCCAGTGGGACATAGGGCTTCAAGCTACAGCTTTTCAGTTTCGATAGCAGCTAGCGTTTGCCAACCTCATGCCCAACTTTCTCTCCTTACCAGTCTTACTACTGGTTTGGGGAGGTGAAGGAGTGCGCCTGTGACTGAGGATCGAACCCCACACCATACACGTGGTCAACGAGCATTCTATAGTGATTACAGAGTCATATAAATCATAGAAGGACGGTTACAGTGGTCTATACAGCCTGAGAATGATGATTTACAAGACCTATTGAATATGCTACAGCTACCATATATACACATATACTGACACATACGGGTATACACTTACTGAATCCAAACCCGAGGCAACAATCATAAATGCTACTGGAGATTGATGTCCTCTACAACGTTTTCCAGCATTCAAACGTGCAGCATTTTTTAAATCAGAATACTCTTCTTCAGATTTATGTACATCGTAATCTTCCCGTCGAAGAGTTGATATCTAAATGTAAAAGACAAAAGAAAAGAAAAAAAAGGAAAGGAAGTGAAAATCATGATGTAATAATAAAGTGGAGTAACTAACAACTTCCACTGAATCATTATAGAGTGTTGGGGACAAATCAAATGAAATGACTATGAAATTGTCAAGGGATTATCATTTACAGCGTGCATGTATGATAAGCAATAATAATAATAATCACCAAGCTATTTCATAATATAGTAAATTTTACTAACATAACATAAGAGTTACTGTTTGCGTCGACAACTCGGTCGGTCGGTCGGTCGGTTTTCGACATGGAATCTTGCACATATGTGCGGCAGTTCAAGTCGCCACACTCCATGTACCACACAAAGCAAAAGAAGAAAGTAGAAGAAATGCATAATATAAACAGTAAACAGAGGTGTGAGACAAAGGAATAGTAATAACGGAGAACAAAAGTTTAATTGGAAATCATAAGTCACAAGGAGTGGATGCATCTGTGCCACTGAGAACGATTTTGAGCCATGTCACTCGACGCCTAAACTCAATATTGCTCACCTTATTATACCACTTCACACGGGAGATAGAACGCAGACACCAATGATCGAAGACAGCTAATCTTTTCATGTCTTCCACTCTCAATGGCCAGGTCTCACAGCCATAAAGGAGGATAGAGCGGACTGATGAGCAGTACACACACCCTTTGGTCGATAGCCAGTCGGATATCACGTCTACGCCACAGACAGCGTAAACTGGCATATGCGAAACTAGCCCTCTGTATCCGTACTGAGATTTCGTCAGAGATCAACCCGTTGACACTGGCTGATGGTACTTCCCAAGTAAGTGAAGTGGTCAACGTGCTCTACCACTTCACTTCCTATTTCTAATCTAGGATTCGGTGCAGTCCAATCCTGTAAAATCATCTTGCATTTGGCGGGCGCGAATCCCATGCGAAAATTCGTAGATTGCAGTTCAGGGTGTTCAGAAGACTCAGCATTTTGACAGCGTCCTCAACTAGAAGGATTATATCGTCTGCATATTCCAAGTGATGTTATGGGGTTAGTAGTTTTACTACTATTTCTCTCTTAATTCTGAACATTTTTGATCATCCTAATTTAGCACTAATGCTTCTTCTATTTAATAATTATAATAATCTACTTTATTCCAAAAACAGTACTTATATTATACAGAATGAAATTCTCACCATTTGTCACGATATTGCATCTGATTTACTCAAAATATAAATTAAATTAAAACAAAATTAACCAGAGGAATTTGTCCACATTTACGATACAAAGTCAAAAATATTCGAAATACGAATTGGGAATATTATACATAATAATAATAATAACAGTGAGTTTGCTTCAAACAGTATTGTTGATTCAGTTTGGAAATTTAAGCATATTATAAATTATTGAATCTAATGTTCTGTTAATGTAGCAGCATGGTGAGTGGAAATACAAATTTAACAGTTATAACACAGCTTAAATGATGTTCACACTTAATAAAAAATAAACAAATATAAACAAAAAATTGCGAGGATTATAAATACAAGAAGTACAATAACAATGGAGGTCGATGTTGTAACGGTGGAGGAAATTGGTTTATTCAATAGTGCAAAGAAGGTTAGTTAGTTAGCTCATACCTAACACTATTTTCATCACATAAAGTAAGTGCCACCCAATATGGTATTGTGGAATTTTTATACGTACGTGCATAAAGTTTTCTGAAAAGACCTGAAAAGATTAGCTATCTTCGATCATAGGTGTCTGCGTTCTATCTCCCGTGTGAAGTGGTATAATAAAGTGAGCAATATTGAGGTTAGGCGTCGAGTGCTAGGTAAGGAGGGGAAATCAATAGACGAGACTGGGAAGTTATATCGACTGAGATGCTTAGGGCATGTGTTACGTATGCCTAGTCATCGCCTTCCTCGACGGGCAATGTTAGCTGATATAGGGTCAGGTTGGAAAAGAGTTAGCTAGTGGTGGTCAAACCAAAACATGGCTTCATCAGTCAATGAAATCTACAACAGTTAGTTCAAGCCACGTTGGCGGGTGTACCCTGCTATCTAGTTGGGGTCCTCGAGACGGTAAAAACCAATGGTTGGAAACAATTGGTGACATGGCTCAAAATAGTTCTCAATGGCTGGCCGCAGATGCATCCACTCCTTGTGTCTTATGATTTCCAATTAAACTGTTTTGTTCTTCGATATTACTATTCTTTTACCTCATATCTCCGCTTTTTGTCTCTATTTTGCATTTCTTTTTACTTTATTCTCTTGCTTTGTGTGCTACATGGAGTGTGCGACTTAAACTGCCGCACATATGTGCAAGGTTCTATGTCGAAAACCGACCGAAAAGACTTCTGGATTTACCTGAGGAGGAGACACAAAGTCGGAGCTGAGGGTAAAGTGGGGGATGCTCACAGTCTGACAAGATTCCTTTAGCGAATTTGTTGCATGACATCTGGTGCCTATCATTAGTGACAACGTCAACAATTTGGCCCAATTGGATTCCACCACTCGGCCTACTGACTGACAGTCTTCAGAGTTCTACGAAGTATGCCATTGTCTTTTTTTAAGCAATACATCAACGAATAAGGGTGAACAGTAAAGAAGAATAGGTGAGATACACGAATTGTTTCATTTCATTATCAGTTATCCGTGTAAAGTTAGGCTTACGTTAACTCGTCAACATACCAAGCGAAAACATCAAAGGAGGACATGAGAAAGTCTAAATAATGAAATGAAACGTATAGAAAAGGTATGTATCCTAGATAACTATCTCGTTCAGATGGAAGGTTATATCGTGGTGGTGTGATAGAGACAACAGCTTCCAACGGAATATTATCTTGACAGTAAGAATAATTTTTTTGATTATAGCTTGATTCCACACCGTAGTTTTGATACAAGTATGGAATTTTCAGCATGTGATATCGGTAGCCCAAATTTAGCAGGCCGACCATTGATATCGGGTGTGCGTCGGCAGGGGATCGAACCCCGGACTTGTGCATGGTCGGCGAGAGTCCTAACCATTGTCCCACCGACTCACCAACACTGTATTTGTTAGCGTTAACGTCTGAATACAACAAGCCAACAGTTCAATACTGCATTAACAACAGAATACTATATGTGTATTTCTACATTCTATTTCATGTCGTTTAATGTATTAAGCCAAAATCACACACTCAGCGATTGGTTAAACAATATAAACAGTATAGGTCTTCTTTGATCCCGTGTTTTGCGTTCTGCTGTTACAATATCAGTGACTTGATTTTCATGATGATGATGATAATGACGATGAATAGCAATAAACTGTGCTTAGTAAAATCAACCATAGTGCACCAGACTCTATGGTTTTTACCAACAAAAAAAAATATTATCCCATCATGAAAGAGGAGAGGTTTACATCAAAGGGTAAAAGACAGATTAGGAGGTACATAATTGATGATATACAACACTTTGACTAGTAAAAAGCTGAAAGTGATTGATAAATTAAAGCATTCTATACTACTGAATGAGTGAATGAGTTTCAACATAGAAATACGCACAGAATTGCGACAGTTCATGTTGCCACATTCCATGCAGCCTAGAAAGACAGAGAAAAGAAGAGAAGAAGAAATAGTAGCATAGAAACAAACGAAGGCTGACAAAGGGAGAGTGAGTGAGTCTGCAGCATTATCAACTCGCTTGAGCCATAATATCCCAAACAGCCTCCAGCCATTAGTTCTTAGCATCTTGAGGACACTAACTAGGCAGTCTAAGGTTTCCTTGAGTAGCTGTCTTAAACCAACTGTCACAGACTTCATGGATTGATTGATTGATGCCATATATTATGATGATTTGCCCACGCTGAACTTTTTTCCAACCAAATTCTATGTAAGCTAATATTGCTCCACAGGGGGGAAGGTGGTGGCCTCAGAATGCGTAATACCACCTACCTCTATCCTAGCCATGTCAATCAATCGATACAGCTTCACAACCTAATCGACTGACTTACCCTCTTTACCCAACACACTCTACACACACACATAACCTTAGTACTGTTCACCGCTTAACGTAGGATAATACAAAGACACCATCATGATATTCAAAATTATGAAGAGTTAATAAGTAGAGCAAAAGTTTCACTTGACTAAAATACGTACACACACACACAGAGCACATCAACAAAATTCAACAATGTACCAAATTACCTTAAAACTTATCCTTATTTATACATTAAGATACTTGCAACGCCTGACAGTAATGGTAACAACATAATTCAAAAGTGCATATATATAAAAGTGATTACAATTCTAAATGAGTACAGAGTTGATTAGAGTACACACAAAACAATAATTCCAAGATAAATTTTCTCAAGATAGCAGCAGCATAAATCAGTAAACCATTGAAAACTGGGGAGCTTTGATATCTAATTAAACCCTGAAGAAAAATTCAACGCATTACTAGTGACTGTATATACAGGACGAACTTCCCAAGGTTATAAATAAGAAGTTATATCCGATGGGGTGGGTATAAGGCAAAAAATCGATGAGCTGCGGTGTCAGTGAAGCGCGGAGAGAGATATACATACTAATGCTGTTTGTATAGTGAATTGGGAGTGAATTGAATTCAACACCAGTAACTGAATGTTATAGTGTCTTGTCTTAGTCATCTAATCTAAGGTTAGTGGAGTGAGTACGCACTGATGAAGATTCCTAAATTCGAAGGAAACAGATATCCATCAGTATTCATTCACGTGGTTTTCAGAAGTTTTCTAACAAGTCCACACAAAAGATGTTATACGATAAAAACAACCTCTGATTGAGTTAACAGATAGTAATCCTAAATCTCTGTAACACATGAGTGAATATATATATATATATGTCAACTAAAGACGGAACACACATAACATAGTCCCACTTGTAGTTCTACATCAATTCTGTTTTGCAACGTTAAATTCTATGTTATCAAATTTCACACAAAGATACGTAACGTTTTTATTTTATTCGATTTGCCTACTAATCATATAATTGCACACTCCTTTCAAGTTTTATATAACCTATGAAATATTCTATATATGACAGTAACTGTTTTCCCACTTGACATTCAACTATGATTATCATCACTAACATTATAACTGGATTTCATACAACTATTATTATTATTATTTTATGTTGTTCTTAGCATCCTGAGGACACTAACTGGGCAGTCTAACGTCTCCATAAGTGGCTGGCTTAAACCAACCGATTCAATTCCCTTACGGGATATAATTTATTAAAAACCATATATATATATATATATATATATACATATGGTGGAAAATAGACAAGTTAGGTGAAGTTAAAAGGACATTTTGAAGGTCAAAATAACAATGAAGACCACTAAACCAAATAACAGAGGTAATAGTACATCTGCCTAACTGGTATCAAAACAAAATTTACCAAGGAAGGCGGTTTAGTGTGATGACGAATTGTTGCTTTGATTGCATAAAGGTGGTTTAAACTTTCTAACTGCTAGTTAGGAGTTCCACAAACTTTAGGATACGCCCCAAACACGTTGGATTCTACTGAAAAGGAACGTAACTAAGGCTCTTTTATACCGAACAGGGCAGAAACTGAGGGCCCCTTTTAGCAGATATTTATATGTCGTACATTGAGAATTTATCGGAGGATTTAATCGTAAATGTACCACTTTATAGAAGGAATGTAGATGATATTGTAATCTTCAGTGATAAGTGTTGTTCTGCCACCTCAATTTAAATCGAACGAATGAAGTTCATAATAGCATATCACTTACATCTGGAGAAGAGGAAGATAACTGTTTATCTTTCCTAGACATATTGTTTAGTCAATGGCTTGATGGGTCAACAAAAAGATCTATTTATAGAAAACCTACATGGACAGGACAGTATCTTAATTACCACAGTTTCTGCCCTGTTCGGTATGAAAGAGCCTCAGTCATGTTCCTCTTCAGTAGAATCCAACGTGTTTGGGGCGTATCCTAAAGTTTGTGGAACTCCTAACTAGCAGTTAAAAAGTTTAAACCACCTTTATGCGTTCAAGAACAATTCGTCATCATACTAAACCGCCTTCGTTGGTAAATTTCGTTTTGATACCAGTTAGGCAGATGTACTATTACCTCTGTTATTTGGTTTAGTGGTCTTCATTGTCATTTTGACCTCCAAAATGTCCTTTTAACTTCACCTAACTTGTTTATTTTCTCACCCCTGACCTCATTATTAATCTCATATATATTCCTATGATAGGTCCGTGTGTATGTCATCAGATTATTCGAAACGTAGTGTGCAAACACATTACACGATTCCTACAAGATAAGTTTTATGTTACCACAGTGTTAGGCAACGTTCTCATTTTCTAAAATGAGAACGTTACTAGCCGGTTCTAAGTCTGGGAAAAAGGCAGGTGGTTGATCGTGTGGCTGGCGATTCTACCTCAGAAAATCAACTAGTTCGCCACTGAAACTTCAAAAAATAAGCCTATTCTTCGCTGGATTGGAGAGATGCAATGACGCACTCTGGCGAAAGCCTTCATATAAAGCCAGTCAACCGATGTGTTTTCTTTCGATGAAAGCAAAGTTAAGCATGGGGAATCTACATAATATAAACCTTATTTTTTGTAAACCTTGACTCTTTGCTTCCTTTGTTTATAAATCTAGCATTTCTTTGAAAAACTCCTATGCAACTTTTAAGAGTTTAGCTTTAGGGATTTGATTTGTCGCAAGTACGGTCACAGACCGATATCAATTAAGGGGGGGGAGTGGGTGACGGTTGAACAGCTATGTCGTCCTGGTTTGGGATTCATTGACAGTAAGCGCCCACCGTCAGGGTTCAAACCCAAGAAGACCTTCTAGTTACAAGACGAGCTTGTAGACCATTCAGTCTTACATAACAATTCCTTATTTTCCTTTGTTTCTGTGTGCGCAACCTGACTACAACTCATTCAATAAATTATTCATCTTATTTTATTACCTAACTCTGATTCGCTTATTTATCTCCTCTTTCTTATGCATTGATGAATATTAAAATCTGTGATTATGGCAACTCATCCATCAGCTATGTTACTATCCTCATTCCACGAAATAATCGATTATAAATGCTATTGTGTACAGTTAAAGAAGAAGAAATTGAATTCGTTGAGAGGAGCCTCTTTGCTGAATTACTTGTTGTTTTCACTGATGTTTTGAGGATATGAGGACATCTCTCGATGATCTCCTCAGTGTATAGAAAATCAAAACTAGTGGTGATTCAGCGAAGAGACTCTTTTCAACAACGAATTTATTATCGAACTGTGCAATCGTATACGATGTGGTTTTAAGAAACTATATCAGGTGAGAGAGAGAACTGAATCATTGGTGTGAATGCATAAAATAATAATAATAGTAGTAGTAGTAGTATGAAATGCAATTAAAATGTTTGTGACGTCATAATCATAGTTGAATGTCAAGTGCCAAAACAATTATTGTCATATGTAAGATAATTCATAAGATGTATAGATGTTGAAAAAGGGGTGTACAATTATGGGATTTGCAGGTAAATGAAATACAAACAAAAACGCCCATTAAAATTTTCGAAAGAATGGAAACTGAACAAAGAGTACTCTTTCCGATAACTTCTTCATCAGGCTCTACAGTTATATATACAATATAGTGAATGTCTGTCTGTCTGGATTCAACATAGAACTTGGCACCGAAGTGCACCAGTTCGAGTTGCCACGTTCCAAATAGCACACAAAGGTAGACAAGAAAATGAGTGAAGAGAATCAATAGAGTTTTGACAAGTATAAGAGTGAAACAGAATGAGTAATGGTAGAAAGGAATATGAAAGATTACAGAGACTGAATACATCTGCGCCATTGACAACGATTTTGGGCCATGTCACCACCTATTGTCTCCAGCCATTGATTCTTAGAGTCCCGAGGGCCCCAACCCGGAAGGTGTCTTGAGTCCATCCAGTTGTCCACAGTTCTGCATACCCAAGCTGCATGAGAGCAGCTAAAAGAATGTTCCGCTCAGCACATCACCAATAGTTGAACTAAAGATGATGTGCATATGCGCCTAATAAAAAGTTTCCTACGTGTGAAGAATGGTTTGACCTTCTCTCTGATTGGTCGAGAGAAACAAGGAAGTCTGGAATTTTCCTACCCTATTGATTAGTCATTCACATGATAGTAGGCCGCCTATACATACATATAAACATGTGAATAATTCTAAGTGAAAAATGGGAATACCCGTATACCTTCTAAAATTATTATCTCCGCTATAGTAAGTGCTACGGGGACGGGACAGGTACCAATCGATTCCTCTCGTCGAGCTGAATCGAATGGTGCATAGAACGAGTGAATGAATTAATTAGTGTTATGAACAACATTAATGTTGTTGAAATAACATCCAATCAATAATATTGATAGATTACAGCCCAGTAGCATCAACATAAAATAAGCTGAATGTCAGAAAAATTATGAAAGATAACAACACAAATTCATGAATTTATAAGTTCTACTGAAGGTCGGGCAGTAATAGGGGCTGGACCTGCTTCTTTTGTACACAGAGCACTGGTTGTTTGAGGCGAATTGCAATAGCCTCTGCTGTTTGGAGCATGAGGTGCTTCGATGATTTTGGCAATTTATTTGTAACCCGGTAGATTATAGAGAAGGATTCTTCCACGCTGGCTTTGTGGCCGGTTTGCACCAGATGGTCCAATATCGAGCTGTTAATGGTTTTAACAACACCTTTACTTAGCCATAGTGGGACAATATACCAGTGATTTCGGCAAAGCCTCCAAGTCTGTGGGAAACTATCCCGCCAGCAGGCGTTAGCGGCAACCGTCGCCGGTGGCACTAGCCGCTTACTTTACATCCATGATGTAATGAGCCAGACTAGATATCTAGTCGACACAGGCGCCGAAGTCAGCGTCCTTCCTGCTACATCAGCAGATCGACAGAAGGAACCTAACTTCAACTTACAGGCTGCAAATGGAAAACCAATTGCAACCTATAGTCAGACCGTAGGTTTACGCAAACCTATTCAGTGGATTTTCCTTCTTGCTGACGCCACAATGCCCATCATCGGCACGGACCTACTCAATCATCATGATTTGCTCGTAGACGTCCGCCGTAAACGACCAATTGACAACACTACTAGTCTGTCTATAAAAGGCATCACCTACATAGGCCCCAGCTTGTCAATCGTTAAGATGAAAGCAATCCTCGATCCAACTTCTCAACCGATTGTTGACAAATATCCGGAACTCAATTGCCCATCTAACGATCTCCCGTGCATAACCAGCAATGTTATGCACCACATCATAACCTCAGGACAGCCCGTGACATCTAAAGCACGACGACTGGCCCCTGATAAACTGAGAATTGCTAGAAATGAATTCGATCATATGCTCACCCTTGTCATCATTCGGCCATCGAATAGTCCATGGGCATCCCCATTGCATATGGTACCGAAAAAGGATAGTAACGATTGGCGACCCACTGGTGATTACCGGCGAGTGAACGCCAAAACAACCCCTGATTGCTACCCTTTGCCTCACATCCACGACTTGACGACAACGTTATCTGGAGCATCTATATTCTCAAAAATCGACTTGGTTAAAGCGTATAACCAAATCCCGATGGCAACGGAAGATATTCCGAAAACGGCTATCATCACACCTTTCGGACTTTTCGAATTCCTACGTATGCCATTCGGCCTCCGGAATGCGGCCCAAACATTCCAACGCTTCATCAATGAAGTATTTCGCGGTCTCGACTTTGTATATGCATACTTAGACGACTGCCTCATTGCCAGTCCAGATAAGGAAACTCACCTTAGACACTTGGACTTGGCATTTGAAAGGTTACGCCAACATGGTGTTACCATCAATATCCAAAAGTGTCAAATAGGCGTTGACTCACTCGATTTTCTGGGTCACACTATTGACTGTCAGGGCATTCGCCCACTGGCTACTAAAGTCGAAGCGATACTGAACTTTCCGGAGCCAAAGACAGTGAAATGTCTTCGCACTTTTAACGGCTTGGCAAGTTATTACCGACGATTTATTCCTAACTGTGCTTCTCTGATTCAGCCATTAACAGACCTCCTTCGAGGGAATAACAAGTCTATCGAATTCGACGCGTCTTTTCGACATGCTTTTACTCAGGTAAAGAAAGCTATTGCAGATGCCACCCTTCTTATGTATCAGGACCCAACGGCACCGTTAAGTATCTCAGTTGATGCATCAGACACTGCAATCGGCGCAGTTCTGCAACAACTAGTTAACAAAGAGTGGCAACCACTCGCCTTTTTCTCGAGGCGCCTTCAATTAGCTGAAACGAAGTACAGCACATTTGGAAGAGAACTTCTAGCTATGTACTGTGCTATACGCCATTTTCGACATTCAGTTGAGGGTCGTGAATTCATAATTTTCACTGACCACAAACCTCTGACGTACTCTCTGAACTCAACTTCAGATAAGTATTCACCCAGAGAATCACGACAACTGGATTACGTTTCTCAGTTTGCATCGGATATTCGACATGTATCCGGAGTGAACAACACTGTGGCAGATGCCTTGTCACGTATTTGTTCCTTCACCCAAATCGACGGCATAGACCTTGTAAAACTGGCTCGTCTTCAAAATGAAGATACCGAGCTTCAGCATGAGTTGTCGAAAACAACTCTACAGTTAGCCGAGAAACCCTTAGGTGTAGGAAAAGATACTATTCTCTGCGATACTTCCACCAGTACTCCTCGCCCATCGTGCCTAAAAGTTATCGCCGTAACGTCTTCAATACGTTGCATGGCTTATCACACCCAGGTATTCGAGCTACCGTCAAACTCGTAACTAGTCGGTTTTGTTGGCCTGGTATTAATAAGGAAGTAAGAGAATGGGCACACACGTGCTTAGCTTGCCAAAAGTGCAAGGTAATAAGACACACCAAAAGTCCCCTTGGCACCTTTCTTATCCCCGATGCCCGTTTCGAACACGTCCATATAGATTTAGTTGGACCCCTTCCAGAATCTCATGGATATACCTATATGTTAACCTGCATCGATCGCTTCACACGATGGCCTGAAGCAGTACCCCTCAAGGATATATCTGCTGAAACCGTCGCACGCGTCTTTGTAGAAAGATGGATCGCAAACTTTGGATGCCCATATTCCATAACAACTGATCGTGGGCGGCAATTCGAAAGCGGTTTATTCTTCGCTCTAACTAAAATCCTTGGTTGCATGCATTTTCGAACAACAGCCTACCATCCACAAGCTAATGGTATGGTAGAACGTCTACACAGACAGTTGAAAGCTGGTTTATCAACTGCAAATAACACCCATTGGACTGAATCCCTCCCGTTAGTTCTCCTAGGGATACGAAACGCTTTAAAAACCGATTCTGGTTGTACTACCTCTGAGCTAGTATATGGCACGACACTACGACTGCCAGGTGAGTTTGTTTCTCCCTCGAGCTTCCCACCAGCAGTAGATCACTCCTCATACGTCAGTAGGCTTACAAACGCTATGCGTTCAGTTAAACCTGCTCCCTTTCGACCACAGTCCACTGATGTTTTCGTTCACCCCTGTTTAGAAACTTCTTCACACGTATTTGTTCGTCGCGACTCTGTGCGTCGCCCTCTAGAACCCCCCTATGACGGACCATATAAAGTAATTAAACGTACGAATAAATTCTTTGTTTTAGACAAGAAAGGCCGCGGAGACACCGTCAGTATCGACCGTCTGAAACCGGCTTACTTGGAAGGTAATCCTATTAGCCTAGAGCTAAACGTACCCCATAATCCACAAGTAATTGAATCTCCTTTAGTCTTCGAAGAACTCCCTAGCACGGCGAAAGCCACCGAAACGCGTTTTCTTAGAGTCTTCGACCGAAGTTTCGGTGGCTTTCGCCGTGCTAGGAAGTTCTTCGAAGACTACAGGATATTCTATTACTTGTGGATTATGGGGTACGTTTAGCTCTAGGCTAATAGGATTACCTTCCAAGTAAGCCGGTTTCAGACGGTCGATACTGACGGTGTCTCCGCGGCCTTTCTTGTCTAAAACAAAGAATTTATTCGTACGTTTAATTACATTATATGGTCCGTCATAGGGGGGTTCTAGAGGGCGACGCACAGAGTCGCGACGAACAAATACGTGTGAAGAAGTTTCTAAACAGGGGTGGACGAAAACATCAGTGGACTGTGGTCGAAAGGGAGCAGGTTTAACTGAACGCATAGCGTTTGTAAGCCTACTGACGTATGAGGAGTGATCTACTGCTGGTGGGAAGCTCGAGGGAGAAACAAACTCACCTGGCAGTCGTAGTGTCGTGCCATATACTAGCTCAGAGGTAGTACAACCAGAATCGGTTTTTAAAGCGTTTCGTATCCCTAGGAGAACTAACGGGAGGGATTCAGTCCAATGGGTGTTATTTGCAGCTGATAAACCAGCTTTTAACTGTCTGTGTAGACGTTCTACCATACCATTAGCTTGTGGATGGTGGGCTGTTGTTCGAAAATGCATGCAACCAAGGATTTTAGTTAGAGCGAAGAATAAACCGCTTTCGAATTGCCGCCCACGATCAGTTGTTATGGAATATGGGCATCCAAAGTTTGCGATCCATCTTTCTACAAAGACGCGTGCGACGGTTTCAGCAGATATATCCTTGAGGGGTACTGCTTCAGGCCATCGTGTGAAGCGATCGATGCAGGTTAACATATAGGTATATCCATGAGATTCTGGAAGGGGTCCAACTAAATCTATATGGACGTGTTCGAAACGGGCACCGGGGATAAGAAAGGTGCCAAGGGGACTTTTGGTGTGTCTTATTACCTTGCACTTTTGGCAAGCTAAGCACGTATGTGCCCATTCTCTTACTTCCTTATTAATACCAGGCCAACAAAACCGACTAGTTACGAGTTTGACGGTAGCTCGAATACCTGGGTGTGATAAGCCATGCAACGTATTGAAGACGTTACGGCGATAACTTTTAGGCACGATAGGGCGAGGAGTACTGGTGGAAATGTCGCAGAGAATAGTATCTTTTCCTATACCTAAGGGTTTCTCGGCTAACTGTAGAGTTGTTTTCGACAACTCATGCTGAAGCTCGGTATCTTCTTTTTGAAGACGAGCCAGTTTTACAAGGTCTATGCCGTCGATTTGGGTGAAGGAACAAATACATGACAAGGCATCTGCCACAGTGTTGTTCACTCCGGATACATGTCGAATATCCGATGCAAACTGAGAAACGCAATCCAGTTGTCGTGATTCTCTGGGTGAATACTTATCTGAAGTTGAGTTCAGAGAGTACGTCAGAGGTTTGTGGTCAGTGAAAATTATGAATTCACGACCCTCAACTGAATGTCGAAAATGGCGTATAGCACAGTACATAGCTAGAAGTTCTCTTCCAAATGTGCTGTACTTCGTTTCGGCTAATTGAAGGCGCCTCGAGAAAAAGGCGAGTGGTTGCCACTCTTTGTTAACTAGTTGTTGCAGAACTGCGCCGATTGCAGTGTCTGATGCATCAACTGAGATACTTAACGGTGCCGTTGGGTCCTGATACATAAGAAGGGTGGCATCTGCAATAGCTTTCTTTACCTGAGTAAAAGCATGTCGAGAAGACGCGTCGAATTCGATAGACTTGTTATTCCCTTGAAGGAGGTCTGTTAATGGCTGAATCAGAGAAGCACAGTTAGGAATAAATCGTCGGTAATAACTTGCCAAGCCGTTAAAAGTGCGAAGACATTTCACTGTCTTTGGCTCCGGAAAGTTCAGTATCGCTTCGACTTTAGTAGCCAGTGGGTGAATGCCCTGACAGTCAATAGTGTGACCCAGAAAATCGAGTGAGTCAACGCCTACTTGACACTTTTGGATATTGATGGTAACACCATGTTGGCGTAACCTTTCAAATGCCAAGTCCAAGTGTCTAAGGTGAGTTTCCTTATCTGGACTGGCAATGAGGCAGTCGTCTAAGTATGCATATACAAAGTCGAGACCGCGAAATACTTCATTGATGAAGCGTTGGAATGTTTGGGCCGCATTCCGGAGGCCGAATGGCATACGTAGGAATTCGAAAAGTCCGAAAGGTGTGATGATAGCCGTTTTCGGAATATCTTCCGTTGCCATCGGGATTTGGTTATACGCTTTAACCAAGTCGATTTTTGAGAATATAGATGCTCCAGATAACGTTGTCGTCAAGTCGTGGATGTGAGGCAAAGGGTAGCAATCAGGGGTTGTTTTGGCGTTCACTCGCCGGTAATCACCAGTGGGTCGCCAATCGTTACTATCCTTTTTCGGTACCATATGCAATGGGGATGCCCATGGACTATTCGATGGCCGAATGATGCCAAGGGTGAGCATATGATCGAATTCATTTCTAGCAATTCTCAGTTTGTCAGGGGCCAGTCGTCGTGCTTTAGATGTCACGGGCTGTCCTGAGGTTATGATGTGGTGCATAACATTGCTGGTTATGCACGGGAGATCGTTAGATGGGCAATTGAGTTCCGGATATTTGTGAACAATCGGTTGAGAAGTTGGATCGAGGATTGCTTTCATCTTAACGATTGACAAGCTGGGGCCTATGTAGGTGATGCCTTTTATAGACAGACTAGTAGTGTTGTCAATTAGTCGTTTACGGCGGACGTCTACGAGCAAATCATGATGATTGAGTAGGTCCGTGCCGATGATGGGCATTGTGGCGTCAGCAAGAAGGAAAATCCACTGAATAGGTTTGCGTAAACCTACGGTCTGACTATAGGTTGCAATTGGTTTTCCATTTGCAGCCTGTAAGTTGAAGTTAGGTTCCTTCTGTCGATCTGCTGATGTAGCAGGAAGGACGCTGACTTCGGCGCCTGTGTCGACTAGATATCTAGTCTGGCTCATTACATCATGGATGTAAAGTAAGCGGCTAGTGCCACCGGCGACGGTTGGCGCTAACGCGTGCTGGCGGGATAGTTTCCCACAGACTTGGAGGCTTTGCCGAAATCACTGGTATATTGTCCCACTATGGCTAAGTAAAGGTGTTGTTAAAACCATTAACAGCTCGATATTGGACCATCTGGTGCAAACCGGCCACAAAGCCAGCGTGGAAGAATCCTTCTCTATAATCTACCGGGTTACAAATAAATTGCCAAAATCATCGAAGCACCTCATGCTCCAAACAGCAGAGGCTATTGCAATTCGCCTCAAACAACCAGTGCTCTGTGTGCAAAAGAAGCAGGTCCAGCCCCTATTACTGCCCGACCTTCAGTAGAACTTATAAATTCATGAATTTGTGTTGTTATCTTTCATAATTTTTCTGACATTCAGCTTATTTTATGTTGATGCTACTGAGCTGTAATCTATCAATATTATTGATTGAATGTTATTTCAACAACATTAATGTTGTTCATAACACTAATTAATTCATTCACTCGTTCTATGCACCATTCGATTCAGCTCGACGAGACAAATCGATTGGTACCGGTCCCGTCCCCATAGCACCTGCCATAGCGGAGATAATAATTTTAGAAGGTATACGGGTATTCCCATTTTTCACTTAGAATTATTCACATGTTTATATGTATGTATAGGCGGCCTACTATCATGTGAATGACTAATCAATAGGGTAGGAAAATTCCAGACTTCCTTGCTCTCTCGGCCAATCGGAGAGAAGGTCACACCATTTTTCACACGTAGGAAACTTTTTATTAGGCGCATATGCACATCATCTTTAGTTCAACTATTGGTGATGTGCTGAGCGGAACATTTGGTTAGCTGCTCTAATGCAGCATGGGTATGCAGAACTTTGGACAACTGGATGGATTCAAGACACCTTCCGGGTAGGGGCCCTCGGGACTCTAAGAATCAATGGCTGGAGACAATAGGTGACATGGCTCAAAATCGTTGTCAATGGCGCAGATGTATTCAGTCTCTTTAACCTTCATACTCCTTTCTACCATTACTCATTCTGTTTCACTCTTATACTTGTCAAAACTCTATTGATTCTCTTCACTCATTTTCTTGTCTACCTTTGTGTGCTGTTTGGAACGTGGCAACTCGAACTGGTGCACTTCGGTGCCAAGTTCTATGTTGAATCCAGACAGACAGACATTCACTATATTGTGTATATAACTGTAGAGCCTGATGAAGAAGTTATCGAAAAGAGTACTCTTTGTTCAGTTTCCATTCTTTCGAAAATTTTAATGGGCGTTTTTGTTTGTATTTCATTTACCTGTAAATCCCATAATTGTACACCCCTTTTTCAACATCTATACATCTTATGAATTATCCTACATATGACAATAATTGTTTTGGCACTTGACATTCAACTATGATTATGACATCACAAACATTTTAATTGCATTTCATACTACTACTACTTCTACTACTACTACTACTATTATTATTATTATTTTATGCATTTACACCAATGATTCAGTTCTCTCTCTCACCTGATATAGTTTCTTAAAACTACATTGTATACGATTGCACAGCTTGATAATAAATTGGTTGTTGAAAAGAGTCTCTTCGCTGAATCACCACTTGTTTTGATTTTCTATACACTGAGGAGACCATCGAGAGATGTCACATATCCTCAAAACATCAGTGAAAAGAACAAAACAACAAGTAGTTCAGCAAAGAGACTCCTCTCAGCGAATTCAATTTCTTCTTCTTTAACTGTACACAATAGCATTTATAATCGATTATTTCGTGGAATGAGGATAGTAACATAGCTGATGGATGAGTTGCCATAGTCACAGATTTTAATATTCATCAATGCATAAGAAAGAGGAGATAAATAAGCGAGTCATCAGAGTTAGGTAATAAGATGAATAATTTATTGAATGAGTTGTAGTCAGGTTGCGCACACAGAAACAAAGGAAAATAAGGAATTATTATGTAAGACTGAATGGTCTACAAGCTCGTCTTGTAACTAGAAGGTCTTCTTGGGTTTGAACCCTGACGGTGGGCGCTTACTGTCAATGAATCCCAAACCAGGACGACATAGCTGTTCAACCGTCACCCCCCCTCCCCCCTAATTGATATCGGTCTGTGACCGTACTTGCGACAAATCAAATCCCTAAAACCAAACTCTTAATAGTTGCATAGGAGTTTTTCAAAGAAATGCTAGATTTATAAACAAAGAAAACAAAGAGTCAAGGTTTACAAAAAATAAGGTTAATATTATGTCCCCATGCTTAATTTTGCTTTCATCGAAAGAAAACACATCGGTTGACTGGCTTTACGATGGCTTCCACACCAGAGTGCGTCATTGCATCTCTCCAATCTCCAGCGAAGAATAGGCTTATTTTTTGAAGTTTCAGTGGCGAACTAGTTGATTTTCTGAGGTAGAATCGCCAGCCACACGATCAACCACCTGCCCCTTTTTCCCAGACTTAGAACCGGCTAGTAAGCTAGGCGAGGTTAGTGAAGATAAAGGGGAAATTAATCAATTCGAGAAGTAACAGCTTATTTCACGTCAAGAGTAGGAGTCGTAGTTGCAGTAATCCTACTGATTTAGTCATTTAAGGTATCATTGTTCAATTTGAGATGGAGAACACGTGATTTCATATTTACCTCCGTCTCTATGCACATCCTGACTACAACTCATTCAATAAATTATTCATCTTATTACCTAACTCTGTGTGTCGGTGACACAGCGGTTAGGACGCTCGCTGACCATGCACATGGTCTGGGGTTCGATCCCCGGCCACAGACACACTCATTTACCAGTAATAATAGCTGGTAAGGAGGAAAGGTTGGGTATGAGGCTAGCAACCCCATCCTGTAAAAATAAACACTGCTAGAGAAACTTCAAGCCTCTAGCCCTACTTTTCACTGGGAACGTGAAGGAATAAAAAAATTACCTAACTCTGGCGATTCCTGAACTCTGCATACAGAAGAAGTTCGTTCAATCACTACACTTGCAATGGACGTAATCTATCTTATTACCCGACAGGTAAATTCTACCTAATCCTTTTCTCTTCTGTCTCTTCATTAGTATTATTTTGTCTTCTCAATTGTATTATTTTACATTTTCAACCTTCTTGTTCTCTACCCCCACCCGATTTAATTTCTGCACCTCATTACCACCGTTACTGGCTTGACCAACGCTCAATTTCTAGTCATTTATGTTACTTCATCCAACTTATTTGCTAAATTTCAGTTCTAATTTAAATGGCATTATTCTCTACCCCACTTCTACTTAGTCTCTACCTGTAATTACCTCTGTTGCTACCCTGAAACATCTTAGTTAATTATATTACGTCATCTAACTTACTAACTCAATCTTACTTTAGTTGCTGTCTAATTAACTTTGTTTCTATATTAGATCAGTCTTGGATTACCTGATTAATTATCTAAACTTGACAAACCTCATGTACACACACACACACACAAAATATTATTAACGACTAACTACCCACCAGGATTTATTCAGAAATGTGTGAGCACCCAGAGTAAAAATAAGATTAGCAATGGAAAGGACAAAAATAATATAGCATTTGAAGCCTCTGTAGTACTGCCAAATAGAGAAAGAACATCAGAGACCGTATACAGGATTCTCAATGAGGCTGAAATTAGAGTGGCATTTAAACCAACCAACCAACCAACCACCTCTCTGAGAGATAAACTTTGTCGGTTTAAAGAACTGATGAATCCCAATGTAGAAAAACAATATAATTTACCAAATACCATGTAATGATTGTGAGTGAAGTCGATTACATAGGTCAAACTTATAGATCGGGGTCAATTAGATTATTGGGACATCAAAATTTATCTAGATTGATCCTGTTAAGTTAAATTAATCTAGAAAACAGCTAGGCTATTGCACTGCATTCACTTGCATATCATCACAAAATAGGATGAGACAGAGTGAGAGTATTAAACAATTGTATAGTTAAGTGGAGAGAGAGAAGGAGGTTTATCGAGTCAACACTGCACACGTGTAATCGAAATGACGCAACGCCTATACGGGAGATATGGAAAGTGGCAACAAACAACAAGGAGAAGAGAAAGAGAGAGAGATAGATAAACCAACATATAAAGCAAATCATGAGACAGTGTAACTAATTGATATGATTATGACCAGTAAATTCTTTAGAGGAACAGAATGGAAAATACAGATGTCCTCTGTTGAAGGTCTATATTACACTCGGAACCCAATGAAACAATAATAATAATAAAATACCATATAATGAGTGAATATGATAAGATAAATTGCTGCTTACTTCATGCATTTCGCCTAATAATGAACCGGCGAATTGATAGTTATAGTCTTCTTCAAGCTCTCTGGCTGGACCGTTACAAACAATACCCTATCGTTTAAAAAAAGACAGAAACAACAAAGAGATCATCAGAAGTGAAATGAAACATTTTGTATAAGGATATAAAATATTCACTTATTATTATTATTATTGTTTCCTCTAGTTCCTAGAGGAACATAGGGCTTCAGGCGAACGTCTCCATTGCGTTCGGTTCTCTGACAACCTTTTCACCTGGCCCACGTATGCTCACATGCTTTCATCTCCTCTTCACATGACCTCCTCCATGTCACCCTCGCACTGACGACGAAATCGCCGCTTGCCATTCGAATTCCACTCAACAGCCTGGCGTGGGATGTTACTCACTTGATGGTTTTCTCAGAGTATGGCCAATCCATCTCCATTTCTTCCTGCATATTTGTTGCACAATCGGTTCCCGCTGGGTTGGTTGATTCGCTCCCAGAGATCCCTCACTATTGCTGATCTTTTCTGGCCAGCCATCTGATCTTGAGTAGTATTGAGCGAAGACAGCTGTTGATGAAAGTCTATAGTTTGTTCGAAGTGCCCTTCGTGACACGCAGTGCAAGTCTCTGATCCGTATAGTAGCACTGACTTCACATTGGAGTTGAAAATCCGCATCTTGTTTTTCATGCTGAAGTGCTGTTGACCTCCACACAGACTTGAGAGAAATGAAAGCATAACATAATGAACACAAAAAAATGTACGAGGGCTGGAATACTGCTGAGACGCCCGAAATCGAAGTAGGTGATCGGTCTTAAGAGGTCACCCCGAAGTCTTTGGAATTGAAGTGTCATCTACAAGGCAGTAAGTACAGTAGCGTTCCCACGATTACCGGTAACTGAAACAGACTCATACTCTAATCGATCCTTTCAGATTCTGGAATCCATGTACACTACCATGGGTTTGGAATCAGAGTTTACCAGCTCCTCCCCTAGGTACACTTGCATGCCTACCAGTCTGGATGTAAGCGTCAGACTTTCGCATTCACCATTTCATTTTTTGTGAAGAGCACCTGCGCCGTGTGAAGGTGGTGAACAAAACCTACCTAGCAGAGGTTATGAACATGTGGATACGTGAGACCACCATTTAGAAAGGAAGACCAAAGTCTACTAACTCTACGAAGCCTTTGAAGTGAAGACAGGAGTTAGACAAAACTGCCTGCCTAACATTACCGATGATATTCCTTAATGTGGTGAACTGGATGATACGGAAGACAGGAATACATTCGACTGACTAGAAGAATCTAAAATATCTGAACCTCTCGGACGACTTATGTCTAATGTCACACAAACTCAAATATTTACAGGAGAAAACCAGCAAGTTGGTAGAAGATGCAGACGATGAAGACAGGACTTTAACTGAAACATAAAGATGGAGGTGATAAAGACAACAAAACAACAACAGCAAGCACCAACCACTATCAACGGAAGAAATTTGAAAGAGGTCATTTCCTTCACTTATCAAGGCAGTGTAGTTGTGGTGAGAGCTGTCTGCAAGACAAAATTGGTAGACAGCAATTTACGTCAATGTTTACGTCCGAAATCTGGGTCATGAGAAAAAAACAAGAACAAAGACGAACTCAACAACCAATCACAGCAGACTTTGCGTGGGCGGGTACGATTAGCAGATATATGGTCTGACCTTCAAAGGAACGGCCACAAAGAGATGACAGAGTAACCTTCAGCAGGAAAACAACCAATCAGAAGACGTTACCTCTCTGCTAACAATAACGAATAAAAATCTATAAATATCTCTTGGTTTTCTCAATAAACGATCTGTTGCCTGGCCCTTGTCTTCTGTTAGGAGAACGAGAACCATAAAATTGAAGTTTGGTAGTTGTGTACAGTTGGTACGATTATAAACAAGAAATAAATTATGTTCGAAACTTTGCCATCCAGTAAACAATACCGTTTTATACACTGTGGGGTATATCCAGTAAACAAAAGTAATTTGAAAGGAGCTTATCACAATGACGTTCATAATAATAAACAGTGCAAAAATAAGAAACGATAAGAACAATTCTTTTAAAAGCAAAACAGTGCAAAATAATTACCGTGTAACCCGGTCCATAGCATAATCCAACATGACCAGTCAGTGTAGCAATTGTCAGTAATCGTGCATTCGGAACATTTAATGCCTATAAAAAGAAAAATACACAAAAGAACAATATATACACTGTTGTGTTAGCCTTTGAACCTCAGTTACTCGGCAGAGATCTTCCGTGTATCAGGCTATGAGCCACACAACTACTTGATCCTACTTATCTTTGAAATAAAGGTCAGTGTAATCCGGTCATAAATGCTGCATCACCTTACATTTGACAGGGGGTGGGGGGAGAATCGCAAGCCCCAAACATTCGAAGATCTCCACCCAAGATGTTTAGACAACTTTGCATTTTGTCAACGTCTTCACCTAGAAGGATAGTATTATCTGCAAAGTCAATGAAACTGTGCCCTGGTAAAAAGTCAATCCCTAAGTCACTAAAGTCAACTAGGATCATACCCATTAGTACATCTAAAATGAAATCAAACAAAAATGAGGACACCACTGGTTGTCATGAATTCAAAAGACAACTTTCTGTAAACTCCTTCACAGATGTATGTCTTGATTAATGTGACATACTTTCACGGTACTCCCTTTACAGAGATATGTTGTCACAACACCTCCAAGTCGACGGAATCAAAATCCGCCTTCAAGTAAAGAAACTAATGTCAGCTCATGATGAAAATCCTGTAATCAATCAAATCCCTACAAACCAACACTTGAATATCAATGAGATGCTCACTAGCGACTTGCCCTATTCAGGTAGGCAGTTACCTGGGGTTCTAGTGAGAAGTCGTGACCAGTAGGGTGCAGCAGGTCGGGTGTGAGGACAAATACTCGCCGAAGACATTGGCTAGGGGTCGCGCTATGTCGTGAATTGGCAGAAGTTAGAATTCATGGGCCATTGGATCGGGTCCCAGCGGCTTAATGGTATACGAGCTCGCCTTGTAAACCAGAAGGTCCTGGGTTCGAATCCCGGTGGGTACGTACTGCTGAAGAGTCCCAAACTAGGACGAAACAGCTGTCCAGTACTCCCAGGTTTTCCAATGGTTCTCTAACTAATGTCAGCTTATGATGAAAATCCTGTAATCAATCAAATCCCTACAAACCAACACTTGAAAATGCAGTAAGTATTGGACACCAATAAGTATGCCTACATTCCAGAACATCTGTCAAAGTGTAAAGATATGAGCAATACACTCTCTTCTTGCCCTAAAGCCTGACTGGCATTCCCAGGTTTGCTTCTCTCGAGCACCTCTTAATCCATGTATAATTATAACATAGACAAGTACACAAATATATTAGATAGTAGGGGAACACATTAAACAAACGGATAGTTAAGAAAATTATGCTAATAATTGTATAAATAAGAATATATACAAGACAAAGATAGTAATATTACAATAATAATAATAATACTGTCTCATGCAAAATACTTCCCGCTTACCTTCTCTTTCGCTTCACACAATAAATCAGTCATAACCATTCTACCTTCAGCGTCAGTATTATTCACACGAACTCGAACACCAGCGCGTGAAGTAACTATTTCATCGCTAACATATGCATTCTCACCAATACTATTGCGTACCAAACCTAAAGTTCCATGTACCTACACCAATAATAAGTGAAAAAGACAGAGAGAATGAATGAATGTTATTCACACTGATGAAAAAAAACAAACAAATATATTTTATATAGTTGGTTTATAAGGATTAATTTTGTGTTTTACAAGTTGATCACGGATTGATATCAGTTAGAGAACCATTGAAAACCAGGGAGTATATCAGACAGCTGTTTCATCGGAATCATCGGCACTACACACCCACCAACAATCTTCGAACCCAGGACCTTCCGGTCACAAGGCAAGCTGGCTCGTATACCATTCAGCCACTGGGACCCGATTCAATGGCCCATGAATTCTAACTTCCACCGATGACATTGGTCAGTGGTGGCGCTAAATTCATGGACTGGTGACTGAATCGGGTCCCAATGAGTGGCTGAATGGTATACGAGCCAGCTTGCCTTGTAACCGGAAGGTCCTAGGTTCGAACCCTGTTGGTTGGTGCGTAGTGCCGATGATTCCCAAACTAGGATGAAGCAGCTGTCCAGTACTCCTTGCTTTTCAATGGTTCTCTAACTGATATCAATCCGTGATCAACTCATAAAAATAAAGATATGCCATAACATGTGGGATACAAAAAACACACTCGGCATTTGCAGTTCACATCATCTCTCTGGACTAGACGTGATATCCGTATATCAGTGATAGGACATGAACAAAAGGAGAAACAGTTCGCTCTATCTTCATTTAGAAACTGTTAGAAATGACCATTGAAAGGGATAGACCTGATGAGGCTAACCTTTGAACACAAATATATGTGAAGAGTTCGCGTATAATGTGGAATAGATCACTGAATTATAATTATACACTTCAAGGGTTGTTTACACAGACAACAATAAGTTTTTTTTGATTTTGGTGGCATTTCTAGTAAAAATTTCCAAAATCAAAACCTTACCATTGAGTATAAACAACCCTTGAAATACACAGAGTCCCTCAATACCGTAGAAAGGGACTTCGCATACGTCATCTGTACATAGCTGAAGCATTAGCCTATTTGGGATCTGAAACAGGACCTCTGCATTCAAAAGCGCTACATACATTCACTCACCCTACCGTTGTCACAGTAACGTTCTTACTATAATTAAGCTTTCTTTTTATTATGTAGCTTTACTATTGTTATTATCATTATTATTATTATCACTCTATTAATGTTAACTGATAACATCGCGTTTTCATGCAGATTTTACATAAGAACACTTTATCGCCTTTCCACTAGTTCCTGTCCTTTCTACACGACCCTATTACTCGCCGATGCCTTTTCGTAATCTCCGCCTACGCCCCCACTGACTGCAGTTCGGATGAAACGAAGGATGAGTTCTACCAAAAGCTGTCTAGTTTGCTGCGAAAGGCTAGACGCTCAGATATAGTCGTTTTAGCTGGTGACTTTAATGCTCAAGTAGGGAAATTGTGTCAATCTGAGAAGAATGTCGGTGGCACTTACGGAATTCCGTGCCAGCGAACCGACAACGGTGACCGTCTCCTACAGTTCTGTTCAGATAATCATTTGTATCTTGTAAGCACTAACTTCAAACACAAGGAGAGACACTGTTTGACCTGGCGACCTCCATCATCAAATCAACGCTGGACACAAATAGACCACATAGCAATAAGCTATCGTTGGCGTGGGTCGGTAGGAGATTGTCGCTCCTTCTGGAACACGTGTGTAGATACCGATCATGCACTGGTCCGCGCTCGTATGTGCTTACGACTGAACGGACGTAGGAAACAGCTGGCGGTAAACCCATCACGTCCCCAGCTCGACCAGGGAACTAAGTCCCTATTTGAGGAAGAACTAGCTAAACACATATCTGAGTTCGACAGCTGCGCTCACCCTGAAGAAGCCTGGAAAAATATTCAGTCAGCCATAGATACAGCTGTAAAAGCTGTGAATAAGGTAAATCCAAAGGTGAGTAAAAGCCATTGGATTTCGACTGCCTCATCCGAACTGATAGATGCTAGAAGACTTATACCGGCGAGCTCCGAATTCAATGAGGAGCGAAAGCTGCACAAAAAGAAACTTACGAAAAGTCTCCGCAAGGACCGTGAACAGTGGTGGTTGACAAAGGCGAAAGAGATGGAAAAAGCATCGGCGATAGGCAACACCAGACAACTATTCAGGCTTATCAGGGAAACAGGTGGTAAAAGGCAAATGATAAGCGAAACAATCTCCGAGAAAAATGGCACCATAATTAGCTCCCAGGATAGACGTCTGGAGCGCTGGAAAGAACACTATGAAGAGCAGTTTAATTGGCCCACAGCCACACTTAACCTGCCGGACATCCAACACCTCCCTGAATGGGAGATAGACACAGGTCCTCCGTCCTTAACTGAGGTTACTAAAGCTGTCACCAATCTGAAGCTAGGCAAAGCAGCGGGACCTGATTTATTGACTCCAGAGGTATTTAAGTACGGAGGAGACAGTTTACTGTCTGCGTTAACGGAGGTTCTAGGCAGCGTCTGGGAATCAGAGGAAGTCCCATCGGGTTGGTGTAAGTCACTGATCATCCCGATATACAAGAAGGGGGACAAGTCGTCTTGTGATAATCACAGAGGGATTAGCTTGACTAATATAGTATCTAAAATCCTAGGCTCAATAATACTGCGTAGATTAAGTGGTGCTCGGGAGACACAAACACGAGAAAACCAGGCAGGTTTTAGGCCAGGTAGAGGGTGTATTGATCACATCTTCACCCTTCGACAGATTCTAGAACATAGGCATTCCTACCGGCGTCCGACAATCATTATATTTCTTGACCTAAAGGCGGCTTTCGATTCTGTCGACCGGGAGGTTCTCTGGCGATGCTTGGCTGTAAAGGGAATGCCAAGAAAATACATTGCACTGATTAAGGCACTCTACTCGTACTCATGCAGCCAGGTGAGGGCTTATGGCGAGTTGTCATCTGAAGTGGTGACGACTAGTGGCGTCCGTCAAGGATGCCCATTATCCCCATTCCTATTCAATTTCATCATAGACGTACTAATGGATTTAACCCTATCACACTTCAGCGACTCAGGGATTGACTTGCTACCAGGGAATAATCTCGTTGACTTAGAATATGCGGACGATATAGTCCTTCTAGGCGAGGACTCTGACAAAATGCAGAGTCTACTGAACACCCTGAGCAACAATCTCCGTATGTTTGGCATGCGATTCGCCCCTGTAAAATGTAAGATGATGCTGCAGGATTGGACCTCATCGACCCCTAGATTAGAAATAGGAAGTGAAGTGGTAGAACACGTTGACCGCTTCAATTACTTGGGAAGTACCATCAGCCCCAACGGGTTGATCTCAGACGAAATTTCAGCACGAATACAGAGGGCTAGGTTCGCATTCGCCAGTTTTCGCCGTCTCTGGCGTAGACGCGATATCCGACTATCGACCAAAGGGCGTGTGTACTGCTCAACAGTCCGCTCCGTCCTCCTTTATGGCTGTGAGACCTGGCCATTGAGAGCAGAAGACATGAAAAGATTAGCTGTCTTCGATCATAGGTGTCTGCGTTCTATCTCCCGCGTGAAGTGGTATAATAAGGTGAGCAATATTGAGGTTAGGCGTCGAGTGCTAGGTAAGGCGGGGAAATCAATCGACGAAACGGTGAAATTACTTCGACTGAGATGGTTAGGACATGTGCTACGTATGCCTAGTCATCGCCTTCCTCGACGGGCAATGTTAGCTGATATAGGGCCAGGCTGGAAAAGAGCTAGCGGCGGTCAAACGAAAACATGGCACCAATCAATGAAATCTACAACAGTTAATCTAAGCCACGTAGGAAGATGTAGACTTCCTGGTTGGGGTCCTCGGGACGGTAAAAACCAATGGTTGGAAACAATTGGTGACATGGCTCAAAATCGTTCTCAGTGGCGCAGATGCATCCACTCCTTGTGACTTATGATTTCCAATGAAACTGTTTTGTTCTCCGTTATTACTATTCCTTTGTCTCACACCTCTGTTTACTGTTTCCATTATGCATTTCTTCTACTTCCTTCTCTTGCTTTGCGTGCTACATAGATTGTGGCGACTTGAACTGCCGCACATATGTGCAAAGTTCTATGTCGAAAACCGACCGACCGACCGACACGACCCTATTGATTAGTCATTATCTCATACTTATTACGTCATGCCAAGTTCTGCCTCTTTTCTAACTTCCAATCAGTCATCCCTTCTAGGTCACACCTTACATTTAAAATAAAACATTTTTCGAGGACAAAGTTTACCAGTATCTGATTGGTCTAATGATTTCTTTGTTAAAATATAATTACTATTGTATAGCAGCTTATGAAAATGAATCGCCGAAAAGAAAATTTTCTTCGCTGTTTACATCTTTTTCTTATGACACAATTGTAATTAATTAACCACAGATACTAGCCTTCTACCTTTCTCACGTCAAGTTTTATAATACTGTCAAGTAGTGGTAAGGGTTAGAAGTAGATTGTTAGGTGAGAAGGGAAAATCAGACTATGAGATTGTTAGGCTGTATTGGCTGAGATGGCTACGATACGCGTTACTTACTCGATCACACACTGTGATCTGAATAATTTCGGTAACCAAAGGAGACTGCAGTGAAATCTCCCCTTGAACTGTGTAAAAATTGCCAGTTAATTTCCAAATCGTGGGTTTGATTTAGTCACTACTGGTTAAACCAAAATTTGATATCAATCCCTCAATTCTCTGACAATTGGTTTGACTCACACACACATTCACAAAGAGTGAATGTATCTGCGCCAGCCATTGAGAACGATTTTGAGCCAAATCACCAATTGTCTCCAGCCATTGGTTTTTACCATCCCGAGGACCCCAACCAGACAGCACTCTACACCTTCCAAAGTGGCTTAAACTAACTGTTGTGGATTTCATTGACTGATGCTATGTTTTGGTTTGACCACCACTGGCTCTTTTCCAACCTAACTCTATGTCAGCTAACATTGCCCGTCGAGGAAGACTGATGACTAGGCAAACGTAACATATGTCCTAACCATCTCAGTCAATGTAGCTTCACAGACTCGTCGATTGATTTTCCCTCCTTACCTAGCACTCGACTGACGCCTAACCTCAATATTGGTCACCTTATTATACCACTTAACGCGGGAGATAGAACGCAGGCACCTATGATCAAAGACAACTAGCCTTTTCATGTCTTCCATTTTCAATGGCCATGTCTCACAGCCATAAAGGAGGACAGAGCGGACTGCTGAGCAGTACACACGTCCTTTGATCGATAGCCAGTCGGATATCACGTCTATTCCAAAGATGGCGTAAGTTGGCATATACCAAACGAGCCTTCTGTATCCGTGCTGAGATTTCGTCAGCTGTGTTGGAGGAGAACTCAAACTTGAAGAATCAATTTGGCAGGAACAGGTCTTTCGTTTACAAGGCTATGCGCCACACTTATTTTGCGAGGACTAATGATACTAAGGTGAAATCAGGATTTGCATTCGAGACCCATTGGTTCAAAGCTGAATGCTTACGCCAATCAGCCATAATTTCATTTGACGAACAATAAAACTATGAAGACATCTACAATATGAACCCGTCAATACTTTATGCTTATTATGGTTATTCTCTTGGGTTCCAAATGGAACATAGGGCTTCAACAAAACATCACCGTTTCACTCTTTTCTCTGAAGTCCTCTTTTAGCTGGCTCCACTATTTCATATAAGCTTTCATTCCACCCCCCCCCCCCAAACGGTCTTCTCCATGTCACCCTCAACTCGTGTGCCGAATCTCTGAAATATATAGTAGCACTGACTTGACATTAGAGTTGAAAATCCCAATCGTGTTCATTATGCTTAATGCAGAAGGCATAAATCATTTGCGAAGTCTACGTCTCCCAGTGTCTCCTCGTCGGTCCAACGTATACTCATCTTCCCGCTTCTTCCACGATGTGTTACATGAGCCAGTCCACAACAATCAAGCATATCATCAATGGCAGTAGACAATCTTGTCTTCCTCCTGCTTTCACTTCAAACGCTTCCGCCAGTTTTCCGTTGAAAATCATTATATAGCTGTTTACTTAGGTTAATACAGCTTTGGGGTAATCCGTAGTAGTGAATGCAGTTTCCAAATTACTTCACAGTTAACGCTGTCGAAGGCCTTTTCCAAAGTCGATGAAGTTGAAGTAGAGTTGCGAGTCTATTCGATGATGATGATGAGCAGCATTGCAATTCGGTCCTTACATGATTTGCTTTTCCTAAATCCAGCTGGTTTCGGGAGGAGTTTTGCACCCAGAGCATCTTTTAGTCTCTCAATGATACCGTAACTTCATATTTTCCCCCAGCGTGGACAGCATCATGATTTCGTAAACTCTGAAGTCAACCTTCTCTGGTAATTTAACAACGTAGTCCTCTTTCTTTCAATCGGTAAGTTTATTTTCTTTCTCCCAAACTTTTGCATATTCGCTGAGGACTCCGATGATAGACTAAAAATTTACCACTAATGAAAATTAATATTTATTTATTCTTTAAAACTCGTTTAAACTCATTAATTGTCTAGTAAATATGTACTCCATGTTGTTTTGTCTAATTCACATTTATTTTGTTAGATATAGACAATATTTCAATTCATGCTTCCAATATAACAAATACGCAGACAATACTGCTTAGACAATTGCATCAATACTTTTGTCAATCTGCAGACAATACGTCAACAATCAAGGATATTAAATCAATATGTATTTGAATTTAAAAGAATCTATATATATATATATATATATACTAATTTAAACGACATATTCAAATGTAGATTTAACATTTTAAGCGAGTGCACACCACACACACACAATAAAGAATGAAACTGATTTACTATAAGCTTTTCACGCAAAAGAAATAACGTCTAAAAGTTGTAAATGGTTGAAGGGACTCACGTTAAAAATGGCTAGGGCACGTGTTGCGCATGCCTAGCCATCGTTTTCCACGACAGGCAATGCTAGCTGACATAGGATCATCAAGTTGGGAAAGAGTTACGGGTGATCAAACTAAAACCTGGCACCAATTTAGCTGACAATGGCTTTAAAAGTTAGTTTGAGCCGTGTTGGGAGGTGTAAACCAAAATGGTTTACGGTCCTCAAGGTACTAAGAATTAATTGCTTCACAAACTGTTAGTGATGATATGGCTCAAAGTTGTTCTCAATGGTGCGCAGATGCATTCACTATTTTGTGATTTCACATATGTATTAAACCATAATGTTTCTCCGTCAAGTTCGAAGTCAATGAGCTCTCATTACCAGTAAATAATAATGATCCGTAAAGACGTATTAATACAGGCTGAAGACTTTTATCAATACCTGCCTTCGCTGGCTGCACACTGAAAATCAAATGGCCGGTAGGAAAGATAGGCAATAAGAAACGCCGTTGACAAATCAACCAAGAATCTATTACCCAACAAATATACCGAAGGAAATGGAAACAGATTTCGTAAACGTTGAAGAGACCTCTAAGTAAACATCTGGCTGGATTCAACATAGAACTTGGCACTGAAGTGCAGCAGTTCGAGTTGCTACGTTCCAAATAGCGCACAAAGATAGACAAGAAGATGAGTGGAGAGAATCAATAGAGTTTTGACAAGTATAAGAGTGAAACAGAATGAGTAGTGGTAGAAACAGATATGAAAGATTACAGAGACTGAATACATCTGCGCCATTGACAACGATTTTGAGCCATGTCGCCTATTGTCTCCAGCCATTGATTCTTAGAGTCCCGAGGGTGGGCCCCAATCCGGAAGTCTGCATCTCCCTACCTGACTCAGTTTAACTGTCAGGGATTTCATGGATTGATGCCATGTTTTTGTTTGGCCACCACTTACTCTTTTCCAACCTGCACCTATATCAGCTAGTAATGCCCGTCGGGGGAGACGATGGTTAGGCATACGCAGCACGTGGCCTAACCATCTCAATCTATGTAACTTCATAGCCTCTTCGATTGATTTTCCCTCTTTGCCCAACACTCTACGCCTAACGTCAACATTACTTTCCTTATTATGACCACCTAACGTGAGAAATAGATCGTAGACATCTCTGATCAAAAACAGTCAACCTTTTCATGTCTTCAACTCGTATTGGTCATGTATCAGAGCCATAGAGAAGGACGGTGCGAACTGCTGAGCAGTACACACGTCCCTTGGTTGATAGCCGGATGTCACGCCTATGCCAGAGACGGTGTAAGTTAGCGAAAGCAGCCCGAGCTTTTTGGAGAGATGCTGAGATTTCGTCACCAATCAATCCGTTGGTGCTGATACAACTTTCCAAATAGGTGAAGTTCTCAACATGTTCTATCACTTCACTCCCTATCACTAAGCTAGGAGTTGACGTAGTCCAGTCCTATAGCAGCATATTACATTTTACAGGGGCGAATCGCATGCCAAACATACGAAGATTGCTACTCAAGGTGTTCAGAAGACTCTGCATTTTGTCAGCATCTTCCCCTAACAGGACTATGTCATCTGCATATTCTAAGTCCATAAGACTATTCCCTGGTAACAAGTCGATTTCTAAGTCGTTAAGTTCAGTTAAGGATACTTCCATTAGCATATCTATGATAAAGTTAAACAGAAATGGGGAAAGTGGACATCCCTGACGGACACCACTGGTTTTTATCAATTCAGATGACAATTCCCCATTAGCCCTTACACGGCTACGTGAGTTTGAGTAGAGTGCCTTGATTAGTGCAATGTACTTTCTTGGCACTCCCTTGTTAGGAAGTGTACACTAAATGGTTTGGATTCCTCGAGGTACTAGGAATTAATTGCTTCACAAACTGTTAGTAATGATATGGCCCAAAGTTGTTCTCAATGATGCGCAGATGCATTCACTATTTTGTGATTTCACATATCTATCAAACCTTAATGTTTCCCACTCAACTTTCTGCCTATCACAGTCCTTTTGAATCTTTTTTTTTCTGCCTTTGTGTTCTACATAGAGTGTGGCAACTTGGACTTGCCCTGCACTTCTGTGAAAAGTTCTATGCTGAAACTCAGTTAGTCAATCATTCAATCCCAACCGGTGAACTGAGATGAATCACAGGAAACCAACAATAACTGACGCTGAAATAGGAAAGCGAGTTTTAGTATGAGCATCACTCTTTTCTTCATCCTGGAGAGAATAAAGGACGCACTGGATGCAGAATTCCGCCAGCCCAGAACAAGCTGGATTCAGGAAAGGTAAATCATGTTCTGACCAAATTGCAACTCTACGCATCATCATCGAACAAAGCATGGAATGGCAATCAAATCTCTACCTCAACTTTATAGACTTTGAGAAGGCCTTCGACAGCGTTGACCGCGAAGTAATTTGGAAACTACTCAAGTACTATGGCGTACCCCAAATATTCATCAACCTTATTCAACAGCTGTACGACAACGGCACATGTCAAGTGATCCACAACGGAAAACTCAGCGAGGCGTTTGGAGTAAACACAGGAGTCAGACAAGGGTGCTTATTATCACCAATGATATTCCTAATTGTGGTCGACTGGATTATGCGTCAGACAGTGGGAAACGAGAAGACAGGGATATCCTGGACCGACGTGAAGAACCTAGAAGACCTGGATTTCGCGGATGATTTATGTTTGATGTCACACAAAATCGAAGACTTACAAGCGAAAACCGACAAACTGGTTGAAGAAGCAGCCAGAGAAGACAGGACTCCAGGTGAACATAGACAAGACAGAGGTTATGAAAATAACCAACCAACAACAACAACAGCAGCAACATCCAGCGCCAATCACCATCAACGGGAGGGATTTGAAAGAGGTTACTTCATTCACTTATCTAGGGAGCATTGTCTCAACTACAGGAGGAACGGACGAGGATGTCAAATCGAGAATCGGGAAGGCGAGAAACACATTCATCAACCTGAAACCAATCTGGAAATCTTCGTCACTCAGCATCAACAACAAAATTCGGATTTTCAATACAAACGTCAAGTCAGTTTTGCTATACGGATCAGAAACTCGGCGGGTCACAAAGAATATTTCCAACAGCCTGTTGCAGACCTTTATCAACAACTGTCTTCGTTCTATACTCAAGATCAGATGGCCGGAAAGAATCACCAACAAGAAACTATGGGAACAAACAAAACAGGAACCAATCGCTCAACAAATATGCAGGAGAAAGTGGAGATGGATTGGACACTCGCTGAGGAGGCCGCTGGGTGACATCGCGCGTCAGGCCAACGCTCGAGTGGAACCCGAAAGGGAAGCGGTGAGTGGGACGTCCAAGGGTGACATGGAGGAGATCGTGTGAAGAGGAGTTGAAACAGTATGGATTAACATGGATGCAGGTGAAAAGTACAGCAGAAGACAGAAGCAAGTGGAGACGTGCAGTTGAAGCCCTATGTTCCACTAGGAACCCAAGGGAACAATAAAAACAATAATAAAAGACGTATTAATACAGACTGGAGACTTTTATCAATACCTGCCTTCGCTGACTCCACATTGAAAATCAAATGGCCAGTCAGAAAAGATGAGCAACAAGAAACGCCATCGACGAATCAACCAAGAATCTATTGCCCAACAAATATGCCGAAGGAAATGGAGATAGATTTCGTAAACGTTGAGGAGACCGCTGAATAACATCACACGCTTAGTAGGCTTTCAAGTGGAACCCGAATGGGAGACGATGAGTTGCGAGTGGGTCCGAGGGTGACATGGAGAAGATCATGTGAAGAGGCAGACAGAAAAGACTGCAAGGAATAGGATGAAATGGAGATGTGCTGCTGAAACCCTACGTTCCCCACTCGGAAGACAAGGGAATAGTAATAATAATGACATAATAATAAAGACAGAACAATTGTCACAATGCTTGTCAGACATAGCAATCAAATAATAAAGGTCAATACAAAAAACCAAAACAAAAAGTTACCTTCAGGTTATTAGGTTTCAGAAGATTTAAAACTTTGAAAAATCCAGCCACAGAAGCAGCACCACATTTATCTCTATGCATTGTAGCCATAATTCCACCGACTTTAAGATCTGAACCACCCGTATCATAGGTGACACCTTTACCAACTAAAAATAAATTGGTCAACTGTTGATCATCCGATTTCGATCCATCGGATCCATTATACTCTAAGTGTACAATTTGACCTCGATGTCGATCATTGTCTAAAGGTCAACAAAAAAATCAATAAAAATTGAAAAATTTCGATATTAGTCTAGTTAATAATCATAAGTGGGTGAAGTTAAACTTCAGGTACCGAAGAGGCACAAACGCACGAGTGAGCTTGAAGAGAGCCATAGCGCTGAAAGACAAATGGAACTTCTATCCCTAACTCTTACCCTAATCTACTTCAAATCAACTCTAATATCTCCCAAATAAGGTTCACCTAACCCTAACTTGTTCCTATCCTTAACCTAACCTTAAACTTACCACATAACCCGTTTTTATTATGACTTTTCATCAAGCATATTTTTTTCATGAATACAGTGTCATCTTCTTGGTTTCCCTAACTTGCTAACCCAGTGTTCCAAAGTCACTGGTGTGTCCGCACCTCTTGTGTGCCTTTAACTTCGCCCCTAAGTGATGTATATGCCAGATGTGTTAGGTTTCACTTTGGATGGTTGACTTTATGAGGTCTTTCTTCTCTTTGATTCCTTTCGCATTCTGACTGGAACATTAGACTTCAAGCTTCTGGAAGTTTAGGTGACTTGAAACTCCCCATCAAGTCATTTGAAAGAAGATGCGTTGAGCAAAGATATCATTCTTAAGCTGTACCATGGAGACTCATTAGTAGAATTACCAAGAAACCATTTGTCTCGTTCATTGAGGGGAGTCTTTATCCGCAGCTGAAACTCAACATAATTTCTCTACAAAACCAATGATTCGTACGAAAGTGAACGATAAGCTACAACTGCTTGTCTCATCAGTGTATGTCTATTAGTTCAGCTGCTCCTAGACACGTAGGTCGTACTCAGTGTTTACTATCCAAGCGTATCATCGAACATTTACCCTCAGGTTTTTACACAGAAGAAGGAAAAATATCGCGCTGAGACTTTATCATGGAACTGCTGATCGATTCTAGACACCGAGGGAACTTGCAAGCCAACATCAGAGTCATCTACAGAGTATGATGGAGAAGATTTGTAGCTCAGGTGGATGATTTTGATGTGGTTGTGTTCTCTGAGCTGGATAGATGATTTGCGAAAGTACACGGAAACCTTATGCCTAAGGAGTACGAATCAAGCTTCTTTGAATCGTAGAAGCTAATACAAATCCAAATAGTAAATCCTGAACTTTACATACAGAAGTTTGTTTAGCTACCAAACCTACAATGAACTTAATTTGTCTGAAAACTCAATAATTAAATTTTGTTAATCCTAATCTTTTTCTCCCTATAACACTGATCCTAACTTGATCCTCTTTACATTTTAGCTAAGCTCTATTCAATCTAATCCAATGACGTTACGTCACTCAATCTATTTATTTAGTTTTAGTTTAGTTTCTACCTAGTTAACGCCTTCTGTATTAATGTAAATGTCATCTGAAACTTACGATTTCAATAACACATCTTTAGAAATACTCCTTTTCATTGCTATGAGAATGCAAGATAGATATGCAATTGTACAGCTTGAGTATGACATCGCTTACAAGAGAGTAACTCTTTGCTGAACACCTCTTCTTTTGTGAAGTTTTACTAGCTATGGAGTTGATTTTACTGTGTGGGGTTGCTAACCTCAACCCTACACAACCTCCCCTCTTTTCAAGACATACTACCAGCTAGTCAATTATGTGAGGTTCGGGAGTAGTACATCGGCCAGGAATCGAACCCTGGACTACGTGTATGGTTGCAGTATTAATGATGAAATCACTGCTCTCAATGAAGTTAGAGCTGAAGATTTCACAAAGCCTTAGCTATGAAACATCCACGATCAAATACCAAAGCTCGTAGAACATTAGATGACACCGATTCTCATCCTGATCTACAAATTTTCCACATTATTTTGAAATACCAGCATATATATATCCTCCTTTGGTCATGGTAAAAAAACAAAAAGAAGTCAAACTATGAAGGCTGAATACCAAAAAAAATGGAAATCAGATCAAATACGTAACAGAAAGAAGAAAGAAAAAACTTACTTCCACGATCCACTATAGCTGCCATAGGATAGGCTTTTTCATCAACTGGACTAACTGTCATTTTAACAGGTGATGTTAACTCATTTTCAAGATATTTCACTATATTCTTTGAACTCATACGCTCTGGATCAGATCCTCCAATATCACGTGCAACTCGTAAACCCTCTTCTAAACACCAAGCCAATGAAGCCTAGATTGTAAAATAAACAGAAAATAGGTAAGCATCTATAAACACATGGTGTTATTTAGTGGATTGTGAAATTCAGGATGCACATTTCATCCGACCTCCGAATTGCCAGTAGGAAGTAACTGGAACTCTTGGTGGGCGACGGTATTTCCATTGAGACTAAAACCTAGCACCAAGCATTTCGAACGTCAAAGCGTTATCCACTAAGTCACTTGAGCAACGATAACGCTTCGGAGTTTGGAACGAAAGGGTACTGGATCCCAGTCGTAGTGGAAACACCAGGTACGTGCAGCTGACCAGTCCCAAACAGGACGAGATGCGCATTCACCACCCACCAAATAACATCCTGTTAATCGGTCGACATCATCGAAACGTCCATAATAGGAAGTGATATGCCAGCCAAGCATCGCCAGAGAACCTCTCGGTCGACAGAATCGAATGCCGCCTTTAGGTCAAGAAATATAACGATTGTTGGACGCCGGTAAGAATGCCTATTTCTTCGTTGTTACTATTCCTTTGTCTCACACCTCTGTTTACTGTCTCTATTATGCATTTCTTCTACTTTCTTCTCTTGCTTTGTGTGCTACATGGAGTGCGGCGACTTGAACTGCTGCACATCGGTGCAAAGTTCTATGTCGAAAACAGACAGACAAACAGATATGCCAGCAGAGACCGAACATTTCTGGCTCAATAGAATCAGTCAACGAGAAGCACAAAATTACCATAATTATCACCTATAAATACATGTCTAAGTGGTTGTTGAGTTTCGTAGAATTTACAAGCTCAGACATTTATGTGTAATAATTCTATGCAGTCAAATACAAAAGATCAAATGGAATATATACTTTCATGATGTAATTTCTGCAGAAAGAATAATAACCACCTTTTCAATTAACAAATAAAGATCTGGAATTCTAAAATGTATATATTCTTGAAGAAATTCTTATATTTCTTGTGAATAATAGTTCAGATAAAGCAATAAGAAGACGTAATTTGTCTGAATCGTGTAATGTGTATTTGTGCAACACATTTCGAACAATCTGATAGCACACACACACACACACACACACACGGACTTGTCATAGGAATATATATGAAATTAATAAAGAGGTAAGAGGTGAAAAAATAGACAAGTTAGGTCAAGTTAAAAGGACATATTAAAGGTCAAAATAACAATGAAGACCACTAAACCAAATAACAGAGGTAATAGTACATCTGCCTAACTGGTATCAAAACAAAATTTACCAAGGAAGATGGTTTAGTGTGATGACGAATTGTTTTTGAACGCATAAAGGTGGTTTAAACTTTCTAACTGCCAGCTAGGACTTCCACAAACTTTAGGATACGCCCCAAACACGTTTTATAGATAGGTTTAAAAGATCTGTTAAGGTCAATTTTATGTTCTGTCTCTATAATATGTTTCACAATAGCGGAGCTAGGTCTCCTGTTCTCACCATTAATGGGTTCTGAAGATTCCATTTGTTTCTGGAGCCATTTAGGAATATGCTCTGAAGCACGATTCAGACAAATTATGTCGTCTTATTGCTTTATCTAAATTCATAAAGGGAACTAATTGTTTTAAAATAATAATTCACTGAAACAATAAACTATGCACATTTTTAGCTTATCTCTACTTCAATCAAAAGGGCTTCCGATAGCGTCTACCGTCAAGTAGTTTGGAAACTGTCTCAACACTTAGGAGTAACTTACAACTTTATAAGCCTCATGCAATAGCTACACATCAAGTGATTCACAACGGAACGCTTAGCGGAAGCTTTGAATTGAAGGCAAGAGTAAGATAAGATAAGGCAAGGCTGCCTACTATCATCGATGACGTTCCTGATCATGTGGCAGGCCATGGGGAGCAGGAAGACAGACATAGGATGAATTGTCAAATAGCCTCCAGGAGACCTGGACTTCGTAAAATGACTTATGTCTAATGTCACACAAACTCGAAGATTTACAGGCAAAAAACAAACAAGTTGGCAGAAGCAGTGAGCTTCAAGTGAACATAGAGAAGACAGAGATGATGAAGGTAACCAACCAACAATAACAAACACCAATCCCCATACAATGGGGAAAAATTTGAAGGAAGTTACTATCTTTCTTTTACGTCAGCAGTATTGTTTTAACCGCAGGCGGCGATACGGAAGGCACGACAGACCTTCATCACTCTCATATCAGTATGGAAATCTGCTGCACTCAGTATGAGGAACAAGATCTAGATTTTGAACACTAATGTCAAATCACCAAAAGAATTTTCAACAGGCTGCAAATTTTTCTCAACAGCTGCTATCGCTGCGTACTGAAGACTAGGTGGTCAGAAAGGATAAGCAATAAGGAACTCTGACAACCAAACAACCAACCAACCAAGAAGTTATCGCCCAACAAATATGGAGACAGAAACGGAGATTAACTGGACGTATGCTGAAAAGACCGTTGAGTCACGTTACAAGACAGACTGGTTGTCGACTGAAACTGGAATGGGAAACGACGAGTTGAGCGTCCAAGAGTAACATGGAAAATATTATGTGGGAAGCAAATGAAAGCCTATGTGGAATCGTGAAGCCAGCTGAAGGAGACTGCAAAGAACCGTGTGAGATGGAAGCTTATTTGTCTATTTGATGATATTAGATGGTTGGAGGCAATCGGCAGGAAGCCCTGCTCCACCTAGGTTTCGTACTAGTTGGCATGGTACTCACCAGTCAGTCAGCAAGGCGTATCTGCAACCTTGAAGGAACTCATGTCCCACCCTTCTGAGATTCGAACCCGCGCCACTCACCACTGCAGTCAGAGATCTTACCACTGAGCTATTCGGGCTCGCGATTGACCTCCTGTAGGACTGTAGTGGATACTTTGATTGGACACTAGTAACTAGTGTGGTGTGTCTAGACTGAATGAATTCTATCAGTCAGGGTTGCAGATACGCCTTGCTGACTGACTGGTGAGTGCCAACTAGCACGAAATCTAGGTGGAGCAGGGCTTCCTGCCGATTGCCTACAACCATCTAATATCATCAAATCAATGTACACCGTGATGGCGAACTACCTAGAATGGTGGCCACATTGCAAACCTGACTGACTGATAGAATTCAGTCTGCACCAAAGAAAGGACTAGACACACCACACTAGTTACTAGTGTCCAATCAAAATTATTTGTCTATTCAATGAAAATGTGTCTATAAAACAAGTTATCCTAAGGAGCTATGTACCTTATTCCTTAATGTAAATACACCTAGTAAAACAATATGACTGATAATATGTAAATTCTGAAGTGTATTAGAATTCTGCATAAAAGTAAAAAACAATTCAATTCATTTTGAACCCCCCGTGACCACCCCCAATGGTTGAAAGATGAGTGTCTAACATCAATAAGCCATAATTCCACAGTTATACTTCAGTGGTAATTGATCACTACTAATGGCAAATCAACACAGATTCATTCTCACAATAAAAAAAAATAAAAATGTTCACACAAACTATAGAGAAATATCAATTATCAAGAGCTTACAATTTTCTTATGATCCACTGCATAATGTGTGCCAGCATACCAACCAAGGAGTTCAGCTTTTTGTGATTGCGAAGATTTTGCTGATGTATGACTTTCGTTTGGAGTAATTTCACGAACTTCAAGCGGCTGATACCGACAAGAGTAAAAAAAAAGAAATAAACATCATGAAAAAGTGAGGATAGTTTAGACAAGAAATAAACATCATACAAAAAGCTGACTCCTAAAAAAAAGAGAATCCCACAACAATAGCATAACACTCACATCGGAAAAAGAAATAGATCATCTCTACTTTAATGGATAAAATGAAGTTGCTGTGATCGAAATTAGTACACTTTACAAACACCACAAATGATGAGAGGAAAATCAACGATAAAGCAGTACAGGGAGAAAGACAGGGTACGTCTAGTGTTGACATTAAGAAATAGGATAGAAGTAATTACTTCAAGGCAACTGCATTCCAAAATTTATTTAACCCGTTAGACATCACCCTGATGTCTGACAGGTTCATAGAAACGTACTACACCCCACCCCCAGTGTGCTCCTGATCACATGTTTTTGATATCATGTACATGTACTGTGGCATCAACATTTGTACTCATTTTTCGTCACAATTCCATAGAAAGTACTGGCTAAGTTACTAAAATAACCTTCGCGTTCCATTATCAGTATCTACTTCTGACCGTGATAGTTTGCCATTCTGTTGAATAGTGTTTAACTATTCTTGCTACAGTCGAAAACGATTTTACCTGGATGAAGCTCTGTAAACATGTCTGAACTGGACACATTATAGCTGTAAAACTTTGGACTCACCCCAACGCAACTCTTCCTGAAACTTCTCTTTTTCTCCCTAGACTGAGGTCATCGTTGCATAAAAAAAGCGTATATGAACATCGAAATAAGGCATAATTACATGGCAGTTATTTGCCACATAAGGAGAAATACAAATAAAGCAGCTATGAGGAAGTAATAACTCAAACCTAAAGTTGCCCAAGCCAACTATAATGCTGAATTAAATCTCGCTAATTCTGAACTAACTCTAACATTCTATAATGAGTAAATCCTGAAATTGTTCTGAAATGGTTTGATCATACGCACAAACTAGAACTCAGTGCTGGTTTTCAGCATGACTGGTACTAATTCAGCACCCTGTGCTTTTTCTAGGCATTTTCAGAAGTAGCTCAGAACCTACTGAGTTTGCTAATCAGCATTGTTTCAGCCCTCTCAGCCCAGATTCAGCACTGACTGGCATTACTTTAAACAATAGGACTTAGCGCATAGTGGCAATATTTTCAGCTTTATCTCAGCACTAAAGGCACTATTTCAGCTGCAAATCTTATTTTTAAGGTTTCGTCGCATTAATTAAGCGTTCAGTGCTCTTTTTAAAAACGACCAGAGTTATTTCAGTACATAGTGGGTTCATTTTAGGTAGATAAAAATTCATTTACCATAAAAAGGCATTATCGACACATAGGTTAGAATTAGTTTAGACTTATTGTAAGCTTGGGTGGTTTACAACATCAACTGATGTTGGTCTATTATACATCGGGACTACCCGAACGAACCTAACATGTAACAGTAGAATTTACCTTTTTTATCGTAAATCTGTATTTTAGTTGGTTCTCAATTTGTTTAAAATACTTAGGGATATGGGTCCAGTCGCAGAAAGTTGAGTATTTAGTAGATACGGAGGTGATCAACTTATCAGGTAACGCCATTAGACGAAAACTGTGTCCAGTTAGCATCTGAGGGTATATCACAGTTTCAAAGGATCACCTCAGAGGGCGATTCCAAACACCATAATATGTGACTAGAATGAAAACCAGCGGTTTACATGCTGTAGTCTTTTTGCTTGAACCATTAAGCAGTAAACGCTTCATTGGACGTACTTCACGAAGTTCCTGACTAGATGAATATCACTTCCCCTAATTACTTTTTCCTCTGGTCTTCTTAATTGGGGTGTCAATCTACTTCGCATTTTCACTAGTATATAAAGCAACAGGATAAAAATTACTACATACGACCACGACAACATTAAAAGGTTCATACAAGTAACACCCACACAGCTAACACAAACCGATTAATGAAGTTTCTAATTTTGACAGGACAGTTTAAAACGTTTCTTCAAGACAATCCCCAAAGACAAACAACTTACCACATATAAAGCATGGAATGCACCCAACAATGATGCTAAACAGGAGACAGGTGGTTGAAGCCAAGCATGTGTTAACTTCTGAGCAGATTTTAACGGAGCCAACAAAAGAAGTGGTTTTGTGGAACCGATTTTGACAGCACTGAAGAAAAAGTAACAGTTTAAAACTAAATACAGTTGTGAAATAAAGTAGAGTGAAAAGATGAGATTTGCAATCTATATGATCTGCAAAAATCCAGCTATACGGGGGATAATTGAACGCGCTACTCAGGATCTATTTGAGTTCCTCATCCACCAAGTAGTTACCGGCTATCTGCAAGCTTTCTCTCCAAAATGGAGTGTTACCGCGTGACTGGAAAGACGCCATAGTAACCCCCATCCAGAAAGGAGGATCAAGACAAAGCCCTTCAAATTACAGGCCTATCAGTCTCACCAGCACTTTAATTAAGACACTGGAGAGAATCATCAAGAAAAGCATAATGGCATATCTAGAAAATAGAAGCTTATTATCAAGAGCACAGCATGGCTTCCGAAGGAACCTCTCATGCCTGTCAAATCTTCTCACTGCAAGAGAAAGCTGGGTCAAATCCAGGGACAACAGAAGACCCGTTGACGTCGTCTTCATAGACTTCAGCAAAGCCTTTGATAAAGTACCTCACAAAAGACTACTCATGAAGTTGGAAAGTCTTGGTATCAAAGGCAGCTTACTAAACTGGCTCAGGGAATTCCTCATAGATAGGAGGCAGAGGGTTAGGATCAACTCGAAACTCTCCTCTTGGACAGCAGTACGCAGCGGAGTGCCACAAGGCACGGTACTCGGACCTCTCCTATTTATTTTGTATATCAATGAGTTATCTCTGCTCACCGACTCCCTTATGGTCCTGTACGCAGATGACTTAAAAATTTGGAGAGAGCTGAAGGGAAACAGTGACACGTCCACGTTACAAGAGGACCTCAACAAATTGTCAGAGTGGTCCATAGAATGGATGCTCCCGATAAATGTGGCAAAATGTGCAACCATGCGCATTGGACAAGCAAGCACGAGCTCTTATGAACTAGAGGGAATTACACTTCCATCAGTTCAAACTCACTTGGACTTAGGTGTCATAGTTAGCCACGACTTAAAAACTACAGCACACTGTCGCGCGGTGGCTGCACGTAGCTTCAGGTCATTATGGGCAATTCGTAGAGCCTTCACTAGAATCACCAGAGATATGTTCACCTCCTTATATACATCTCTGGTGAGGTCAAGACTGGAAAACTGCATCCAAGCCGCCAGCCCTTGTCTAAAAGGGGACTCACTTATTCTAGAAAGGGTTCAAAGGAAAGCAACACGTATGATTCATGGCATGACTTACTTATCATACGAGGAAAGACTAGACAGTTTAAATCTCTTCTCCTTGTCATACCGTAGGCAGAGAGGAGATTTAATCACAATGTTTAAAATTTTAAATAATGACTACGGACCTGACCTATTTTCTCTTTTCCTTCCCACCAGGTCGGAACACCTTAGAGGACATAACAGGAGAGTTCAAAAGCCAAGAAGAAATCATATTGCTGTTGAGTACTGGTTCTCACACCGAGTCATAAACTCTTGGAACCGACTCCCAGAAGAAGTGGTGTCTGCAACCTCAGCTGATTCGTTCAAGAAGGGTTTGGACAACCACAGAAATTTACTAGAAAAGGATTAACATAGGCTCCAAGCCTTCTATCCTCAACCAATAAATCTGAATTTACTCCCAGCCTATTCACACCAACCTCAATGTCAACAAAAGTTGCAAACGTTAATCTGGAAGCACATTTTAACACTAATCTTAATAGTATACAACCCCTTATACCTGATTATTTTTACATTCTGAACTGTTTTTGACTAATAAGTGATGAAAAACTGAAAAGCCAATTATTTGAGGTCCATCGCAGGTGCCACAACTTCACCTTACTTTTCACCATTCTGTAATGGGTTTTTTCCGATGGAGCAATTTTAACAAAAAACGTGACGTAATTGGATACCCTTAGTGAACAGTGGTTGCCTTAAATCATATGGATGTTGACAGTCCCTGAAGGCTTCGGTGGCGTAGTAAAGACAAGACCTACTGGAACATATCTGCTCAATATTGAGCCTCTGCAGCTGTACAGTCTAAACCTAGTTAAATCTCTCTAGACAATTCCAAGCCTATAGTACGGAATTTCTGGTGGAAAAACTGTCACATCTTTACAAAACTCAAGTTAAACTTACTGAGATATTCCCTTTGTCGATGCCTCAGTTATTCTACGTGCATCATCGACATCCCTATCCAGTGGACCAGTGAAAGATACAACCTGAAATTATTTAAGTTCAGTTAAACTCACCAAACGTTTTGACGGCAAAGAACTACAAGTTAAAGTATGAACATCTGTACAAAATTTCTTGTTAACCTAAGAAAAATTAGTAATTGATACAGATGTTTGATAAATACTTCTGCAGCTTCCTGTAAGGTCTTTGACAGCGGTATGAAAGTAGATGCATCTGACAAATCCTCAGCCACAAGCACAACTGAATCAAAATCTGGAGAACAAATGTCTGAGGTAACAACTGGCTTCAACGATTCTTGGTGGGTCATTCTTGAAAAGTATGACCTTGAGATTTTGAAACTGTTCACACGACATGAAACAGAAAAGAAATGTACACTGCATTAGGAGAAGCAAGAACTGCCTATTTAAAGTCTCATGACATTACCTTTTTCTCAATACACTGAAATTTATCATCGTAAACCTAAGCTCAAGCCACTTGAGACAAGCGTGTATATTCGACCTTGCGTAGATAAATCTCCCTCTGTGTTACAATAAGTTTCCAATGCTTGGGATGGAGTCGAGAAAAGCTTTATACTGATTAGCATTAAAAGCAGGATAGGTGGTGATGGATCATTACTTCACGCGAAACAGCAGAAAGAAAACTGCAAGCAAGATCCCGCGCCTGAGCAGCAACATTGGGACTGTTTGTCACCTGCAGATATTGAGGACAGCCCAAAAATACTCGAAACTACTGGCAGACGAGTGAACAAACCCATACAGTATTACCCAGATAAATGCCATCACGAGTTTTGAACCAAATCGATACAAAGCAAAAGAGACACTCATCAAATTTGTTGTGTCCTAGTACTCACAATGCACGGAAACCGTCCGCTAAATTACTGGGGTATAATGTGGTATTCCGTATCTTCTGTTGTCTTTCAAAATCACGCTCGCATTTTGACGCTGGTCATCTTACCTTGAGTCTTGAATATTAATTAACATAGTGTTTTTAGTTAAATGTTACTTCGACCAATATTTCGAACTCAGTTCGTGGGAAATATTCGTTTCATTATCTTGCGAACATTCACTTCTCCTAAAATTTAACAGCTTCCTCTTCTAGCACTGCTAATGATACATTTCATGTGACAGATGAAAAGTGAACAAGTACTGTGTCATTCTTGAGGCCACAATTAAGTATGGTGCAAATCCACACCGAAGCATTTGTTGTAGATTTTGGTTTTCTCGATAACTAGCAAAACTGACTCTTTAAACGGACAGTTTAATTACATCTATGCCATTTTTAATGACAATGCTTACACATATACTGGTGAAGACAACTTTTTCATACCAAGCAATTGGTTGCAGAAACATGCTGCTTAGCACAAACTCGTCGACAGTTGTGTCCAGCCATGAAGTTGCCTTGTTTTGATGCACATAACGAGTTCCAGCCCCACTGGTCATGCTCAGTTGTGGGTGTAATAAAGTTGGAGCATGCCTCCAAGCCCAAGTTACTTAGTTGTCACTAAAACAGTCAAATATCTGTGAATGATTTAAAGCCAACTGAAAAAGATGTAGCGCAATTTAACGTTTAAGTAACGACTTACACGCATAAGCGGATAGGATACACAGCACTTCATGTGCCTGTGTGACGTGTATTACTGATAGGAATTATATAAAATACGTTCCTCGGCAAGAAAATACCAAATAGCAGGGGGGTATATTTGACATCAAAGACAGCAAATGATACAGCACTGCGGCAAAGCACGGGCGAAAGAAAAAGAAGGCGAAGAAGTACAATGCGAAGAGCAGAAGTTGCACAATAAGGAAAATCTGCGCAAATAACGATTTGGGGATATGGTTTACTCACAGAGATACCAAATTCCAAATAAACACCGCTTTACCAAGTGCTTCGTGATCTACCGTTATACATGTTACACATCTGCTACCTGTAGTATGGAAAGTAATAGGCCATTTTTCGACCTCAGTTTGCTGCTATGATAGCTTCTTATAAACAGCTGTTATAGACGCAGATATGGAATAATATCGACTGTCAGCTGCAGGCTAATTAATGGACAGGGGACGGTGTCACGAGCAAGGTAGCGTGTTCATCTGACACAACCGGAATCGTATACATACTGCGAAATAGTGGATAATTTTGGCAAAAGATTGAAGCATCTGAAATACGAATAACTTAGTTGTTTATCTGTTAATCAAACAATTAGTCAAAGTTAGCAAGAGGTAAATTATCATTAATTCACTTCTAAACTAGATTCGGGTCCAGATCGTCGTTCTTTTTATTCAAATACCTCTTCGACACCACCTAAACACGACGCCTTCAATTGTTTCCAACTGTATTATAAACAGCAAGAGATTCAGTGATCATTAAGAGGCAAGATAAACACGACACCTTGTGGGTCATATTGACGCTGAAGTAATTGGCGTTGGCATTAAATAGAGGGAGTAAAGAAATCTGAGCGACTTAACCACCTCTTAATTCCAAAAAATAGTCACACTTTTCAGAGTAGGCTAGCAAACTCAACAATAGCCTACTCGAAGTTATTACACCTAAATGGCATCAAGTACGAAAATGCTGAGGGCACATGTGAGATATTTCGCGCGCACTTTTCTAATGCACGCCACAAAAAGCAACCTAATGATAGGTCTGCCCCGTAAAATGGATAAGTGTTTAGATGGCATAGCTTTTAACAACCAGAAGGTCAATAAAGTTATTATAACTTTCAGACTTCGTATCACTTCTGGTTTGCACAGTATATCTTCCATCCGTCTAAAAGACGGCGGTAGGAACTTGGATTTACTTCTTCTAAAGCTACATTCAGTTTATCCACTTTGATAAGGCTATTAGCATTAAATAGCGTGACGTCAGCAAAAACAATATCGTTTTGTCTTTCGTTCATTGAGAAATACAAAAAGCCTTCATTATAATGTATGTTCAGTTTATTTCGTAATATAACCCGCCCATTTGGGAGAAGAAATCTTACGTAGTTTCCGATAGCAAACATGGACCCACGACTGATACTTACAATCACCGATACATCGACATAACGTGCGCCATTTCACCTTTAGTGGAAAAGACTGCAAAACCTCAAAACTATCGTTATTCACTCTCTAATGACCTACCGTACCCACCGTGGTAATGTTTCTCAAGATCGCGCATTACCTACCATTTAGATTACTTTGACGACATTACAGAACAAATAGATTATGGGCATTCAGTTGAGATATTATTCTTCAGTGTTAGAAGTGACTTCAGCGAAGTCCCATATACTGAACCCATAAAAATCTCTAATTATCTGGAATAGATGGAAAGCTCCTAGCGTGGTAAGCCATAGGTCTTTATGAATGACCTGAAAATGAAAGATGATTTCAGCCGCAATCACACACAAGAGGTATACATAAGCCATGTACCCACCCCAAACTTGGGTACTTTGTCCTCCTGCATAGTAACCCGAAGTGGACTGACCAGGAAGAAGTCAAAAGTGTCCAAAGTGTTTTTACGAATCACGTGGTAGGGTTCGGCCATCAAATACTATTTGTTCCATTGTGCTGAAATGAGGTTTCCCTGTGGTTGGGGAGAGTGAAATGTAGTTTACTTCTCACCAAAGACATACGGGAACACTGTCTCAGTAACTCGTCCACGGAATGGGCTTATGTTCAAGCACATTATTTACGCAACAATGGCTACCTTCTCGTAAACATATAGGCAGGTTCAACTTTTCTCCCTAAAATTTAGTAACCCTTGAAACCAAGTGCCGTTTAAAATAGGCCAGTGTGGAAGACGCCATAGATTGAAGCAGAGTTCAGAAAGATGCATTAGTCTATACCAAGCTGTCTATAGGAGGGTAAAAGCTGTACAGTTGTTAGTTAATAGGAAGTAACTACGGGCAGGGACTAGGTCGCATCCAGTTGTCTGGTTGTAGTAGTCAAACCGCTTCAGATAAATGATCAGATTTGTGACAAGGAGCGTGTTGGTGAACCACACTTTTCTAAAACTAGATATTAATCTGGTGACTCGAAACCATTGAGATCCAAACGAAGATCCAAGAGAACGAAGGTAATGATCTTGATGAACCAATTAGACGAATCTGTGATAAATACACATCATTTAAAAAAATCGCTTTTATAAACATAAAGCTGCTTATACGAGGTAACTCCTGTATGCACCCCAAGAAAAAACCCCAATTCCCCACTGCAGCCTTCAGTGACAGTCTTAACCTGTTTCTGTACACAAATTCATCCACGTAACTGTATATAAGGCTGCATCGTAAACCACTCACTGCTCTGCCACGTCCAGGAATCTAAAAGTGAAACAACATGTCACCTTGGACAGATTTGCTGAGGCGATAGCCTGAACAGGCTTACATGAATCCGCTAGCAGCGACTGCATACATCCGTAAAGACATTACTCTCCTACATCTGCAAGCTGCCCGTAAGACAACTGTGCATACACTACTCAAGTACTACTTCTAGAGGGAATTCGCAGCGTAATTCGCATACTGTACCCACACCTCCTCATTTTCACTATGGGCTCATCCGGTTGGTTAATCGAGGTCATTAGGTTTGTTTTCTTGGGTCTTTCATCTGGGCTGCCATTGTTCAGAGTTACGACTATTTTCACATAGCACTACTTTTAAATAAACGTTTCCTTTAAGTACGCACCTTTGCTTGGGACTAGCCTGATCGGTCGATGGAGTTCTTATCAAGGTCATTTATCTGTTCATTAAGTTGTTTCGTCTTGCGCTGCTATAGTTTGGAGTCACCCATTAGTTTAACGAGATTAAAACACGTGAAAAGTTACAAGACCCTTCTGAACCATGAGCTAATTAGAGCAAAGTAAAGGACTTCTCAGTGCGTTAAAACAGTAGTAACTTTGAACCCAGCGGCATCGTCTTTCCAGTAGAACTAACAATGGTAGCTGAAACTAAATGTTTGCATAAAGTCTTCATGAGAAAAATTGTTAGTGATAAACACCAATAACTATCATAGTATTTATAAATTTTAGTGGTAATAACAGACTTAAACATCAGAACAATAAGATGAAACCATACCAGGGCGAGAATTTTATTCTGGCCGCAGTGGGGAGAGTCAGCGTATGTAATGCTTCTGAAGATAAAGAGCTGGTATCAAGTCCTGAATTACTAGTGTTTTGACTACATGCAGATGGTGTATTTCAATTGACTTTGTGCAACAATGGGAAATCCTGTATGTCACTGTTGTTGCAGCCACTGCACTAATCATTCCATGAAGATAGGGACTAGCAGTCTTCAACCAAATCCAAACAAAGTCAGATTGTTCCAAACAGAATTAATTTGACGACAAACTGTCGAAAAGCTGGAAGATTACTGTTCTGTTTGATAAATGTGTCGGATAAGAAATGACTTTTACGGATTGACGGTGTCGACGTTCGCGAGTTGTACGGATTATACTAACACAAGATCTTATACCAACAACTTCTATAGTTTTCGTTCTTCGAGTACCAAAGATAAAGCAAAAGACCAAATTTTGTCGTCCAAAGTACGTAGTATATTTCGGGACCAAATCGCGGGTAGAAATGAATGCTTAGCTAGCTAGTAATCGTGCACGCACGTGACACGACGGAGTACCAAATGGCGGGGATGCTTGACCGGAAGCCTTCAGCTAAACAAGTCGACTTAAACAGTGGTGGTCAGCATCCAATGTTGAGTGATGATTGCTGTGGTTAATAATTTTGGGGAATTATTTACCGCTACAGCTCACTCCCCCCTAGTGGGTTTGTGAGGACCCTAAGACATGACCAGCCGGAAGTAAAAATATCTCGATGGTTCCCTGATGGGTGAAAAAAATCTTCCGAGCGGCTTGATGGAGAGCCTGCTGGTCTGTCTGCCTATGCTAATAGGGTGTCTGTACATAGCTTCCTTGATGTTGTTCGTTGCATCCCGTGCTTCGTTTGTATCCTGTCCAGTGCCCGTTGCACCTGGAAAAGAAAACAAGAATGCTGAGAACCTTGTCAAGAAAAATGTACCAAATAAGCGTTTTTTTCAAAAACAAATGACGTGCATCTACTATACAGTAAAATAATGTAAAGTTCAAATATCGGGAAAAAATATACATCTAATTTAATTTTGTGTACGGTTATAGGAAAAATATCATTTACTTGTGTTAAATGACGCAACATAAAAAAAATCGATGTGTCACTCAGTTATGTGAAATAGGTGTGAAGGTATTCTGGGAATCTAACGTGACGTCCAGAACGCGTTTTCTTAGAGTGATCGACCGAAGTTTCGGTGGCTTTCGCCGTGCTAGGGAGTTCTTCGAAGACTAAAGGAGATTCAATTACTTGTGGATTATGGGGTACGTTTAGCTCTAGGCTAATAGGATTACCTTCCAAGTAAGCCGGTTTCAGACGGTCGATACTGACGGTGTCTCCGCAGCCTTTCTTGTCTAAAACAAAGAATTTATTCGTCCGTTTAATTACTTTATATGGTCCGTCATAGGGGGGTTCTAGAGGGCGACGCACAGAGTCGCGACGAACAAATACGTGTGAAGAAGTTTTTAAACAGGGGTGGACGAAAACATCAGTGGACTGTGGTCGGAGGGGAGCAGGTCTAACTGAACGCATTGCGTTTGTAAGCCTACTGACGTATGAGGTGTGATCTACCGCTGGTGGGAAGCTCGAGGGAGAAACAAACTCACCTGGCAGTCGTAGTGTCGTGCCATATACTAGCTCAGCGGTAGTACAACCAGAATCGGTTTTTAAAGTGTTTCGTATCCCTAGGAGAATTAACGGAAGGGATTCAGTCCAATGGGTGTTATTTGCAGTTGATAAACCAGCTTTCAACTGTCTGTGTAGACGTTCTACCATACCATTAGCTTGTGGGTGGTAGGCTGTTGTTCGAAAACGCATGCAACCAAGGATTTTAGTTAGAGCGAAGAATAAACCGCTTTCGAATTGCCGCCCACGATCAGTTGTTATGGAAGATGGGCATCCAAAGTTTGCGATCCATCTTTCTACAAAGACGCGTGCGACGGTTTCAGCAGATATATCCTTGAGGGGTACTGCTTCAGGCCATCGTGTGAAGCGATCGATGCAGGTTAACATATAGGTATATCCATGAGATTCTGGAAGGGGTCCAACTAAATCTATATGGACGTGTTCGAAACGGGCATCGGGGATAAGAAAGGTGCCAAGGGGGCTTTTGGTGTGTCTTATTACCTTGCACTTTTGGCAAGCTAAGCACGTGTGTGCCCATTCTCTTACTTCCTTATTAATACCAGGCCAACAAAACCGACTAGTTACGAGCTTGACGGTAGTTCGAATACCAGGGTGTGATAAGCCATGCAACGTATTGAAGACGTTACGGCGATAACTTTTAGGCACGATAGGGCGAGGAGTACTAGTGGAAATATCGCAGAGAATAGTATCTTTTCCTATACTTAAGGGTTTCTCGGCTAACTGTAGAGTTGTTTCCGACAACTCATGCTGAAGCTCGGTATCTTCATTTTGAAGACGAGCCAGTTTTACAAGGTCTAGGCCGTCGATTTGGGTGAAGGAACAAATACGTGACAAGGCATCTACCACAGTGTTGTTCACTCCGGATACATGTCGAATATCCGATGTAAACTGAGAAACGTAATCCAGTTGTCGTGATTCTCTGGGTGAATACTTATCTGAAGTTGAGTACGTCAGAGGTTTGTGGTCAGTGAAAATTATGAATTCACGACCCTCAACTGAATGTCGAAAATGGCGTAGCGCACAGTACATAGCTAGAATTTCTCTTCCAAATGTGCTGTACTTCGTTTCGGCTAATTGAAGGCGCCTCGAGAAAAAGGCGAGTGGTTGCCACTCTTTGTTAACTAGTTGTTGCAGAACTGCGCCGATTGCAGTGTCTGATGCATCAACTGAGATACTTAACGGTGCCGTTGGGTCCTGATACATAAGAAGGGTGGCATCTGCAATAGCTTTCTCTACCTGTGTAAAAGCATGTCGAGCAAACGTATCGAGTTCGATAGCCTTGTTATTCCCTCGAAGGGGATCTGTTAATGGCTGAATTAGAGAAGCACAGTTAGGAATAAATCGTCGGTAATAACTTACCAAGACGTTAAAAGTGCGAAGACATTTCACTGTCTTTGGCTCGGGAAAGTTCAGTATTGCTTCGACTTTAGTAGCCAGTGGGTGAATGCCCTGACAGTCAATAGTGTGACCCAGAAAACCGAGTGAGTCAACGCCTATTTGACACTTTTGGATATTGATGGTAACACCATGTTGGCGTAACCTTTCAAATGCCAAGTCCAAGTGTCTAAGGTGAGTTTCCTTATCTGGACTGGCAATGAGGCGGTCGTCTAAGTATGCATATACAAAGTCGAGACCGCGAAATACTTCATTAATGAAGCGTTGGAATGTTTGGGCCGCATTCCGGAGGCCGAATGGCATACGTAGGAATTCGAAAAGTCCGAAAGGTGTGATGATAGCCGTTTTCGGAATATCTTCCGTTGCCATCGGGATTTGGTTATATGCTTTAACCAAGTCGATTTTTGAGAATATAGATCCTCCAGATAGCGATGCCGTCAAGTCGTGTATGTGAGGCAAAGGGTAGCAATCAGGGGTTGTTTTGGCGTTCACTCGCCGGTAATCACCAGTGGGTCGCCAATCGTTACTATCCTTTTTCGGTACCATATGCAATGGGGATGCCCATAGACTATTCGATGGCCGAATGATGACAAGGGTGAGCATATGATCGAATTCATTTCTAGAAATTCTCAGTTTATCAGGGGCCAGTCGTCGTGCTTTAGATGTCACGGGCTGTCCTGAGGTTATGATGTGGTGCATAACATTGCTGGTTATGCACGGGAGATCGTCAGATGGGCAATTGAGTTCCGGATAATTGTCAACAATCGGTTGAGAAGTTGGATCGAGGATTGCTTTCATCTTAACGATTGACAAGCTGGGGCCTATGTAGGTGATGCCTTTTATAGACAGACTAGTAGAGTTGTCAATTAGTCGGCGGACGTCTACGAGCAAATCATGATGATTGAGTAGGTCCGTGCCGATGATGGGCATTGTGACGTCAGCGAGAAGGAAAATCCACTGAATAGGTTTGCGTAAACCTACGTTCAGATAGACGTATTTCTGACCATAGGTTGCAATTGGTTTTCCATTTGCAGCCTGTAGGTTGAAGTTAGGATCCTTCTGTCGATCTGCTGCTGTAGCAGGAAGGACGCTGACTTCGGCACCTGTGTCGACTAGATATCTAGTCTGGCTCATTACATCATGGATGTAAAGTAAGCGGCTAGTGCCACCGGCGACGGTTGCCGCTAACGCGTGCCGGCTGGATAGTTTCCCACAGACTTGGAGGCTTTGCCGAAATCACAAGTTTTTCGACAACATTTCGCTTCCTTGCCATAGGCGTTGTGATACCAACACCAGTCAGGATTTTTGAGAGAGCGTGTGTTGGACGTGCGCTTTGCCGTTGAGGGGATTTAGAACGACGATAGGAGGAATTGCTAGGCTTGTTTGACCTAAGCATCTGCTGGACGGAGTTGATTAACTCTATCATTGCAGAATCCTTCTTCGAAGTCTGTTCGGTAACAGAGTATACTTCGGTAACTGGCCGTTTCGTTATCTCTAGAATTCTATCTGCAGAGACTGCTAAGTCATCTATGAGAACACCCTGAAGTGTCACAAGTACAGTCTGAACTGACAGTGGCAGTTTGGATAAAAATAGTTCTCTAAACAGTCCTTCATCGAACTGACTTTGGCCAATGATCTCTTTCATTCTTGCCAGCATGGTCACGGCTGACTGATCTCCTAACTCGATGTTACGAAATAACTCATCCAAACGTTGTCGATCTGTGAGAACGTTTCCCTTGAGGATGGATGCTTTGAGCAACTCGTACGAGTTACTTACCGACATCTGCAGAGTTACGCACCTGCTGAATTCCCGCGGTAGGGCGTGAATAACTGCAAGGAACTGTGAACGTTGATCAGTTATGCCATGTTCACAAAAATCAGACTCAGCAATCTGAAACCACGTTTCAGCATTATCTGGCCAATATGGTACTAGCTGGATTGTTTTGGCGGCTGAGCGAATCCGAATAACCTTGGGGCTAGGATCACTCATGACGAAAATGCCGATTGCAAAGGAGTATAGGAACAAACACAAAAAGGAAAGAACTCACCGGGTTTATCTGCGTGTGAGTTGAAGATGTAGTTCGTGGTTGAGCTCACCAGTTTAGGTGGTTACAGGTATTGACGTTCGCGAGTTGTACGGATTATACTAACGCAAGATCTTATACCAACAACTTCTATAGTTTTCGTTCTTCGAGTACCAAAGATAAAGCAAAAGACCAAATTTTGTCGTCCAAAGTACGTAGTATATTTCGGGACCAAATCGCGGATTAATAATTTTGGGGAATTATTCACCGCTACAGACTGTACATAAAATGGCTCCCAGTCGACGAAAATGTATATTCAAACTAAAAATGCACAACAGTACAGTGAACCATGAGCGGTCGAATCAACAAAAAAGTGCAAAAAATTGTGAAAAGTACAACTTCAGTGTTTGTGGTTGCTATATTAGACGTAATACTGTGAACCAATAATACGAGGATGCCAAATATTCAGACCTGACAAGGTTCCCAGGTAGAGAGCCACTGTTACTCTTCCTTTATTCTCTGGCTAGCTAGATTGGACAGTGTTCCAAAATACCATGTAGGACCTAACGTTGTGAATAGCCGACACGCTTCGCTTCACAAGGAGAAGTAAATTAGCAAATACATAGCGAGACGGTCAAAAGTGGCATCCTGACATTAATGTATGGGCAAAGTTAAACTTTCGACACCAATAACAACCAATCAGAAAACGACCTTGAACTGACCAATCACATGATAAGTGGAAGCGTATATTTGTACAAAAATGCATAGAAAAAAGTATAAAACCGTTACAATGGGTATCTTTCTCGAACATGAGACAAAAACATCTCCCAATTCAACATGGGACTGTCAATAGAGAAATCGCACCATATTCTATACATGTATTCGTCCAAATGACTGAAAATTATATCCTTTTGTGATCCATTTATAGCCCGGATCCTGTTTTTCAGTCTCCCCCAAAAACCTTCAATTGAATTGGTATGAGTCCCAGTGACAGGATCGACGAAATCATTGGAGTGGTTCACTCTGTGGTGAACGTAACCCAGAGATGACAGGGAATCGCAGCCTTTCCAATCGTCGGTATGCACAATTGATCCCCTTTTCACAAGTCGAGTTATAATAGGGATCAAAGTGCTCGCCTTCCTGTCTTCTATCCTTTCAACAAACCCTTTTCGAAGGGACGTGTCATATAAACCGATAACCCAAATGTTGTTTGCTCTCTGACGACCCCGATTGTATTTCTTTTTTATCAACACTGTTTCGTCTACATGGACTACTACGTCCTCCCCGCCTAACAGTGAAGTGATTCTGTCCATTTTCCATGATGCGATGTCTCTACAATACTGATACCACTGGACTGTTGAGACAAGGCTATTCTCCGTCTCCGCAGCTGCCGCTCTCACTGGCTGCTTCAGTACCCAATAATTGCAGGTATACAAAATTTGGGTTAGAGAGAGATGTGATCTAGCAAAAAAAGTCCCTACGAAATATTAAAATTAGCAGCTTACCCTCTCTAATACTAACTCTTTTCCAACATATTCCACAACGATGGACAAATCCATCAGTTGACCTCGAATAGCTTTTCAGAGTCATAACACCACCACAGGAACACTTTCTCTCCTTTCTTAGCAAGCCTAAGTCTAGGCAATACTGAACTACACTATCCTCCTCGAAATGCAAACGTAACCTTGTAAGGGCACGCATTGAAATGAAGCAAGCGCTATACAATATTGAACTGCGTTCGTGAATCTGATTGGATAATTCGACGTCATCGCTGATTGGTAGTTATTGGTGTCTAAAGTTTAACTTGGCCCACATAGGATACACATCTCTAATAAGCTGCAAAAATTGGCCCCACTTTCTCATAGAAGCGGTTATAGGCACATCAAACCAATGTATTCTCTATTTCTTCAGATGCGGCAGATACTGATCGGATATACGCAATATATTACTGAGGGAGAGTTTCGATTTTGAGAAGAAAATGTCCAAAAATTCAGCATTCTGTACGACTTATCAATTCTTACAAACTCCTTCATATAAAGTGGTTGGATCTGAATGCATAACCATCAGTAGCCCGGCAATACCTTTTCAGAGTTATTATCCCTCCAGATATGCATGTTCTAGTCGTCCCCATCAACCCACTTTCCACAGGGAAGTCAAAAACAAAGTCTAGGAGACACTTGCGACCAGGATTATGACTAGCGTCCATTCGTAATGCTAAGCAATCTGGTTTGCCGAATCAAGGTCATTTGATTTTGGTGTCTATTGCTTGCTCTTGTCAAGCAGTCTGTGACAGGCGTAGCTGTTGAAACACAGAAAACAGTCTCCTCTTAACAGTTCAGTGTCACAAGCATTGTGCGCCGGTGGCACAGTGGTTAGGACTCTCGCCGACCATGCACATGGTCCGGGGTTCGATCCCCTGCCGACGCACACCTGATATTTATGGCCAGCCTGCAAAATTTGGGCTACCGATATCACATGCTGAAAGTTCCATACCTGTACCAAAAAATACGGTGTGGAATCAAGCTGTAATCCAAAAGAAGATATAGCGTCATGGAAAATAGAGAGAATTACTTCGTCATTCAAATGAGAAGGTATCATCGTACACATGGATGACTGGAAAGGTTGTAACTACCTGTCATTCCTTGGATACATTCATCAGAGAGCGAACCATTCTAATGATTTTGTGGATCCCATTACAGGGATACACATCAGTTCTATAGAAGGCCTTTGGGAAAGGTTAAAAACAGGATTAGGGCCATTTATGGATCTCAAAAGTATGTCATTTATAGTCATTTAGATGAATATATGTATAGAATGTGGTGTGACTTTCCAGTTAGTACTCCTATGCTCAACTGGGGATGCTTTTACCACATGTCACAGAAAGGTATCCCATAAAACATTTTTATGCAGTTTTTATGCATTTTTCTCATAAATATATGTTTTCCATAACCGAAAATGCCTCCTTCATGTGATTGGTGCGTATAAGGTCATTCGCTGATTGGTAGTTAGTGGTGTTTAAAGTTTAACTCTGTCCCTAACCCTAACATCAAAACATCCCTAAACTAACCGTAGTCTAACTCAAACCAGCCCTAATATCGACGATATTCGGTTGGCCTAACCCTAACCTGCCCTTAGACCTTAACTTTAACTTAATCTTTCCCAAACCTAACCTGAAACTTTCCAGATCTCCTACTAAATAACATAACGCTCCATCCGGCGTATTTTATCTATGATTACAATATTATTTACCAGGTTTCACCAACTTGCTCACTGAGGATTCCAAGGTCACTGGTGTGTTCGCATTTCTCTGGTACGTACTGGTGCTTAAAGCTTAACTTGGCAGCGAATCACTTAAGATCAAATATCAGAGGAGACTGAAATTTGACTGATCTCCTCTGCTGTATCATATCTAGGATGAGAAGACGAAAGGGAGGCAAATTCGTCTTGGTGACGATTTATGTTCTTACCCAATGCTTATCAGGCATAACTCTATTATCTAAAAGGTGTATACGTTTAAGCCATCACACATGCCAGCGAAACTTTCCAAGAACAAACAATATAAACGTGATAATATATAACGAATTTATTCTAAATGCTTATTTGAGAAAATTATAACTGGCTGTCAAACAAATTAGATCAGAAACAAATGACCGAGAAAAAAAAGAAAGATTCAATGTACATATTTTCATTTTGTTTTAGATTTATGATTCAATTTAGGCGCTATATTTATTGTGTGTTTAACTGTTTTATATTCAATGTCCAACAAAATTTCAAATGTATATCATTAAAATGAGCTAATACAGAGAAAAAGATAGGGAGAAAAATATGTATAACTTCATTCAGTAGAACCAGCTACTGATGTAATTCTCTTTTCATTGAGTACTTATAATTCACAGTGGTTATTGTTTTCTGTTTTTTGTCTATTATTTTCTAAAGATTTACACTGATATGAGTGACTGTTTGCTGGTTTCATGAGGTGGAATATAAAAATAATGAAATATACACTAGGAAAGAAGGATATTCATCGTTAGAGAGGAGGACTGGGAGGAGGAAAGTCTCACGACTGATGATGACAGCGTTCATTTAACAGACACACTGTGTTGCAATCAAGTATCCCAACGACATCCATAAGTTAAGTTTGAAAGAAATGTCTGATTGCAAGTTTTATAAGAGGGAAGAAAAGTATACCTTCCTGTCTGGTTATAAGAGTAAAAGAATCTAAGTTAAGTGAGGTCCATGTAGGCGCGATAATTGATTAGATAGAATTGTATTATCTCCACTGAAAATAACAATAATAATAGTAATCGTAATCAAGTGAATGACTTTCGAACATGTAGTATTATACAAAATGTATCATCTAAAAATGACTGTACATACGGAAGAGAGACAGAAAAAGAAAGAGAGAGGAAATTGAAGTAGATATTTCATGGGATGGGTGAATATTTTGTAATGTATGCATGTATTTTTTTGCCATATTTAGCCTATTGTACATCCCATATAAGAACATAATTATCACTGTCATCATCACCAATATTAATATATGAGCTATTATTCATATCATTGATTCCACCTATAGAGGATAAATCTTTCTTAATAAATTCTTCACGTCCTTCACCGCCACTGATCACTTTCATTTTGGTAGCAATTGTAGTACACGGATTTACTGATGCTCTACGGCTAGCTGCAAAATGATGTCGAGACAACTGTCCAGCTTGACTTAGTGTAGCTGTTCGTGGATGATTGACTGAAGACGATTCTGTAGTGCTGGCAGTGGTAGGTGTTGTTGTTGCTGTAGTCGGGGTTGTCGTCGCTGTGGTTGTTGATACGTTTGCTGTACTCAAAGTCGTTGTCTGATTTGATATGTCTAATGATTGAGTGGTTGTATTCACTGGAGTAGTTTGACTTTTTAAGGATTCTTTTTCACTAATATTTTCATCGTCAACTATATTGTCTAAAGTAACTAAAAAGCGTACTTGTCCTATATGTCCATGAGGTAAAGCTGAAAAAAAAGAGGATAACAGAAGTAATGTAGTATTGATATATTCTGTTTTTACTCAATATAATTACAAAAATATATACACGCCATTTTCAAGTTTTAAGGTCTGAAGATTTACCACCTTTAATGGCCTTTGTAAAAACTGTAAGCCAGTTTAAAGCAAACTTAACTTGACGCTTCTTTAATTTTACTTGATCTCCACTGAGTCTTGTCAGTTATGTTACGCTACTCAATTTTATTTTCGTTTCTATCAGAATAATACTTTCTGTATTAAGTAATTTTTATCTAGAACCTTCAATTTTAATGATATATATTTGGAATTATTCCTTTTGTTTCTTCGAAAATGTACTGTGTATGCATGCGATAGTGCAGCCTGAGAATGATATTCATGAGAAGAGTAACTGTTCACTAAACGCCACTTCTTTAACGATAAATATATAATGGCAGTATGCACCCACTGCCAGGGTTCGAACCCAGGACCTTCCGGTTACAAGGCAAGCTCGTATACTATTTAGCCACTGGGCCAGATTCAATGGCTTATGAATTCTAACTTCTACCTGGTTTTCAATGGTTCTCTAACTGATATCAATCCAGGATCAACTCGTAAAGACAAAACTAACCCTTACAAACCAAACTATAAAATATATAATGACTATATATCTTTGTAACAGAAGTAACAATAACGATTCACATCTACATATTAGGTGGCTAGGTGTAATCTCATTGGACCCCCTCTGTTTGACACATATTTTTCAAACACATACACGATTCTATGAAGTGAAAGTCGATAAATGTGTACTTTGGGAGTCTTCAGGAGTACGCACTCACTGGGCTTCAAACCCAGTACCTTTCAGTTACAACCAAAGCTCATAGACCATTGAAACACTGGGATCCGATCCAAAAGCCCATGAGTTCCAACTTCTGTCAATTCACGAACTATATAGAATCGAGTCCCAGTAGCTGATTGACTCGTCTTGTAATCAGAAGATCGTGAATTCGAATCCCAGTGGGTACGAATTACTGAGAAGTTACAAACTAGGACGAAACAGCTGTCTAATACTCCTTGGTAGTTTTACAAAGGTTCTCTAACTTATGTGCACTCATGATCAAAACTGTGACCGTTCAAGTCCCTGCAAACCAACAAATGTATAGTTTCTTAACTTCAAAACAAAAATGATTCAATGTTCAGTGGTTATAAACGTTAAAAACCAATTCATAAAATAACGTTTACGTTTAGAAAGGAAATCACATGAACACTTACTTTCTAATTGTGGTTGTTTAACATTTTCATGTGTAGTTCCAGTACCAACTTTTGGGATGGCTACAGTGACAATAACTCCTGCACTTGTACCAGCCCATAGTAAATCTTTGCACACTGTAAGACATGTAATCCTTAGACAGGCTTCTTTATGTCTCATAATAATTTCATCACAATCTAAATAAAAAATTGAGAGAAAGGGTATATATATATGCATATTTCCATAATTTATTCACAGAAAGAATAATTAGAACCAACAATCGTTTCAATGAATTCTTCTTCAGACTCTAAAAAATATAAATCCATCAATTTTTTAGCATATAATAGCTCCAGTTAAGGTAAATTGAAATCACTTGAGCTGTAACAGCGGAACACAAGGGCCAGGCAACAGATCGTTTAATTGAGGAAATCAACAGATGTTTGTAGATTTTTATGTACATTATTACTCGTTATTATTAGCAGAGAAACAGCGTCTTCTGATTGGTTGTTTTCTCACTGAAGGTTATCCTGTCATCTCTTTGTAGCAATTGCTTTGAAGGTCAGACCATATATCTGCGAATCATATCCACCCACGCAAAGTCTGCTATGGTTGGTTGTTGAGTTAGTCTTTGTTCGTGTTGTTTTTTCTCATGACCAATATTTGGGACGTAAACATTGACGTCAATTGCTGTCTACCAATTTTGAAGGTCAGTCAAAGAAATGGCCACAAAGAGATGACAGGATAACCTTCAGGGGAAAAACAACCAATCAGAAGGCGCTGTTTCTTTGCTTATAATAACGAATAATAATGTACATAAAAATCTATAAATATCTGTTGATTTCCTCAACAAACGATCTGTTGCCTGGCCATTGTCTTCTATCGTTGCATTGGTACCGCAATGCACTTTCTGATATAATTCTAATTTATCTTTATTAGTGTTACTATATACCCAAAATAAATAAATTTATATTTGTAGATCTCCTGAAGAAGAGTTTATTGAAAACAGTTGGTCATCACTCGAATTATTTCTGCTTCTGAAGAAATGTATGCATACATTGTAAAGCTCCAATATTGTATATATGTTGATTTTGATGATTCATACAAATGATGTATGTATGTAAGATGACAGCCACAAATATGAATAATACTCATTGTATACAGGCATAATGTATTTATCAGTAGACATTATTCATTACTAGTCTTGCCTTTTATTTTTTTATTTATAAACACCAGCCTTCATTTTATATGAATTGATACAATGTTCAATAAGATATATTTATTTTAATCAATATCTGGTGACATTTAAATTAGATTAGTTAATTTGTATTCAAAAAAGGACTCTTGTTTTTCTTTATATGACCTTTATGAAAGAATTTCTGTGTTAAATCGTTTTCAGATGAACAAGTGAAAGAAGGTACAATGTGCGTATTGGATTATGTTTGAAAATACAAAACTTTTGGAATAAGAATGCATGGCATAAGATTATATTTCCTTTATCCATCGGACTCAGTATTTATACATACTAAAATAAAAAGTATTATCTACAAATTTATCAGTAATTTGGTTGAATGGTTAGCTGACTGACCTCGTAACCTGAAAGTTCCGTTTACATTTCCTAACGTTATGGGTTATGGATCCCCACTAAAATCTATAATCTGAGTTTTAGAAACTTGTCTAAAATTGCCGATTATTTTCACTTCGATTGCATGAAGGATTTCGTCATGAACTAACATCACTTAGAGAACCACTGGAAAACCTGCAGAGAGTACTGGACAGCTGTTTTGTCCTAGTTTAGGACTCTTCAGAAGTACGCACCCACTGGTGTTCGAACCCAGGACCTTCTGGTTACAAGGTGAGCTCGTAGACCGTTGAGCCACTGGGACCCGATCCAATGGTCCTTGAATTCTAACTTCTGCCAATTCACGACATAGCGTGACCATTTTGCAATGTCTTCTTCGATGAGTTACTGCCTCATCTTCAACCTGCTGTATCCTACTGGTCACGGCTTCCCACTAGAACCCCAGGTTAACTGCCTGAATAGGGCCAGTCACTAGTGAGTCCCAAACTAGGACGAAACAGCTGTCCAGTACTCCTAGGTTTTCCAGTGGTTCTCTAACTGATGTCAGCTCATGATGAAATCCTCCATGCAATCAAACCAAATCCTTACAAAACCAATACTTGAATATTTTCACTTTGTCATACAAGTAGTGTTTTGTCTTATGAATCAATAGAGAAAGATTATTCTTCTTGTCTAAACAAGGTTTTTCATAGCTTTTCTGTTGTGATTTATTGATATTTTAATATTTTTCTAAAAAATATTTTGATTATACCTTGATTCCACACAGCACATTTGGTACAAGTATGAAATTTTCAGCATGTGATGTCGGTAGCCCAAATTTTGCAGGCCAGCCATTGATATCAGGTGTGCGTTGGCAGGGGATCGAATCCCGGAACATGCGCATGGTCGGCGACAGTCCTTGCCGCTGTGCCACCGACGCATGTGGTGAAGCTTACGTTGAGATTTGATATTAGTGACTGACTTCCGGATGAATGTCTTAAAGTTCTGATGAGTTTTCATGGCTGACGGGATGCTCCATCTCAGGTGTCGGTTGGACACTAGTAGATACCATTAATTGGCGGTGGCGTCATGTCATAGATTGACGACGTCTTAATTCATGAGTTATCGACTGTCAACCTAGTGGATAAATGATCAGAGGGATGAACTTGTAATAATTAAGCCTAGTGTTTTGATTACTGATGTATATTATTGTCAGCGGAGAAGCAACACCTTTTGATTGGCCATTTTCTTTCTGAAGGTTATTCTGTAATGCTAGTGGCAGCTTCTTAGAAAGTTAAGCCATATATTTGCGAGTCGTATTTGCACGCCTTAATTCTGCTGTGAATGGTTAGTGAGTTCCTCAACGTTAGGCTTTGTTAATATTTTCTCTCACGATCTCGATTCAGGACGTAATCATTGACGTAAATTAATGTCTACAATTTTGCCTAGCTGACAGCTCTCACCACAATAGGGCTTCAAGCTTTCAACCTTGTGGTTTTAGTAGGGGAGGTGTTGTTTTATGCACAGAATGAGGCTGCTAGCCTCACACTCAACCTTTCCTCTTTTTCCAGGTTGACTATCAGCTAGTAGACTAGGTGAGGTATTGTAGAGTGTCGGTGGTCGGGAATCGAACCCAGACCACATGTGCGTCTGTGTCTGTGACCATTCGACGATTAAACCGCCAATGAACTACACTCACATATACATAATAATAAAGTAGTATTATATCAAATTAAAACATTAATTTATCTGATATTAGTATAATGTACTACAAAAGAAACGAAAAGAAAAGAAAAAGAAAGGGTTATACCTTGTAATCTTTCAAGTACAACAGGTTTCAGATCAATTTCCATTAGAAATTCTCCACTGGTTGCATGATATAAACTTATACGTGAACTGTTTTCTGTAGCTAACCATACAGTTTGTTTTCCATAGGCCATCAGTTGAATTCCTCTTGGATCAGCATAATTACCATTCAACGGAAATGTAAGCTAATGTTTGTGAATGTGGAAAGAATGAGGGGGAAAAGAATAGAGGATTGTTAGATAATTCTTTAAAAGCAAAAATTTGATGTAAATACATTAAGTATTTCAATTCAATAACTCCCAAAGGGTGTCGTTTTTTAGATGGTTGCCGTTGATCAGCTATTTTCCAAAGATTATTGTATTTCAGGGGTTTATATACATAGAATTTAATTGTTGGATGGTGACTAGTAGTGGAATCCAGGATGCGCATTTCGTCCTATTTGGGACTCGTCATCTGAATGTACTTGCATTCCGCAGTGAGTGATGATGTCCACACCGAGGCTCGAACTCAGTTTCCGTAGTTTCAGACGCCAAAGCGTTATCCACTAGACCCTACTTGGGCCACGAGAACCACCTCTTGTGCAACGGGTCCTATTAATTATTTAATTGAATTTTAGATTTTCCTGTTGATCGATTGGACCGAGGTGCTCGGTCTCAGGTTGACATGTTGGCTTCTTGTGCATATGCTTGTATATATATATATATACTGTTATTATTCACTTAGGTTTCGAGTAGGACAAAGTGCTTCAAAAGCACTTCTCCACTTCATCCTGTCTTCTGCAGTCCTATTTAATTGGCGCCTCTCTTGTCCATAAGTTCTCATCTCCTCCTCACATTGTCTCGTCCATGTCACTCTCTGACGCACCCCTAACTCGTTGATTCATATTGGGATTCAACTTTAGAGACGGTCTTCTCAGGATGTGTCCAATCCATTTCAATTTCACCTTGCTTATTCGTTGGACTTTGACTTCTCGGGTGATCCATTTCCAGAGTTTCTTGTTGCTTATCCTTGCCTATTCAGTATAGAGAAAGGATAGATGTTGATAAAAGGTTGTAGTAGCTTGTTCGAAATAATTCTAATGACTCGCTAAGAACCTTCATTCTTTATGGTGAATGCTGTGTTAGGACAGACACTCACCGATGACATTCACTGGTGGTCACGCCATATAGTGAATTGGCAGCAGTTGGAATTCATGCACTGGCCATTGGATCGGGTCCCAGTGACTTAATGGTCTACGAGCTAGCTTGCCTTGTATCTAGAAGATCTCAGGTTCGAGGGCCCACTGAGTGGGTATTGAAGAAGAGACCAGAACAGAGACGAAACAGCTGTCTGGTGGTACTCCCAAGTTTTTCAATGATTCTTTAACTGATGTCAGTTCATGGTGAAATATTGTGTTGTTTCTCATGAGGCTAGCAACCACAACCCGTAAAAATAGATACCACTGCTACCGAAACTTCAAAGCTCTAGCTTGAAGCCCCTATGTCTCACTAAGGACATAAAAGGAATAAAAAAATAGACTGGTTACAGTATTTTATCAGGAACTGACATCGGTTAGAGAACCACTGGAAAACCTGGAAGCACCACCAGACAGCTGTTTCCCCCGTCCTAGTTTGGGACTCTTCACGGGACACACCCACCACAGGAGGTTCAAACCAAGGACCTTCTGGTTACAAGGCGAGCTAGCTCATAGACCATTAAGCCACTGGGACTCGATGCAATGACCAGTGCATGAATTCGAACTTCTACCAATTCACGACATAGCACGAGCGCTAGCGAATGTCATCGGTGGAGAATTTGTGTCCTCACACCTTACCTGCTGCACCCTACTGGCTTAGTAGTTTTCGATAGTTTATGCTTAAAATATGAATATAAAATTGGTGATTTTAGAATACACCTCTAGAAAAAACACCCTTATGATTCACTTTTACTAAAACATTTCATACATATACGTTTATAGAAAGATACTCTATGTGGCATAACATGTGAATTCACTAACCTCTGAATTCAGTGTTGTTGGATTTAAAATGAATATTGAACGGTGAGCAGCACACCATATCTTTCCAGCTACAGCTAACATACGCTTTACAATAACCGGTTCATTTGAGCCTGGTTGTAGCTTCACTTGTACTGGATTATCAACATCCCATAGTCCATCTGATTGACAGCAGCCAATGTGTGTATGTAATACAAATAAAGAAGAGGAGATTAAATATGAGTGAAAATTCAATTTCCCCATGGTAATTTTAAAGAAACGCTAAATGTGAGTAATCAGATGAAGTAGGCTGTTCACCACAATGATCAAGGGAGTGTAGAAACTCTTTAGAATGTATCATAGAATAATGTTATTTAGTATAAAGGAATTACTGATAATAATCATATTTGTGCAATCGCATAACTTCTCATCGTCAGATTTCATTGGCAGTAATATTTTCCACATCTCTGGTGTTGACTTGGCGTCATTCTTATTGTAGATTCAATGAAGAAAGATTCAGCAACCAAACTGTCCCTTTACCTATGTGTATAATTTGTGTAACTGTGGCTATGCCCATCCAATTAAAGCGGGCATTGCACTTGGAGAGTTTTTCTCTAAACTAATCATCTTCATGTAGTCACTCATTCTATATTTAGCTAAATTCTTATGTTCCAATAATCTGACTATCCTCGATCTACTGGTGTGACCTGTGTAGTTGCCCTCGAGGTCATTAAAAGGTATAGCGTAGATTGCATAATTTCGTAAATTTGGGTTAATAGGGTCCTTTGGTCAGCAGAGCTTGTCCCTGAGTAAGTTTGCAGGTTCAAATGACGCCTTAATTCCTGCTTTACTACGAATCCTACATAGGGTTTAAGGTGTCCCTTTTATGGTAAGACTGTAGATACGCTCAATTCTTCCTTATTTGCGTTATTCTCAATAGTTTCATTACTATTTGTTTCCTTTCCTTCTGACCTTTTGTGATCTTTCCTTACGGATTTTAAGGGATAGTTATTTAACAGTAACGCTTCTACTATCTGTTTTATTTCATCTTTTAGGTTTCCTGACGTACTGCTCAGAGTTATTGCTTGGTTTATTCTACCTTTCATGACCTCAACCGTGTTAACCTCGAAATCACGCACGACTCTATTAGGGTTCTTCTCAACAGCCTGTCCGATATAGAGGTCACACAATGATTTCCTCAGCATATATTCAATCTATCTTCATTTCGTTCTGTATTTTTTTGTTGGGTTATAGGTTCTCGGATAGATACCTAGATTACCATTCAGCTCATCCATTAACCACCAAAGTAACTGTGGCCAAGAATCTGATCAACAGAGCCAAACGTCTAGTTACTGAGGAGGAAGATATTAGCAAGGAATTAAAATTGGTTCAATCCACTCTTGAATCAAATAATTATCCAAAATCCTTCATAAATAGATATTTAAAATGTGAAGATAAGGATGAATCAAAACCTGTTGCTAAGAATTGGGTTAGTACAGCGGTGATTCCTTACCGCAAAGAAACATCCGACGAAATAAAGCGAATCCTTAACGACCATAATATACGAGTGCATTTTCGTGCATCAAACACCTTACGCTCATTACTGGTTAAGGTTAAGGATAAAATAGAACAAGAAAACCAGCAAAATTGTGTATACCAGATCAATTGTGGGGATTGTAACGCCGTATATGTAGGAGAAACTTCCAGACAGGTAAATGTAAGAGTGAAAGAGCATAAACAATGTGTAAAGGTGGTTCCAAAGACCTCTGCAGACTTGAAGAAGCTAGAAAACAACTCAGCGATTGCACTGCATTCGATAGAAACGGGACACAAAATCGACTTTGATAAGACTAAGGTTTTACAGAAAGGTTTTGGTTCATATAAAGAAAGACTGACTGCAGAAGCCCTACATATATGGGTGAATCCCAACAGTTTGAACAGACGTGAAGGTGTGATCTTAGCTGATGCATGGCAAATCCTGACTAATAAATAAATTGGAAATGTTTTCAACAACTAGCCACACTTGATCAAATTCCCGATTGTCTACGTCTTTTTATGGAGAGAATAACAAATCTATAAAATTATATTATATTTGTAAAAAACATCTCAATTATTCTGTAACTAACCGGTCAAATCTTGATCACAGCTCATATGAGAATAACAAATGTTTTATGACTGTTCACCCACACACACACACACACACCATTGTATACTGCATATACTCATATATATTTTAACAAAAGTAGACTAATTTTGAAAGTCTGAGGTCAAATTTTGATCACAGTTCATATTAAAATTTTGTTTTGTTTTGTTTACTATACCTATTGATAGCTGTTTATTGATTCACATGACTGGACAAACAATTTAAAAGAGATGTACTTTTATATATAAACATACTATTTTATTTATTTATTTATTATACATGTTGATGACTGTTGCATGACTCATGATTGGACAGAAATTAAAAAACATGAGTTGTTCCTTTTATATATAAACCTCTGTTTATTTTAATTCGATTAATTTCCCTGAAGAAGTTCGGACCAGATTGCCGAACGAAACGTTGGAATTAATCATTTCAATTTCGCTGAGATTTTACAAATATAATTTTATAAATCTCCACTTAATGCTATAGTCAGACAAATATTTCTCTCCAATAACTCTGATTTATGACGTAATCTGTCAGTGTAGTTAATTATGATCAAGAATGTAAATAGCAAAAAAAAAATAATAAAGAACAATATTTAAAAATGATTATTTTGAATATTCCTCCTTATTTCTTTTTTTTAAAAAAAATTTTCTATTGTCACTAATTTGCCTACCTGAATTCCGTTTGTATACAAATAGGTGACCGTTTGCACAGGCAACAAAAATGTGTACATCGAAGTGCAGGATACTGTTGATAGCGTGGGATAAACTGATTTTTTGGCGTAATCTACTTGTCTTCAAATTGTCAGTTGCATAGAACATGAAAATGCTGTGTGAAAAGACAAACAAACAAGAATAGAGAGGAATGAATGTGAAAAGACTAAAGTTTGCTGAAATACTATTATATGTATGTAAATATATATGACTTTTCTTTTCGGAAGTAGAGAAGATGATTAATGGTTATCTTGACAACAATTAACGTCATTCTCCAGTGAAGCTGATGGCCTGGAAAGATTAGCAATAAGCAATTCTTGGAAGATCTGTACTTCGCCGATGATGATATATGTCTGATCTCCCACAAACTGGAAGATATGCAAGTGAAAAGCAACAAGTTGGCAGAAGAAGCATCCAAAGAAGATAGGACTTCAGGTGAACATAGAGAAGACAGAGGTGATGAAGATTCCTGGGCAACACCACCAACAGCAACAACAACAACAGACAACAATCAGCATAAATGGGAGAAATCTGAAAGAAACAACCTCCTTTACCTAACTGGGAAGCAAGGATCGGGAAAGCAAGACAAGCTTTCACTACTCTCAAGTCTGTGTGGAGGTCAACAGCACTCAGGATCAAAAATAAGATCCGGATTTTCAACTCCAATGTGAAGTCAGTGCTACTATACGGATCAGAGACTTGCCCAGCGCGTCATAAAGAGCATCTCAAACAAACTACAGACCTTCATTAACAGCTGTCTCCGCTCAATACTCAAGATCAGATGGCCGGTCATAAAAGATCAGCAACAGATATCTCTGGCAATGAGCGAACCAACCCAGCAGGAACCGATTGTGAAACAAATAGGCAGGAAGAAATGGAGATGGATTGGCCATACTCTGAGGAAACCATCAAGTGACATCACTAGGCAAGCCATCGCTCGGGTGGAACCCGAAAGGGAAGCGGCGAGTTGGTCGTCAGTGCAAGGGTGATTTGGAAGAGGTCATGTGAAGAGGAGATGAAAGCGTGTGGGCGGACTTGAAGACAGGTGAAAACTCTAGCAGAGAACCGAAAGTAATGGAGACGCATGGCTGAAGCCCCTATGTTCCTCTAGGAATTAAAGGAAACAATAATAATAATTCTTTGAACAGGGATCAGCCAAGAATTCTGTTGCTTAACAAATATTCAAACTGAATTTAGATGTGCACTGAACATATGCTGAAGTAGTTGTTTAGTGGCATTACGCATTAGAATCTAGAGGTGAATCTGATTACGAAATAACGAGTTAGGAGGAGATCGTTTGAAGAGGGAAAGAAAGCTTATGGGCAAACATGGAAGTAATTGAAAAGGACTGCAGAAAACACGCTGAGGTGACAATGTACTGGTGAAGCTTTATGCTCCACTAGGAACATAAAGGATGAGTAATAATAATAGTGATGGTTCAAAAGAGCTGTGGCTCACTAGTCTAAACAGTTGAATGTCAACCATTGGCTCTAGCTTCGAATCCTGCTGCAGCTACTGAAGTTTGTTTAACTAGGTAGTACGCGTAACTCTTACACAATAGTTTTGACTCATTGACAACTGTCTAGAAATGCAAATGATCTTATTTTAATTTTGATTATTTAGTTAACTCACAGTGATAACTATCATGTCTATAGGTAATTTATCTCCTTTTCAAAATTAATTGTTTTCCGCTCTTTCGCTTTCAAAATGGAACAAAAAGCTTTATTCTGTAAGCTGTGTTGTTATTTTTACGGCGTTGGTTCGCTAATCTCACGCTCAACCTTCCTCCATTTCCATGCCTATTGATGGTCACTGGGTAGGAGTACACTGGCCAGGGATCCATCCTGTACGTCTTGTATGGATGGCAAGCAGTTTACCATTGAGCCAAAGACGCTTTCTTATGCTTCACCCAATTCAAATCTAATACCTCAGAAATCACGGTGATTATCGTATGCGTAGGTTGAACGAACAATTTCTAGTACCACTTAATAATGTCTTCCCTAATATAAATACAAGTGTACAGCTTGAAAATGTAGCCTTTAGGAAGGATTATTTCCTCTCTGATCAGATCTATCTTTCGCCTTATTCACAAATATTCCGTCATATTTTGCATTCATTGAAAGTAAACTAGCTAAATGGTTAATAAATTAGGTAACCACAGTGGTTTAATACCTAGAATCAAATTAGCTTTTATTAGGTGGATGGTGACTAGCAGTAGAAACCAGGATGCGCGTTTCGTTCTATTCGGGACTCGTCAGGTGAATGTACCTTCATTCCCCAAAGAATGCAGATGCATCCAGTGAGGAGTCCTGAATAGGGCGAAATGCGCATCCTCGATTCCACTGCTAGTCACCATCCACCAATTAACTTCTAATTAAATGCCCAGACATCGTCGAAACATCTGCACAAGAAGCCGACATGTCAACCTGAGACCGAGAACTTAGATCCAATGAATCGACGAGAAAATCTAGAATTCAATTAAATAATCAAATTAGCTTTGTTGACTTCCTGAATAAGTCGGTAAGGTAGCATTCAAGCTCGTCTAATTATAACTACACAACCGAGTTTTGAAATTAACGATAGTTTCATTTAGAAAATGAAATAATTCAGATCAAATTATGTGATCTGCTTGATACCATAAAAGGATAATTAAGAAAACATATTTTGATTTATATATGTCTAAACCAAGTTGACTTTTAACAGTTTGAAAACATTTGGTCATTGGGTATATGATATTCATTATAATAAAGGTTTCTTGTATTTCCCAGTGAATGAAAGAAAAATGAAACGATACTCTTGTTTTTACTGATGTTTCACTATTTAATGCTACTAATAGCTTCATCAAAGTAGTGTTATTAAACCAGAATTTACAAAATCTCCTCAGCTTATATATAACAACTTAATCATCGTTCCTCAGCATGAGGTCATTTTTCGTTGTCAAGTTGGTCAATTGGTAAAGGTAACAAAACCAGGTGTAGATTGTTGGATTTGATAAGTGTGTAAAATTTTAAAGGCAGCATGTGTTTACATAAAGAAATTGCTTATCACATTCGTGTTGATTTTGTCATTTCATGCAAGAGACCGGGAGTGTTGTAATCAGGTCAAATTCTGTTTTAGTCCATCACTCCTATTCAGACAATTTGGATTCCACTTGATATGAAGTGCTGGCTTCTGATATTAAACGTTCTTTGTGATTTCTGAAATGCTTTTTCTGGATGATAATTTCAATATTGTCAAAATCAAATTTGTGGCCTGATTCGATAGCATATAGACCTTTGGTTGATGATTTTTCAAGCTTTTCCAATTCAAATGGATTTCTCGGTGGTCGAACAGATGCTCTACGGTGTTCATTTCTTCTGATTTTGATTTCTCGCTAGCGATGTTTGTCCCATGTATATCGCATCACATTCCAAGCATTTTATTTTATAGACACAATTGGATAGAGAATCTTTAGGGATTTGGTCTTTTATATGGACAAGGTTGTTTTGCAGTGTGTCTGATGTTTTGAAGAAAACTCTGATATCGAGCTTATTGAGTACTCTTCTGATATCGTCTGACGTCTCCGCTGTGTATGGAATGACAACTGTTGAGATCCATGTTTTCGGAATACGTTTTCGACCATCCTTAATGTTAGTTTTGAGTTTGATAAAGCTATTAGCATTAAACAGCGAAACGCCAGTGAAAACAATATCGTTCTGTTTTTCATTCATTAGGAAATGCGAGAAACCTTTACTATAACATATTTTGATTTGAATAATTTTAGTTTCTGGAAGAAATTTTGATGAAATTTCACCTCGAATTGTACAAATTGCAAACAGCGAATTAATTTGCAAATTAATAAATGAATTCCATATTCAGTTGGAAGTGGCTACTAGTCTAGGTGTGCGTTGGTGGCACAGCGGTAGAATGCTCGCCAGGCACGCTCAATGTGCTTCGAGGTTCGATCCCCGGCCACAGACACGCTCCTTTACCTCGCTAAGCTAACAGTAAAACTGGTAGAGAGGCGAGTTCTCTGACTGTTGGTTTGAGCCAGTCATGCAGAAGGGCGGGGAAGGGGCTAAGTTTGCTGGTTGAGGCCCACGAGACGCCAACAACCAATGGCTGCAGACTGTTGGTAATATGGTTTATAACTGTTTTCAATGACACCCGACTTCTTTTTTAATAGTCACGTTGCTGTTTCCAATGCAACCATTTTGAAAGTACTATATGCAAATATCCCCTGACGCTATGCCAACGCACTCCTTCACCTTGATAAGCCAGTAATAAGACTGGTAAAGAGGGCATGTTGGGCATAAAGCTAGTAACCCCATCCCGTAAAAATAAACACCACTGCTACAAAAACTTCAAGTCTATAGCTTGAAGCCCTATGTTCCACTGGGAACGTAAAAGGAATAAAAGAAACTAGTCTAGGTGCTTCATTTTGATATTAGATCACCTGGTTCAAACTGGCCACCAAAATCTATTCAAAGAACGTTTAATGCGCGTAAACTACAAGTCATCTTTTCTACACGACCGATAGTGATTCCCATTATTGAATAATGAAGTACCTAGACTAGCCACTTCTAATTGTATCTAACAATTCAACTGAGATTGTGGAGGAGCGAGTTATATTGGCCATTGCTCTAGGAACTTGATTGTTTTTGCTGTATAGGTAGTTGTTATGTTCGTTGTATAATAACAATCAATATGATTATGAGCATTAAATTGTGTTTAAAACATCATCCAGTAAATAATACTGTTTCATTCTGTTTGATATATCCAACAAACAAACTAATATGAAATTAATTCGAAAACTGTGAATTTGGTTTAATGTATATATTACCAGTTCTCTCAAGTAGCTAACCGGAATTCTAGTGATTCCAACTGATTTAGTCGCCTGAACTAAGTCGAACCAGCTGCACCTTTGATGAGCTCGACTCTGAATGAGATAGACAGCCGTCCAGTTTTTTAGATCACTTACATCTGACTGCCTGGCTGGCAACCATTACTGGTTCATGTGGGTGGCATTCAACTACTCATATCAACCTATCAGTAGTAAATAGCATCATGCAGCATTATAAAGCTTTATACATATTTAGCTTACCTTCCTTCTTCCGTACCTAACCACATCAATGGTTGGGCTGGTCTGCTAAGATAATTGTTCTTTCCTTGACAGTTTAAATATCCTTCTACATAGTGAAAAGTTAAAATACAGAATAAAGCAGGTAATAATGTGAATTATATAATTAAATTATGATTAAAATAACTTCGCTGAAGTCATTTCAGTGAGAAATGAGGTGGGGAAAGCTATTAATCTAAATGGTTGTAAACTATATACGCAACGCGTTTTAGAAATGGCAAACCATTCAGCCAATGAGACGCAATCTAATGGACTAGGAAAGCCCTAAATTCTAACTCCTGTGGGATGAAACAACTGTCCAGTAAATCATAGTTTTCAATAATTCTCGGACTCATATCAATCCTTGATCTAATAAAGTTTGTTTTTCGGTTTATATTTAACCGAAATGCTTGGTCTTTGTTGAATTGTGCTCATTTCTTCCTAAATGGGAATCGTTATCTGGATGTATCTGCATCCACAGTGATTGAGGAAGTTTCCGTCGATCAATCAACAGGAATTGCTAATTAACTAAACTGAATAACCACTGATATCTGCTTCACTAGAATTGGTGCATATAACCCAGTTGCCTAGTGGGTAATAATCTAGTGTTTGAAACGACTGGGACTGGGTTCAAGTTTCAATAGGAGTGCAGGTATATCCGGGTGATGAGTTCCAAATGGGATGAAATATGCGGCCTAAATAACACTGTTAGCCAACACCAACAAGATAGCAAACCTTATTTAATGTATGTAGATGAATCAAGCAGATTAGTTAAATTTTAACGAGTTGATCATGGATTGATATCAGTTAGAGAAATATTGAAAACCAGGGGGTCCTGGACAGCTGCTTCATCCTAGTTTGGGAATCGTCGGCAGTACATTGGTTGGGGTCGCGATAAATCACGAATTGGTAGAAGTTAGAACTCATGAGCCATTGAATCGGGTCCCAGTGGCTGAATGGTATACCAGCCAGCTCGCCTTGTAACCGGAAGGTCTTGGGTCCGAGCCCTGGCAGTGAGTGCGTACTGCCGACGATTCCCAAACTAGGATGAAACAGCTGTCCAGTCCTTGGTGGTTTTCAATGGTCCTGTTACTGATATCAATCCGTGATCAACTTGTAAAAACATAACTAACCTTTACAAACGAAACTATAGAAGATTAGTTAAAGGTAAAATAGGTGTTAGAGAGTAGTGCGTTGCATATTATTTTATGTTGTATGTAACGACAGAAGACGAGAGACTTGGTCAAAGAATGTTTATCTGTAATTTGGTACCATTATATAACGAAATTATATACACCTTATCTTCAAATCACCATTTGCATAGATCCGCGGTGTTGTGCTACTTCCGGCCTTCACATTGTGTTTCTTTGTGTTCCTTTCTCATCTCCCACGTATCTCCGCAACTCTAAATCATTTGTTTTCCCTGACTTCAAATCTATCTCCCTGCTATTTGATATTATGTAGTGATGAACATCTCTTTAGATATATACACACTACTGATAAATCTTATCAGTAGCATACACCATATATATATAAATGCGCCAGCAGGGAGAAGTAGGCAGGAAATATAAACAGTTATGATATCACTTATACATCACAGGTGTTAAACAGCTTGCACATTATGTTAGAAAGCGAGATTTGCATGTTTTTATTTCATTCACCATAAAGTACAACATCAGCAGGCACAATGCAACAATGGCTTTCTCTTCTAAAAAGGAGGACATCATATATACATATATATACATATGTATATATATATATATATACAGCCAAAGGAATTTCAATTTATTTGCACCTAGGCGACGGATACTTTTTATAAATAACTTTCTGATAAGTCTGTAAATATTATAAATGTGCTTGGCGCTTTCTTTGCTTCCCTGAAGCGTCTAAAATGAAGAGAAGAGCAAAACAAGGACGCCTACTGTCAGAGATAATCTTAAACATTTAATCGGTCAAAGGCAGCAAGTAGACTGACATGCGTTGGAGCGAGGAAAAGCCTTTAGAAGACCTATTTTTCGCGGCTAATATATATGTTTCATGATGAACAAACTCGAAGATTTACAAGTACAAATAACAACATGGCGACAAAAGAGGTAGCATAGACAGGACTTCATGTGAACATGGAGAAGACGGAGGTCATGGTGATGCTACCCGACTAGGAGCAACAAGCGCCAATAAGCATCAGTGGGAGAAATCTAAAAGAATTTGTCTCTTTCACTTATTTCATGGATAATCCCCATCCAGGTATTAATGAAAAGAAAACACTTAGTTCAGCGAAGAGTCTCTTTTCGGCGAATTCATTTGCTTAGCTGTACAATCGCAAAAATATATGTGTTAATTTATATGTATGTGTACATTAAGTTTGTCAAACAAAAATACAATTGGTTTTGCTTATTTTGACTAAAAAGGTGAAGATTGGTAATTGGAGTTACGTAGTACAAAATCGGTCAAGAAAATTGGGTGTTAATGAAATTAGGGTAGTAACAAAGGTGATGAGTTATCACAAACAGTTGTTAAAAAGAAGTTATGTAATAATGTGAATAGTTTGATGATTGAGTTTTACTCAGGATACACTTATCTGATTAGCGCTGTTTGAATTACAGACAGTAAAGATGAGGGTAGGGAAAAGCAATTATAGAGATCTGCCTCACATAACACTCATAAGGAACCTGATTAGAATTCGCTGCACAGTTTTTTAATTAGTGATTCTGCAGGGCTCAGTGACTTTGCGCACACATCATGTAAAGCATTTTCATCAGGCTATTGTATACTCTCATCAATGTCTACATTAACTCAAGTTTCCAGATCACATGGCTAGGTAGAAAGCATAATCAACAAGGAGCTCTGGTAATGAGGTAAACGACAGCTTAAAAACCAACAGATATGTGGAGAGAAATGGAGATGAATTGGATATACGCTGACTAGACCGTTGTGTGTTATCATAAGTGAGGTCCTCGAGGGAATCCTATCTGGCAAGCAACGAGTTGTGTGTGCGTGATATGGAGAAGATCACACGAAAAGGAAACAGAAGTTTGTGAGCAGTTATGGAACCATCCAAAATGATGGTGATGGACCGAGCATATTGGAGCTGTGCTGCTGGCTTCCTGTGTTTCAGCCGGAACACAATGAATGCATAATAAATATAATTTTGAGCGATCTCTGACAGATTAGTCATTGTGCAGAGACTTAAGCTATTGCATTTCCAACTCATGTATGCCGGAGTGAGTAATATATATAAGGACAACGCTTTGAATATTCGAACTTCAAAAGTTCCACAACCCCATAAGAGAGAGGCGGGTAATGCGAGCAAATGCAATATTCTACGAGTGATTCATGACTTTACTGTATAGAGCTTGCAACTGTCGGTTTTTCTTGTTTCGGTGATCAGTGCGTGGTGAGGTATAATTCCCTTTGTAAGTAATACAAATGGTCAGCGCCTTCATTAATTGTAAACATATCTTTGTTCATTCCTATTAGATGGCTGAAGATAGTTGGTGGGAAATCCTGCTTCTAGATCTGGTGTTTACTGGCAGTTGTCAGCAAGACTTGTCTGTAACAGTATAGGAGCGGCCATATCGTTAAATACTGCAGTCAGAAGCCTCACAAACAAGCTATTTGGACAGCTACCGATCATTTGTATAAATATATTGGGTACACTGACTGCAAATTTGACTGATAGAACTCAGTGGGCCTAAAGGTTTAATAAACGTTACAGCAGTAGCTTCTCAGTTACCAGCTATGAGATAATTCATGAATCTATAAGGCTCACAGAATGTGTGATATTTTAGTGTAGAACTTTACACAGGTGTACAGTAGCTCAGCCTGCCACAATGCAGGTATCATGCAAAAGTAGGAGTAAAAATTCATATTAACTCCAATGAACAGAAATGTATACGATAATGAATAAAGACATGGAGAAACATTAGCATTTTAATGAATCTCTGAGAGATTAAAACGAGTGAATGCAACTGCGCCTGTGACAACACCTTAAGTCATATTGTAACGACAGATGAGAAGTGCCTGGCAACAGATCGTTTATTGAGAAAATCAACAGATATTTATAGATTTTTCTGTACATTATTATTAGCGTTACTGTTAGCAGAGAGGTAACGTCTTCCGATTGGTTATCTCCATCACCCATGAGTTTTTCCTAACCAGTGGCTTGGGATATGTCCACATGGTCTAGTCATCTCAGTCACCATAGGTTTACAACCTAATTAATTGGTTTACCCTCCTCACGAATCACTACTCGAAACCTTAATATTAGGCACCATATCATGCCGCTTAAAACGGGGAATAGAACACAAACATCTCAGGTCTTTCACATTTACCAGCCATGTCTTACAGCCATAAATGAGGACAAATAGAACTAATCTGCATTAGCAGACATGTCCTTTAATCGATTGTCGGATATCCCGTCTATACCAGAGGTGAGGTAAGTTGGAAGATTTCACACGACTTGTTAGTATTCGTGCTGAGATTTCGTCGGTCATCAGTTCTTTAGGGCTGATGGAAGTGGTTAATACGCTTCTGCCTGTCTTTGAACTGTGAGTTGTTACAGTCTAGTCCTGCAGGATCATCTTACATAAGATAGGGGCGAATCACATGATAAACATACGAGGATTTTCACTCAAGGTTTTCAAAGGTAGGCGGCGAGTACGTATGGACAACAAATATTTCGAACACTTCAGTCAAATGTGCTATAAAACCTTCCCCGGGGTCAAACCAGTCTCATCTATGTGGACCGACTTCTAACCTCATCACTTATATCACAAATTTTATCAAAATCAAGCAATTTAGCAAGAGTTAGTAGTAGTGACATACAGAAAACTCTCTTAAATATTCTCCTGTGAATGACAATTTTATCAACCAAAATGAATACAACAAGGTAAAGAACATTTACACAACAAGTGATGTAAGCTTTCCAAATTAGCCTACAAAGTCATTTTTATTCAGGCCAAGATTTTATCTGCCAACAACCAATCGATGTTTCCTTAGGACTTCGTGACCAACTTTCTTTACCATTCCCTTGAGTTCCGATTGGCTCATAGGGCTTTGTCTTATCATCTGCCTTCCTCTTCAGCTTGTACCACGATTGCCCACAATCTCCCATCTCCTCCTTGTACGGACTCCTCCATGTCAGCCTCGCACCGACGACCCACTTGTCGCTTCCTTTTTGGATTCCACTCGAGCAATGGCCTGCAGCGCAATGTCATTCGACGGCGTCCCCAAAGTGTGCCCAGTCCATCTTTACTTTCCCCTACTGTGGGAACAAACCAACCAAGAGGTTACCTGCAAAAGTATAAGTTCCGTTACCCTCCTCAGTAGCGGACTGATTAACATTTTCGTATATGTGACAGTAATTTGTTGAATTAAAAGCATAGTAGTTATCAATGTGAAGGAAATGAAATATCAAACCAAAAGAAAACTAAAAATCTCCTACAGCTGTTTACCTTTTTTCTTGTTTTCTACATTCGATTTCATATTTGTGTCAGTCTCCTTGGAAGAAGAGTTATCTGATACATTTTCAGCAGTAATCTGCTGGTTACCTTCACCTTCAGTTTCACTGATATCTGAAGAGTCGGATTCATTCGATGTCGGATCATCAGCATCGAATGCATAAGTGATAGCGACAACTGAATTCCCAGCTTCTTGTGAATCAGGTTTTATACTTTCTGATGTATTAGGCTGATGACCGTCTGTTTGATTTTTCGACTCATTTTCTACTTGTGTTTCAGTTGTCTTAGATTCGACAAGGTCACCAGAAGTTTTAGACGCTTGAAGATCATCGTCTGTTTTAGATTCATCGACATCGGATAATTTGAGTGTGGATTCTGTATTGGTTGGCGTGTCTGGTGGAGTAGTTGAATGTGAACCAGAACTTATATCCTGTGAAATACTGTCCTTTCTTTCAATTAATTCCTGTGATGTCATTTCTTGTGTCTTATGCGAAGTAATATCTAAATGTGTTTCTTCTTTGCGACCAGTATCATCTTCTTTTTCCTTTTTTGCTGTTTCGGGTGATTTTGATTGTGAACTGCTTTCTTCAAGGGCTGATTGTTCCACTTCAAGGAGTGGTGGATCTGCTGTGACTGAACGTTTCTTCTCTACAGTACATCGTGAACGCATACTTTGGCTTCCAAGACTGTAGGATGTTCTGTTATCAAAAGAAAATCAACTCAATAAGTGAATAATGAAAACTGTTAATTTTGTGATGAGATTATGAGCATACAAAAAATATAAATCATGAAGAATTAAAACATTCTAGATGTGCTTGGTGTAAAAGACAGAGAAGAATGACGTTTCTAATTAGAACACAGATTAATATTATTTGGATAACCATTTGAAACCAGGGAGTACTGAATAGCTGTTTCATACTTTCATAACACTCCTCAGTAGCAAGCACCTATGATTCCCTCACGAGGTATGCAACATAGATGGCACTGAAATAGATACAAAGTCGGAAATTAAATATCTTGGCGTCATTCTATCTGCTGATCTTTCCTGGTCGTTTGATATCTTGATGATTTCTAAGAAAATATTCCGTCTAACCTTCTATATCAAGAAGTTAAGACATTCTGAAATAAACAGACCTTTACTCTTACGATTCGTTAACTCTCGCATTCTGCTTATTATTCTCTATTATTCTCCCTTAGTTTTTCCCAAGCCACTGAAGAAAGACTATAACATATTACGCAGGATGTTAAAGGTTGTCAGCAGGGTAAGCAATGTGCCACTTAACCAGCTTGTTAATATTCTGGTCGACAGGCACTTAGACTCATGTTAAAAAATGGGCCAAATCCATTCTATCTAACTCACACCACCCTCTTCATTCACAATTCTCCCCTTGTATCTCATCACGCAGGACCAGAAGCCTATATAGAAAACTAAATGCTCACACTAGAAAGTACAAAAAGTCAACCATACCCTACTTGACTCGTGTTCTGTGCGTTAAAGAAAGCATTAGGCGTGAGACTTATAACTTATTAAATAGTCAGTAGAACAATTGGATCTCGTCATTCCAACTCATATCATTTATAGGTACAACGTTTTCTTTCTTTTCCTTTTCTCTTTTTTCTTTTTTTCTGTTATGTGCTGCTTTGTTTCTCTCTTCCTTACAAACTCTACATAAAACATTCTTCTTCGTTCTTCCACACTCTGTATATCTCGACCTTTTTATTACCGCTTACGCCAGTAAATATGCTAGTATCTACTTTTCTAACACCTTCAAACACTGTTCAATTTTGGCTTTGCTACCGACACGCTAATATGTTGTTGTCAAAACTACCTGAGATTGCCCTTAATCTATGTAGAATTTTATTTATTTTTAATGTACTAACTGGATGCAGTACTGTAGTGAAATTCTGAGAATTCCATTCTGTATCATGGGTACTGTTTTGAAATAAAGCAAATTATTATCATTCCAACATCGATCAAATCCAGAACCTTCAGTTTATCAGGGCAGTCCTCTGATGGATTCCCATGAATTGTAAATTCAACATTCTATCGATTCGAGACTTTTACAGCGATGACCAGTTGGTGTCAATGGAGAGGATTTATTCTCACCCAACCTGGTGGATACCACTGGTCACTGAAGAGTTCAAAAGTGCAATGGAATTGCTGTCCAGTACTCCATAGTTTTCGGTGGTTCTTTAGCTCATACCAGTGAGTGATAAAACTTAAAACCAACCAAATCCCTACAAACAAGCAGTTGGAGAATCAAGTCCTGTAAGCTGAATGAATAGTAAATCCACGTGTCAGCAGAATTTCGTTATTTTTGTTGATTAGTACTGGGAAAATCTATTTTTTACGAGTTGGTCACGGATTGATATCAGTTATAGAGGACCACTGAAAACCAGGGAGTACTGGACTGCTGTTTCATCTTAGTTTGGGAATCATCAGGGATTCGAACCCAGGACTTTCCAGTTACAAGGTAGAAGTTAGAATTCATGAGCCATTGAATCGGGTCCCAGTGGCTGAATGAAATGCGAGCTTTCCTTGTAACCGGAAGGTCCTGGATTCGAACCCTGGCAGTGGGTGCGCGTACTGCCAATTATTCCCAAACTAGGATGAAACAGCAGCTGTGCAGTACTCCCTGGCTTTCAATGTTTCTCTAACTGATATCAATCCGTGATCAGCTCGTAAAAACATAACTAACCTTTACAAACCAAACTATAGAAAATCTATTTTTATCAACCCTAAGTCTCCATAATTTTTCAGATGAATTTATGTAGGGTATACAGATGCTAAACTAAGTTTTCCTAGACTTTTGTGCTTAGGAATATTATTTTCCTTGAGAAGAAACGGTTTGTCGAGTCATTTCATTTCATAAATTTTACCAGGTAGATTTTGCTTCATTCCCTATGTTTCTAGAGGAACGGGATAGGATTCCACATTCCACACTCAACCTTCCCTCTTTTCCTGGCTTACTAACGGCTGGTAAACTATGTGAAGTCTAAGAGCATATCCATTGGGAATGGAACCACGACTACCTGCACGGCTGACAAATATTACACACAGTGAATCACCGACTTACACAATCGCTGAGAAATGAATGATAAAATTTACAGCATTTGTATTAATTACTATTTGTGTGAATATTTACACAATCTGTTTATTTTTATGGGAGTATTGCTAAATATCTTCACTTATAAAGAGGATTTCTGTATCCAACTGGCTGAACTTTAATAAATGTCTGTTGAAACATTCAAATCCCCCATTGATTGATTTCATTTGACTGAAGTGCATAGTCTCGGTTAGTATATCGGCTACCCTCGTGGATAATTTGATTTTGCCTTATTTTAAAGTAATGGTATTTACTTGGTAGTAGATAACAGTGGGCTGCATAATGTGCCTTTAATCTTATTTGTGACTCATCATCTGAATACATCAGCCTCCAAGCTAACGACAGTGTTCTTATTGAAACCCAAATCAATCTCCCATCGGTCCAAATGCCTTAAACCTTTAGCATAGTGGTTAAAACTTTGAAATTTGTATTGATAAGTGTTGGAATCGAGTTTCAGTGAGAATATGTTCATTTACTGGGATGCAGGTATATCCAGCTGACGGTGGAATACGCCCCCTAGATTACTTCTCTGTTCAGTGTTAACTGAATATCATCTTTGGACTCTATCAGAAATTATTTTAGAAATTCTGTATGCTTTTCAACCTGGACATTGTGTCAGACAGTTTCAAGGCAGCATTCGTACTTAAACATTTTAGTACTGTCAAAATGGAAGGATAATTTGAAAGCGAAATTCCCCAAGATTTCAACTTATTAGTTGGCTTACAGTCAGTGTAACTATTTGAATAATTTCTCGTGAATGAAATAGATATATAAACTGCTGGGAGTTGAGATCTTAGTTATGGTTTTCTAAAAAGGAAATCTGATGTTTCTCTTCAAAGATTGATCTACAGGAAACCAATATAGAGTGGTCAGTACATGAATTTTCATAGCTGGGTCACTTTGAGAAGACAGAAAAATCTGTTACACTCCTTATCCTCAAGAATAAGAAGGATACGTTCCAGTGATACAATCGACGGGGAACTGGAACGACTCACACAAGTCCTCATAGAGAATGAATATCCTCCAAGATTTATCAAGAAAAACATGAAGTTAAAAGGAAAGCCTGAAAGAACCCAGACGGTGCCGAAAAATCTGCGATTTATGGGCGTTGAATTTAAATATGATAGCACAGCTGCCGCTTTAAGTCACTTCAGTGTGTGTTTATAAATTCGCCTGCTCATGCGGAGTTAGTTATATTGGCCGCACAAAGCGCATACTTTCCGAACGCATCTTTGAACATTATCCGGAATGGTTAGTAAAAGGACAGTGCAAAACAACTACTAGCTCAGTTCTCGAGCACTTGATGAACTCAAGCCACGTCGCTCCACCAGAGTCATCTTTCAAGATCACCTACACGGTGAGGCCAAATGGTAAAAAGAATGTCACTGTGGATGTAAGTAAATGCAACCATAGAGTGTCGAGTAAGACAAAATTCATATCCTGGATTCTTCTGATCACCAGTAATATTCAAATGATACAACAATAGCCATCAACAATCACCGAAGTATCCACAGTGGCGTTGATATGTTCACACAAACTGAGCATTTCGGTTTAGTACAGTCGCTCAACTGTGAATTCAAACTGGCTACAAAAGATAGTAGAATACTGTACTTTGCATTCAACAAAAATTATGAAATTTTGTCGTGTATAATAAAAAATCTATTCAAGTATTGGTTTGTAGGGATTTGGTTGATTGGTTACAGGATTTCATCATGAGCTGACATTGGTTAGAGAACCATTGGAAAACCTGGAAGTACCACCAGACAGCTGTTTCCTCTGTTCTAGTTCGAGGCACTTCATCAGTAGGCACCTACCACTAGGATTCGGTGGCGCCTTCCGGTTACAAGGTGAGCTGGCTCGTAGACCATTAAGCCAATGGAACTCGATCCAATGACCAGTCCATGAATTCCAACTTCTGCCAATTCTCACCGAAGACACTGGTTAGTAGTCGCGCTAAGTCATGATTTGGCAGAAGTTGGAATTCATTCACTGGTCATTGGATCGGGTTTCAGTGCCGTAATGGTCAACGAGGTGACTCGCCTGGGTTAGAACCTCCTGTATTGGGTGTTTACTGTGAATAGTCCTAAACTAGGATGGAGAAAACAGCTGTCTAGTTGTACTTCTAGGTTATCCATTGGTTCTCTAACCGATGTCAGCTCATGATGAAACCAAAAAAACTTAATGTTGACCGACTGTAAGACATTAATTGACTTCTGTCTAACAAGGAAGCAAATATAAACATGTGGAACTGCGATGAGGTCTAATGACATTATTTTTTGTATTCCTTTCAGATTCAAAGATAACTTAAGGCTTCAATGTTGAGATTTGAAGCTTCAATGACTGTGACGCTATTTTACGGGGTTGGGTTGCCAGCTTCAGGTTGAACCTTTCCTCTTTTACGGGCTCAATGGAGGCCAGAGAGGGTTTAGGAGTACATCGGGTTAGAGTCGAAGATTCACTACATGCATGTTTACTGCGTATTCTACCAGTGAAGAAACGATGAACATTAAAATTTTACAGAATGATTTAAAAATACAAAATATGTGAAAGGTTTAAGCTAATATGAACTAAATATTTTTGAAACTAACCGTCTCATTCCAGGATGAATGAATCCAGGTATAGCGCATATACACGTGATTCTTGAAGTACAACCAGACAATGGAATATTAAAATAGATACTAGGCTTTGGATGAGCAGTGAAAAGGCAGATATAACCAGTATAACCATCTGATGCACATATCCAAACATCACATGATCCTTCAGTCATAACAGGAGATGCTTCGATGACAGATGCACAGGAGAGCTGAATTATTTCAGTAGAATTCAGGAAAAAAAACAGAGTTAATCACAACACAAATAACTTAAGCAGTCAGCAGATATACAATAAAATAATAAAAGAAATGATGTTTTTATTGTGTATTTTGTAGTGAGTTGTAATGTAAAGTTACCAAGTGTGATGGCATATATTGCTGATTGGCTAATATAATTACCTGGATACCACTATATATGTAAATCTGCAGTACCTGTTAACCAGATATTTTTTACATATTTTTAAAATTTTTTATTACAGCTTGATTCCACACAGTATTTTGGTACAAGCATGAAATTTTCAGCGTGTGATATCCGTAGCCCGAATTCAGTAGGCCGACCAGGGATACCATTTGTGCGTTGGCCAGGGATCAAACCTCGGACCACGGGCATGGTCGGCAAGCGTCCAAACCTCTGTGCCACCGACGAAGTTATTTAGAGATACTGGACAGCCATTTGTTTCTGTTGTCTAGGTTTGATGTCACCAGTGGTGTACTCGGCTTTGGGTCAGTTCAGGCAGAGAAATCACTCCAAACCAGCTGAACTCTGACTACCTATCATTCACTTGTTATATCTTTAGAGTCAGTTTTAAGCTCAAGAAGTTCTTCAGTTTAATCTTAAAGTGGAGAAACTGAATTTGCATAAGAGGCAAAGCACTAAATATGACCACTAGCAAAATAATCACATTATTGATACTAAACAGTTAAACTTGGAAAAAAAGCACAAAAGGAATTAAACTTTTTTAATGTGGTTGTGGTGTCCTAGCTGGATAGTTAATTTGTGAAGCTTTCATCGCCCTACTAGGCGACATCTTCAGCGTATACTACAATTTGAAGTGAGCTTTTAGATTTATCCATGAGTTTATTAGTCATGTCTCCTGGTGGATGACCTTGGACGTGATTGGCTGTTTTTGTGTGTTTTCATACCCTCTAGGCTACTTGCATTCAAACTGATTGTTTCCTTTACCTGAAGTTTGACACTTTGTGTGTGAGTTTTACGTCTTATCGGTTGATAAATTTTGTCTATCTCGATGTGTCTATTGACTGATGATTCACTGGAATACCTGCTTTCAACTTGTCATTTCCTATAGGGGTTCCACGGGATGGCTGGCCTGGAGTGTGATGTGTATGACGTTAGGAATTGACGTCACACACAAACCAACAAAATCACTTCACTCAGGCAGCCGTGTATCAACCAAAAGAACCACCAGAGAAAGAAGATAAAACCAACACCATCTACAAAATAAGCTGCAACAACTATGAAAAACACTACATTGGCCAAAGTGGACGTCCCCTTCGTCTTCGTATCCATGGACATAAGCTGTCAAAATAAGTGACATCGACTCCCTCAAATCACTACATACAGACAACCACGGATGTCAATTCGACTGGGACAACCAACGTTCAACCATTAGACAGAGGAAACAACAAGAATGCTAGAGAATTTTTGGAAGCCTAGTATTCCAGTGAATCATCAATCAATAGACATATCGAGATAGACAAAATTTACCAACCGATAAGAAGGGAATCTCACACACAAAGAGTCAAAGTTCAAGTCAAGGTAACAATCAGTTCCAATACAATTAGCCTACAAGATGTGAAAACACACACAAAAACAACCAATCACGTTCAGTGTTACCCACCAGGATAGATGATTAATAAACTCGTGGAGAAATCTGAAAGCTCACTTCATGAAATTGAAGTATGCGCTGCAGATGTCGCCTAGTGGGGCGATGAAAACTTTGCAAATTAACCATCCAGCTCAGAGAACACAACCACAATGGAATTAAACTTTATTCCTTATTCTAAAGCTACTGAAGTTAGTAATGAATTGAAAGTCATCATGCGGTATAGTGCCGTTTATAGTGACTTTATCTATTATTATTCAGCCTTTTTAATTATTTTTCATTCTAGAAGTTAACTGGTGGATGGTGACTAGCAGTGGAATACAGGATAACGCTCACTTCGTCCTATTTGGGACTCGTCAACTGGATGTACTTGCATTCCACAGTGAGTGATGATGTCCAGACCGAGGCTCGAACCCAGTGTCCGTAGTTTCAGGTGCCAAAGCGTTATCCAGCAGACCACTTGGGCCTCAAGAGCCACCTCTTGTGCAACAAGCCATATTAATTATTTAATTGAGTTTTAGATTTTCCCGTCGATTGATTGGACCGAAGTGCTCGTTCTCAGGTTGATCCTGAATTTCACCGCTAGTCACCACCCTCTACTTAACAAGTAATCTTCCTAATCATAAAATCTACACTCATAGGTGTTTTCAAATATGTGTTTTACAGTTATTCGTTGGATATTGGCTAGTGATGGAATCGAGGATGAGCATTTCCTCCTTTTTGGGATCCAGTTGACTGCAGTCCATGTTAATCATCTTTGCTTTTGGTTTAGTCCTGGAGCGACTACTTGTCTCTAGACTGTCCGTGAGAGGTATTTGTTCTGTTTGATTCGTGCAGACAAAATTTTGATCCCAACCTGTCAGAAATACTCTTTCCGGGTAGTCCAAGTTTGTGTTTTTGGTCCATTCATTTTGTACAGCATGCATTTTGTACCCGGTACACTTTTGGAGTGTATAGCTGCCGGATGGCGTTGTTGAGGTTTGTATTTTTGCATTTCTGGTATAAATTATTATTCTTGAATGATGACACAGATTGACTCACGCAGAATTGTGTTTCGATAATGTTGAAGTATAATTTTAGACTCTGCGTTATTCGTGGAAGTTTAGCAAGTTATGCAGAGGAATGCATCCATTTGTTTCCCGCGTTCAGAGCAAAGTACTCGGGTTCCAGTCATCTAACTGTCATATGTTGAAGTGAGGAACTAACAAAATGTCCCCCCCCCCACCAGTTTACATCCATATTTATTCAGAAAATATTCTGGTATACTCGCCTCTTTTTGAAATTTATTTGACTGAAGAATCTCTGCTCCCTACACGATTATCAAACACTTAGGTTTATTCTACAGTCTTTTGTTGAACTCAAGGGCTTCTTTATGCTAAGTATAATGGAAAGCCATGACAACTCCTACAGTTCGCATTGTTTTAAGGGCCGTATTTCATACCAACATGGCTGAAGATATTGTATAACAATGATATGTGTCCAAAAGAAACTGTGTGAATTGAAAATTGAGAATTCGATTTATACTTATTCATTACTGCTTCAGTATTTCGACTATTTAATTATATTTTCAAAGAAATGAGTAGATTTCCATTGGATCACGGATTAAAATCAGTTAGAGAAATACTAAAAACCAGAGATTACTCGAAGACAGTTTTTTCCTAGTTTGGAACCATGACTCCACTGAGTATTGAACCTAGGACCTTCAGATTACGAGGTCAGCCCCTTGACTTTTCAGCCAATGGGATGGTATTCAGTGACCAATCCACGAAGTCTAACTTCTGTCAGTTTTCGATTTATAGCTCCACGGCCAACCAGTGTCATTGGCGAGTATTTCTCCCCACATTCCCATATAAGTTTGTATGAGATTATGAGAAAGAGAAGACGTTCAGCGAAGAGACTCTTTTCAGCGAATTCATTCACATAGCTGTACAATCGCATTTATATACAATTATTTTGTGTACGTGTGTATGTGTGCAAGGGGTTTGTCAAGTTTAGATAATTAATCAGGTAATACAAGAATGATCTAATATAGAAACAAGATTAATTAGACAGCAACTAAAGTAAGATTGAGTTAGTAAGTTAGATGACGTAATATAACTGACTAAAATGTTTCAACTTAGGTCAGGATAGCAACAGAGGTAATTACAGATAGAGACTAAGTAGAAGTGGGGTAGAGAATAATGCCATTTAAATTAGAACTAAAATTGAGCAAATAAGTTGCATGACGTAGCATAAATGACTAGAAATTGAGCGTTGGTCAAGTCAGTAACAATGGTAGTGAGGTGTAGGAATTAAATCGGGTGGGGGTAGAGAACAAGAAAGTTTAAAATGTAAAATATTACATTTGAGAAAACAAAATAATACTAATGAAGAGACAGAAGAAAAGAAGTAGAATTTACTTGTCGGGTATTAAGACAGATTACGTCCATTGCAAGTGTAGTGATTGAACGAACTTCTTCTGTATGCAGAGTTCAGGACTTAGCAAGTGAATCGCCATTGCTTCTGCAGTTTAAAGAAGTCTGATTCGTACACCTTTAGGAAAACTACTTCTTACTCTGTAGACGACTTTGAAGTTTGTTTGGGGTGTAGCTTGGTGTCCGGATTCTATCAGATGTTCTAAGGTGGATCTGTGGGGTCATCGATTTTCTCCTTTGTAGAACCATGTTGGTAAGTGTTCGGTGATACGTTTGGAAAGCGAGCGCTGGGTACGGCCGACATACCTGGCTACACACGAGCAGGTAAATTGATAAATACACATTGATGAGGCCAGCAGTGGTAGCTTATCCTTCACGTTCAAATGAATCATAGGTTTTGTGGAGAAGGTTAGTCGTAGTTCAGCTGGGAAAAAGGTCTTCTTAAGTGAGCGCGACAGTCAATTTTTTAGTGTTTCTGCAGATATATCTCCATTAAATTGAAGATTCATGTAGAGTATTTTTTTGGGACGCTAAGCATGGGCGGCTTTTGTGGTCTTGGATTCATAGATTTTGCAATAAATCTTTCTGGATAACAATTCTCTACGAGGATTCTCCAGTTCGTCTTCTATGGTGTCCGGGGTGCAAATTCTGTGAACTCTGTTGCTCTATACTAATTCAATCTTACTTTAGTTGCTGTCTGATTAACCTTATTTCTAAATTAGATCATTCTTGTACTACCTGATCAATTATCTAAACTTGACAAACCTCATGTACACACACACAAATAATTATATATAAATGCGAATGTACAGCTATGTGAATAAATTCGTCGAAAAGTGTCTCTTCGCTGAACGTCTTCTCTTTTTCATATGACTCAATATATGAGATTAGTTGGCCTGATGCTAGAAATTGTGTAATTGAGGCAAGACATGAGTAGGACAGCTTTGTGTTAATTCACACATGATATCTAATGTATTTCAGTAAATGTAAGTCTACCCCTAAGGAAAGAAACCTACAAGGCATTAACTAAACACAATCCATATGTTGTGTAACTGTGAAACTATTGCTAAAGTCAAAGTTATCGGAACACTTGTACAAATAAAATAAAATAAACTGAATGAAGAAAAATAGAGTAAAGCGCACCTGTTTTTCTTTGTTCAGAGATAATTCTACATGACAAAAAGTTCAAATATTACCTTTTCATGTAACATAAATATACCTTTCGATAATCACGTAAGTCATTATGTAATCATGAAGATTTAGACATGTGATAAAAGCGAGGATTGATTTACTTCGTCTTCCAAAATGTATTACAAAGTTTCAACTTAATGAGGTTTCTTTTTTTTATTATAGCTTGACTCCACAGTGTATTTTTGGTACAAGTATGGAATTTTCAGCATGTGATATCGTTAGCCCAATTTTACAGGCCGACCATTGATATTGGGTGTGCGTCGGCAGGGGATCGAACCCCTGACCATGTGCATGGTCTGCGAGAGTCCTAACCGCCGTGCCACCGACGCACAAAAAGCCGGCAACATTCGGTATTCCCAGCCGGTCACCCATGCAAGTACTAACTGGGACCAACGTTGCTTAACTTAGGTGATCGGACGAGAACCGGTGCTTTCAACGTGGTGTGGTCACCGAAAAAAGGTGTGTCGGGGGCGGGATTTGAACCCACGCCTACATCGTGGACCCGAACACCCAGAAGATTACTCTTGAGTCTGGCACCTTAGAGCGCTCGGCCACCCTGACCTCCTTACATTGATGATAATGATAATGACCGTACCAGGTCAATTAACACAGCAGAATAGATCATAAGTATTCTGACATACTGTATGGACATACAGCAAACTTGATAGTCATTCAGTCAACATGATTTAGAAACAGAAGGCATAAGGATGAGTCAAAAAGAAAACGATTTCAAGATTCATCACGAAATGACTGCAGTTAGAGAGGCATTGAAAGCCAGGAAGTACTGGATAGCCATTTCGTCCCTATTTGAGTTTCTTCAACAGCATGACTAGCGGGATCTACCATGAGGACAAATACCCACTGATGACACTGGCTAACGATCGCTCCAGAGTATCACTAACTGGTGGAAGTTAGATTAGATGGGCCACTGGGCTTCGTCCCAGTGGTTGAATGGTCTACGAGTTATCTTTATGCCAGTTTACGTGCTCTTGCGGAGCTGAGTACATTGGCTGTACCATGCTCCAACTTGAAAAACGCACTCGTGAACACTATCCAGCCTGGCTAGTTAAAGGAGATCGAAAACGTGTACACAGTTCAGTGACAGAACATCTGGTCAATTCAGGACATTCAGCGCTATTCGAGAAATCCTTCAAAATAATATGCAAGATTCAGTCAAACCTATTAAAGGGAGTGAAATTAAGACACCTGGGCATAGTCGAGGCACTAGCTATCCAAAAGTTCAAACCCACGCTTTGTATCCAAAAGAAATACGTCCAACCCTTGCCCTTCCACGGCCATCATAAACATGTAATTCTTTTAGTAATGACCATCCCATCGCCTTTCTTATACAAACCTCCTGCTTATTCATGTTATTTTTTTCAACTCCTACTTACACTACCATATTTTCATATCCGAACTTCCTGTTTGTCTTGTCATTTTATTATTTCTACATATTTAATCCCTGATTGCATAAACAACTGTTTGTCACATTAGCTGTGATCCCACTAGATTTTTCATCCAAACATCGTGTATATTTTTGTTATTTCTACATTTCTAACCCCTAATTGCACAATATATCAATCTTCTCAGTAATTATGATGCTACTTTGTCTGAGCTTTATCTGTCCCCTTATTTATTATGGCATTTTAATTCCTAATTGTAGTTTTATTAATTTGACCCTTGACCAGAAATTATTCTGGAACTTTCCCACCCACTTATTATAAATGCAGGAATGTACAGCCTAGTTGATGACTTCGTCGAAAAGAAAATTTTCTTCGCTGGCTGCAACCGCCTTTAGTTTTTAATAATTCCTTTGATCCAATGTGTATATTCTGTGATTATCCATATGACCTGAAGGTCCTGAGTCCAGTCGACGGTGGGATGGTGAATGCATGCTGATAAGGAGTCACGAACAAGGACTAAATAGCCATCCAGTACTCTCTGGTTTTTCACTGTTTCTGTAACTAGAGTCAATTCCGGATCAATCGTGAAATGCCTCAAACTCCTGCAAACTGGCACTTAGAGAAAACTTGTTACCACACAAATAGGTAGATACAAAGATACGCATCAGTTTTAATAAGTGTTTCAAAATAAATAAGAACATAAGAAAACAGGTGTGCAATTTTCAAACACTTATTTTGCCAAGATTTGCCTACAAATAAATTTATTGTCTTGATTTATTTACCTTTGATATTATCTCATAAAAGATTGTATCTAACATAAGTTTTGTTCATGTGTTAGATGAAATTCAATTTGAATTTACAAAACACTGTGTATTTATGGAATCTAGTAGTGTATTTATTGCTAGTTTTGGCGATAAAGCATTTTGAAAAAGCTAAATAGACTACTGTTAAACTACTATTATGAATTATTGAAATGCGTCGGTGGCACAGCAGTAGATTGCACGCCAACCACGCATGTGGTCCGAGGTTCGATCCCCGGCCACTGACCCACTCCTTTACCTCGCTAAGCCAGTAATATAACTGGTAAGGAGGGAAGGTTGGGCATGAGGTTAGCAACCGCATCCTGTAAAAATAATCACCACTGCTACAGAAAATTCAAACCACTAGCTTGAAGCTATGTTTCACTAGGAACGTAAACGAATAAAAGAAATGACTTATGCACACATAATGTCCTGTCATTCCTTGCGCTTCAAGTGTGGAACATAGCGCCTAAGGTTTGAAGCCTTGAAACTTCAGTAGCTATGGTGTTGTTGCTTCTGACGCGTGAGATTGATAGACTTACGCCCAACCTTCCCTGTTTTCGAAGCTTATTATCGACTAATGAACCAGACGAGGTTGACGAGTACGTCGGTGGTCAGGAATCGAATCCCCGATCACTTTCATGGTTGGCGAGCATTCTATCATTGGACCATCGACGTGCTAAACACACATAGATGAAAATCTTTTGAATATTTAAAAAACAACATTCTAACTCACCTGAATTCCAGGTAGTGTACGAGGGATTTGAATAGCTTCGTTAAATCTTGCCGTACGTTTGACAGAACCTTGAGAAGATGATTTTAGAAGGAAAAAGATTGTTTGCTTTAAATAAATTCATTTACTAAGGTTTTCATTAAAATTTTGTTGACACCTTTAAGTGGTTAATTTGTAGAGATTTGATTGATTGATTTCAAGATGGGTCTCGTCACCAACATAAATCAGTTGGGACTTCTAAATAATGACACCGAGGACTGAACCTTAAGCGCTCGGGTTACGAGGTGAGTCCACTATCCGTGCATCCACTGAGTTGGAATTTAGCGATCTGTGAATTCTAACTCTTATCATTTAGCGATATATTTCATCACAGTCCGTTTGAACTCATGGATCACAGGATTACACTTCGGCTAGCGAATAGTAACATGCCTGCCCCTTTCAGAGTTTAATCATTTGTGGAGTCACCGATGCGTACTGACCAGGAGTTCCAGATTAGGGTCAGATATGTATCCATTGCTCTCTGTTTTTTAGTGGTTCTTCTGAGTAATGTCGGTTGGTAGTAAAATTTTATTAATATTTTGTAATAATCCCATACTTAAACCGATGACAAGCTGAGTTTTGTTAAGGCTAGAACCCACCAACTTCACTTTTTCAGATAAGTATTTTAACAGGTCTTATATCAGTGTGAACTAACAAAAACCTTGCTTGATGATAATCAAAGATTGAGGCATAATTCATTCACTGAATGCCTGAGTAAACTTGTCAGGTTGCTTTGCTACTCTTTATGACAGCCGTGAATTTCCTCCACCATCCATTCTTCTTTGTTTTGCGCTAAGAGAGGAGCATAGCGTTTCAGGCTTTGAAATTTCAGTGGTATCTACGAAGGTGAGCTTGTTTCCCTCACACCCAGGCTCGCTACCAGCTAGGCAAGGTTTAGTAATGTGTCGACCAGGAATCAAACCCGGACCTTCCATCTCTTGGCTGGCGAGAATTCTATCAGTGAACGGCAGATATACCAAATCAGGAAGTGTTGGATGGGTTCGAACCCTGCCAGTGGGTGCGTACTGACGATGATTCCCAGACTAGGATGAAACAGCTGTCTGGTAGTACTCCCTGCTTGTTTTCAATGTTTCTCTAACTAATATCAATCCGTGATCATCTCGTAAAAACAAAACTAATCCTTACAAACCAACTATTTAAAATAAGATTGTTGAACTAACTTCAAATCTACAATTAATTTTTAATGTATCTGATATATCGTTGCATTTACAATTTCATAGAGAGACGAAAAAGGTGTTAGTGCCAACTTACTTAACTGTCTTTTCAGTTCCAGGACTGTTCGTTCCCATTCTCTACGTTTTGCACTATTCGGAAACATAACTTCATAGCGTTCAATACCTTCTCTGTAAAGAAAAAAAGGAAAAGAAAAAGAGAATGATATCAGATGGATAGTTCGTTTTCGCGGTGATACAATAATCTGTATGTATACATGTGAATTTATGATTGTAATTAAGTCTTTTGTTTTACTGACAAATTTAAATGTATGAACAAGGGGTATTTGGAAATATGCACACATATAATTTATTCTTCTCATAATAGCCTTGTTTTCTCAGTTAGTTAGAATTTATGGGAATAGAAATTCGAACATAAATTATCATGGTGAATAAGCAAAACTCTCTAGTATATGACAGGTTACATGCGATGTCCGCGGTAGATGCCAGTGAATTAGGCATATACAAAATAATTAATCTGACTGCAAGCTTAATGTTTGTTGCTTTGTTACACTGGATGCTTATTAGGGTTGAATAATATCAATAAAAGTAATAGCATGTGTTGGCGATTACTCATTCGTGCTTTTATTTTGCTAATATATATTATTATTATTCCCTTGAGTTCTGAGTGGATCACAGGGCTTCAACAACACATCTCCACTTTGTTCTATTAGGTGCTGTTCTCTTCAGTTGGGTCTACGGCTGACCATAATGTCTCATCCCCTCCTCCTCGCCGCACGATCTCCTACATGTCACCCTCGCCCCAAAGACCCACTCGTCACCCCCAATGTGATTCCACTCGAGTGATGGCCTGCATTGCACGCGATGTCATTCGACTGCCTCCTCAGTCTGTACCTGATCCATTTCCATTTTCCCCCACATATTTGTTGAGCGATCGACTCTTGCTTGTTGCTTCGTCGCCAGTCAGAGTTTCTTGTTACTAATTCTTTCTCGCCCGCTTGCCATTTGATCTTCATTATGTAGCCAGAGAAGGCAGCCGTTGACGAAAGTCTTGATCTTGTTGGAAATCCTTGTCGTGACACGCACTGTAAGTTTTTGACCGGTGTAGAAGAACCAACTTCACATTGATGTTGAAAATACGAATCTTGTTCTTTATGTTGACTGAGTGTGGAAGATTTCCAAACTGGTTTCAGGTTGGTGAAGGCGTATATTGCCTTTCCGATTCTAGCTGGCTGGTTTTGACACTTTCATCTATTACGAGTGCTTGTGGTTGAAACGATGCTTCCTGGCTGGATAAGTGAAGCAGGCAACCTCTGTCAAATCTCTCCCGTTGATGACGATTGGTGTGGGCTTTTGTCACTGTTGGTTGGTTGGTAATCTCCATCACCTCCGTCTTCTCTATGTTCACCTGCACCCTGTTTTCGCTGCCTGCCTCTTCAGTCAGTTTTTTGGTTTTCACACACAAGTCTTCAAGTTTGTGTGACATTAAAAAACATCAATCATCTACGCGCGAAATCCAGATGATCTAGAGTCCTCTAACTCCCATGGACAGTCCTCCACACAATCCAGTCTACCACAATTAAGAATGATATCGGTGATAATAGGCAGTTAGCTTGTCTTACTCCTGTATGCACTTCGAACGCCTCGCTGAGTTTTCCGTTGTGGATCACCTGACAATTGGCATTGTCTTATTGTGGTGAGAGCTGGCTGCTAGCCAAATTGGTAGACAGGAATTTACGTCAATGTTTACGTCCCCAATATTGGTCGTGAGAAAAATATGAACAAAGACTGATTCAACAACCAACCAGAGCAGACTTTGCGTAGGCGGATACACTTAGCTTATAGATGATCTGACCTTCAAGAAACAGCCACAAAGAGATGAAAGATTAACTTTCAGTGAGAAACAACCAATCGGAAGACTGTGTTTTTCTGCTAACAATAATCTATAATAATGTACATGAAAATCTATAAATACGTGTTGATTTCCTTAATAAACGATCTGTTGCCTGGCCCTTGTCTTCTGTCGTTACAATATAACCAGCTGCTGAAATAGGTTGATAAAGACTTGATTTCTGCAAGTCGTAGTATTGAAATAATTTCCAAATTACTTTTCGGTCGACGCTACTGAAGGCATTTTGGAAGTTTATGAAGTTAAAGTACAGGTTTGATTGCCATTCCATACTTTGTTCAATGACGATGAGTAGAGTTCCAGTTTGATCAGCACATGATTTGCCTTTCCTGAATCCAGATTGTTTCGGAGGGCAGAGTTCTGCATCCAGCGCATTTTACTAACATAACCCACCATATATATACAAATGGAGGTGAATTATGAAATTAGAAAAGCCTTGTGTACTTAGAAAAGTATGTGTGGGCGGCCACTAATTTCTGGACGCTTGAATCGTGAGGGCTGCGTAACCTCACAGCCCAGCGACAACTATTTGAGGCCAATCAAACATTGCCTATTTGAAGTGGATTTTTGAACTGTGTCAACACGAAGGTCTAAATGTCAGTTATGGAGTCCAAAAATATAGGTCGAAATGTATACAATGTAGTCTTCTCCTTCCTAAAGTGGAGGATTAGAATAGTTAGTCTCCTGGTTAATATCTTGCTGCTGCTACATCCTTATTAGCCAGTAGTGTGACTTCATGTTCAGACTTCCAAGATAGATTAGGCAGTTTACACGAAAATGATAGCTGTTTTTAGTAGGAAAGCCACTAATCGCTGAAATACAGGTAAATCTAGCTAACGAATCCTAAATAGAACGTAAAGTTCATGATTCAACTCTTAGTCATAATCAACCATATAACATGATGCTATACTATGAGTAGGTTTAGTGTACATTATCACGTCCGAAATACTATTCACTAAGTAAGTACTTCTATTTTATTATATCGTTAGATAATTTCGAAACGAAATGCGTTCTAATATTGGTGTTTGAAAAAACACCAACTCAGTTTTTTGTCAAATGCTGTGCAGAATTCGAACCTTTGATATCTAATAATTTGGCCCTCCAGCTAGGCGATCTTTTGGTCAGATTTTCATTTCTGTTTCAATCATTACTGCCATAGTGTGAATAAGTCTCATTTTTTGTAGCTGATGACTAATGTCGGAATCCACGACACGTATTTCTGTATAATTGAGATTCATCACCTGGATGTATCGATGATTCCCAATGAGTGAAGGTGTTTTCAATGAGACTCGAATCTATCACCCAGCCTTTCAAATGCCAAAGCGGGTACATCCTACTGATGAGTCCAAAATAAGACGAAATATACATCCTGGATACTACTACTGGTTTCCATCCATTAAATAAAACCATGTTAAACCTCAGACATCGTCTATGTCCATATGCTAAAAGCCGTCATGTCAACGGATACTGAAGTTTTCGGTCGAATATGATCACTCAATGGGAAATACAGATGTCAGGTGCTGGTTTGCAAAGATTTGATTGTTTGCAAGTACGATTGCAGGTTTACATTACTCAAAGAGCCATCGGAAAACCTGGAAGTATTGGAGAGTGGTTTCGATCTAGTTTTAGACCCTTCAGCTGCACACATGAATAGTTGGTTCGAATTCAGTACCTTCCGATTACAAGGCAAGTTGGTAGATCGTTCAGTCATTGCGACCTAATCTAGTAGTCCGCGAAGTCTAGCTTCTGCCGAATAGTGATGTTCAGCGTAGCCTCCAGCTAGTGTCATGGACGAGTAACCATCCTCTAACCTGACTTGGTGAACGCTGACGGTTACAAGCTCTCCTTGTAGCCGGAAGATACTGGATAGAAAAGTGATGAAGAGTCCCAAGCTGGAGCGAAACAGCTGTCCAGTGCTCTGAAGTTTCACGATAGTCCTCTGGATGGGTACCAACATGAAATGCTAAAGTAGCTTAAGTAAATAAGTTAGACGTTTATTGACAATGATATCCAGCCGTCTGATGTTTTAAAATGACACAAGATATAGTGACTTCTGTATATTATGATACTTTTTTCTAACAAATTTTATCGGAATTCTTATTTCGATTTCATTGAGAGAAAAAAATAATTTCTACACCTAAAATATTGTAGGACTTACTTGCTAGTAGCTGTAAAAATAGAAATATTACCGGGCATCGGTGTAGCTGCATTCCTTGCTGTGCGTAAATCTTCAAGTTCTTTCTGAATCGATAGATACATTCTACGCACTACAGCATCGAGATCCTGTGTATACAGAAGAGCAAAAGGGAGAGAGGAATCGAATAAACACAAATTTACAACTAACGCATGAACGGAATTAAATGAGGTTTGTTTCCAATACAAATTTATAAGTGTATACACACCAATTAGGATAGTTTCAGCATGATAAGTTTTATGTTTCAGTGTCATAAGCGACTACCAATTTGTTTTCTGTTGGTAACAAAGATATGCTCTTGTTCATGAGGATGTGAAAGACAGGATCCCGTTATTGGAAACTTCAGTGGCCATTTATTCATAATTCACTTGTTCCCGTGGAACTAAGTACACAGGCGGGAGATTGTCTATACCTGCGCATGAATACTTAACACCAACGTTGCCAGAATGAGAACGTAGAATAGTCAACAAATCAATTCTGGAGCACATTTCTATTTTTGGTCATCCAGCATCAGCAGTGACTTCATTCAGAGTCATAAATAAGGTACGATTCAAAGGTTTCGTTCCAAAAGATTTTAACTGAGTCGCCTTCATACAGCCGAAGCTTGAGCAGCAATCTTTGTATTCACAAAAGTTTTGTACAGCCTCCTTTACTGCTGTGGCCTTAATCCTTTTTTTCCTTTTGTTTTCCTGAGTAGCTGTATAATGAACTCTATGTAGCCCCTTTGTTATAATTATTATAGGCTTTGGAAGACCATTCTGAATCCTTCGTTCTCTTGTTTTTCATCAAGTCGTGAACATCTCTAATTACACAGATTTATAGGAATCTTAATTCTTCCTATGGTAGCATGATTCATGTCCTTAGAATTGCGTTTATAAGTTCCTCTCTCTCTCTATCCACACACACGCACATACTTAGTTGTAAAAGAAGCATGTCAGCTATTCTTTTTCCATTAATCTGCATACTATTGATAATCGACAAAAATGTATTCGCATTTTATCCAGTATAAACGATGTATGATAGTGCTTATTGTCTTTCTAATGTCCTTGTTATTCAATACACGCCTGAGAAGCATAGATCGCATAAACAGATACACTAAAGAAGTAATGGGTTGCTTGTTGATTTCTAGTGCGTGATGTCTTGAAAAATGTTGAACAAAGAGGCCTTCCAAGTGGACTGTAGAGCCTCAGCAGTACATCGTCATTCTAGCCTGTTCTCTGCATTTACTTCCGGTTGGCTCCACGTTGATCAACAAACTTTCATATCCTTGAAATCATCTCTCTAATGTGAACATCATTTGCACAACCTGTCGCTTTACATTCGAGCTTCAGTCGAGGGCTGACCTAGTACCTGATTTTACTTGGTTGCCTTCTCAGTATATATCCAATCCTTGTGAATATTTTCTAAGCAGTAGGTTCCCGTCAGGTTAGCTGCACTCCAAGAGTTCTTTCTTGCTTCCTCATCCTTACCATCCAGCCATCTGATCTTCTGTAGCGGATGACGGTAGGGGAGCATGAATAATAATAATAATAATGATTTACTTAATTCCAAAACAGTACTTGTGAATACAGAATGGAATTCTCAGCATTTCACTACAGTATGGCATCCAGTTTGTACATTAACATTAAATAAAATTCTACATACATTATGGGTAATCTCAGTAAGTTTTGACAACAACATATTAGCATATCGGTAGCAAAGCCAAAAGTCAACAGAATGTTTGAATGTGTTAGAAAAATAGATACTAGCATATTTACTGGCTTAAGTGGTAACAAAAATGGTTGAGATATACAGAGTGTGAAAGAACGAAGAAGAATGTTTTATGTAGAGTTTGTAAGGAAGAGAGAAACAAAGCAGCACATAACAGAAAAAAGAGAGAGAAAAGGAAAAGAAAGAAAACGTTGTACCTATAAATGATATGAGTTGGAAAGACGAGATCCAATTGTTCTACTGACTATTTAATAAGTTATAAGTCTCACGCCTAATGCTTTCTTTATCTCACAGAACACGAGTCAAGTAGGGTATGGTTGACTTTTTGTACTTTCTAGTGTGAGCATTTAGTTTTCTATATAGGCTTCTGGTCCTGCGTGATGAGATGCAAGGGGAGAGTTGTGAATGAAGAGGGTGGCGTCAGTTAGATAGAATGGATTTGGCCCATTTTTCACATGAGTCTATGTGCCTGTCGACCAAAATACTAACAAGCTGGTTAAGTGGCACATTGCTTACCCTGCTGACAACCTTTAACATCCTGCGTAATAAGATATAGTCTTTCTTCAGTAGCCCTGGAAAAACTAAGGGGGAACAATAGAGAATAATAAGCAGGATGCAAGAGTTAACGAATCGTAAGAGTAAGGGTTGGGTTGGGTTATTCCAGAATGTCTTTGGTTTATTAGAAATGGTTTAAGTGAAACGTGCACCATATATAAACACTGACTTAAAGTTAGTGTAGCGAATTCAGGTCTTGTTCCTTATGTGTACTGTGTGCTTAGGATTTTCACAGAAATAGGCAATGATCCTGCTTCCTTAACTGTCTCTGGCTGTAATAAATTTGAATTTGAAATGGTGCTAACCAAGCCATCACGTAAAAGAAGCAGTTTCCTTTAGACTCATCCAACTGCTGATGACTGACTTACACGAGTAGTTTGGGAAAATTGGTTACCATTTCTTATTTTAAAATTACGGTTTTTAACTTCCATTTACAAGCTGTTTTGTATTGGAAGCGTCAATTAATTGACAAAAGGCTTTTTACTAACTTGCCTGTATTCTACATGTCGGGATGTAAAACTTTTTTTCTGAAATAAGTAATACACGTCATAATATCTTGAATAACAACAATCTGTTATATAGAATTAGCCATAAAGTGATCATTTTGTGAAACAGCAGGGGTCGCTACATCAATTTTGCCATTGAAAATCAATAATACTAGTTGTTAAAAATATCCGAATTAAATATTTTTTGGCTTTTATGGGGATATCGTTTGAAGTAAATCAATATTACTGGGAAGCATTAGTGAAATTCTTGAAGTCCTTGACAATAACTGCAATCACTATGGGTTACATAGTTCTAAGGAATCAGTGGTTCAGTGACACGTTGTTCGTCAGCCATGCAGTATATCGATGTTTGATTCCCGGTCGACAAACTCTTAAACTATCGAACAGATAGTGAGCCAGAAAAAGGGAAGATTCAGCAATAGGTGAAGAACCCTACCGCATACAGACAACACCAGTGGTACTGGCACCTCAGAGCTTAAAGCTCTACGTTCCACTGGGAACACTACGAATCAGAAAAACAGTTTCATAGAACGTGTCTTATCCTTATTAGTTTGTTTATTAGATGTATCACACAGTCAGTGAAACAGTATTATTATTATTTACTGGATGACGAAGTTTCGAACACAACTCATTATGGTTCATAATCATTTCATCAATTATAATCACACAACTTCGAAACTTCAGTTTTGTGGTTTTCTTTGTTCTCTCCGATTCGCCGTCGTAGGGGTAGTAGAATTACACGTATTTGCACTTGATTTGATAAACAAAGCCACTGTTATCAATCTCTCCCTCCACTCTGCTATTACATTAGATTTCAAAACTGTCATCTTATCCCATCCATCCTATCGTATGGTTGTGTGTAACTGCATTTGGTGCTGCTATAGTTGAACTACCCTCCAGATTTCTTATCTTATTCGAGTATACTAATCTAGATTGTGCTAGGTGTTTATGCTCGGCTAGTCTGCCTGCACCTGTTCTACTACTTTGACCTATGTATTTGACCTGACAATCATTGTAGGCAGGGTATTAAATAAATTAAATTGTTTTGTTTTAAAGGCTCCACAGGATTGATCCTCTAAGCGACAAAACTCGTTTTGAATTGAGTTTTTGGGTTTGAATGCTAGCGACTTTTATTCCTGCCTTGTTAAGAATTCTGCGTAAGGTTTCTGAGGTTCCTTCCTTGTATGGAATTACTGATGATGATTTAGATTCCTTATTGTTAGTTTTGTCATTATCTTGCGCATGTTTGACATGCATGTCGTCATTAATATTATTATCATTATTATCACTATCACTATTATCATTATTTATTTTATTTTTATTTTTACATTTCCCTACATATTTTCTGACTAATTTATCCGGGTAATTATTAAGTTTCAAGGCTTCTTTTATGTGTATCACTTCCTGTCTTAGATATTCCTTGGTGCCACTTAGTTACACATATATTAATATGTCTTATCCTTTTTAGTTTTTTAGTTTAGAATTAAAATACTATTGTAACTTAGTAACATTGTGAGGCTTTTTGACATAAAAAATTTAACTGAGCTAAAGAAAAGTATAACTGGTAGTTTTCGGAAAAAAAACTTGATTAAATTGTAACAGAATAAGGAAAACATTGAAACATTGCAGCTATCTTTATTCCTACAGTTTCAATTAGCCTTTGTAACTTATCAGGTTGTATCAACATTCCCGCATTTTGAGCCACATTTCACAGTATTATCATCCTGATATGGAATCAGTTAGGGGTGAGAAACCGAGAGAAAACCCGTTCCATAATTGGGATGATTTTACACTGGTCTGAAAATTAGGACAGTCACACCCAAACTTCATACACACACAAGAAATAATTTCGTGTTGAAAATCTAGACAGAATGTGTGAACATGCTTACATGCTTATTACAGTCGGCAGTTTATGAGTTATTTGTATTATTCCACACAATTCTCTTTAGCATTCCTTACGGTCAAATTCGTTTATGTCTGTCAAGCTGTAAGCTGTTAGTAGGAGGTTTTCTATAGATATCAGTTCTAGACAATGCGTTTATCAAATAGAAAGTGAACAGATGTCCATCTGAAGTCCTTTCCAGCTATGTTCCCACATTCACATATATATGCCAGGGAAAGTGTTTATACAAGACAGAACTGTGGGGAAACATATAATCAAATAAGGAAATAAAGTAGGGTATTGGAACCACATTTAGCAGCCTTACTTCGATTTGCTGCATCAATTGTCATCAAGCAACTGAAGCCAAACTTGCTTATGCAAACAGAAACAGTGATTAATTTCAGCATGGCCTGGTAAAGAAGTTTCTCCACTTGTTGCATAATTACATACCTTATACTTTTTAGGATTTCATCATGACCTGACGTCGGTTAGATGACCGTTGGAATACGTGAGAGTACTGGACAGCTGGAATTTTCGTCCTGGTTAGAGACTCTTCATTAGTGTGCAACCACTGGGTTTCGAACCCATAACCCTCTAGTTACAAGGCGAGCTAGCTCGTAGACCATTAAGCCACTGGGACCCGATCCAATGGTCAGTGCATGAATTCCAACTTCTGACAATTCATGATATTGCGCAACCTCTAGCGAATGTCATCGGCAGGTATCTGCCGACCTGATGCACCCACTGTTCAAATTTTTCTCTTCTTTTCATAATTATTATTACAACCATGATCTCTTTTTCTATCCAACTAACCTTAACTTTCTTTTTGCGATTTCTAATCAGTTCTACGTGCTAACTTGTGTGCTGTTACGTAATCTTTTTTCGATCTTGTATGTTACTGGTCAGTTAATGTTTTTAATCTGAATTATTGGATTTCCTTATGAACCAGCATCATTTATAGCGATCACCTAAAACCAGGGAGCAATTAACAGCTGTTTCATTCTAATTTCGAAACTCTACAGCGAAACCAGGACATTCATATTACGGGATGAAGCTCACCTATGATTCAGCCATTTGAATCAGAATTCATTGAGTCGTGAATTCTAACTTTGTGAACTCATGGTATAACCAATCCCTTCGATGACCGTCTATTTCAACTTGACATGATGAATGGAACAGCTGTCCAGTACTCTTTGGTTTTCAATCATATCTCTAAGTGATGTTAGTTCGTGCCGAAATATAACAGATGGAATTTGATCGATGCAAATCCTCACAAACCTCATAATGTAAATTAGTTTTTGATTGGACACTGGGTAATAATTCGTGCAATATATCTAGTCCTTTCTTTAGTGGTCTCTGACTGTGGATCTCAAAAGGGACATGAGTTCCTTCGAGGTTGCAGATACACCTCGCTGACGAGTGCCAGCTAGCACGAAACCTAGGTCTAAGATTTCATACCGATCGCCCCAAACCATCTATTATCAACAATTCAAAGTGCACAGTGATGGCAAACTATCTAGAGTGGTGACCATATTGCAAACTTGCCTAATAGAATTCAATCTGCACCAAAGAAAGGACTAGACACATCAAACTAGTTACTGGCTAGTGTCCAATCAAAGTATCCAATACAGTCCTACAGGAGGTCAGTGGCGAGCGCGTATAGCTTACTGGTGACGTCTCTGACTGCAGCACTGGGTAACGGGGTCGCAGATACATTTTTCTGACGAGTGCCAGCTAGCACGAAACCCAAGTAATGTCATCATATTTCACTTGATATTGTCTCCTAAAAACTACTACCCCTATACGAAAACTCCTTCAATTTAGAATGAGGTAAATGTAGATCTTCTCATTTCGTTAACAAAATGTCGTACAAAAGGAATTAAGGAGACCACCATCTGCAACTGAAGACAGAGAGAGAGGCTTCGAACCAAATAAACCCTGTACAAATTTTATTTTCTCGTTACAAAAGAATCACACGTGCTAATCTGTTACCCATCCTATACAACAACAATAATTTCAAATTTTTCTAAACAAATACTTCTTATATTATTAGATAATAATTAAAATTCCATTCACAAAATTCATTCATTCAATCTATGGATGGCGTAGCCAACCTACTTTTCAGGCGTCAGTATAAAAAATAGAAAGAAGAAGGAAAAGGCAAATAAATATTTGTAAGAACAGAAAATACGCGCGCGCGCACACTCACACACACATACACTCAGTAGGAATCCATCCTCGTGGTGTTTTCCTTTTTTCATTCGCTTTTTGCATTCTTGACAATCAATAATTCATTGGATGCAGGTAACTAGATGTAATCGCTGTGTGCTTATGTGGATGAATGTATTGAGTGAGTGAATGGGAGAGTGTACGGAACTGTTGGAGTGATCTATGCACTAGTAAGAACTAACTACCTGTCACACATGGACTTTTATATAACTTCTTTTTTTTGAAAAGGAATGAAAAATGCCTCTTGCACATGCATAACAAAGGCAGAATATTTATGAAGAGAGATAGAGAGGTACATAGATGAAGAGAAAAACAGCAAAAAGCAAACATATGTAAGACATAACTCCTTTTGTTAGTTATCCTGAAGAAGTAGTTGGAGGCGGGGCGGGCGCAGGGAATAGGAGAAGAGGAGTACAAAGCAGGTTTGTTTTAATAGTCAGTCTACAATATCGGACAGTAATCATAGTAACAATAATAATAATTATTCTTATAAAACACATGGAATAAAACAGGTGTTTCAATTTGTGCTAAAAACACTGTAACAATTGGATAGATAATCTTGTAATAAATAAGAAGAAAGAAACAAAAAAGAAAAACAGAACTAAAGATAGGCGATGATGTTTTTTTTATAAAACTACGACTCATTTAATTCTAATATTTATGTACTTTAAAAAAGGTATTCAAAAGTTAGTATCAGTAAAAAGTTTGAGCATTGTGGATTAGATCAAATAAAGTATAATTACATATTTCAATAGTTTACACACAATGATAAGTTTTGTTATTGGTAATATTTCGAGCCAAATTACTGCCCGTGTTCACACCACTGTTGGAATTGTTTGATTCACACATTTATGATTTGTACTCATATATATAGTTCATTATAATTTCGCTCATTTATGTTTCTTGTATTCAGAATTATATTCCAAGTTGTTGACAGGTTGTTGTACTGAGTCACCCTTGTTACGTGTATCCGGTGTGACTTTAATGAATATCGATTCTGTTATAAGTCTTTCTTTCCATTTGTTCATGTTAGTTTTTAGAATACACACATTATTCCAATCGATATTGTGGTTTTTGTCCCATGCATGTGCAGTTATCGATGAATTTTTTTCAAGATTCTTGTAGGCTTGTGTTCCTGTTGGTTGACCTTTGGTTAGGCGTTTATGTTCATTCACTCTTATTTTCAGTGATCTGGACGTTTGTCCCACATAATTAGTCGGACAGTCAGCACAAGATATTTTGTAAGTCAAGCTGTTTTTATCCATCATTTTTATGGGATCTTTCAGTTGATTTATTTTATTTTTGATTAGATTTGTCGGTTTAAAATCATAAATGTGTGAATAAAACAACTCCAACAGTGATGTGAACACGGGCAGTAATTTTGCTTGAAATATTACCAATAACAAAACTTATCATTGTGTGTAAACTATTGAAATATAATTACAGTGTATTCAAAAGTCTTTGAGAAGATATAACATAGATTGTTGTGTTCAATTCTCTTTAGGCTAAGTGTTTAGCGAGTCTTTTGAGAATGTTTTTTCCTACAAGGTGATAGAAACGCTTTAATTGAGGAATGTATAATAGGCTTGTTACTACATTAAGAAGCTAAAACTGCCTGGATTCACTCAAGCTTTGTTTTTACAAAGTGTTAATTTGTGTCAATTTCACAGCTTCATTCCTCTCAAGTACAAAAGAAATTTAGTGAAGACCATCAGCCACACAGAGTTAGAGCTATATAATCAGAAGAAGTAACTGAAGATGAATTAAGCATTGTACGTGATACTTTGATCAAAAATAGCTATTCCAACAAATTTATCAAGAAACATATGACAAAGAAAGCAGAAAAGGACTACTCACTATCCATAAACAAGAAGCCTCTTTGCACATACGACTGAAATTCAAGAGCGATATGCCAAGTGAAATAATTACGAAGAAATTAAGAAAGTCAGTTCAAACAACTTTTAATTCTGGCGAGCTACACGTCTTATTCTCCACACGACCGATGGTGATTCCTCGACTGAAAGATGAAGTACCTAGACTAGCTGGCCACTTCAAATTGTATCTGCCAATTCAACTGCGCTTGTGGAGCGAGTTATATTGGCCGTTGCCCTAGGAACTTGATTTTTCGTGCTCGAGAACATCTCACACTATGGCTAAGTAAAGGTGTAGTGAAAACCATCAACAGTTCGATATTAGACCATCCGATGCAAACCGGCCACAAAGCCAACCAGCATTGAAGAATCCTTCTCTATCATCTACCGGGTACCAAATAAATTGCCAAAAACATCGAAGCACCGCATGCTCCAAACAACAGAGGCTACATTGATTCGCCTCAAACAACCAGTGCTCTGTGTGCAAAAGAAACAAGTTCAGCGAGCCAATACTACTGCCCTGGCCGGACTTCACTAGAGACTATAAATTCATGAATTTGTAATATTATCTTCCCTAATTTTTCTGACATTCAGCTTATTTTTATGTTGATGCTATTGAACTGTAATCTGGTGATATTATTGATTCGATGTTATTTAAACAAACATTAATGTTATTCATAACACTAATTCATTCATTCACTATAATGTGTATATATAACTGTAGAGCCTGATGATGAAGGGGTTATCGAAAAGAGTATTCTTTTGATAATTTGTGTATCTTACCTAATGCACTTTACTGGTCCCCACACTTAGTTTTTCCTGGGTTATTGATCAATGATTATGTCATGTGTGAGAAGGATATTAAAGGTTGTTAGCAGGGAAAAGTGATGTGCTACTTAGTCAGCCTGTCACTACATTAATTGACAGACACCTGAACAACTCATGCGAGAAATGGTCTAAATCTACAATATTGTCTGAACCTCAACACCAACTCTATTCTCAACTGTCCCCTTGCATCACATTTGGTAGATTATATACTTACTCGTCCTACCAAGTATAGGAACTCAACGATACCATATTTGGGCAGTCCATGTTCTATGCGATAGAGACACTGTAAAACGTGAAACTTATGAATTATAATTTTGTTAGCTAAATCTTGTAATATTATCTTCATAATTTAATTCAATTTTAGATTTTCCCGTCGACTGATTGGACCGAAGTGCTCGGTGTCAGGTTGACATGTTGGCTTCTTGTGCACAGGCATCGACGATGTCTAGGCATGTAATTAGAAGTTAATTGGTGGATGGTGATTAGCAGTGGAATTCAGAATGTCCATTTCGCCTTTCGTATTTGAGACTCGTCAGCTGGATGTACCTGCATTCCGAAGTGACTGATGGTGTCCACACCAAGGGTCAAACCTAGTGCCCATAGCTCCAAACCGAGCACTTCGGCCCAATCAATCGACGGAAAAGTCTAAAATTGAATTAAATCATTAATATGACCCGTTGCACAAGAGGTGGCTCCCGTGGCCCAGGTGATCTACTGGATAACGCCTTGGCTTTTGAAACTATGGGCACTGAGTTCGAGCCTTGGTGTGGACATCATCACTCACTTCGGAATGCAGGCACATCCAGATGACGAGTCCCGGATAGGACGAAATGCGCATCCTGGATTCCACTGCTAGTTACAATCTATCAATTATCTTTATAATTGTTTTTAATGTTATTCGATAAAATTAGATGCAATATTGTAGCAAACGCTGAAACTTCCACACTGTACCATTAGTACTGTTTAGGTATAAAAGAAATTATTATTACTAAGCCTAGGTGCATTAACATTACCTTCAACAACCAAACTTTCAGTCAAAGTAACGAAAGCGTTATATTCAGGTTATTGATACCTGCTGAATGGTAATACGAAACCTGTGCTCAGGACATGGCAACTGGGGTTCACCATTTCGAGGTGAAGTGGATACTCACCAGAGGCATTGCTTGAAGGTAATGCTATATGTCGATTTAATTGGAGTTAAAATCTAGGGATCGTTGAATTTCTAGCCACTGACTGGCCTCGTTACCTGGAAGTCGCAGGTTGAAGGCCTGGTGGCGTCGTTTGGAGACTCTCAAACTAGTAGGAAAGACAAGTACTCAGTATCCTCTGATTTATAATGATTTATAATTGATGTTGACTCTTGATGAAAAGCGCACTGAACTTAGTTCAGATGCCTACAAAGACCCATGATCTATAAACTCCAAAGAAAGTCAAATAGCTTTGACCAATCAGTGGTCATTTAAATCACCACAGAATAATTTTTGTGATTGAAAAGAATCAGAAAGCTCATATTATCTATCAACAGGTTCATATGTACTACGCTCTTTCATAATGTTTAATCCAAACATAGTCCAGTAAAATGACATATTCACTTAGTCAGCAAGGAGTGATTACGTCAGTAGTGCTGTTGTTGAACATTTTGTCAATGAGTCTGAGAGTATCATGATTTAATAATAATACTAATAATAGTGTGGTGAGAGCTGTCTGCTAACCAAAATTGGTGGGTAGTAATTTACATCAATATTTACGTCCCAAATCTTGGTCATGAGAAAAGAACAAGAACAAAGACCAACTCAACAACCAATCACAGCAGGCTTTGCGTGGGCGGATACGATTAGCAGGTATATGGTCTGACCTTTAAAGAAACGACCACGAAGAGATGATAGAATAACTTTAGGTGTGAAAACAACCAATCAGAAGACGCTGTTTCTTTGCTAATAATAACGAATAATAATGTACATAAAAATCTATATATCTGTTGATTTTCTCAATAAACGATCTGTTGCCTGACCCTTGTCATCTGTCGTTACAATAGCTTTATTCCGCACAAATAGTTTGCATAACATACAGAATTTTCAGAGTGGTTTATTGCATAATATATTCTCTTCATCCACGATCCCCAGGTAAAATAATAACCTATAGTATCTCATGTGGTGCAATGCTGTTTCGTTTTCTTTCGTCTCCAAGATATGAGCACCGATAGGATGAAAGTTAACTAAACATGTACGTGAGTGCATTTTCCAACCCATAGACATAAATGAATCGTTAAAACAATGAGAAATAGGGAAAAATATGATACACTGTGCTGTAAGGAAATTTAAGAAGCCCAGTGTTTCAAGTAAGCCTCCCTGGTTGGTTGTTAGTCTTGTCATTCATTTAGTCGGGTTTTGATGTATGATGAGATTCCAATTTTTGCAGGTTGACTTATTCTACTTGAAAAAAATGTGACCAGTAAGACTAGCACTAAATAACACATATTAGCAGTAGATTTCAGTGACTGATATCAGTTAGAGAACCATTGAAAACCAGGGACTACTGCCAGAGAGCTATTTCACCCTAGTTTGGGAATCATCGACAGCACGATGATTTCACTCCGTAGTCAAACTCGTAAAAACAAATCACATCTTTACAAATCAACCCTTGAAAATTAATCTGATGTTTGCTAGTGACTTGCTACAGGACGGTGTTTCCTGGGATTCCAGTGCGAAGTCGTGACCAGTGAGGTGCATCCAGTTGGGAGTAGGGATAGATTTCCCACCGATAAGATTGGGTGGTTGTGACTCAAAAATCAAAAATCGGTAGAAGTTAGAATTCATGGAATGGCCATTGAGTCGGGTCTCAGTGGCTAAATGGTATACGAGCCAGCATACCTTGTAACCGGTGGGTGCGTACATCCTTAAGGATATGTTGAAATTACTGAGCTCAGTGACAGAAGGCAATTGACGCATGTTTCATTCAAGTTCACCACTCATCATCTTTATGCACCTATGACTTCCAATAAGGGTGAATAGAATACAAGATCATCAGGTTAAGAGGCCAGACCACTAACCATTCAGGCACTAGTTAGAAATTCAGTAAACCGCCAACCAATACGCTATCGTCCGGTAATTTATGATACATTATTCGTTTCATAATCAAAATAAATCGGTTGCCAGGTGAAGAAGGCATCTTTGTTAACAATGTATCTGTCTCTAATTAATAATAATAATAATGACGACTGAATCTTGTCTGTCCAAAAACATGATGTCGGAGATATAAACTTGTGCTAATATCGAAATGCCTCTATTCTTATGTACCTACTACACAAAAGATGGCTGAATTCATATGCCTATATGTGTGCTGACAGGTAAATCTATCAGTGTAATATGAAAGTGTTTCGAGAGTGAGATTAATATGCCGAAGGTAGAACAGCTTTTTGACACACACACTCACACAAGCAAATACTCACGAACACACAAAATATCAAGCGTAAATGTCTTTCTTATCAAAATGCTAAAATGATTAACATTTAATTAAACACAACACAACTAGAGGCAAATAACATGTTAATGAAGAAATGAAGATATAAAAAAACAACATTAAGAGAATATAATAATCAGCTTACATAATGTCGATAATCTAATTTTGCTGAGATATTTTCAATTTCAGCTAACAGTGCCAAATCTTTTTTATCCTTTACTTCTCTATGCTGTCCAGTTGGTTCCATACCAATATCTGAATCTTAAATGTAAAAAAAAAGAAAGAAAAAGAAAGAGTGAAGAAATATCTTTAAAAAAAATTAAAGGGAGAAAACGAAGCAGTAGTGTGTTATAATGTTTGATCCCTTTATCTCTGAGATGAGAATATTCTATAACAACTAACTTTTTATTTTCAAAAGTATGGCTATTGAAAATTGAATACTCTAGTATTGGTTTGTAGGGATTTGGTTGATTGGTTACAGGATTTCATCATGAACTGACATTGGTTAGAGAACCATTGGAAAACCTGGGAGTACTGGACAGCCAGCTGCTTCGTCCTAGTTTGGGACTCTATAGCACCCACCGGGGTTCGAACCCAATCAACCTAACCAATCAACCGAATCTCTACAAACCAATACTTGAATATTAATGAGATGCTCTTTGGCGACTGGCCTTATTCAGGTAGGTAGTTATCTGGGGTTCTAGTGGGAAGTCCTGACAGTAGTAGGATGCAGCAGGTCGGGTGTGAGGACAAATACTCGCCGAAGACATTGGCTAGAGAGTACGCTATATCGTGAATCGGCAGAAGTTAGAAATCATGCACTGGCCATTGGATCGGGTCCCAGTGGCTTAATGGTCTACGAGCTAGCTCGCCTTGTAACCAAAAGGTCCTGGGGTTCGAACCCCGGCGGTTGCGTACTGATAAGAGTCCCAAACTAGGACGAAACAGTTGTCCAGTGCTCCCAGGTTTTCCAATGGTTCTCTAACCAATGTCAGCTCATGATGAAATCCTGTAACCAAAGAATACTCTTTTCGATAACCCCTTCATCATCAGGCTCTACAGTTATATATACACATTATAGTGAATGAACATTCATGTTGTTTAAATAACATCGAATCAATAATATCACCAGATTACAGTTCAATAGCATCAACATAAAAATAAGCTGAATGTCAGAAAAATTAGGGAAGATAATATTACAAATTCATGAATTTATAGTCTCCGATGAAGTCCGACCAGGGCAGTAGTATTGGCTCGCTGGACTTGTTTCTTTTGCACACAGAGCACTGGTTGTTTGAGGCGAATCAATGTAGCCTCTGTTGTTTGGAGCATACGGTGCTTCGATGTTTTTGGCAATTTATTTGGTACCCGGTAGATGATAGAGAAGGATTCTTCAATGATGGCTGGCTTTGTAGCCGGTTTGCATCGGATGGTCTAATGTCGAACTGTTGATGGTGATTTATACTACATCTTGACTTAGCCACAGTAGGAGGTGTTCTCGAGTGAGCACGAAAAATCAAGTTCCTAGAGCAACGACCGATATAATCCATTTCACAAGCGCGATGAACAACAAATGAGAACTGACAGCACTTCTAGTCGGGAACAATTCAGCAATACATAGTCATGACTTGGGGGGTAAACAGTGATACACAGTTAGGACAAAGTGATGTGTTTTGTTTGGTAGTGCCTAGAATGGAACTCATCAACTGGATATACCTAAATATTTCAGTGAGTGGTGGTGTCCTCACTGAAATGCAAAGCCCCCGACATCCATTATGTGAAGCACCAAAGCAGTATGATTTGGGTTAGTGAGTCACATGCAATAGGCATCAATTATCATTTATTTAGGTTAATTTCGTGTGTCCTATTGATGGATTAAATTGAACTGAAACGTTCGGTCACTGTTGAAACATCAACTCCTAGTGAGAAACTTTCGACTGTACCTGAAGATCAATATAATTTTATTTTTCATACATTTATTCCCCTTAATGAATTTGAATAAAGCGAGAACAACAGTTTTTGCAGAATAAAATGGTACCATCATGGTTTATTTCGTTGCCTTCTCGTCAGCTGCTTAAAGGACAAAGACATTATTAAATATATCTACAGAAACAATTTCAACATACTTGCACAGAGTTCGCTTTTAAACAAAAATCAATCGATCAATATGCGCATACACTAATAATATATACACATATATATGCAATATTAAACACTATTCCGAACAATAATGATCATACACAATGGAAACTTTCGGTATTACTTATTCAGATGAAAGCGAGTTGAAAATATCCAGTTGCCAGGGCAAAGAAAGACTGATAACTGTTTCTGTCTGAATGCATAATTCAGGTTTCAGGCGCTTGATAGAGATGGCTTCAGCAAACTTGAGGAGAATTGAACTCTTTTGCCTATTGATAATTTTGAACGCTTTTCCGACGTCCACCTCATGATCCGTATCAAGAAGATGCCTAGTGATAGCACTGTTGAAAGCATTTGTTCCCTTTAGACATAAGCTTTTTGGTATATGTTCAGAAAATTGTAGATATGCCTTTCTTTCTGTTCTTCCAATGTAACTGCTTCCACAGATACATGTAAATTTGTATATTCAGTTGGAGTTAACATGAGAAGGATATCTATTGATTTTTAATTGCACCAAAGAGCAGGATGGGCATTTCGTCCTGTGTGTCAGTTGCCACCTGGTCCACCTGGATCCACAATGAGAGAAGGTATCACCACTCAGACTCAAATCTTGCACCCACAGTTTCATCAAATGTCAGATCATTATCTAGTTAGTTACTGGGTCGCGATAGTCACCTATTGTGAAGCGAGTATTATTTGTTATTCGTTGAAATTGTTGTTCAAATTTCTTGTTGATAGATTGTTTTGGACTCAAATCTCTACAGATATGTCGACTTTGAGTACGGATGCTTCAGTGATTTCTTACCGTTAACATGATGTTTTCTGGTTAATTGTGCCTAGCAGTAGGGGCCAGGAGGTTTCCAATGCTAGAAGCCAACATGTCAACTTATCAACAGTAATTTCAAATAATACTTTTGACAAATAAGGGTTATGTAGTACAATCAAGGAATTTCAATAAAACATGTGTGGTGGTATAATTCCTTAACAATTGAACAATTGAACGTTTTGCAGTTCTGTGCATTATTTAAAATATCCTATGAAGCTATCACAATGAGATACCACTGATTTCAGATTTTAGTATTAAATAAAAGTTATTTAAGTAGGTGTAAGGATTACAGAAAAAAAGATAATTTCAGTGAAAATTTCCAAGCGATTGATGTACTGTCTCAGGAAGTGCATTTAAATCTGTGAATTTTAAGCAAAAACTATTGAGGCGTATCGCTGATTGCAGCAACTAATAAGTAGTCAGAGGTGAAAACGAATCTACAACTACAAGATTATTCGCCATATATATAGCCAGTAAGTAATACGATGAAAATAGAATACAATTAGGAAGTTACATAACTGAATGATATGCGAAGCATCCTTAGAGTTTCAGGAATCTTTGAACATCCAGCAACTCATTTGGTCAATGATGGAAACTGATTCGTATAATTAGGAGTCAGAGGATTCGTGATAAGTATTGTTTTTGTGGAGATTTGTCGTGGTATGTCATGAATTGGCAGAAATTAGAATTCATGGTCTGGCCATTGAATCGAATCCCAGTGGCTGAATGGTCTACGAGCTGGCTTGCCTTGTAACCAGAAGGTCCTGGGTCCGAACCCTGTCGTCGGGTCAGAACTGATGAAGAGTCTCAAATTAGGGGGGAAACAGCTGGCTGTCCAGTACTCCCAGGTTTTTTCAATGGTCCTCTAATTGATGTCAGCTCATGATGAATTCCTCCAACCAATTCATGATAAGCTTGTAATAACTGATAAACTAAGGAAGATCAATAAAGGAATGTCATCTTGATGAAGATTCCTGGACAGCACCCTCAACAGCAACAACAACAGACAACAATCAGCGTAAATGGAAGGAACCTGAAAGAAACCACCTCTTTTACCTACCGACCTGGAAAGCATCGTTTCAACTACAGGCGGATTCAACTGACGAGGATATCAAAGCAAGAATAGGAAAAGCAAGACAAGCTTTCACTACTCTCAAGTCTGTGTGGAGGTCAACAGCACTCAGGATCAAAAATAAGATCCGGATTTTCAACTCCAATGTGAAGTCACTGCTACTCACTATACGGACCAGAGACTTGCACTGCGCGTCATAAAGAGCATCTCAAACAAACTACAGACCTTCATTAACAGTTGTCTTCGCTCAATACTCAAGATCAGATGGCCAGTCATAAAAGATCAGCAACAGATATCCCTGGCAATGAGCAAACCAACCCAGCAGGAACCGATTGTGAAACAAATAGGCAGAAAGAAATGGAGATGGATTGGCCATACTCTGAGGAAACCATCAAGTGACATCACTAAGCAAGCCATCGCTCGAGTGGAACCCGAAAGGGAAGCGGCGAGTTGGTCGTCAGTGCGAGGGTGACTTGGAGGAGGTTATGTGAAGAGGAGATGAAAGCATGTGGGCAGACATGGAGCCAGGTGAAGACTCTAGCAGAAAACCGAACGCAATGGAGACACGTGCCTGAAGCCTTATGTTCCTCTAGGAATTAAAGGAAAAAATAATAAATAATAATCTTTTTACGTTATCAACCGTCCGATGTTCAGATCACATCGATGCTGCTAGCAAGCATTACTGGTTCATGTGAGGGGTATCCAACTATTCAGTCAGTTGTACATAATTCCATGCATTCATGCATGCTTTATTGATTATCATTAATGCCTTCAACTTCCAAGTGGAACATAGGGCTTCAAGCTAGAGGCTTAAAGTTTCTGCAGCAGTGGTGGTTATTTTTACAGGATGGGCTTGCTAACCTCATGCCAAATCTTTCCTCTTTACAAGCTTTATTCCTGGCTTAGGGAAGGAGGAGGAGTGCGTTAGCCGAGGATCGGACCCCATGTGCATGGTCATCAAGCGTCCTAACCGCTGTGCTACCGACGCCATAATGTAATATGTTTGATTGAAAGCAAAGGTTTTACAGTCTTATAGCTGGTTATTAGTCACAGTTTTGTGACATTAAGATACGAAGGTTTGACATAGAGCAATTTATGTTTATGTCAGTATCTGAAAGGGTCATCTTCTAGTTTGATAATATTAGTCATTTGGTTGCCTCAATGATTTACTTTGGTTCTAGGTAGTTCCGGGTTAGAATGCTCACCAATCATGCAGTTGGTGAAAGATTCAATTCCCCCCCAGCTGACATACTTCTAAACGCCGCTTAGTCAGCGGTAAGCTCGGTAAAGTGGACGGATTAGGCGTGAGGCTATCAACTTCACCCCTCTTGAGTCATCAAAGAATAAAGTCTTCTGTTGAATTCGAAATCTTAAACAGTGAAAAAGTTCACTTTTATGAGATAAGCTGTGAATTAACATAGAGATTTATGTGAAATAGCTGTATCAATCACCGTGCTATAGGAGATTAGTCACAGTTCGAATAGCTCATTTCAATGGCCTCTTTAACTGCCATTCTGTGTGACATCATTTTGAATCGTTTAGGAGATATTACCACTTTCCAAGGTGTATATACAAGGTACTAACGTGTGCCTAGTTTATAGGCTTCTTGATGCTATATCCATTCAAAATGTGCAACGATAGTAAGTCACCCAGCCTAGTAACTATATACTACAGACCTGACTGACAGAATTAGGTCAGATTAGACATATGACTCCCTAGTGAGTGAGCTATTTGGAAACAGAAATAAACACCAACTGTTACATTATTGGTAGCACTAAAGGATTTTTATTCCATCTTTTAATTGAACACACTGAACTAGTAAGAAATGTTTATATTTTTTGAATAAAGTGAAGGTATCGGGTGTAGGAATGCCTGTTTTGTTGGTGGTTTGAGTTCATCTTATGACACAGACACTTTTCTGATATAACTCACAATTTTACTGACAGTTAAAATGCTCATAAGATAGCAACGCCATGATGTTCTTTACCAGAGAGAAAGTATTGGCTAAATTTGTTCGTTGTGCTTTCCTAGACTATACATCTCCATTTGACTCGGTCCCTAGGGACATCTTATTAAATAAACTTGCTGCAAGTCAAACAGAATGTTGGGCTTTTAACTGGTTACACTCCTATTTCTCAGAAAGAAAGCAGTACACCGTGTATAAAGGGAAGTCTTCCACTTCATTGCCTACTGAAGCTGGTGTCCCTCAAGGCGCTGTCCTTTCTCATTTTCTTGTTTTTTCTTCTAACATGACTTGCCTCACTCTGATGAAATAAACTTTGTGAATTACGCCGATGATTTAACAGTCTCAATGGCTGTTAACTCCCAGCTGGATTGTACTAAAATAAATAGCTTTCTGTCGGGAGTCAGTAAATGGTCTGAGTCTAACGGTCTTAAACTGAATCCTTCTAAATGTCAAACTGTTAATTTTAGCCTTAGATGTAAACGACAGTTAAAAGAAACCATCAATTCTCATGACAGTTGTGAGATTGATGACAATGATATAGGAATTAAATCAGAAATTAAGTATCTTGGACTTATTCTCTCTTCTGATCTCTCCTGGTCTTCCCATGTCTCAGCGATCTCCGGTAAAATATTCCGCCTGACATTTTACATTAAGAAGTTAAGGCACTCGGGTATAACTCAACCCCTCCTCTTACAGTTCATAAACTCTTGCATCCTACCTATTCTTCTTTATTGTACACCCTTATTCTTTCCTGGTTTGCTTAAAAAGGACTTTGGTAAATATTCCGCCTGACATTTTACATTAAGAAGTTAAGGCACTCGGGTATAACTCAACCCCTCCTCTTACAGTTCATAAACTCTTGCATCCTACCTATTCTTCTTTAGTGTTCACCCTTATTCTTTCCTGGTTTGCTGAAAAGGACTTTCACAATTCGTAGAATGCTGAAGACTGTCAGTAGGATGAGTGGTGTCCCAGTGGACCACATAGTTGACGTCGTTGTCGATAAGCACTTGACTTCGTGCAATAAATCTGCTGAAGGGATTTTGTCTGACTTGGAGCATCCACTTTACCCTCAGTTGTCACCTTGCATCTCCTCAGGTAGAACAAGAAGTAACTTCAGAAAACTGTGTGCTCGCACGTCGAAGTATAAAAATTCTATGATACCATACTTGGCACGTATTTTATTTGATGAAAATAGCGTCAGGCAAGAATTGACTAACCTTTTTTCATCTAGTAAATAAACAATCTCCTCCATCCATCTTTATATACCTTCAAGTTCTACTTTTATTATTTCTATTATATTTTTATGGTCCTGTTGATTCTTTGTTTTCACTTTCATAACTGCAAACACCAACTTATCTCTATGACTGCTGTAATCTTTGTTTTTCCCCTCACCATATCATGTAAAGAGAACATCATATTCAATATTTTTTAATCATGGAAGGATTTGTATACCGCATCGACAATACCGTGTGAAACAAGCCCACGGCAATTTTCACTTGTATTGTTATTATTATTACCTTAGCTGTTATCATTATTATTATTTCCATTTTATAAGTTGCATGTTTTCCTGACATTACCCCTATTGTAAATGTTGAAAAATTTTCTGTGTGATTAGTTTTTATTTATAATTTGAGGAAATTAGATGCAATATTGTGATTAATGCTGAAAATTCCATTCTGTATCACAAGTACTGTTTTTGGAATAAAGTAAATCATTATTATTATTATTTACTATTACGCAATTACTGATATTAGTTTAAAAAAGGCATTGAAACATAGTCTTCCTAATTTTTATTAGTGTAAATCGTAATAACATTTATTTGTATGTTACTAAATATTCCAAAAGAATAGCTATATGAACATTTTTCACACTAAAAGGAGGGACTTTCTCACACAAATCATAAACTGACGTATATCCTACTTTTTAATGACTATAGTGCACTTTTCAACTACAGACATAATGAAATAGGGAAATGTTTGATTTTTTGACTGACGGTATCTAGCAGTAAAATCCAGGGTTTGCGTGTCGTCTTATTTAGGACAAATCATGTGAATGGACGGACATACATACATCTTAGTGAGTGACAATGTTCTAACTGAGACTATATAGAATATTTCAACCACCGTTTCAAGTGCTGAAGTATCAATTTTAACAAAAGATTTGACTCTTGTAGCCTATTCAGCAACACTTTGGCATTTAAAACGATGATTTAAGGGTTTTAGGGAGTTATCATTCAGTGGGATTGGAGGTATATCCAGCCAATAAATTGCCAGTAGGACAAACTGTGCATCATTGGTTCTAATGCTTGTCACTGTCATCCAAATAACATAAATCATTACCTTCAAACATGGATGAAACACCTATAGTGGATAATAATCTGTCAAAAGAGATCGAACTTTAAGTTCAAAAAGAATTAGTCAATGTGAAATGCAGAGAGGTTTTTCTTTCAGCATCACAGTATGCATAAAGTTGTAATATAGGCGTATGTAGTTTCATCTCTTAAGGATTTATACAAATCAGAGGTGAACAGATTCACGGTCACTCATCATTCTGATCATCATCAAACAGAGCTTGAAATGGCAGTCAGCTCTCTACCTCAACTTCATCGACTTTGAAAAGGTCTTCGATAGCGAGCGCAGCGTCGATCGAGAGGTGATTTGGCAACTAATTCGCTACTACCAAGGGGTGCCGCCAACAGTTATACATCTCATCCAACAGTTGTACGACAATGCTGTGTGCCAAGTAATCTACAACGGGAAACTCACGGAATCCTTAGAAGAAGTGAAGACGGGAGTAAGACAAGCTGGCTGACTGCCTTCTATCTCCAGTGATTAATTCCTTGATTGCGGTAGACTGGATAATGCGACAGAGAGCGGGCCGGGCGGCTAGGAGACAGGCATAAAATGGACCCACACAAAAAAATGGAGGATCTGGAATTCACCAATGATATATATATATTTGACTCCCCACAAACTGGAAGATATGCAAGTGGAAAGCAACAAGCTGTCAGAAGAGGCATCCAAAGAAGATAGGACTTAAGGTGAACATAAAGAAATCAGAGGTGATGAAGATTCCTGGCCATTAGCAACTGCAACAGTAACAACAACAGACAACTATCAACAGAAATGGGAAAAATCTGAAAGAAGCGACCTCCTTCGCCTGCCTACCTACCTACCTGGGAAGCATCGTTTCAAATACAGGCGGACGGAAATGATGAGAATATCAAAGCAAGGATCGGGAAAGCAAGGTAAGCTTTCGTTACGCTCAAGTCTATGTGGAGGTCAACAGCATTCAGCGTGAAAAATAAGATCCGGATTTTCAACTCCAACGTGAAATCAGTGCTACTTTATGGAGCAGAGACTTGTCGTGTCATTGAACAGCATCTCAAACTAACTACTAACCTTCATCAACAGCTGTCTTCGCTCAATACTCAAGATCCGATGGCCGGCCAGAAAAGGTCAGCAACAGAAATCTCTGGGAGCGAACCAACCCAGTGGGAACACATTGTGCAATAAATATGCAGGAAGAAATAGAGGCGGGTTGGCCATACTCTAAGAAAACAAACCATTAAGTGAGTGACATCACACGCCAGGCCAAAGTTCGAGTGAAACCCGAATGGGAAGCGCCGAGTTGTTCGTCGATGCGAGGGTGACATGAAGGAGGTCATGTGAAGAGAGATAAAATCATGTAGGCAGACGTGGAGCCATGTGATAAGGTTTGCAGAGAACGGAACGCAATCCAGACGTGTGGCTGAAGCCCTATGTTCCTCTAGGAACTAAAGGAATCAATAGTAAATAATAACATCATACTGAAAAACGACTCCTATAACCATAGAGGAGACAATCCGGATCTTCAGCGTTAATATCGAGTCATTACTTCTACATAGTTCAGAGACTTCGAGTGTCAAGAAAAGCACTTTGAACAGGCTTCAGACTTTTACCAACAGTTACCTTCAATCCAAACTGGGTATCAAACGGCTAGCCAGAAAAGATTACCCAAAAGAAATAACTCTACAGTGCAGCTGACGAACCAACCAAACACCTATTACCCATCAAAAATGTCAAATAAAATGAACATAGATTAGAGATACACTGTAATGACAGAAAATAAAGGCCAGGCAACAGATCGTTTATTGAGAAAATCAAAAGGTATTTATAGATTTTTATGTGTACTATTATTGGAATTATTGTTAGCGGAGAAGCAACCTCTCCTGATTGGTTGTTTTCTTGCTGGAGGTTATTCTGTCACCTATTTGTGGCTGCTTCTCAGGAACTCAAATCATATATCTGTGAATCATATTTCTACAATTTAACTCCGCTGTGATTAGCTGGTGATTTTCTCAAGGTTAAGCTTTTTTATGACCCTGATTCGGGGCGAGAACATTGACATAAATTGTTGTCTACAATTTTGGCTTGCAGACAGCTCTCACTACAACAGGACGGATACCGTTGAGTAAAACCCTGTGCCATGTGTGTTCGGTGGAACCCTAGTATATGAGTCTGAGGGTGATATGTAAGAAATCTTATATGGAGGAAATGTGAGTCTATGGGATAGCGTTGAGCCAGCTAAAACGGAATACAGAGGACAGGATGAAACTGAGATGTGCCTTTAAAGCCCTTTGTTCCACAAGGAAACAAAGGGAATAATAATACTAATACTAAGCTAAGATCTCTTGTTACTAAACTCTTTTAAGCGAGTCTATATTTCTCCCTTAAATCACATTTAACTTTAAAAGGATTCGTGGATGTCTTCATATTGAAATAAGTGAAATTCGTCGTTTTCTACTTATTTAACAAGTTATTAATTTCATGATTACAGATAATTACTGACTGATATAAGTAGTATAAGGCTATTTATGTTAATCAGTAGTGCTTGTTAGCTAGATCAAGGTGATCTGATTAACGGACGGATGTTTCGTTCGCTGGGCGCTGAAATAATCAGAGGACAGTTTGACTCATCCATCGATTATTTAGATCTGGACAGCAAGTACTAGTATTTGATATAAGTGACATCCAACTGCTCATCAATTGCCGTCATATAATCCTCTTCAGCATTCTTGATTGCTGTTAACAGTATCAAGAAGATCACATATTATACGTTGTGAATATTTCAAGATTCTAAGCTAAAACCTTAGTAACTTTTCACTTCCACCTGTGTAATTTGCAAGTTATATATCAATATGATTCTATGTACTCAGATCCTTTTGAAAAGGTTTTATATCTTACTTAATACGGCAGGTACATTTCAAGTGATTCTAACCAATGTCAGCTCATGATGTAATCCTGTAACCATTCAACCAAATCTCTACAAACCAATACTTGAATATTAATGAGATGCTCTTTGGCGACTGGCCTTATTCAGGTAGGTAGTTATCTGGGGTTCTAGTGGGAAGTCCTGACTAGTAGGATGCAGCAGGTCGGGTGTGAGGACAAATACTCGCCGAAGACATTGGCTAGAGAGTACGCTATATCGTGAATCGGAAGAAGTTAGAATTCATGCACTGGCCATTGGATCGGGTCCCAGTGGCTTAATGGTCTACGAGCTAGCTCGCCTTGTAACCAGAAGGTCCTGGGGTTCGAACCCCGGTGGTTGCGTACTGCTATAGAGTCCCAAACTAGGATGAAACAGCTGTCCAGTACTCGCAGGTTTTCCAATGGTTCTCTAACCAATGTCAGCTCATGATGAATTCCTGTAACGATTCTTATAGGTTTATTGTGAAAATAAATATGAAAGCCTTGGGAGATAATTTCATCTACCACAGTGAAGAGAAAAGATACATTACGTGAAATTTATACATAGAATAAAATGAAAGCAAAACACGCATGCTATAAGCTAATTTGTTACAGAAATCAACAATAAAGTGTCTAGGACACATTAAAACAAAAAGTACTCAAATAATACATCAGTAATCTTTTCCATTCCTATATATCCTGGTTATATTGCATCAGTTCAATGGCTGAATGTTCATCGACTACGCCTTTGGTGCAAGATTCAATTCCCGACTACCGACCCACTGTTTAACCTCATCTAGTTAACTACTCCGTATTAAGTAAAGAAAATGGCAGCCCCACCCTTTGAAAGAAGCTTAACTAGCACTACTGAACCATTCAAGCAGCTTGAAGCCCTGTGTTCTAGTGGTAATGCAGAGGAATGAAAGGGAGGAAATAAGATCCTTGGTTATGCACATACACGGACTCATACACAAACGTCTGCGCAATCGTCCCCAACTGTTTTTGGTGTTAGCACACATTAATTTTGTTTATGAAGAAAACTTAGTTCGACTAATGATCATGAGCATTTAATATTACGTATATACATTGCTATTTATAATCACCTATTTAGATATTTGGTGTTCAGTTTAGTACAATATTCTAAGGGTATTATAAACATTTTTGACCAGGCCTCAGACAGAGGAGGAGGTACTGAGCTTCCTCTCCTTTAAAACTTCCTGCTGAATTGGTATTTCAGTCAAACAAACAATTCCTACAATAGTTCAGATTCGAGAACCTTGAATGCCGATGACACTCTCCGGTGACTCACTTTTCAGGCCCACTTTGTGGCCCATGAACTCTGGTTCACATCACAACTGCCAGTAGCCCAAATGCATCCATTTGTAAGGGAAATGGTCATTTACCCCCTGTCGGATTTAAAATATGTAGGCCATTAGCTCGTATTCATTGACCAGGTACACGGGTAACAGATGGTTACTCTGACGGCTGAGCTTATCCCACTTAATCACGAGCGGTACACTGACACTTGTATGTCAGTGCAGCTGGAGGTCGCGCCACCAAACGGCGGTAATGACCTCACTGTTACTAGGAAATACAACCCATAACCGTCAACAAACCGGCGAAGCCTTAAAGGCCACAAACCTTGAGTAAGTTAGTTTTGACAGGTCACCTGAAGAATTAGAATTAAGCTCTCCTAAGATTTTTAACACAGGGATTCCACACTCTTCTCAACAGACTCCTCACTCGATTTTCATGGCCAGGCTACCAATCTCATCGAAATCCCGACCAAGCCTTAAGGATGCCGAAACACCTCGGAGATATTTCGATCAGAGTAGAGGTACGGATGCCACCCCCGTATATGAGAAATAGCTGATGTTCATTTTACAACTACATTTATACCTATTGCCATTTCATACATACGTTTTAGAATTTAATCTAGTAACAATCTATTCAAATATACATCTTAGAATACCAATCTTACTGATTCACTGTTAATTATGAAATAGTAGTGTTGTCATAATCAACTGTGCCTCATTTATTTTGCACATATAACTGTAAAACCTAATGTAGAAGCTATTGAAAGGAATATTCCTGTTTCACTATGAATCAGTGCTTTCAGATTAGTAACCAAATTCATGTTGATTCCCTTGCACTCCAACTGGTACACACAGCATCAAGCATTTTCGAGGTGGTGTGGGTTTTTTTTTGACGGATTGAGGTTGTTCGCCTCATTTCCAATCTTCCTTCTTATCTGCAGTTCATACCAGTGAGATGAGTTTTTGGAATTCATCGATCTTGAATTGAATCTAGATTACCATGTCCTCCTGCCTAGCTACCTAAAAAATGGTGTGTTCAGACAGATAGGTAATTATGAATACTTATATATATACATTTTTATCTTAGGCTATTCTACTCAATCAACCGGTCAAACTAAACATGCAAATATCTACACGTGTATCTATATGAGTAATTTGTTGGTATTACAGTAATTTCTCTATAAACGCGGCTTACAGTTTCTTTTCAGTAGAATACTTGCAACAATAGTCTGTGCTAGACGTAACAATGTCATTCCTGTAAGTAGTACAATAATGAAGTAAGTAGTGAGAAATTTTAAAGATAATTTCCTAAAATTTCATTGATTAATAAGTTGTTTGTGATATTTACTATATTATTTTAGTTCGAAGGAAATCGCTTATATATGGTAAAGCATGTGGTAAGGTTTTCCAATAAAAATAAGCCCGTTTTAAGGTTGACAGATCTTAGCCTCAATTTCAAAAACAAACTTCTGAATTCTCTACCTTAAGGCAATTTAATACAAGCTTCTCTCTTCAAGGCAAAGTAAACTGTAGTTTTTCAACTTAACTGTTATGTACAACGGAGTTAAAACCTTCTAAGTATTTCCAATTTGTATCATTGTATCAAACAGTATTTCTTATTTTCTGCGCTATATACCGCAAATATACTATGCCGGTCAAAATAAAAGGAAGTCTTTCAATCACATATATGTATATACATATCAAGGCCTTCTGAAATACTTAAAGAATTTTATCATTTCCCTGAATCGAAAGATAAGTGAGTCGTCTCTCACATATTAAATTAGGGTACTTATCTGAACTGTATCTGAAATTAAGTCAAGTCAGATCAGCAAGTAACATCATTTAGAGAACCACTTACAAAACAGGAGAGTACTGGACAGTTTTTTCGTCCCTGTTCGGGATTCTTCAAGAGAACACACCCAAGACCCTCAGGTTATGAAGCAAGCTTATTGGCCATCCATCCGCTGAGACAGAATCCGATGTCGTTCAGTACTGCCTAGTTCCCAGTGGTTCTCTAGATCATGTCAATGGGTGATTTGACTTGAGCTCAGTCAAATCTCTGCGAACAAATACCTGAGATTATCCTTTAATAATGAAGATTTTCGACTTCATGACTAGGTAAGGGAGTTTTCCTTTTTTTCAAGGAGTTTTGTTAAATTGGTCATTTTTTTTGAATTTATGAGTTCTTTAGAAAAGTGTTGAAGAATTGAAGTTATCTTACATCTCTATGTGTGATATTTCTTTTCGAGTTCGTCGTGGTTGTGTAGTGCTATGACTTTAAGGATAAATATATACATTCACCCATTCCGCAAAAATAAAAATGGAACTTATTTGTTGTTGAATTCGGACTAATTTGGTCATATAAGATATAATGAGAAGTTGTCATCTTAGGTAACGAAAATTAGTGTTCTTCATCAAAGATTCCTAATGTCTTCATTTTATCATGGACATACCAATGGATGTGTTCCTGGTCGACTTGATACCGAAGAAACGTATCCATTTATCTCTACTACACATACGAAGCTGTTCTTTTAATTAATGCAAAATCTTCTTAATACCCTGAACGAAATTCTAAGTACCTTTGGCAAGTGACTCACTTTTTCCAGAGGTAAGATGATAATTTAAGACTGTTGAAACCGTTGAGTGTTCTGACTACTTTAAATGTCAGGAAAATTGCATCAGTTCTATTGGATTAATTACTAAAGAAATCCAAACCAAAGGCTCGTTTGGAATATTCCAGGTAACATGATTCTCGGTGTGAACTTGTGTACTACCAGTCAGTCAGATCCTTACTTTTCTACTTCTCTGAGACACTATTTCTGAGAGCAGAGGACATATTGAAACAAGTTTTTCTTGACCATAACTGCCTGCATTCAGTTTATCATGTTACTTGGTCAACAAATGACATTAGGCGTATTGTATTAGGTAACTAGGAGAAATTGATCTGTAATATTTTAAAACCTTCTCGTGTGAAGTGTTTGTGACACATGTTATGTCTGCTCAGCTACAACCTTCCTTGGAAAGTGATTTTAGTTGATATCGGATCAGTTCATAAAGGTTAGGAGTGGCCATTAAAACATTACACCGATCTCTGAAGTCTTAGACTGTTGCTTCGATGTGTGTAGAGTGGTGAAGACTGGTTGTATGGGATACTGGATGTGCTAAGAATTAACGGCAGAACTGTTGGTGACTCGGCTGTGACTCAGATTTACTAACCTAATGTCAACATTCCTTTTCTCCACTTCTGTGTGTACGTTTTCGAAGATTTTCAAGTAGAATTGCTGCGCTTTTGTTCCACACCAATAATCCTGTCAGTCTACCTTATACTCAACTATTTAGAAAAATATAAGGTTACAGTGTGGTGAGAGCTGTCTGCTAGCCAAAGTTGTAGACAACAATTGACGTCAATGTTTACATCCCGAATCAGGGTCATGAGAAAAAACAAGAACAAAAACTAACTTAACAACCAATCACAACAAACTTTGCGTGGGTGGACACGATTAGCTGATATATGGTTTGACCTTCAAAGAAATGGCCACAAAGAGATGACAGAATAACCTTCAGCAGGAAGACAACCAATCAGAAGACGTTGCTTCTCTGTTAACAGTAACGCTAATAATAATGTACATAAAAATCTATAAATATCTGTTGATTTTCTGAATAAACGATCTGTTGCCTGGCCCTTGTCTTCTGTCGTTACAACAGCACATTGATACACTTAGTTTTCTTGTAATATTTAGGTATTTAAATGATAAGTAATGTATAGAAGTACTGCTGCACATACAACCGAAAAAAGCGTGACACTAAGTCCCAGTGACTGACTGATACCAGTTAGTTGAAAATTACTCACTTCTGTGAGCCAGTAGTGTATACTGTCACGCCTTCTTGATTGTCATTTATGATGTGGCAAGCTGGTCACGTGTGTTGAGCATAATAATTTCTGTTTCCGAAGTGGACTGTGGTGAACTTTCTCCTAGATTTGCAAATGGCGAATTAGGCTCTATATTTGTCAAAATCTACTTAAAACAAGAACTCAGATTGTGACACGGATGTTTAAATTTTGTTTGTGTAAAGCATCTATCATCAGTTATAACAGGCAGGAATCCTATAGCAGATTATTCATTGTAATTCAACTTATTTGAAGGCTCTCAATATCGAGTTATTGATGTTAGGTACCTTCTACGGGTTGGATAGTTCACTTGCTAATTTTTCATTATCATAGAAAGCACCTTCAATGAATACTTGAATTGGAAGCTTCACAACTAAACCGACCACCTCAGAGAAGAAAACTACCCACTGACGTCATCTACTTGAGCAACAGATATGTAGTCAGTTATACGCTGAAACTTCTCCTGAAGGCTTAGTTTATCTGAAATCATAGTTGTATCACAGAAAGTCGAATAAATAGAAGTTTTTGTATAATATAAAGGCTTCTTTTTATTTTGACCGGTAAAGTATATTTACGGTACATAGCGCAGAAAATAACAAATACTGATTGATACAATGATACAAAATGGAAATGATTCGAAGGTTTTAACTCCGTTGTTCAAATTAGTCAACTTGAAAACCTACAGTTTACTTTGCCTTAAGTAGGGAGGCTTATATTCAATCGCCTTACGGTAGGGAAATCAGTAATATAATTTATAAAAAGACACTGAGATCTGTCAACCTTAAAACGGGCTTATTATTGTTGGAAAACCCTGCCGTATGCTCTACCATATAATAACATCACATCCATAAGTATATAACAATTCGCAATACAAAGGGAGGAGTAGTCGTGAGTTGTAGGTATGACAGAAGGTGGCGGACATGTGACTCGATGTTGCAATGAACACTGTCAGCAGACTATTAGTCTTGTTCATGGCATAATCTATTAGTGACATGAATCGTAAGCATCTTCTCATTTATAAACTGTTGTCTTAGGACGTATTTGGTACAGAGATCACCTTTAAATTTCTGATGTCCTTCGAACTAATAATTCCATGTGGAATGTAGGGCTTCAAGCTTGAGCACTGATGTTTCCGTAGTGGCAGTGTTGTTTCTACAGGGTGGGATCACCGACCCTTCTCCCAGTTTTACCTCTTTTCTGGGCTTACGTTTGGCTAGTCGGTAAACTAGGAGAGGTTAAAGAATGATTCACCTGGCATTTTTAACAAGACTATGTGCATAGTTAGCGATCATTCTATCAACGAATCATCGATGTATCAGATGCATGATCTGGTACTGAATGGTTACTTAATGACCTACTGAATCAAGGCAAAACTAACAATTAGTACTCATCATCCTACCTATGTTAGGCCTGTTATATCTACACATAAATTGCTAGAAGAATATTAGAAATTACAACAATCATGAGTTAAAATACTGTATACTCTTGTCTTTAAGTTATCTTGAATTACTGAGTTCTGATAATGTCATCTGAAGATAGAAGTCATTTCAGAGTTCATTAATTAATGAGCTTATAATGATTTAACCACGTTCGTAGTTCATTAACTGAGTAATTAGCAACCACTCATGTGGTCTGGGTTAAATCCTCGGCCAACGCATTCCTGTGCCTGGCTTAACCTACTGTTAGCCCTGTAAAGCTGGAAAGTTGTGCGTGGGGCCAGAAACTATACCCCGGCTGATGGGAATGTAGGTCTCAAGTTTGAACAAATGCACTACAGATTATTACTACTGTTGTTCCCTTGGGTTCAAAAATCGATCATAGGGGTACAACAACACGTCCCTAGTTTGTCCTATTCTTTGCTGTTCTCTTTAAATAGTCCCTCGATTGCATCTAATTTCTTATTAACTCCTTGCGCGACCTCCTCCACATCACCTCCGGATGCCCCACTCGTCATTTTCCACTCGGAATGCACTCGAGCTGTGGCCTGTGACGCGATGTCACTCAACTGTCCCATCAGCGTGTGCCCACTCCACTTGCATTTTCCCCCATATATTTGTTGAGCAGTAGGTTCCTGGATGGTTTGTTCCAATGGTTTATTGTTGCTAATTTTTCTGGTTGGCCATGTGATCTTCAATATGGAGCCGGCGGAGGCAGATATCAATAAGAGTTTCCACGAACCTGTTCAAAATGCTTTTGGTGACGCGTGCGACAAGTTTCAGACACATGTATTAGCGGTGACTGACTTGATATTTATGTTGGGAATCCAAATCTTGTTCTTTTTGCTTGGCACAGAAGATTTCCAAAATGATTTCAGAGTGATGAAGGTTTGCTTTGCCATTCCCATCCGTTCCGCCTGTAGTTAAAATGACGCTGCCTGGCTGGATGGGTGAAGGAAATGACCTCTTTCAAATATTCTCCGCTGATAGTAATTACTGCTTGATGTTGTTGGTCGGTTCTTCGAACTGCATCACAGAGGGACCGTTTATGTGATAAGAACACCCAATTTTGTAGTATTATTTTTTACTGCATTAGATGGTTACAGGTGACCGTCAAAAAGTCATGCACATAAGTTTCGTCGGTAAGGTCTGTCTTTAAATTTGACTGATGGAATTCAGTCTGCACCATCACCAGGGACTAAAGGTTTGACATTAGATGCTACCTAGTGTCCATTCAGAGTATCCTTAACTTTGAAGGAACTCTTGTCCTTCCTGAGATTCGCACCAGTGCTGTAGTGAGAGACGTTCACACTGAGGTATTCGGCCTGACGACTGACCTCCTGTCATGGACTGTCATGGATACTTTGATTAGTCACCAGCCACTAACGTAAAGGATTAGGCGCATACCACTAAATACTCCCTAGTGATCAATCAACTCAATATTATTTAAGGTGTTTTTACTATGTCACTGTGTGTTTTACATCAAGTGTAATTATTCTATGACGAGATTATAATGGAGATGGATCGAAACACATTCTGAAGAGACCGCCAGGTGCCTCTGCGTGCTATACATGTCCTCCAGTAATACCTGAATTGAAAGCAGCAAGTTGGGCGTCCGAGGGTGACATGAATGAAATCGTGTGAGGAGGAGATGAAAGCCTATTGGTAATCATGATACCAGCTAAAGAAGCCTGCAGAGAATGTATCCCTGAAGCCCTATCTTCCATTAGAAACTCAACGGAATAATTTAATTGGTGGATGGTGACTAGCAGTGAAATCGAGGATAACGCGCATTTCGTCCTACTTGGGACTCGTCAGTCAGTGGATGCACCTGCATTTCCCAGTGAGTAATGATGTTCCCACTGAGGCTCGAACCAAGTGCCCATAGTTTCAAACGTCAAAGCGTTATCCAGCAGACCTCTTGTGCAACGGATTCCACTGCTAGTCACTATCCATCAATTAAATTCTAATTACATGCTCAGACATCGTCGAAGCCTGTGCAGAGGAAGCCGACATGATAACCTGAGACCGAGAAAATCTAAAATTCAGTTAAACGGAATAATAATACTAATGGCATCATAATATATCACAGAATGGAAATAAGACTATTTCAAATATTGGTTCTTTTAAACATTTGATAGAGACTCGTTTAAATGGATTTGTGTAATCTTTATTTCTCTACTCTTTCGGGATCTTTTTTATGTCCTTAGCCTATTTTTTAAAGTTATTACTTAATATCAATATATATATATATCAATATATGAAGGAATTCGTAAACACATTAGAACACTTTATTACACTTTGAAATTACTCTCTGAACTCACGTGATTCAAGTTCTATAGCTTCAATACTCAAGCGATGATATATCTTATACTTGATATTTTCAATAGCATCCACTCCACGGATAGATTGTCTGTATTAAAAGGAAATTATTGTGAAAGACAATAATTTTTTTATATAGTCAGTTTCATAAGAAACGGTGATTTGTCATGAGTTTAGAAAAAGAAATTTCAATACAGTATTACAAAATTAATTTCTATTACTCTTTTAAAAATCAAAGATGTAGGAACCAGGTTTTTATACTATCTCTGAGGTTTGTCGTTGATGAAATAATGGAGATAATTAGAGAACAAGGAATATCAATCGATATATGTATGGTCTGGCAAAGTTAAGGTGATCGGTATCAGGATTTTCTGCTAGTGTTGTGTATGTGTGTGTTTACGAGAGATCATACTATAAGGAGCAATGTTGTTATTAGCAGTATTATTTCCTTAGGATGCTGGTGGAGCATACAGCTTCAGAAGCATATGTGTATGTCACTCTCTTCTCTGTAGTCCTTTGCAGCAGCCTTGTCAATTATAACTCGTAATTTTTCCCCCTCACACGATTTCCTCCGAATTACTTTCAGGGAAACGGCTATTTCGTCTTTTCTCGTTCATGTTCCACTTGAGGGCCTTTTATGACGCATGATTTCACTCAGCAATCTCGTCAGTGTTTGTCAGATTCATCTCCGTACTTGTTGGAAGATAGAATGTTGTGTGTTTAGCTTCACTACTGAAATTTCTTACAGCTTTCTCATTGTGGCCGACCGAGTGACCTTCAGTATCAAGTGAAGGCAAGTGTGAATGAAATTCTGAGACAGCTTATTAGAAATGTTCTAGATGACCATTTAAAAGTGATTTCGTAAGAAAAGCTAGAATTCTAAATAAGAAGTCCATCTGCCTTTTAAGGTGCCGATCGACACATAAACAGGTCAGTTACCAGTGTAATTCAACTCTGATAACTCTTTCAGGCAGAACCGCTTAACGCTAATTTTTGTCATTTAGATGATGATCACCAAATATGGAATCAGGGAGACTTTTTTCCTCCTCTTTAGGGCTCATCCGTAAGATGTACAGTTAACTCAGTGGATGATGTTGTCCTCACTGAGACTTGAAGAACCCAGCACTCAAACGCCAACGCATTATCAACTAGACCGTTAGTCCATGGGAGCCACCTCTTGTGCAACGACAATCAAATAATAATCATAATAACATCTGTCAATAAAAATTTGAACATCATTAAAACCCTGAAGGAAATATATTGCACAATTACTACATATGTTCATTCATGTCTCCTTAATCACCTCTGTACAAATTCATGACACAAAAAAATGTTTGAAAAAGACTAACTTAAAAAAACTTTAAAACATACAGAGTGGAGATATAAAAAAGATCTAAATATTTGTAAAAGTGTTTTAGTTTCACATGTGTTCTGTTTTTTAATTACCAGAAAGCGGGGTTTATTGTTTTTCTGGCGCCAAGTTATAACCATGAATGTGGAAGATTATTTTATGTTTTTTTTTCAATTTAGCTTATGCCTACTTAACATATGGATTCGGTGATTCTGATGAAGTCGCTGGTACAGTTAAGAAAATATAAATATTAATTAATATTTTGAAGACAATTGTATAACTAATATTTAAATAGATAGCAGTCTTATTTTCCTGATTAAGGAAGTGGAACGCTATTGTTGTTTAAATCGGTTGCAACAAGTTTTAGACTGTCTGCGTGCTGATGAAGAGTCCAAAACTAGGACGAAACAGCTGTTCAGTACTCCCAGGTTTTCCAGTGGCTCTCTAACCGATGTCAGCTCATCTTGAAATCCTGTAACTAATCAATCAAATCCCTACAAACCAATACTTGAAGATTTAGACTGTTTGTAGATAACCTATTTTCAATGGAATTGGTGCCCATAGTTGTCTGCATGCATTGATATTTGTGAATGGATGTCATGTCTTTTGACGGCCACTTTATGTTCATGCATGTGAAAATGAAGAGGATGTAAACTTTGTCCAATGTATATATGGTCTTTTTCACAGTCGTTGATATCAACTTTCACCGATGCTACAACTTTTTGGTTGACATAGTAGAGATGAAAAAGATTTTGAACAAAGCAAGAACAACAGTGGTTTGTACAGAATAATATGGTTAATGTTCTTGCTTTATTCCAATTCATCAAGGAGAATCAATGCATTAAGTTTCTAAAAGTGATTTTGTTGGTTTATAGGCGATGGCAATTTCATAAAGTTTCAGTACATTTGCATTTATTTCAGAGATGTTCTTCAGATATATTAGGACAGTTTTCTCCGTGTTATCATTGGATATTTTTGAAGAGTTTGAAGGTATGCATTTTTGAGGGAGTTTTCTGGATACAAGTTTTCGTATTTCCCAATGAATGAAAAAAAGCGATATTGTTTTTACTGACGTCTCGCCATTTAATGCTAATAGCTTTATCAAAGTATTATTAAACCAGAAGAAGTGAACACCATAGTGCATCTGTTCGACCACCAAGAAATCCATTTGAACTGGAAAAACTTGAAAATTCATCAGCTATAGGTCTACATGCTATAGAATCAGGCCACAAATCTGATTTTGACAATATTGAAATTATCATCCAGAAAAAGTATTTTAGAAATCACAAAGAACGTTTAATATCAGAAGCCAGCACTTCATATCAAGTGGAATCCAAATTGTCTGAATAGGAGTGATGGACTAAAACAGAATTTGACCTGGTTACAACACTCCCGATCTCTCGCATGAAGTGACAAAATCAACACGAATGTGATAAGCAATTTCATTATGTAAACACACGCTGCTTTTATAATTTTACACACTTATCGAATCCAACAATCTACACCTGGTTTTGTTATCTTTATCAATTGGCCAGTTTGACAACGAAAAATGACCCCATGCTGAGGAACGATGATTAAGTTGTTATATATAAGCTGAGTGGATTTTGTAAATTCTGGTTTAATAATACTACTTTGATAAAGCTATTAGCAGCAGCATTAAATAGCGAAGCGTCAGTAAAAACAACAATATCGTTTTGTTTTTCATTCATTGGGAAATACAAACAACCTTTATTAAAATGAATATCGAATACCCAATGCCCATATATTTCCAAACTGTTAGAAGTGAACTTGGTTTGGACATATCATTTTCTGGATATCCATTTTTCTGGCAAAAGGTCATATGATATATCTACCTATCCCTTTCAAGGTAGCAGTGCTCCAGTGCACCATGGCTCTCCTACATAGTTTTTGCACGCAACCACCTATCTAAAGCGGTTGGTTGAAAACTGTATCAACTAAGCATTTGATCTGTACGAACTGATTTTCTGCATAAATGAGTTTCTAATTTTCTTATACCCACTCACTTGACTAAGGCGTCTAAAAAATGGAATTTTATACTCGGATTCCTCTTGTCTTGTAAATCTGATAATATAGAAAACATTACTGATTAGGTTGTCAGTGTTTTCTAAATCATTTCCATCAGTTATAACGAGTGTGGAATCGATGTTTTAAAACTTTGGTTTTGATTTTTGCTGAAAATATGCTTTCAAGCCTTTGCATAATAGCTTCAGTAAGCAGTCCTGATATGAATGATCCCATAGATGTTCTTTCTGCCTGTTCATATTTTGACCAATGAATTCAAAATTCTCTCTGGAAGATCTCGAATCCATTTTGCAGCAGCAGCAGCAGCAGCAAGTTCAAAATGAAGCAGCTCAACTAAAATTAATCGAAACTGTCACTCAGAAGCTGTCCGTTCAAGTTCCTTCGACATCTCATTCAGACAAGTATCTGGTCTCGTATTCGATGCATGGTTCAACCGTTATGAATATGTTTTCCGTATTGAATGCTCCATGTTTGATTATGCTGCCAAAGTCAGTAAAGCAACTTTATGCTTCGTATTTTCGAGTAATCAGGTAGCTATTCAACACTGCTAGGTATACTGTGCATGGTTTGTTTTGCTAATTTTTGCCGATTCTATGTGTATAATGCTGTGGCACTTAGGGATAACATTATATCTAGGTCCTCTGTTTGAATGCCTTTGATTTTGATGAAGAGATCACAGGAATCTGTTAAGCATTTTAGTTTTCTTTAGAATTTTTTGAATAAATTATATGTTAGGGTTTCTGCAAATGAGATCAATGATCGTAGATGAATATTTAGTTTGCTTGGGTTGGTTCAACTGTAATATAAAGATAAAACAGTCTCTGGCAAGTTTTTTAAGGGTCCTTTGGATTCCAGTGTCTAATGTTTGAATACCGTTTGTTGTGACCTGTTGAAAAACATCTTTATCTTCTGAGCAAGTCTTCCGCTTCCTAGGTGTATTCCTCTTTGTCCATTGGTACTGATAATGGCAAATTTGTCTAACCTGTAAACTGTTATCCAACTGTATATAGTCGATAGTGAATATTGTGGTGGTGTGAAACAGACAATGGCTTCCAACGGAATATTATTCTCACGGTAAGAATCATTGTATTTGTCAGTGTTAACGTCTGAATACTACAATCCCTACAGTTCAATAGTGCATTAGCAACAGAATACTATATGTGTATTTGAACATTCTATTTCATGTCGTTTAATGTAGTAAACCAAAATCACACGCTCAGAGATTAGTTACAGAATATAAACAGCATAGATATAAATAGCTGTCTGATCATTTCGAAAAAAAATATAGCTTGGCTTCTGTGTCCTGCCTCCTGCTGTTACAATATAAGCAAATTAAAGCGCTCAATCAGTTAGTTCAAAATGGATGGCGAACTTTCAGTTTAAGAAATATCATTTTTGGTAGAAGCCATCAGAGTAAAGAAATATGCCTACGAAGCTTATATATATATATAAGGACAGTCATTGTGTCCCTTGATTCACATAAAAATTAATATAGGACAAATTACAATGTAACATTAACAGAATCAACAGCTATTACAACATTATAAACTACTTTAGCATACAGGCGGAGAAATAACGGCTTTTTGACAACTTGACTTCCTCTACGTCTTGCCACAGTAAAAACAATTTGATCTGTAAACATGAATATACAGACAGGATCTTTGCGTTCCTAAAATGTGGAAAAAACAATGAATGTTTATAATGTAATATTGTAACGACAGAAGATAAGAGGCAGGCAACAGATCGTTTATTGAGAAAATCAACAGATATTTATAGATTTTTATGTACATTATTATTAGCGTTATTGTTAGCAGAGAAGCAAAGTCCTCTGATTGGCTGTTTTCCTGCTGAAGGTTATTCTGTCATCTCTTTGTGGCTGTTTTTTTTGAAGGTCATACCATGTATCAGCTAATCGTGTCCACCCACGCAAAATCTGTTGTGATTGGTTGTTGAGTTAGTCTTTGTTCTTGCTTCTTCTCATGACCAAGATATGGGACGTAAACATTGATGTAAATTACAGACAGCTCTCGCAACAATATGTTTGATTGAAAGCGAAGGTTTACAGCATTAAAGCTGGTAAATAGTCCCAGTTTTGTGACGGTAAGCTACGAAATTTTATGTCAGTATCTGAAAATATTTGAATTACTCTATCATTATGCCTTCGATACGTTCAGGTCGTCAGACAAAAGTAGTTACTCTGCGTTAAGTTAGGACTGATCTACCAAAACTGATTTTGCTCAATCCTTTCCATAAGTAATATGATGCTCGTCGTAAATTACGATTAAAATGCAAACTGTGTGAAGTTGCTGGCTTAAAACTCAATCCTTCCTCTTTTCTATACTGATCAATTCCTAGTAAACTGGGCGAAGAATTCTGGTAGCTAATTAGGCGAGTGGACGGGGTGGCGATGGGCTCCCCAATTGGTCCCATTTTGGCTGATTTCTTTCCGGAAAATGAACTGGAAAATGAACCTTTAAACAACCTAATCAGAAAGTTCTCATTTTATTGCCGGTATATGGATGACACCTTCATTCTTTCTGATAATGATTTGGATAGAAGTGTAATAATTACTGAATTCAATAAAGTACATTTGGCTATGAAATTTACTTGCGAAGAAGAATTTCAAAACAGAATTGCCTTCCTGGATATCCTCCTTACAAGAAAACCAGGTGGTAGCATCAAAAGAAATTTACATAGAAAAAGTACTTGGACAGGACAATATAAACATTTTCATAGCTTCGTTCCTATCAAGTACAAAAGAAATTTAGTGAAGACCCTCAGCCACAGAGTTAGAGCTATGTGCTCAGAAGAAGTAATTGAAGATGAATTAAGCATTGTGTGTGATACCTTGATTGAAAATATCAATCCCGACGAATTTAGCAAGAAACATATGACAAAGAAATCGGAAAAGGACTACTCACTATCCCGTAAACAAGAAGCCACTTCACATACGACTGCAATTCAATGGCGATAAACCAAGTGAAATAATTACGAAGAAATTAAGAAAATCAGTTCAAAGAACCTTTTAATGCTGGCAAACTACACGCCTTATTCTCTACACGACCGATGGTGATTCCCCGATTGAAAGATGAAGTACCTAAACAAGCCAATTCAAACTTTATCTACCAATTCAATTATGCTTGTGAGGCGAGTAATATCGGCCGTTGATCTAGGAGCTTGATTTTTCGTGCTCACTCGAGAACACCTTCCACTATGGCTAAGTAAAGGTGTAGTAGAAGCCGTCAACAGTTCGATATTAGACCACCCGGTCCAAACCGGCCACAAAACCAGCATGGAATAATCCTCCTCTATTATCTACCAAGTACCAAATAAATTGCCGAAAGCACTCAGACACCGCCTACTCTATGCAGCAGAGGCTATTGAGATTTGCCTGGAAAAATCGGTGCTTTGTGTTCAGGAAAAGCACTTCCAGCCACTTCTACTGCCCTGACCTACAGTGGAGACTATTAATTCATGAATTTGTAGGGTTATCTTTCCTAATTTTTCTGATATTCAGTTAATTGTTATGTTGATGCTAATGAAATGTAATCCACTGATATTATTATTATTATTATTGATTTGATGTTATTTCAACAACATGAATGTTGTTAATAACACTAATTCATTCACTATAATGTATATATAACTGCAGAGCCTGATGATGAAGTTATCAAAAAGAGTATTCTTTGTTCAGTATCCGTTCTTTTGAAAACTAGGCGATAACCTATTCTTCAGTATATTAGTGGAGGTAAATGATGATACACTGGACAAAGGAGGAGAAATTCATGTGACATCACACTCTAGGTCTTCAAGTGGTTTCCAAATGGAAGAAATGAGCTGGACGTTCCACTGAGACATTAAGTAGATGAAATGAAGAGGAAATGAAAATTAAGCACAGTCATGAGTTCATTTGAAAGTGATGGCAGAATATCGAGCGCATTGGGTGCGTGTTTTTGAAGCTCTGTTCTACTCAGAATGCAAATGATAATAACAACAATAAAATGTTTCCTGTTTTGTCACTTTTTCCATTCTTTTGCTATCACTCTAAAGTTTCATAGGAGGGGAATGTTTTTTTAAGAGATGGGTTAACTAGCTTCATACTAAGACTTCTCTCTTTATTGGGTTTACTATCAGCTAGAGGAGATTTAGGACTGGATCAGTAACCGGGAGTCGAACCCGCATCACTTGTATGGGTGATTAGCATTCTGTCATTGTAAGATTGACATTCTTCTTACAGTGAACTTTTAAAGAATTCCGTTAACTTCTGTAGCTTCATGGTTACTTCAGAAGTTATGTAATTGTCGATTAAAAAAATGTATTCCCTAATGTATATTCACTATGTTGTACATGACATATCTATGAAAATGTTTACTAGTATGTGTATACCTATGATACAACTATGGTTATGTAATAGAAATTTACAAATTCACCTACTGTGCTATGAAAACTCTGTACTAGACATATACAATAAACTTACAAATCAAAATTTGATGAGCTTGTAAGTACGTCAGCATTTAGGTATTTTCGGAGAAATATCAGTGGCATTGTTTCTAACATTGTGAAATACTGTAAGCCTTATTAAACTCGAAAAGTATTTGATACCACAAATACACATCTATTTATTCATATTTTGCTGTCATTATGTCTGCAAATGTGCGCCGGTGTTTAAGGGGTAAAATGCTGACCGACCGAACACGTGGTTCATGTTTGACTGACAGTCCGTGTAATCCTAAGTCCGGCTTAGCCAATACTAACCACTACAGAGAAGAAAGGTTGAGCGTACGGTTAGCAAGTCAACAAAAACACTATTCAAATATTGGCTTGTAGGGATTTGATTGACTGCTTACAGGATTTCATCATGAGCTGACATTGGCTGGAAGACTGCTGAAGAGTCCCAAACTAGGACGAAACAGCTGTCCAGTACTCCAACATTTTCAAATGCTTCTCTAGCCCGACTTCATCTCACAATGAAATCCTGTCACCAAAAGCTCTATTGAAGCTTCAAAGCCTAAAACTTGAAGCCCTATGTTCCCGATCAAAACGGATAGGATTGAAAAAGCCTCTGTAAATACTCATTTCAAAGTGATAAGCTGGTAACATTCAAGTGTGATTTTTACTTCGTATGGGTTATGGTGAATATCAGTCACCATCATTTACTTCGGATGAAATGAATAAAGCTCTACTGAGTGAAACGACGACTAGTCAGCAGTTTTTAAATGTGTCTCTATCACAAAAATTCATTACAAAATTTCACTTGTGATAAAATGAATGTAATAACTTACTTCTATAGAAACAATATCATGTCGAACGTATTGACGATTTGGTGTGAGGGTCTAAAATTGCAAAGAATAATAATAATCTCTCACATTCTGACAAAAAGGATATAAACAATTCACACAAATATTAAAAGGTGGATGGTGACTAGCAGTGGAATCCAGGATGCGCATTTAGTCCTGATTGGGGCTCGTCAGCTGGATGTACCTGCATTCTGCAGTCAGTGATGATGATCTCACCGAGGCTCGAAGCAAGTGCCCATAGTTCCAAATGCCAAAGCGCTATCCACTAGACCACCTGAGCCACGAGAGTCACCTCTTGTGCAACAGTGTGCAGGTACGTCCAGATGACGAGTCCCAAATAGGACGAAACGCGCATCCCGAATTCCATTGGTAGTCAGCATCCACCAATGAAATTCTAATTGCATGCTCAGACATCGTCGAAGCCTGTGCAGAAGAAGCAGACATGTCAACCTGAGACCGAGCACTTCAGTCCAATCAATCGACGGGGAAATCTAAAATTCATTTAAATAATTTCACACAAAACTTTAGAAAAAACCTAGGAGGAAAGTAGGCTATAGCTCCTGAGATATTTATTTATTAAACCAGTGGTTCACCTTTTCCGAATATAGCTAAAAAATCATTTATTCTATCCGTGATGCCGATCTCTCTGTACAGTCCGTATGTATTGTTAATGTGTTTCAACAGGAACCGTATTTGCAATCAATATTTCTGAAGCCTTAGCTTTCGACTTCCATATATTTTTCGAAGTAGAAACGTTTGGTCCAAGTGGAACATGGGGCTTCAAGATTGAGTGATCAAGTTTCGTGGTGGTGGTTTCATTTTAACAGGATGAGGATGCTAGCGTCACGTCCAACCTTCCCTCTTTAACAGCCTTACTACCGGCTTAGTGAGGTTAAGAAGTGCGTCGGCTGGGTATCGAACCCTAAATCATGTGAGTGGTTGACGAGGAAAAATGTTTAGACAAAATATTAATCACACTTAAGCCATATTCGCGCTTAAAGTTCATGGCTGATTCGAGTCAGATCAGTAACCGAAATCAGTTAGAAAACCATTGAAAATCACGGATTAATGGGCATCTGTTCCCTCCTAGTTTACAGCAGTTCAGCAGTACCAAATGGACATCAAAGTCAGAGCTTCCAGGTTATGTGGTGATTCCACCGACCATTCAAATATTGGGATGCAGCCTAATGGCCCATGAATCATAACTTCCACCGATTCATGTCAGTTTCCGGTAGTCAAACAAAGATGCACATTCTAGCCCTATCAATTATCATTCCATCGGAGTAATAGTTACAAATATAAGGATATAATATTGTCAATATTCAAGAATTTAACAGTGATACAGTATTATAGTACTCTAACTCAGAGTCTTTTTGACTCAACTATATTAATTTAAGCATTTTGTTTCATGTTTTACTCAAAAAAGAGTGATAAGGGGAGAGACGATCATCTTTAGATTTCTCTTATGTGAACATAAAAGTGTATTATTTGTATTAAAAATGAAAGCGTAACTATTCATTGTACTACCATGTCACCGGATGATATGGTTTTATTTTTACAACAACAAAAAAACGATCAAACATTTAACTACTTACTGCTGGTGCTAAAAGTCTCTCAATCAGTTTAATACCATCGACAATATTTTCATCTTCTCCAGCAGCATGTACGGCGTTCACTCTTAAGGCTAGTCGGTGTATAGCACTTTCTGCTTCAACTAATAAGGCATGATCAGAATAATCTTTTGGAGTAGATTCTAGCAGACGCTAAAGAAAAGAAAGAAACACATATATGGTTAGTTATGAAAACGAAAGTTAATGAGAAATACACTGGAAATGAGCATTTGGAGCAACTGAAAACGGTTTGAGCAAAGTAGTTAACAGCCTGAAGGCATTGGTTATTAACGATTCAAGGAATCAGATCAGACAGCTCACAGTCTTCTTTGTGATTGGCTCAAACCAACAGTCAGAGACTTCATGGATTGATCCAAGATTTTGATTTGTCCAATCGCAAATCTTTTTCCCACTTAATCTCTCGTCAACTAGCATTGCTCATCGAGGAAGTTAGTCGCTTGGGATGCGTAACATGCGTTGTAACCATCGACATAGGTACCGCTTCTAAAAAACCTTAGGTTGGCTTTCTTTCTAGTCCTAGAATTCTACGCCTAATCTCGATGTTATTCACCCTATTATACGGCGAACAATCAAGGTCCAAGACGCTTAGCTTTCTCAACTCTTCCGCTTCCACTGCGTATATCTCACAGTCGTGCAGAAGGATTGAGTGAATTGCTGTGCCATACTGACTTCCACTGAACAACATCAAGTTATCACGTCTACGCTATAGATTATGTAATTTGGAAAATGCCATATGAACCTTTTGTATCCATGCTGCGATTCCGCTAGCAGTCGGTTCATTAGAGCACATGCAGATTTCCAAATAAATGAAGTGGTTAACGTCGTCACTCAACTCTCTCCCTATCTTTAAACTGAGAGCCGATTCAGATCTATCCTACAGCATCATCTTGCATTTGACAGAAGTGAACTGCATTCCAAAAATGTCGAAGATTTCTGCTCAAGATGTTGGAATAACTCTCCGTTTTTTCAGTGTTTTCATCTGAGGGAACGACAACGTTGATAAACTCTAAACGTCCCGAATTAAGTAACGCTGTGTTCTCTATATTAGTTTGTTTATTTGATGTATCACACATTCAGTGAAACAGTATTATTAACTGGATGAGGAAGTTTCGAACACAATTCATTATGCTTCATAATCATATCAGTTATAATCACACGACTTCGAAATATGAGTTTCATAGTTTTCTTAGTTCTCGCCTATTTGTCGTCGCTGGAGTAGTAGAATCTTCCATATGTCTAGGTGGTCAAATGTTAAATCATTCCTGCCACACGTATTTGCAGTTGATTGGATCAACAAAGCTTCCGTTATCAATATCTCCCTTCACCCTGTTACATTAGATTTTAAAATTGTCATCTTATCCCATAATCCTGTTGTGTGGTTTGTTGTGTGTAAATGCATTTAGTGTTGCTATGGTTGAACTGTTCATTAGATTTCTTATCTTATTCGAGTCAAATAATCTAAAGTTTGCTAGGTTTTTATGTTCGGCTAGTTTGACTGCCGCTGTTCTACTACTTTGACCTATGTTTTTGACCTGGCAATCATTCCAGTAGGGTATTAGATAAACTAAATTGTTTTGTTTTAAAGGCTTCACAGGATTGATACTTGAACCGGCAAAGCTTTTTTCTAATTGCGTTTATGGGTTTGAATACCACTTTTATTCCTGTATTGTTAAGAATTCTCCGTAAGGTTTCGAGTTTTTTTCCTTGTATGGAACAAAGGTCAAGGTAGTAGAACAGGTACAGTCAGACTAGCCGAGCATGAAAACCTAGCGAAATCTAGATGAGTTGACCCGAATAAGATTAGAAATCTGGAGAATAGTTCAGGTGCAGCACCCACTACTTACAGTTATACACAACCATATATAATAGGATCGGATAAGATGACCGTTTCAAAATCTAATGTAGCAGCAGGGTGGAGGGAGAGATTGATAACGGAAACTTTGTTTATCGAATCAACTGCAAATACGTGTAATAGGAATGATTCAACACCTGTCCATTTAGACATCTGGGAAATTATACTACTCCAACGACGACAAACAGGAGAGAACAAAGAAAACTATGAAACTCAAGTTTCGAAGTCGTGTGATCATAACTGATATGATTATGAGGCATAATGAATTGTTTTTCGAAACTTCCTCATCCAGTTAATAATACTGTTTCACTGAATGTGTGATACATCAAATAAACAAACTAATACGGAATTACTTACTATCACAGTGCCCAAGTTTTACACACATATATTAACACTCTTTTATTCTATGATATGTCTATTTAGGTAACTCATATGCGAGGATACCACTGATTTCATCAACGTTTACCAGGAAATCAATCCACGATAAATTCCAAACAAAGGTTACAATAAATCTCGTTTACAACGTCTTATAAATCTCAGAGAAACAAGTCATCTGACCACTGGGACTCATAAACTTGCAATCTGAAAAGAATTCATCAAAGGAAATGCACTTAAAAATATTTTCATAAATTTCATAACTTAGCATGACTGTTTACAGATGTCCATTAAAAACATTTCAGAACATTCATTAGGAAACAAGGACTACTTTTCACTAGGTTCTGTACATACATATATATATCCGTTTTCGCTAAGGAATAACTGTCACTGACCGTATTAATTAATAACAATAATGATTTACTTTATTCCAAAAACAGTACTTATGATACAGAATGGAATTCTCAGCATTTGTCACAATATTGCATCTGATTTACTCAAAGTGTATATAAAATTAAAAATTAAAACAAAAATTAATCGGAGGAATTTGTCCACATTAACGACATAATTATTAGATATAATAATAATAAATACTAATAACAGTGAGTTTGTTTCAAACGGTATTGTCGATTCAGTTTGGAAACTTTAGCATGTTATAGATTTTGGATCTAATGTTCTGTTGATATGGTATAGTGAGGTGAAATACAAAGTTAACAGTCATAATACAGCTTAAATTATGTCCACACTTATGAAAAAAAACGACACTATCTTCATCACATAGAGTACGTGCTAATATAGAAGTGGAATTTTTATACTTAGACGACGTGCATAAATCTTCAATCTTGTCTGAGAACAAGGACAAATTCTCTAGCGATCTGTTGCATGACATCAAATGCCTATCGGTGACAATGCCAACGATATGGCCCAATGGGATACCACTCCTCCTACTACAGTTTCAGAGTCTACGAAGTATGACATAGTCTTTTTAACAATCCAGGAAAGAATAAGGGTGAACAGTAAAGAAGAATAGGTAAAATACACGAGTTGACAAACTGTAAGAGGAGTGGTTGGGTTATGCCTGAGTGCCTCAACTTCTTAATGTAAAAAGTCAGACGAAATATTCTTTGAGAAATCGCTAAGACATGAGAAGACCAAGATAGGTCAGTTCTATATCAGTATCATCAGCTTTCTTGGAAATATCCAGATCACAGATGTTGCAAGTCTCCTAGAGTAATCTGGTCACTGTGTTAAGCTGAAGTATTGTAACATTACTTTAAATAATGCTGATTCCCGGTCTCGAACTGACTTCATTTAATGAGCTACTGAAAACCAGAGAGTACCACATGGCTGTCTCATTCTACTCTGTGGTGTCTTAGTCGTACACACCCATCATCCTATCAGGGATGAAAACCTCGGTCATCAAGTCGAGCCAACTGATCATTCAGCCAGTGGGACAAAATTAGCCAGAATTCGAGTGGTCTGAATTGATTTAGTCATTTGAAGTGTGTCACACCGACTATACCACTTCAAAAGAGAGAAGCCATTGTCTGTGTGTGTGTAGATCACTTCAGTTTGGGTGTACTGCAAGCACTGCTGGCTGATACAAGCAATATCTGACTATTTCTATCAACTAATCAGTAGTACAAAGGATCATATTTCGATTCCTATTTATAATCGTACATTCAGATGAACTGTCGTCAAGATTTGACAGAATAGTTCTGAAATATTTAGGCGCCGAGTGAGAAGTAGACATTTGTGTAAAATGTAAAAATGTAAAAAAATTCTAGATACTAACAGTTTGAACAGACATGAATGTGTGATGTTAGCTGATGCATAGGAAATCCTGATTAATAAATAAAAAATGGATATGTATCAATAGTTAATTAATAATACTTGGTCAAAGCTCCCTACTGTCCATATCTTATTATGGAGACGTTAAGAAATGTTTTACAACTGTTTACCCACACACACATACACACTCTGATCACAGCTCATAAAATTTTGTTTATTAAACTTGTTGATACTTGTTGAATGACTCATGATTGGACAAAGCTTTTAAAAACAAGAAATGTTCCTTTAATATATAAACCTCTGTAATGTTAATTTCGATTAATTTCCTTGAAGAAGTTCGGACCAGCTTGCCGGACGAAACGTTGGAATTACTCATTTCAATTTCGCTGAGATTTTACGAATATAATTTTTTACAAATGTCTATTATCGTATACATTTCTATTTGAGAACTAAACATTATTTACAGAAAATGCAATCCACTTAAGTAATAGCTGATTTAACAAGTTTTTTTGAGGCAGAATAAAGCTATTCCACTCAGGATTTGTTTCACAAGACCCAGACTTTCAGTGTTTACCAACCACCCACCCGATTGTCTTGTTACAATTCTGTCAACATGAATTATCTTGCAGTTAAATTCAAATCCAACTTTTATACTGGTATGTACCGTGTTGAGAACTTTCACTTTATTATTATTATTTCCTTTAGTTCCTAGAGGAACATAGGGCTTCAGCCATGCGTCTCCATTCCGTTCGGTTCTCTGCTAGAGTTTTCACCTGGCTCCAGGTCTGCCCACATGCTTTCATCTCCTCTTCACATGATCTCCTCCAGGTCACCCTCGGACGACCAACTCGTCGCTTCCCTTTCGGGTTCCACTCGAGGGCTTGTCTAGTGATGTCACTTGCTGGTTTCCTCAGAGTGTGGCCAATCCATCTCCATTTCTTCCTGCCTATTTGTTTCACAATAGGTTCCTGGTTGGTTCGCTCCCAGAGATCTTTGTTGCTGATCCTTTCCGGCCATCTGATCTTGAGTATTGAGCGAAGACATCTGTTAATGAAGGTCTGTAGCTTGTTTGAGGTGCTTTTTGTGACACGCCAAGTCTCTGATCCGTATAGTAGTACTGACTTCACATTGGAGTTGAAAATACGGATCTTATTTTTGACGCTGAATGATGTTGACCTCCACACAGACTTGAGAGTAGTGAAAGCTTGCCTTTCTTTCCCGATCCTTGCTTTGATATCCTCGTCAGTTCCGCCTGTAGTTGAAACAATGCTTCCCAAGTAGGTAAAGGAGGTAGTTTCATTCAGGTTCTTTCCATTTATGCTGATTGCTGTCTGTTGTTAGTGTTGGTGTTGGCCAGGGATCTTCATCACCTCTGTTTTATCTATGTTCACCTGGAGTCCTATCTTTGATGCTTCTTCTGCCAACTTGTTACTTTTCACTTGCATATCTTCCAGTTTGTGGGAAATCAGGCATATATCATCGGCGAAGTCCAGATCCTCCAAGTTCTTTGTGTGAGTCCATTTTATGCCTGTTTCCTCATTGCCAGCTGTTTGTCGCATTATCCAATCTACCGCAATCAGGAAAATCATTGGCGATAGTAGGCAACCCTGTCTTACTCCTGTCTTCACTTCGAAGGATTCCGTGAGTTTCCCGTTTTGGATTACTTGGCATGCAGCGTTTTCATACAACTGTTGGATGAGATGTATAATTGTCGGCGGCACCCCGTAGTAGCGAAGTAGTTGCCAAATCACCTCTCGATCGACGCTGTCGAAGGCCTTTTCAAAGTCGATGAAGTTGAGATAGAGAGGTGACTGCCATTCCAAACTTTGTTCAATGATGATCCGTAGTGTGGTGATTTGATCAATACATGACTTGTTTCTCCTGAATCCAGCTTGTTCCGGTCGAAGTTTTTAATCCAGGGCTTGTTTGATCCTTTCCAGGATGATGCGGCTTAGTATTTTGCTTGGGATGGACAGGAGCATAATTCCGCACCAGTTCTTGCTTTGACTTAAGTCTCCTTTCTTTGGTAGTTGAATAATCTTAATCTCGTATTTTTCTTCACACTTCTCCAGTAGTGGCGTCATCAAGTCTGCTGTTGTCTCTGGGTCCACTTTCAATGCTTCTGCTGGGATTCCATCTGGTCCTGCTGCCTTTCCAGCTTTCAGCATCTTGATTGCCTTCAGGACTTCTGTTTTCGTCGGGGGTTGATGTTCACTGGTAATTCTGCTTCCGTTGTTGGTATTGTTGTTATTATTACAAGATGAAAAAAAATTTCAGAACGTTGTTTTGTATTTGGTTTGGCAAATATTTTTGTTTTACTGTTTGATATATCTACAGAAAATGCATCTCAGGGGATCGTACACAATATGAGATAAGAAAAACAAAAACAAAAAGTTGACATTGTTTGACATCTCATGTATATTCGTCAAAATGACAGCAGGATAGAAAGTATAGTGATTTGTTCAATGCATATATGTCGAAGTAAATTAAATATTTTTACAAAACAAATGTGAATGTGACCTTCATCATTTAGCCGAAGATCTTGATCTTATTTTTGTTCAGAAAATATTCAATCGGCTTATAATTAGTAATAAATAGGCAGCTTACATAATAATATACTTGTTAACTAGGCGATTTTGCATTGATTTTAAGCAGAACTGAATTCGTATTGCACCTTTTTGCAAGGGCAGAAGTGTTGTTGGATGCAGTCTATCCTAGTGGTTCGATGATAGAGTGCCTTTCAGTGCTTGCCATACGAAGGTCCGTGTCCCATTCCCTACTGACACTCATCTAGAATTCGACCAATTTACTGGGAGACATTGACATCAGTAATAAGCTCATGCCGTTTTATGAACGCCAAAGTCTAACCCTTAGATTAAGGTGTCTGAAAACATTGGATATTGAGTGAATGCCCCTCTTAAAAAAAAATTTGTCGAATTTCCAAATTATTTTCAATTTACCAAAACAGACTGATCACTTAGAAAACTTTAAAAAATCGAAAGTTCCCGTTTCATGTGATGCCCAAATGAATATATGAATTTATATGTATGTGTTAGAGAATCATTGAAAACCAGGGAGTACTGGACAGCCAGCTGTTTCATCCTAGTTTTTCTGGGAATCATCGGCACTACGCACCCACCAACAATGTTCTAACCCAGAACCTCCCACTTACAAGGCAAGCTCGCATAACATTCATCCACTGGGACCCGATTCAATGGCCAACCTGTGAATTCTAACTTTTACTGATTCGTGCTCACTAGTGGCTTGCTAAGGGATCGAGTTTCCTGGAGTTCTAGTGAAAAGTTGTGACCAGTGAGGTCCACCCAGTCAAGTGTGAGGATGGATATCAGACCGATGACATTGGTTGGTGGTCGCGCTAAATCACGCATTGGTAGAAATTAGAATTCATGGGCTGGCCACTGATTCGGGTCCCAGTGGCTGAATGGTATACGAGCTTACTTTGTAAGTGGAAGGTCCTGGGTTTGAAAATTGCTGGTAGGTGGGTACTGCTGATGATTCTGAAACTAGGATGAAACTGCTGTCTAGCAATACTTCATGGTTTACAATGCTTCTCTAACTGATATCAATCCGTGATCAACTCGTAAGAATGTATCTAATCCTTACAAACCAACTATTGAAAATTCAATGTTTATGTCAATTCAAGTACATCGGAAAGAGACAGCAGGATTTATGGTCGCATATCTGAGCATATTCAAAGAAATTCGAGACTGAAATCTGAAAATTATTTGGTAGTGCAACCTCTTGCCACCTTTTAGATGATGGTCATGAAATTAATGCATTAAAATCATTTAGGATAATTGTGGTTCATGGCAATTATATTTTGCCACAATTGCTTAAAGCTTCACGCCAATGGCACAGCTGTGGAATGCTCGCCTACTGCGCATGTGGTTCAGGGTTCGAACCCCGACCGAGGCACTCCTCTATCTCGCTAAGCCGGTAATAAGGCTGGTAAAGAAGGGAGGTTGGGCATGGGGCTAGCAACCCCATCCCGTAAAAATAAACATCACTGCTTCCTAAACTTCAAGCCTATAGCCTGAAGCCATGTGTTCAACTAGGAAAGTAAAGGAATTAGAATTTTAAAAAACAAAATATTTGAAGCCTTTGCCATCAAACAATTAATACCGAACTTAGGCCAAGTTCGCCGATTTTAGTAACTGGTTTGTTCCCTGAAATAGACAGAGGATCTTGTATATAAGGGAAGCTGTCCTCAATCAGTGAAAACAACTCTGTGGTTACTGAGACTTAAAAGCACAGAAACAATGACCTAATTTTCCACTGAACTCTAAAAAGACTGACTGCGACGGCTGGTGAAAGCCTTCGGGAAGACAGTCAGTCATCCATTGTCTTCTTTTGATGAAGACAAAAGCAAGCAATGAGACATGGAATGTCTGCACAGTAATTAAGTCTGGTAAAACTTCCCAGATTCCAGAGAATATGGTATAGAATTGTCAAGTAGCGAGTCAGTAATCTGCTTAGGTCGCTCAGACAGAAAATCACGAGTACGCTGGTGGCGTGGATATCATGGTGTCATATTCAGCATCAAAGGCTTCTCTTCAGTTGGAAACAATCTACTCCGAAATTCAGGAAAAGTAAAGAGTGCTGTGATCAAGTTAAAATGCTTAGCATTACCATCGAACACAGTTTACGATGGTATTCAACTCTTTGCCTCAACTTCATCTGCTTTATAAAGTTCTATGATGGCATCTACCTTGAGGTATTTTGGGGACTACGCAGTGCAGTGATGCAAACCTATATGAATCTCATTCACCAGTTACATTATACCACATATGAAGAGATTCACAAGAGAATGCTCAGCGAAACATTTGAAGTGAAAACACCAGTAAAATAAGGCTGCCTACTATCACCGATGATATTCCTAATTGTAGCGAACTCAGTCATGCGGCAGACTATTGGGAGCGAGAAGACAGCCATAAGTTGGACTGACAAGTAGACCGTGCATGTTCTGGACTTCACGGACAATTCATTTCTAATCTCATAAAAACTTGGAGATCTGTGATCGGAAGCCGACAACTTGGCAGGAAAGCTTTGTAGCGAAGACAAGACTTCAAGTGAATATAGAAAAGACAGAAGTGACGAAAATGCCCAACAACCAATAGTAAGAAGAGACACTAGTCACCATGTTTGGGAGGAATATAAACACGGACGAATATGTTATAGTTAGCCCGGATAGGGAAAGAAAGACAGTGTTTCAGTCTACCGAACTCAGCAGAAGGAACAAGATTCAAATTTTAAACAAAAGTGACAAGTCACGGCTTCTATATGGGTTCAGGATTTGGTTACAGACATTCATTGTCAGCCACCTTTCTCACACACTGCAGGCAAGATGAGCAAGCAAGCAACAGGGAACCTGTAGCGCAAGAAAAGAAACCTGACAACTCCTGTCCAAAAGGTATTTAGAAGTAAATTGAAATAGATGGACTGGACATTGAATGAGAGCACTATTGAGTGACATAATACTCCTGGCATATTTAGCGTGCTTTTGAGTATATATCTTTTGAATGTATATTGGAACATGACATGAAGGAGACTACGTGAGGAGGAAATGGAAGCTTACGGGCAGTAGTGGAGCCAGATTGAAAAGGCTCCATAGAAGAGAGTGAAATCCAGAAGCTGGAAGACTTGGAATATCAGAGATGTAAGATAATACATAACGGTATGCATTCAGAAAGAAACCTCTGTTAATCTCTACTTTACAGGGTAAAAGCCATATTCTCAGTAGAGGCAATTGAAGATGAACTATGGGTTGTATATGATACACTGATTGAAAACAACTATCTGGACAAACTCATCAGGAAACATTTGACTAAGAAAGTTTAAAAGGACTACTCACTATCTGTAAACAAGAAGCCTTTATATACACGACTGAAATTCAAGGGCAATATTCCTAGCGAAATAATTACGGGGAAATTAAAAAATTCATTTCAAAGAACTTCTAATTGTATATACCAACTCAACTGCGCTTATGGAGCGAGTTATATTGACCGTTGCTCTAGGAACTTGGTTTTTCGTGCTTACTAGGGAATATCTCCCATTATGGCTAAGTAACGGTGTAGTACAAACCACCATCAATAGTTCGATATTAGACCACCTGGTCCAAACTGGCCACGAAGCCATCATGGAAGAATACTACTTTATCATCTACCGGGTACCAAATTAATTGCCAAAAACATGGAGGTACCGCCTACTCCTTTCAGCAGAGGCTATAGAGATTCGCCTTGAACAATCGGTGCTTTGTGTGCAGGAAAGGCACGTCCAGCCACTTCTACTGCCCTGACCTTCAGTGGAGACTAGAAATTCATGAATTTGTATTTTTGATTGCACACTAGTCAGTAACTAGTGTAATGTGTCTAGTCCTATCTTCGGTGCAGACTGAATTCTATCAGTCATGTTTGCAATGTGGCCACCATGCTAGGTGGCTCGCCATTACGGTGCACTTTGAATTGTTGGTATTAGATGGCAAGGCGTATCTGCAACCTTCTTCAACCTTCTCCAACCTTCCTTCAAGGTTGCAGATACGCCTTGCTGATGAGTGCCAACTAGCACGAAACCTAGGTCCAAGGCTTCTTGCTGATTGCCTCCAACCATCTAATACCAGCAATTCATGAATCTGTATTATTATCTTTGCAAATGTTTCTGATATTCAGTATGTAGTGCTATGTTGATGCTATTGAACTGCAATCTATTGATATTATTATTAATTCGATGTTATTTAAACATCAATGTTTTTAATAACACCAATTAATTTACTGTTATGTATTATTATGTAGAATCTGATGAAGAAGGAGTTATAGAAAAGAATATTCTTTGTTCAATAACCAATATTTCAATTATATTTTATTTTGACAGTGTGGCTCCATATCCTTGGCTTTGTTCCTACCAATATTCTTGACTGGATTATTTCTGACCTCTGTTCAACTAAAGTGTTTAACCCTTGTATAGGTGTGCTGTTGATTCTACACCTCCATCCGATTTGCAAACATTCGTTCATAATTCTACAAGATTCTTTGATTATTGCTATACATAACAACAAACTTGCATTCCTTTCCACTGTACTGTTATTCAATCACATGGTATTAATGTCCTTCACCTTTATGATCAATAACTAAAAAATGTGAATATTTTGTGCAATTTTCGAAAAAAACTGTTTATGATTTTATACTATTGAAGACAAACAACGCGATATAATGACGTCATATGTTATCCCTCTCAGTTTGTTCAAACATATCTTAATCGTCATAGAATCGCTTTGATTGGCGAATTCGCCACAATTATTGAAGAAATTATCCACAACAGAAAACTCAGCGAGACGTTCGAAGTGGATACAAGGCTACCTGCCTATTACCATCAATGACATTCTTAATGATGGTGGACTGGATTATGCGTCAGACTATGCGTTGGAAGCGAGAAGTCAGGAATACTCTGGACCATTGATAAGAAAACTCTAGGAGATGTAGATTTCGAGGCAGATGATTTGTGTTTAATGTCACATTAAACTCGAAGACTTGCAAACGAAAACCAACAAACTGGTTGAAGAGGTAGGCAGCGAAGACAGGACTGCAGGTGAACATAGGGAAGATGGAAGTGATGAAGATAAACAACCAATCAACAGTGAAAACAGCCGGCACCAATCACCAACAATGAGGAGGGATTTAGCAGAGGTTACTTCCTTCACTTATCTAACCACGAAGCACTGTTTCACTTACAGGCGGAACGGATGAGGATATCAAAGACAGAATCGGAGAAGCAAGTTACACTTTCATCAACCAGAGACCACTTTGGAAATCTTCTGCACTCCGTAGGATAAAGAACAAGATTCGGATTTTCAGCAGAAATGAGAAGTCAGTAAGTTCTTCTATAACAGTCTGAAACTTTCACTGTGTGTCACGAAAAGGATCTCCAACAAGTTACGAACTTTTATCAACAGCTGCCAACTTCGCTCGCTCCATAATGCAGATCAAATGACCAGCTGGTCAGAAAGAATTAACAACAAGAAACTCTAGAGATGAACAAAACAAACAAGAGGAGATCGGAGAACAGACATGCAATGCAGGTCATTAATTGAATGTAGTCCCGATGGGAAGAGACGAATAGGTAATCAGTTCGAGAATGACATGAAGGAGATTGTGTGAGTTGGAGGAGATGAGAGATTATGGTCGATCGTGGACTCAGCTGAAGACGACAGCAGAAAAAGAAGTGGGGATACGTTATTGAGGCCGTGTTCCGAGACATGAAAAGACTAGCTATCTTTGATCATAGGTGCCTGCGTTCTATCTCCCATGTGAAGTGGTATAATAAGGTGAGCAATATTGAGGTTGGGCGTTGAGTGAGGGGAAATCAATCGACGAGGTTTTGAATCTACATCGACTGAGATGGCTAGGACATATGTTACGTATGCATCCCTAGCCATCGCCTTCCTCGACAATGGGCAATGTCAGTTGACATAGGGTCAGGCTGGAAAAGAGCTGGCGGCGGTCAAACTGAAACATGGCACCAGTCAGTGAAATCCATGACGGTTAGTTTAAGCCACGTCGGGATGTGTAGGCTGCTGCCTGGCTGAGATCCCCCGGACGGTAAACATCAATGGCTGAAGACAATCAGTGATATGGCTCAAAATAATTCTCAATGGCTAGCGCAGATGCATCCGCTCCTTGTGACTTATAATACCCAGTGAATCTATATTGTTCTTCGTTATTGCTATTCCTTTTGTCTCATATCCCTGTCTACTGTCTCTTATGCATTTCTTCTACTTTCTTCTCTTGCTCTGTGTGCTACATATAGTGTGGCGACATTAACTGCTGCACATCGGTGCAAAGTTCTATGTGGAAAACAGACAGACAGTGCTCCACTCGGAACCAAAGGGATTAATAATAACGCAGGTAATTGACAAAATTTAGCCATTCTCATATTAATACAGGTTGCCGAACAATTGGAATCTTCGAAAAGAATTTTCAACTACACAATCCGAGGAATGAAATTTCACCCCAGTTTCCTTTGCAAACGGAAATTATTCAGATTAGAATGCATGATCTGCTTAATAGCATATATAACATATAGGAAAGCAAGTATAATCTCGCAGTACCATATACTACTGATGGACTGATGGATTATAAGTAGTTGGATACCATTCACCTTACATCACATCTATCCCAGTCCACCCATGTAGCTAGCCGGAATTCGAGTGATTAGAACTAATTCAGCTCTCCACCAGCAGATTAAAACTGGATACACTGCTGGGGAGCTTTACCCTTCTATCTATCCAAAGAAAGCGCTACTGGTCGATGTGAGTGGTCCTCAACTACTCATGTCAATCCATCAGTAGTATAAAGGACCACGTCTTAATTCCACTTGATTATTTTTAGGTGTTATATTCGAGAAGTGGACGTCATTTACAGAAAACATTTAGTCTACTTCAAATTTTAATATTAATATCTTTTTTGAGAGTATTACACACTGCTGTTTTCTCCTCACTGTTTTGTTAAATTTTCTGAGTATCATGATCGTATATTTTGATCATTACCTCAAGTAGAGGTAGGACTCGATGCCTCGCAGTGTAGCAGCTATCCTAAACAAAAGATTTAATATGTTCACGCTCATACCACAATTAGATGCCGTGCTGACCCCTGCGCCCCGAAATCCAGGACACAGATTACGATCTCCGCTCTACTATGACACTACGCCTAATGAGCCTAGCGGAATGCATGGTCCAGTCTAGACACCGAAAGAAACACTTAAGCTCAACCAGCCATATGTCAAATATGAAATGTACTTTTGCATAAATTGATGGGATTTCGACTTTTGCTTTCCTTCACGTTCCCCAGTGGAATATAGGGCTTCAAGCTAGTGGCTTGAAGTTTCTGTAGCAGTGTTTATTTTACAGGATGGGGTTGCTAGCCTCATACCTAACCTTTCCTCTTCACCAACATTTTTCTGGCTTAGCGAGGTAAAGGAGGAGTGCGTCGGCCGGGGATCGAGCCCTGGACCATGTGCATGGTCGGCGAGCGTCCTAACCGCTATGCCACCGACGCACATGGATTTCGACTTAGAGGCTTTCAATCTAAATCCGTCAGGTGGTAGCTTAGAACCGGTGGACGTTTCACCTGACACATACACTAACTGTGTGACCCTGAGGTTTTTCTCGTACTACATGGGTTACCGTAGCAACAGCCAGATTGCACTTCACTTCTTATGAAGGTAAAACAAACCAGTCTCATGATGTTCTAAACGAAGCACTCGTTTCCTATTAATGGGTGAGTAATCCAACTCTTGATGATTAGCAAAGCCGATATAGAAGGACTAAAAAAGGATGTCACTGTGAGTGTTAGGCTGGCGCCAGCCAATTATCTCTGTGGTAACTTTCCTGATATCTCTTGCTTAAAACTCTGAAAATGGTATTCAAAAGGATCAATATGCTTTGTTTTTCTGTATTCGTATTGAAAATCATAATCAGGTAAGCTTTCTCCTCCGTACTCTGAGCCAGGTTTCTGTTCTGCCTGAGTCCACTATCGGACACCCGCGTTAACACTTTATCGATGTACCGTCCCAATCAAACTCTCTGCCTGGTATGGTCACACAACACATCATGATTCAAATACCATAATCGACACTACACTTTATCTGACATGAACACGACACCGACATAAGCAGCGTTAGACTATGTATGCCAGCATACGCCTTAGGGTAAAATAACTTTTTATTCCTGTTTCACTGATAAAGGAAAGCAGAAATGACAGCACTGGCATTTCATTGACACTAGCCACTGAAATATCCAGTTCCTATCTATTCCATATCCATCAGGTTTCCTCACAAAAGCGGATCAGAGTTTTCTTTCCCTGTCCCTTTGGCAGTAGTTCTGCTAGGTAGGAGACAAGGATAATGGGAATCCTGTTAATCCATCCACGCGGATCACTAATTAAATGACGAAAAAAGTGATGTACTTCTTCAATTAGCAGTATATAGCAATATGCAAGTGACATTTTCGTTAAGGGTGAAATTTCAAAGAATAAAAACTGGATCCACACACCATGTTTATCTGCCTTCAGGTGTCAAAATGGTGAAAAATATAATTATTCACTACATTAAAAATGACACACTATTTACCACCATTATCCAATGAGAATCAAGCAATTTAAGACTATTTAAATGCAATCTAACTTACTTTCACTAGAAGTTCATATCGTGGAATCCGTTGAACAGGTTGTACAAGAAGGGCTTTCAGTGGAAGTTTGTTACGATTCATTCGTAATTTCATCTGATGAAAAGAAATCAAAAGAACAATAGGATAGAATTCAAATCCTGGAAAATACCTCCCCCCACCCCACAAGATATTAAAGCGTGATATATATTAAAGGTGATATACATGGGTCAAAGTAGTAGAGCAGGGGAAGTCAGACGAGCCGAGCACAAAAACTTAGCAAAATCTAGATTAGTTGACCCGAATAAGATAAGATACCTAGAGAACATTTCAACCATAACAACACTAAATGCAGTTACACGCAAAAAACCATACAATAGGATGTGATAAGATAACAGTTTCAAAATCTAGTGTAGCAGCAGGATGGAGGGAGAGATTGATAACAGAAGCTTTGTTTATCGAGTCAACAGCAAACACGTGTCATAGGATTGATTCAACACCTGAACACCTAGACATCTGGAAAATTCTACTACTCCAATGATGACAAATGGGAGAGAACAAAGAAAACTATGAAACTCAAGTTTCGAAGTTGTGTGATTACAATTGATATAATTATGAGCCATAATTAATTTTTTTCGAAACTTTGTCATCCAGTAAATAACATAACTGTTTTACTGTGTGATACATCTAATAAACTGATCAATATGGAATTTCATGCCATCACGGTGCCTAATTTTTACATATACATTCTATGCCCGTCTTTTCGAAACGTTCACACTTGTATTCCTCCTTTTCTAATCCTGTATAATTCTGTTTCTATGCCCCCCTAGTGATCGATATTCATACTTGCCAACTTTCAGACCAAGTTGAAATCCCTATCTGCATTAATCTACCTTCGATACTATTTTGAGTAAAATAGTAATAATAATAATAATAATAGAAACTATGTGAAGTAATATAAAAATCCTGTTGTAATGGTTTTTTTAGGATGAAATCATCCGAAGGTTGGGGAATAAAACAAACCGACAATCCCTTTTTCTTAGATCTCTTAAAGGTTCAACTTGTAAACATTGTTTCCTTGATCACACACCTTCACTCCCACTTGTATAAATCTGCACATTTACCTTGTTGTTGTTTTTTCCCTCGAAATTATTCATTCAGTTTATTTCTGTCTTGATTTACTACTAACGTTTTGACATCTGACATATATAGTTCCCAATTTTTCCACCTTGTGTATTACATGCACAAGCATGTACACACGCACACAGATTCCTTGCTAGTGTATCTTTGCACGATTACCGTGTACGAGATATGTAGATATATACAGATGCACACACTTTAGTAAATGTCAAGTATCGGCTGGTATTTCTAAAAGGGCAGGTTCATAATTAACACTTCATTATAACTGTGAATATATATTAGAATTCATTTGTATTTATTTATGTTTGTGGGCGTGTAAACGATTCTGTAAATTCCTTTCAATTCACACTACATGGAAATATACTTTATATATATATATATGCGGTATGACTGTTAGATGTGAGATTAATGGTAAGATAGAAAGTATTCTCGGACAAAACATTACTTGTGCCAGAAAAGAAAGCTAACATGAAGCTTGATTTTATGGGAGACTTAACTTTGAAAGAAGAGTTTTATTTGAGGCAGCAATCTTAAAAGCAGTGTCCTGCAGCCTTCCAGTGATCTGCAGAAGCCTGAAAGAAAAGAACTTGTATCTGATCACTTCTGTGTGCATATATATCAGTTCATTTGTTTCTGTGGAGGGAAGTAAATGGGCTGTTCGACGGGTATCCTGTCTGGAAGGATTTAGGAACACTACTCCACGTCGTTGCGTTGGTGGCTTTCCTTTGGAAACTACGGACTGAGTGAGATGAATGGTGGTAGGAATGTATTTCACTCAAATCGACCAGGGTGGTCTCAAGCTACATCTGGATGGAATTTTTTTATTCCATTTGATATTGGGCTCCAAGTTTTGACTTTGAAATTTCTATAGAGGTGGTGTTTTATTTCACAGGGTGAGGGATTGCTAGCCTTGCTCTCAACCCTCCCACTTTGCTCGGCTTACTACCTGATAAGCGAAGTTTATGAGTATCTTGGCCTGGAATCGAGCCAAAACAACGTGCATGGTTGGAGACATTCATCACCTAATTCGATTTTAGGTTACTTAATTTACTGTCTTCCCCAACATATGTAATTTCATGTTACCTTGTAACCACCAGTGACTTTTATTTGCATTTCCATGTTCTCTTAGTACACTGCATAATTAACTTTACAGTTCTGAAGTGAATTGAAGAAAAAAACATTCTTTTTGCTGACACTCACGTCTTTTTAAATATACGTTGGGATATATAATTCTACTTTCTCAGATTTCCTATTTAACATCTAGCTATTTGCGATATCACTCTGCAAGGGTGAAGGAGTTATCATTTTGCTCCGAGAATTGGTGACAGCGTACATCAAACAAAGCAAAAATCTAAATTATGATGTATATACTACTTAGTGAGGTCTCCATAAAATGTATTACTCTTTATTGGGAAACATAAGTACATGCAAGAATCTTTTGTTACTTCAGCACTATATAATTAACGTTTTCTGACATTTTCCCCATTTAAATCATCCTCTTATCAATATTAGTCAATCCAATAAAATACTTCGTCAGTAATGTTTCATTCTACTTAAGAATCGGTTGTAAATTTATGTTAGACGCAAACAAGGATATTTTGAAAACCGGCCTTTCTTCATGCGTTTTACTATTGTTTTAAGCTTGACAAAATAAGATAAATTGTATCATTCAGCGAAGAAAATTTTCTTTATCGACGAAATCATCTTCAGAGGCTGTACAATCGTATTTATACTTACAAAAATATATAGTGGTCTATTATTGAGTAATAGGGGGTAACATAATTGATATAATTACTCAGAAGTGGCTTTAGAAGTGAAAATTAGAAGTTGAAAATTACGTGGTACTCAGTGGCAAAAAGATAGAATTGCTATTAAGTGAGAATAAAGGTATTTGAGTGTCAATTTAACAAGTGTGAAGAGGGTGTGAAAGTATACAAAAGGAGCATATGAGAGTGATAATAGCGAATTAATTATTGGAGCAAAAGCTAACTAAAAGTGAAAGTAGAATGAAAAGAAAAAATCAAAAAATATTTCATTTACAAGGAACGATTATTGAAGAGGTTAAGACCAAGGTAGAATAAGAGACTGGACAAACTTTTTCTGTACACAGAGTTCAGGGTTGTATTGATGAATTGCTAGAGCCTCAGCCATACACAAAAGCCGAAACCTGACGCCCTTTGTACCATTTGGCTTCACTTTGTAGATGATCTTGAAAGAGGATTCTGGTGGAGCTACGTGGCCTGAGTTCACCAAATGCTCGAGAATTGAGCTAGTAATTGTCTTACATTGTCCCTTTGCTAACCATGCCGGATAATGCTCAGAGATGCGTTTGGAAAGCGTGCGCTACAAAGTGAAGCCAAATGGTACAAAGGGCGTCAGGTTTCGGCTTTTGTGTATGGCAGAGGCTCTAGCAATTCATCAATACAACCCTGAACTCTGTGTACAGAAAAAGTTTGTCCAGTCTCTTATTCTACCTTGGTCTTAACCTCTTCAATAATCGTTCCTTGTAAATGAAATATTTTTTGATTTTTTCTTTTCATTCTACTTTCACTTTTAGTTAGCTTTTGCTCCAATAATTAATTCGCTATTATCACTCTCATATGCTCCTTTTGTATACTTTCACACCCTCTTCACACTTGTTAAATTGACACTCAAATACATTTATTCTCACTTAATAGCAATTCTATCTTTTTGCCACTGAGTACCACGTAATTTCCAACTTCTAATTTTCACTTCTAAAGCCACTTCTGAGTAATTATATCAATTATGTTACCCCCTATTACTCAATAATAGACCACTATATATTTTTGTAAGTATAAATACGATTGTACAGCCTCTGAAGATGATTTCGTCGATAAAGAAAATTTTCTTCGCTGAATCCGTCTTTTATTTTCTTCATGACTCAATGGGTATTTTCGGTGAAATTGTATGATCTTTATCTGGTACCATAGAAAATATATTCGTTTGCACACTGTACGGAGTTATCTGTTTTAAAGGTATCAGTGAAGTATACACTGTGTTTTCCAGTAGCTAAGGTTGGGTTACACAAGTTTTGCAAGCTTCTACACCAGTTTAATAATATATATACATATATATATATATATATCACAAAAAAATTACTCATATAAATATTGTGCTGTCTTACTTCACAAAACTTTTGAAATGATGATTTTGTATTCCAACAAGCTTCTAAAGTCTTTTCAGAATTGGCGAAATTATCTACAAATGAACAGTAGCACATAGCCACAGCTTCTCGAGAGAACTGAATAGAAATAAGAAAGAAGGTAATAATAAGAAGCACTTTTTAGTGTCATAAACAAGAAATGATGTTCAAATGAAGAAAAAAAATTAGTTAATAATTCAAAACCGGCAACTGGAATACCAACACGATATACTACAACGTCTTAACAGCTATCTCAGTATCTACATTCCAGACTTAGCTGGCGAAAATTATGTCATCACAAAATTTGCTGAACCAAATACCAAGGTGATACATACCACTGTTTGATACATGTAGTTTGAAGTTGTACTTACACGTCTTGACCTGTGACAAACGAAATAGCTGTTTGACATCTATACCACTTCTATCCAACCAGTTCATTCATCTGACGACGTGTTTGAAGTTGAGCAATATTCAGATTTCCTATCTTATATTAGTTCTTTTCAACTGCGTCGCTTATAGAATGAAATCTTCCAATTCACTGTTTCGACCAATAAATTCAAGTGAAACCCTAATTTGAAGCGGTGAGTTATGTGTGGTTCTGAGGGTAACATGGATACGATTATGTGAAGAGGGAATGGAAGGTGACAGGCAATTGTGGATTCAGCTTAAAAAAGACTACAGAGAAAAGAGGGAAATGGCGATTTACCCTATGTTCCATTCAGAATCCATATGTTGGATAATAATGTGATAATCACTTGTTGGTGTTGTCGTTACTATGTTGTTTACATCAATAAAGCTAGATACTTGAATAAAAATATTAGATTAGTAGTCATTGAACACTTGTACTTATAAAAATGAAACAGGCGGTAGATAGAGATGGAAATATGGCATACTTTCAAATAGTTTGAGATCACTTTTAAGACGGATTTAATACATAGTATGAAGCTGTCACTGGGTGAGTCTAAATGGTTTAAATAAATGCCTGGTGACCTCATACGACCAATAGTAGATTTCAGGAATACCCCCTACTTATGACTTATCAAAACGCTTAGCTCTGATACTATGTCACATTAGAAACTATTCAAACTCTAAGCTAACTAATTCGTATGAAATGAAAAGGAAACTATATAACATTCAATTAGAGAATAATAAAAAAAATGATCAGTTTTGATATAACTGGTGTTTACGCTAATATAACAATCAATCTGGTCATAGAAGCAGTTAAAAGAGAACTAACTTAGTCATGGGACAAAGCTTCCCAATGAGGAATTCAGTTATACCTCACGTCTACTAACTTTAAATTCCAGGCCAAAATATATAGACAAACAGAAGGTGTAACAATGGGATCACCAACTTCCCCTATCGTAGTAGATATCTTTATGGACAGCTGGTAAAGTATTGCTCTAAATATATTTAATCCCACTCCAAAAATATGATGGAGATATGTGGATGAATGACACTTTCATAGTGTTGAAAACAGGACATATCTCTAGCTTCTTGACACACATAAACTCACTAGTAAAGGGAATCAAATTCACATTTGAGTCGGAAAATGGACAAGGAGCATTAGATATGTTAGATTGTAAAATAAAACGAAAAGGAGAAGGCAAACTACACACTAGTGTTCATAGAAAACCAACGCATTCTAATAGATATTTAGACTTTAATTCAACTCATCTGTTAACTGCTAAGGCAGGCTTAGTTAAGTGTTTAACAAACCGAGCAATGGCACTAAGTAGCACAAAAAAAGACCTAAATGATGAAATAAAACAGATAGAAGAGGCGTTGGTGTTGAATAACTATCCTATAAAATTCATTATGAATATCAGAAAAGGTCAAAATAAAAATAATGGTGAAACTAATAATGATAACATAAATAAGAGAGAATATAAGGCATCTACAGTTCTACCATATAAGGAGGCAGGGGACATCTGAGGCCCTGCGTAGGATTCTTAATAAAGCAGGAATTATATTGGCATTCAAACCTACAAGCTCACTCTAATTAAATTTTCTAATGAAGTTCACTTTTCAGTGAAGTTAAGAGGTTCACGTCATCAATCTCAATTACTAATGTCTCAATAGGAAGGAAAGGATTCGAAGATTGATTACGAAATGAGTTGAGTTAGAAAACCACAAGAAACTAATGACTTCTGCGTAGATATTTCATGCTTGTTAAGCACCTCCATCATGAGTTGAAACCAGGATGTTCAGGTTACTAGGCGACTTTGTTGACCATTCAGCCAATGGAACGAAATCATGAATTCTAGCCTCTGCCAGTTTGAGATATTAAACTATCACTACCAGTCATCAGGGAGTATTTTTCCACACATACACATACACACACACCCACAACTTGGTGAACCTCACTGGTCCCGGCTTATGACTAGAACGTCAGTCAACTGTATCCTGTAGTCAGTCACTCCAGTAAGCGTTACAATAACCTTCAAGGGGACGTCAGCTCTTGATGTAATCTAAAGTAAATCAAATCTATGCAAACCACTTCTTGAGGATCCGTTGTTTATCATCCAAGATAACAGAATGCCAAGCATATTCATGCAATACTTTCAGAGGATAGATAAAATATAAGCTATTTCACTTTTATTCTTTTTTACGCTTATGAAGCTGAACACAATTCACAAGTGAATCCAATGCTGAATACTACATGTGTACATGAACAGGTGCTAAAGTATCAGAAGAACAAAAAATAAAAGGCCATAACACAGGGGGGAGAAACAATGTTTCTTTCCTTTTTTTTTTACATAGAATGCAAATTTGTGTATTTCATTTTGGCAGGTATTCTCTAATGTGAAAATAATGTTTTGTGTATCTGTCGTTTTTTTTGCTGTTAATGTGAAAATATGTTACAATCATCATTTTGCATCATATTGCATAGGCATTGAAATCACATGACAACTTTGGTAGTGTATGTATGAATGTATGTATGTAGGTAGGTAGGTAGGCAGGTAATTAATATTCCCAAATGTATACTGAGTGAAAGTAGGAATGACTATGTTGCTAAGAGAAAGAAACTCTGTTTTCGCCAAATATACTTCAACAGATAAGGATTAGAAGACCTTTTACAATATAAGATGAACTTATATATTACACAGAGAGGAATGTTCTGGAATTGCAAAAGGCAATCCAAGCGTAACTGGAGGTGTCGGTGTATTCAAGTGTCGATTATTCAACCGAAACGAGAAAGGTCAAGGATAACTCCATTTTGGATAAGATTTTATTTTGATAAATCACACAGTGTTGTTATACAGTAATATTAACTGATGACCAACTTCCGAGCACAAACTATTACTGCTCATAATCATATCAAGGTACTCTCACACAACTTTTTACTTCATTTATATACATGAGTGGAATTGGTGATTAGACATTTGAATAAAAATCACTAATATAAGATAATGTACATTCAGAAATAATAATATGAGTGTTATTGATCAAATACAATATGAGTGTTATTGATCAAATACAATCAGATAGGAAATAAGACGAGTGTTTGTTTATAGTCAAAATAGGTAACGTGTTAGAATGTTATAATGTATGTGAATTGAAACAGAATTTTGAGATTATTTATTACCCTCCTCTGATTTGACTGCCTGGTGGTAATAATATCTTCCATATCTCTGGTATTTGCATTGAGTCATTTCTGTTGCATGTGGTGTGTTGGGTGTAGACTCGATGAAACAGACAGGATTCAATAATCAATCTCTATCTCCACCTACCTATATTACTCCTTAGAATTTTGACTCTGTCTCATCCACCCTTGTATGTGGTTGTGTGCTAATGCATGCAGTACAATCGCTGAGCTTTTTTCTAAATTACTTATCTTAGTAGGTGGGATCAACCATTCTTACCTTAGCTAAATTCTTATGTTCCGACAATCTGACTACGCCCCACCTACTAGTTTGACCTATATAGTTCACCTCACTCACAAGGTATTTTGAAAATTATATTATTTTGTTTAATTGGGTCCACCGGGTCCTATAGCCTACAGAGGTTGTCTCTGAGTGAGTTGGTAGGTTTGAATTCCATTCTATTTCCTGCTTTATTGAGAATCCTACTTAGAGCTTCAGATGTCCCCTCCTTATATGGTAAAGCAAGTTACGTATTTTTAATGTAAAAAACATCTTATTTCCTATCTGATTGTATTTGATCAATAACACTCATATTATTATTTCTGAATGTACATTATCTTATATTAGTGATTTTTATTCAAATGTCTAATCACCAATTCCACTCATGTATATAAATGAAGTAAAAAGTTGTGTGAGAGTACCTTGATATGATTATGATCAGTAATAGTTTGTGCTCGGAAGTTGGTCATCAGTTAATATTACTGTATAACACCACTGTGTGATTTATCAAAATAAAATCTTATCCATAATGGAGTTATACTCTACCGCCGCAGTGCTCCAATTTTATACTTTTATCAGTAAAGGTCAAAGATAATAGAGGTATTGAGAAATTGAGTTGGAGGATTTCATCATGAGCTGAAGAGTCCCAAACTAGGACGAAACAGCTGTCCAGTACTCCCAGGTTTTCCAGTGGTTCTCTAACTGATGTCAGCTCATGATGAAATCCTCCATAAATATAATTATTGAGTTACTTCATAACATTGAAATGAAATTTCAAAACGTTAAGGTAAGAGAATCAGGGCTCAAACAGAATTCAAGTTACAGTCCTCGGATTGTCATAGATTCACTTATTCGAAGTAAGTGTGAAGTGGTTTATCTTTTCACAACCTTAAAAGAACGTCAGTGAATTCTGTTAGTTTTTCGTAGAATCTATACCCCATCTCCATATCTGGCATGTTATTCTACTCTCTTATAAAATGAACTGGTTACTCGTTCAGAGTATGCGTTAATTATTTCACATTCCCTGCTTATGTAATTTATTATTTAGGTCGTATGTAACTGACGAAAAATGGATGAAATAAGGTGAACTCATCTTATCTTGAAAAAGTTTATATTTTTACATTATTCAGATTTTTCAAGGGAATAACTGTATGAAGACAAAGGGTAATTGGGCAGAGGAGAGCAGAAATAATTGTAAGTACTTTTGTGCAGTCATATCACACAAGTGCTTTGACATTTGAAAATATGGTTTCTGGGTTCGAGTCTCAGTGGTTATAACATCAGTCATTAGGTAGTGAAGATACATCTGGCTAATGAGTCCCAAACAGGCTGAAATACGTATCCTGGATTCCAGTGGTAATCACATTCCACTAAATAAGACGATATATTTTCGTTAGAAATGACGTCAGTTCACTAATCTGATGACCACTAGCATCGGTTTCTATATGGGAATTTGCCTGGAGTTCTAGTGGAAGGTCGTCACCAGCAGGGTCCACCAAGTGAGGTAAAACGACAGTTACTCACAGATAACTTTGGCAGGAGTCTGAATGAATGGGCCATTGAACCGTCCCAGTGGTTGAATGGTCTACGAGCCTGCTTTATAACTAGATGGTCCTAAGTCGGGACCCCGGTGTGCGTACTGCTGGTAAGTCCCGAACTAGGACGAATCGGTCGTCCAATAGTCCTTGATTTTTCAATGGTTCTCTAAATGATGTCAGCTGGTCATCATACTTCCAGCCAATCAAATCCCTGGGAAGCAACACTTGAAGAAAACTGTTTAACAAAGTAAGCACAAAGAATGCCTGAGAGTCATTTCCTAGAAGCTAGATACCAAGACCCGTCTGAGCTTTACAAACATGTTGATACATACAAAAATCATAATTCCATAAAAAGTGATTCAAGTGCCTATAATTCCATTACTTTTATCCTATATGCAACATGCTGCTTTTCTCAATTTTTAAATAAATTTTCATTTCAGCAGTTGAAACGTTAAATCCTTAAGGAAGAGAAATAACGCCTTTCAACTGCAAAATTTTATCAACTGCCTAACCACTGCTAACTGAAAATGTCATTTTGAAATATCTGTTCAAATTTCACCAGGACCGCCATTAATTTAAGAGGATTCCGGTACATCCAGATGATAGGACACAACCGGGATGAGTCATTAGTTCTGGATTCAGCTGCTGGCCATCATCAACTTAACAGCTTACTAACGGACAAAGCTTCCGTTAAAACCAATCAGTGCGAAATACTTTACAAGTGTTGGTTAGTACAAAACAAATGTCCCTACCATATATAAAGGACATCTCACAAATCACCACAAGACTCTTCAAACCTTTAGAAATTGACGTCACACAAAAACCAGCAAAATCACTTCCCTCAGTTCTACCTCAAGCAAATGACTCAACAACGGAAGAATATAAAGCCAACTGTAAAAGACACTACATTGGCCAAGGTTGACACCCCCTTCGTCTTCGTATCCATGATCATACAGACAACCACGGACATCAATTCGATTGCGACAACCAACGTTCAAATATTAGACATAGGAAACACAAAGAATCCTATAGAATTTTCAGAAGCCTGGTATTCCACTGAATCGTCAATCAATAGACACATTGACATAGATAAAATTTACCAATCGATAACGAGGAAATCTTAGACAAAAAGGTTCAAAGTTCAAGTCAAAGAAAAAATCACTTCCAATACAAGTAGCCTGGAGGGTGGGAAAACACACAAAACCAACCAATCACGTTCAAGGTCACCCACCAGGAGAGATGATTAATAAACTCGTAAAGAAATCTAAAACCTGACTGCAATAAATTGAAGTATGCGCTGAGGATGTTGCTTAGTAGGGCGATGAAAGCTTCGCAAATAAACCAGCCAGCCAGCTCAGAGAACACAACCACATCAAAATCTTTCACCTGAGCTACAAATCTTCTCCATCATATCTATGTCATTTATTCCAAGAGACTAAATCAGTAAGTGATTTATGTGAGACTTAAGAGTACGAGATAGTTATTTCGTCGGAGCTCGAAACTTTTCACCAGTACGCACTCATGAACTTACCAGCAACCATCAATACCTGATTACGAGATGGATTTTATAAAGCCGTAGTGAGAATTCATAGCCCGCAAGGTTGATTATATCAATTGTGAAGTGAATGCCAACCAAAGTAATTGGATAACAGTAGCTCCATATTGTGAATCGGTCATTCGATTTCAGTTAGAGGTCCTGGGTTCAATTTCTGAGTGTGCATTACTGAAGTATCCCAAATCAGGGCGAAATAACTGTCTTGTTACCCCTTGTTTTTTCAACAGTTTGCTAACTGATACTTTTCCACAATAGAATCTAGTCATTTCAATGTTTACTGTTTAGGCCTTCTTTCTATACATCAACTTGTAAGCAATTTCAAGAAATGATTTTATTTTCGGAAGAACGGGATAATATTGTAAATCAAGCATATGTTCATTAAATCTAAAGTTATTCTAATTTCAAAATGATTTAATCTTCTTTACTTTTTAATGTCATCGTTTTCAACTTAAAGGACAAATAGCAAATGCTACATGAACACACGAAGAGAGAGATAAATCAAAATGGGCATATATATCAAAACAATAATCTATAAAAAGTATTCATTACATATATATTACCATATCAAGTAATTTATCACCGACTGTATTTGTCAACTCCCACATTTGAAGGGTATTCAAAAAACTCATATGATACATGAGTAATTCTTGAACTTTAAAAAATATCGTATCCACTTGTTGATCATCTAATATTTTCTCTTGTTTTAATGGGATCATATAAACCTGTATGATAAAGAAAAACAATAATAATAATAATTCAGCAGTGTTAGATTTACAGGTAAATACATAAAACTGAGGAAAACTAAGGATTAATGGAAAATGGTTTCGTACTCGTGTGAGACTCTTCAATAGTAGGCTCTCATGTTTCATCGGTTATTGAATCTTGAACTCTAAAGCTAAGCTATGGTAATGAGAGGTATTGCCAAGGAGTCCTAGGAGAAGTCAAGCCACTAACAAACAATTCTTGGTTTTCAGCGCTTCTCTAACTCATAGCAATCAATTTAATCCCGACAAACGGACACTCGATAACAAATTTAGTGTATGATAATGTTGCTCTTAAGGAATACATAAATTAGCAAAGAGATCTCTTTCCGTTCGTATCTTCACTTCAGAGTTGTTATTTAAGAGGTTTATGGAAAAAAAGCAGATCAACAACAAAGGTCAGAGGTTAGTGACACAATAAATTATAGCGTATGAGTAGTGGCAGTGCTTGAGAAATAGTGAGTAATCTTACATAATCGAGAGGATTGTCAACTAATTCGTTTGGGAATAATCGATAGAAAGAAAACAAGAGAACAAAGGTCTGAAAGCGTCTTGCAAAGAAGATTTAAAAATTAAAAAAAGATCGCATAGAGTTTATTATAGAAGAATTTAGAGGCTGGATAAAACGTTCCTGAACACAAAGTTTAGCCTTTTCCTTTGTGGATTATAAAAACTTGCGCCCATAACGTATGCAAGCTTATTCTTATTGTATCCACATTCTGAATGGATTATGATTAATGTGTGACTGAAGTAGGTTAACTGAATGGTTGTCTTGGTTGCACAGCGGTTAGGACGCTATCTGACTGGCCACAGACGCACTCCTTTACCTCGCTAAGCCAGAAATAAAGCTGGTAAAGAGGAAAGGTTGGGCATGAGGCTAGCAACTCTATCCTGTAAAAATAATCACCACTGCTACAGAAACTTCAAGCCTCTAGCTTGAAGGTGCCCTATGTTCCACTGGGAACGTGAAGGAATAAAATAAATAATGTCATGAAGTGTTACTTGACTAAAGTGCAGTAAGTGGTAATATGCTGAAAAGACCACACCTCAGTAATGTCTAACCAGCATACCTGACTAGTTCAAATGACTTACAGACAGTTAAAGGTGGTACGATTTAATCTGAACACATTTGAATCAAAACTTACAAAGTTACTATATTCCCTATAAACCAGAAACTGTTACAGTGGTCCACACTAATACAAAATAAAATTACTTTCCAAAAACTGTGGATGAACACTGATTGTTCTCCTCATACGAATTAAAATCAAAGTGGATTGGAGTACAGATTGTCCTTCATGAATGCTGATTGACAGTTTGTCAGAAACCTAATACTTTTCATACACTTATTTATGAGTTGATGGTGAATTTTGCTTACTGCTTTTGAGATGAATACATTAGCCATTCTATGTGTCCATTTAATTGACATAGGGAGAATGGAAACGTGAATATCTTGTGGTGTTAGAACACTTAACTCCATCCGAGAAATTCTCTAAAGTGTTGAACAAGAACTCCGATCAAATCTCTCTGAGAGAATGAGATGAAGGTATCTCAGTATAACTGAATGATAAGTGATTCAAAAATTCAACCTGGCAAAAATAAATAAGTTCAATACTTTGTCTTTGTCATAGCTACCATATTCAGTCTAGTGATCCAAAATCCCTGTTTACTTTCTTATGCCTGTGTTATTTGTAATGTGTAACCACACCTTATTATTTACCATATTTTGACCTTTGACTTGAGACGGTACTCAGATTTTCTCATCTCTTTGTTATGCATTTATAAATGTACACCATAGTTAATGCAAACCCTTTTCCAAGGTTCATCTATGCATCCTTTTGCATTTCATATCACAAAATACAATCATACTTAAGCTACCCGGCGATTCAGTAAATTGAATGTAAGCTTAGAAACATATTGGAGGCGATAATTTCGAATGGTGTGTTTCACAGTGAAATCAAATTTAATTGCATGGAGGATTTCATCATGAGCTGACATCAGTTAGAGAACCACTGTATAACCTGAGAGTACTGGACAGCTGTTTGGTCCGTCCTAGTTTGGGACTCTTCATCAGTACTCACCCACCACAGGGGGTCGAACCCAGGACCTTCTGGTTACAAGGTGAGCTCGTAGACCTTTGAGACACTGGGACCCTATCCAATGGTCCTTGAATTCTAACTAGTTAGACCATTTCGCAATGTCTTCTTCGGGTACTTCCCAAGTACCATCAGCCCCAACGGGTTGATCACCGACGAAATCTCAGCTCGAATACAGAGGGATAGTTTCGCATATGCCAGTTTATGCCGTCTCTGGCGTAGACGCAATATCCGACTATCGACCAAAGGGCTTGTGTACTGCTCAACAGTCCTCTCCGTCCTCCTTTATGGCTGTGAGACCTGGACATTGAGAGCAGAAGACATGAAAAGATTAGCTGTCTTCGATCATAGGTGTCTGCGTTCTATCTCCCGTGTGAAGTAGTATAATAAGGTGAGCAATATTGAGGTTAGGCACGGGACGAGTACTAGGTAAGGAGGGGAAATCAATAGACGAGACTGTGAAATTACATCGACTGAGATGGTTAGGACATGTGCTACGTATGTCTAGTCATCGCCTTCCTCGACAGTGGGCAATGTTGGCTGACATAGGGTCAGGCTAGAAAAGAGCTAGTGGTGGTCAAACCAAAACATGGCTTCATCAGTCAATGAGATCCACAAATGTTAGTTTAAGCCAGATGGAAAGGTGTAGAATGCTGTCTGGTTAGAGTCCTCGGGACGGTAAAAACCAATTGAGTTAGAGACAGTTGGTGATATGGCTCAAAATCGTTCTCGATGGCTGGCGCAGATGCATCCACTCCTTGTGACTCATGATTTCCAATGAAACTATATTGTTCTTCGTTATTACTATTCCTTTGTCTCACACCTCTGTTTACTGTCTATATTATGCATTCCTCCTACTTTCTTCTCTTGCTTTGTGTGCTACAAGGAGGGAGTGTGGCAACTTGAACTGCCGCACATATGTGCAAGTTCTATGTGGAAAACCGACCTACCGACCGACCGGTGGTAAGTATGCCTATGTTCCAGAATCTGTCGAAGGGAGTGCAAACTTTCTCGAAAAACTATTCTTTAGAAAATGACTTCTGTTTAGTTTTTTGTATTTTCGGAAGCAAGAAAACTACAGGCACAGATTTTCACTCTCGAATATATACATACATTTATGTATCATTTTCGCAACTTCTATTTTGTAGATAATAGATTTTCTACAAAAGTATAGGTGCCTAAAAGTGTATTGATCTTGTAACAGCAAGTATGTTTTCCAATTCATAATGATAATATTAGTAATAACAATTATTTTAATTATAATAGTATTAACGCTCTGAAGTACTTCAAAGTGCAAAAGTGCAATATATATGTATATAATATTTTTTGGCATGGAAACTAGCCTGAACTGTGTGTGTGAGTGTGAGAGTGTGTTTGCGCGCTTGCGTGATTCTGTTTGTGAATAACTTCCATGTTTCTTGTATATGCAACAGTATTTATGTGTGTATAGGGATGGTGGACCTGCTGTTTGCCTATGCTGCTGCTATATACACTCCAAACTCTGTACAAACATGTTTTTTTCACTAGTCGAGTGCACCATTGAATAAAGACCATTACTACTGAATTGCATAGATAAACATATTGGATAAGTAGTAAGTGCTGCAGAAGTTAGTAAGCTAGTAAGTAAGTAAGTAAGTGGGCATATTTGGTAAGTCAATACCTAGAGATAAACATAACAACATAACTGTGTTTTCGCCCCATCTTCAAGCAATTACAGTGATTATTGCACACTACTGTGAATGTCAAAATCACAAGCACACACACACACCTTCATACCTACATATCTACACACTAACGTACATACCACTTTCAATTACATTGCAGTTTTGTGTGTTTTCACTGAAGATATGGTTAAAAAACAGGCCAACAAATGTGATCGACCCTTAGCAATGGATGATGGTGTCATGTGATTAATTCTACGATGGTTAGTAGATGATTTGCATACGAATGAGATAGATAGAGAGAGATAAATTATTGGGATTAATTAAATTCCATAGTTGTGTTTTTTGCTTTCATTTTTTGTGCTAAGATTTTCCTCTAACAAAAACAGATAATTAGTGCATAACTCTGAGGATTAGGGGTGATAGTTGTTGTAGTAGTAGTGGAAGTAAGGCGTCCGTATTTCTCTTTGGTCATGCATTTTCCTCTGTCTGTGTGTGTATGACAGGTGGAGAGGAAGGGCGGTGAGGGGAGGATGACTATGTACACATATATATTTGCCCTCTTGCTTAGATGATAATCTACTTAACCATTCAAATTCAATAATGGCAACATACTGTGACGAGGTAATCTAGTCTATAAGTGAAGTAAAATATTAGTTTGTATTTAATTGGTGGATAGTGACTAACAGTGGAATCCAGGATAACGCGCATTTCGTCCTATTTGGGACTCGTCAGCTAACTGGATGTTCCTGCATTTTTCAGTGAGTGATGATGTTCCCACCGAGGCTCGAACCCAGTGCCCATAGTTTCAAACGCCAAAGCGTTATCCACTAGACGCCACTTGGGCCACGAGAGCCACTGCCTCTTGTGCAACGGGTCATATTAATTAATTATTTAATTGAATTTTAGATTTTCCCGTCGATTGATTTGTTGTTTCCTTTCAGAGGATTAGGCTTTACTATTTCAACACATTTGCATGCACACACACACATACAGTATACGCATAGTCTGAAAACAAAGTGTTGGGTATGGAAATTCTATTCTCTTTTCTGCGTTGTTCTATAGTAAAACAGGGTAAATGAATAATGAAACCTATACAAAATCATACAGTCTGGCTAATGATCGGTTACAGGTCAGAGAGTTATTGAAAAACTAGGAGGTATTAGACATCTGTTTTCATCCTAGTTTGATACTCTTCATCAGTATGCACCCGCTGCGGTGCAAAACCAGATTTTTTTAGTTACAAGGTGATCTCGTAGAGTTATTCAGGCAGTTGGACCCAATCTAATCAATGGCCTTGCAATTCCAACTCGCGCCAATTTATGATATCTATAGAACAACTGGCAGTCGTTTTCATAGACGAGTAACGGTTCTCTTCTATGACCTGATTTTTTAATGATTCTGTAATTGACATCAACCCGTCATCAACACTGTAACCAATTGAATCCTTGCAAACCTATACCTGAGTGGTTTTATAAAGGAGGTTATCTGGAGTACTAGTGAGAAGTCGTGACCAGCGGCGTCCAACAAGTCAAGTAAGAGAACAGTTACTCATTGATGACAATGGCTGTCGGTCGTGCTATATCTCGCAAATCAACAGAAGCTGGACATCGACCATTGTATCTGGTTTCAATAGCTGAATGGTCTAATGCATAGCCTTGTAATGGGAAGATTCTAAGTTCGAAACTCATTGAGCGCAAGTTGCTGAAGAGTCCCGAACTAGGGCGAAACGGCATACCAGTGAAAGCAATAGGTTCGAATGTTCTACAAATCAAGCTCAGATAAGCAATCGAGTATGAAATTAACCCCCTGAAGGATATTTTATCTAAAAATGGATATCCTGAGGTGTTTGTCAATAAATATTCTAAAGAGATAAGAGCCAATAAAATTATTCAAACCATTTCAAAGAAGACTGTGTTAATCTGTGTGCCACTTAAAGAAGATGACGCGCAATAAGTGGTTAAAGCTGTTGGAAGAACTTATTGTTCTGTAAAGCCTGTATTCCTTTTAACCGCCATCAAGCAGGCGTCTCAACAATCTGGGGAAGACCGGTTTCCAATCCTCAACACTTCTAACTGAGTATATCAGTTTGAGTGTGTTTGTGCAGGTGAATACATCGATGGTATGAAAAGACCTTTCTCTACTTGCATGACGGAGAATTTACCCAAGTGGTTGAAGAAAGATTAAGTTAAAGTATCAAAATGTTTCATCACAAAGCGTTTTATCAGTTATATATCCACCCAGTGAATATATCACAATATTTAGGGTGTTCAGGTGTGGAGTTGTACCGAAATTTGATGAATTCATTGAACTCTGATTTAGATTGAAAGTGATATGCAAATCTTGAACGCCGCAAGATTCCAAATAGTGGCCTGGGAATGACAAATCACGTAATTGGTCAAATTCGGGATACGCTATGTCAATGAATATCTTTACAAATTCTTCGAACTATATACAATGGAAGCAAATCATTTTTTACAAGCTTTTGATTTGCATTCAGAAGCAACACGAACATTTTTCGATGATACTAATTATTTTAAAGTTTCCAGGAATTACAGATATCTAGTTGACTATGGATACAAAAGCATCCATCCCAACAGTCTTTCATCAGCTGATATTCTTCAATGAATTGCACATTATTGAAGAGAGAGGTAATATTCAGAGATATTATTCTCTATTTTTACGAGTTTCACCACAGATTGATATCATTTAGCGAACCATTGAAAACCAACCAGGGAGTACTGCCAGACAGCTCTTTCATCCTAGTTTAGGAATCATCAGCAGTACGCACACACGAATAATGTTCAAACCCAGGACCTTTCGGTTACAAGGCAAGCTGGCTCATATACCATTCAGCCACTGGGACCCGATTCAATGACCATCCCATGAATTCTGACTTCTACCAATTCGTTATTTAGCTGCCTGGCAGTACTCCCTGTTTTTCAATGGTTCTCTACTGATATCAATCCCTGGTCAAACTAGTAAAAACAAATTTAATTCTTGCAAAACAACTCTTGAACATATCATTCCCTTACCGGGTGTGTTGATATCTCTGCAAGTTATTTAGCAGTAGCATGATTAATTGTTGGTGTCCGAGATTGGATTCAGTGGTATGTCCTATTTGTTCATCTTTAAGGGATCATATATGTGGAGAATTACAGAACTTGAGGGTCGTAGGTGCTTAAGCAATTCAGAGATAATGGCCAGTTCACTCTTGATTCTCCTCAGGGTTTGTGTTAACTTCTGTTTAATTTCCAATGTCTACCCTGAGGTTCTATAGTTCTCCATTTAAGTGCACAAGGAGGACATACTACTGCGCACAATCTTTGAGATAATATTCGTGAGTAAGTAGGATATAAATTATCATATATCATTCCCAAATTCCTATCATTTATTGCCTAATCAAGAAATGCCTACTGAAATCCTAAAAGAATTGTTATTAAGGTGTACCATGAATGTAAATTTCAAATTTGACGGCACGCTTTACAGTCAAGTGGACGGGCTGGCAATGGGCACCCCATTGGGTCCCATTTTGGCTGATTTCTTTCTAAGTTAACTGGAAAATGGACCTATGAACAACCTTATCAGAAAGTTCTCATTTTATTGTCGGTATATGTATGATACCTTCATTCTTTGCGATAATTGATTTGGATAGGAGTACAATAATTACTGAATTTAATGAAGTACATTCTGCCATGAAATTCACGTGAGAAGAGGAATCCCGAAACAGAATTGCCTTCCTAGATGTCCTCATTACAAGAAAACTAGGTGGTAATTATAAAAAGAAATTTGCAGAGAAAAAGTACTTGGACATGACAATATACACATTTTCACAGCTTCGTTCCTCTCCAGTACAAAAGAAATTTAGTGAAGACCCTCAGCCACAGAGTTAGAGCTATGTGCTCAGAAGAAGTAATTGAAGATGAATTAAGCATTGTGTGTGATACCTTGATTGAAAATATCAATCACGACGAATTTAGCAAGAACCATATGACAAAGAAATCGGAAAAGGACTACTCACTATCCCGTAAACAAGAAGCCACTTCACATACGACTGCAATTCAATGGCGATAAACCAAGTGAAATAATTACGAAGAAATTAAGAAAATCAGTTCAAAGAACTTTTAATTCTGGCAAACTACACGTCTGATTCTCTACACGACCGATGGTGATTCCTAGACTGAACGATGAAGTACCTAGACTAGCCACTTCAAATTGTATCTACTACGGGGTGCCGCCGACAATTATACATCTCATCCAACAGTTGTATGACAACGCTGCATGCCAAGTAATCCACAACGGGAAGCTCACGGAATCCTTCGAAGTGAAGACAGTGGTAAGACAGGGTTGCCTACTATCGCCAATGATTTTCCTGATTGCAGTAGATTGGATAATGCGACAAACAGAGGGCAGTGAGGAAACAGGCATAAAATGGACTCACACAAAGAACTTGGAGGATCTGGACTTCGCCGATGATATATGCCTAATTTCCCACAAACTGGAAGATATGCAAGTGAAAAGTAACAAGTTGGCAGAAGAAGCATCAAAGATAGGACTCCAGGTGAACATAGAGAAAACGGAGGTGATGAAGATCCCTGGCCAACACCAACAGCAACAACAACAGACAGCAATCAGCATAAATGGAAGGAACCTGAAAGAAACTACCTCCTTTACCTACTTGGGAAGCATTGTTTCAACTACAGGCGGAACTGACGAGGATATCAAAGCAAGGATCGGGAAAGCAAGGCAAGCTTTCATTACTCTCAAGTCTGTGTGGAGGTCAACAGTATTCAGCGTCAAAAATAAGATCGGGATTTTCAACTCCAATGTGAAGTCAGTACTACTATACGGATCAGAGACTTGGCGTGTCACAAAGAGCACCTCAAACAAGCTACAGACCTTCATTAACAGATGTCTTCGCTCAATACTCAAGATCAGATGGCCGGAAAGGATCAGCAACAAAGATCTCTGGGAGCGAACCAACCAGGAACCGATTGTGAAACAAATAGGCAGGAAGAAATGGAGATGGATTGGACACACTCTGAGGAAACCAGCAAGTGACATCACTAGACAAGCCATTGCTCGAGTGGAACCCGAAAGGGAAGCGACGAGTTGGTCGTCCAAGGGTGACCTGGAGGAGATCATGTGAAGAGGAGATGAAAGCATGTGGGCAGACCTGGAGCCAGGTGAAAACTCTAGCAGAGAACAGAACGCAATGGAGACGCATGGCTGAAGCCCTATGTTCCTCTAGGAACTAAAGGAAATAATAATAATTGTATCTACCAATTCAGCTGCGCTTGTACAGCGAGTTATATCGGCTGTTGTTGCTATATGCACTTGATTTTTCGTGCTCGAGAAGATCTTTCACTATGGCTAAGTAAAGATTTAATAAAAACCACCATCAACAGTTCGATATTAGACCACCTGGTCCAAACCGGCCACAAAACCACCATGGAAGAATCGTCCTCTATCATCTACCGGGTACCAGATAAATCGCCAAAAACATCCAGGAACCGCATGCTCCCAATAGTAGGGCCTATCGCAATTCGCAAGTCCAGCCACTACTACTGCCCTGGCCGGCCTTCAGTAGAGATTATAAATTCATGAATTTGTAATATTATCTTTCCTAATTTTTCTGACATTCAGCTTATTTTATGTTGATGCTATTCAGCTGTAATCTACCAATATTATTGATTCGATGTTATTTAAACAACATTTATGTTGTTCATAACAGTAATTCATTCATTCACTATAATGTATACATAACTGTAGAACCTAATGAAGAAGGGGTTATCGAAAAGAGTATTCTTTGTTTAGTGTCCATTCTTTTGAAAAATTGTAATGGCCATTTTTAATCAGTTAAAATCTACATGTAATAAACCACTTTATTTAAAACTGATGTCAACTTACATTAACTAAAGTGGTCAGTGCACTGACATATTCCTTTTCGACATGAATTAATTCCTTCACTGTATGACGTCTTCTTGACTAGAAGATTGTGAAAAGCAGATAAGAGAACATGAGTAAATTAGGTGAAATTATAAAAAATATTAATTCACATGATATACATATCATCTGCAAATGACAGTGTTCCCAATACATTACCAGTTTGTCCAAATAGCTAGCCACAAATAGATTGGTTCGAGGTGTTCCTGCTCTTTATGTTGCGTCTGACCGAATACATTGCGCTTGCGTGGCTGGCCTCAAGCGACTGGAAATGCCTTTCGATGTTTATGCAAAGATTCAATCTGACTAGCAAACACTTCTGTTTGATTTGATTGACTCCTGGGTATTTATATTGATCAACCGTGTGCAATAATTTGTCATTTCACTTACGTAATTACTTCATTCTTGAGGAAAACTGAACTAAAGATATATTATCTAACTTCAGGTGAATGTATTTATGATGGATATATATGTAACACTTGCGTCTTATGAATCTCAAACGACTTAGTTTTGAATTATTGGTAGGTTTTTGAAGCGAGAATTAATTTATTCAAGATTTAGGGTCGTTGTTTTAGTTATTTTGAAAATTCTGTGAAGAAAGTATTTGAATGTTTGCATTCCTAGTAGCAAACAGCAGCTTAGCGTCGTAACCCATCGTCAATGAACTTGATTCTCTACGGTCATTTCCAACTGACTCAAAGGCTTCCTGTAAGCTTTCATTTCCTCTTCACAAGATCTCCTATATATCACTTTCAGACGATCAGCCCATTGCTTTCCATTTTTGTTCAACTTGATGGCGGCCTGGGGAGTGATACTACTCCTCAACATATGAAAATACATCTCCGTTTCCTTCTGCATTTTGTTTGGGTAATTGTTCCTTGACTGTGCCGCTGTCGTGCCACCTGTAGTTGAAACCATGCTGCGAAAGAAGTGATTTACTTCAAATTTCTCCAACTGACGGTGATTAGTACTTGTTGTTGTTTCTGGCTGGGTTTTGCCATCGCATCGGTCTTCTCGGTGTTCATCTGAAATCCTCTCTTCACTGCGTTTCCTGTCAGCTTAATTCTTTTCCCTCAAATGTGTATAAACCATAATTCCACTCTACAATAATTATAAAGGGAATAAGACGAAGGAGAACAGAAGTAATATACACTAAAGAAAACCTTTGCCATTGTTACATAAGTTGTCATTATCTCTTCGAAGGTACCACATAATATACTACTGAAATGTGGTTTTAAGTAGCGTACATCTTAGTATTTCCTTCAAATTATACGCATGACTTTCACAGTGAAATGTTGAACACTGAAATTCGTAATTTCACATTAGCACACATTTTAAGACCTTCAGAAATATTATTGTTGTAATATTGTAAATTTAATGCAAATGAAGAGCCTACCTTCGCTCGTTATCGGAGATCATATTGTGGTGACAGCTGTTTGCTAGCCAAAATTGCAGACAACAATTTGCGTCGTGAGAAAAAACAATAACAAAGCCTAACCTTTGTGGAACTCACCAACCAATCACAGTAGACTTAACGTGTACAAATACGATTCGCAGATATATGGCTTAGCTTTCTAAGAAATGTTCACAAGCAGTACAGAATAACCTTCAGCAAGAAAACAACCAATCAGAATAGGTTGCTTCTTCGCTGACAATAATGTACATAAACGATCTGTTGCCTGGCCCTCGTCTTCTGCCGTTACAAAATGACCATAAAAGTTTGGTAACAAGGAACTCTGACAACGAACTAACCAAGAACTTACAGCCAAATAAATATAAAGAAAGAAATGGAGATATATTAGACACACGTTGAAGAAATATTTGAATGTTATCACCCAGTAGATTCTTGGGTAGAAGATGAATGGGAAACGATGAATCTGGCGTTCGAACCTGACGTATAGGAGATCAAATGAAGAGCAGCCAGATAAAAAGGACTGGTTATAACAGGATAAAACGTAGGTGTGCTGTTGTAGCCCTATGTTCCACTCGGAACCTGAGGGATCGATACTATAATAGTAATGTGACTTGAATGTATACGGCCTTTATGTTTTGTTGTATTTGCTAATAATAATCATAGTGAGAACCTAACTCTTTATGAAGAATATGATGGATATTCTTCTATCTGACAGCAACTAAATTCATACAAATTTATGAAACAAACTGTTCACATGTGTAGAGCAGGTTTAGCGAAGAGAAGAAGAAATCCGCCGAATTCAACAAAATGAAACTAAATACAATCAGAGTCCTTCAAGAAATGAAACCCAAAATTGGATATCCTCTCTGGTTTAAACTAAAACCAAAGTCTTATGTACCTTCAAGATTCTACGGTCAACCAAAGGTACATAAACCCACAGTACCATTGAGACCAGTAATAGATTTCACCAACTCACCGACATACAACCTATCTAAATAGTTACTCTCGATACTACAACCACTACAAAAGGACACTCAAAATATTGTGAGAAATTCATATGATTTCAAATCTCAAATAGAACACCGAGAAATTGATAAAGAAGACATTATGGTAAGCTATGATATTAACTCATTATATACTAGTATCCCTATTACCGAAAGTCTTGATATCATTTCCAGTCTTCTAGAATCAGATACAACGCTATCACAAAGATGTACACCAGTCAAATAATTAAGAGCTTAAAATTCTGTCTAGAAAATAATTATTTTACATTTAAAGGGAGTTTATATAGACAGACAAATGGTGTTGCTATGGGTTCACCAGTTTCTCCAATAGTCGCTAACCTTTTCATAAAAACATTCAAAGATAACATCTTTTCAAGCATACTCACTCCTAAAATATGGTTAAGATATGTAGATGATACTTTTGTACTCCTAAAACGAGATCTACACAATTCATTCCTGGAGAAAATAAACTGTGTATCTCCCAGAATCCAATTCACTTCAGAAGCAGAATCAGACGTCGGTGAACTACCATTTCTAGACTGCCTAGTTAAGAGAAGGGAGAACGGACATTTTAGCATATCCATATTCAGGAAGAAAACCCACTCAAATAAATATTAAGACTTAAAGTCATCACTCCCCATCAGCGCAAAAGTATCAGTTGTTTCAAGTCTTCTTAGAGGAGCGCACTGCCTGATAATAGATGAGAAAGAAAAAGAAGAAGAAATATCAAACATTACTGAATTTCTCAAGCAAAACAACTACCAAAGGAACTTCATCAACAAAATCAACACAGACATTAAGTATGGCCAAAAACGCATTCCGAAAGCATGGACCTCAACAGTCATCATTTCATATAGAGCACATACGTCAGACGATATCAGAAGAGTACTCAATCAGCTTGACATTAGAGTTTTCTTCAAAACATCAAAACACACTACGAAACAACCTTGTCCGTATAAAAGATCAGATCCCTGAAGATTCTCTATCTAATTGTGTCTATAAAATAAAATGCTTGGAATGTGATGCGGTATACATCGGACAAACATCACCAGCGAGAAATCTAAATCAGAAGAAATGAACACCGGAGAGCATCTCTTCGACCACCAAGAAATCCAGTTGAACTGGAAAAACTTGAAAATTCATCAGCTATAGGTCTACATGCTATAGAATCAGGCCACAAATCTGATTTTGACAATATTGAAATTATCATCCAGAAAAAGTATTTTAGAAATCACAAAGAACGTTTAGTATCAGAAGCCAGCACTTCATATCAAGTGGAATCCAAATTGTCTGAATAGGGATGACGGACTAAATCAGAATCTGACCTGGTTACAACACTCCCGGTCTGTCTCATAAAATGTCAAAATCAACACGAATGTGATAAGCAATTTCATTATGTAAACGCACACTACTTTTATAATTTTACACACTGATCAAATCCAACAATCTACACCTGGTTTTGTTATCTTTATCAATTGACCAACTTGACAACGAAAAATCACCCCAGACTGACAAACGATGATCAAGTTAGTAAACTTTGTTTTGATATCATAACAGATGTACTATTACCTTTGTTATTTGGTTTAGTGATCTTCATTGTTATTTTGACTTTCAATATGTCCATTTAACTTGACCTAAGTTTATTTTCTCACCTCTTGACTCTTTGTTATATATTTGCTGAGATTTTGTAAATTCTGGTTTAATAATACTACTCTGATAAAGCTATTAGCAGCAGCATTAAATAGCGAAATGTCAGTAAAAACAAGAGTATCGTTTTGTTTTTCATTCATTGGGAAATACAAAAACCTTTATTATAGTGAACATGTTTAGCGAAATTCAGCAATATATGTTGTGTCCATATAGAATTTGCATTCATGTTTTAGAAAAGTAAAAAAAAATACAAACAATTTATCAGCTCACCAAAACTAATGCTGTTCTATCAGCTGCCAAATTTGATAGATTTTCAGATTGGGACTCTTTTGTATCATCAGTGTGGGGGAGTTGAGGACTTTGCAATCCACGTTTATCATTGTCAATTTCAACTTTTATTGACTTAGAAGGGGAATGTAAGGCTGTAGAATTGTTTGAATTCAACTTGTCTCCAGTAGTTTGTTCTTCTTGATCTGCTTGTGTATGCCCACTGCTACATCCTCCACCAGTTGAACTACTACCCCCAGTATCCAGTGAAGGTAATGAACTTGAAGAACCTAAAAAGATAAGAGAGAGAGAGAAAAAATTCATATTTACAAAAGTTTACCGGGGATATAGTACCTGGTATTCATTTGTAGTTTTGATTTCTATTTGTTTTCTATCCTAAATGAATTCATTAAACTCCTGTTACATGGTTAGAAGCAGTTGGCAAGAGGCCTTCAACCTAGTCTTCGAGTTTCTGTCTGTCTATATTCGGCATAGAACTTTGCACCGATGTGCGGCAGTTCAAGTTGTCACACTCCATGTAGCACACAAAGCAAGAGAAGAAAGTAGAAGAAATGCAAAATAGAGACAGTAGACGGGGAAATGAGACAAAAGGAATAGTAATAACGAAGAACAATATAGTTTCATTGGGTAGTATAAGTCAGAAGGAGTGGGTGCATCTGCGCTAGCCATTGCGAATGATTTTGAGCCAAATCACCAATTGTCTCCAGCCTCCACTGGTTTTTACCGTCCGGAGGACTCCAACCGGTCAGGCAATCTTCACCTTCCAACGTGGCTCAAACCAACCGTTTTGGATTTCATTGACTGATGCCATGTTTTGGTTTGACCGCCACTAGCTCTTTTCCAGCCTGACCCTATGTCAACTGACATTGCCCATTGTAGAGGAAGGCGATGGATAGGGATGCATGCGTAACACATGTCCTAGCCATCTCAGTCGATTTAACTTCACAGCCTCGTCTATTGATTTCATTTACTTACCTAGAACTCTAGGCCTAACCTCAATATTACTCACTTTGTGATACCACTTAACACGAAAGATAGAACGCAGGTACCTATGATCAAAGACAACTAGCCTTTTCATATCCTCTACTCTCAATGGCCAGGTCTCAGAGCCATAAAAGGGGACAGAGCGGACTGCTTAGCAGTACACACGTCCTTTGGTTGACAATCAACTGGATATCAGGTCTACGCCAGAGACGGCGTTAACTGGCATATGCGAAACGAGCCTTCCGTATCCGTGCCGAGATTTCTTTAGCGATCAACCCGCTGGTGTTGGCTGATGCAACTTCCAAAAAAATTAAGCAGTCAGCGTGCTCTACCACTTCACACCCTATTTCTAAACTAGGAATCAGTATAGTCCAGCCCTGTAACATAATGTTAAATTTGCGGGAGCGAATCGCATACCAAACATCGAGTCTTCGAGTTTGTTGCCACTCGTCAGTATGGAGTCCTTATAATTTGGAGGAACCAATCAATAAATCGTCTACAGTCCTATAGGAGGTCAATTGTGAGCCCAAATAACCCAATAGGAACGTCTCTGAGTGTAGGCCTGGGTGATACGGATTCAAATCTCAGAGATGACATGGGTTCTTTCAAGGTTGAAGATATTCCATGCTGATGAGTGTCAACAAGCACGAGACCTAGATCCAAGGTTTCCTGTAGATTGTCTGTAATCATATAACAGCGATTCAGACTACACGATGATGATTATCTGCCTAGCATGGTGGCTACATCGTAACCATGACTGGTAGCATTCATTCTGCACCAACACCGAGGACTACGGGCACAACACCAATCAAAGCGTCCATTACGGTCCCACAGGAAGTCAGTTGTGATCCCGAATAGCTCAGTGTTGACGTTTGTGACTGCAGAACTAGCTGACCCTGATTCGAATCACTTACAGAACATGATTGGACTGCGTTATTATATGGACTCCGGGAACAGGCGTTCCTAACAGTCAAAAAGTAACATTTCTCACTTGAAGAACATTATTAGACCTATACTGTATTTTCGTTCATCTACAAACAATTAGGAACTTTGGGAAATCGAACTACATGGAGGTTACTTGATGCATTCTTCTGATTAATCCGTATATCATCTGAAATGACGCGTCTTTGGGATTACAATACGCTAGACAAGATAGCCGAAAATTGTAAACGTGACTAGAGATTATCTTGTTTCCATGTACTTTGACAAATAACGTATGATTTCCTAATGAAATTCTCCAGTTGCAGATAGTGGTCAGTAACTCTGTGCTAGAAAGCTCGCCAAATACGCATGTAGTTCATGTACAACTCAAGGCCAACACAATGTCAAGCCTCACTTTGTCTACTAGTTTGTAACGAGGCTGGGGAAACAGAGAAGATTAAACATGAGGTTAACAGCTCCGCTCCTTGAAAAACAACACCATATCTAGTCTAACTTCATAGCTTGAAGCCTTATGTCATACTTGGAACTTGGAAGTAATGGGAGAAAACTTTCCTGCAGAACATTTACGCTAAATTGAATATTCCCATAATTTATTCAGAACAAAATATTTAGACCGAAAACAATTGTTTTCAATAAATTCTTCTTCAAGCTCTACAATTATAAATCCATTAATTTAAGTATACAATAGCCAGACAGTAAAGGCAAATTAGAATCATATCATAAAGTGTATTGTGGAACAAATATAAGATGGGATGGAACAATAGTCAGATAGTTTTTTAATATGCATGGTCAATGAGAACATGGGACAAAATGAGATGAAGTAATTTAATTTAATGATGTGTGTATATATTATACATAAATATAGTCAACAGAAAATACAGGTTTCGAGAGTGAGTGTAACCAGGGTGTGTGAGACAATATGAAAATAAACCAACGAATGGGGCGGTCTAGACATAAGTTCAAGGTTGAAAATAACGACAATAAGAATGATTGTAAAATAATAACGATGACATGGTGTAAAATTACAAGCACTATTGGTGAATGATTGTCAAATAATAATAATGAATATAATGAAGTGGAATGAACAGGATTTTGATAATACGATAACAAGTTAGAAAAGCACTACTTAAACCTAAGGTAATAAAATCATAAGAAAGGTCATGAAATCATAAAAGTCGAAAATGAACGATTGTAAATGAAACAGAGGAATAGAAGAAGAAGAAAAGAAAATTGTGAAAGGAATTTATAGTGTTAATGGAAGATTTGTTGGCTTTATTGTAGGCCAAGGTAAACATAGTGGTTGACCATACTTCTTCTGTATGCAAAGAGATGGTCTTCTGGTATTAATTGCCACCGCTTCAGCTACTGATAGAAGACGCAGTCGAGCTCCTCTGGATAAATTACTAGGAACGCGGTAAATAACTGAGAACGCCTGGTCAAGTTTTACCGGGTGTCCAGTATCTACCAAGTGGGCTAAGACTGCACTATTTACACACTTGTTTACTCCTTTACTCAAACATGCAGGTACATGTTCACGTGCGCGCATGGATAAAGCCCTCTGAGTACGGCCAACGTAACTAGCTCCACATATGCAGTTGAATTCATAGATGCACATTGATGAGGCCATCTTTGGTAATTTATCCTTTACTTGCTGTTTGAGTACTGGTTTAGTTGGGAAGTTGAGTAGCAGTTTAGCTGCAGGAAATGTTCTATCTACTGCTCTATTAAGTCGACATTTTAGAATGTCAGCTGCAATTTCCCCTTTGTAACTTAACTTAAGATACAAAGGTTTCTTGTCTACGGTATCCACCTCTACCCTGTCTGTAGGTATTGACATATACTTTTTCAGGAAGCTCTGTGGATATCCATTCTTTTGCAGAGTGAGTTTCAGTTGATGTATTTCTTCCTTAATGCATTCCTCTGAGCATATGCGTTTTATTCTATAGCTAAGACACTTAACTAAGTTTCTTTTGTAGTGAATCGGTGTGAAGCTATGGAAATGGGTGTACTGACCCGTCCAAGTTTTCTTTCGAAATAGTTTCCTTTGTAGATATCCGTATGTCTTCATGGTAAGAAGGACGTCTAGGAAAGGTAAACGGTTATTGTCTTCTTCTTCACATGTAAACTGAATAGCTGGGTGAACACTATTAACAGCATTCAGAAGCTCTTGTTTATTAAGATTTCTATCACAAACGATAAAGGTATCATCTACGTATCGACAATAATAATCAAGTCCTTTAATCTAAACTATGTCATACCTTTAATTAAGTGTGCAAAAGGTTTTAAGCGTATGTTATAAGATATATTCACACTTCATCCTCGCGTATTAACAACATTAAAATAAAAATCAATATATTTAGCAATTACTGTTCCAGGAAAATTTCTCCACAGTAAATCATAAATAACATGCCGCATATTAAGATTTATGTGTATGTAAAGTAATAATAATAATAATTTTGAAACATCTTTGTGTGTGTGTGTGTGCACGCACGCACGTCTGTATGTTCCTGTTTTATTTCTGTATTAACGCATTGACTATGCACAATATTCATAGCATCAACAGTAATTGAAATTTAGTCAAATATAATTAATCCAAGTTGTTTATATTACAAAAGTTTATTTTTATTACTTTGTGGTCGATTCTATCTGATTTTAATCTCAGTATGTTACTGTTTAAAGGAGTTCATAAACACCTCAACCATTGCTGTATAGAAAAGGTCAAAATAGTAACTCTGCCAAGTCCGTTATTATTATTATTATTATTACTATAGGGCTTCAGCCGAAAGTCTCTATTGCGTTCGGTTCTCTGCCAAACTTTTCACCTGACTCCACCTCTGCCCACATGCTTTCATCATCTCCTCTTCAAATGACCTTCTCCATGTCAACCTCACTCTGACGACCAACCAGCTGCTTCCAGTTGGGTTCCACTCGAGCGATGGCCTGGCATGTGACGCCACTCACTTGATGGTTTGATTTCTCAGAGTATGGCCAATCCACCTAAATCGATTTCTTCCTGCATATTTGTTGCACATTTGGTTCCTGTTGGGTTGGTTCGCCCATTGCCAGAGATCCCTATTGCTGATCTTTTCTGGCCATCTGGAGTCCATGATTAGAAAACCTTTAAATTCTTGAAAAAATAATTTTCTCTTGTAGATTTCATCTTAATTAGTTGAAAAAATTCACTTTATTTTATCTTACAACGTAGCAGTTTAGCATCTTTTACTAGCTAAAGGGACGTTTGCACAAGGGGAAAAAGCCCTAATGTTACTTATGCTTATGGGGTACAAAAAAGATAACTTCATTTCCTTGTGAAACCGGGGAGAATAGTGCAGCGATGATAAATGGTGAGAGATTTCGGGGAGCCGGTATGTCCACTTTTAATAAAAACAAAATTTTTAAGTTTTAGTTTTGTAAGGAATTTTGTTTTTGTGGTAGGAGGATTTCATCATGAGCTGACATCAGTTAGAGAACCTTTGGAAAACCATCTGGGAGTAGTGGACAGCTGTTTTCCCTATCCTAGTTTGTGACTCCTTAGCATTACGCACCCACCGCCAGGGTTCAAACCCAGGAACTTCTGGTTACAAGGCGAACTCGTAGACCACTGGGTTTGAACCCTGGCGGTGGGTGCGTACTTTTGAAGAGTCTCAATTTAGGATGAAGGAACCAGCTGTCCAGTACTCTCAGGTTTTTCAATGGTTCCCTAACTGATGTCAGCTTATGATCATATCCTCCAACCAAAAAAAACAAAATTTAGCAGGTGTTACTATTTTGAATAACGAAGAACGTATAGCAAGTGAAGAAGGAAAACTTCTACAGATACCTTCGAATAGTAATGGACAAGACGCCAAGAAGTGAAATTAAAATTCTAATTTGTGATATGAATGCAAACTAAACTGGGCGCAGAATACACAGGAAGAAAACTCATCATGTGTCAGTAGGTGCTGGGTGAAATCAATGAGAACAGACAGCTATTTGTAGATCTTCCACGCTATTTATTGATTTGATAATCGTACAATCCCAAGGATATCTACAGGGCAATGTAGGTCTCATCAGATAGACAAACTTAAAAATCAGATTGTCTTCATCTCAATCTGAAGAAGGTAGAAACTCACCTCAATGAACAGAAGATCGAGGAGTGGAGCAAATCACTATCTAGTTATGGGGGCAGACCATGATTCAAGTTCAACACTCAGAAACTGAAGGAGGAAACGAAATAGAACATATCAAGTATACTCATCAGAGCGACATCAGGGGCACTTGACAATGTTACTAAGGGAACCTGCTTGAAAGGACACTGAGACTGTTAGAAAGCAACGTAATAGGAAACCTGTGAAGACAGGTTAGACAAGCAGAATAGACAGGACAAGGAATGGATCCCTATGGACAACAGAAAACTCATAAAAAAGATGATGACGAACAACATGAAGTGAAGCTGAGTATAACCTACACAGTAGTGAACAAACAAATGAAGAAGAATGCTAGGAAAGACAAAAGACAGTTTCATAACACACTGGTAAGTTATGTAGAATAAGCTGCAGGTAACTCATACCTGATAACAGCATATCGAATAAACAAGTCGGTTGTCAGAAATAGTTTAACACGCATGAAGCCAGTGAAAGATAGTGATAAAACTCAATTACCAAAGGGATGGAATAGACGAAACGCTGGAAGACCACCTGCGAATCACTCAGAAAAATACCACTATCACATATAGGACTAATTGTGAATACCAAACTCTCCGACGAAAGCGAAAGTCTTCAAGGATTCCTCGCGACGGCAGGGGAAGGAACAGTGACTAGATCGAATACCCACAAATACACTGAAAACGGATTACGAGACCCCAGAGGACATGACCACGCCAATATTTTCACGAGTCAGTTATACTTTTGTTACCGTTTCATGGAAAACGTGTTCTGTTTGATCTTTCCAAACAGAGTTTTGACCCCACTCTTATAGATTCTCAAGCAACTTCTAATTATGTTCAACACGTTAATTTTGTACCTGAGAGAATTTTAAACTGTACAATCACCAGACAGCATTTTTTAGGAAGTTTTATATTTTTCATATAAGTTATTATAATACAGAAACAAATTGATACCATAATGGACGAATATTTCAGAGAAAAAGAAGACGATGATGAAATGAAGGATAGTCGCTGAAAGTAATCCAGAATTCATGGATAATAAGAAATGAGGAGTGCGTCGGCCGGGGATCGAACCCCGGACCATGTGCATGGTCGGCGAGCGTCCTAACCGCTGTGCCACCGACGCACAAGAAATGAGAAAGTGTGTCATATTATGAACAGCTATGAGATAGATGTTACAGGGAGTCCGTATTAGCGTCCAATGAATTCCAGGCAGATAAGCTGTATCTTTTCCACGGCACCATGTGGCTGATGCCATTTTTAGACTGACTACCTTTAAATCTTTGTCAGTTATAACTCCAATCAGATAGTTTATTAATAAAATCGGAATTATTATTATTACTGTTAGTCCCTTGGGTTTCAAGTGGAACATACGGTTTCAACAACACATCTCCACCTTGTTCTGCTTTCTGCCGTCCTCTTCAGCTGGGTCCACGATTGGCCAAACTCTCTCATCTCTTCCTCATACGACCTCTTCCATGTCACCCTAGGATGACCCACTCATCGCTTCCCATTGGGATTCCACTCGAGCAATGGCCTGGCATACAATGTCATTCGACGACCTCCTCAATGTACTTCCAATCAATCCATCTCCATTTTCTCCTACATATTTGTTGAGCGACCGACTCTTGGTTGGTTTGTTCCCACAGTTTCTTGTTAGTAACTCTTGCTGGCCATTTGATCTTCAGAATTGAGCCAGCAAAAGCAGCTGTTGATGAGGTCTGCAACAGGCTGTTGGAAATCCTTTTCGTGACAAGCTGGTCAAATTTCTGACTCGTATAGAAGGACCGACTTGACATTTGTGTTGAAAATGCGAATCTTATTCCTTATGCTAAGTCAGTGCAGAAGATTTCCAAACTGCTTCTAGGCTGATGAAAGAGTATCTTAACCTTTTGATTCTCGCTGGCTGGTTTTGACATCTTCATCCATTCCACCTGTAGTTGAAACGATGCTTCTTAAATAAGTGTAGGAGGTAACCTCTGTTAAATATTTCTCTTTGATGGTGATTGGTGCTGGCTTTTGTTGCTGTTGGTGGTGGTTGGTTACCTTCATCACCTCCGTCTTCTCTATATTCACCTGCATACCCCCTCTTAACTGGCTGCTTCTTCAGTCAATTTGTTGGTTTTCGCCTGCAAGTCTTCGAGTTTTCGTGACATTAGACATATGTCATCTGTGAAATCCAGATCTCCTAGAGTCTTCTTACCGGTCATCCAGCATATTCCTTTCTTCTCACTGCCCATAGTATAACGCATAATCCAGTACACCACAACTAAGAATATCATCGGTGATCTCTGGCGGTTTGATAGTTTCAGTGATGTGGGGTTACCAGCCCCACTCCCAACCCTCCCTCTTTACCTGGGCTTTGGACCGGCTTTACAGCTAGGGAGCTTGCTAACTATGGCAAGTTTTAAAACCAGGAAAACAAATCATAATCGAAATAAGAATACAGATTTTAGCTGATAACGAAAGGGTCGATTTACTGTATCATATGACATTTATCTTGTATTTCTGCGCAATCAAAGTATCTCAAAAGATTTAACTTACAGTGAGATTTTATTTTAGTTGATAGTGACTAATATTGGAATCTAGGAAAACGAGCTTCATCGTATTTTGGACACATCATCTAGATGTATTTGCATTCCTAATGAGTAACGGTGGCAAGTAAGTATGTCTGGCTGACAAGTCCCAAACAGGACGAAATGCATATCCTAGATTCAGTTGCCTATCATCACCTGATATGTCAATGTAATCAATTAATGAGCAGTGCAAATGAACTCAAACAATAACATAGGTAAGGTTATCCTTCCGTTAAATATCATGATTGAGATAATTTTTGATTTTTATTCTTTCTCCTTTTGCTGTAATAATAAGGCATGATATCGTAACCAACAAGTCGCCTAAGGAAAGAAGGATGAACTTGTAGATCCCATTCAACAAAATAACTTAGTTTACCCAACCCCCTTAAGGTCAAGTGCATAGACGAGAGTAGTGTATCAGCGTAAATTAGATTAGTTTATAAGAGTTGATCACGGATTGATATCAGTAAGAGAACCCTAGAAAACCAGGAAGTACTGGACAGCTGTTTCATCCTAGTTTGGGAATCACCGGCAGTACGCACCCACTGGGGTGGTTGATGGTTGCGCTAAATCACGAATTGGTAAAAGTTAGAATTTATGGGCCATTGAATTGGGTCACAGTAGCTGAATGGTATACGAGCCAGCTTGCCTTGTAACCAGAAGGTCCGGAGTTCTAACATTGTTGGCGAGTGCCTACTGATGATGATTCCAAAACTAGGATGAAACAGCAGTCTGGCAGTACTCCCTGATTGGTTTTTAATGGTTCTCTAACTGATATCAATCCGTGATCAATTCTTAAAAAACAAATCTAATCCTTACAAATCAACTGTCGTAAATTAGATTAACCAAGCACCAAATATCGCATTAATCTAGGCTACTATACTCTTAAAAGATAGGAAATCAACAGAAGAGTTCACCTGTTATATACGAAACATACAATAAGATGGGATAAGATGAAACATAGAGGAAAGAGAGATTGATAACAAAAGCGTAATTATCTAATCAGCGAAGAATACATGCAGTCGGAATGACTCAACACCTCTCCTGGGCGTCTTCAGAATTCTATTAACCTTATGATAAATGAAAAAAGGGAATCAGAACCATAAAATCTGAGTCTCGGTGTTGTTTAGTTAAAACTGATGATATGATTATGAAAGGTAATAAACTGTGTTCGAAACGTCGTCCAGAAAACTTAGTTTCTGTTCCACTGTATGGTATATCCAATAAATAAGTTCATATGGCTTTCGCTTGATACTCAAGAGCAGATGACCGGCCAGAAAATATCAGCAACAGAGGTCTCTGAGAACGAACCAACCAGGAACCGATTGTACAAGAAATGCAGGTGGATTGGCCATACTCTGAGAAAACAAAACATCAAGTGAGTGACATCACACACCAAGCGATTGCTCGAATGGAACCCAATTGAATGGCAAGTGGTGAGTTGGTCGTCAGTGTGAGGGTGACATGGATGAGGTGATGTGAAGAGGAGATGAAAGCATGTGGGCAGAGGTGGGTCAGGTGAAAAGGTTGGCAGAGAACCGAACGCAATGCAGACGTGCGTCTGAAGTTCTAACATTATATCCTACATACTGTAAGTTTCCTTAGAATATGTGCAAATCGAAAATCATTGTTGAATAATAATCTCGGTAAGGATTATTCAAACTATTCGGTGAATTTAAATCAGATTTGTTAAAATCCTGTTTATTTAGTGCTGTTTAGCCTAAACATTTTAAATTTATTTATTTATTTTGGTTGGTCGGAGGAATTCATCATGAGCTGATATCAGTTAGAGAAACATTGGAAAACCTTAGAGTACTGAACAGCTGTTTCCTCCGTCCAGTTTGGAACGTTTCGTCAGTACGCACTCACCACAAGGGTTCTAACCAAGGATCTTCATCTTACAAGACCAGTTCGTAAACCACTAAGCCAATGGCCCATGAATTCTAACTTCTGCCAATTCACGACATAGCGTGACCGCTAGCCAATGTCTTCGGCTAGTATTTGTGCTCAAAAACCGACCTGCTGTATCCTACTGGTCACGACTTCCCAGTAGGTTGACGACATAGCGCGACCACTTCGCAGAGTTCCCTTGTAATTGAATATTATCAAATCTAGATGTTCATAAGTGTATTAATTCTACCACGAATACCTCAGTTTATTTATCAAAATGTACTTTGATGAATATTGTTCACTTAATAGTGACCTTAATAGATTACTATTCCCCATTTACAGATCCCTTACTTCTTGGAATGTACCCTTATTTGGTTGTCATGATGTTCATGTGTTTGTATGTATTTAACCTTTATAAAGAAATTGTATTCAGCTGACGAGTCCCTCTACCAAAATTTATGAATTCATTAAATACTGCTTTTCCATACTTGTTGCTCATTTTAAATTTACCTCTCTCTCTGAATAACAGTCCTATATATCATTTATCAGCGACTAATATGATATTCTATCAGTGTATTTCAGCGTTATTCATTAATCGAGAAAGATATCTTCGCTGGAAGATTCGGTAACAACACCCAAACGTATAGTGTCGCTGAATTTATTTTCAAATCCATTTATCACTGTCATAGGGTGACTTGACAAAGTTCTGTGAAAAAAGGATAAGTCCTTCTTACTTTAATGATTCACTTGCAGAATAGTCATTAACCAAACAAGAGGACCAGGTTCAATTATCAACTAACAGTTAAACCGAAAAATGAGAGAATGTTGAGCTTTGGGGCTAACAACCTCAATCCCTAAGAAACAATATCACCTCTACTGAAACTTAAGAATCTTAAAGCTCCATGTTCTACCCAGAAAGCAAAAGAATGAAAAGAAACACACTGATGTCCACAAGCTCCCGCTGTGCATCAACGGTGTAAATACATTTTAAGCCCTGCAAATAATTTTATGGGTACTGAGTTTAACTCAACTGAAAGCGATTATATATTTTAGTAGGAAAACCGTACAACACAACTCCCAAGACATTATGATACTGTCAGTGAATTCGCAAAATATAGACCTACTGTTATTACACAATAAAATAAAAGACTGAAATGACCAGAATCTTGTTAGAGTCTCTTATTCAATAGTTCGCAATCATAAGCCCACCGGGTATCAAGCCCAGAGTTGTCAGGAAAAAAGACAGTGGGTTAAATCCAACACTTGAAAACTAACCCATTATTAATTAGAGAATAACTAGAGAATAAATCCCTTGGAATACTAAGGAAGATTTATGACCAATAGGGCCAATGATATTGGCTTTCAATCCTGCTATACCTCGAAATGATATTAGTGCCTAACGCACATAAGCCAGTGATTTCCGGTTCGTTTACTGGAAAGTCATGTGCTTGCCTAGTACCAGAAAGTCCTGAGCTCGTTGTCTTGTGGTGCTAAAAAAGTGATGAAGTAGATAATTTACTGCTGCTTGGTTTCCAACTGTTCTCCAAGTGATATCGGTTCTTTATGGAACATACCTCGAAAACAATCGAAGCTCAACAAGTCCATCACTTGAAAAATAACTATCATCAACAATCCCTGCAATTATCCACTACCGTAGTCTTTGTTGAATCATCGGATATACCAGTCAATGAATGTAATATGTGTGACTGAGTGTATGGTACAAATAATCGAAAATTACGATGAAAACTGCTTGATTCCAGGTTATTAGTAGTCTTTATATAACTAGTTAGCAAAGTGACTATCATCACTCTAACTGACTGTATATTTCTCTGCTTATTGTTCGAGTTAGAGCTATACGCTCAGAAGAAGTAATTGAAGATGAATTAGGCATTGTATATGATACCTTGATTGAAAATAGCTGTCCCAACAAATTTATCAAGAAACAAATGACAAACAAAGCGGAAAAGGTCTAATCACTATCCCGTCAACAAGAAGCCGCTTAATATACGACTGCAATTCAAGGACAAAAATTCAGTTCAAAGAGCTTTTAATGCTGGCGAACTACACGTCTTATGTTCTACACGACCGATGGTGATTTCTCGATTGAAAGATGAAGTACCTAGACTAGCGGGCCACTTCTAATTGTATCTACTAATTTAACTGCGCTTGTGGGGCGAGTTATATCGACCGTTGCTCCAGGAACTTGATTTTTCGTGCTAAGTAAAGGTGTAGTGAAAACTATCAACAGTTGGATATTAGACCATCTGGCCCAAACCCGCCACAAAGCCAGTGTGGAAGAATCCTTCTCTATCATCTACTGGGTACCAAATAAATTGCTCCAAACAGCAGAGGCTATCGCATTTCGCAAATCCAGCCACTACTACTACCCTGGTTGACCTCCAGCAGAGACTATAAATTCACGAATTTGTAATATTATCTTTCCTAATTTTTCTGACATACAGTTTATTGTTATGTTGACGCCATTCAGCTGTAATCTATCAATATTATTGATTTGATGTTACTTAAACATTAATGTCGTTCATAAGACTAATTCATTCATTCATTATAATGGATGGATATATAACTGTAGAGCCTGATGATGAAGGGGTTATCGAAAAGAGTATTCTTTGTTCAGTATCCATTCTTTTGAAAATCTGATCTTTAGCAATCTGTCTCTAGGTAATGAGTTGAACTCATAAAAATGTTAACAGAGAAAACTTTATACTTATAACTGTTTTCACCAGTTGAATAAAACACTTTCTGAATATATAATATGTATATATATATATATTGAAAAAAAATGAGATTATAATTAATTCCCAATCATTCAACTCTTATAATTGTACAAACAGATCAGTGTCAAGAATTTCCTTCCAATTTCTACAGTTTTCAAAGACAAACAGCACTTTTTTTTCAAAAGAAGACTTTGTAGTTTCCGTCAGGAAAAGTACTTAGTGAAGTAATTTAGTTAAGCCGATTCAGGAAAAAAAAAAGCCAACTCATTGAAAAAAAATTTCAGATTCAAAAGAAAAGCTTTCATCAAACGGAAATACCAAAATAAAAAGTGTGTATAATCCATCCAATATACATTAGGTTGCATCATCAAAAAGCCAACTTGAAACTAGTAATATCGTTGTGTTATGGTACAACAAAAAGGGAAAACGAAGGGAATTATATGTGACTGTTTTTCTCATTTAATATTTTTGAAGTCATAATTAGATTACAAATTTCATCAAATTTCATTTGTTAGAGAAATGAGAATAATAGTCATTCAAGTAACCTGTGGTGCGTCGGTGGCACAGTGGTTAGGACGCTAGCCGACCATGCACATGGTCGGGGGTTCGATCTCCGGCTGACGCACTCCTTTACCCCGCTAAGCCAAAAATAGTGCTGGTGAAGAGAGGAGGTTGGGCATGAGGCTAGCAACACCATCCTGTAAAATTGAACACTGCTACAGAAACTTCAAGCCACTAGCTTGAGGCCCTATGTTTCACTGGGAACGTGAAGGAAAAGGAAAGCAGCCTGTGGGGCGGTTGTATTTTCCAGATACAATTAACTTAGGTGCGTCGAGTGTTAAGGGGTAGAGTAACTGCCATTCAAGCGCATGGACCGGGTTCTATTCCAAAGCTGATGCACTCCGCCACCTAACCTAGCTCGTAGTAGACACGGGAAAGAGCGATGGTAAAGCGTGAGAATAGCAACATTTCATACATTTGGCTCGCCTGATAAATTTCGATAGATAAAGAAAGATCAGATTTGCAGTATAAAATAATGATATCATCATTCTATTTCACAGGTTCTCCTCATCAGCTAACTGCAAACTACCTGAAATTACAATGGTTATAAATAATAACATTTCATACTTGAATGTTTGAAAGGTAATAGAGAAAACATTATAAGATGAACGGATCCGAAATATGAGTATTACAATTATTTTTAGTTTAAGTTACCATCAATTTATACACTATCAAACTATGCTTCTGCCCTATAAGCCATAAGCGGGGACTAGTGAGGACACTGCACTACAGCCTCTAACAAGGTAGAATAAGAATTGAGCTTTGATGAAAAATGCCTTAAGGAAAACGGGTATCCAAAAGGATTTATCCTAAAGTACAGCACATAAAGAGATGAGAAAGAGAAGTATCCAACAGTTGAAAAGAAGAAAGTGTTCATTTGCCTCCCATAAAAAGGAGAAACAGTAACACAAAAGATTGAAAAGGGGATGAAAGAAGCAATAAAGAGATGCCTCCCTGCAGCCAAGCTGGTGACACTATACAGCATTACATGCTCTGTAAATCAATCGAAACTGGATAGTACCCTGCTGATGTTACCTCCAACTCTATTTATAAATTTACGTGCACCTGCGGCAGCAAGTACATTAGAAGTACAGAAAGAAGGGCTTCTATCCGGTTTTCAGAGCATATTCCAAGAAACATATGCCAAAAATGAAGCAGATATTTACAAAGTACAACTACCAGACACCCATCCTCTGGATACGGGTCATTTCGTCGAGATTTCCAAATACTTCAAAAATATTAAACATACAAAGGACAGCGAATCTACTACGATCTGCTGAAGCAATCACAATCAAGCGTCTCAGACCAAACTTATGCACACAGAAAGGGGGTGTAGTCAATCTCTCACTCCTTTGGTAATCGTATTACGTTTATTACACTGATTATTCATACACACTTGTGAGCTCAGCTCACTGCGCCAATTTTCAATTCGATGAACTTTAACCTTCTTGAGTTGCCATTGTTGACGTACAAGCACTGTTTATCAGATTTTTCCGTTTTCTGTCTTCTCTCACCCCCTTTTTTTCTTTCATAGTTTGATAGTGTATAAATTGATGGTAACTTAAACTAAAAATAATTGTAATACTCATATTTCGGATCCGTTCATCTTATAATGTTTTCTCTATTACCTTTCAAACATTCAAGTATGAAATGTTATTATTTGTAACCATTGTAATTTCAGGTAGTTTGCAGTTAGCTGATGAGGAGAACCTGTGAAATAGAATGATGATATCATTATTTTATACTGCAAATCTGGTCTTTCTTTCTCTATCGAAATAGCAACATTACTACAACTTCAACTTCAAAGCCTAAAATCTGAGACCCAACGTTCAGTTCGGAGCATAAAGGATCAAAAGAAAAATTAGTACAATTAAAGGTGATTTCGGCACATTATGTAAATGTATACACGCATACTTCTAAGTCTTTCTTATTGCCTAATTACAACGAAATTGGTGCATAAGTTGATACTTTAAATCAGTTTATTATTACTTTCAGACACCTATCAAGATTAAAACGACTTATTTTATATTTAAGTAGTGGTTTGTAAGGATTTGATTGATTGGTTACAGGATTTCGTCATGAGCTGGGATTCTAGTGGGAAGTCGTGACCAGTAGGGTGCAGCAGGTCGCATGTGAGGATTAATATTCGCCGAAGACATTAGCTAGCGGTCGCGCTATGGCGTGAATTGGCAGAAGTTAGAATTCATGCATTGGCTGGCCATTGGATCGGGTCCCAGTTGCTTAATGGTCTACGAGCTCGCCTTGTAACCAGAAGGACCTAGGTTCGAACATTTTTCGTGGCTGCGTACTGTGAAGAGTCCCAAAATGGGACGAAGGAAACAGCTGTTAAGTAATCTCTGCAGGGTTTCCAATGGTTCTCTAACTGATGTCAGCGCATGATGAAATCCTATTTTATATTTATTCCAAAAAATACGATATCATGTTAACATTCAATAGTAAGTTGGTGACAAAGTTACGCATCACTAAAATCATTCACAATAGGCTACAGACTTTCAATAAAACATAAGACATCGCTCAAAACTGAAGATCAGATGACTGGCTTGAAAGGAGAAGCTGCAAGGAAGTCTGGCAACAAACCAACCAACAGATGTGCAGAAGAAAATGGGGACTGATTGAACATACGCTAGAAAGATACAGAAGGATGACATCAGGTGCTGTAGTGAGAAATAACGAGTATAAAGTGTGTGTGTCATTGTGGTGATATGGAGTAGATCATGTGCAGGAAAGATGAAAGCTTATGCATGATTGTAAAGACGATTAAAAGGGATATCAGATAACAGAGTGAAGTGATGTATCGCTGAAGCCCTATGTTCTACTCGGAATCCCCGAGAATAATATCGTAGTTAATGGCATTGTTATATGGACTGCATTACAAGATGGTTTTACTACATCGAACAAAATAATTTCTTTTCAAACGCTGACCACAGTGTATCTTTGCTATTTGAAGTTTCTCGATGCACTCCTCTGTAGGATCATGAGTGGAAACGACTGAAAAGTCCTAAAATAGGACAAAACACATGTTCAGTGTTCACTGGTTTTTGAAAATTCATTCACTGATGTCAACCAATGATAAATTGCAGTGTGAAATAATTTTTATTGATTATCCGAGCTGTCAATTTACTTCTTAAGTGAAAAACTAAGAATTCAGACAAACAAATAGTAAGAGACTTTTTTCAATGAATTTATTACCAAACTGTACAATCGTCTGTACATGATTTTTTAAGAAAAAGCAATGAACCGTAGTGGTTTCGATTATTACAACAGAAATTCTGTATGTAAACAGGTAATCACAGAGGATTTCAAAGTAATTAAGCCGATGACTACTAGTAACTGACTGTTTCACACAAAAAGCACTAAGAAATGCTTTGAAAAACCTGATTTCAACATGTCCTTGAGGCAGTAAGCGCCCACCGGGGTTCAAACCCAGGATTTTGAGGTTACAAGGTGAGCTAGTATACCATTCAGCCCATTAATTCTAACTTCTACCGTCCGGGTCCCAATAGCTGAATGGTATAAGAGCTAGCTCACCTTGTAACCGGAAGGTCCTGGCTTCGAATATTGTTGGTGGGTGCATACTGCCGATGATTCCCAGAAAACTAGGATGAAAGAGCTGTCTGGCAATACTCCCTGTCGGGTTTTCAATGGTTCTCTAACTGATATCAATCTGCGATCAACTCGTAAAAACAAATCTATTCCTTACAAACCAACTACTGAAAATATCGCTTAGTCTACTAGTCAGTATTAAGTCCGGAATCGATGGAAGATTGGACATAAGGCTGACAGTCACATCTGGACTCCATTTTTCTCTAGTAACACCCACATCCTCAGATTTTTTTTAGTTCAGCCATTCTAGTCGGATAAGTTCCAAAAATCCCTTCCCAAAAAAACATAACATTTCCTTCTATTACAATCTATTGTTCATCAGAGCATATTTCTAAATAACTTAGTCCTTTTGATTAGTGTCTCGGTATCAGTAGTTGGAGATAAAGTAGTGCATTACTTATTAGGTGGATAATTGAGCATATTGCATTTAGTAAGGCTGATACAGTGCAGAAAATCAAGAGCACAACCAGTAGCTTACATACAGAGCAATCATTTCGTACAGATGAGATTTCCAATACAAGTTTTTCACACTCCATAATTTAGGAAATCCATGCAGCAGATATATTAAAGGGTGAGGAACTACAAAACAATATTAAATCACAAACGGATTAAGGGGAAGAATCCTGTTTCGTTCAGTTGGTTAAAACGAACATATCTTTAGTTACTGAGCGTTAGAAATTTAGGTTTTACAGGCATGACCGAACTTTGCTCTAAAGGATATAATATAACAAGGCAAACATGACTTATTTAGGAAATACCTCCCTCATCATCATCCTCATGATACTCCTGTTTAGTCATTTTTCTTCTTCTGCCTCGACTGTCTTATTCCCTGAGTTCCTAATACATTAGAGATCTAATTTCTTAGTTGATTAATAGCTGGTAAATTATATAAGGCTTAAGGAGTTAGTCGGTCGGGTGTCAAACACAAAATACTGGCATGGTTGGGGAGCACTGTATCAGTGTATCTTCGACGTTCCTTTCCAAAGCCCTTTCATTCAAGTTATTGCTAAGGATGTTGTCCAGAATGACAGTGAAAGCCTTGCAATGAAACCCTTTAGCCTAGAAGACACGTCAACACATCTACCTGAGCTATAAACATTCTCTAATATTCCGAAATCTTTCATTAATACTCAAACATAATGCAGAGGAGGCATACTGTATTTCTAATCAATCAGTGTACATAATACCTTGCAAAGACACTCATAATTTAAAACAAATCTCAGTGAACTCAAGACGTTTTTCTGCACTTTTCACCGCAAGGTCAATTTAAGGCATTAAAAATCAAAAGATATCTTTTTCACTTTCGAAACGATATATAATGTAGAAAATAAAAGAAACAGACGCTAAAATCACAAGTTAAAGAGTAGTTTAATATTGAGTTCTATTAAATCAATACTTACACTAAATTAGAAGCAAAAAAAGCCTCTTTTACACATCCAAACCACAGCTCACTGAGACGCTTACATAATATAGGATATTTTACTAGAATTCTCTAAATAACAGTGCCTCATTAACTCAATCCTCGGTTGATATGAAATCCTGTACGCCCTAAGTCTCTCTAGTGACTATAGTATGGTTGTTTTTTCTCAAAACGAAAACTTTGACCCTGAGAAACATTCACCAAAAATATCGTGATATGCAAATTCTTGACTGGTTAGAGGAGAGTAATCAATACCGTGTCCATTTCAGACTACTTATTCAATTCAGCTAGTGAATTTCGTAGCCTGAGCACTAATCTGAGAGACTTTTCATCTGAGTATACACTAAATTCAATCACAGGCCGGTGGAACAGATGAAGATGTCAAAGTCAGTCAGAAGCAGAAAGGCGAAATACGCCTTCCACAATCTGAAACCAGTTTGGAAGTCTTCTGCACTGACTCAGTATAAAGAACAAGAATCGGATTTTCAACACAAATTTGAAGTCAGTCAGTTCTTCTGCACTGCATCTCACGAAAATGATTTCTAACAGGCCACTGCAGACTATTATCAACAGCTGCCTCCTCCGCTGGCTCCATACTGAAGACCGAATTGCCAGCGAGAAAGAATCAGCAACAAGAAACTTTGCAGTGGAACAAATCAACCAAGAGCCGATCGCTCAACAAATATGTAGGAGAACTTGGAGTTGTTGATGAGACCGTCGTTCGGAACCCCAGTAGGTAGGGACGGGTAGGTTGTTGGTGCGAAGGTGACATGGAGGAGATCGTGTGGGGAGGAAGAGATGACAGACTATTGACGATCATGCAGCTAGTCAACTGAAGAGGACAGCGGAAAATAGAACAAAGTGGGGATGTTTTGTTGAAGCCTTATTCTCCACTAGGTATCCATGGGAATAATAATCATAAAAGTAATACAATTAATTCATTATAAATATTTTACGGTCAGTCAGTGACAGGCTTTGAATTTCTTACCAACTATTACTTATCAGTTATTAGAACTCAGAGGTATCGCCTATGCGTAGATGAAACTCATCGGGACTGATAAACACTTCCTGTTTACTGAAAGTATATCAACTAGTCGACGTTTTCAAACAATTACACTTGTGTTCTGTAACATAGCTCACTGTTACCAAAAAGAATAGAATTTCAGCGGAGTTTTGACATTGTTTTTTTTCCTCTAATATCATTTGTATATGCATGAAATGAATACCTTTGTAAATCTCACTTTGAACGTTTTATCTATTGATAACTTTCATAAAAATATGTATGACGAATTCATGTGTAAAACACAATACGTCAGAACACAGTTTAACTGCATTGTAACGGCATGAAAAGATGTAGCGTGGGGATAGAGTGTTTTGAGGAATACTGCAGTTCTTGAAAAATTTACTAAATAAAGACTTGAACATTCGAGGTTTTTAACTGTTCCATTGGTTGACTTTCAGAAATGGTCAGTAATTTTCGTTGTAGTTACAACCTCCAAACTAGTAAGGGTTTTTCTGCGGAAGCCTCATCGTTCTTTCAGACAGAAGACCTACAGCTCAGTGAATACATCTTCTCCAGACCTTTATGTAGCGGCCAACTAGTTCACCAGTGCATATATTAATAAGAATATCGTGCTTATAAAATGTGCATCGGTGGCACAGCGGTTAGGACTCTCGCCAAACATGCACATGGTCCGGGGTTCGAACCCCTGCTGACGCACACCTGATATCCATGGTTGGCTTGCAAAATTTGGGCTACCGACATCACATGCTGAAAATCCCGTACTTGTACCAAAAATACTGTGTGTGGTTTCAAGCTATAATCAAAATTTAAAAAAATAAAAACATGACACTGCCTTCCCTAAACATGGGTATTCCTTGTAAAAGTAAAGGGAAGATTGACAACGTCTGGCGCTCACAACTGGACTTATTGGACACTCTCGTCTACTCCATGGGAACTGTTAATTCCTTGATTCTGAACCTGTGCTGTACATAGGTCTCAGAATCCAGACTGATCGCATGACAGTGTGTGAACCTGTTTTAGTCATCGAAGACCATATAGGGGCACAGCTTCAGACGCTAACCCACCCACGCCTTGTAGATCACACTACAAGTCAAAGGTCTACTTCATTGTGCGTGTCCAGGCGGTTTCTGTGCTTTTACATAAACTAGGAAACTTTGTATGACAAGTGTGCATTTCGATACAATCAATTAATAACAATCTCAACTTACTCTCTTCCAGTGTATTTCCAAGATAGACAATCTTTGATAATCAAAAATTTTATCTAAGATAAAACTTTATTTATTTAGTAGAGATGCCTTGCATTTATATACAATTCTACTGTAGATTGTTTTTTTTTGCTACTTCGGATATTCACTATCAATAAAACTAACTACAGTGAATGAAAGAAAGAAAGCGTGAAGAATATTCATTCATTCATTCTGTTGGCATTAAAAATGTCAGTAATCATACTGGCATACTGGCTAGTAGTCATTGCTACAACCGCAAAGAGTTATGCAATCAACCACCGATATATGCATAACCAGTTAACCATCATAAAGTTATACGATTACCTATTTAACCTTACCAACAGATATATAAAAGTACATATATATATGCATGCACAAATATCATCAGTTTGAAAGCACTTGTCTACGTTTCGACACAAAAAAGCACTCACAGACAGACAAACTGCCTCGATACTAATAATTAGGACTGTCTTCTACAGCTTTTCTTTTTTTATATCAAAAGTTTCACAGTTTGTGATAAGGTGAAGTGCAAACCACATATATATGGATGGATGTATATATGTGGGGAAAGATGATATTTACCAGTCAATAATTTAGTGAGATCCTAAGATTCTAATTCAACAGTCTGTCAGGAAGTGTGCTATCCACACCTAAGCTGTTAGTGAAGTGAAGTTAGCAACAGATTATCGCGCATACATGTATATATGCGTGATTTGATAAATATCAGATAGTCCTTGTTACTTGAAGCAGAAAAAGAAAGAAAAAGAAATCTCAATAAGTCTGGTGAAAATTAGTTTCTTCTTCTCTCCAATTATTTTTTTGCTTGCTTGCTTGCTTGCTTTCTCTTGGAAACATAAAGTACGAACAGGTTGAAAGGTGTAGAGACAGCGAGAGAGAGAGGGAGGGGGGATAAAGTAGGAGTGAAGTATGATTTTGTATGCATGCACACCTACAGAGATTACAGAATAAATACCCCAGCTACAACACGTAACAGAATTTTTTTAATGGTGCGATAATCTACAGTTCAGAACTACTTGTTCTTTACTAGTCTGAATACTGTTTTCCTCTGTGTACTATTTTGATGAGGACGAAAAAGTGGGGGGGTGGGGGGCTGAGTGCAAAAGACTAAAGCGGCAATTTCGCTTTCTTTCATACTTTAGCCCTACATTTCTTTTTTATAAATATCAAATTGTGTGTTTGTTGGGGTAAACTTTGCATCAATTTATTGGTGGATTAACTTGGCAACTGTCATGACATTTATTATGAATACACTTGATTCTATGGAGGATTTCATTATGAGCTGACATCAGTTAGAGAACCACTGGAAAACCTGCAGAGAGTACTGGACAGCTGTTTCCTCCGTCCTAGTTTGAGACTCTTCAGCAGTACGCACCCACCAATGTTCGAACCCAGGAATTATTCAGGCAATTAACCTGGGGTTCTAGTGGGAAGCCATGACCAGTAGGGTACAACAGGTTGAAGATGAGGCAGTAACTCATCGAATAAGACATTGCGAAATGGTCGCGCTATGTCGTGAATTGGCAGAAGTTAGAATTCATGCACTGGTCATTGGATCGTGTCCCAGTGGCTCAATGGTCTACGAGCTCGCCTTGTAACCAGAAGGTCCTGGGTTCGAACCTTGGTGGTGGGTGCGTACTGCTGAAGAGTCTCAAACTAGGGCGGAGAAAACAGCTGTCCAGTACTCCCTGCAGGTTTTCCAGTGGTTCTGTAACTGATGTCAGCTCATGATGAAATCCTCCATGCAATCAAACAAAAATCCCTACAAAAACAATACTTGAAAAAGATACTTGATTCTGTTTATTTCTTACATGCATCTAACCTGAATAAGTTCCAACATAGGTCTTTTACTTCAGAAGTGCCTCAGCTCAAGTTATCTCTCCCTGTCTCCTTCTCTCTCTTTGAACTATATCACCAACAGTCTCCAGTCATTGGATCTTAGCATCCAGAGGGCCCTGACGATGTAGTTTGTTGTGGTTTGATGACAGGTTTTTGTTTGACTACTCCTCACTCTTTTATAACATATTCCATGCTGAGGAAGGCGATGGATCGTTATGCGCAAAACGTATCTCACAGCCGTAACAACCTATGCGACCCGAAAGCCTCAGTGACTCAATTTCTTTCCTTAATTAACACTTCACGCCTAACTTCAATATCACTCACTACATTATGCCTTTTAAAATAAGAGATAGAAAACAAACACCCGGAGTTAAAGACAGCTAACCTCTTCAGGTCTTCTACATTCACTAGTTATGTATTATAGCAGTAAAGGAGAACAGAGGGAACTGCTAAGTCGTTAGATAGTTGGATATCACGTTTACACTATTGATGATGGCACTCATCAAACGCCATATTAGTCTTTTATATTTGCTCTGAGACTTTATTAATAATTAGTCCATTGGAGTTGATGCATCTTCCCATACCCAAAAAGTAGTAAGCAAAAACTCAGTCATTTCAATCTCTATCTTTAAAGTAGGAGTCGGTAGAGACCGGTCCTGTAGCACTATCATCTTACATTTGACAGGGACAAGTAAAATGCCAAACATTCGAAGATTTCTGCTCAAAGTGTTCAGAAGATTCTGCATTCCGTTAGCGCTTTCAACTATTAAGGAAATATCATCGATATACCCTTAATCTGCAAAGCTGCTGTCTGGTAACAAGTCTATCCCTAACTCACTAAAATCAATTAAAGTCATCCCTGAAGGACGTCACTTTAGACAACAGCTCGCTGAAAGCCCTTAGACAGCTTTGTAGGTTCGAGCTAATTGGCTTGATTAGTGCAACATGCTTTTTCAGTGCTCCTTTACAGTCAAACATCACCACAGGGCGTTTCATTCGACAGAGTAAAAAATAAGACCTTCAAGTCAACAAATATAATGAGTGTTAGTATGTCCACTTCCCAGATTTCAGTTATTACGTTACAAATTTCTCTCATAAATTACTCGACAATAAAGATAATAGCCGTGAGCATATTCAAACAATGCTTGCCGGCCACTCAAGTCGTCCGGGTTCAACTTCTGACCAACGAACTCCTAAAGCCTACCTATTTTACATACTGACCGGTAGGAAGGCCAGGAAAGACAGGAAGTTCAAAGTGATGCTAGAAACTCCACTCCGTCAAAACAACATCACAACTACTGAAACTTCAGAAAACCTTTAAGTTACATGCCCCACTCGAAAAACAAGGAGTGAAAAACAAAAGATTTAAAATAGTCTAAAAGAGTTTAATACTAGGCATAAGGACAGAACTTGGACACTGTGGTAGATTTATTTGATAAAGTCTCACAGTGCTATACAGTAATATTTACTGATGACCACGTTTTGAGCACAATTTATTACTGCTCATAATCATATCAAGACATTGCTCACACAACTTGCTAATTTCGTTTATATAATTCCATTATTTCCATCGCTTGATTTGATTAGTAGTAGTATTTTCCATATTTCCGGTATGAGTGATGAGTCATTCATATTGCACGTGTCGGGTGTAGACTCAGTGAACAAGGATTCAGTAATCAACCTCTCTCTACCTCCACCTACCTAGATTACTCTTTAGAATTTTAATCCTCTCCCACCCTATTGTGTGGTTGTGTGTTGATGTATGCAGTGTAATAGCTGGGCTTTCTTCTTAATTACTTATCTCCGCGGTGTCAAACATACTTACCTTAGGTAAATTCTTGTGTTCCGACAATCTGACTACTCCCGATCTACTAGTTTGACCTATGTAGTTGACCTAACTCACAGTCATTGCAAGGTATTTTGTAAATTATATTATTTTGTCTGATTGGGTCAACCAACAGGGTCCTTCAGCCTACAGAACTTGCTCCTGAGTGACTTTGTAGGTTTCAATGCCATGCTGATTCCTGCTTTATTAAGAATCCTCCCTCCTTGTATGGTAAGGCTACTGTAGATGCCTTATATTCTCTCTTATTTATGTTATCATTATTAGGTTCCCCATTATTTTTATTCTCATCTTTTCTGATCTTCCTAATGAATTCTATAGGATAGTTATTCAACACCAACGCCTCTTCTATGTGTTTTATTCCATCGTTTAGGTCTTATTTGTGCTACTTAGTGCTACTGCTTGGTTTATTAGACACTTAACTAAGCCTGCCTTTACAGACAACGGATGAGATGAATTAAAGTCTAAATATCTACTAAAATACGTTGGCTTTTTATAAACGTCAGTGTATTGTCTACCTTCTTCTGTTCGTTTTACTTTACAGTCTAACGTAGTTAAGTCCCTTTCTTCATTTTCGGATTCATATGTGAATTTTATTCCCTTTACTAGTGAGTTTATGTGTGCGTGTGTGTTCAGTGGTTGTAGTGAATTTTGATTAGGTGAATCATGATACATCTTTTCAGTCTAAGTAAGTGAATCACCTCCTTCCTTCCCTTAAAATATGATATATCCATGCTTCATTTTGGTGCACAATAATTTTACAAGAATGTGAAACAATCCCATCAACACAGTTGACAAAGTTAGAATTTGAATGTTTAAAGAGCTTGTTCTCATAACCTGAGGGTCACAGGTTAGATCCCTAGCATTGCCGTAAGTGCCTACTGGTGAAGAGTCCCATAAAAGGACAAAATAGCTGTTCAGTGCTCCCTAACTTTCAACGATCCCTCTAACTGGTATTGTTACGTGTCGAAAATCTAACGAATGAAATTCCATCGGCGGTTACCGTCATGCAGGATGTACAAAGCATTGCTCAGACTATCAGTGAGTGAATGTTATATGGTCTTGATAAGTTTTCAGCCAGCTGTCCTCAGAATTAACAATGGGACGTTCTACCAGCTTAAATGTGAGACCAGATGTTAACTAAGTCATCATATCACTTCAACCACTAGGGGTGATGCTCAGATTTATTGGGAATCCAAGATACGTTACTGTCAATCTGTCATCATACTACTTGTTCAGTTAGAACTTGTCTTGATCGTGACAGACTTCAAACCGGTGGCTTCCAAACTGCTGGCTTGGCGCTCTACCAAGTGAGATACAAAAATGATCTCGTAATTGGGTCATTATTTCATCTTTGGTCACATTATTAGTACCCTACCAATCCCAGACTGTCTATCTGTAGTTTCACCATCAATTTACAATTTGTTCATGTATAATTTTAAACTGTTAGTTAGATAAATCAGTTTAGTGTTTTTAATTCACTTTAACATCATTTTTAATATTTAAATAGAATCTTCTTTTTAGCGGTGAGACAGAGAATTCGAATTTTTCAACTTTAAAAATAATGAACCTTTATATTTCTTCGTAAGTAAATTCATCTCATTCAAGATTAGGATGTCAGGTGAAGATGATAAATTTATTGAAATAGTCGAGTTTTGCTGATTTTTGTGAGTTTAGGATGAGTATATCTACACTTAAACAAGTAAATGAGCAATAATAATGATAGTAATGATAGATTCCTTCCAAACGGTACATTTCATTCAACAGTTGTATGACAATGCTGTATGCCAAGCAATCCACAACGGGAAACTCACGGAATCCTTCAAAGAAGTAAAGACGGGAGTAAGACAACGCTGGCTGGCTGCCTACTATCTCCAGTGATTTTCCTGATTGCGGAAAACTGGATAATGTGATAGACAGCGAGCCGGGCGACTAGGAGACAGGCATAAAAAGGACCCATACAAGAAACTTAGAGGATCTGGATTTCGCCGATGATATTTGTCTGATTTCCCACAAACTGGAAGATATGCAAGTGAAAAGCAACAAGTCGGCAGAAGAAGAGTCAACAGAAGATAGGACTTCAGGTGAACATAGATGAAAATTCTTGGCCAACAGCAACAACAACAGACAACAATCAGCGTAAATGGAAAAAAATGTGAAAGAAACAACCTCCTCTACCAACCTATCTGGGGAGCATCATTTCAACTACAGGCGGACGGAAGGGATGAGGATATCAAAGCAAGGATCGGGAAAGCAAGGCAAACTTTCATTACTCTCAAGTCTCTATGGAGATCAACAGCACTCAAAATGAAAAATAAGACCCAGATTTTCAACTCCAATGTGAAGTCAGTGCTACTTACAATACGGATCAGAGACTTGGCGCGTCACGAAGGGCACTTCGAGCAAACTACAGACCTTCATCAACAGCTGTCTTCGCTTAGTACTACTCAAGATCACATGGCCGGCCAGAAAAGATGAGCAACACGGATCTCTGGGAGCGAACCAACCCAGCAGGAATCGATTGTGCAACAAATATGCAGGAAGACGTGGGGGTGGATTGGCCATGCTCTGAGAAATCAAAACACCAAGTGAGTGACATCACACGCCAGGCCAAAGCTAGAGTGGCACCCAACTAGATTGGAAGTGGCGAGTTGGTCGTCATTGTGAGGGTGACATGGAGGAGGTCATGTGAAGAGGAGATGAAAGCATGTAGGCAGACGTGGAGTCAGGTGAAAAGGTTGGCAGAGAAGGAAATGCAATGGAGACGTTCGGCTGAAGCAATATATTCCTCAAGGAACTAAAGGAAGCAATAATAATATGATAATTACAGTATTGCATCTAATTTTCTCATTACAGGAGTAGTAATTGAATTAGGGCATTCACATTCATAACAGTTCTTAACAAGAATATGAATAATATAAATTATATTTGAGCGAAAATATTAAGAGCTTTATAATAATGGAAGAGAGAATAAAAAGTGCTATTTTGCTTAGTAGAACACATAAAATATATGCCAAATAAGGTAGTGTAGAGTGTTCATTCTTAGTTGTCCGAGCATAAAGTCTTCTGTAGTTGTTTCCAGCTCTACCTCATAAGAAGCAAGAAGAGAGTTGTGTATGTATAGAGAATGCACAGGGCGCAATAGGATAATACTCGCTAATTGCTTGCATAAGTCTATATATCTATCTGCAAGAGTATTAACAAGTTAGTTTAGCGACATCCTACTCGCCCTGTTGACAGCTGTTAGTGCCCTTTGTAGTGTAACAAAGTCTTTCTTAAGTAGCTCAGGAAAGATAAAGGTGGGGGGAGCAATAAGTAAGAATAGGTAGAATACAAGAATTAACAAACTTTAAAAGTAGAGACTGAGTGATGTCACATTGTCTTAGCTTCCTTACTTAGAAGGTTAGGTGAAATATAATTTCTAGAAACTGAAGTGATGTGGGAAGACCAGGAAAGACCAGAGGAAGTACACAATCCATAGTACTTGACACTCAACCTTATTTCAACTTCAGTGCCATCGATAATAGTAGAATCATGCAGTGAAAAACATATAAATTGTATAATTTGAGTACAAAACGGCTCAAAGCCTAATATGGTATGTATATCCAAATTAGCACGGTGGACGCCGCTTTGCCTTTCAAAACACTGGGTGCTAGGTTTGAACCTCAATGGTAACTCCGTTGCTCAATGAGGTGCGGGTACGTCCAGATGACGAGTCACAAACAAGACGAAACATACGTCATGGACTCCAGTGTTATCCATCATCAACTAAACAACATGGTCTACTTAACTGCTTCAGTGTTTTACTTAAAAAGATACATTAAATTTCCGCATGTTCGGCTGCAAAGCCAGTTAACCTAATCATCAGTTTCACCTGAATACAATGAAAGGTTTGTAGGAAGCAATTACTGATACCAATAAGCTTGTTAGTGCATACATAGAAAAGTTACAGGGATATTCTAAACCAAGGAGCAGAATTTCGGCATTAATTAGGAGTGTATAGTGAGTAGTACAGAACTAATTAAAGTTTAACTATCAAAAATCAAAATCAAATTCTCACTATGACAGAAAGATTGACAATAATTTCGTTTTAGTTGGTGAAGATCAGTTTTAATTGTCTGATTGCAACCGCTTCAACGACACATTATAAACTAGAACTAACTTGTACGCTAATTAACCTGTATGATTTCACATCTTCAATTTTGCGGCTACTCCCTGCTAGATGAAACTGTTTGGCTTTTGAAATAAATCCCAACTATGTTATGTACTATGAATTCAGCACCTAGGAGAGTCAGTATGGCAACAGTTCAGAAAAAACCACTGTTCATTAAACTGCAGTTCCTCGGTGACAGCATCAGCGAAATAATAACACAGCGCCTGAAGAATGCAGTTAAAAGAGCTTATTATGCAGCAGAGGCACGTTGACTCTTCACAACCACTCCTATTCTACGTTCGAGAAATAAGGATAAACTACCTAAATTTGCCTCCTCTATGTGTATCTACCAGTTTGACTACAGCTGCGGAGCCAGCTACATTGGGCGTACAATTAGGCAGGTTCATCATTGTATGTCCGAACATCATCCAACATGGTTAAGCAAGGGACAAACAAGATCTATTCGTAGCTCTATTTTAGCACACCTTGTAGATAGTGAGCATAAGGATGACGTTACTACTGCATTTAAAATTATTTATCGCATTCCTACTAACTTTAATTTTGCTTTACGAGTTCGTCTTCTACATACAGCCGTAGCAATAGGAATCCACCTGAAGAAGTCAAACCTGTGTGTTCACACGAAATTTGTACAGCCACTTTTCTTACCTTGGCCATCGTTACATGAATGTATAAAACGGACTTCTTCGCCCCCCCTCCCCCTAAACCTTTAAAAATTATAAGAATTATAATTGTCCAAACTATTTTATTATTTTTCTGACCACTTCAACCATAGTTACAAGTTATAATTGTCCAAATCTTTTTATTTTTCTTTAACATTCTGTAACGTAATCAACCTGTGTACGCGCTTATTCCTTAACTCCTCTTCATTTTTCCAAAATTATGCATTATGCAATTCATGTGTTGTGAACATTTCTACCTTTTAATTGCGTGTATTAATTTTCTTCGTTAATTATCACCCGTCACACTGACATGTTGATACTGACTAATTATTGTTAACAAACATATCAGTGCCACTTGATTGGTAAACTTTTGTGCATTGTAATAAAAATGCTATGGATATATATTATAGCAGAGCCGGAGATGAGGATCTACTTGAAAAGTAAATATTTCTTCGCTCAATCTTTCTGTTTTCTAAATAATTATTGTTTTGTTATTTTGAAGTGTACAAGTGATTCAGTGAAGAAACTCTTTCCATGGAATATCTGATCAATAATGATCATTTTATCTCCATAAACTTTTCCTTTGATGTCATCTATAATAAGAGAAATAAACTGCCAAAATCACCACGTCTACAGTTTATGTTAATTGGTGAAGTCCTGGTCATAGAATTAGGTAAGCGAAAACTCTGTATACAGAAGAAGAAGTTTGTCCAACCTTTCCTTCTTTCATGGTCTTAATCCGTTTCTATTGAATTATTATATTCCCCTATTTCTACTCTTTTTTTATTCCTTTATTTAATTACATTGTAACCTCCTTTATCCTGTATTTTTACTTTTCATAATGTACAAGGATATTTAAACTGTCAAGGAAAGAACAATTACCTTAGCAGACTAGCCCAGCCACTGATGTGGTTAGGTACTGAAGAAGGAAGGTAAGCTAAATGTGTATAAAGCTTTATAATGCTGCATGACTGTATGTAATACTGATAGGTTGATATGAGTAGTTGAATGCGACCCACAAGAACCAGTAATGCTTGCCAAACAAGCAGTCAGATCTAAGTGATCTAAAAAACTGGACAGCTGTTTATCTCATTCAGATTCGAGCTCATCAAAGGTGCAACTGGTTCAAATTAGCTTAGGTAGCGAAATCACATGGAATCACCAGAATTCTGGCTAGCTACTTGGGAGAACTAGTAACAGGTATTAAACTGAATTCACAATTCTCAAATTGATTTCAAATTAGTTTGTTTATTGGATATATCAAACAGAATGAAACAGTATTATTTACTGGATAATGTTTTAGACACAATTTAATGCTCTTAATCATATTGATTGTTATGATACAACGAACATAACAACTACCTATACAGCAAGAAAAATCAAGTTCCTAGAACAATGGCCAATATAACTCGCTCCTCCACAAGCTCAGTTGAATTGGTAGATACAATCAGAAGTGGCTAGTCTAGGTACTTCATCTTTCAATCGAGGAATCACCATCGGTCGAGTAGAAAAGATGACTTGCAGTTTGCCTGCATTAAATGTGCTTTGAATAGATTTTTGTGGCCGGTTTGGATCAGGTGGTCTAATATCGAAATGAAGTACCTAGACTAGTTTTTTTATTCCTTTTACGTTCCCACTGGAACATAGGCCGCTTCAAGCTAGAGGTTTGAAGTTTCTGTAGCAGTGGTGATTATTTTTACGGGACGGTATTGGTAGCCTCATGCCCAACATGCCCTCTTTACCAGTCTTATTAGTAGCTAAGCGAGGGAAGGGAGTGCATCGGCCGGAGACTGAACCCCAAAACACATGAGGCGTGGTTGGCAAGCATGGTACCGCTGTGCTCCTACACTACCTTGGCTTAATTTATTTGTAGTTTTGTTTAGTTGACCTCTACATTCACCCCTGGTTATTTCTATAGGTATTGTAATTATTTATACTTTGAATAATTTCCATTACTGTCTCAGTTGTCACTCTATATTCCCCTAATTCAATAAGAATAATAATAGCCTTATTCTGCACAAAACTGTTTACGTAATGTACACAGTCCCCAGTGTAATTCTCTTCATCAAATATGTTCAATTAAAATAGCACTCTTTAGTATCATGGATTGATGTTATCAATTAGAGAATCATTGAAAACCAGCAGGGAGTATTAGGCAGCGGTGTCGTCCTAATATGTGGCTCATCGGAAGTACTCACCTATCGGGTTTTGAACCCATGATCTTCTGGTTACAAGGCAAGCTCGTAGACTATTCAGCCACTGGGACCCTACCCAATGACCAGACCATGATTTCTTACTTCTACCAATTTGTGATTCCAGTGCAATGGGTCCCAAACTAGGATGAAACAGCTTTCCACACCCCTTTCTAATATGTATACATTCCATGAACCATTTTCTGTATTATTATGTAACCCATGTAATTGTTTGATATTGAACTAAGAATATCATCACAAATGTTTTGTTGGAATTTATATTCTAACTTTAAAAATCCTACCTACGACTGTACAGCTCGATAATAAATTCACTGAAAGGATTACATCACTAAGTCACTTGTTTTCTACTTTCTGTATATCCCAATGAGAATTTCCTATAAATAATGATTTGATTCAGTGCTAAATAGGGCGAAGTACAAGAATGGAGTCCCAGGATTGTAAATGTTCCAATGACCCTGAACGCATGCTAGTCATTGGTTGAGGAAGCTTACCATTATTCTAGCGCTAAAATGAACCCTGTTCATAAGCTCAGATGCAAATTTCATCCAGATCACGTTTTCCAGTACTGCCTAGATAATGGATTGATAGGACGTACTCGGATATGCGGTTGTGGTGCTTCCATGAACCTCCAGTTGTATACCCAGGTCACTGATGGATATGTATTCAGATGTACACAGTGTAGGAAGCGAATAAGTGTGCGTACTGGTAAGTGACACTCTGAATTAATTGTCTTCTAGGAACTTTCTTTGAAAAGTCGAAACTGTCTTTGACGAATATCTTGTTTCTGTCCAATTACTGGGTTTTTAAGTCCGGGGTGAGATCAGCTGCCGCTCAAACAGCTAATACATTGACGTCTACTGTGCAATGGTTTCAATTTTGTCGAGATTTAGCGTCATGAAAAATGAACAGTATTACACAAGTTTTAGGAGGAGTCGGCGTTGTGGTTCATATCGACGAAACGGTCCTTATTAATATAAGTATAAAACTTGGGCACTGTGGTAGAGTATAATTCCATAATGGATAAGATTTTATTTTGATAAATCACACAGTGTAGTACAGTTATATTAACTGATGACGTTTCGAGCACAAACTATTGCTCATAATCATATCAAGTTACTCACTCCTTATTAAGAAGAAATATAATCGGGGACGCGCTAGAACAAATAACGTTTGGGTATTGGGGATTTACGACACCCAAATTCGAAAAGGATTTATTGAACTTATTCCAGATAGGAATGCTGACACTCTTCTGCCAATTATCCAGAGACTCGTCTTGCCAGGCACCACCATTCACACAGATGAATGGGCAGCATATAACCGAGTATCCGATTTGGGATATATACACCACCGGGTCAACCATTCCGATGACTTCGTCGACCCCAGGACCGGTACTCATACCAATTCAATCGAAGGCTTCTGGGGAAGACTGAAAAATAGAATCAGAGCGATCAACGGATCTCAAAACGAAGTTGTTTTCAGTCACCTAGATGAATATATGTATAGAAATTGGTTCAATTTAAAAACTGAAACCCCTCTACAAAATTGGGAGACTTTTTATCTCATATTAGAGAAAAATATCCTGTTTAATGTTTTTTTATGCTTTTTTATGTAAATATACGTAAAGTTTTATGCAAAAATCGTCATTTTTCCTGATTGGTCGGCTCAAGGTCACTCGTCCGTTCGCATCCTTTGGGACTCTATTGTAGAACTTTGCCCTAAATAGGTTTGTAACTATAAGGTGACTTGCGTATAAACTAAAAAATCTGCAAAGATAAGCAGATACGTCAAGAAATGAACGAGAGTTAATGGTGTTGATCTCATTAGTGATAATGATAACAATAGTCATTTTATTCCAAGCACGTTGATCAAGGTTTCATTTCAAGCCAACTTACTTCTAAACCTCACTTGTTTCCTTATCCAAGAGTAGTCTAGGAAAAGTGGAAAGATTTTAGGTGGGGTCAGAATTAATACTGTTAGTCGAACTTCAGAGTATGAAGCCTTCTGTTCCATATGGAATGAAGGGAATTAAGACAGAGAAAGAGAGAGAGAGAGATCATATAGCGACAACTTAACTTTTCTTTTACAATTAAAATCAAAAGAAGCAACCATGAAATCTACACTTTGTGCTATCTAACTGAAGAACATTCATTTGATTTATATTTATTTGCTTCACTGCTAAGTGATACCGACGAAGATATTTTCGCTTCAGATTTATGATGAAGATGAATAGTGTTCACATTAAAAATGTTTTGTTTTTTAAATGTGCTAGTGAAAATAATACAGTTTAAGGACATATTTCATTGATTGAAACAAATACGAAAGAAATAATTCATGTAAGTATGGAAAAGAGGATTTCGCTAACTCAAAGTTCAAGTTGGGTATGACTGGTCGAATGGTGAATTAACCTATATTCCAGAAAACGGTCTAGTATGATGACTGTTTTCAAATGATAATTGCTTTTATTATTATTCATACCTTAAGTCTCAAGTAGGACACAAGGCTTTAGTAGCACTTCTCCTCTAAATTCACTTTCCACTAGCTCAATAAATTTTCACAAGCCTCCATTTTCTCTTCAGATGATCTCCTTTGTGTCACCCACTGATCGATGCCCAAATTTATGTTTTCCACTCAGAATCACCTCGAGTACTTGCATGGCGTATGATGTCATTCAATGGTTCCCTTAGTCTGTACTCAGTTAGTCTCAATTTCCTTCTAAACAATTAACGGGTAGCAGGCTCTAGTTCAGTTATTTGCCAGAGTTCCATACTATCTGATCTATAGTACTGAGTGAAGCCAGCTTTTGATGAAAGTCTGTAGTCTGTTGAAAATGCTTTCCGTATTGAGTCTGCCGAGTTTCTGACCCCATATACATGCACTGGCTCGGAGGTAGTGTTAAAAAATTTGGATCTTTTCCTGAATAAGATTTCAATTTTAACTGTTTTCATAGGATTCGGTGGTGATTTCTCCTCGCCCCAAATTTTGCAATTTGCAAACAAAAATTTAATTCCATATTTTGCCAGTTTATTGAAGTAGCCAGTAAAAAACTTCGCATGGTTAGAGCTGATTCATCTTTCTGAAGTAAGTGATACGGCTGATGAAGTCGGTCCCACACGAACAAAACAGCTGCTCGACATTTATATCACTTTGATACAACTAGCAAACATTCCCGTTTGAAGTGGACAATTCTCAGTCACTCATATTGTGCTGGTGTGATACAGACAATGTGTTCCAATGGAATATAATTCTCACATATTCCCACAGTTCAAGTCGGCATTAGCAACACAATACTATACGTCTATTTGAACAATTGAACACATCGTTTAATGTAACAAAAATCACACATTCAGTGATTGGTAAGAGATTATAGAACTATATGTATAGCGGTTTGATCACTTTAAAATATACCTTAACTTCCGTGTCTTGCCTTCTGCTATTACAATATCAATTATTATTAGACACACGTTAAAACGGAGGGCCACTGACAAAATCAAACTCTCCAAATTTCTACTTGAGCCACAGCTACAACAGAAATCCTGCTTATTGTTTTCATTCCTGTAAGTTTCGAGCGGAATAAAGGACTTCAAGCCTTTTGGGGTTCCACTAGTGGTGGTATTTTTTACAGGGTGAAGTTTCTAGACTTCTCTGTTTACCGGGCTAAGTGAGGTTGAGGAGGACGTCAGTTGGGAAACGAACCTGTACCACATGCTTCTTTGGCTAGCATTCCAGCAGTCAACTACTGACACTTTTATTCAACTACAAATAGTAAAACTCATTGGCCATCAATACTCCACGAGTGGTTTACAACACTTTCTCTGAATAAACAAATACATTTGTCTTCATATCAACTCATCTTTCGTTTAATTCATTCAAGGAATTCTAAACAATAAATATAATTACGCTATCAGTTATTTTCATCAGTATTCTTTTTTTTAAGCGTTACGATGATCCACTGTTAATTCAGATTCAATCACTATAAATAGAGCTTGACTCCCAACCAATGGGTCATGGGTTCGAGACCTACTCCACCTACTAATGTTTGGGTTGCCAGGGTCTATCACTAGCTGTTACACAGCAGGTGTAACAGTAATAGAATTCAAGTGACCATTTATCAAAACTCCTACTCAGTTATTCAAATTCAGTTTCCTCAATCCAAGTCGATATCAGTTACCCATGGTTTCAACTTCTCATTAGAGTGCGTTCAGTTCCATCTTCCTAGGTAACTTTTTCAAAACAACGTATGCGTAAATTGTATACAAACTATTGTTTGGCAATATAATATATTGTATAATATCATTCGCAACTGATAGTGAAACTATCTGAGATAGCCTTGAGTTGCCAGACTGATATTGATTTAGTCAGTGATAATCCGAGGTGAAGAGAAAATCCGAGCCACATTGGCATTCGAATCATCTAGAAATTTCCCATGATGATCTCAGTGAAAAGACTACCTACTTGCTAGTCTGGTCTCGTAGCTTACCTGATATATCGTCAGACTAATAATTCAGAGGTAAGCTGGCTTGAATCCTGCCGTAATCCAGATCATCATTTCGTATACAATGATCAACCAATACATTTATAATTTTAGAAATGATGGAGAAGAGTTGTAGTTCAGGTGGATGATTTTGATGTGGTTGTGTTCTCTCAGCTGCATAGTTAATTTGCGAAGCTTTCATTGTCCTACTAGGCAGCATCTTCAGCGCATACTTCAATTTGAAGTGAGGTTTTAGATTTAGTCATCTCTCCTGGTGACCACCTTGAACGTGATTGGATGTTTTTGTGTGTTTTCACACCTTCTAGGTTAATTGTATTGGAACTGATTGTTTCCTTGACTTGAACTTTGACCCTTTGTGTGTGAGATTTCCTTCTTATCGGTTGATAAATTTTGTCTATTTCGATGTGTCTATTGATTGATGATTCACTGGAATACCAGGCTTCTGAAAATTCTCTAGCATTCTATAATACCAAGAATGCTAAAGAATTTTCAGAAGTCTGGTAACACTAAGTGGAATCCAGGATGCGTATTTCGTCCTATTTTCGACTCGTCATCTGGATGTATCTGCATTCCCCAGTGAGTGATGATGTTCCCATCCAAGCTCGAACTCAGTGACCATAGTTTCAAACGCCAAAGCGATACGAACTAGACCACTTGGGTCACGAGAGCCACCTCTTGTGCATTGGCATTTGAAACTATGGTCACTGGGTTCGAGCTTGGGTGGGAACATCATCACTCACTGGGAAATGCAGGTACATCAAGATGACGAGTTCAAAATGGGACGAAATGCGCGTTATCCTGGATTCCACTGCTAGTCACCATCCACCAACTAAATGATAGATTTGCTTCAATTTACACAACACTATCACTGGATTGTCAAAATCATAAAGAAATTTCCACCAATTACACTGCTGAGTGGTAATTCTGTCCCGTATAATGAGCAAGGTGTTAAAAATCCACTTTCTAGTGTAAATCACATTTAAGGATAAGCTAATCTCATTTCTCAATACAACGAGATAAGGAATCTAATGCTCACAGTAATTTAGAGAATATGTTACTAAATTGTTCTAAAGAGTATGCCTTTTTATCTTATTGAATAGATTAAACCAAGTTAAAGTAAATTAAAGTTATTTCACAGATGAGAGTTACACAACCCAGTGAGAAGCATTCCTTAGAGTTTATTGTATTTTTCACTGGAAAAGTAAATGATACGTCTAACTGAAAAATAATGCCACAAAGGTGAGCAAAAGAAGGGTTGGTTGTATTCTGTTGGAAGTCGCATTGTATAGTTCTAATTGGTGTTTTTCAACCAATAAGGAAACGATACTTATTTCCTACAGGCTTTTTAAGGTAAACTGAGTAATTATTTGATAAAAGCTGCCTGTGATAATCACTGAATTTCAGGTAGAATATACCAGAAATGATAACCGATAAGAAGCTGTGGCCTTAAAGTGAACCAGCCAACAACCAATTGCATAACATTATTGATATAAGTATAAAACTTGAGCACTGTGGTAGGGTATAACTCCATTATAGATAAGATAAATCACACAGTGTTATACAGTAATATTAACTGACGACAACGTTTCGAGCACAAACTAAGGCTAATAATCAAATCAAGTCACTCTCACACCTTTCTTGCTTCATTTATATACATGAGTGAAATTGATGATTAGACACTTAAATAAGAGTCAATATGGCATAATGTACATTCAGAAATAATAGTATCAATGTTACCAGTTAAATACAGTCAGATGAGGAACAAGATACTTTTATAGTAAAATAAGTAAATTGTTAGAATGTTATGATGTACGTGAATTGAAATAGAATTTTAAGATTATTTATTGTCCTCCTCTGATTTGACTGGTGGTGATAATATCTTCCATATCTCTGATATATGCGTTGAGTCATTTCTGTTGCATGTGTTGGGTGTAGGGAGACTCGATGATCAGTTAGAATTCAGTAATCAGTCTCTCTCTACACCTACCTATACTACATCTTAGACTTTTAACCCTCTCGCACCACCGTAATGTGTGGCTGTGTGTTAATGCATGCAGTGTAATTGCTGAGCTTTTTTCTAAATTACTTACCTTTTCAGGGCCAACCATACTAACCTTAGATAAATTCTTATGTTCCAACAGTCTGACTACTCCCGATCTACTAGTTTGACCTATGTAGGTGACCTCACTCACAGTCATTCCAAGGTGTTTTGTAAGTTATATTATTCCGTCTAATTGTGTTCACCAGGTCCTTTAACCTACAGAGCTTGTCCCTGAGTGAATTTGTAGGTTTGAATGTCACCTCGATTCCTGCTTTATTGAAAATCCTACGCAGGGCCTCAGAGGTCCCCTCCCTCCTCATATGATATAACAGTAGATACCTTATATTCTCTCTTATTTATGTTATCATTATTAGTTTCACCATTATTTTAACTTTGCTTTTGACCTTTTTTGATATTCCTAATGAATTTTATAGGATAGTTATTCAAAACCAACGCCTCTTCTGTCTGTTTCATTTCATCATTAAGGTCTTTTTTGTGCTACTTAGTGCTATTGTTAGGTTTGTTAGACACTTAACTAAGCCTGCCTTCACAGACAGATAACGGATGAGATGAATTAAAATCTAAATATCTATTAGAATGCGTTGGCTTTTTATAAACGCTAGTGCGACATAACACTCTTGGCCATTTATTGGAACCTGAACGGAAAGCGTCGAGTTTGGCATAGGTTCGTGGGTGACGTGGAGGAGATCTCGGAAATAGCAAATGAAAGCTTATTGGTAGTTATGAAGGCAGCTGAGAAAAATCTCAGAGAAATAAATGACACCGAGAGTTTCCACTGATCCCCTATGTTCCTCTCAGAATGCAACAAATGACAAATAATAAAAATTATCAATACCCAACTAATGTGTTGTTTAATTGAATTTTAGATTTTCCCGCCGATTGATTGGACCAAATTGCTCGGTCTCAGGTTGACATGTCGGCTTCTTTTGCAGATGCTCTGATGCTGTCTGGGCATGTAATTAGAATTTAGTTGGTGAATGGTGACTAGCAGTGGAACCCAGTATGCGCATTTCGTCCTACTTGGGACTAATCAGTCGGATGTAATTGAATCCTCAGCGACTGATAATACTGCCATTGAGACTCGAATTAATGGAATTTTGAATAATAACTTGAACAGTTAAATATCTTTAAAAGTAATATGGTGTTATCTTAAACCAAGAATTCATGGAAAATAAACCAGTTTCATGGTAGTAAGTTATTAAGAAAATGGCAGCCATTATAAGGGGTGTTTAACTGCTCTTCCCCGCTTTTATATTATGAACTCATTGGGGCAATAAAATAAATAAAATCATTTAAAAGAACCGAGATTATATATCTTATGTTTATTTCCAACATCACTGCTTGTAGAAGACAGAAATAAGAATCTCAGGAAAGGATATCTTCAGCATACAACTCTTGCCAAACGACGTGTCACAATTACACGCTAATAACCTTACAATTAAATTCAAATTTCACGAAGATGAAATTCTCTGGGACTGCAGTCACTTTCAAACGCCTTAAATAACTACAAGAAACACCAGATCCCTGGTTAAACAAATGAATGTTGGTTAACTTTTAACATTTAACCTTGGCGGCCTGCTTAAATCTTGGGCTACCAAATACCTTAATCATTACAAATCATATTGCATCTAATTGCTCACTTCCAATTTTATTTTAAATAATTAAATTTTATTCTAATATGTCCTCAAATCGGATTATTTATCCTCGTGAGTATTTAATATCCTTAAAACCTACTGATCGGAAATGCCACAAAAAAGACAAAAAAAAGCATCACGCCGGGTGGCAAAGAGCCTTAAAAAACACCCCTATTCAATTTATGACCGTTCCTGCAATCATGAGTACTAACTGTCGCTCCCTGCCAGCCAAGATTAACTATCTTCAATCACTTGTGTCTTCCATTATATATCGAAATACTGGGATCATATCACTTCAAGAAACATGGCTACACGATCTGTACGATGACAATCTAGTGTATCTAAGTGATTTCAAACTATTCAGACAAGATCGATGCAGTTCTAGGAAGAAACGTGGTGGAGGTGTCGCCATCTTCATAAATTCACAATGGTGTACATCTAATAAAGTATGTTTCAAATTCTCTAGTGACAACATTGACTGCCTCACCGTCAAATGTCGACCTAAGCATTTGTCAAAATATAACTACATATACATCTCGAACATTTATATTGCACCTGGATGCAATTCCACTGAATTGTCTTTATTTGCTGATGAATTTACCTCCTTTGCTGCCACCTCCTTCGGAAACTCGTTGTCTATTGTTACTGGAGATTTCAATTCTTGTGATCACAATTTCCTTATTTCACTTGGTCATGATAACATTGTCAACTTCCCGACTCGAATGGATAATATTCTAGATCTTGTGTTCACAAATGACATAGGAATATTTGAAGCTCGGAAAAGAGCCCCACTACTTAACTCTGATCACTGCATCATAAGAGTATTGCCCAAGGTATATGGAAAGCTGCACAAAAGGGTCTTCTCCCACCTTGGAAAGAAAACACAACACAGATGCTATTCACAAGATAACATACAGAATCTAAGGACAATGTTAAAAGACACAAACTGGGACCTGTTTACTGAACAAGCTCTTGATAACACAATTAGTAACATAACACATTATCTCAATTTCTGTCTTGATGTTTGTTGTCCTAAAGAGACAATCTTCTTAAAGTTCGACCGTTTCGCGTCATCTCAACTCAAAAAGCTTCGCCGTCAAAAAGAGAGGTTATACAAAATGAAAAATAAATCTGGTGTTAAGAGAATAAACACTTTGATTAAAGCCGAATTACAAAGATTAAATACTCTCTATAACCAGAAGTTTCTTTCATGTAAATCCTCATCTAATATGTGGAAGCTATTAAAGGAAATCACAGGTGGTAAGCAAATAATGAATGATACTTCTGTCGATGTTGATATGCTAAATAAATCCTTCATATGTATCCCTGCAGATGTTATGATTCCCAAATCTAATAGTATAAATAATGACTGCTTTTCATGTTTTAACACGAATGATGTCCTCAAGTGTCTTCAATCTCTCAAACCTACCCAGTCCCTTGGTCCTGATGGAGTTCCTGCTGTTATCCTTAAGAAGTGTGCTGACATCTTATGTTACCCATTAACTGACATTTTCAATGAATCATTTTCCAAAAGTTTTATTCCTGACTCATGGAAAAATATCAAGGTTGTTCCAGTGCCCAAATCAACAAGTGGACCTACTGTCAAGTTTAGACCCATTGCTATTACCTCACCTTTTTTAAAAGTTATGGAAAGACTTATTTTACTTAATCTTGAACCGTCTTTAAAGCCTTTTAACGACCCCAACCAGTTTGCCTATAAACATAGTAGGTGTACCCTAGATGCCGCTGTAGTTCTATATCATAATATAGTCTCTAGTTTAGATAGAGGAGCCAAATATGTTCGGTGTGCCTTCCTTGATTACACATCTGCATTTGACTCTGTACCTAGGTCTCTCTTGTTAAGTAAGCTTGCTGCAACACAGAGTGAGAGCTGGATAAATAAGTGGTTGTATTCCTATTTTTCTGATAGGAAGCAGTACACTGTCTACAATGGAAAGTCCTCCCCTACCTCACTTACTTTAGCTGGTGTTCCTCAAGATGCTGTTCTTTCTCCTTTTCTGTTTTCTTTTTTCTTACATGACTTGCCCCATTCTGATGTAGCCACTTTTGTCAAGTATGCTGATGACCTCTCTGTCTCCATGCCTGTCAACTCTCAGTCCGACTGTTCCATATTAAATAACTTTCTCTCGGAAATTAGTCAGTGGTCCTTTTTTTTTTTTCTTAAGCTGAATCCGTCTAAATGTCAGGTAGTAAATTTTACTTTCAGACGAAAAAGTGACCTTCAACAACTAGCTAGCTCACATGGTCCCACTATCATAGACGGCATAGAGGTTGAAACTACATCAGATGTCAAGTACCTTGGACTGAGTATTTCCTCCGATCTTTCCTGGTCCTCTCACATCTTGCTAGTGACTAGAAAGATGTTTCGCTTAACGTTCTACCTTAGGAAGTTTAGGCAGTCTGGTATAAAGCAGTCTTTACTTTCTCAGTTTGTCAATTCCTGTATTCTACCCATCCCTCTTTACTGCTCCCCATTAATCTTTCCTGGACTACTTAAGAAAGACTTTGCTTCGCTGCGTAGGGCACTAAAAGCTGTTAGTAGGGCAAGTGGGATATCGTTAAACCAACTGGTTAACACCATAGTGGATAGACATATAATGTCATGTAAGAAACTAGCGAATACTATATTGTCAGACCCTGAGCATCCTCTCTATACACAGCTCTCTCCTTGCATATCATCTGGTAGAACTAGAAGTAACTATAGGAAGCTATATGCCAGGACTACCAAGTATAAAAACTCCACAATACCTTATCTGGCACAGCTGTTATGTGATGAGAAAACTGTTAGGCATGACATGATCAATTTACTGCGGCACTCTAACAAATAGTTCCCATTAGCTTTTGTTCTCCTTTCTTTGTTACTATTATATTGCTGCTCATATATTCTATTACAGACTAATTTTATATATCATATCCTGTGGTGCACTGTTTAAATATGTGAATGTAATGCTGTTCTTTTTTATTTTATTTCTTTTATTTCTCTTTCTTTTTGTTGTTGCTGCTTTATATTTGTAAATCCTTATAAAATTTATGAGGTAATTAGATGCAATATTGTAATGAACGCTGAAAATTCCATACCTGTACCACAAATACTGTTTGGAATAAAGCCATTATTATTATTATTATTCGGCTAAGTAGACTGCTTTCTGCAATATATATATATAGTATTAAGGTTAAGGTGGACAAATTTAGTACCAATTTTTATCGTTAGATTAGTTGTCAACCTCCAAGATTTCTTAGGAAATCTGATCAAAACGGACAATTACTGAAATCTCCATAAAAAGAACAGTAGCAATGAGGCGAACTTTTGTATTGGTGTATTTCATGGCGAATCGATTCTTAGATGTCAATCAGAATGACTGCTATCTAGCCCTGAGGTTCGAACACACATGCAATGTGGTAACTACCTTTACTAGCCCAACAAAAGCCACTACCTTTGAGCGATACGAGCGACATGTGTTCTCCAAAGGTTTAAGAATGTTTTTAGGGCATTTTATTGAATTAATCACCTTAGGCTGGTGTTTATATCTGGTGATTTTGTGGTTGATAAATATTCTGTAGCTCCATGCACAGTTATTTAATTTTTTAATGATTGCAAGGAAACTAAACACTGTTAGACTCAGGTATTCTGTCAGCAATTAGGTGACGAATTAAGCAGAATTTAGAATTCACCGGCCATTGGATATAATCTCAGTGACTGAATAGTCTTAGAGTCGATCCGTGGTAAGGTCATGGGTGTATCCTACTGAAGACTGCCAGACGACGATGAAATAGCTCTTATGTACTTCTTAGTTTTTCATGGTTCCTTTACTCACCTCAGTGTGTGATCAAACCTGACCAAACTTTTTTCAACATAAGTATTTAGTTCGGTAAATTAGCAGTAAAATTAGGTTTTGTTGTTGTTAGAATTCCTTAAGAATGATCTAGTAGGATATTTTCATCTCAACCACCCGCAGGATTAATCAGTAAAATACCTCCGCTCTTAACGATCTGTCCAGAAACATATAAATTCGGTTATAAAAAGATGCTCATGTTCTTACGGATGTTTCGCTATTTAATGCTAATAGCTTTATCAAAGTAGTATTATTAAACCGGAATTTACAAAATCTCAGCATTTATATATAACAGAGAGTTAAGAGGTGAGAAAATAGACTTAGGTCAAGCAGAATCCGACCTCGGTGAACTACCATTTATAGATTGCCTACTTAAGAGGAGGGAAAACGGACATTTTAGTACATCCATATTCAGGAAGAAAACCCATTCCAATAAATATTTAAACTTCAGATCACCATACACAACAGACATTAAATGTGACCGAAAAAGCAGTCCGAAAACATGGACCTTAACAGTCATCATTTCATATAGAGCAGAGACGTCAGAAGATATCAGAAGAGTACTCAATCAGATCGACATTGGAGTTTCCTTCAAAACATCAGACACACTACGAAACAACCTTCTCCATATAAAAGACCGAATCCCTAAAGATTCTCTATCTAATTGTGTCTATAAAACAAAATGCATGCAATGTAATGCGATATACATCGGACAAACATCGCCAGCGAGGAATCAAAACCAGAAGAAATGAACACCGTAGAGTATCTGTTCAACCACCGAGAAATTCGGTTGAATTAGAAAAACTTGAAAAATCATCAGCCATAGGTCTACACGCTACGCCGTAGAATCAGGCCACAAATTTGATTTTGACAATAGTGAAATCATCATCCAGAAAAAGCATTTCAGAAATCACAAAGAACGTCTAATATCATCAGAAGCACTCCATATCAAGTGGAATCCAAATTGTCTGAATAGGAATGACGGACTAAAACAGAATTTGACCTGATTACAACACCCACCTCCCCCATGATATGACAAAATCAACACGAATGTGATAAACAAGTTCACTATGTAAACACACACTGCTTTTATAATTTTACACACTGATCAAATCCAACAATCTACACTTGGTTTTGTTATCTTTACCAATTGATCAACTTGACAACGAAAAATGACCCCAGACTAACGAACGATGATCAAGTTAGTAAATTTTGTTTTGATATCATAACAGATGTACTATTACCTTTGTTATTTGGTTTATTGATCTTCATTGTTATTTTGACTTTCAATATGTCCCCTTTAACTTGACCTAAGTCTATTTTCTCATCTCTTTGTAATATATATGCCGAGATTTTGTAAATTCCGGTTTAATAATACTTTGATAAAGCTATTAGCAGCAGCATTAAATAGCGAAACGTCAGTAAAAACAAGTGTATCGTTCGCAATCAAACAAAATCCCTACAAAACCAATACTTGAAGATATATATTAATTCAGTGTTTAATATATTATCTGCAAACCAATAAAAGTAATATAAAGTGACTACTACTTATTAAACTGTTGATTCCAGACAGATATCATGTGAATTAAGCAAAATAAATATAATATAGGTCATGAGACTCATTTTTCTTACAATCTAAATGCTATTTAAGATATAACCTTACCTAAGTTTTGCGTATGTTGATCCAGTGCTCGTCTGATAACTTGAACTTTCTGGTTTTCATCCTAGGTGGGGTCATGGATGCGCAGATATAAACAGTCCCCAAGCACGACGAAATGACGGTCTATCTCAGTCCTCTAATTGTTGTGGCTTAATGATTAAATCTACTTTGAAATCGATTGAATCCGCACAAAACGAAAAATATATCAAAGTGCACATTGTTCCTTAAAGAATCATGTGAATAGCTTTGAGTTATTTCTGGCCTGTTGCATAACAACGATTCGTTCTTAAGTTTGAAAACCAGGGAGTACTACCTGACAGCTGTTTCGTCCTAGTTTGAGGCTGTTTGCCGGTACGCACCTACAGAATGAGGTTTGAACCAAGGACTTTCCGGTTACAAGGCAAGCTCGTAGACCATTCAGCCACTGGGTTCTGACTCAATAGCCCATGGATTCTAACTTCTTCTGATTCTTTCTTAAGCAACCGATTTCAAAGGTAAACTCTTGAGGTAGAATGCTTACCAGCCGTGCCCGCTGTCTCGGTTGGATCCTCAGCTGACACGCACAAAAACCTCAACTAGCCGGCAGTAATCCCTAGGCGTAAGGTTGACAATCCTTACTCATAAAAACGATATCATTTCTGAAACTTCAAAGTCTTGCGTTACACCAGGAATGAACCGAAAGACTACTTGTTATTATCATTATTTTTTAAAACAGAATACCATAACTCTACTTTATACTACTGAATTTGTCTCAATAGAAATGTAAATGTTAAAAACTCATCTCCTTTCATCAAAGGTAAAAACTATGATTTCTCTACAATATTCAAAGTGATCTATTTAGTTAACAAAAGAGGACTAAAAGGTAACGAATTGGAAATAGTGAATTTCTTGAATAGTGTCTTCATACGCCCTATTACTTGTTATAGCATATCGATAGAATGTTGAGTATTCTCTGAAAAAAATAAACCTGACTAATCAGAAGACTCACAGTGTAGTTTCCTACATCGCTTTTACTCGTTCCTTGCTTTTCGAGTGAAAAACTTTGGAGTTTCACCAATGGTGTCTTTCTATCTTTTTACCGCCTAGGGTCGCTAGCCTTACTTTCAACCTTACCTCTTTCCAGGATTTATGAACGCTCCGGGGGTTGAACCTACACCATGTGCTTTAATGGTGAAATTTCTACCATTAAGTCACTATCATGTCATTGATATTTGTTAAATTCGGTTCAATATAGCCAAAATATACATTCAGACATCTATAAAACATCCATATTGACCAAAGAATATCCTTTTCGATAATTTCCTTCTCCTCCGGCTCTACAATTATGTATATGTTTATATACATAGAATATTCTAGATTAGTAGTCAACAACAATATTAGCGTTTTTTAAATAATATCGATTTGTAAAGTAAGATCAGTGGAATTACAGTTCATTAAAGATGCTTAAATTATAATCATAATAAAAATATAATAGCAAACAGAATATCAACTAAAATCAAGGAAATTTCTACAAAATATTGAGGATCATTCAAACCTAGATGGCCAAGGTTAGGACAATGTCTGAACTAGCTTCTTTTGGATACATAAATTACGCTTTTTAATGTGGATCCCAATGGCCATCCTGAGCAGTATTTAGTAATGGAACTCTTAATGTGAAGTTAAGATTTGTTGGTATGCGGTGAATGACTTTGAAAGCTACCTGGTTAACATCAATCTTGTGTTCTGTATCCACAAGATGAGATAGAAAAAAAAGCATTCCCTGCTGCTAAATTACGCCGTGTCTTCAAAACCGCTCCTATTTTGCGTTCGGGAGTAAAAGATAAACTGCCTAATTTCGCCTCTTCCATGTTTATCTACCAATTTAACTGCTCCTATGGAGCCGGTTAAATAAGCCATACAATTAGGCATGTTTCTTGTCGGATTTCCGAACATCACCCTGCTTGGTTAAGTAGAGGACAAATAAAATTTATTCGTAGCGCTATTCTATCTCATCTTGTGGACAGAGAACACAAGATTGATGTTAACCAGGCGGCTTTCAAAGTCATCTACCGCATACCAACAAATCTTAACTTCACATTAAGAGTTCCATTACTAAATATTGCTGAGGCTGGCCGTTGGGATCCATATTATGAAGCCTAATTTATGCATCCAAAAGAAGTTAGTTCAGACATTATCCTTACCTTGGCCATCCAGGTTTGAATAATCCTCAATTTTTGTGAAATTTCCCTAATTTTAGTTGATATTCTATTCGCTGTTATATTTTTATTATTATCATAATTTAAGCATCTTTAATGAACTGTAATTGCATTGATCTTACTTTACAAATCGATATTATTTAAAAAACGCTAATATTGTTATTGACTACTAATCTAGAATATTCTATGTATATAAACATATATATATATATAATTGTAGAGCCGGAGGAGGAGGAAATTATCGAAAAGAATATTCTTTGCTCGATTATTTTGTGTTTTATAAATTCGGTTCACAGTAGGGTAAATTAGACGACTGGAACCCCAAATTATCTTTTGTACTAAAAACATCAATCTCCAATACTTGATTTACTAATTCCTAGAGACTTTAACACATGCCTAACAAATTATGACAATAGACTTCAAAGGAAATTAAGTTTCAAATATATACTCCCGTCTAGATTCTTGTATTCTACAATCAGTAATAAATTATTATTATTATTATTGTTCCCTTGGGTTCCTAGTGGAACATAGGGCTTCAACTGCACGTCTCCACTTGCTTCTGTCTTCTGCTGTACTTTTCACTTGCGTCCATGTCAGTCCATACTGTTTCATCTCCTCCTCACACGATCTCCTCCATGTCACCCTTGGACGTCCTACTCGCCGCTTCCCTCCAGGGTTCCACTCGAGCACTGGCCTGACGCCCGATGTCACCCAGCGGCCTCTTCAGCGAGTGTCCAATCCATCTACACTTTCTCCTGCATATTTGTTGAGCGATTGGTTCCTGTTTTGTTTGTTCCCATAGCTTCTTGTTGGTGATTCTTTCCGGCCATCTAATCTTCAGTATGGAGCGAAGACAGTTGTTGATAAAGGTCTGCAACAGGCTGTTGGAAATATTCTTTGTGACCCGCCAAGTTTCTGATCCGTATAGAAGAAGTGACTGACTTGACGTTTGTATTGAAAATACTAATTTTGTTGTTGATGTTGAGTGACGAAGATTTCCAGATTGGTTTCAGGTTGATGAATGTGTTTCTCGCCTTCCCGATTCTCGATTTGACATCCTCGTCCGTTCCTCCTGCCTGTAGTTGAGACAATGCTCCCTAGATAAGTGAATGAAGTAACCTCTTTCAAATCCCTCCCGTTGATGGTGATTGGCACTGGATGTTGCTGCTGTTGTTGGTTGGTTATTTCCATAACCTCCGTCTTGTCTATGTTCACCTGGAGTGCTGTATTTGCTGCTTCTTTGACCAGTTTGTCGGTTTTTGCTTGTAAGTCTTCGATTTTGCAGTAGTAAATATTTATAGTCAAATATCTAACATGCACAGACCAAACCACCTTGTCATTAAAAATTGTCTATTGATAGAATAGCACGAAAACCAACTTTGATAAATAAAAATAAAATATTAAATTCACAAATCGAAACTCTAACACCTGTAGATTAATCCTACATCAATTTGTTTTCCCCACTACTGGTGTTTATTTTGTTTTACTGGTTGGGGCTCTACAAACCTCACGCCCGACCTTCCGTCTTTACCGAGTTTTAATAACTGTCTTTAGAGGTAAAGGAATGCCTAGGCCCCGGGATCGAACCCTGGATCACCTGATCTGACGCTCAAAGTAATCAGAATAAAAGCATACAATAAAAAATAACACACTTGCATAACATCTACTCACCTTCTTCTGATCCTGTAAGACCACTACTCTGACCTTGTGAATGTAACAAATTTTCACTTGCCAATAATGGTGATTGCCTGTAAACTGAATCAGTCCCCTGTGAACTAGGCTCTGATTGAGCACCTGGCTTAAAACGTTGTTCTCTTCTAGCCGTCGGTATAGTACTCAATGCACTTTTACTCCGAAATACATTACTACTTCTATTTTTCATAGGTATTTGTTCAGACAAAGCATTGGGATTATTATTACCGAGTTCATTGCTTCCTGAATTCATCTGTTCTGCATCAGTACTACTGTGTGTTTGTGGTTTAATTCCATAATCCTGTAGTGTTGTAATATCATCACTATGAAATCTTGCATGATATGTATCCTTGAGTAAACCTTTTTGTAAAGATTTATGTGAATCTGATGTATGCTTTCTTTGTGTACTACTACTACTACTACTTGATGTCGGTAGTCTAGTTATATCGACATCAGAAGAAGTCGATGTCGGATCTGTGTTTGGAGTTTCTTCAAAACTTGCTTGACGTTTTATATCTGATAAAGGATGAAGTTTTGAAGAGGTTGTTTTCACTGTACGCCTGCTGCATAGACTACTTTTATTCAACTTAGCTATTTGATTAAATTGTTGAGCTATACTATCTGGAATAACATCGGAATTTAATAAGTTCACTGTGATTAGGTCCACTTTGGGATTAACATTAGCTGGAGTAGGTGTCGTCGCCATTGTCGTCGTCGTTGGAGTTGTTGTACCAGTAATCGGTGTACTTCCAGTCGTAATATTTGCCATTGTATCAATAGTATTAGCCATAGTAGTAATCATAGTAGCATCAGTACTGGAGGCCTCTGTTGTCGCGCTGATAATCTCGCCTTCATCTTTTCTTTCACTGCCTACTATACTCTCAGCTTTATTGATAAGTGATTTCCCTAGATCACGTAGAATTTTATCTGTACTAGTTTGTGGCGGGGATTCCGTGATAGAAAGAAACTCTTTGCCTAAAATTTCTGGAGATGTATTCGAACTGCCTATCGCCAATGGGAGGTAATATATATGTTCAGTGTTGTGCTGTGGAATTTCTTCTCCTTCCCCTTCCCCTTCTTCTTCTTCTTCTCCTTCAACAGCTATATTGAATACTTTCAAAACTGATGATGACGATGATTCATCTTCTTTAGTGTTCGATGATGAATAATAATCAGACTGTATAGAACTACTCTTATTCATGATATCACCAGTTTCAGAGATTATATTTGTATCATTCAATGAATCATTATTGATTTTTTCTCCTCCCCTTCCTCCTACTCCTTCATCTACTTCTTCTTCTTCTATGTTAGATATTTTTTCAATCGATTTTGTGCTTAATTCCTCATCATTTAAACTAGAAGTAGTAGTAGCAGTATTCATTGTGTTTTTTTTTATTATTGAACGTTGATCACTTGAACATTGAACACTTGAATGTTGAACACTTTTTAGTTGTTAGAATAGCAAAGTTAAGGCAGAGTTTTTTTTTTTGAATATAAATCATTGAATCATTATTATTGTTTCTTTCTTTCTTCAATTATTTCCGGGCCTCCTGATTTGATTTTATGCAAAAGTTGTGCTGGATTTCTTGAAATATAAAATATTCATCAATTTTTCCTGTGTTTTCCGGTGAATTTACGTAAACAGTAAAACTGGTAAGTGCAACAAGAAGAAGAAACAGAAAAAAAAATAAGTGACGAGGTGAAGAATGGAAATACGTCAAGTGAAATAGGATGTGGATTATATTATATATATATATATATGCTGAATACAAACAACCTGTGCCCATAAATATATTATGAAATATCAATTTTCTCCCTTGAAAACATGCACACACACACACACAACTACAACAAAAAAACTAACAAAATAAATGTGTGTTCTAGGCAAAAATGGTAATCAATCAAAAGTGAAGTTTTCACGAGATAAACAACCAATCAGAATGCGTGTGTGTTGTGCGTATGTGTGTGTTCAATACTTTGCCTTAGTGTAACGCCCACACATATATATATATATACATGTGCACAGCATTGGGATAATATGTGATCACGTGATATAATTCAGTACTACTACTAATACAAATACTATTACACTTTTGATTAGTTGATACAAGTTGTACTGCCTCAGTTAGATGGTTAGTTAGTTTGTTTGTTTGTATTGTGTGTTGTGTTGCAGTTGGTCGTTCAAGGCGTATTTATCCTGATTATAAGATGACCCACAAAGAAAACAAAGGAAATCTATTTAGCAGGAGAAATCTTGAACTTGAAGAAAAATAAAGCATCACTTTTTGTGTAAGGCAGACAGAAGTAACAGACATACGCGTATACACAATATGTGTGATTATGCCTACCCTAGACAGTATGAAGCACAGTGATGAGTGTACAATGAGATGTTGTGTGCTTCTTCATCTTCTTCCCCTCTCCTACTTCTTTCTCTACAGGTGTTATTTTTATTCTCATTTCTAGAAGTTGTTTAATAAATAAATGCAAAAAACAAACTTTAAAAATTCCTCTGTGTGTTGTACACTCACTGGACATTGAATCGTTTTGGGGGAAAAATTGATTTTTATTTATTAAATAGACATGTTGGGCATTCATTGCTTTTCGGTTGGTTGTTAGATTTCGTCATGAATAGGGGACATTGAAAACCAAGGGGCATTGGACAACTGTTTCGTTCTATTTCTGGGGACTCCTCAGTTGCGTTCACCCACGCATGACCCAAAATGAAAGCCAACCTGTAACCATCAGGTTACGAAACCAAGCCTGTTGACCATTCAACCAATATTTTGATGTGGTTGTGTTCTCTGAGCTGGATAGTTAATTTGCGAAGCTTTCATCGCCCTACTAGGCGACATCTTCAGCGCATACTTCAATTTGAAGTGAGCTTTAAGATTTCTCCACGAGTTTATTAATCATCTCTCCTGGTGGGTGACGTTGAACGGGATTAATTCTTTTATGTGTTTTCACACCTTCTAGGTTACTTGTATTGTAACTCATTGTTTCTTTGACTTGAACAGCGAAAGAAGATAAAACCAACATCATCTACAAAATTAATTGCAACAACTGCGAAAAACACTAAATCGGCCAAAGTGGACGTCCCCTTCGTCTCCGTATCCACGAACATAAGCTAGCCGTCAAAAGACATGACATCCACTCCCTCATATCACTACATACAGACAACCACGGACATCAATTCAACTGGGATAACCAACGTTCAAATATTAGACAGAGGAAACATCAAGAATGCGAGAGAATTTTTAGAAGCCTGTCTAGTGTTCCAGTGAATCTCCAATCAATAGACACATCGAGATAGACAAAATTTATCAACCGATAAGAAAGAAACCTCACACACTAAGGGTCAAAGTTCAAGTCGAAGAAACAATCAGTTCCAATACAAGTAGCCTAGAGTGTGTGAAAACACACAAAAACATCCAATCACGTTCAAGGTGGTCACCAGGAGAGATGGTGACTAACAAACTCGTGGAGAAATCTAAAAGCTCACTTCCTCGAATTGAAATATGCCCTGAAGATGTCGCCTAGTAGGGCTATGAAAGCTTCACAAATTAACTATCCAGCTCAGAGAACACATCCACATCAAAATCACCCACCTGAGTTACAAATCTTCTCTATCATATTCAGCCATTATTTTTAATTATAGCTTGATTCCACACCGTAATTTTGGTACAGGTATAGAATTTTCAGCATGTGATATCGGTAGTCTAAATTTTGCAAGCCAACCAATTGTTATCGGGTGTGCATCGGTATGGGGTTTGAACCGCAGACTATTTGCATGGTCGGCGAGAGCCCTAACCGCTGTGCTACTGACTCTGGAATACATTGATCTGTGGATCCTAACTTTGTCAACTCATGATGTAGCGCCATTCTCAACAATACTTTATGTCAGTGTCCACTTCACCTTGATATGGTTCACCCTACTGCTTAGACAACTTGTCACTAAAACTCCACCCAGTAGCCATCAATGATCAAGAGATTGATATCAAGATAATTCGATTTGTGCGTATTATTATTGTTCCCTTGGGTTCCTAGTGGAACAGAGGGCTTCAACTACACGTCTCCACTTGCTTCTGTCTTCTGCTGTACTTTTCACTTGCATCCATGTTAGTCCATACTGTTTCAACTCCTCTTCACACGATCTCCTCCATGTCACCCTTGGACGTCCCATTCGCCGCTTCCCTCCAGGGTTCCACTCGAGCACTGGCCTGACGCGCGATGTCACCCAGCGGCCTCCTCAGCGAGTGTCAAATCCATCTACACTTTCTCCTGCATATTTGTTGGGCGATTGGTTCTTGTTTTGTTTCTTCCCATAGTTTCTTGTTGGTGATTCTTTCCGGCCATCTGATCTTCAGTATAGAGGGAAGACAGTTGTTGATAAAGGTCTGCAACAGGCTGTTGGAAATATTCTTTGTGACCCGCCAAGTTTCTGATCCGTATAGAAGAAGAACTGACTTGACGTTTGTATTGAAAATCCGAATTTTGTTGTTGATGCAGGCTGAGTGACGAAGATTTCCAGATTGGTTTCAGGTTGATGAATGTGTTTCTCGCCTTCCCGATTCTCGATTTGACATCCTCGTCCGTTCCTCCTGTAGTTGAGACAATGCTCCCTAGATAAGTGAATTAAGTGACCTCTTTCAAATCCCTCCCGTTTATGGTGGTTGGCGCTGGATGTTGCTGCTGTTGTTGTTGGTTGGTTGGTTATTTTCACAACCTCCGTCTTGTCTATGTTCACCTGGAGTCCTGTCTTCTCTGGCTGCTTCTTCGACCAGTTTGTCGGTTTTCGCTTGTAAGTCTTCGATTTTGTGTGACATCAAACATAAATCATCCACGCGCGAAATCCAGGTCTTCTAGGTTCTTCACGTCGGTCCAGGATATCCCTGTCTTCTCGTCTCCCACTGTCTGACGCATAATCCAGTCCACCACAATTAGGAATATCATTGGTGATAATAAGCACCCTTGTCTGACTCCTGTGTTTACTCCAAACGCCTCGCTGAGTTTTCCGTTGTGGATCACTTGACATGTGCCGTTGTCGTACAGCTGTTGAATAAGGTTGATGAATATTTGGGGTACGCCGTAGTACTCGAGTAGTTTCCAAATTACTTCGCGGTCAACGCTGTCGAAGGCCTTCTCAAAGTCTATAAACGATTTGTGGGTAAAATGGATTAGTTTTAATTGTTAGATTTCGTCACGAATGCTGTCCTGAAGCTGTACTGAGAAGTTGTGACACCCAAGGGTCCATTACATCAACGTGAAGTGGATGCTGTATCACGAGATGACAAAGTTAGAATTCCGTTTCTTCACGTGGAACTAACAAGAAGAACTGATGGGAGCCTAAGAAGATCGATTCATAGTGAAGCTACTTGGAATGCTCAACTAACAAGCTTCTATAGCTGGGTACTCATCCAACAAAGACAGAATTTAATTTAATCACTTCCCACCCGCATCCGATGCATCTGTAGTTCCAAAGTGGATACACACCAAGATTCATTGATAAAAATATCAAAACAAGAATTTGGAGAAATGGAACTTCCCTTGCGCCTATAAAGAAACTCTACATGAACTTGGATTTCAAGGGAGATTTAATAGGCGATATTCTCAATCGAAGGATCACATCATCTCTGAGAAGAATATTCTTTGCAGCAACGCTTAGAACAGTCTTCTCCAGGCGCCCATCGATCTGCAGAAACCTTAAGTAAGAGACCCTGCATCTGACCACTTCTATGTGCATATTCCAGTTCACCTGCTGAGATAGAGCCAGGTGCATCGGCCGTTCGACGCGAATCCTGTCCAAGAGGATTCAAGAACACCATCCAGCATGGTGGCGAATAGGCAATAGTGGCGCAATTAGGAATGCGATAATTGAACACCTGGTTAACACTGATCATTCCATCTCAACAAACGCCTCCTGCATCAAAGTAATCCACAGAGTCAAGAATAACCTACCAAAGGCAATGTGGTTTCGTCTTCTTTGTATCGCTGAAGCTGTGACCATTCACATAGAAAAACCGGAGCTGTGCATACAAAAGAGAATAACTCAACCACTTCTACTGTCATGGTAACAACTTTGTTGATTTTTGATGACTTAATTTTGTTTGTTTGTCTGTTCTTTAATTGCTTATAATTCTTGTATTCATTTAGAACTCTTACTTAATTTCGTATTCTCTACTTTGTTCCTTTGTGCATCCTGAGTGAAACTCAATCATCAAACTATTCATATCATAACTACATAACTTCTTTTTGCCAATTGTTTGTGACAACTCATCACCTTTGTTACTACCCTAATTTCATTAACACCCAGTTTTCTTGACTGATCTTGTATTACGTAACTCTAATTACCAATCTTCACCTGTTTGGTTAAAATAACTATAACCAATTGTTTTTTTAATTGGTGGATGGTGACTAGCAGTGGAATCCAGGATGCGCATTTCGTCCTATTTGGGACTCGTCATCTGGATGTACCTGCATTTCTCAGTGAGTGATGATGTTCCCACTGAGGCTCGAACCCAGTGCCCATAGTTTCCAACGCCAAAGCGTTATCCACTAGACCACTTGGTTCACGAGAGCCACCTCTTGTGCAACGGGTCATATTGATTTAATTCAATTTTAGATTTTTCCCGTCGATTGATTGGACCGAAGTGCTCGGTCTCAATTAAATGCCCAGGCATCGTCGAAGCATCTGCTCAAGAAGCCGACATGTCAACCTGAGACCGAGCACTTCGGTCCAATCAATCGACGGGAAAAATCTAAAATTGAATTAAATCAATTGTTTTTTTGTTTGACAAACTTAATGTACATATACATACAAAATAACACATATATATTTGCGATTGTCCAGCTAAGAAAATGAATTCACCGAAAAGAGACTCTTCGCTGAACTACATGGTTTGTTTTCATTAAAGTTATAATTCGCGGGTAAATAAATTCCAGCCCAAATGTCTGATTAATCAACGAGTTTGACCTCGTAACCTCGTAAGGTCATGGGCTTAATCCCTGGTGTGGGGCACAAGTGCGCGCTTTTGAAGAATCCCGAAACAGATGTTTGGTGCCCTCTGGTTTTCAATGATCTGTCTAACTGATGTTGGCTTGCGACTAAATCTAACTATGGAAATTAATCCGAAATCCCTGCCGATCCCATCATCTCAATTCGCTGGTTTAACTCAGTGGGTGTAGTAGAGTGGACAGCTGATGTGTATTCGCCTTGAAATTAATTAATTAATTTATTCAATGATATAATGCTTCCCAACCAAGAATGTGGTCTGGGTTCAATTCCCAGAAGATGAACTTCTAAACATCCTATAGTTTTTGAAAAGGATGGTTACTGAACAAAGAATTTTTTTTCGATAACCCCTTCTTCATCGGGTTCTACACTTATATATACAACACAGTAAATGAATGAGTGTTATTATTAACAACATTAATATTTAAATGATATTGAATCAATAATATCAAAAGATTACAGTTCAACAGCATCAACATAACAATACACTGAATATCAGAATAATTAGGAAAGATAATAATACAAATTCATGAATTTTCGGTCTCCACTGAAGGCCGTGGCAGTAGTAGTGGCTGGACTTGCTGGTTGTTTCACGAGAATCGTGATAGCCTCTGCTGTTTGTTTTTGGCAATTTACTTGGTACCCAGTAGATGATATAGAAGGATTCTTCAGTTCTGTCTTTGTGGCCGATTTGGACTGCTCATGATTTTTACTACACCTTTATTCAGCCGCACTGGTAGATGTTCCCCGGCACGAAAAGTCAAGTTCCTAGAACAATGGCTGACTGGTAGTAAGAGGAATTTGGATGTGAGGCTAGTGAACCCACCCAGCAAATAAGACAACATCAATGCTACTGAAAATCCGAAGCTTAAAGCTTGAGGCCTTATAGATCCACTATGAACACAAGGGATGAAAGATAGTCAATCGAGAATGATCAGTTTTGAAATTTAAAGACATACGATGTTTTTGTCAAGTGGGAAATATCTTTAAGCTCAGCTGGTAAGACACCGGTTCGGTAAATGGGAAGCTACTGGTTTGAATTTTAATGCGATGCAGATTTTTACTCAACTGTAAGTTATTACCCATAACAAAAAGATTATATAGTTTTTAACCCACCTCTTCTCTCGTGCTTTTGGAGACTGTGACCATCTGAATAGGCAAATAAAGATGAAGTCAGACACGGACAGAAGTGGTTATAACTCCACAGTGCATCGATTTGACAAATGGTAAAGACATTTATTATCCGGACGCTTAAATGTTAATTACTAACTAAAAAGATGCTTAAGGTTATTTTGATTATATTACATGGATAAATAATCGACGACAGTTTGACCGATTCTGAAGGTTGTTCAGAAGCTTACAATTTATTCGCCTGCTAGTCTCACGTTCAACCTTCCCTCTTTCTTGATTTACTGTCGGTTACTTAACTAAACAAAGTTTAAGCCTGTAAGGACACTGAACCCGGACTACATGAAAATTTGAAGGATATTCTGCCACTGAACTACCGATGAATTCTTTTTACCTATCTTCTCTAGCTCATTGATGGTTACTAGATGGATAACCTGAAGATGTATTAGGATCCCTCATGTCGAGGTGAAATGGATGCTCATCGAAGGTACTGGCTGGAGTGTCGGTGAATTATTAGTTGACAGAAGTTAGAATTTATGGATCATTTACTACCTAATCAAATGACTGAATAGTCATCTAGCTCAGCCTCGTAACCTGAAGGTCTCCAGTTCGAGCCCTAGCGGGGTTGTGGGTGTACAGCACTGAAGAGTCCTACACCAAGATGAAACAGATATCAAGTGTTTCTAATATTGAATGATCTCTGATTCGTTTTAGTTCCTGACTAAATCTACATTGAAATTTGTCTTTTGTGTTTAAATGTCAACCAGATGATTGTGTGATCAGTGCACCTTCCTGTCTTAAGACTGACTGTATAAATGTCATACCAGGATAACGTACCATTGATGTATCTACTATTTAGCAACCCATTTCTTTCAAATCACATCTCTAATGAGTACAGTTACTTAAGCATCAAACAGAATATCTTGAATAATATGTGGACTTATATATGTCAAAAATCAAGTTCACCCTAAACCGCTTGAAAAAATTTGGGCATTGAGTATATGATATTCATTATAATAAGGCTTTTGTATTTCCCAATGAATGAAAAACAAAACGATATTGCTATTTTTGCTGACGTTTCGCTATTTAATGCTGCTGCTAATAGCTTTATCAAAGTATTATTAAACCGGGATTTACAAAATCTCAGCATATATATTACAAAGAGTTAAGAGGTGAGAAAATAGACTTAGATCAAGTTAAAGGGGACATATTGAAAGTCAAAATAACAATGAAGATCAATAAACCAAATAACAGAGGTAATAGTACATCTGTTATGGTATCAAAACAAAATTTACTAACTTGATCATCGTTCGTTAGTCTGGGGTCATTTTTCGTTGTCAAGTTGGTCAATTGGTGGTGAAGATAACAAAACCAAGTGTAGATTGTTGGATTTGATCAGTGTGTAAAATTATAAAAGCAGTGTGTGTTTACACAGTGAACTTGTTTATCACATTCGTGTTGGTTTTGTCACTTCATGGGGGAGGGAGGAGTTGCAACCAGGTCAAATTCTGTTTTAGTCCATCATTCTTCTATTCAGACAATTTGGATTCCACTTGATATGGAGTGCTTCTGATGATATTAGACGTTCTTTGTGATTTCTGAAATGCTTTTTCTGCATGATGATTTCACTATTGTCAAAATCAAATTTGTGGCCTGATTCTACGGCGTAGCGTGTAGACCTATGGCTGATGATTTTTCAAGCTTTTCTAGTTCAACTGGATTTCTCGGTGGTCGAAGAGATGCTCTCCGGTGTTCATTTCTTCTGATTTTGATTTCTCGCTAGCGATGTTTGTTCGATGTATATCGCATCACATTCCAAGCATTTTATTTTATAGACACAATTAGATAGAGAATCTTTAGGGATTTGGTCTTTTATATGGACAAGGTTGTTTCGTAGTGTGTCTGATGTTTTGAAGAAAACTCTAATGTCGATCTGATTGGGTAGTCTTCTGATATCGTCTGACGCCTCTGCTCCATATGGAATGACGACTGTTGATGTCCATGTTTTCGGAATGCGTTTTCGGTCATACTTAATGTCTGTGTTGATTTTGTTGATGAAGTTCCTTTGGTAGTTGTTTTGCTTGAGAGTTTCAGTAATGTTTGATATTTCTTCTTCTTTTTCTTTCTCATCTATTATCAGGGAGTGCGCTCCTCTAAGAAGACTTGAAACAACTGATACTTTTGCGCTGATGGGGTGTGATGACTTGAAGTCTAGATATTTATTGGAATGGGTTTTCTTCCTGAATATGGATATACTAAGATGTCCGTTTTCCCTCCTCTTAACTAGTCAGGCTGTCTAGAAATGGTTGTTCACCGACGTCTGATTCTGCTTTTGAAATAAACTGGATTCTGGGAGATACACAGTTTGATTTCTCCAGGAATGAACTGTGTAGATCTCGTTTTAGCACTACAAAAGTACCGTCTACATATCTTAACCATATTTTAGGAGTGAGTATGCCTGAAATGATGTTATCTTCGAATCTACTCATGAAAAGGTCAGCGACTGTTGGGGAGACAATATTGAAATCATCATGCAGAAAAAGCATTTCAGAAATCACAAAGAACGTCTAATACATCAGAAGCACTTCACATCAAGTGGAATCGTAATTGTCTGAATAGGAATGATGGACTAAAACAGAATTTGACCTGATTACAACACCCACCTCCCCCATGATATGACAAAATCAACACGAAATCAAGTGTAGATTGTTGGATTTGATCAGTGTTTAAAGTAATAAAGCAGCGTGTGTTTACATAATGAACTTGCTTATCACATTCGTATTGATTTTATCACTTCATGGGGGAGGTAGGTGTTGTAACAGGGTCAGATTATGTTTTAGTCCATCATTCCTATTCAGGCAATTTGGATTCCACTAGTTTTTTACACACACTGATCAAATCCAACAATCTACACTTGGTTTTGTTATCTTCCACCAATTGACCAACTTGACAACGAAAAATGACCCCAGACTAACGAACGATGATCAAGTTAGTAAATTTTGTTTTGATACCATAACAGATGTACTATTACCTTTGTTATTTGGTTTATTGATCTTCATTGTTATTTTGACTTTCAATATGTCCCCTTTAACTTGATCTAAGTCTATTTTCTCACCTCTTAACTCTTTGTAATATATATGCTGAGATTTTGTAAATCCCGGTTTAATAATACTTTGATAAAGCTATTAGCAGCAGCATTAAATAGCGAAACGTCAGCAAAAATAGCAATATCGTTTTGTTTTCCATTCATTGGGAAATACAAAAGCCTTTATTATAATGAATATGTGGTCTTATCTAGTATCCATGTGATTATCACATCGCATCCAGGGAGTATTAGAATGCTTTTACAGATTACCTTTATTAAACATCTACCTAATTACTTTTATTTACAGGGTTCGAACGCCAACTTTTTACAGTGTTTCTTGAAGAAACATTTATGCCAGCTGATTCCTCGGTAATATTAATTGTGGATAACAAAATTCAAAAAAAATTCTCCAACCATTATGATGATATTGAAATGTGTATTCCAACACACCGATTCAGAGTTTATTAAATAATATTATAATATAAGGAAAACTCTAAGGTATCACAGAAACTATTCAAACAACAACAACATGGGCTGAAGACTGGATGTTTGTCACAACAGGAAAAAAATTAATCTATTATGTGCCTACCTAATAGCCAATTTAATCCCGGCATATACATTCAAGACTGAGTAAACTGTAGGCGGTAAAGGTTAGGAATCTGTTTTCCACAAATGTTTGTTGTCCTCATGTATTGTATCACTTGTGTATATAAACTGGATCCTGTTAAATAAAACTTTTATCAAGAGGCTGCTTTGTACTTTATTGGGTGAAAACTGTGAAAGCTTATATGCTGCCCTATTCAAGTAAGCTTTCTGTAAATTTATCCTTGTATTCAGTCATTTTCTGTTCGACTCAAAAATAGGCCTAAAAATGCAAGCCAAGTGCAAATTTCTTACTCACATTTAAGGCTGATATGATTTAATACACAGTTAAGTTTGCTTAATAGTGATGTCTTATCCTTTTACGAGGATGATCTTAGCGATCTTAGCAATCGAATAGCCAATCTGTTTTTTTATTGTAGATGAGATTTTATTTTGATAAATCACACAGTGTTCTACACTGATGACCACGTTTCGAGCACAAACTACTGCTGCTCATAATCATGTCATGTCACTCACACAACTTTCTTGCTTCATTTATACACATGAGTGAAATTCATTAGACATTTGGAAAAAAATCAGTATAGGATAATGTATATTCAGAAATAATAATATGAGTGTTATTTATCAAATACAATCGGATGGAGAATAAGACGAGTGTTTTTATAGTCATAATGAGTAACTTGTTAGAATGTTATAATGTTATTTGAATACATTTTAACATTATTTATTATCCTCCTCTGATTTGACTCACTGGTGGTAATAAAATCTTCCATATCTCTGGTATTTGCATTGAGTCATTTCTGTTGCATGTGTTGGGTGAACCACTCCAGATTCAGTAATCAATCCCTCTCTGTTTCCACCTACCTATATTATTTTTTAGAATTCTAACTCTGTCCACCCATCCTACTGTGTGCTTGTGTGTTAATGCATGCAGTGCTATAGCAGAGTTTTTTCTAAATTACTTAACTTCATGGGATCAATCATTGTTAAACTTAGCTAAATTCTTATGTAACGACGATCTGACTATCCCCGATCTACTAGTTTGACCTATGTAGTTCACCTAACTCACAGTCAATCAGATTTTTAACTTATAACATGGTTACATCAACCGCTAACGGTTCCACGGGACAGTAAATGAAAGCTTCATCCATTTTTTCGTAAGTACTCACGATTGAAGTTGTGATAAACGTTGTCACTACATAATATTGAATTATTCAAATATTTTGTAATTATAGTGAATGGAAGGCAGTTTGAGGATATGCACTCACAAAAAAATGCTTACTGTCTTAGTTGAAGGTAGGTTATTAAATAGTGAGTTCATGTTGAATGAGTATATTTACTAATCTCCAATATAGTCATTTAACAAGACAATCAGCAAGTTCAAGGCTATCTCTCAAAGAAAACTTATTTAAGTAGTCACGTAAAGGATACGAAATTTTCGTCAGGATTAACGCACCAAATAAGATTCGAAATTTGCTATTTACACAGCCCAAGGTGATATCCAACTAAAGTTTCCTTTTGAGACTGGAATTCCTCGGATCACAATATGGTGATCTGCGATTATGTGACTTACAAATCGCGAATTTGATTCGGTAAATTACCAGTTCGCATAAATATAGCTAGACAGAATTCTACTAATTTGTTCTGATATTGCCCTCTGAGATCAATCAAACTAGATACACTGCTGATGAGCTAGATTTCGAATGAACGAAACGGATATCTAGTGTTTACATAACTTTGCTCGGGTTAGCAAGCCTTATTGGTTGATATGAATAGTGTCCAACTACATGGGACAGTAAGTGTTCATTCCCATTTATTCTTACTCATGCTTTGTTATTGTTTCTCTCGTGTTCAACTTTATACTACTTACCACAAATAAGTACTATATTGTTACTGCATAACCATTATTGTTGTTTGCTGCTGAAGTTAATCCCACTTAATTTTCATTAATATTCTCAGAGGATTTCAGTAATTTCCAAATTCCCATTTACACATTTAGAAAAAAACAACAGATTGAGTGAAGAAATATGCTTTCCTTTTCAATTAGTTCCTCATTGTCAGCTGGCTCTACACTAATATGTAGTTTTTTACATTAAAATTTTACCCCTCAAATAGTTATTTTGGTTAATCAGTTTTAGTTTTATGGAGGTAAAATCAAGAGGTTAAAGGTCATCAAAACAATTAACTAATAGATGTTAGTAACTAGATATCCAGGTTTTAAAAGAGCGGTTATCTGTTCAGATGAGACACTGAACGACTACTGAACGTACTGCTGAAGAGTCCCAAACTAGGACGGAGGAAATGTAACAACAGAAGACAAAGCTCAGGCAACAGATCATTTATTAAGGAAATCAACGCATATTTATATATGTTTTCATGCACATTACTATGGATATGTAAACAAACAAACACAGTCTTCTGATTGGTTGTTTCTCACTGAAAGTTAATCTTTCATCTCTTTGTGACTGTTTCTTGAATGTCAGATCATCTATATGTTAACTGTATCCGCCTACGCAAAGTCTGCTGTGGTCGGTTTTGAATCAATCTTTGTTCATATTTTCTCACGACAAATCTTGAGAACGTAAACATTGACGTCAATTACTGTCTACCAATTTGGCTAGTAGACAGCTCTCACCACAGAAACAGCTGTCCAGTAGTCCCGGGTTTTCCAGTGGTTCTGTAACTGAAGTCAGCTCATGATGAGATCCTCCATCCCATTCAACAAAATCCCTACAAAACCAATACTAGAAAATTAATCTGATGCTCACTAGTGACTGGCCCTATTCAGGCAATGACCTGGGGTTCTAGTGGGAAGTCGTGACCAGTAAGGTAGAGCAGGTTGAAGATGAGGCAGTAACTCATCGAAGAAGACATTGCGAAATTGTCGCGCTATGTCGTGAATTGGCAGAAGTTAGAATTCATGCACTGGTCATTGGATCGTGTCCCAGTGGCTCAATGGTCTACGAGCTCGCCTTGTAACCAGAAGGTCCTGGGTTCGAACCTTGGTGGTGGGTGCGTACTGATGAAGAGTCTCAAACTAGGACGGAGGAAACAGATATCCAGTACTACCAAGTTTTCCAGTGGTTCTGTAACTGATGTCGGCTCATGATGAAATCCTCCATCCAATCAAACAAAATCAATACAAAACCAATACTTAAAAATTCATTAATAACCGCAATCTACTAAGGAGAATCGGATATCAAACTAAATTCGTGAACAGATACATGAACTCAGAAAGTAAAAAGTCGAAATTGCCGACTGTCTCCGAAAAATCAGTCTTTTTAAAGTTACAATTCATGGATGATGTCAATCATGAAATCTTATCACAACGTCTGTGCAGCTAAGCAATGCTGTGTATTCGCTAACCGACCAATACTTAGTTCAAGAAATAAAGTCAGACTGCTTTGTTTCGCCTCTTCCATGTGTATTTACCAGTTTAACTGCCCATGAGGAGTTAGTTACATTAGGTGTACGATGAATTAAGTTCATCGTCGAATTTCTGAACGCCTCTCATTTTGGTCTGGCAAAGATCCGAATAAAGCTATACGCAGATCAATACTACCTTATCTCATCGATACTGGACATCGAGTTGACTTCAGCAAAGCTTTTAAGGTTATTTCACGTATATCACCCGACTTCTCGCATGATCTACGAGTACAACTTTTACATACAGCAGAGACAATCGGAATTCATCTGAACAAGCCAAATCTCTGTGTGTTCAGAAGAAGTTTGTACAGCCCATTTCTTTGTCATGGCCAACTACATAATATGTACTAAGTTTTTAAAGACGATTTTCCCCTTCCCCTTGTAACTATCTTTTAACTTCGTTAATTTTTTTCGATTTTTACAATTCTAGCTAATTCGATTAACTTGTTTGTATTTTACGTAACTCTTCTGAGTCATCCTATTCTTCTTAGTCATCATTAATATTTTACAAATTCATGAGCTGACATAGTTAGAGAACCATTGGAAAACCTGGGAGTACTGGACAGCTGTTTCGTCCTAGTTTGGGACTCTTCAGCAGTACGCACCCACCGGGATTCGAACCCAGGACCTCTGGTTACAAGGCGAGGTCGTATACCATTAAGCCACTGGGACCCGATCCAATGGTCCATGAATTCTAACTTCTGCCAATTCACGACATACGCGCCTCTTCTTGATTATGTAATAACTTTCTGCTAACGTCTAAGAATCAAATTGTCTTCAATTCCGTAATTAATTTTCACCCCTCCTTTAAAACTTAGATATCTTGTTACTAACATCTATTAGTTAATTGATTTGGTGACCTTTAACCTCTTAATTTCACCCCCACACACCACTATACCTGAAACTGATTAACAAAAATAACCACTTGCTTGGTAAAATTTTGCTGTAAAAAACTATATAGTAGTGTAGGGCCAGCTGATGATGAGGAACTAATTGAAAAGGAATGCATATGAAATTAATAGTGTTCTCTGAGCTGGTTGGTTTAGTTGCGAAACTTTCGTCGTCCTTCTGGACAACATCTTCAGCGCCATATTTAGCACAAAGTGAACACTATTAATTTCAAATCATCCACCTGAGCTACAAATCTTCTCTATTATTTCAAGGAATGCATATTCCTTCACCCAATCTGTTATTAATATTCGGTTAGATCCACAGTAATTATCTTCTTATAGTTAAATGGTACCTGATGTATATGCTTCATTTATATACCCCTCTGTGTTGAACATTGTTTATCCAAACCCCCTTTATTCTTTGTTTGACATTCGCATGCTGCTTAATCGGACCATGGATTGCCCTTGGCATAACTTTGCTGTTTTTCCTTATTGACTCACAGTGACAGTGCATTTAATGGCGTTCAGCCATAAAAACCTCATTATTTGAATGCCGTAGTTTAAAAAATCCTGTATTTGAGATTTTAAGCTTACCTTTACCGACTGGTTTAATTAATCGACTAGACTACAGTTCTGGATTTCTTAGAAGAAATCGACAACAACAAAGTACATTTTGTCATATGAAAAAGAGAAGACGTTCAGCGAAGAGACTCTTTTCGGCGAATTCATTCACATAGCTGTACAATCGTATTTATATATAATTGTGTGTGTGTGTACATGAGGTTTGTCAAGTTTTGATCATTAATCAGGTAATACAAGAATGATCTAATATAGAAACAAGATTAATTAGACAGCAACTAAAGTAAGATTGAATTAGTGAGTTAGATGACGTAATATAATTGACTAAAATGTTTCAACTTAGATCAGGGTAGCAACAGAGGTAATCACAGGTAGAGGCTAAGTAGAAGTGAAACTGAGCAAATAAGTTGGATGACGTAACATAAATGACTAGAAATTGAGCGTTGTTCAAGTCAGTAACAGTGGTAGTGAGGTGCAGAAATTAAATCGGGTGGGGGTAGAGAACAAGAAAAATGAAAATGTAAAATGTTACAATTGAGAAGACAAAATAATACTAATGAAGAGACAGAAGAAAAGATTAGGTAGAATTTACTTGTCGGGTATTAAGACAGATTACGTCCATTGCAAGTGTAGTGATTGAACGAACTTCTTCTGTATGCAGAGTTCAGGACTTAGCAAGTGAATCGCCATTGCTTCTGCAGTTTGAAGAAGTCTGATTCGTACACCTTTAGGAAGACTACTTCTTACTCTGTAGACGACTTTGAAGTTTGTTTGGGGTGTAGCTTGGTGTCCGGATTCTATCAGATGTTCTAAGATGGAGCTGCGAGGGCATCGATTTTCTCCTTTGTAAAACCATGTTGGTAAGTGTTCGGTGATACGTTTGGAAAGCGAGCACTGGGTACGGCCAACATACCTGGCTCCACACGAGCAGGTGAATTGGTAAATACACATTGATGAGGCCAGTAGTGGTAGCTTATCCTTCACGTTCACATGAATCATAGGTTTTGTGGAGAAGGTTAGTCGTAGTTCAGCTGCGAAGAAGGTCTTCTTAAGTGAACGCGACAGTCGATTTTTAGTGTTTCCGCAGATATATCTCCATTGAATTGAAGATTCATGTAGAGTATTTTTTTGGGACGCTAAGGATGGGCGGCTTTTGTGGTCTAGGGTTCATAGATTTTGCAATAAATCTTTCTGGATAACAATTGTCGACGAGGATCCTCTTGAGATTGTCCAGTTCATCTTCTATGGTGTTCAGGGTGCAAATTCTGCGAACTCTGTAGCTGAGTGAACGGATCAGGTTTCGTCTGGTGTATAGGGGTACCCAGCTATGAAAGTTAGTAAGCTGTCCGTTCCACGTCGACTTTCTGTGGATAGACCTTTTCAGTGTTCCATCCTGTTCTCGTCTTGTTAGTTTACCGTCAAGAAAGGATATTTTGGAGTTGGAATCTTTCTCCAGCGTGAACTGAATCGCGGGGTGGCAGTTGTTAAACGACTTCAAGATGTCGTCTAGATTTTCTTCGTTGTTGACGATAATGAAAGTGTCGTCGACGTATCTCTTATAGATTTCGAAAATATCGATCATTTTCTTCAGGCATGTGTTTTCTATCTAAAATCGTTTATAGAATGTACAAAGCATAGAAAAGATTGTGAATTTAATTTTGTTTTATTCCTTTTGTTCTGATTGGAGTATAGGATTTCAAGCTTCAGTGTTGGTGTTATTCTTACATAGTAGTATTGCTAGCGTCACATTCAACCTTCCTTCTTATGCACAATTAAGCGAACTAGGCAAGATTTATGAGTTCGTCGGCCAGAAATCAAACCTGAACCTCCTGTATGGTTGGCTAGCCTCCTACCATTGAACCATCAACTCGCTTGTGTGAAATTAATGAATGATTACTAGTTACCTAAACATACTTCAATGCATATGCACAAATCATAAAATTATTAATTAGAGGGACAATTAATTTTTACGGTATGCAGAAAGTTTTTTATATAAAGTCACCACCTGTTATCTTACAACTAGACTGTCAGTGGTCAATAAAGGTTAGCAAAATTGTCATACTCGGAGTCACACAGATTATTAAGGAACTATGAGAGCTATATAAAATGCGTGCAGAACAAGAATGATAGTTTAGGGACTTTTTTAAACTTGGTAGTTAATCACACATGATGACACAAAAAAGGAGTACTGTGGTGAGAGCTGTCTGCTAGCCAAAATTGGTAGACAGTAATTTACGTCAATGTTTACATCTCAAGTATTGGTCATGTGAAAAACAAGAACTAAGACTGACTCAACAACCAGTCACAGTAGACTTTGCGTGGGCGGATACGATTCGCAGATATATGGTCTGACCTACAAAGTGACGGCCACAAAGAGATGACGGATTAAATTTCAGAGAGAGAATAACCAATCAGATGACGCTGTTTCTCTGCCAATAATAACGAATAATAATGTAAAAAAAATTATATTTGTAACATCTCAGCGACATTGAAATGAGTAATTCCACCGTTTCGTCCAGCAATCTGGTCCGAACTTCTCCAGGGAAATTAATCGAAATTGACATAACAGAGGTTTATATATAAAAGGAACATCACTTGTTTTTAAAAACTCTGTCCAATCATGAGTCATTCCACAAGTATCAACAGGTATAATAAACAAAATTTTATGAGCTGTGATCGAAATTTGACCTCGGACCTCTACCTTTGTTAAACACTTTAAACAGAGTGCGTATGTGTGTGTGTGTTGGTAAACAGTTGTAAAACATTTCTTAACGTCTCCATAAGAAGATATGGACAGTCGAGAATTTTGACCAAGTCGAATCTTGACGACAGTTCATTTGAATAATAATATACATAAAAAACTAAATATCTCTTAATTTCTCAACAAATGATCTGTTGCCTGGCGCTTGTCTTCTGTCGTTACAGTATAAACTTATTGGTGAAATGAAGAACTAGGAACCTACTGTGCAACAAATATGCAGGAAGAAATCGAGGTGGATTGGCCATACTCTGAGAAAACCATCAAGTGACATCACACGTCAGGCTATCTGTCGAGTGGAACCGGGATGCGAAGCGGTGAGTTGGTCGTCAATGCGAGGGTGACACGGAGAAGGAGGTCATGTGAAAAGGAGATGAAGGCATGTGAGCAGATGTGGAGCCAGGTGAAAAGGTTGGCAGAGAACCGAACGCAATGGAGACGTGCGGCTGAAGCCTTATGTTCTTCTAGGAACTAAAGGAGATAATAATAATACGATTATTGATGAATTGTGCCAATTAAATTCTGAATACCATCAGAGAGATTATGAAAAATGTCATAGTGAGTACACTAGCTTGTGTTTGGCAACGCTTCATTCATTCTACTTCGAACGTCTTCCTGTTCTCAACATACACATAGATCACCCCAATAAATAATGAATCAGGTTGTTCCAATCATAATTTTAATGATCCCGTTAGTCATACTAATTTTTTAGGTAATTTAGAAATAGATAGGAAATACTGGGTCCTTCAAGAGGTCTGTAAGACTTGCCAGCTAACCTAGAGTTCATTATAAACATGCATGAAGACACTGGAAGTGTAAAGGGATCTCGTGATTGACAGCTTCTATCTATATACTGTGTAAATATTTACTATTATTTGTCTCTATTTGTTGTAAAACACGCAATACAAATAATGCCGGTGAACACAGATTTCTGACCTTTGTCTTCTTCGTTTTGTTGTCTGGTTTACTGGTATTCGGAGGCTGGGAAATACAGCTATTATTATTATTCCCCTTGTAACGACAAAAGGCAAGAGTCAGGAAACAGATCGTTTACTAAGGAAATCAACTGATATTTATGGATTTTCATGTACATTATTATAGATTATTGTTAGCAGAAAAAACACAGTCTTCTGATTGGTTGTTTCTCACTGAAAGTTAATTTTTCATTTCTTTGTGGCTGTTTCTTGAAGGTCAGATCATCTATCTGCTAATTGTATCCGCCTACGCAAAGTCTACAGTGATTGGTTGTCGAGTCAGTCTTTGTTCTTGTTTTTCACATGACCAATACTTGGGACGTAAACATTGACGTAAATTACTGTCTACCAATTTTGGCTAGCAGACAGCTCTCACCACACTCGCCGCCCCCCGTCAAACAGCATCGATCGCAGGCTTTCCGACCTTCTGGGTGACACATCCGCGTGGAAAAGAAGACTCCATTTCATCCTGGTCTCTTCAGTCTTTTCCATAAATTCTCATCTCTTCTTCACACGATCTCCTAAATCTCACCCTCGGACGCACGTCCTACTAGTTGTTTCTCATTCAGATTCTACTCTATGGTCCAGTAAGTAATGTCACTTCAAGATCTACTCAGCATGTGCCCCAATCAATCTGCATTTCTTTCTGCACATCTATTGGGTACCAAGTCTTTGGTCGATTTCTTGTCAGAGTTCCATGCTGGTAATCAACCCAATCTCTGTAGAAACTTCAAAACAGAATACAGTTTCAAATAAACATTACAGTGAACTTCCAACTGATTTCAAGTAAAAATGTAGAAAACAGTGAAAAATTTAGTTATGAAGTCCAAGATGTACACGAATTTCCGTTGAGTATAAAGTATCATATTCCTAACTGTGGTGGACTGGATTATGCGTCAGACAGTGGGAGACGAGAAGACAGGGATATCCTGGACCGACGTGAAGAACCTAGAAGACCTGGATTTCGCGCGTGGATGATTTATGTTTGATGTCACACAAAATCGAAGACTTACAAGCGAAACCGACAAAATAGTCGTAGAAGCAGCAAAGACAGGACTCCACGTGAACATAGACAAGACGGAGGTTATGGAAATAACCAACCAACCAACAACAACAACAACAGCAAAATCCAGCACCAATCACCATCAACGGGAAGGATTTGAAAGAGGTTACTTCATTCACTTATCTAGGGAGCATTGTCTCAACTACACGAGGAACGGACAAGGATGTCAAATCGAGAATCGGGAAGGCGAGAAACACATTCATCAACCTGAAACCAATCTGGAAATTTTCGTCACTCAACATCAACAACAAAATTAGGATTTTCAATACAAACGTCAAGTCAGTCAGTTCTTCTATACGGATGAGAAACTTGGCCAGTGTGTCACAAAGAATATTTCCAACAGCCTGTTGCAGACCTTTATCAACAACTGTCTTCGTCGCTCTATACTGAAGATCAGATGGCCGGCCGGAAAGAATCACCAACAAGAAACTATGGGAACAAACAAAACAAGAACCAATCGCCCAACAAATATGCAGGAGAAAGTGGAGATGGATTGGACACTCGCTGAAGAGGCCGCTGGGTGACATCGCGCGTCAGGCCAGTGCTCGAGTGGAACCCTGGAGGGAAGCGGCGAATGGGACGTCCAAGGGTGACATGGAGGAGATCGTATGAAGAGGAGTTGAAACAGTATGGATTAACATGGATGCAAGTGAAAAGTAAAGCAGAAGACAGAAGCAAGTGAAGACGTGTAGGTGAAGCCCTCTGTTCCACTAGGAACCCAAGGGATCAATAATAATAATAAAGTATCATCCTGAAACGGACCTAAACAACTCGTCGGTGAACCATGTGTTTTGTTTTCATTCATGTCTAGCTGGGGATTATTTCATGCATGTTCATTGATTGAAAAAGAAAATTACTAACTGAAGTGTTGAATATTTACGTCTATTGCATGGTTGATTGACAGTCCATTGATTTAATATTAATAATAATAATAATGTGATTTATATTCAACACACACATAAACAAACTGTGAAAAGATGATAAATGCTAATAGTAAAAAATAGTCGAAATGCACCCTAATCATAGGCTTATCGTTTCTTTACTAATACCGTACTGAATTGCATTCATCATTTCATTCGACCTACTGTAGTGCGGTAAGATAAAAATCACTTTTTCGCGCTCAGCATGAAGTAATTAAGCAACAACAACAACAAAATCTGATCAAGACTGATTTTCAAAACATGGAAGTAATTCCTTCTTTTTTGGACATGCTGTCGCTGAAAAATTATCACTGAGTCGATAATCCACGTCTCTTAATGCATAACAGTATAACCACAAAAGCTGAATATCAAGATTTCCCGAATTCCGCATCATATACCTGTTAAATAATCGATAGATATCCTTCTCACGTTAACTCCAACTGCATATACAAATTTACATGTATCTTCGAGAGCAGTTACATTGGAAGAACAGAATGAAGAAGGGCATATCTACGATTTTCTGAACTGGTACCAAAAAGTCTATGTCTAAGGGGAACAAATGCTTTAAACTGTGGCATCGCCAGCCATCTCCTTGACATATGTCATGAGGTGGACGTCACAAGATCGTTCAGAATTATCAATTGGCCAAAGAGTTCAATTCTCCTCAAGTTTACCGAAGCGATCTCCATCAAGAGCCTGAAACCTGATTTATGCGTTCAGAAAGAAGCAGTTATCTGTCTTTCTTTGCCCTGGTAACTGGACATTTTCACCTCTCTTTCATCTGATTGAGCAATGCCGAGAAGTTTTCATTGTGTATGATCATTATTGTTTGGAATAGTGTTTAATATTATATATATATATATATATATATATATATATAAGTAGCCTTTCCTTGGTAATTCTACTAGTCAGCTTTTATTTCCTTCTTCACCTTCTAAAATAGTCAAATGAGCATATCCCCTGAGATCTCAGAATCTATTTGCAATGCTTCTGTTTGGATTCCATCTAATTCTTTCGCTTTCTTTTCTTTCGGTAATTTTACGTCCCTGAAAGCCTTTTCATTTGCCACAGGATTGATGTTCACCAGTATTTCTATTGTCTGTTGGTAGTATTACTCGAAGAGCTGTAGATGCTCATAGACTTAAGAGTCCGTTGCAGGGATCGATGCAACGCTTCCGGTGTTCTGCATTTTTCGGTATTTGAATTTCTATCATAATCTTGCAGTGCATTCATTTCCATCGATCAATTCCTGGTTAGTGACCTGATTAATATATATATAGTTAGCTGACAACCACTCCTATTGTATTGTTCCATGATTATAATAATAACTACAATCAAGAATGTCAACTGGCGAAGAACACAAAATTTCTAGATACCACAATATAAAATAAACAAACCCACTATGGAATTATATATTAGTTAGATCGTAAATTTGCTTATTATAATATTGTAATCTGCTTTCATTTAACCACAAATGTAAGGGGAATAATCTATTGATTTATTTGATCATAAATAGTTAGACTTTATACATTAAAAGTCAATTTGAACGAAGAAGAATCTTCTCTTTAATAAATTCTAATTAGGTTCTTACAATTACAAAATATAGTAATTATCGTCACAATAATGGCCAATTATCCGGCGGTAAATTCGAAAGTATTGAAAAAAAATTCTAGAATGAGGGCTACAAATTATAATAAACAATTATTATCATTATAATTTATAATAAATTCAGCACAAGAAAAAGGATTATGAGGAAGAGGTACTTTTGAAGAAGAAAAGAAATTTTAATCAAAGTTTAGTTACGATAAGAATAGCTCCTAAATGTGTTCTTTTCGAATACAAAGTTCCTGTCTAATCGATATCATCACAGCAGATTTAGCTATATGTGGAAGGTAGCTATACATGAACTGTGCGTGGAAATGACTTTGGAATGTGATATATACCCCTGAAGGCTATGTTAGCATCAATGCAATGGCCTGTATCCACCAAATGTGATAGAATTGGAATATTTTAGGCATTTGAGTTCACCCTTACTGAACAAAACTGGTAAATGTTTTGGAATCCGTAGACGAAGATACCTAGTCATAAACCCTGTATAACTTGAACTAAAGGAAGAGTTGAGACGGTGTGTGAATGCAGAAGATAAGACGTTTCACAGTTTCGGGGTGAAAATTGGATGGCTACTGAAGGATAACAACAAATGTATAGAGTAGGAAGTGATATTTATCGCTATGGTTAGACATTGGGATAGAATCTCCATAGGAGTGTTTCCCTTTACTTGTAGACGCAAAAATAATGACATTTTCTCCACAGTTGTCACTTCATGTTTGTGACTGTTTTTATAAGCCTCTCTGGACACCCACCATCGGCTAGAATATCTCAGATGACTTGGAGTTTCTTCTCTATACGGTCTTCGGAGTAAATCAACCTCACTGTAAATGCTAAGCACCTTTTACAACTTTCAGTTGATTTGTCAGTTTTCTTTCCCCTCATTGTATGAAAGCATTTTGACTGATCACTATCATCATCATCATCATCTCAGATTTCAGAATATTTTGTAATTCAGTTCTTCCTAGCTTAGCATATCTGTCACAGATACTATTTATTTTTTTCACCGTATAACGACGAGTTTGTTAATCTACGCAAAAATTCATTCGCCCCAAAACTTGCCATTACTATAACGATAAATATATTATAATTTATAAGTGTTGTAACATGAAGAGAATTTATTGAAAAGAATATGCTACATTGAGATGACTTTTAATTCATGGTACGGGTATATTTCACAAGCCACACACTCTTAGATCTTATAATTCTCCCAAGTAGGGCTACACTTTAACGTCTATAGGTTTAAATCAAAGTCACGATTTGCAAATTAGTTAGCAATTTGTAGTGAACAGAGTTCAAGGGGTGAAATTTTCACCACAGTTTCCTTTGGAAACCAAATTTATTCAGACGACATTACGTGATGTGGTAATCAAGACAATAAGCATATTTGCATTTAAAAAATATATACTACTGATTGACTGAGATAAGTAGTTGGATACCACTCATGTCTATGATTACTGCTTGCTAGCTAAGTCGAAGTGATTTCAACACCTGATGGCCGTTTCACCTGTTTGCATCTGACATCCAGAGCTTTGTCCAACTGGTTAGAAGGCAAAATTTTGTAGTACACATACACATACGGAGTGTCTCAAACGCCAGTTTGCGCTCTTCCATCATGCTGTTAACACGCACATTCTAGGAGTTTGTAATTCTGCCATACCAATTAGATAAGTCCTAAATCCCCTTCCATAAATAATCTTTACTTATATTATATTCAGAAATACTGTTAATCAGAGCACATCACTGATCAACTGAGACTTTTTGATTCGTGTTTTGTCATCAGTACTTACAAGGTGGATAGAGTACTGATTTACGAGATAATTAGGCAAACCATGTTTAGAATGGGCTGGTATAGTGTAGCTAACTGATAGCACTACCAGTGCCTTACAGGTAGTGAGCTCGAGTCTCATTATTTAATTCATCTTAACCCCCAACTTATCGAACCCAGGTCGGTGCGTACTGATGAAGAGTCTCAAACTAGGACGAAACGGCTCTTCAGTACTCCTAGGTTTTCTAATGGTTCTCTGACCAATGTGATTTCATGATGAAATCCTGTGACCAACTTATCCATATTTTAATTTTTTTCATCGGTTGTATTGTTTTTCATTTTTGCATAGCAGATTATTGTCAGTTATTTACGTTTTTTTACACTGCTGATATGTTATTATTATTATTACTTAGCACATAAGTTATATGCAACAGAATACTACAATTACAAATAATTACAGCATTTTGGCATCGTTATGGAATTAAATAATCTTGAAAAGTCGCCTATGAATGGCTCACCGCTGGAAATCGCCGATTATCTTGAATGCTTTGACGCTTGGTACATGTCGAAGAATGTTCGTGATGACTGAATTTCAGCTCATTTTATTACTGCAGTTGGGCTAGATGTGAACGCCCGTAGCGTCGGTAGCAGAGCGGTTAGGACTCTCTCCAACCAGGGGTTCGATCTCCTGCCGACGCACACCCGATATCTATGGTCGGCCTGCAAAATTGGGCTACCAGTATCGCATGCTGAAAATTCCATACTTGTATCAAAAATACGGTGTGGAGTCAAGCTATAATCAAAAAAGAAAGAATAGTCTAGTAAAAACTCTGTCATTTCCACATAAACCAACTTCTCTGCCGTATGACACACTCCGTGAACTTCTAACAGATCACTTCCACATAGCTACTTTTGAAACACGAGAGAGAGCTCAGTTCAACAAAATTGTTCGTGCTCTCAACCAGAAGATTTGAAACTTTATTCTTCAGCTTCAGATACAAGCTTCAAAGTGCGAGTTTGGAGATGAGCTCCATATTCAATTACGTGATCGTTTAATTGCTGGAATCAATATTCCGAAGTTAGAGAAAGAGTTGGTTCAGATTCCTTCCTGCACCTTTCAAACTGCCAAGGATTTATGTATTACATATGAAGATGTCAACAGTGAATACCCAGCTTCCACTAAGTCAGTGTCTGATATCATGCTGTCAAATCTGATAATACAGGTGTTCATAAAAAGAAATCCAAAGTGTCATCCACATGTAATGGAATACAGTCAGAAAGCAAAAACATCGCACCACGTTTTTCGTGTGTAAAGATTCATCTACGAAACACTCGCCGTCTTCGGGGTGCTAAGTGCCATAAATGTGGTAAAATCGGCCACATAAAGTCTGTTTGCAGAAGTTCAAATACTTACGCTACTCATGATTCTCCCAAACTGTCTGATAAAATGAAGTCAGTGTCTCTTTCAACTTTTCACAATACTCAATCTCATCTAGTGAGAAACTTGACTACAAGTTCAGGCAAGTCTCACTGTTTTATAATTGATACTGAGAGTACTGAATCTATAATTTCTAAGAAAGATTTACTATCGCTTTGTAGGCATGCTCAGGTAGACCCTACTACTCGTTCAATTACAGGCATAACTGGTCATAAACTACCTCTTATTGGTGCTACTAACATTGGTTTGAAATCAGAGAGTGGTATTTACCTGAATATTCCCTTTCTTGTTAGTGAATACGGTCCATATTTATTGTGATTGAATGCTCTTAGATTATTGAACATCCAAAACTCACTTTGCACTGAATTGTTTAATGAATCTTTCTTCAGCGAATTAGTTTGTGTAGGCCGACACCAGTAGAGGCTAATGAGAAAACACCGAAAATTTGTGATGAATACCGCCTTGCACTCAACAGTCGCCTACTACAGCAAAGTTGCAATACGATAGGAGCTGTAGACATTCTCTACAAACTACATGGCTTAAAATACTTTTCCAAAATAGATCTCAGAGATGCTTATTTGCAGATTTGTCTTGACGAAGCTTCTTGTGCATTATAAACCATCAATACTCCATTTCTATTGTTCAATTATAAGTTCTTGATTTTGGTTTGAAGGTATCACCTGCAGTATTTCAAAAAGTAATAAATCAGATGACAGATGGATTAAATGGTGTTGAGTCTTATGAAGACAACATTATATTTCATGGACCGAACATCGAAATGCATAATGTACTTCCTTTAAGACTGTTCAGGCGTTTCTGTGAAAAAAAGTTCTTGTTAATCCGTCTGAATGTCATTTTACCTTGTCGTTTGTATCATGCTTAGGATACACGGTTGACTAAGAGGGTTTCAGACCTAATGCTATTCAAAAGCTGGTGCTAATCACCTCCACATGTGGTGCCTAAGAACAATAGCATAGAGTCAGAGCCTTGTGGAGATTACTGAAAGCTCAGTACTCAAACAGTCCCACACATAGACAATTTGACACCACCTTTCAAAGACTCAACTGTATTCAGCAAGCTTGATCTAACACCTGGTCATCATCAGACCCTGTATACCCTGATGTTATCTCGAAGACTGCAGTTACTATTCCTTTTGGTCTTACTGAATTTCTTCGTTTGCCTTCCAGTCTGCGGAACACAGCTACACAATTCTGCATTTCATCCGTGATATCTTGCATGGACTAAACTTTGTTTATGTATGTCTAGATGATATTCTGACAGCTAGCCTAGATGAGGAGCCTCAGTTTGAGCAAATAAGTTGGATGACTTAACATAAATGACTAGAAATTGAGCATTGGTCAAGTCAGTAACAGTGGTAATGAGGTGCATAAATTAAATCGGGTCGGGGTAGAGAACAAGAAAAATGAAAATGTAAAATGTTACAATTGAGAAGACAAAATAATACTAATGAAGAGACAGAAGAAAAGATTAGGTAGAATTTACTTGTCAGGTATTAAGACAGATTACGTCCATTGCAAGTGTAGTTATTGAACGAACTTCTTCTGTATGCAGAGTTCAGGACTTAGCAAGTGAATCGCCATTGCTTCTGCAGTTTGAAGAAGTCTGATTCGTACACCTTTAGGAAGACTACTTCTTACTCTGTAGACGACTTTGAAGTTTGTTTGTGGTGTAGCTTGGTGTCTGGATTCTATCAGATGTTCTAAGTTGGAGCTGCGAGGGCATCGATTTTCTCCTTTGTAAAACCATGTTGGTAAGTGTTCGGTGATACGTTTGGAAAGCGAGCACTGGGTACGGCCAACATACCTGGCTCCACACGAGCAGGTGAATTGGTAAATACACATTGATGAGGCCAGTAGTGGTAGCTTATCCTTCACGTTCACATGAATCATAGGTTTTGTGGAGAAGGTTAGTCGTAGTTTAGCTGCGAAGAAGGTCTTCTTAAGTGAACGCGACAGTCGATTTTTAGTGTTTCCGCAGATATATCTCCATTGAATTGAAGATTCATGTAGAGTATTTTTTTGGGACGCTAAGGATGGGCGGCTTTTGTGGTCTAGGATTCATAGATTTTGCAATATATCTTTCTGGATAAGGATTGTCGACGAGGATCCTCTTGAGATTGTCCAGTTCATCTTCTATGGTGTTCAGTGTGCAAATTCTGCGAACTCTGTAGCTGAGTGAACGGATCAGGTTTCGTCTGGTGTATAGGGGTACCCAGCTATGAAAGTTAGTAAGCTGTCCGTTCCACGTCGACTTTCTGTGGATAGACCTTTTCAGTGTTCCATCCTGTTCTCGTATTGTTAGTTTACCGTCAAGAAAGGATATTTTGGAGTTGGAATCTTTCTCCAGCGTGAACTGAATCGCGGGGTGGCAGTTGTTAAACGACTTCAAGATGTCGTCTAGATTTTCTTCGTTGTTGACGATAATGAAAGTGTCGTCGACGTATCTCTTATAGATTTCGAAAATATCGATCATTTTCTTCAGGCATGTGTTTTCTATCTAAAATCGTTTATAGAATGTACAAAGCATAGAAAAGATTGTGAATTTAATTTTGTTTTATTCCTTTTGTTCTGATTGGAGTATAGGATTTCAAGCTTCAGTGTTGGTGTTATTCTTACATAGTAGTATTGCTAGCGTCACATTCAACCTTCCTTCTTATGCACAATTAAGCGAACTAGGCAAGATTTATGAGTTCGTCGGCCAGAAATCAAACCTGAACCTCCTGTATGGTTGGCTAGCCTCCTACCATTGAACCATCAACTCGCTTGTGTGAAATTAATGAATGATTACTAGTTACCTAAATATACTTCAATGCATATGCACAAATCATAAAATTATTGATTAGAGGGACAATTAATTTTTACGGTATGCAGAAAGTTTTTTATATAAAGTTACCACCTGTTATCTTACAACTAGACTGTCAGTGGTCAATAAAGGTTACCAAAATTGTCATACTCGGAGTCACACAGATTATTAAGGAACTATGAGAGCTATATAAAATGCGTGCAGAACAAGAATGATAGTTTAGGGACTTTTTAAACTTGGTAGTTAATCACACATGATGACACAAAAAAGGAGTACTGTGGTGAGAGCTGTCTGCTAGCCAAAATTGGTAGACAGTAATTTACGTCAATGTTTACATCTCAAGTATTGGTCATGTGAAAAACAAGAACTAAGACTGACTCAACAACCAGTCACAGTAGACTTTGCGTGGGCGGATACGATTCGCAGATATATGGTCTGACCTACAAAGTGACGGCCACAAAGAGATGACGGATTAAATTTCAGAGAGAGAATAACCAATCAGATGACGCTGTTTCTCTGCCAATAATAACGAATAATAATGTAAAAAAATTATATTTGTAACATCTCAGCGACATTGAAATGAGTAATTCCACCGTTTCGTCCAGCAATCTGGTCCGAACTTCTCCAGGGAAATTAATCGAAATTGACATAACAGAGGTTTATATATAAAAGGAACATCACTTGTTTTTAAAAACTCTGTCCAATCATGAGTCATTCAACAAGTATCAACAAGTAAAATAAACAAAATTTTATGAGCTGTGATCGAAATTTGACCTCGGACCTCTACCTTTGTTAAACACTTTAAACAGAGTGCGTATGTGTGTGTGTTGGTAAACAGTTGTAAAACATTTCTTAACGTCTCCATAAGAAGATATGGACAGTCGAGAATTTTGACCAAGTCGAATCTTGACGACAGTTCATTTGAATAATAATATACATAAAAAACTAAATATCTCTTAATTTCTCAACAAATGATCTGTTGCCTGGCGCTTGTCTTCTGTCGTTACAGTATAAACTTATTGGTGAAATGAAGAACTAGGAACCTACTGTGCAACAAATATGCAGGAAGAAATCGAGGTGGATTGGCCATACTCTGAAAAAACCATCAAGTGACATCACACGTCAGGCTATCTGTCCAGTGGAACCGGGATGCGAAGTGGTGAGTTGGTCGTCAATGCGAGGGTGACACGGAGAAGGAGGTCATGTGAAAAGGAGATGAAGGCATGTGAGCAGATGTGGAGCCAGGTGAAAAGGTTGGCAGATAACCGAACGCAATGGAGACGTGCGGCTGAAGCCTTATGTTCTTCTAGGAACTAAAGGAGATAATAGTAACACGATTATTGATGAATTGTGCCAATTAAATTCTGAATACCATCAGAGAGATTATGAAAAATGTCATAGTGAGTACACTAGCTTGTGTTTGGCAACGCTTCATTCATTCTATTTCGAACGTCTTCCTGTTCTCAACATACACATAGATCACCCCAATAAATAATGAATCAGGTTGTTCCAATCATAATTTTAATGATCCCGTTAGTCATACTAATTTTTTAGGTAATTTAGAAATATATAGGAAATACTGGGTCCTTCAAGAGGTCTGTAAGACTTGCCAGCTAACCTAGAGTTCATTATAAACATGCATGAAGACACTGGAAGTGTAAAGGGATCTCGTGATTGACAGCTTCTATCTATATACTGTGTAAACATCTACTATTATTTGTCTCTATTTGTTGTAAAACACGCAATTCAAATAATGCCGGTGAACACAGATTTCTGATCTCTGTCTTCTTCGTTTTGTTGTCTGGTTTACTGGTATTCGGAGGCTGGGAAATACAGCTATTATTATTATTCCCCTTGTAACGACAAAAGGCAAGAGTCAGGAAACAGATCGTTTACTAAGGAAATCAACTGATATTTATGGATTTTCATGTACATTATTATAGATTATTGTTAGCAGAAAAACACAGTCTTCTGATTGGTTGTTTCTCATTGAAAGTTAATTTTTCATTTCTTTGTGGCTGTTTCTTGAAGGTCAGATCATCTATCTGCTAATTGTATCCGCCTACGCAAAGTCTACAGTGATTGGTTGTCGAGTCAGTCTTTGTTCTTGTTTTTCACATGACCAATACTTGGGACGTAAACATTGACGTAAATTACTGTCTACCAATTTTGGCTAGCAGACAGCTCTCACCACACTCGCCGCCCCCTGTCAAACAGCATCGATCGCAGGCTTTCCGACCTTCTGGGTGACACATCCGCGTGGAAAAGAAGACTCCATTTCATCCTGGTCTCTTCAGTCCTTTCCATAAATTCTCATCTCTTCTTCACACGATCTCCTACATCTCACCCTCGGACGCACGTCCTACTAGTTGTTTCTCATTCAGATTCTACTCTATGGTCCAGTAAGTAATGTCACTTCAAGATCTCCTCAGCATGTGCCCCAATCAATCTGCATTTCTTTCTGCACATCTATTGGGTACCAAGTCTTTGGTCGATTTCTTGTCAGAGTTCCATGCTGGTAATCAACCCAATCTCTGTAGAAACTTCAAAACAGAATACAGTTTCAAATAAACATTACAGTGAACTTCCAACTGATTTCAAGTAAAAATGTAGAAAACAATGAAAAATTTAGTTATGAAGTGCAAGATGTACACGAATTTCCGTTGAGTATAAAGTATCATATTCCTAACTGTGGTGGACTGGATTATGCGTCACACAGTGGGAAACGAGAAGACAGGGATATCCTGGACCGACGTGAAGAACCTAGAAGACCTGGATTTCGCGCGTGGATGATTTATGTTTGATGTCACACAAAATCGAAGACTTACAAGCGAAAACCGACAAACTGGTCGAAGAAGCAGCCAGAGAAGACAGGACTCCAGGTGAACATAGACAAGACGGAGGTTATGGAAATAACCAACCAACCAACAACAACAACAACAGCAAAATCCAGCACCAATCACCATCAACGGGAAGGATTTGAAAGAGGTTACTTCATTCACTTATCTAGGGAGCATTGTCTCAACTACAGGCAGGAGGAACGGATGAGGATGTCAAATCGAGAATCGGGAAGGCGAGAAACACATTCATCAACCTGAAACCAATCTGGAAATCTTCGTCACTCAACATCAACAACAAAATTAGGATTTTCAATACAAACGTCAAGTCAGTCAGTTCTTCTATACGTATGGATCAGAAACTTGGCGGGTCACCAAGAATATTTCCAACAGCCTGTTGCAGACCTTTATCAACAACTGTCTTCGCTCTATACTGAAGATCAGATGGCCGGAAAGAATCACCAACAAGAAACTATGGGAACAAACAAAACAAGAACCAATCGCCCAACAAATATGCAGGAGAAAGTGTAGATGGATTTGACACTCGCTGAGGAGGCCGCTGGGTGACATCGCGCGTCAGGCCAGTGCTCGAGTGGAACCCTGGAGGGAAGCGGCGAATGGGACGTCCAAGGGTGACATGGAGGAGATCGTATGAAGAGGAGTTGAAACAGTATGGATTAACATGGATGCAAGTGAAAAGTAAAGCAGAAGACAGAATCAAGTGGAAACGTGTAGGTGAAGCCCTCTGTTCCACTAGGAACTCAAGGGATCAATAATAATAATAATAAAGTATCATCCTGAAACGGACCTAAACAACTCGTCGGTGAACCATGTGTTTTGTTTTCATTCATGTCTAGCTGGGGATTATTTCATGCATGTTCATTGATTGAAAAAGAAAATTACTAACTGAAGTTGAATATTTACGTCTATTGCATGGTTTATTGACAGTCCATTGATTTAATATTAATAATATTAATGTGATTTATATTCAACACACACATAAACAAACTGTGAAAAGATGATAAATGCTAATAGTAAAAAATAGTCGAAATGCACCCTAATGATAGGCTTATCGTTTCTTTACTAATACCGTACTGAATTGCATTCATCATTTCATTCGACCTACTGTAGTGCGGTAAGATAAAAATCACTTTTTTGCGCTCAGCATGAAGTAATTAAGCAACAACAACAACAACAACAAAATCTGATCAAGACTGATTTTCAAAAGATGGAAGTAATTCCTTCTTTTTTGGACATTCTGTCGCTGAAAAATTATCACTGAGTCGATAATCCACGTCTGTTAATGCATGACAGTATAACCACAAAAGCTGAATGTCAAGATTTCCCGAATTCCGCATCATATACCTGTTAAATAATTGATAGATATCCTTCTCACGTTAACTCCAACTGCATATACAAATTTACATGTATCTTCGAGAGCAGTTACATTGGAATAACAGAATGAAGAAGGGCATATCTACGATTTTCTGAACTGGTACCAAAAAATCTATGTCTAAGGGGAACAAATGCTTTAAACTGTGGCATCGCCAGCCATCTCCTTGACATATGTCATGAGGTGGACGTCACAAGATCGTTCAGAATTATCAATTGGCCAAAGAGTTCAATTCTCCTCAAGTTTACCGAAGCGATCTCCATCAAGAGCCTGAAACCTGATTTATGCGTTCAGAAAGAAGCAGTTATCTGTCTTTCTTTGCCCTGGTAACTGGACATTTTCACCTCTCTTTCATCTGATTGAGCAATGCCAAGAAATTTTCATTGTGTATGATCATTATTGTTTGGAATAGTGTTTAATATTATATACATATATATATATATATATATATATATAAGTAGCCTTTCCTTGGTAATTCTACTAGTCAGCTTTTATTTCCTTCTTCACCTTCTAAAATAGTCAAATGAGCATATCCCCTGAGATCTCAGAATCTATTTGCAATGCTTCTGTTTGAATTCCATCTAATTCTTTCGCTTTCTTTTCTTTCGGTAATTTTACGTCCCTGAAAGCCTTTTCATTTGCCACAGGATTGATGTTCACCAGTATTTCTATGTCTGTTGGTAGTATTACTCGAAGAGCTGTAGATGCTCATAGACTTAAGAGTCCGTTGCAGGGATCGATGCAACGCTTCCGGTGTTCTGCATTTTTCGGTATTTGAATTTCTATCATAATCTTGCAGTGCATTCATTTCCATAGATCAATTCCTGGTTAGTGACCTGATTAATATATATAGTTAGCTGACAACCACTCCTATTGTGTTGTTCTATGATTATAATAATAACTACAATCAAGAATGTCAACTGGCGAAGAACACAAAATTTCTAAGTACCACAATATAAAATAAACAAACCCACTATGGAATTATATATTAGTTAGATCGTAAATTTGTTTATTATATATTGTAATCTGCTTTCATTTAACCACAAATGTAAGGGGAATAATCTATTGATTTATTTGATCATAAATAGTTAGACTTTATACATTAAAAGTCAATTTGAACGAAGAAGAATCTTCTCTTTAATAAATTCTAATTAGGTTCTTACAATTACAAAATATAGTAATTATCGTCACAATAATGGCCAATTATCCGGCGGTAAATTCGAAAGTATTGAAAAAAAATTCTAGAATGAGGGCTACAAATTATAATAAACAATTATTATCATTATAATTTATAATAAATTCAGCACAAGAAAAAGGATTACGAGGAAGAGGTACTCCTGAAGAAGAAAAGAAATTTTAATCAAAGTTTAGTTACGATAAGAATAGCTCCTGAATGTCTTCTTTTCGAATACAAAGTTCCTGTCTAATCGATCTCATCACAGCAGATTTAGCTATATGTGGAAGGTAGCTATACATGAACTGTGCGTGGAAATGACTTTGGAATGTGATATATACCCCTGAAGGCTATGTTAGCATCAACGCAATGGCCTGTATCCACCAAATGTGATAGAATTGGAATTTTTAAGCATTTGAGTTCACCCTTACTGAACAAAACTGGTAAATGTTTTGGAATCCGTAGACGAAGATACCTAGTCATAAACCCTGTATAACTTGAACTAAAGGAAGAGTTGAGACGGTGTGTGAATGCACAAGATAAGACGATTCTCAGTTTCAGGGTGAATACTGAACAGCTACTGTAGGATAACAACAGCTGTACAGAGTAAGAAGTCATATTTATCGCTATGGTTAGACATTAGGATAGAATCTCCGTTTACTCGTAGACGCAAAAATAATGACATTTTCTTCACAGTTGTCACTTCATGTTTGTGACCGTTTTAACTTATGATGGCTTTTATAAGCCTTTCTGGACACCCACCATCGGCTAGAATATCTCAGATGACTTGGAGTTCCTTCTCTGCACAGTCTTCGGAGTAAATCAACCTCACTGTAAATGCTAAGCACCTTTTACAACTTTCAGTTGATTTGTCAATTTTCTTTCCCCACATTGTATGAAAGCATTTTGACTGATCACTATCATCATCATCATCTCAGATTTCAGAATATTTTGTAATTCAGTTCTTCCTAGCTTAGCATATCTGTCACAGATACTATTTATTTTTTTCACCGTATAACGACGAGTTTGTTATTCTACGCAAAAATTCATTCGCCCCAAAACTTGCCATTACTATAACGATAAATATATTATAATTTATAAGTGTTGTAACATGAAGAGAATTTATTGAAAAGAATATGCTACATTGAGATGACTTTTAATTCATGGTACGGGTATATTTCACAAGCCACACACTCTTAGATCTTATAATTCTCCCAAGTAGGGCTACACTTTAACGTCTATAGGTTTAAATCAAAGTCACGATTTGCAAATTAGTTAGCAATTTGTAGTGAACAGGGTTCAAGGGGTGAAATTTTCACCACAGTTCCCTTTGAAAAAACCAAATTTATTCAGACGACATTACGTGATGTGGTAATCAAGACAATAAGCATATTTTCATTTAAAAAATATATACTACTGATTGACTGAGATAAGTAGTTGGATACCACTCATGTCTATGATTACTGCTTGCTAGCTAAGTCGAAGTGATTTCAACACCTGATGGCCGTTTCACCTGTTTGCAGCTGACATCCAGAGCTTTGTCCAACTGGTCAGAAGGCAAAATTTTGTAGTACACATACACATACGGAGTGTCTCAAACGCCAGTTTGCACTCTTCCATCATGCTGTTAACACGCTCATTCTTGGAGTTTGTAATTCTGCCATACCAATTAGATAAGTCCTAAATCCCCTTCCTTAAATAGGCTTTACTTATATTATATTCAGAAATACTGATTATCAAAGCACATCACTGATCAACTGAGACTTTTTGATTCGTGTTTTGTCATCAGTACTTACAAGGTGGATAGAGTACTGATTTACGAGATAATTAGGCAAACCATGTTTAGAATGGGCTGGTATAGTGTAGCTAACTGATAGCACTACCAGTGCCTTACAGGTAGTGAGCTCGAGTTTCATTATTTAATTCATCTTAACCCCCAACTTATCGAACCCAGGTCGGTGCGTACTGATGAAGAGTCTCAAACTAGGACGAAACGGCTCTTCAGTACTCCTAGGTTTTCTAATGGTTCTCTGACCAATGTGATTTCATGATGAAATCCTGTGACCAACTTATCCATATTTTAATTTTTTTCATCGGTTGTATTGTTTTTCATTTTTGCATAGCAGATTATTGTCAGTTATTTACGTTTTTTTACACTGCTGATATGTTATTATTATTATTACTTAGCACATAAGTTATATGCAACAGAATACTACAATTACAAATAATTACAGCATTTTGGTGTCGTTATGGAATTAAATAATCTTGAAAAGTCGCCTATGAATGGCTCACCGCTGGAAATCGCCGATTATCTTGAATGCTTTGACGCTTGGTACATGTCGAAGAATGTTCGTGATGACTGAATTTCAGCTCATTTTATTACTGCAGTTGGGCTAGATGTGAACGCCCGTAGCGTCGGTAGCAGAGCGGTTAGGACTCTCTCCAACCAGGGGTTCGATCTCCTGCCGACGCACACCCGATATCTATGGTCGGCCTGCAAAATTGGGCTACCAGTATCGCATGCTAAAAATTCCATACTTGTATCAAAAATACGGTGTGCAGTCAAGCTATAATCAAAAAAGAAAGAATAGTCTAGTAAAAACTCTGTCATTTCCACATAAACCAACTTTTCTGCCATATGATACACTCCGTGAACTTCTAACAGATCACTTCCACATAGCTACTTTTGAAACACGAGAGAGAGCTCAGTTCAACAAAATTGTTCGTGCTCTCAACCAGAAGATTTGAAACTTTATTCTTCAGCTTCAGATACAAGCTTCAAAGTGCAAGTTTGGAGATGAGCTCCATATTCAATTACGTGATCGTTTAATTGCTGGAATCAATATTCCGAAGTTAGAGAAAGAGTTGGTTCAGATTCCTTCCTGCACCTTTCAAACTGCTAAGGATTTATGTATTACATATGAAGATGTCAACAGTGAATATCCAGCTTCCACTAAGTCAGTGTCTGATATCATGCTGTCAAATCTGATAATACAGGTGTTCATAAAAAGAAATCCAAAGTGTCATCCACATGTAATGGAATACAGTCAGAAAGCAAAAACATCGCACCACGTTTTTCGTGTGTAAAGATTCATCTACGAAACACTCGCCGTCTTCGGGGTGCTAAGTGCCATAAATGTGGTAAAATCGGCCACATAAAGTCTGTTTGCAGAAGTTCAAATACTTACGCTACTCATGATTCTCCCAAACTGTCTGATAAAATGAAGTCAATGTCTCTTTCAACTTTTCACAATACTCAATCTCATCTAGTGAGAAACTTGACTACAAGTTCAGGCAAGTCTCACTGTTTTATAATTGATACTGAGAGTACTGAATCTATAATTTCGAAGATTTACTATCGCTTTGTTAGCAAGCCCAAGTAGACCATACTGCTAGTTCCATTACAGGTGTTATTGGTCATAAACTACCTCTTATTGGTGCTACTAACATTGGTTTGAAATCAGAGAGTGGTATTTACCTGAATATTCCCTTTCTTGTTAGTGAATACGGTCCATATTTATTGTGATTGAATGCTCTTAGATTATTGAACATCCAAAACTCACTTTGCACTGAATTGTTTAATGAATCTTTCTTCAGCGAATTAGTTTGTGGAGGCCGACACCAGTAGAGGCTAATGAGAAAACACCGAAAATTTGTGATGAATACCGCCTTGCACTCAACAGTCGCCTACTACAGCAAAGTTGCAATACGATAGGAGCTGTAGACATTCTCTACAAACTACATGGCTTAAAATACTTTTCCAAAATAGATCTCAAAGATGCTTATTTGCAGATTTGTCTTGACGAAGCTTCTTGTGCATTACAAACCATCAATACTCCATTTCGATTGTTCAATTATAAGTTCTTGATTTTGGTTTGAAGGTATCACCTGCAGTATTTCAAAAAGTAATAAATCAGATGATAGATGGATTAAATGGTGTTGAGTCTTATGAAGACAACATTATATTTCATGGACCGAACATCGAAATGCATAATGTACTTCCTTTAAGACTGTTCAGGCGTTTCTGTGAAAAAAAGTTCTTGTTAATCCGTCTGAATGTCATTTTACCTTGTCGTTTGTATCATGCTTAGGATACACGGTTGACTAAGAGGGTTTCAGACCTAATGCTATTCAAAAGCTGGTGCTAATCACCTCCACATGTGGTGCCTAAGAACAATAGCATAGAGTCAGAGCCTTGTGGAGATTACTGAAAGCTCAGTACTCAAACAGTCCCACACATAGACGATTTGACACCACCTTTCAAAGACTCAACTGTATTCAGCAAGCTTGATCTAACACCTGGTCATCATCAGACCCTGTATACCCTGATGTTATCCCGAAGACTGCAGTTACTATTCCTTTTGGTCTTACTGAATTTCTTCGTTTGCCTTCCAGTCTGCGGAACACAGCTACACAATTCTGCATTTCATCCGTGATATCTTGCATGGACTAAACTTTGTTTATGTATGTCTGGATGATATTCTGACAGCTAGCCTAGATGAGGAGCCTCAGTTTGATCATCTACAGCAACTTTTTCTCCAATTTTCAGAACATTCTGTAACAGAGAGTCTAGCTAGATACCAGATTGGCTTCCAGTCCTTGACTTTCCCAAAATATACTGTTGGTATGCTTTGCATTCGCCATTTACCTGAAAACGGTACAAGCTAGCTGAAACTTTCTAGTGCTGACATCTCTGAACCCACTGCACGCATATTTGTGGTAAGTTACCATCATCGTTTTATTCCTCAGCACGAGCATATTCTGACGGTATTGATTACAATTTACAGTTTACAATTTATTTAGGATAGTAGGCTATATGTCTGTGTTAATCCTTTCGATTTGTTACACACAGGAGGTCCAATCTCGCCTTGAATGAATCAACGGATGGCGCTGATACGACGTGTTCCGGTAGGGAGTTCCAATGGTTCACAATTCGATGCGAAAAACGGATCTCCAGACTCAGACGATTGGACCTTGGTTTTTGAACCTTGAGGTGATGTCCTCGCAATTGGTTGGTGCTAGAAGGAAGAAATAAATTAGATAAATTAGCTCCAAAATCATTTCTTGGGATACGGTATGCCAGTTTAGGGACTGCAGGTATCGACGTTCGCGAGTTGTACGGATTATACTAACGCAATATCTTATACCAACAACCACTATAGTGTTCGTTCTTCGAGTACCAAATGGTAAAGCAAAAGACCAGATTTTGTCGTCCAAATACGATATATATTTTGGGACCAAATCGCGGGTAGGAATGAATGCTTAGCTAGCTAGTAATCGTGCACGCACGTGACACGACGAAGAGCACCAAATGGCGGGGGTGCTTGACCGTAAGCCTTCAGCTAAACAAGTCGACTTAAACAGTGATGGTCAGCATCCAATGTTGAGTGATGATTGCTGTGGTTAATAATTTTGGGGAATTATTTACCGCTACAGCTCACTCCCCCCCTAGTGGGTTTGTGAGGACCCTAAGACATGACCAGCCGGAAGTAAAAAAATCTCGATGGTTCCCTGATGGGTGAAAAAAATCTTCCGAGCGGCTTGATCGAGAGCCTGCTGGTCTGTCTGCCTATGCTAATAGGGTGTCTGTACATAGCTTCCTCAGTGTTGTTCGTTGGATCCCGTGCTTCGTTTGTTTCCTGTCCAGTGCTCGTTGCACCTGGAAAAGAAAACAAGAATGCTGAGAACCTTGTCAAGAAAAATGTACCAAATAAGCGTTTTTTTTACCAAAAAAAAAAAGAGTATGACATGCATCACTATACAGTAAAATAATGTAAAGTCCAAAATATCGGGGAAAAAAATATACATCCAATTTAATTTTTTTTCCAAGTGCATGTTTAATGTACGGTTATAGGAAAAATATCATTTACTTGTGTTAAATGACGCAACATAAAAAAATTGATGTGTCACTCAGTTATGTGAAATAGGTGTGAAGGTATTCTGGGAATCTAACGTGACGTCCAGAACGCGTTTTTTAGAGTGATCGACCGAAGGTTCAGTGGCTTCCGAAAAGTTCAGTATTGCTTCGACTTTGGTAGCCAGTGGGCGAATACCCTGGCAGTCAATAGTGTGACCCAGAAAATCGAGTGAGCCAACGCCTATTTGACATTTCTGTATATTGATGGTAACACCATGTTGGCGTAACCTTTCAAATGCCAAGTCCAAGTGTCTAAGGTGAGTTTCCTTATCTGGACTGGCAATGAGGCAGTCGTCTAAGTATGCGTATACAAAGTCGAGACCGCGAAATACTTCGTTGATGAAGCGTTGGAATGTTTGGGCCGCATTCCGGAGGCCGAATGGCATACGTAGGAATTCAAAAAGTCCGAAAGGCGTGATGATAGCCGTTTTCGGAATATCTTCCGTTGCCATGGGAATTTGGTTATATGCTTTAACCAAGTCGATTTTGGAGAATATAGATGCTCCAGATAACGTTGCCGTCAAGTCGTGTATGTGAGGCAAAGGGTAGCAATCAGGAGTTGTTTTGGCGTTCACTCGCCGGTAATCACCAGTGGGTCGCCAATCGTTGCTATCCTTTTTCGGTACCATATGCAACGGGGATGCCCATGGACTATTCGATGGTCGAATGATGCCAAGGGTGAGCATATGATCGAATTCGTTTCTGGCAATTCTCAGTTTATCAGGGGCCAGTCGTCGTGCTTTAGATGTCACGGGCTGTCCTGAGGTTATGATGTGGTGCATAACATTGCTGGTTATACACGGGAGGTCGTTAGATGGGCAATTCAGTTCCGGATATTTGTCAACAATCGGTTGAAAAGTTGGATCGAGGATTGCTTTCATCTTAACGATTGACAAGCTTGGGCCTACGTAAGTTATGCCTTTGATAGACAAGCTAGTAGTGTTGTCAATTAGTCGTTTACGGCGGACGTCTACGAGCAAATCATGATGATTAAGTAGGTCCGTGCCAATGATGGGCATTGTGACGTCAGCGATTAGGAAAATCCACTGAATAGGTTTGCGTAAACCTACGTTCAGATAGACGTATTTCCGACCATAGGTTGCAATTGGTTTTCCATTTGCAGCCTGTAGGTTGAAGTTCGGATCCTTCTGTCGATCTGCTGCTGTAGCAGGAAGGACGCTGACTTCGGCGCCTGTGTCGACTAGATATCTAGTCTGGCTAATTACATCATGGATGTAAAGTAAGCGGCTAGTGCCACCGGCGACGGTTGCCGCTAACGCGTGCCGGCGGGATAGTTTCCCACAGACTTGGAGGCTTTGCCGAAATCACAAGGTTTTCGACAACATTTCGCTTCCTTGCCATAGGTGTTGTGATACCAACACCAGTCAGGATTTTTGAGAGAACGTGTGTTGGACTTAGATCGTCCACGTACGTTTATACGTTGAGGGGATTTAGAACGACGATAGGAGGAATTGCTAGGCTTGTTTGACCTAAGCATCTGCTGGACGGAGTTGATTAACTCTATCATTGCAGAATCCTTCTTCGAAGTCTGTTCGGTAACAGAGTATACTTCGGCAACTGGCCGTTTCGTTATCTCTAGAATTCTATCTGCAGAGACAGCTAAATCATCTATGAGAACACCCTGAAGTGTCACAAGTACAGTCTGAACTGACTGTGGCAGTTTGGATAAAAATAGTTCTCTAAACAGTCCTTCATCGAACTGACTTTGGCCAATGATCTCTTTCATTCTTGCCAGCATGCTCACGGCTGACTGATCTCCTAACTCGATGTTTCGAAATAACTCATCCAGACGTTGTCGATCTGTGAGAACGTTTCTCTTTAAGATGGATGCTTTTAGCAACTCGTACGAGTTACTTACCGACATCTGCAGAGTTACGCACCTGCTGAATTCCCGCGGTAGGGCGTGAATAACTGCAAGGAACTGTGAACGTTGATCGGTTATGCCATGTTCACAAAAATCAGACTCAGCAATCTGAAACCACGTTTCAGCATTATCTGGCCAAAATGGTACTAGCTGAATTGTTTTGGCGGTTGAGCGAATCTGAATAACCTTGGGGCTAGGATCACTCATGACGAAAAGTATGCCGATAACAATATAGTACAAGAATAAACACAAAAAGGAACGAACTCACCGGGTTTATCTGCGTGTGAATTGAAGATGTAGTTCGTGGTAGGGCTCACCAGTTTAGGGACTGCAGGTATCGACGTTCGCGAGTTGTACGGATTATACTAACGCAATATCTTATGCCAACAACCACTATAGTGTTCGTTCTTCGAGTACCAAATGGTAAAGCAAAAGACCAGATTTTGTCGTCCAAATACGATATATATTTTGGGACCAAATCGCGGGTAGGAATGAATGCTTAGCTAGCTAGTAATCGTGCACGCACGTGACACGACGAAGAGCACCAAATGGCGGGGGTGCTTGACCGTAAGCCTTCAGCTAAACAAGTCGACTTAAACAGTGGTGGTCAGCATCCAATGTTGAGTGATGATTGCTGTGGTTAATAATTTTGGGGAATTATTTACCGCTACACCAGTATTAGGTCACCCCTAAGTCGTCTGTATGACAGTGGAAATAAACCCAGTCGACTTAACCTCTCCTCATATGAGAGGGTTGAAAAACCCTTTATTAGCTTAGTTCCTACTCTTTGCACCCTTTCTAATAAGTCTATTTCGTTTTTGAAACACGGGCTCGCTGCCTGGATTCCATATTCCAAATGAGGTCTGATATAAGTCGGATATAATTTCAGCGTCAAAATTCGCAAAAGCCTTGCGTATGGCCCATAATATTCGAAAACCCTTAGTGGCTGCAGCTCTACAGTTTGTTGCTGTCTTCAAGTCATGCTGCACAACCACTCCCAAGTCCTTGTACTCAATGACCACTGGGAGAGTAATGCCATTCATTGAGTAATTGTGCACGTGACTATGAGATACATGCATAACTACACTCTTGCTTAAGTTAATCTCCAAGGCCCAGTGCTTACACCAATCACTTAACAAGTTTAAATCTTCCTGCAAAGCAAGTTGATCACTGTCATCGTGTAAAGCCCTAAAGGGTAGGTGTAAGGCACTAACGCTTTCTCCTGAAGCGCTGGAAGCACTTAAGAAAATAAGATGGCTATTGCAGACGTCACTACATTAGCGCACTCGAATATTAAGCGTCCCCTCAATATTGCGGTTGATGCGTCTTGCACGGCCATATGAGCCATCCTACAACAGCTTATGAATAACAAATGGACGCCTCTAAGTTTCTTTTGCAGAAAGCTGTTGGCATGTGAAATGGGGTATGACACTTTTGGTCGCGAACTCCTTGCTATTTACGTTTCCTGGGAGTACTGGACAGCTGTTTCATCCTAGTTTGGGACTCTTCATCAGTACGCATCCGCCACAGGGGTTCGAAACCAAGACCTTCTGGTTACAAGGCGAGCTCGTAGACCATTGAGCCACTGGGACCCGATCCAATGGTCCTTGAATTATAACTTCTGCCAATTCACGACATAGCGCGACCATTTCGCAATGTCTTCTTCGATGAGTTACTGCCTCATCTTCAACCTGCTGTACCATACTGGTCACGGCTCTCCTTGTAACCAGAAGGTCCTGGGTTCGAATCCCGGTGGGTGCGTACTGCTGAAGAATCCCAAACTAGGACAAAACAGCTGGCTGTCCAGTACTCCCAGGTTTTCCAGTGGTCCTCTAACTGATGTCAGCTCATGATGAAATCCTCCACGCAATCCAACAAAATCCCTACAAAACCAATGCTTGAAAACTTACGTTTCCATCACACACCTTCGTCACCCTGTTGGACGTTGTCAGTTTACTGTTTTTACTGAATACAGACCTTCGACTCATGTCCTTCAGACTGCTACGGATAGATACTTTGCATATGGATTGCATCACTTGGACTACATTCCATAATTCACGTCGGATATCCAAAAAGTTTCTGGCGCACATAAACTGGTGGCAGACGTATTGTCGCAAATTTGTACAGTGACAGCTCCACCAATCACTGATTTGAGAAAAATAGCAGATCTCCACTTATCATGTTTGAATATAGATAAAATTTATCGCAATTGCTGATTGATCAATAAATATGCTGGAGAAAGTGGGGATGGATCGGGCATACGTTGAGGAGGATGCCGAATGATATCACGCTAGACGCAGGCCATCCCTCGAGTGAAATCCGAATGGGGAGTGACGAGTGGGTCGTCGATGGAAAGGTGATATGTAGGAGATCGTGTGTGGAGGAGATGAGAGATTGTGGTCAGTCATAGACCAGATAAAGAGAACAGCAGAAAATAGAACTAAGTGGGGATGTGTTGTTGAAGTCCTATGTTCCACTAGGATCCTGGGGCAATAATAACAATAATTATCACAACGCTTCCCTGAAGACAGAGCGTGTGTCACTTTGCAGTAGTAAGTGTTTCATGACCTAAGACATGTCCACAGGCACCCCGTGACCGACTGTTCCCCTGTCTTTACTCAATGCAGTATTTGAATGCCTACACAACCTCTCATATCCTGGAATATGTGCTACAGACAAGATGGTATAAACTAGATTTGTGTAGCCTGTCATTAACCGTGATGTACGTAATTGGAGGCGTTCTTGCATACAGTGCCAACTCTCAAAAGTTCATAAGCATAACCCTATTCCGACTGGATCATTCGTCACATCGGATGCGCGTTCCAGCTATATTCGTCTAGACATCAGGGGTCGAATGCCCCTTTCTAATGGTCACTCGTACTTACTCATATGTGTAGATCGCTTTGATCATAGTCCAGAAGCTATCCATATTGCAGATATATCAGTTGGTACAATCTACCAAATATTTATGGGAAGATAGGTTGCACAGTGTGGACGACCTTCCACGGTGACAACTGGCCGTGAGCAACGGTTGGGCGATTATATGGCATATCCCTTATTTGAAGTGACGCCACCTGCTTCACCTTGTCGGCATTTGCGTGGTTAAGTTGGTTCGAATTACGGCTAGTTGTTCAGGCAAATGTATATGACGCGATTTCGGTGTTTATTTGCCTCTTGTTGGATGAATTTAAATGAAAATTGTTGTCTGATAGAGTTCTTCAGCATTTACGTGTTGTTTGTGCGGCAGGACGCTTAAATATATGGTGAATGCAATGATCATTTTGTATGCCAAGTATGCTTCGCGTACATTTCGACGAAAAATTTCTTTGCAGCTTGCTAGCAACCTGTAATTGGCTGTAAATTCTCCGATCAGCTGTTGTGCAAATCCTATTTCTGTTGCAGGAACCGAGGAATATGGTTGAAATGGAATTCGTACTTCTGCGCTTTTGTGTGGTGTTTTGGTTGCTAAAAGTCAATGGAATCCGTAGATACAAGCAAAGATTAATGTTCGTATATATGAGCAAAAACTGCAACATGTTTTATGAATACTTGCAACATTCGCTGTTTTCTGATATAAGAATAAAACTTGGGCACTGTGGTAGAGTGTAATTCCATTATGGGTAAATTTTATTTTGATAGAGTCTCACAGTGTTATACAGTAATATTTACTGATGACGTTTCGGGCACATTTTATTGCTCATAATCATATCAAGGTAATCACATGACTTCCTAAATTCATTTATATAGTTCCATTGTTTTTCCCTTGATTTTCACTTGATTTGATTTGCAGTATTATTTTCCATATTTCGGGTATGAGTGATGATTCATCCCTATTGCATGTGTTGGGTGTAGATTCGATGAACTGTTCGATTCGCTGTTTTCTGCCAAAAATTTAAACTGATATAAATGCACACTACAATATGTTCTAGTACTTTGGTGGATTTGAATAACATTTTTGTGATCAGGTACGTAAAGACATCTGTCATTTTGTCTCATTACTGAGTTTGCTTTCACAGACTTCCCGCCTCTTGCTGTTATCCTGAAGCTACATTATGTGCGTTTCCACAACGGCGATTCGCAGGATTATCTTGGAATCATGCAGACATAATGTCCTACATTTATTAAAGCTATAGGTGTACGGTTTAGAAACAGTCGCTATATCCACTTAGGGAGGACTTGTAGTACCCCTGTACCAACTATAAACATACGATTTTAATCTAATTTGCATACTCATATTATATGTTTACACATACCGATTTTGTATGTACTTCGTAAACATTTGTCAATTTACTGTTGAACGTTACCTTGATACAATTTTGAAATTTTGACTACTGCTATAATACACGGTTACACTCTTCACAAGTGCCTTCTGATTTACGTTGTGAGACTCATCGATCTCTTCAAGCAAAGGCTTCAGAGCATATTCCCAAATGCCTCCAGAAGCAAACAGAATCCTCGGGACTGATTAATGGTGAGAACAGGAGACCTAGCTCCTCTATTGCGAAACATATTATAGAGACAGGACATAAAACTGACGTTTACACATCTCTTAAATCTATCTATAAAACGTGTTTGGGGCGAATCCTAAAGCTTTTGGAAGCCCTAGCTGCCAATTGGTATGTTTCATCCACCTTTTTGTATTCAAAGCGGCAATTGGGTATCATACTAATTCTTCCTTCGTAAACTTTGTTTTGTCACTTGGTTTAGTGGTCTTCATTGTTATTTTGACCTTCACTATGTCCTTTTAACTCGACCTAAGTCTTTTTTATCTCAGCTCTTCATTAATTCCGTATATATATAGCCATGACCAGTCCGTGTGTGCGATCAGATTGTTCGAAATGTGTTGCACAAATTCATTACACGATTCAAACAAATTACATCTTCTTATTTCTTTGTCTAAATATCCACTTGTGTCGAATATGCTGACTGATATAATCGCATACTGATATAAAATTCCATTAATTCTTGCTGTATTAACTCTCTAATTATTATATTAATAGCCATATTCACGCATACATTCTATGAACCTTTGTTTTCTTTTTTTCAGCTATTCGGTAATTTCGGAGACCTCATGGGTTTCATTGCAAAGAAATTGGTTTCCAGTATCTCTGATTTTGTATTCTATGTTAAATCACTAATAAATGTATTCCCTTTTCCTCAAACGGATATTCTACTTGTTGACAGTGAATATTAACATTAGCGAATGTTGTGAGCTACAGAGTTTGGGAGATTAGGACCATGTGTTATATTTAGTAGTGCATTTAGAAGAAGCTAATGGATTGGCTGAGAGTTTTCATCGAAAACTGAGAGCTTGTTGAATAACTATCATTAACGCCAAATGGACAGATTCTCTTTCTCTGACCCTTTATAAGAATCCGTCCTACTCTATGGGTGAATAAAAGTGCACCTCGGGAGAGCTGGTTCGTAGAACCACATTCCGATTTCCTGTAGTGCTTGTCTCCTCGTGAAGCAGTGAACTGGGTGTTTCTAAATTTCGTGGTTGTGTTCTTAATGTAACACGTTTCATGCTCTAATTTCAGCAGACTCCAAATCACGTTCATAACAAGAAAGTATAGCTGGACTCTAGACTGCAGGACTGCACAGACATTTATGCGCGTTGCGACGCTGTTCATAAGCCCTTCAGGCTCCCCGTGATGGACTTTTCAAAGTTGTCAGTAGGCAGGAAACTTTCCCCATCGTAGATCAGACAGGACGCCAGGGTGTAGTTAGTGTTGATCGACTCAAGGCAACTTGCACTGAGTGAGAATCGTTTCCCTCTGCTTCAACAAAACGAGGAAACCCCTGTTACTGAAACCTCGAACCACACTCAATCATTTAAAGAACTTCTATGCCTTTCCGTTATGCTTTTGTGACAATAGTTGGTTAGGTTCTGTACGCACTGGTCTCTGTGTACACTGATGCGGTAGTCGGAACACATAATCTGGGCCAGTATAAATTTTCATGTGACCATTGTACATCTTAAGTGTTGTAACCCTAGTGCGTCGGTGGCACAGTGGTTCGGACTCTCGCCGACCATGCACATGGTCCGGGGTTCGATCCCCTGCCGGCGCACACCCGATATCTATGGTCGGCCTGAATTCGGCTACCGATATTCATGCTGAAAATTCCAAGATGAAAACGGTGGAATCAAGTTAAAAATAAAGGGATCTATCATAAGTTTGGCTTTTATTCGCTTTTATTTGTACTCATCATTAATAGATGACTAGACTAAAACATGAAAGGAATTTTTAAAAAGTTCTAAAAGATAAGATGGTTTTTATATATTTAGTGTTCCATTATTTATACCATTTGCATTTGCCATTGTAGACTTAGAATTTCGTCACCCATGGTAACATTCTTTGCTCTTCTTGTTACAAAGTAGGTAGAGAACCCCGTAAATTAGATGCAATCGGTCCCTAAAGATGCCATGTGGTTCGTAACGCAGTTCCTGCAATACCACTTCCCTACTTCTCAAACTTCCTTCATGGAATCAGTATTTATCTCACAGCTGTCTCCCAGGATCTGACATTACTGACATCCCACCAGACCTTATAGTGCACCTGTAGCGGTAAATAATTCCCCAAAATTATTAACCACAGCAATCATCACTCAACATTGGATGCTGACTATCACTGTTTAAGTCGACTTGTTTAGCTGAAGGCTTACGGTCAAGCATCCCCGCCATTTGGTGCTCCGTCGTGTCACGTGCGTGCACGATTACTAGCTAGCTAAGCATTCATTCCTACCCGCGATTTGGTCCCAAAATATATATCGTATTTGGACGACAAAATCTGGTCTTTTGCTTTACCATTTGGTACTCGAGAACGAACACTATAGTGGTTGTTGGTATAAGATATTGCGTTAGTATAATCCATACAACTCGCGAACGTCGATACCGTCAGCCCCTAAACACCTATCACCATTTAAGTCTTCTTTTGAAGTATACACATACGGAATGTCTCGAACGCCAGTTTGCACTCTTCCATCATGCTGCTAACACGCTCATTCTCGGAGTTTGTAATTCTGCCATGCCAACTAGATAAGTCCTAAATCCCCTTCCATAAATAATCTTTACTTATATTATATTCAGAAATACTGTTAATCAGAGCACATCACTGATCAACTGAGACTTCTTGATTCGTGTTTTGTCGTGAGTACTTACAAGATAGATAGAGTACTGATTTACCAGGTAATTAGGCAAACTATATTTAGAATGGGCTGGTATAGTGAGCTAACTGATAGCACTACCAGTGCCTTACAACCTAACGCATTTTTTGAAGTTACAGTGGTGGCTGAATTAGAATGCCTACGGACAGCTTTTTAGGAAGCGGATACCTAACTTCATTTATTGGCATAAACGTGGGCGACAGACAGCTGTCTGTTTCTGAGTGGTCTCTCTTCATCACCCTTAGGTTCATAGGTTGCGTCGAGGCAGAAATCCTTAGAAACCGTCTCTTCAAGAATATGGAAAAGAAAATCCAAGCAGATATTTCACAAATCACTTCCCTCCTTAGACATCAATTTAGTGATGTGATGTGATTCGTTTCTTCTACGTACACATCATAGGCACACTTTTTTATAAATTAAGTACCACTTTTAACCTGGACGAATCTGATTGGCTGTGTTCAAGGTCGTCTGAAGCTGGTGTCTGTTCTTCACTTTTGCCAGCTGTTTTAAAACCCAGTAACTACAAATATATAAAATCTGGGTTAAGGACAAGTGAGACCTGGAAAAAGTGTTCCTACGAGATATTAGAACCATCAGCTTACCTTTCCTGATATTTGACTTGAATCAAGCGGAATAGGACCTTTAACTGATGTGCATGAAACTCATTGGGCTATTCAAGGTCAGTCGGTGATTGATAGTTGGTGATGCTTAAGGTTAACGTGCCAGCTGGGAGGTTTTCTTGCAACATATACGAGGAAGTTATCTTATGAGTTATCTTATGTAGTACTTATACACCTATCTGTTTTATGGGTGTTTTCATAGATTTCTTAAGGGCAACTCTGAACAATAGGAACCAAAACGAAACGACCTAGGAACGCACAAATGACCTTGAGAAACCGATCAGGTGACTGTCTTTTCCAGCAATAGGTTTTAGGGATATATGACATCAGCCTCCAGAAAGGACATATTCTTAAGCAGCTAAAATACCTGTTTTTGTCGTTAGCCACACCACGCACGAAAACACCTTGCTATTACCTTTATCTTTAAATTTTGCGCGAACGATGAAAGTTTCAATGCTTTGATGGTACTTTTGAGTCACTATTTCGGCGATATGGCTGGTTACTACTTCTCAAATGGCTTACTAATGCAGCCACTAACCTAGAAGTCGTGTAGAAATCCCAGTGTTAGATATAAGAAGACAAAGAGCAGTGGAACTCCCACGGATGTAAGTTTACCATACTCGACAAGGTATGGTAGCAGCCTTTTAGCGATTAATAAACGTTTTCACATCCAGACTCTCATTCATCAATGCAAAACTAAATTGCACACAAGTAATAGAAAGTGTTATTTGCATGGTTGTTACACACATCATAAGCATCCGTAGCCAACACATTGTCGGATTTATATATGGTGTTGCAAAAATAATCATAACACTTAATGCGAGCTGTCATCCTGTGTGTGAATGTCTATTAATGTGGATAACATCTCTTACAAAAAGTTAAACATCTTAAAAATTACCCTCTCTGGGACTTTATTGATCGAAATTGGTTATGTGTTTGTGTGTGCAAATTATTAATACTTCACAGCAGGAATTAATTTTAGTTTATCTTTATATCTGTCAATTTTGTTTACACTTACATAATGAAAGTACGCATTATCCTTAAGTCACAGGACAGATAGTGAACAGTGATACTGAGAGACAGATCCTAACTAAACGAATGAAACATCTCATAGATTTTTTAACAAATTGTAGACTTAAATGTGTAGACTACTAATCGGGATAACTCCCCCTACCCTGACCATTAGACCTAACCTCATCCTAACCCTCGAGCATGTATATATTCTTGCCTATGGAGGTACATACAAATTTTATAGGCATGGATAAGGCATTACTTGAATCACATAAATTTAATTTGTGATGAAGTTACATCGCTGCTGTTTTTTCTAGACTTTGGAGTCAATTGTAGCATTTTTCTATTTTTAATATAACTTGTTATTCATTATTATCATAGATTCTATGACGCTAAATAATGTTTTAATATTGCTGTGAATGACTCAGACATTTCGGAAAATTTACAGAGGAGTGCACTGATTGATTTCCTGCGTTCAGCACAAAATATTTGCGTTTTGGTCGTTACACAAATAAATTTTGAATTTACCACAGATAAAATCAGAATAAAGCAAAACCAGCAGTTTGCAGAGAATAGGATAGTTCTATCTTTTCATTCGTTAACTTCGCTTCAGCTGCATGCAACCTAAAAACGTTTCAATGAATTATATCTGCAGAGAAAGATGACATCACTTCAGTTTTCCGGAGACTTCAAGACTAATAAATAATGCTCAGAAGTTCCACTTACTTAAGTTATATCAGGTTTGAAGCAAAGAGTGCCAAACGTTTAGATACAGTGCAGAAACAATGCGGCAATGAACATATAATAGCTAATGGAAAAAGCTAAAACAGCGCAACAATGTGATGGGTTCAGCTCAAACCATGGAGGTAAGGAAAAACGCTAAATTACATTATATCAAACGGAAAGTAGGTTGAAACCAGCCAGTACGTAATGGAATAAAAAAAGAGCGGAGATCCAGTTACCAGGTTAAGAAATGACTTCGGAAGAACAAGATCATATTATACATTCGTAATTTTAAACATTTCAGCGTGGTTACTTCACGACCTGTATAGAGTAGATGACCGGCAACAACACCGCTGATAGCATCAGTCCCATTGCCACACGTTCAGAGAATTGAAGACCTTCTCTTCTTTCTTCTTCCCCAATATAACTGTTACAGGAGAGACTTGTAAATTTTTCTACACAAATAGAGCTAAACTAAGATGGTTACGATAACACTTCTGTGTACAAATACATCGTTACATTTTCTTAGTTTAATTGCAGTCGATGAGAGACAGGCGAAATATATGATGTTGAGATCCCATCCTGCACGAAACGTTGTGTTTGCTTTATTCAAATTTAGAAGACGGATAGTCATAATTGATGGTCGAGTTACTAGTTATCGGTATGGTAAGTTATTCATAAAGTAGCAAAATTGTCTTGTAAAACGTTAATAAGTTCACGGACTGCCAGCATCTCTCCACTGCAGTAAGTGTCCAGTTAAACGTACAAAGAAGTATTATTACATCAACAGTAAGCAGCAACAGGTAACTTTCAGACCATGCGCGGCTAGGAACCAGAATCATGGTGATCTAATGCATACAGAATATCAAGCATAGCATGTTGGAGATGGAAGTTTTGATCACACGAGTCAGTGAGATTACGAACGCAACCATCACGATACTTTCATTATTTCTTAAATTACCAGATTTAGTGGCGCCGTACGAGTAGTTATTAGGATTCATTTATTGGTATAACGGTAATACTCCACAACTTGCATACAGGATGTGCCTCATAAGAAAGTAGTGGGTATTTTGAGAAGTATTTGTAGGAATTTCTGCAGACCTTTTGTTATTGTAGGTCGTCAAATATCTACATTCTTTATCATCATTCACAAAGTAAGGTGGAAGCTAAAATGTTAGGATAAAATTAGGACAGAGGACAAGAGTACAGAAAGAAGCATGAGGAGTCCTCAAGGGGTGATTTATAAATTTATACAAACATTTTCTATATAGAAACCGTGATTTCCATTGATACGCCAATTATCTAGGTCTCTTATGCGAACTTTCATACTACATGTAGGAACTAATATTTGTGCCCTGTGCAGAAATGTGTGTCTTGTTATTCCAAAAATATTGATACTTCTTAACGAATTTTGTTGCTACTCGTACGTTTTAAATTCCAGGGGGAAAAAGAAGGTGCAGGAGTCAGACACAAGGGAGCCCTGTTATCTTTGAGGAGTCTGGTGACTGGAGAAATCAATACTGGAAATGTGTTTGCGTCACACACATTAGCTGTAATTCTCTGCGAAAACATCATAGTTTCCATGCTAAGACGAATGTGCTTAGCATTAAACATTGCAAATGTATACTATCATTCCAAGGAGTCTCCACCTCCTTCATGTATTTATCTTGTTAATGTACTTTCAATGGTGTATTATCCATAATTGCATTTGATACCATCTTGCAGTTTCCCAGGACGTTCTTCTCTTCCTGAAGTAGCCTTTAATCACGTGGTGGCATAGAACCTACCCAAATATACGCTGTTCACCGGTTGACCATAACTATCTGCAGGAAACGGAACGAAGTTTGGGTTGTCGCTCAACCTTGATGGAGACCTTGGTGAAGGGGTTTACAATTTAGCATCTATATGAACCTGTTCTGATTTCTTGTACATTAATCGAACAGTTTAAACTTTGAAAAAGTATTAATTTATGATACTTTGCGATTGTAATTTATAACATAACTGATCGTGCCTGTAAAATTGGCATGCATTTCTTGTAAACTGACCCGTTTACACGAAATATAAGTTATTATTATAAATGACTGCTTAACGTTATTTATAAGTCGTAGGGTGCGATAACCAAATTTAGATATGTATTCTCTCATCCTAGGCAGATCACAAGTGGGTTGTGCAGAGTAGCGTCCTGTGACCGCTTCTATTTACAGTCTACTTTAACAGCATTTGCAACTGCTTCACCTCAGGTAAATCATTCCTAAATGCTGACGATCTCGAGGTCGTCTACTCCTGCTACAGTCATGAATTAAACGATATGCTAAGCAAAATACGTATTGAACTGAGTAGTCTCACGACATGGTGTGTTGAATCCTGTCTGAGATTTAACACTGACAAATGTGGCTCAATTTGCATCGCGAACAGTGATCTTGACCTAAATCATGAAGTAAATTGGAGAAATCTAACCAGGCTTAACTCGATAGTAGACCTTGGCATGCGATACTCTGGTGATTTAACGTTCTCTGAACAGATTGATTATGCCAGACGTAAAACGCATGGGCTCCTAGGATCCATAACTCTCAATTCCTTTTGTTGTAAATCAATGGTTTTATTATATATAGTATGTATCCGACCTATTTTGGAATACTGCCCATTTATTCTTGGTGGACTCCAACAGATTGACAAGATTGAATTAGAGGGAATACTTTACCTTAAGCACTCTTAGTTTAGAACATAGTCTCGACTACTCTCGGCATTGCAACAGGTTGAAAATAGAGCCACTCTGGAAAAAATGTCTCTCTACTACAAGTTAACTAATCTTCTCCTGCCCTCCCCCAGTCCAGTAACCAAATATACCGCTGTCATCAGTTACAGTCTTAGAAATCATAATAACTTAGTTGCTACAGAGCGTCGGTACAAATTCTTAAATAAGTTTCCATTCACTTGCAATAATAGTTATTATTTCGTGTAAACGGGTCAGTTTACAAGAAATGCATGCCAATTTTACAGGCACGATCAGTTATGTTATAAATTACAATCGCAAAGTATCATAAATTAATACTTTTTCAAAGTTTAAACTGTTCGATTAATGTACAAGAAATCAGAACAGGTTCATATAGATGCTAAATTGTAAACCCCTTCACCAAGGTCTCCATCAAGGTTGAGCGACAACCCAAACTTCGTTCCGTTTCCTGCAGATAGTTATGGTCAACCGGTGAACAGCGTATATTTGGGTAGGTTCTATGCCACCACGTGATTAAAGGCTACTTCAGGAAGAGAAGAACGTCCTGGGAAACTGCAAGATGGTATCAAATGCAATTATGGATAATACACCATTGAAAGTACATTAACAAGATAAATACATGAAGGAGGTGGAGACTCCTTGGAATGATAGTATACATTTGCAATGTTTAATGCTAAGCACATTCGTCTTAGCATGGAAACTATGATGTTTTCGCAGAGAATTACAGCTAATGTGTGTGACGCAAACACATTTCCAGTATTGATTTCTCCAGTCACCAGACTCCTCAAAGATAACAGGGCTCCCTTGTGTCTGACTCCTGCACCTTCTTTTTCCCCCTGGAATTTAAAACGTACGAGTAGCAACAAAATTCGTTAAGAAGTATCAATATTTTTGGAATAACAAGACACACATTTCTGCACAGGGCACAAATATTAGTTCCTACATGTAGTATGAAAGTTCGCATAAGAGACCTAGATAATTGGCGTATCAATGGAAATCACGGTTTCTATATAGAAAATGTTTGTATAAATTTATAAATCACCCCTTGAGGACTCCTCATGCTTCTTTCTGTACTATTGTCCTCTGTCCTAATTTTATCCTACCATTTTAGCTTCCACCTTACTTTGTGAATGATGATAAAGAATGTAGATATTTGACGACCTACAATAACAAAAGGTCTGCAGAAATTCCTACAAATACTTCTCAAAATACCCACTACTTTCTTATGAGGCACATCCTGTATGCAAGTTGTGGAGTATTACCGTTATACCAATAAATGAATCCTAATAACTACTCGTACGGCGCCACTAAATCTGGTAATTTAAGAAATAATGAAAGTATCGTGATGGTTGCGTTCGTAATCTCACTGACTCGTGTGATCAAAACTTCCATCTCCAACATGCTATGCTTGATATTCTGTATGCATTAGATCACCATGATTCTGGTTCCTAGCCGCGCATGGTCTGAAAGTTACCTGTTGCTGCTTACTGTTGATGTAATAATACTTCTTTGTACGTTTAACTGGACACTTACTGCAGTGTAGAGATGCTGTGGCGCTAATGGAGAACAGGGTTGTATTTTGTGACTGCTAGGTCATGGTCTGGACATTTTCAACAAGTAGTTGGTCACTAATTAGAATATTATCTAGTTTCGGTGACTTTCCACTGGGGTCCCACCCAGTACCGTCTCCATCATTCTCAGTTAGTCCTACATTTCTAATGGTTTGCATTAGATTTCGACTGAATTTCCCCTTAGCACACCTCAATCCAGGTTTCAGGAATGGAGCATTAAAATCTCCAACTAAAGTGATTTAGTCATAGCCCAAGTCCCGCATTCCTGTGACTGTGCTGAGAATTAGCTGGTTTTGCTCTGCCCCACAGGTGGGTGATCGGTAGGTAGCACTCACTAAATGCTTGGTGTGACCTACGGTGAAATGACACAAAATGGTGACCGGGAGTTCAGTCAGTGGTGGGCCTGTTGCACGTACGCATTTAAGTTGCTTGTCAAAGTATATGGCAACAACCCCCTTCCTTGTAATCCCTGTCTCTCCTGACCAAAACCATATCACTTATACTGATTTCGTTGTTGGCGATAGCGGGGGTTAGCCAGGTTTCAGTAAGGATTATTACTTGATATATACACAGGTGACTCATTAGTATTCATTATTTATTTCCCACACTTGCATAATCATTGATTTCCCGCATCTGCGTGATTATCGATTTTAATTACTGAATTCCCATGGTTTGTTAATATTTTTAAAATGTGACATTGATTTTCCTAACTGTATAAATACGGAGTTTTTGTTTAACATTTCGACTGCTGTTAGAGACAGTAAAAGCTCTCGTATCAACGTCCAGTCTTCTTTCTTTGCCTTGCGTGCCCGGCGGTATTGTTGTTGTTGTTGACGTGCGATTAGGACAGATTAGCCAGCGCATTAGTTAGATTCGCTCGTAGTCTACAAGGTCCTCATATTCATACATAACATTACTTTAGGGTGTAGGCGTGACCGGAAGTTTCTGAGTACAACTACGTTTCCTCTCAGCCCTCTCACATTGCCAAATAGGCAGCTGACAATGAGCACCACCACCTTGATGTGTTGTGGGGTAGTTGACATTACGTTGTCTGCTGGTAGGGGACTTTACACTAGGACTGGTTGGCCTATTCCCACGTAACCACCCTGTCTCCGTTTTTTCCTTGGATTCAGGTAGGACACTTGGCTGACACTGACTGTCATTCTCGATGCTGCATCACCGTAGTGTCACTGAGGTTTTAAGACGCATAGAGACCTCAGTCTGCTGCTTCCTTATGGTTTGAGGTCTGCTTTCGCAGCGTGGGAGTGTCCTCCAGTTTACTCTTGGTCTCGTACTACCGTTGAAGTACTAGAGCCAACTGTCCTTGGGAGCTGAATTTGACACTTGGTAGTCTTGGGGATCGATGTGAAACGAGCCGGAAAGTCGAAACTGCTCCAAGAGCACCGAAGGCCATCTAAGATGACAGCTGCCTCTATTGCTGTAAGTCATGCATGTGTTTTCACAAGCACTGTCAGTTTCCAGCTTTGGAACACTGTGTATGACTATGGAGGCAGAGAGTATCAGTTCCAGTGACTCCCTAGCCATTTTATTGTTAGCCCATGCCCTGTCATGTCTTACTCTTCTGTTGGAACTCTCCTAGATAGTCAGTGTTTTCGCCAGTGACAATACACTTTCAGCCTCCTGAGCAGAGCCCATTATCCCCCTTAATGAAGGTGGAAGGACTGCTTTTCCTTCCACTTTAGACCTCATCAGGGTCTGACTAGTCTTTGTAATGTTGCCATGCTTGCTAGCGGATGCAAGTGGTGCTTTGGAAATAACGTCTTCCCCTGCTGTTTCGGTTGTAACCTTGGGACTCTTCAGTTTATGAAGATTGATACTTCCAGTCTGCTGAGCTGGAGTATCCTTTTAACGGTTTTTAATGAGTTTTTGTGATGTGGTGTCATCAGGTGGAGAGCTGCATAAGTTTGTGTCGAGACACAAAAGTGACGTGTCGTTTCTGTTATCCGGTGATACGCTGTGAAGGACTGTGCCAGGTCATTACAGTGGGCAAATTTGCCGGGTTATATCGCATAAACTCAGAACATGGTTTTGGCCCGTCTTATTCACAACGGTAGTGCACCCATCGTTTACAAATATCGCATTCAAATGCAGAGTCAGTTTAAGAAGCAGCAACATTACAGGTCTGGCATCCGTCTCTTTTTCCAGAAGACTCTTTCGAGTTCCTATGACGTCTTGATAGTTTCTTTTCTGTTTTTATGTGTGTCACACGCCGGCTGCCTACGGATATGGGTATAACATCATATCCACTTGGTTTTGCCCGTGCAGTCTCAGTGCTAGACTGTGGCAATGTAAGCATAGTATCACAGCAAAGTATATGTATACGTGTCTTTAGAACATGTATGAGAGATGGGGTTAATATCTCTGAGTTATTCCCTCCCTTGGCTGAAGCCCTTGTCACTACAGAATATGGCATTTTAGTGCTTTCTTAACGCCACTTTCAACCACCATATTAACAATTACTATAACCTATGCTTATATATGAATACAAAGTAGCATAAATATCTGCCTAATAATACAAAAAAGATTGGTAAGCTAAAAAATAAGGAAAATAAAAGGTTTCTGACTTTAATTAGTCCCTTTTGTTTACTAGGCTTCTCAGCGGTCATGTGGCAGACCAACAAGTTTTGTTTATCTGAACGAGTAAGGGAGATGCTGATACAGGTGTGGCACCTGAAGCTCTGACAGTAGTTTGAGATAGCTGGACAAACCACATAGAGAATTAATGGTTGAATTTAATTCACCAGCTGGGAAGACCAAGTTTCACAAACGGATAATTCAAAAAATAGGTATTTTCCGGTTGGGGAAGTAAAAGCACGTCGTAATTTTGGGGCGCGCTCCTCCAATAGTGCTGTTGTCGTTTTTTCCATCAGAGCAACTAGACATTAAGCAAGCGACGAATACGAACAAAAGGGTAAGTCTTCGCCTTATTAAACGTTCGCTACATAGGTAGAAGAGTAGATTCGTATGTAATTGAATACACTGAAGACTGGACTAGCTTTCATTTACCATTCAGCCAACAGTTTTGGTCTTTAAGACGAAACAGGGTGAATATGTTAATGTGTTTTTCTAGGATCCTCTTAAACGCGGCGGGGTTCTCACAACACCTAATTTCAAATGGTAGTTGGTTCCAAAGAATTGGTGGAAAAGTTAACCCTAATGGATTTTCTGTGGGTAGCCACTTTGACAAGGTAGTCATGGTTTTGCAACTGATATGACCTGATATTTGCCCACCTTATGGATGAGTTAATGTAATAATGTTTCCTAATGACCGTAAAGAGTACAAATAAGTTACATTTCACTCTCCTTAACCGTAGGGGTTCTAATTTTAGTCGTATGCACCCGTCAGCATATTCCACTTGTTGGTAAAACCCTGTTTTTTGTTTTGTGAGGAATCTCTGGACATTTTCAACTTTTTTTCGGTCTGCAGACCTTAGGTTACTAGATAGGAAGGCACAACATTGAAGTGTGGGGCGAATACATGTCTTGTGTGTAGCTGATCTTGCTTCTCGAGTGCAAACGTTACGCAGTACAAAGCCCGTAAGTCGTTTACAGTCAGATACTACCTTATTTGCATGATCAAAAAGAGTCAAATCTGAGTATCCTAACCCAGGATCTGTGACAGCTTTCAATTTTGACAGGAGCTCACCATACGTATGTAAACAAATTCTTGGTTTCCAGCGTCCAAGTTGGGCTATACCGCACTTGTCTGGGTTTGAAAGTCAGTTGCCATTTTTCGCTCCAATCGCCTAGATTGTTGGATCTTGAGTTCAACGCTCATATCATCGTACCATAATCACATACTATCTCGAGATTATCTGCGAAGAGATGTGGCCTGCCATACTTGGTCACGGAGACTGTATGATTCATGAATAAGAGGAATATAATATGGCCGAAAAAGCTAATATTTATTACACCACCAGTTATCGGCTTCGGTGAAAACAGTTGGTGATTGATTTTGACTAACTGCTCTCTTTCTGTGGGAAAAGAGCTTTTAGAGGCTGACGTTATCGACGTTCGCGGAGTATAAAAATGATATATATATTTTCCTATCAATGTAGGACACACCAGTTGTACAGGCATGGATAAGTATTATTTAAATTACATGAATTTGATTTATAGTGAAATTACATGGTTGCTCTCCTCTCTGACATCAGTTAGTGAGCACATTCTGATAGTTAGTCGTTCAATGGAGCACATAAAGAAATATAGAAATATTGTCTTCGCATTAACAAAAAAACCCAAGTATGTGTCGGATAAATTACAAATATTTGGGAAAAAAATAAAGCTTGAAGTCAATTCCTCCATATAACTTTGTTGTGTGCGGCATCGTATCTTGTTTTATGTTCAAATTGGGTGTTAATTTAAAATGAGTGATTAATTTTTATGATTTTGACATCATTTTTTTGCAAGTAATACCAGATGTGAGTTCAACTGAATGCAGATTAATATTGGTCAATTTCAAGCAGATTTGTTTTACTGCACTCAAGTCACCCATAGCCCGCCATTTGTCACAGCATGGTTGCTCCGTACGAGTAAGTTGATAAACACGTAGAATTCTATATAAAAACCATTTTAGATCGTTGACAGTGCTTGTATAAGATGCTGTACAGCGTCTAGTTATCGTGACAGTGGATTTCATCAAGGATGCTGAGCCATTACTAGCCAAACCTTGAGGGATAATATATGAGTAAGTGACTTCAATTGTTTCTCAGCTTCAGTCGGAATGTAGATCAATGCAACTTGTACTACAAAGTAAATACAACAGAAATGTACCAGAGGACAAAGAAAAAGTATGTGGACCCGAAATTATTTGTTTATATTCGTTGTACATTGTAATTTGATGAACAAAAATTTGTTTCTACTATGTCTTTTTATTCATTTATGCTACTAGTTTATTTATAGTCTTTAGAGAAGTAAGGGTATTTAAGCGCGTTTAGGTACTGTAGTAGACTAATAGTTGATTCGTTCTAGGAATAAATAGTTTATTTATATAGTCGGTAGAGTGAAATAGTGTGTACAGAGAGCGTTTGAAACTTAAAACTCACCCAAGATCTTATACCAACAACTTCTATAGTATTCGCTCTTCGTGTACCAAAGACAAAGCAAAAAGCAAGATTGATCGTCCAAAGTACGTGATATATTTCAGGGCCAAATAGTAAACGATATTGAGTGCTTAACTAGCTAGTGATCGTGCACGTAAGTGACACGACGGAGTACCAAATGGCAAGGATGCTTGACCGGAATCCTCCAGCTAAACAAGTCGACTTAAACAGTGAGGGTCAGCATCCGATGTTCATTGATGATTGCTGTGGTCGATAATTTTGGGGAATTATTTACCGCTACAGCTCACTCCCCCCTACTGGGGTTGTGAGGACCTTAAGACAGAATCGGCCGGAAGTAAACAAACTCGATGGTTCCCTCAAGGGTGAGAAAAACTCTTCCGAGCGGCTTGGTGGAGTGCTTACTGGTCTGTCTGCCTATGCTAACATGGTGTCTGTACATGGCTTCCTTGATGTTGTTCGTTGGATCTCGTGCTTCGTTTGTTTCTTGTCCAGTGCCCGTCGCACCTGGAAAAAAACAGGAATGCTAAGAACCTTGTCGAGGAAAATGTACCAAATCAGCGTTTTAAAAATCTGATGTGCATCTAAGATACAGTAAAATAATGTAAAGTTTAAAACATCGAAAAAAGTATACATCTAATTTTTTTGAGTGCATGTATAATGCTGGTTATAGTAAACAAAAATCTTATACTTGTGTTTAGTGATGCTATATAAGAAAGTTGATGTGTCTGAAAACAAGAAATAATAATTAATACCACAAACGAATGAATTGGGTGAATCACACCACTCAGTTATGTGACATATGTGTGAAGGTTTTCTGGGAATCTAACGTTACGTCCAGAACACGTTTTCTTAGAGGGTTCGACAGAAGGTTCAATGGCTTTCGCCGTGCTAGGGAGTTCTTCGAGGATTAAAGGATATTCAATTACCTGTGGATTATCGGGTACGTTTAGCTCTAGGCTAAAAGGATTACCTTCCAAGTAATCCGGTTTCAGACGGTCAATGCTGATGGTGCCTTCGCGGCTGTTTTTGTCTGAGACAAAGAATTTATCTGAACGTTTAATTACTTTATATGGTCCGTCATACGGGGGTTCTAGAGGGCGACGCACATAGTCACGACGAACAAATACGTGTGAAGAAGCTTTTAAACAGGGGTGAACAAAGACGTCAATGGACTATGGCCGAAGGGGAGCAGGTTTAACTGAACGCATTGTAAGCCTGCTGACGTGTGAGGAGTGATCTACCGCTGGTGAGAAGCTCGAGGGAGAAACAAACTCACCTGGCAGTCGTAGTGTCGTGCCACATACCAGCTCAGCGGTAGTACAACCAGCATCGGTTTTTAAGGCGTTTCGTATCCCTAGGAGAACTAACGGAAGTGATTCAGTCCAACGGGTTTTGTTTGCAGCTGGTAAACCAGCTTTCAACTGTCTGTGTAGACGTTCTACCATACCATTAGCTTGAGGATGGTAGACTGTTGTTCGAAAACGCATGCAACCTATGATTTTAGTCAGGGCGAAGAATAAACCGCTTTCGAATTGTCGCCCACGATCAGTTGTTATGGAAGATGGGCATCCAAAGTTTGCGATCCATCTTCGTACAAAGACACGTGCGAAGGTTTCAGCAGATACATCCTTGAGGGGTACTGCTTCAGGCCATCGTGTTAAACGATCGATGTAGGTTAACATATAGGTATATCCATGAGATTCTGGGAAGGGGCCAACTAAATCTATATGGACGTGTTCGAAACGGGTATCAGGGATAAGAAAGGTGCCAAGAGGGCTTTTGGTGTGTCAACCCCACCTTGCACTTTTGGCAAGCTAAGCACGTGTGTGCCCATTCCCTTACTTGCTTATTAATACCAGGCCAACAAAACCGACTAGTTAAGAGTTTGACGGTAGTTCGGATACCTGGGTGGGACAAGCTATGCAACGTATTGAAGACATTACGGCGATAACTTTTAGGCACGATAGGGCGAGGAGTACTAGTGGAAATGTCGCAGAGAATAGTATCTTTTCCTATACCTAAGGGTTTCTCGGCTAATTGTAGAGTTGTTTCCGACAACTCATGCTGAAGCTCGGTATCTTCTTTTTGAAGACGAGCCAGTTTTACAAGGTCTATGCCGTCGATTTGGGTGAAGGAACAAATACGTGACAAGGCATCTGCCACAGTGTTGTTCACTCCGGATACATGTCGAATATCCGATGTAAACTGAGAAACGTAATCCAGTTGTCGTGATTCTCTGGGTGAATACTTATCTGAAGTTGAGTTCAGAGAGTACGTCAGAGGTTTGTGGTCAGTGAAAATTATGAATTCACGACCCTCCACTGAATGTCGAAAATGGCGTATAGCACAGTACATAGCTAGAAGTTCTCTTCCAAATGTGTTGTACTTCGTTTCTGCTAATTGAAGGCGCCTCGAGAAAAAGGTGAGTGGTTGCCACTCTCTGTTAACTAGATGTTGCAGAACTGCACCGATCGCAGTGTCTGGTGCATCAACCGAGATACTTAGCGGTGCCTTTGGATCCTGATACATTAGAAGTGTGGCATCCGCAATAGCTTTCTTTACCTGAGCAAAAGCATTTCGAGCAGACGCGTCGAATTCGATAGACTTGTTATTCCCTCGAAGAAGGTCTGTTAATGGCTGAATCAGAGAAGCACAGTTAAGAATAAATCGTCGGTAATAACTTACCAAGCCGTTAAAAGTGCGAAGACTTTTCACCGTTTGTGGCTCTGGAAAGTTCCGTGTCGCCTCGACGTTAGTAGCCGATGGGCGAATGCCCTTGCAGTCAATAGTGTGGCCCAGAGAGTCGAGTGAGTCAACGCCTACTTGACACGTTTGAATATTGATGGTAACACCATGTTGGCGTAACCTTTCAAATACCAAGTCCAAGTGTTTAAGGTGAGTTTCCTTGTCTGGAATGGCAATGAGGCAGTCGTCTAAGTATGCGTATACAAAGTCGAGACCGCGAAATACTTCATCGATGAAGCGTTGGAATGTTTGGGCCGCATTCCGGAGGCCGAATGGCATACGTAGAAATTCGAAAAGTCCGGTTGCTTTGGCGTTCACTTGCCGGTAATCACCAGTGGGTCGCCAATCGTTGCTATCCTTTATCGGTACCATATGCGGTGGGGATGCCCATGGGCTATTCGATAGTCGAATGATGCCAAAAGTTAGCATGTGGTCGAATTCATTTCTAGCAATTCTCAGTTTGTCAGGAGCCAGTCGTCGTGCTTTACATGTCACGGGCTGTCTTGAGGTTATGATGTGGTGTATAACACTGCTGGTTATGCACGGGAGATCGTTAGATGGGCAATTGAGTTCCGGATATTTGTTAACAATCGGTTGAAAAGTTGGATCAAGGATTGCTTTCATCTTAACTAGTGACAAGCTGGGGCCTACGCAGGTGATGCCTTTTATGGACAGACTAGTAGTATTGTCAATCAGTCGTTTTCAGCGGACGTCTACGAGTAAATCATGATGATTGAGTAGGTCCGTGCCAATGATGGGCATTGTGACGTCAGCGAGAAGAAAAATCCACTAAATTCACGAATTCACCCAAAGACATTACCAGTCAACGCAGGAACCCATCATCATCTTGAATCTGGATATGCCGTCTTTCCGCAAACAGGCCACAACTAGAATAAACTAAGCCGCGCAAACTGCCAACAAGGTGAAGCAGGTGGTGCCACTTCAAATAGAGGATATGCCATATAATCGAACTGGTCTTCCAATACTCCTAAGTTCACCTTGAAGTTATCGTATTCATCTGAGCTTATAACTATGAACATAATTCTGTTTAGTGTTTCCTGAGTGGTGTACAACGAAGGTTATTGTCAGTATGAAATCAAATATCTGGGCTCAGTAGTAATCTTCGTGCTTTGACCTTCCAAGGCTCCAATAGACCATGATAGCTTATGGCAGAAAGGCCAGTAGATCAAGCCTTTTCAAGGCATTTGGCATCTTTCAAATTAAAGTTCCATGTCTTCAGTAGCCTCTGAAACATTTTGTAAGATGACTCACCCGAATGGGTGGATTTGGTGACAAAAATTGCCGCACTCTGCTAAACTTGGCCATTTACTGGGAAAGAGTTTTCTGTTGTTGACTCTTCATCTTACATACATGTAAAATGGCACTACCTAAACTTTATCCTGGTGATTTCACTTGCATCCTAAGCTCAACTGAGTTCCAAATATGCGCGGAGAATCATTTGCCTGACGAGCAGGCAGTTTTGCTACATTTTTGCGTAAACATACAGGCCAAATGACAGCGCTTTCAACTTTTCTCACTGAGCAGCACAAAAGTCATATGTGATTATCAGGTACAAAGAATAAGGGTGTTCAGTTAAGAACGAAATAAAATATTACGAACATGCCAACAGGCTGTGTACATATGGTACTTGAAAAGGGAGTGAATCCATGAATCAAGGACGTATGGACTGGAAACGAACTGAGATAATCCGTCTGAATATGAGACTTCAGATCTACTGATTGAGGATAGAAGTCTTTGAGCCTATGTTAATCTTTTATAATAGGTTTCTATTCTTGCCTAAACCCTTTGTGAGTCAGCCAACTGGTGGAGCTTAGAGCACTTCTGGGAGTCGGTTCTATGAGTTCATGATTCTTTGTAAGAATCAGTACCTCACAGTGGTATTGTTCCTCCTTAATCTTCTACCTCTCTCTCCCCTGTGTCCCGACCTAGTAGGGAGAAAAAGAGAAAAGAAATCAGGTCCGCAGTCACTATTTAGAATTTTGAACAATTTAATGGGGTCTCTACTCTGCCCACGGTGTGACAGGGAGAGGAGACTCAGACCCTTCTGTCTTTCGTGTAGTAGAAAATTAGCAAAAACTCTTCCTAAAATACGACGCACATTTTAATTAAATTTCTCTAATGGAGACGCTCTGTGCACATCGCTTCCACCTGTGTAAAGTGATATTATAAGCACTATTTCATCATATATACTATCCCCCTTTGAACTTTTCCTAAAATGTTTGAGTACCTCTTAAAACAAAGAACATTTGTCTTGATGCAGTTTTGTGGTCTTGAACTCATCAGAAATGTATGTTATGAAGTGATTCTAGAGACTCAAGTAAATACTCTGCATATTGGCCACAGAGATTCAAAACTTCAGTTGCCACTGCTCGATATTGTAATGCAGTTTTTAGGCAGCGACCCATCATGACGACTAGATCTACACGAGCCTGAAATGACGGGAGAGTCAATCTCTCTAATTCGTGTAGGCTGATGCTTGTGTGTCCTATGTGCTTGGTTGTGTAATTCGCTACGTTGGAGCATGGATCCTTCGGACCAATCTGACACTTTGTTGAGATCTGGCTGTGTAAGCGTGTCATTATCCGTCTTTAGCTATATCGAAACCTTTAGTTCATCAGCTGAGAGAACCGTAGAGAATTCGGTGAGCCGAGGTGCTTTGTTGATATACATGATAAATTAGACAGGCCGAATACGGTGCCTTGTGGCAGTGCACTATGAAACGCTGTCAAGAGGCAGTTTAGAGTTGTTCGGAACTCTCTCTTAACCATAGGGAATGGCCTAATCCAATTCAGTAAACCACACTTGATTCCAAGGATTCCCAATTTCATGAGTGGTATTGCGTGAAGCACTACATGGAGGGCCTTGCTGAAGTCCATGAAGACAAAGCCGACAAGTTTCCTTTTGATTTAGTTGTTTTAACTGCAAAGCTTTCGTCGTGCTTCTGGATGGCATCTTCAGATCAGGTCTTGGTGCGAAATGTACTTATTCGAATATTCCATGAATCATATAATTAAGTCCCTTGGGAACCATTCTCGTGATAATTTGTTGATTTACGTCTCTATTAATCATTTTTATTGATTTGGATTTTGAACTTGTAATTTGATTTACTTTTCATCACGTTGGTTGAAATTTCTCTTGGCAAAATGTGTCAGCAGGCCTTAACAAAACTGTCTTAAATGTTTTCTGGATTAGTAGGAATTCGGATTTCCTAACTAGCCATGTTAGCGTCCACGTCACGTTATCCTGCTGCGGCTCACTCTTAGCATATTGGCTGCAACGATAAGTGTAATAGGTGGACTGTTTCAAAATATCGCTACGTAATGAGCATGATGGGATAGCTGGAGGGTAATGTCATCTACACAAATAGTTTACTGTATGTACAAGCTGCACTTTTCGGCATAGTATCATTCAATGAAGGCTTCACGTCTCGGAATATCGATGCAGCTATTTTCGTGTGAAGAACAGTACTATTTGACAGGTGAGTGCTATCAGTGCATGGAAATCACCTGTAAATGCAAAAAGAACCTTCTGTGGGAACAGAAGTTAGATGTGTCTTCCACCATGTGTTTGGACAGGAATTATCTTTAATTGAAAGGTCATCTCTAAGTGGATTTAATCTATATTTGCACTAACTGGCATAGTGCAAAATGGGTTGTGTGGATTCAATGTATAAAAAATATTTCATACATTTAGTTCCGTTGATAAACTTCGATAGAGAAAGAAAGACCAGATCTGTCTTCCCCCTCCTTCCTCTTTTCTACTTTGGAAGCGCATAAAAATCTCTACTTTATTATTACTGCGCCGCTGTCTGCTCAGCTGACTGCTAGGCTAACAAATGCAGATGGTTCTCATGATTGTTGCTAGGGCAATGTAGTGGACAGGGCAATAACTTGTTTTCATCACTATGGTGATGTACTGGACCTAGTGAAGTACGGGATACAATAATACACGTGTCTAATATACATACATGGGTATATTATATGTAGTGTAATATATATTTGAAGTAAATATACAAAATGACGACCAGTTTCTTGCTGTCCTTTGATTTGAATCAGCTTTATCTTTCTGTAAAGAAGTCTGTCAGGCATGAAGATTTTTCCCTCAAGCAACGCTGCGCTCTGGGCGATGGATCACGGTTTACCAGATACGCCATAACTTTCCGGATGATTCTCTCTAGTGTCTTTGCGAAAGTGCTGGCAAAACAGATACTTATGAGGCCTGAAGGAGTGCATCTGGATCTTACTTTGTGGACTGCGGTTACTATGAAGTCTTTCTAGCCGCGAGGTGACATCCCATTTAGGAGAAGTGGCAAGGAGATCGCGGTTAGTGGGCGGGCTACGTGGGCTGTTAGCTCCTTGGAGAGAGCTGGGTGAAGGTCATTGGGTCCAAATAATTCCCCTGAATCTAGTGTCTTTGAGGAACCAAATGCGATGCTGTGATTAGCGTCAACGAAATCTGACCTTTATTTATCTAATGTGGCCAGAGATGACGCTGTTGGCGGTGACGGCTTCCATATGAAAACTTTGGAGAAGTAGTCTTCAATTCCTTTCTCTTTTTCCTAGTCCTCCGTTAAGCTGCTAGAGTTAGGTACTCATAGCGACAAAAGGTATACTGTGAACTGCAGGAGTCCAATACATACAGTAATCGAATGAAGCAAGACTGATTTCTAACGTTAGTGGGCAAGTTAATGTCCAATTGAAAACTGAATTTCAAGTGCGGAGTCTGATAGTGTGCGCAACGTCGAATTTTCGGAATGGTGGATGAATATGCTACTCCAGAGGAGAAGGTATCACATCGCTTATCTCAACTACTCTTAATTTTAATTTTTAAGGCAGCTATTTGTGCCAAACTAGTTTTACTTGCTCCTCCATGTGAATTTAACGAGGTTTTAGATGGTAGGATGTCATTACATTGATATTCGTTACTGTACAGATATTCGTTCTATATCCGGTGATGATCATCAAATACAGAAAAAATTAGCTGCGTAAGGAAATTTTTCACATCTTACAGCTTTTTAGTGCTATAGCACAGTACAACAAAGATCAAATGATTCATGTCAAATTACCAGGCTGCGAGTATCCATCTCTAATTACTTCGTACGCAGACATAGGGAGTGGATATTTCATGTGCCCACGATCTCAACAATCATTCCATTTTGATCACCTCAAGCAGACAGTCAGTGATATTAAAAGTTTGGATCGTAGCAATGTTGAAAATATAGACCATGAGTTAGAGGACTGGAGACTTGCTCTGCAGGAATGTGCAACTGTTTACGTAAATGAACACTTTCCTGAGGGAGCTGTTTCAGTGTACGCCTTACGATTACACGATGGCGCACGAAGTCTTGTTTTATGTATTGAATCTCACTTCTCTAAACATCAATCGTAAGTTGTCATTATTGAATCTGTTCATTATTTTGTTTCTGTTTTTGAAATGGTTCACATAATTAAGTTATATTTTAAATTTCCTGTCGTGATCTGCTGGTGTATGTGCTTCCAAAAAACAAAACGCCTATTAGCCCTATATGCTTGTATGGAGCTGGATGGAAACACTCACGGAGGCTATGATGCTGGGTTGTAGAAGACTACATAGGTGAAATAGTATATAAATGTGTCCCTCTGACTTCATTTTTGAGATGTGCGATGTATGTGATCGCAGCATTAAATACTGGTAAGGAAAACCTTGCCTAGTTTATTCCAGTTGGTACAGAAATAATATAAAGTAAATCGCTTCCGTTTATCTCTTTTGTTACTCATTGTTTGAAAATTACAAATAGAGACTCTAGGTTTCGTTTTTTTCTTGAAGAAAATAGTTTAAATTGTAATTAAACGACTGACTTGTAGGTGACACGTCGTGCGCATTTTAAGTTTTCGATGCATACGTGGTGTCACTCGATAACGCTGTTTTCATAAATTCTGCTGGAATTACTTTCGTCGTCTAGTTGTTTTCTAAGAGCCTTATATTTCAACAGGGGTATTACTGAACGGTGACAGAGCATTCATTGTATCTGTGGGGGAACAAATAGTTAATATAATCTTGAGTGATAGGACCGTGTTCCACCTGTCACTTCTCTCATTTTTCAATATGCTTAGCACGTCAGCAATATTGATGAGTCCAGAACGAGACTAAATTAAGATAGTATAAGCCTCCAACTTAATTCAGTGGGATTCCTTGTACCAAACGTATAAGGCTCATCAAGTGAGATAGACACCGGTTAAAATGCTTGTTGACAAGTCAATCTCGCCGTTTAATAGTCAGGTATGTAGGTCAACTGAATGTAGATCCGATTTCGACTATTTGGATCAATTTGTAACGGAAATCTATTATATAGTGTCAGGCTGTGTTTAATCCTACCATCAACCCATTTCCTGTGTGTGTGTGCAGTAGTTCAGATGGTTATGTTTCTCCAAGATGTCTCGTGATGTCTCCCTCTTTTTTGGAAAAACAGAATGGTTACGTGCTAAAAGTAATACAGTGTCGCTTCACAGAATTCTGGTGTTTACTGTAAGCCTTCGTTGAATTCAAAGCCAACTCAGGTGAATTTAAGTTGAAAATTGTCTGCGAGTGTATTTTTACGATTTGGGGCCATACTTTCAGGTCAGTAAAGCCAAAAATACTAAAATTATTTCATCATCAAGCATGAGGAGAAAAATTATGGGGAAATTTAGCACTAATGAAACCTAAAACTAAGGGGAGACTTTTGTGCACTACAGAACATGTATTTATAGTTGGCACTTCATATTCGCGTCTAGAAAGAAGCTACTGTTTGTATATATCTTACATAACGAAGTAGCTGCTTCTGACTTCTCACCATTGGAGACTCTGGGAACCTGTGGCTGGAGATTTGTGGTCAGGTGGCTCGAAATCGTTCTCAATATGATATCCCATATCCATTAGGTTTTCATTATTCTCCACGTAATCATTCTTTCCCCCTAGCATTTCTGTTTATTATAGTTTCTGTGTATTTCGTCATCCTTTCTCCCTTATATGCTTTAAAAAGTGTAGAAACTTGAACTGGTGTACTTTATGTCCTGTTCTGTGTTAAAAAACTAATTCAGTCTGAATTCTCTTAACTTACTTCTAAAAGTGGCTGCACAATTTATAACGACTTTCAGCTATACCCCTTGTTAGTACCTTGGGCTAACACTGTTATAATTGGTCTTTTGAAAGTGTGTCACCCCCTCCCCAAACTATATGGTTAGGCATTCATTGTCTACATCGTATTTGGAATCGAGTGCAATAAGCTCAAACGGTTGTCACAAATCGCAGTTCATAAACGTATGCGGCATTTCAGGACATGCTTACGCGGTGAAGGTGTATGTATTCGAATTCCGTTTCAATTACAGAACTCTGTTAACTGATGGTTATGAACATGTATTTGGCTGTCAAGTTATGTGTATCTTTTCATGATGTAGTAGTTGTCTACGCCACTTTGATGCTTACGTATTTAAGCCTTAAGGCAGATCGTGGGTTTACAGGGTGCAGGTTTTTGAATAAAAACTAAACGTTTGAAGGTTTTAACAGGTTTGCTTACATCTTTATCAAAGCTATACCCGAGAATATAAATAAAGATGGCTCTAAATCTTTAGCAAGAAAACTTTCTCTCGTGATTAATTCTGTGATTTCCAATTCTTCTGTAATGGTATCTATGCAGTGTCATGGTTTTGTAGTAAACATGTGTTTTGAAAATATGTTCTGTATTCCACTATAATGCACTTAGAGTGGTAAACACTCTTAGATGGGTTAACCTTTGTTTGAAGTTAAGATCATTGCTGGCCAGGTCAATCATTTGGTTATTGTTGACGATAAGCTCTAAGTTTATGCCGTGAAACTAAGGTCAATGCATTCTCCAAAGATCTAATTACTGTGTACAAATCCACACCAGTTAATGAGAAGGTTAATTCCAAGCTTTATTAACACAAATACTGTGCATACTTCTGACTGATATTCTTGTTTTATTTAGATGTGTTTTATTTTATTATTACTACTATTTTCTCCAGAACTGGACGATGGAGATCAGAGTGGATATTCAAGCTACTTGGACAATCACCTATGGAGTTCTCAGTTCATGGTATTATTAAAGTTCAGGTGAGTGTGTGTAACTGTTTTTTTAGGTTGGTTTAAACTTGCGAATGTCTCTTTGTGTGTGTGTGTGTGCGGATAAGAATGTTTGTATAATTTATGTTTAATCGTGTATATTTCCGAAACTTAGTAGCATTTAGGTGTTACATGAAATATGTATGTAGACATCAAGAGAATTGTAATTCGATAAACAGTGTTAAAACTTAAACTGCAACAACAGTATGTCTTGTCCCCAGGGACTTTCATCTGGCTTACTCGACGAGCAATGTTAGCTGACATAGGAGGATTAGGTTAGAAAATCGTTAGGGGTGATTAAACCAAAACCTGGAGTTAATCCATTAAGTCTTTAACTGTTGGTTTGAGGCAGTCACGTAGGAGGCAGGTGGACTTCCTGAGTTGCTAAGAGAACCAATAGCTGGAGACATTTAGTGATATGCCTTAAAAGTGTTCTCAGTAGGCCAGATCCATTGAACCGTCATATTTTTCCATGCTATTTTTCTCCCATACATTTCCTCTCATCGTAGTTCTGTTGAATATCTTTCTCTTTTCTCTACCTTTGTGTGCTACATGAAGTATGGCAGCTTGAACTGCTGAACTTCTTGAGATATAATGTGTAACGCGGAAATGGTCTCAGTATTTCTCTTCATACGTCATTCACCTTAGAAATATCAAAATAAAAAGAATAACTTCCGTAAATATGTCTTGTGTGTCTATTTCTCCTCAAGTTTTGTGTGATACATGTTTTGATGCGTTGTAGTTTATTTGAAAGAATTCAAGTTGAAAAAGTTCAGATATAGTATTTTTGAAAGGCATAAAGGGAAGCATTCAACTTGGATAATTTTTTTGTTCTTTTATGTTCCCAGTGAACTATAGGGGCTCAGGCTAGAGACTTGAAGTTTCGGTAGCAGTGGTATTTATTTTTACAGAGGATGGGGTTGCTAGCCTCATGCCCCACCTTCCCTCTTTACCAGTCTTATTACTGGCTTAGCGAAGTAAAGGAGTACGTCGGCATAGCATCAGGGGATTTTCGCATATAGTATTTCCAAGCTGGTTGCATTGGAAAGAGCAACATGACTACTAAAAGAGGAGCCGGGTGTCATTGAGAACAGTTATAAACCATATTACCAACAGTCTGCAGCCACTAGTTGTTAGAGTCTCGAGGGCTCCAACCAGCAAGTCTACCCTCTCCCCCGCCCTTCTACGTGACTGGCTCAAACCAACAGTCAAAGACCTCGCGAGTTGATTCCAGGTTTTGATATTAACCACCTCTGATTCTTTGCTGAAAGGTGAGTCACTGTTTGAAGCTGTGAAGCTGCACTGATTAGGATGACTAAGTCACATCTTTCGTATGTCCTACCAGATCTCTCCCCGTTGAGCAGCAAGTTTGCGTCCTATATCTTACCTGAACTGTAAGTAAATACATATTCCACTTTGGAAGCATTGTGATATCTGTGTAGCTTAATTTCATCATAATACAATAGTTTTGTTTTCAGTGTACCGGCACTTTTCGCCTTCAAATATCATGTATATCAGATTCAAATTATGCAGTTCACTGAACCTAGGGAAACGAATCAAACTTAATTTCTCATACTCAACCTTCACTTGCAATTCCATGCAGCTAGCAATGAGCGACACCTCCCGGTGTACGAGGTAGGGGTACAATCTTACTACCCAAATTTCGACAGGTGGACTAGGGTTCGAATCTGTGACAGTGATTGGATGGAGTGTCGAGTGTCTAGACTAATAAGCCACAGCTCGACACTGACTAACTAACTAACAAGACAGCTACTCCGTCTTAGTGAAATATTAACGCCTTGTTATAATATATTTCCATGCTCATTTATCCACTCAATTGACTGTTTTTCTCTCTTCACACATTTATACGTACTCTATAAAATGTGACTAATTGAAACTCTGTTACACTTTTATGCAAAGCTTTATAATATATTTAATATTCAGTCAGCTTGTGTGTTTCAAGTGCTTTGTTCACACCTCTGTTTCTTTGTTGTTGTTGTTGTTGTTGCTGCTGTTTTTTGCTGATATAGACACATTTATACGAGGAGGGTAATGTTCAGTTGATTTCATCTAAGGAAGTTGATTTTGTTGTTTCTGGTTCTGTTCCGAAAGAATTCGCCAAAGAATCGTTGAAGAAGATAAAACATGCTGATTGTGCATATCAGGTAAGTTATATATATATATTTTTTCTAAACTGAGCTTTGACTAGAAATATTTAAATGATGAATGGGTTTTAGAAGGATTGTATACGAATATATTCATCGCGAAGAAAGTTTAAAACCATCGGTTTAAAAAATTCTTTTGCGTTCTCAGTAGGACATAGGGTTCTAAGCTTTGAAGTTGCGGTAGCAGTGTTTTGTGTTTTTTTACGGGCTTGTCTGTCTGTCTGTTTTCAACATAGAACTTTGCACCGATGTGCGGCAGTTCAAGTCGCCACACTCCCTCCTTGTAGCACACAAAGCATGAGAAGAAATTATAACAAATGCATAATAGAGACAGTAGACAGGGATATTAGACAAAAGGAATAGTAGTAACGAAGAACAATATAGTTTTATTAGGTGGATGCATCTACGCTAGCCATTGAGAACGATATTGAGCCATATCACCGATTGTCTCCAGCCTCCATTGGTTTCTACCGTCCCGAGGACCCCAACCAGTCAGGAAGTCTACACCTTCCTACCTAGTTCGCTTAAACTAACTGTTGTGGATTTCATTGACTGATGAAGCCATGTTTTGGTTTGACCACCACTGGCTCTTTTCCAACCTGATCCCATGTCAGCTAACACTGCCCATTGTCGAGAAAGGCGATGAATAAGCATGCGCAACACACGCCCTAAACATCTCAATCGATGTAGCTTCACAGTCTCGTCGATTGATTTCCCCTCCTTACGTAGCACCCGACCGATGCCTAACTTCAATATTTCTTACCCTATTATACCACTTCACACGGGAGATAGAACGGAGTCACCTATAACCAAAAACAGCTAGTCTTTTCATGTCTTCCACTCTCAATAGTTAGGCTTACTGCCGGTTAGTATATTGGCGAGGTTTACAATTCCGTCTTCTGCTGGGTATCGATCCCGGACCATGTGTGTGGTTGATGACCATTCTACCATTACGCCACCGACGCACGAACCATTATGTTGCAGGCTAATCAGCTTCATGTTTACCTTCTAAAATACAAATGAATTAAATCAATTCCTTTGAAATAGCAAGGGTAAATGTTTGCTCTTTTCCACTAATCAGTATTGTAAAGCTACACTTAAGTCGGAACTCATTCAATAAACTAGCGGCTAACAACCTTTTGCTCTTGAAACAGCAGGTCCTAGGTGTAAAAGCAGGTAAAACATTACATTGAGGATATTCACATACAACACTGTTTACCATTCTTACCATTACCATACTTACAAACTGTTAATGATGTCGTCTGTGATAACAACTGAGGCAAGTTTGCAGTTCACCTCAATCTGTCCATCCATAGATATAGATATTCTCTACTTCCTCCAGGTGATAACTTCTACCTGGCTGTGGTGGTCGTCGGGCTGGCATATCGCAATGACCCGACAAGCTACATTGGTTCGGTACGAATGTTCCTGCAAATTCTAACATAACAGAAAGGACGCCTGGATAGTGTTTAGACTAAAAGCAGTTACCACTGTAGTAGGTAGCTTGCATGAAGTCCTCAGGATGCTATGGACCGATGGTTGGAGATTATTGTTGATATGACACGGAGGCATTCACCCTTTGTGATTTCCTATGTATATATTTGACCTTCATGTTTTTCAATGTTACGATTCTTTCTCCCTCATATTCCTTCCTGTTTATTACAGTTCTTATGAATCTGTTTTTCTCTCTTCTGTAACTCTATGAGGTAACTGGAACTGCTGCAATTCTCTGCAGAGTTCTGTGTTGAAACTTAGTCAGTCAGTAACAATATAAGTCGTTTACACTGTGTTGAGTATCAGATGACAAAGTCGTACTGCTTACTAATACAGATGTAGCAGTGGTAAGGTATCACCTCCGGCCGACCAATAAACCAACTGTGCTGCTTTCCCGCTCTGTGAAGGGGGCTTCGGAGAGATCGGCTTCAAAAGTTGTAGATTCCTATTTCCCTTGCGGTGGTGTGTCCGTAGCCGACTGGAAAGTCTTCACATGGACACCACTTCAAAAGCCATCACAAACTCATAGTGTTCTGTCGGTTTCTAGCAGGTATCCTCTGTGCTCTCTGGTCATGTGATACTAATGTTCTTTGTGTCTCAAGTACTTCAAGGTAGAAATTGACTTCAACTGTGAGAATAGCCGGGATATAATAATCTTGCCCACATACTTCGATAAGCACACAGAAGTTTTTTGTTCACCCGATATTCACTACCATCTTAAAATTTCTCTTCGTTGTTTATTTTGAAGTGCGTCGGTGGCACAGAGGTAGAATGCTTGCCGACCACACATATGGTCCGGGGTTCGATTCCCGGTCGACGCACTCCTCACCAGTCAATGAAATCCACAAAAGTTGGTTTAAGCCATGTAGGAAGGTGTAGATTGCCTGACTTGGTTGGGGTCCTCGGGACGATAAAAAAATGGAGGCTGGAGACAATCGGTGGGTGATATGGCTCGAAATCGTTCTCAATGGCTCGTGCAGATGCATCCACTCCTTGTGACTTATAATTGCCAATGAAACTATATTGTTCTTCGTTATTACTATTCCTTTTGTCTCATATCCCTATCTACTGTCTCTATTATGCGTTTCTTCTACTTTCTTCTCTTGCTTTGTGTGCTACAAGGAGGGAGTGTGGCGACTTGAACTGGTGCACATCGGTGCAAAGTTCTATGTTGAAAATAGACAGACAGACAGCTTATTTTGAAAGTTAACATGAACGATTTTCGCTGTTCGATAAGGTATTCAGAACAAAATATTTAGAGCGAACAACTGTTTTCGATAAATTCTTTTTCAGGTTCTACAATTATAAATCCATTAATTTAAGCATACAATAGCCAGCCAGTAAAGGCAAATTAGAATCATATCAGAAAGTGTATTGTGGAACAAGTATAGGTAAGATGGGATGGAACAATAGTCAGATAGTTTTTTAATATGCATGGTCAATGAGAACATGGGACAAAATCAGATGAAGTAATTTAATTTAATGATGTGTGTGTATACATATAAATATAGTCAACAGAAAAATACAGGTTTCGAGAGTGAGTGTAATCAAGGTGTGTGAGAGACAATATGAAAATAAACCAACGAATGAGGCGGTCTAGACATAAGTTCAAGGTTGAAAATAACGACAATAAGAATGATTATAAAATAGCAATAACGATGATATGGTGTAAAATTACAAGTAGTATTGGTGAATGATTGTCAAATAATAATAATGAATATAATGAAGTGGAATGAACAGGATTTTGTAAATACGATAACAAGTTAGAAAAGCACTACTTAAACCAAAGGTAATAAAATCATACGAAAGGTCATGAAATCATAAAAATCGAAAGTGAACGTTTGTCAATGAAACAGAGGAACAGAAGAAGGACAAAGGGAAAGAAAATTGTGATAGGAATTCATATTGTTAATGTTTATGGAGGATTTGCTGGCTTTATTGCAGGCCAAGGTAAACATAGAGGTGGTCTTCTGGTATTAATTGCAACCGCTTCAGCTACTGATAGAAGACGTAGTCGAGCTCCTCTATGTAAATTACTAAGAACGCGGTAAATAACTGAGAACGCCTGGTCAAGTTTTATCGGGTGTCCAGTATCTCCCAAGTGGTCTAAGACCGCACTATTTACGCATTTGGTTACCCCTTTACTCAACCATACAGGTACATGTTCACGCGCGCGCATGGATAAAGCCCTCTAAGTACGGCCAACGTAACTAGCTCCATATGAGCAGTTGAATTCATAGATACACATTGATAAGGCCATCTTTGGTAATTTATCCTTGATTTGTTGTGTGAGTACTGGTTTAGTTGAGAAGCTGAGTAGCAGTTTAGCTGCAGGAAATGTTCTCTCTACTGCTCTCTACTTCATCTGATTTTGTCCCATGTTCTCATTGACCATGCGTTTTAAAAAAACTAACTGACTATCGTTCCATCCCATCTTACCTTTACTTGTTCCACAATACACTTTCTGATATGATTCTAATTTGCCTTTATTGGCTATTGTATGCTTAAATTAATGGATTTATAATTGTAGAGCCTGAAGAAGAATTTACCGAAAACAATTGTTCGCTCTAAATATTTTGTTCTGAATAAATTATGGGAATATTCAATTTACGATAAGGTATTCTTTCATTTTTGACAATTAAAGCTAATATTAGATGGTTAGAGGCAATCGGCAACCTGACTCATAGAATTTAGTCTGCACCAAAGAAAGAACTAGACACATCACACTAGTGTCATACTAGTGTCCAGTCAAATTGAATCATTCAAGGAAATATTGAGAAGCCAGCTAACTTATTCTCATTGGGTGGTTAGTGGGAATGTGTATTGTAATAATCACTTCAGTCTGTGTACTTCTAGTTTGTGGGTTCACTTTTTACAGTATGTATACAAGTACCAACTGAATCAATAAATAGGTGATTATTGTGATGACTACTGTGTTCTATCATTCTGAAGGAGTGACATCTGGCTGTCATATTGTTATATCTGATCTTGATATCTACGAAACCGTGTAACCCATTAGTGGTAAAGTCTCCGATCACGACACTGGGGATGACACCAGTCAAAATTTCCAAATGGACGTCAGTTCTTTTGACGTTACTAATATGCTTTGCTGATCAATACCGGTAAGCAGGGAACAGTTTCGCCCAGGGTCAGGTGGTCTAAGCAATCAAAAAATTGGATGGACGTTCCTCTCGTTTGGAGCCGTTTGCATTAGGAGTATGGCGAGTGTAATTCATCTGAAAAAAAAAATTGAATTTGATTCTACGTTCTTTTGTGTTCATTAAATATCTGTAAGCCGCCGCCCCCATAGTGTGAAAATAGGCTATCAGATGACAGTGTAGTCAGTCAACTGTCTAAAGGAAATCTTGAATTTTAGTACAATTGATTCCATTTAACGGAGACTTCAAGAAAGAAAAATATTGATTTCATTTAGATATTGTCTAGAAGGACAACGAAAGCCTCGCGAAGCAACAACCCAGTTCAGAGAACACCTGAGCTAAAAGTTTCCAATATTTCTCCAATTAACTTCCTACTGTTATTGTCATCTCTGTTGGAATTTTGGTGTTTTTACATGCTATCTGCATGCTTGATAAATCCTTTGACTACAGAAACTTGCGTTCCATGTCCTGTATTAAACGGTATAGTAGGGTAAGCAATATTAAGGTTAGACGTATAGTGCTAGGTAAGGATGGGTAATGAATCGCTGAGGTTGTGAAACTGTCTCGGTTGAGATGTGGTTAGGCTACGTGTTGTTACACATGCGTCGTCACAACCTTCCTCTTTTCGGCGATTTCATTTTCAAAAGCAACTGTACAATCGCATTCAAAGGCTCTTGTAATCTATATTCACACCTCCTAACTCCCATCTCAAGTTGAAAATTATTATTTCAATTTTTGTCTCCATGCTCATTTTCGCACACTTGTCATCCGTTCTAATCCCGTGTAATTTTGTTTCTAAGCCTCTCGTAAAAACCATATCTAGTTGAAAATAATTATCACCTTTTATTCGCCGTCTTAATTATGTGGAATCAAACAAGAATTGTATCCATGTAAAATTATGTATTTAAATGCAATTGTACAGCTGCTTTTGAAAATGAAATCGCCGAAAAGATCGCCATCTTTGCTGAACTTCGTGTTCCCTTCTTTCTAATGTCCCTTTATGGGTGTTTTCCACAACCTTCCTCGTCCAGCGATCTTAATCGATTCATAAATTAGGTTAGCAAAGAGTTTAGGAAGAGTGGTCAAATCAAAACCTGGACTCAAACCATGATGTATTCGACTGTTAGTTTCAGTTAGCGCTACTTAAGAAGGTATGGTAGGGGTCCTGGAGACTATTAGTGGTGTGGCTCGAAATTGTTGTCAATAGCGCAAATGCATTCACGCTTTTGTAATCTCTCAGATTCATTAGGCCTCATAATAACAGTCCTTTTGAATCTCTTTTTTCTACCTTTGCGTGTGTGTAGTGTGTGTGTCAACTTGATCTGGTGTAGTTCTGCGCAAAGTTTCAGTGTTGAAATTCATCGGGGTCAGAGTTACACCCGCCTGCTCATTCTATTTTCGATATCTTCATTTTGAAGAAGTGATTGCTTATCACTTTCTTGTTTGTTTGGTGTTTTTTCTCTTTCTTTTCTTACTAGGTTGGTGTTGCAGAGAATTTCAAAACAATGTCAGATACAACATTCAAAGCACTTCGCCGACAACTTCCACTGACTCGTTCCAAACTCGATTGGAATAAGATTATCACATATCAGATAGGTAGTGAACTAGCAAAAGCACCACAGAATTAATCGCGAAATTCCACTTAGAAGAATACTCATTCGGGAGTGTGTTTGTGTGTGTGTGTGTGAGTATGGATCCAAATTGAATATATGATCAGCATAAAACGCCGAAATTTTATTGATCTTATTTTAAATTCATTTGATGTGTATTGTATAATAAAACGTGTCAAAAAACTAATATCAACAATATTTTTTTTACTGAGCTTAAATTATTCGTTACTGCCTTGTTTCTTTTACCGCCCGACCGACTTCAGGGAGGGGTAAGGGAGGGAAGACAAGTCGAGACGCAAAAGTGAAGCGCAAGGCAGTAGTGCTATTGATTCACAATCGGAATTTTGTTGTTTTGGTTTTCTTTTTGCACGCCGCGCATTGTTTTGCTTTTGTTTTACAAATTAATTAATTTCTCAGTGATTTATATCGGGAACATACCATATATCTTTGTTTTTACTTTTTTTGTCTTGTTAATTTTGCCCATCCTCTGTCACTTTACCTTCTTTTTTTCGTTTTTCTACACACAAAACATGGCTGTTCTCTTTTGTAATTTTATGTTTTTACTTTGTGGTAGATTTATACATGCATACATACAGTATATAATAATAATAGTATATTCTCATTTCTTACATGAGGGACGCCAGTTTACAGGCATCATCAATATGATAAATTACAAATACGATTAGTAAGCATATTTAATAAAAGTAATTTAATAAAATACATTTTTTCCCACCTGTGTAGAACACACCAATTGTACAGGCATGGATAAGTATTTTTTAAATTACATAAATTTGGTTCATGGTAAAATTATAAGGTTGCAGTCATTTTGTCTATGGGAACAATATGATAACTAGTCATTCAATGGAGCACATCAAGAAATATAGAAATATTGTCTTCGCATTAACAAAAAAAACCCAAGTATGTTTTGGATGGATTACAAATACTTGGGAAAAAAGTAAAGCTTGAAGTAATTCCTCCATATAACTTTGGTGTGTACGGCATCGAGTCTTATTCTTGATTTATATCCAAATTTGATAATAATTTAAAATAAGTAATCCACTTGTATACTTTTGTCAGCATTTTCTTCGTAACATCACAAGTGAATAGTACTCAAGGTAGGCTAATAATAATGACAGTCTGTATTTTCTTATAAACGGGTGTTTTCAAGAAATGCAAGCTATTTTGCAGACAAGATCAGTTATGTTGTAAGTTACAATCGTGAAGTATTATAAATCAATACTTTTTTATTGGTATAAAGGTATATTTCACAACTGTAATCCAGGTTGCGTCGTTGGTGAAGGCAATGCGCAATTCACGAGGGAATTGTAAGATACGGGACCAATAATGTTTGCAGATCATTTGTCATTGTAAATGGGCAAATATCTACATTTTTCATTCTCATTCAAAAAGTAAAATGGAAGCTGAAATGGTGAGAGACAAAAGAAGACAAACAACAACAACGCAAAAGAAAGCAAGTGGAGTACTTAGGGAGTGATATATAGATATAGTTATCATGATTTCTTCAATGTTGAATGGTTCATTTATGTATGGTGTGTATGTATTCTCAGGTAACTCTAAACAGTAGGAACCCAAAGCGAAACGACCTACGAACGCACAAACGACCTTGTTATGGACAACTTCGACCAATCAGAAGGCTCAAAAAAACGGCACATAATTGTAAAAAATCGTTTATATAAAAGTAAAGCAAAGGATAAAGTTTGTGTATATGGTGCAAAAAAAGCTCCCAGTTTCTCTCATAGGAGTCTTTATACTCATGTTAAACCCACTTCTGTACATAAACTCATCCAGATAACTGTATATCATTGGATTTCTTGATCCGTTCAGGAATCTAATACTTTTTTTTCAGATGACTCGAGAAACTTTCGATGCAATTAGTATGAGTTCCATCCAAAGGATTGCGAAAACCGTCTGTGTGATTGACTACATGATGAATATACCCGAGATTCGACAATTGACCATAACTACTCCATTCGGCTGTGTGAATAGTGGTCCCGGGCAGCACTAAGCGCTGGATAATAGTCAATAATACACCAGCACTGAGATTATGAATCGCAGTAGAGGTGTAGAGCATCCATAATTAATTCTAGAAACAACAGAGTCACCTGATTGGTTTCTCAAGGTCGTTTGTGCGTTCGTAGGTCGTTTCGGTATGGGTTCCTATTGTTTAGAGTTGCCTATTCTCAGTGTGAGTAATATTTTGGTTTTTGTTTTGTGGTTGCACTCGTTATGTAATCATCACTATAGTCGTCATTGTTGTTGTTATTGTTGGTGTTAGCTGTAGTGAGAGAGATGTAATCATCATCTTTGTTATGACTCCCACCTAATTCATTCACTAATTGACTCACTCACTTACCTAGTCACTCATTAGCACAGATGAGAATTCAATCTGTATCCATTGTGGCTTACTTGAACTGTAGTATCCAGACCTCTACTGTCTCTGTCTGTGTCACTTCCTCTCTAGCCTTTTACGCATATAGATTAAGCAAAGAAGAAAATTGTAAAAAACAAATCCAAGAGAAAAGAGAGAAAGTTTGAGCTTCACTCATGAGACTACTCTATCGTGTGTGTGTGTGTGTACGTGTTTCTCCATTTCCAAATATAAGTACATTCCAATTATCTCATTGTATTCTATAGTTTAGTTTGATTTTACGAGTTGATCACGGATTGATATCAGTTAGAGAAACATTGAAAACAAGGGAGTACTGGACAGCTGCTGTTTCATCCTAGTTTGGGAATCATCGGGAGTACGCCCCCACCACAGGAGGTTCGAACCCAGCACCTTCCGGTTACAAGGCGAGCTGGCTCGTATACCATTCACCCACTAGAGCCTGACTCAATGGCCAGTCAGTCCATGAATTCTAACTTCTGTCAATTCGTGATTTAGTGCGACCACCACCCATTGTCGTAGGTGGGACATCCATCCTCATATGTGACATCTGGATGAACCTCACTGATCACGACTTCTCATTAGTACTAACTCCAGGAAACTCCATCCTGTAAGAAGTCACTAGCGAGCAGTATCAGATTAATGTTCTATAGTTTGGTTTGTAAGGGTTTGATGATATTAAAATGTAATTTCGAGTTTGATTATATGAACAGACTTCAGCTGGGGAATCATTTCAAACCACTAGTACTGGAGTACTGATAAACTGGTGTTTCGTCTTTGTTTGCACGACTCTTCAGCAGTACACATGCATGAATCCATTAAGGAGCCAATAGCCCATCACAGTTGTAACTTCTATCAACACAGTCCAGCAATTTGGATGTGGGGACAAATAAATACTGTCTGGCAGTGACGCTGGTTATATTACGAATTGGCAAAAGTTAGAATCGATTCAGTCCCCAGTGGTTGGCTGATTAACGAGTTCACCTTGTAACCTGAAGGTTTCGGGTTTGATCACCGGTGCGCGTAGGGTTAGCCGGTGTATACACTGCTGGAGAGTTAAGCACAAACAAGGATGAAACAACTAACAGATGTTAGTTCGTGATCAAATTTGAAATCAGTTAAATCCCTGGAAAGCAGCACATGAAATGTTCAAATATTATATACAGTGAAAAACGGAAACTAAATTGGTGTGCTGTTCAGTAATATATATATATATATATATGATAGAGAAGATTTGTAGCTCAGGTGGATGATTTTGATGTGTTTGTGTTCTCTGAGCTGGATAGTTAATTTGCGAAGCTTTCATTGCCCCACTACTAGGCAACATCTTTAGCTCATACTTGAATTTGTTGAAGTCAGCTTTAAGATTTCTCCACGTATTTATCAGTCATTTCTCCTGGTGGGTGACCTTGAACGTGATTGGTTGTTTTGTTTGTTTTCACACTTTCTAGGCTACTTGTATTGGAAGTGATTGTTTCCTTGACTTGAACTTTGACTCTTTGTGTGTGAGATTTCCTTCTTATCGCTTGGCAAATTTTGTCTATCTCGATGTGTCTATTGATTGATGATTCACTGGAATACCAGTCTTCTAAAAATTCTCTAACATTCTTGGTGTTTCTTCTGTCTGTCTAATATTTTAACGTTGGTTGTCCCAGTCGAATTGATGTCCGTAGTTGTCTGTATGCAGCGATATGAGCGAGAGAGTGGATATCATGTCTTTTGACGGCTAGCTTATGTTCGTGGATACGAAGACGAAGGGGATGTCCACTTTGGCCAATGTACTATTTTTCGCAGTTGTTACAATTTATTTTGTAGATGATGTTGGTTTTATCTTCTTTCGTTGTTGAGTCTTTTGGTTGAAATAGAGCCAGCTGAGTGAAGTGATTTTGTTGGTTTGTGTGCGACGTCAATTCCTAAAGGTTTGAAGAGTCTTCCAATGATTTCTGAGGTGTCCTTAATATATGGTAGGGCGATTTTCTACATACATACTGAAAGTCACGGACATCAATTTGACTGGGACAACCAACGTTGAAATATTAGACAGAGGAAACACCAAGAATGCTAGAGAATTTTTAGAAGCCTGCCTGGTATTCCAGTGCATCATCAATCATCGAGATAGGCAAAATTTACCAATCGATAAGAAGGAAAGCTCATACACAAAGTTCAAGTTAAGGAAACAATCACTTCCAATACAAGTAGCCTAGAAGATGTGAAAACACACAAAAACAACCAATCACATTCAAGATCACCCACCAGGAGAGATGACTAATAAACTCGTGGAGAAATCTAAAAGCTGACTTCAACAAATTGAAGTATGCGCTGAAGATGTTGCCTAGTAGTGGGGCAATGAAAGCTTCGCAAATTAACTATCCAGCTCAGAGAACACAAACACATCAAAAACAGTTATATATGTATATTCGACACCTAGACTTGCTTAAAACAGAGAAGGTTACAGCGTTGAAATCCTTTTACGTGTTTTTCTTAGCGTAGATTCTCCTCACAGACATAATGTGCACATAGATATTTGTTTAGAGAATGAAAAGGGAACAAGATAGTGGTGAAGGTTTTTTTGCGTACATGATTAACAATACATCAATCGATGTATCTTAGTTTATGGAGACTAGCAGTGGGATCCAAGTTGCTCATTTCCTCTTATTTGGGAATCGTCAGCTAGATATGTACCTGCATCCTACTTAGTGAGTGGTGGTGCCCACCCTGAGACTCGAGCCCTGAACCCATCACTTCAAATGCCAAAACGTTACCCATTGGGTCAGGAGAGCCACCTGCTCTACAATGGATATCAGGTTAATTTTGCGTTTCCCATTGATTATGTTGGAAGCAAAAGCTCGATCTCTGTCGACACATTAATTAACAGGAGATACAAGTTAACTTTAAAAAGGCATAATAACTGATGATATTCGTTGTACAGCATTTAACTCTCATGGCTCAGTGGGTAGCGCTTCAACATTTGAAACGATGGGTTCTGAGGAGTTTGAGTCCCAGCGTAGACACCATCACTCACTAGGAACTGCAGGTACGCACAAGTGAAGAGTCCCCAATAGGGCTAAGTGCACATCGTGGATTTCACTGATAGTCACCATTAACCAAAATAACTTCAGTTTAATCGTCAGACAGAATCAAAGTGCCCGTATTAGGAGCCTACAAGCTAAAAGAGACGGGGCATTTCAGTTTAACCTAATCAATCAACAGGAAATACAAATTAACCTAGAAACAAGTTTGTCGATGTAACTGGATGATAATTGACAGCGATATCAGGCTACTAGTCCAGTACTATTGTGGTGAGTGATGTTTGCTGGCCAAAATTGGTGGACAGCAATTTACGTCAATGGTTACGTCACAGTTCCTCATGAGAAAAAACAAGAGCAAAGATTAACCTTGAGGAACTCAACAACCAATCACAACAGACTTTACGTGGGCGGATACGATTCACAGATATATCACCGGACTGTCTAAGAAACGACAACAAAGAGATGACAGAATAACCTTCAGCAAGAAAACAACCAATCAGAAAACGTTGCTTCTCTGCTAACAATAACGCTAATAATAATGTACATAAAAATCTATAAATATCTATTGATTTTCTGAATAAACGATCGGTTTCCTGATACTTGTCTTCTGTCGTTACACTATCAGCTGAGCTACAATAGCGAACTGCTGATCTGTTCATTCAATTTACTGGAATTACCACAAGTAATGCCCAGTTGTCACGTGAATCAATTAAATATTACTGAACAATTATCATTCCACTACTTGCTCCACTTGGTTTTCTGTCAATCTTAACCGTACTGAATTGATAGGAAAGGAGCATCAGGTTGATGTTTGAACCACCTGTGATTAGTAGCCTTAGGCTATTACTGATGCTAGTGGATGGTGATCGAAAGTAGAATGGGAATCTAATCCCGTGACAGGACTTGAATTACTAACTCCAGTGCCTTACCAGTTGAACTACGAGATTTACCCGCTAACTAACTAGGTGATGATTTCACCACTCAATACTTTTGTAGTAGTCTGCCAGTCGAAGGCTAGCTCAGTTCACTAATCAATTTTACGAGGAAGCATAATTTTTACTTCAGAATTATGGAAACCATTTTTAGCTCAGGAGGATGACATTCCTATAGTTATGATTGTTTGGTCTAGATAGTTTCATTGTCTTCCTAGACAACATCTTCAGTGTTGACTACAATGTATTATGATTATTTCCTTGGGTTCCGAGTGGAACATAGGGCTTCAACAACACATCTCCACTTTCTATTTTCTGCCATCCTCTTCATCTGGGTCCACGATTTCCCAAACTCTCTCATCTCTTTTTCATACGCTCTGCTCCATGTCACGTCACTCGACGACCTCCTTAATGCATGCCCGGTCCATCTCCACTTTCCCCTACAAATATGTTAAGTAACCAGCTCTTGGTTAGTTTGTTCTCACAGTTTCCTGTTATACTAATTCTTTCTAGACAGCTGGCCATTTGATCTTCAGTATGGAGTCGGCAAGGGGAGCAGTTGTTGATGAGTCTGCAACTGGCTGTTGGAAATCTTTTTTCATGAATCACACGCAGTACAAGTCCCTGACCCGTACAGACGGACTGACTTGACACTACTGTTGAAAATGGTACTACTGTTCCTTATACACTGAGTGAGAGCGGGAGATTTCTAAAATGGTTTCAGGCTGACTTCAATATAAAGTCATTTTTAGGTGAGTTAGTGTTGAGGATGTTGTATCTGGAAAAGATACTGAAGTTCAAGTATTGGTTTGTAGGGATTTGGTTGATTGGTTACAGGATTTCATCATGAGCTGACATTGGTTAGAGAACCATTGGAAAACCTGGGAGTCCTGGACAGCTGTTTCATCCTAGTTTGGGGCTCTTCATCAGTACACACCGAGTGACACGGTCCGAACCCAGGACCTTCTGGTTACAAGGCGAGCTCGTAGACTATAAGGCCACTCATACCCGATCCAATGGCCCATGAATACCAACTTCTGCCAATTCACGACATAGCGCGACCGCTAGCCAATATCTTTGGCGAGTATTTGTCCTCACACCTGTCGTGACCAGTAGGGCGCAGCAGGTCGGGTGTGAGGACAAATACTCGCCAAAGATATTGGCTAGCGGTCGCGCTATGTCGTGAATTGACAGAAGTTAGAATTCATGAGCTGGTCATTGGATCGGATCCCAGTGGCTGAATAGTATACGAGCTCGCCTTGTAACCAGAGGGTCCTGGCTTCGAATCCCGGTGGGTGCGTACTGTGAAGAGTCTGAAAGTGGGACGAAACAGCTGTCCAGTACTCCCAGCTAGTTTTCCAATGGTTCTCTAACCAATGTCAGCTCATGATGAGATACTGAAGTTTTCATAACTATAAACTGTTCAGCTGAGAAAACGATATTAATAACGACAATAATAATTCCTTTTTTTATTCATATGGTGTGATAGACAGAATTTATTACATTAAATCAACTTATATATTTTTGTAGAGAAATGTTATTTCTTTGATTGATTTTTTGCTTGCTATAGAATATAAGGTCATTTCAAAGACAAAAAAGTACATACTTGTATTTATGAGTTAGTGATATTATAAGAAAAATGAATAGTGATCAACACACTTTTTTATTCATGTGACTATAGAGAACCATTGTTATTTTACTAAGCCTAATATAAATCAAACAGGCATACTTCGATCTAGCAAGCTGTACTATTATTATTCTAGTTGCAATTGCTATAGTTAGTGTTATTATTATTATTAATATTCCATTGGGTTCCGAGTGGAACTTTCAGAGCTTTCAGTGGGATATCACCATTTCACTGTATTCTCTTCAGTCTTAATCAGCTAGCTAGTTATCCCCATTTCTATTCAATTTCATCATAGATATGTACTAATGGAATTAACCCTAACTGCTGCTGAATTCAGCGACTCAGGGATTGACTTGTTACCATCAGGGAATAATAGTCTCGTTGACTAAGAATATGCAGATGATATAGTCCTCCCTAGATGAGGTGAAGACGCTGACAAAATGCAGCAGAGTCTTCTGAACACCTTGACAGGCAGCAATCTGAGAATGTTTGGTGTGCGACTCGCTCCCGCCAAATGTAAGATGATGCTACAGAAGTGAACTGGACTATATTGACTCCTAGCTTAGTAATAGGGAGTGAAGTGGCTGGTGGAGCGTGTTGACCACTTCACTTATTTGGGAAGTTGCATCAGCCAGTGCCAACGGGTTGATCGCTGACGAAATCTCAGCACGGATACAGAAGGCATATGTCATTTTACGCTGTCTCTGGCGTAGACGTGATATCCGGCTGGCTGTCGACCAAAGGGCGTGTGTACTGCTCAGTAGTCCGCTCCATCCTCCTTTATGCCTGTGAGACCTGGCCATTGAGAGTGGAAGACATGGAAAGACTAAATGTCTTTGATCATTGGTACCTGAGTTCTATCTCCCATGTGAAGTGGTATAATACTGAGGTTAGACATCGGTCGAGTGCTAGGTAAGGAGGGAAAATCAATCGACGAAGCTGTGAAGCTACATCAATTGAGATGGTTAGGACATATGTTGCGCGTGCTTAGCCATCCCCTTCCTCGACGGGCAATGTTAGCTGACATAGGATCAGGTTGGAAAAGAGCCAGTGGTGGTCAAGCCAAAACATGGCTTCATCAGTCAATGAGATCCACAAAAGTTAGTTTAAGCCACCCGCGTAGAAACGTGTAGATTGTCTGACTGGTTGGGGTCCTCAGGAAACAGTAGGAACCAATGGTTGGAGACAATCGGTAATATGGCTCAATATCGTTCTCAATGGCTAGCGTAGATGCATCCACCCAATAAAACTATATTGTTCTTCGTTACTACTATTCCTTTTGTCTCATATCCCTGTCTACTGTCTCTATTATGCATTTCTTTTTACTTTCTTCTCTTGCTTTGTGTGCTACAAGGAGGGAGTGTGACGACTTGAACTGGTGCACATCGGTGCAAAGTTCTATGTTGAAACCAGCCAGTCAGCTGCACGACTCTCTGTAAACTTTCATCTCCTTCCCACACGATCTCTTCCATGCTAACCTCGTACCTACGCTGAACTCATCCTTTGCGTAATGGTTCCACTTAAATGCTGGCCTTTCAAATGGTGTCATTCAGCGGTCTTCTCAGTGTATACTGAATCTACTTCCATTCCCTTCAGTATATTTGCTGAACGATAGGTTGTTGCTGGTTGGTTAGGCGTCAGAGTTCTTTGTTACACGTATCCTTTCTGTCTAGTTGGTCATCTGATCTTCAGTGTCGTTCGTGAAAATGTCATTGGAAAAATGTAAATTACACTACATCTCGGATATATTTTGCAAGAACTGGATGTAACCATTTTTATAGTTTGTAGTAATTTCTATCAACTAATTCAGTTGTACTGTAACGACAGAAGACACATCTATGGATATCTAAAACATTTATAGGTAACCAATAATTGACCGATTGCATGACCTTGAAGATCTTGCAAAAATCAATCAAACAATCGAAGACTGTCCAATCAGGTTATTATGTCAATGCGTTCAGTAGTCGTGATTTTACGGATAGCCACGATAGGCTAACTATCCTAACACCTCTCTTTTTAATAGGTTTCAATTTCGGGACCGCTAGAAGATATTTGTGGGTGTGGATACCCTCCGTCTACCATAGGTCCCCTCGCCGGAACAGTGTAGGATCCTTACTTGTTGCACGATTGTTACATCGTCCCTTGGTCAAAATTAAACATTTGCAGCAGATACTGAATATTGATGTATTGTATTATTGTTATTGTTTCCTTTAGTTCCTAGAGGAACATAGGGCTTCAGCCGCACGTCTCCATTGCATTTGGTTCTCCGCCAACATTTTCAGTTGGCCCCACGACTGCCCACAGGCTTTCACCTCCTCTTCACATGACCTCCTCCATGTCACCCTGGCACTGACGACCAACTCGCCGCTTCCCGTTGGAGTTCCAATTGAGTGATGGCTTGGCGTGGGATGTCACTCGATGGTTTTCTTAGACTATAACCAATTCACCTCCATTTCTTCCTGCTTATTTGTTGCACGATTGGTTCCTGCTAGGTTGGTTCGCTCCTAGGCATCTCTGTTGCTGATCTTTTCTGGCCGGTCATCTGATATTGAGCGAAGTATTGAGCAAAGACAGCTGTTGATGAAGGTCTGTAGTTTGTTCGAGGTGCTGTTCATGATGTGTCAAGCCTCTGATCCATATAGTAAGTAGCACTGACTTCACATTGGAGTTGAAAATCCACATCTTATTTTTCATACTGAGTAGTGCTGTTGACCTCCACACAGACTGGAGATAAATGAAAGCTTGCCTTGCTTTCCCGATCCTCGCTTTGATATCCTCATCAGTTCCATCCACCTTTAGTTCAAACGATGCTTCTCAGCTAGGTATGTAGAGGAGGCTGCTTCTTTCAGACTTCTCCCATTTATGCTGATTGTTGTTTGTTGTTGTTGCTGCTGTTGGTGGTGTTTCCCAGGAATCTTCATCACCTACCTCTGTCTTCTCTATGTTCACTTGAAGTTCGATCTTCTCTGGATGCTTCTTCTGTCGCCAACTTGTTGCTTTTCACTTACATACCTTCCAGTTTCTGAGAAATCAGACATACATCATCGGTGAAGTCCAAATCCTCCAAGTTTTTTGTGTGGATTCATTTTATGCCTGCCTCCTAGTCTCCCGGCCCTCTGTCTGTCACATTATCCAGTCTACCGCAATCAGGAAAATCACTGGAGATAGTAGGCAACCTTGTCTTACTCCCGTCTTCACTTCCTCTAAGGATTCCATGAGTTTCCCGTTTTGGATTACAAGGCATGATGCATTGTCGTTCAGCTGTTGGATGAGATGTATAATTGTTAGTGGCACCCCATGGTAGTAGCGAAATAGTTGCCAAATCACATCTCTCAATTGATGTATGTTCCCCAATACTTTTACGAAAAATTTGCATCATTTCATCGAAATCATTGTCAAGAAAAGTATTTCCCAGGGGGGTGATAGTTTATCAATTGAATCAATGCCGAATACATCCAAATCATGATGACTGGTAAGATGAGTCTTAAATATTCTTTGATATGAACTGGAAATCACAAGAGATTTCGCCAACTAACTTTAAAATATCTCCAGAAGCATTTTTAACAACACGGTACGGTAAGTAGTGGAAACTGCACCTTTCTAGATTATACATTTGCTTTCGACTCAGTACCTAGGGACATTTTGCTAAACAAGCTTACTGAAACTCAAACCGACTGTTGGGTTGTCAAGTAGCTCCATTATAATTTCTCAGGAAGAAAGCAGTACACTGGATGTCAGTCAGGGAAAGTCGTGCACTTCATTGCTTACTGAGGCTGGTGTCCCTCAAGGCGCTGTTCTTTCTCCTTTTCTGTTTTCTTTCTTCTTGCATGACTTGCCTCACTCTGATGAAATGAACTTTGTTAAGTATGCCGATGATCTAACTATTTCAATGTCTGTTAACTCCCAGCTTGACTGCACTAAGATAAAAAACTTTCTATCAGGAATTAGCAAATAGTCTTTGTCTAACGGCCTTAAACTAAATTCCTCCAAATGTCAGACTGCTAATTTCAGTTTCCGATGTAAACGAAAGTTAAATGAAGCCGTTGGTTCCTTTGACCCTTGCAAAATTGATGATACTCAAATAAAAATCAAGCCTGAAGTTAAGCATCTTAGATTAATTCTTTCTTCTGACCTATCGTGGTCTTTCCATGTCTTAGCGATTTTAAAAAAATACATTTCGTTTGACTTTTTACATTAAGAAGTTAAGACACTCAGGTATAACTCAACCACTCCTCTTACCTATTCTTCTTTACTGTTCACCCTTATTCTTTCCTGGATTGCTTAAAAAAACTATATCATACTTCGTAGAACTCTGAAGACTGTCAGTAGGACGAGTGGTATCCCATTGGGCCATATCGTTGACACTGTCACTGATACGCACCTGATGTCATGCAACAAATTTGCTAAAAGAATTTTGTCAGACTCTGAGCATACACTACAGCACCCGCAGTTCCAACCTTGTGTCTCCTCAGGTAAAACAAGAAGTTTTTTCAGAAGAATTTATGCACGTACGTCTAAGTATAAAAATTCCACTATGCCATATTTGACTGCAAGTACTTTATGTGATGAAAATAGCGTCAGAAATGAACTAACTAATCTTCTTAGCACCACTAAATAAACCATTTCCTTCACCCTTAAAGCATCAAACTTTATTGTTATTGTATTTCTTATATTAATAATCCTCTCAATTTTTTGTTTTTGTTTATTCTTTTCATAAGTGTGAACATAATTTTAAGCTGTATTATGACTGTTAATTTTGTATTTCCGCTCACTATACTTTATCAACAGAACATTAGATCCAATAATCTATAACATGCTAAAGTTTCCAAACTGAATCGACAATACCGTTTGAAACAAACTCACTGTTATTATTATCATTATATTTGATAATCTGAATTCATGCTTCGAATATTTTTGACTTTATGTCGTAAATGTGGACAAATTTTTCCGACTAATTTTGTTTTAATTTTTAATTTTATTTATATTTTGAGTAAATCAGATGCAATATTGTGACAAATACTGAGAATTCCATTCTGTATTATAAGTACTGTTTTTGGAATAAAGTAGATTATTATTATTATTAAACTTGCTCAGAGTTTTACTCACCTTTATTAGAAAAACTGCCTTAATTATTCCCGAACATAATTAGTGTATGAGTCATCTTCCGCAGGTACATCTAATTCACAGATGAAGTGTCTTTTTTATTGGAGAGAAGAAACGCTGTCTGAAAATTCACATTAAAATATCGATTAGGGAATATTTCTTAGTTTCTACAGCTATATGGTTTATAGGAGTTAAATTGGGAAATATGTGTAGGCTAACGATGTTTACAATTTTTATGACATTGATTTATATTATAATGAAAATGAATAGAAAACGGAAATCCTGAGATTAGAAATAAAAAATTACTTCTCTGGATAATTTTCTCAGAAGAAGAATGACATATGTAGTAACTTTAGTCAAGAAGAGTACCTGGAGTGTGTTTTGAACGCATTTTCTCAAATTTAGGTCCTTTCACTTCATTGAAGAGAACCTTGTTCATAGTTGAGTGTCTGTCTATATGTTGTGAAAAATTTATATAATACTCTAATTGAGAGTGATCAACCAGTTTGAAACATTCAGCAAAGCAACCACTAACTCTGAGATGTGGTTAATCGGATTAAGAAGTCTATTTTCAGCCGGCGTTGGACTAGAGTTCGAATCTCACTGTACTTGCTTTAGCCTGATCAACTTGGTAGTAGTGTAACGATAGAAGACAAGGGCCAGTCAATAGATCGTTTATTGAGAAAATCAATAGAAATTTATAGATTCTTATGTACATTATTATTAGCGCTATTGTTAGCAGAGAAGGAACGTCTTCTGATTGGTTGTTTTCCTGCTGAAGGTTATTGTGTCATCTCTTCGTTGCCGTTTCTTAGACAGTCCGGAGGTAAAGATGCGAATCGTACCCGCCCACGCTAAGTCTGTTGTGATTGGTTGTTGAGTTCTTCAGGGTTAGTCTTTGTTCTTGTTTTTTCTCATGACCCCTATTTGGGACGTAAACATTGACGTAAATTACTGTCTACCGATTTGTCTTGCATACAGCTTTCACCACAGTGGCACTTCTTCTGTGTTCAGATGTGATATCTATTACTTCTTTAAAGACTATTGTGACTATATTGACCTGGTGAATAAGGCTTAGTAAGTCATTGGTTCAACTGTGGAATGTTCTCTAGCCACGCATGCAATTCAAGCTCGATACGAGGCTAGTAACCTCACACCATTAAATCACCAGCACATTGTTACTGAAACTTTGCTTTTGAAGCTTGAAGCCCTATGTTCCAATCAGGCCGTAAAAAAATGAATAAAGAGGAGACGTTTTAAAAAGAGTATATTACATCTTTCTTTTTCCGTGACATCAAAGTTTCTTGTTACTTATCTTTTCTGGCTAGTTTCATTTTCAATAAGGAACAAAGGCAGCTGAGATTGCTTATAGTTGCTTACTTTCACTACCTTTTGTTTGTAATTTTCACTAAATTTGTTTGCTTAACTGACCATTCATAACAGTCAGTCAACTACTGTGAAACAGACTGGTCAATTTTCTGACTACAAAGATTTGTTCGTTGTTTGTAGGTGTGCTATACCCTTAATTCCCTTAATGATCTTAGCAACAAAATGAATATTCAAAAGATTTGTCATTTGAACTATAAATTTTATTCAACAAATTATGTAATGCAGAAAGCGTTAATCGGATAGAAACTAAAGTAAAATTTAATTTAATTTTCCCGTCAATTGATTGGACCGAAGTGCTCGGTCTCAGGTTGACATGTCTATCGGCTTCTTGTGCACAGGCTTCGACGATGTCTGAGCATGTAATTAGAAGTTAATTGGTGGATGGTGACTAGCAGTGGAATCCAGGATTCGTCCTATTCGGGACTTTTCATCTGGCATTTGAAACTGGGCACTGGGTCGAGTCTCAGTGAGGACATCATCACTCACTGGGTATTGCAGGTATGTCCGGATGACGAGTCAAAAATAGGACGAAATGCGCACCCTGGATTCCACTGCTAGTCACCATCCACCAATTAACTTCTTAAATAAAATGATTAGAATTGTAAGTCTTAGATAACACATTTGGTTAATTGGTTCAAAACTAAAGTGAGATCTAATAAGCAAGTTGATGGACGTAATCTAATTCACGACGCAGTTGAATAGAGCTCAGAAAACGTTCTAGTACTAAAGAACAAAATTCAAGTGTAAGTAGTACCCTAGAATCATGTAGAATATTCCCAACAAGGTCAGACCAAAAACTCTGTCCACAAGAATCGCACAGTAGAAATTCTCTCAGACACTCCAATGTCAGAATAATCTTGATTCACTCAAACAAAGTCACATTGCAAAACAACACGTTATCAATGTATCCCACAAGACCAAATAGAAGTTCCTTATTGATTTGTTTATTAAGTATATCACACAGTAAAACAATATTATTTACTAAATATTGACGTTTCAAACACAGTTTATGGCTATTCATAATCATACCAACTATAACTGCATTGCTTCGAAACTTTCGTTTTATAGTTGTCTTTATTCTTTCCTATTCGTCGTAGGGGTAGTAGAATTCTCCAGATGTCTGAGTGGACAGGTGTTGAATCATTCCTGTTTCATATGTGTGCAGATGATTCGATAAATAGAGCTTCAGTCGGTTATCGATCTCTCCCTCCAACCTGTTACATTAGATTTTAAATCTCTTATCTTATCGCATCCATCCTATTGTATGCTTGTTTGTTGTAAGTGCATGTAGTGAGTGCTATAGCTGAATTATTCTCCAGATTTCCCATCTTATTTTAAACATATATTGATAAAGACTAGCATTAAAACTAGACATTCAACTAGGAAAAAGACAAATCGTAAGAATTAAGTCACTGTGTGATTTGTAAACGTCAGAACAATGATAAACAATGTCGGGGATTAGTGGATAAAAATTACACAGGTGAAACATCCAAATAAGCATAAATATTGTGTTTCGATAGCTGAAGAGGGATTTCCCAAGCGAGTATTCCTTTACAGAGGCTATAAGGAATTTTATGAGCTACAATAGTGAATTCGTGTCTTCTATGAACAGCGGAATCTTTTTTCTTACAGTCTTCAAACGTTTTGTCTATTGGAATTATTTTAGCGATTCAAATCTAAACTACTGATAAAGATTTAAGTAGTGTTCTGCTTAAATTTTCTAATTCTTTGAGTTTTGAGGAGACCAATTAGTGAGTAAAAGAATATTCTTTTCGATGACTTCTTCTTTGAGAGGTTCTACAGTTTTACTTTCAGAATAACTAAGGACTTATTGTTATGAATGAAATTAAAAGGTTACGCTTCAAAAGCATCGGTAAGTGATAATACGCCTCACTATATCACTATACTAAATATAAAATAAATTAAGAGACATATATGAATTTATAGATTCCAGATTAGGCTAGGGTAGTAATATTGACTGGAACTACTTCTTCTCCACACACATCTTATGTTGTTTTAGGAGAGTTGCAATGACTTCTGCTGTTTGAAGTATTTGGTATTTAGAAGCCTCAACCTGAAACCAATTTGGAAATCTGCAATCCGCCTCAGCATAAACAATAAGACTGGGATTTACAACACAGATGCTGATTCATCCAGTCCTTCTATATGCTTCAGAAAATTGGTCGGCGTGTCACCAAGACGATTTCCAACAGGTTGCAACAGCTGCCTCCTGTACTGGCTCCATATCGAAGATCAAATGGCCAGCCAGCCGACCAGAAGCAATTAGCAACAAGAAACTCTGTCTGGGAATAAACCAACGGGCGACAGCCGACTGATTGCTCAACAGATATGACAGAGAAAATGGAGATACATCGGACATACGCCACTGAGGAGGCCGTCGATAATGAATATCATGCATACCCAAATGCTGAAATGTTTCCGAACTATTAAATTTGAACATATAAAAGAAAAGGCGTTCTGCGAAGAGTTACTCTTTTCAGCGATATCATTGTCAAGCTGTATACATAGTTAATTGTCTTAGCAACAAAATGAATAGTTGGTTGAAGGATTTCATTATCAGCTGACAGCATCATTTGGAGAACCATTGGAAAACCTGGGAGTACTGGACAGCTGTTTCGTTCTAACTCGGAGTTTTTCAGAAGTATGCACCCATCTCCAAACAATTAAACAAAATCCTTACAAAACCAATACTTGAAAATTAATCTGATGCTCACTAGTGACTGGCCCTATTCAGGCAGTTAACCTGGGGTTCTAGCGGTGTGACCAGTAGGGTGTAGCAGGTTGAAGGTGAGGCAGCATCTCTTCGAGGAAGACATTACGAAGTGGTCGCGCTACATCATGAACTGGCAGAAATTAGAATTCATGGGCCATTGGATCGGATCCCAGTGGCCTAATGGTCCACGAACCAGCATGCCTTCTAACCAGAAGGCTCTGGGTTTGAACCTCCTGTGGTGGGTGCGTACTGATGAATAGTCCCAATGGTTGTCTAACTGATGTCAGCTTATGACGAAATCCTCCAACCAATCAAATAAAATCCCTACAAAAACAAATACTTTAGAAATGAAGATTTCCAAAATTTTTCATTAGGATTGTTAATTTTAGATAATAACTTTCGTTAACTGTTTAGAAACTGAAGAAAGATTAAATAAGCAAGTCGGTTGACATAATCTAATTGACGACGGAGTTGAGTAGAGCTCAGATAAAATTAAAATTGAACAAAAGCAACAGCAATTCACACATTAAAATCTCAACTCTGCATGCAAAAGAAGTTTGTTCGATCATTGAATCTATAATGGACCTGACCTATCTTAACACCAAATACGCATTTTCTGTCTCGTCTTTTTTCTTGCTTGTTTGTTTCTGAAGTGTATAATATTTTCCTACCCCAACACTTATTAAATCTTTACGCCTTATTACCACTGTTGTTAACTTGAATTTTATTCAGTTTTAATTTTAATCTGAGCTCTATTCAACTTCGTCGTGAATTAGATTACGTGCCTCAACTTGCTTATATAATCTTATTGTAGTTTCTAACAAGTTGACTAAATTTGTTATCTGAAACTTACACTTCTAATCATTTTATTATAGAAGTTAATTGGTGGGAGGTGACTAGCAGTGGAATCCACGCTGTGCATTTCGGCCCATTTTGGACTCGTCATCCGGATTTATCTGCATTCCGTAGTGAGTGATGATTTTCTCACCGAAACTCGACCCAGTGCTCAGTTTCAAACGCCAGTTGACTGGTCCCAAATAGGACGAAATGAGCACCCTGGTGGATTCCACTGCTAGTCACCATCCACCAATTAACATCTGATTACATTCTCAGACATCGTCGAAGCCTGCGCACAAGAAGCCGACAGACATGTCAACCTGAGACTAAGCACTTCGGTTCAATCAAATGACGGGTTTCTATCCAATTGAACACTTTCTACATTACTTAATTTGTTAACTAAAATTTATAGTTCTAACGACAAATCTTTGGAATATTCATTTTGTTCTTAAGAGAATTAACTGTGTATATATGCGACTGTAAAGCTTGAGAATGATATTGGCGAAAAGAGTAACTCTTCGCTGAACGTCTTTTCCTTTATAATACTCAATGGTAATTTTTAAGTTAAATGTGAATTTTTTACGTCGGTAGTTCAGTCGTCTACCACACCTAGGTGGTTCATGTTGGATTCCCAGTCATCGAAGCACCAACAAGTCTCTTCTAGCCGGTAGTAAATCCGATAAACAGAGAAGGTTAAGAACGTGAGGCTAGCAAGCCCACCCCTCGGAGAAACAACACTACAGCTACAAGAAACTTCACAGCTGATCCCTGAAGCACTATGTTTCCCTCAGAACACAAAGGAATGTAGAAAAAACCTGAACTTCATTCGAACACATATATATATATATATACTTGAGAATGTAGAAAATACAGCTTATAAAAGTGTTATAAGTATATTCAAAGCACAAAAAGAACAGAAGGATACAGAAAGAGTGAGAAGATGAAGGGTATACATATATTATTATTTCAGCTATGTAATTTTCGTTATTGTTAACATGTTGACGACTGTATTTGCCAGAGTAGATAAAGTTAATGGTCTTCTTAATTTCGATATGTTAAGAAGAACATGGATGCAGATAATAACAATCACCAGATGAAGTGTGGGAAATTGAAAATAGAATAAAATATGGGCTAACTAGACAAATCAGTTCAATGCTTGAGGGTAGTAGTTTCCAATCTGTTATCGTTAACATGTGGAGCGAGAGACACAGAGGGTAAAGAAGGCTTTCATTGTAAATGCTATCGTCAATATTGTGTTTTTTTCTTGTTTGTTTGTTTGTTTTTGTCTAGTCAACAAATACACGTATAGAATCTTCAAATAACGCTATGACCAGCATAATACCAACTCCAGTTGTCAATCCAGCCACTTGTATAGCTAGTTGTCCAATACGTGTTTGACCTGGTCTCAACTCTACTGTATTGAGTTCCGGCAGCTAAAGTTGTTGAGTTTATTAAAATATAGAAAAAGACAAAAAAAAGAAAATTATGATTACAAGTCGCTATATACCACCGATTGATTGCTAATGAGTCATTTTTTTACCTTATTTTTTTTTATTACAGCTTGATTCCACACCGTAGTTTTTTGGTACAGGTATGGAATTTTCAGAATTTTCTTTTTATCAATCTTTCCAATTTTCACAAATGTCCCCGAGACTATTCTACTGAACCTGTATGAGTCCTAGTTATTAGACCGATAAACTCCAAGGAAATGCTTCACTTTGTAGTGAATATATCTTCATAACGATAACTGGGAATATGCATTCCACTCGTTGACATAACTGTCACTGGTTCAACCAGTTGCCGTATCACTTGTACTAAAATATTGACATTTTTATTTGGAATTCCTTCTAAAAGCCTTCTCCACTTTGAAAGAATAACTATCTGATTGCCTGTTCAACTTAATTTCGTTGGTAGTTAAGCTTGACTGCTTTTCATATTGAAGGTGACAAACCATCATAGTATTGCAGTGAGAGCTGTCTACAAGACAAAATTGTAGACAACAACTGACGTCAACGTTCACGTCCCATATCTTGGTCATGAGAAGAAACACGAACAAAGCATAACCTTGAGGAACTCAACAACCACTCACAGCAAACTTTGCATGGGTGGATACGATTAGCAGAAACGGCAACGAAGAGATGACAGAATAACCTTGAGCAAGAAAACAACCAATCAGAAGAAGCTGTTTCCCTGCTAACGAATAATAATGTACATAAAAATATATAAATATCTTTCTATAGTTTGGTTTGTAAGGATTAGTTATGTTTTACGAGTTGATCACGGACTGATATCAGTTAGAGAACCATTGAAAAGCAAGGAGTACCGGACAGCTGCTGTTTCATCCTAGTTTGGGAATCATCGGGAGTACGCACCCACTGGGATTCGAACCCAGGACCTTCCGGTTACAAGGCAAGCTGGCTCGTATACCATTCAGCCACTGGGACCCGATCCAATGGCTCATGAATTCTAACTTCTACCAATTCGTGATTTTAGCGCGACCCCAACCATTGTCGTTGGTGGGACATCCATCCACACACGTGACATCTAATTGGACCTCACTGGCCATTGAATCGGGTCCCAGTGGCTGAATGGTATACGAGCCAGCTTGCCTTGTAACCGGAAGGTCCTGGGTTCGAATCCCAGTGGGTGCGTACTCCCGATGATTCCCAAACTAGGATGAAATAGCAGCTGTCCGGTACTCCCTGGTTTTCAGTGGTTCTCTAACTGATATCAGTCCGTGATCAACTCGTAAAATATAAATATCTGTTGATTTTCTCAATAAACGATCTGTTGCCTGACCCTTGTCTTCTCTGTTTCACAACTAACCAGAAGCCATTTTCTGTTGATTTCAATTCATAACTGAAAAACACAGTGTAACAGAGTATGCTAATAACCTGATAGTTAAGTTAAAAATTAGGTCAATCACAGGCTTAAAAATGGATTCTAGCAGTGGCTATGATAACTTCATTGACCTTGAACTCGATATAGTAAAATCTACCAATTAGAGAACGCCTAGTAAGTCACTTATAGTGGTATGTGGGCTTCACAATAGCGTACTCTGATTGGCAGATTTCGTCACTTGGGTGATATTAGGGCCAATCATCTGATTATGGCATTTATTTACTGCTGAATATAGTTGACAGTGACAATCTACATCATAATACACGTTTAGATAGGAATACTCACGTCATATGACATAATTAATTCATGTAAATATGAAACTATACAATTGTTAAAAGTACGAAGATTATTCAAGTATTAGTTTGTAGAGATTTGATGGATTGGCTACAGGATTTCATCATGAGCTGACATCGGTTAGAGAACTATTGGAAAACATGGGAGTAGTACTGGACAGCTGTTTCGTCCTAGTTTTGGAACTCTTCAGCTGTCGCACTTTATCATTTAATTGGCAGAAGTTAGAATTCATAGAATGGCCATTGAATCGGGTCGCAGTGGCTTAATGGTCTCCGATGTAGCTCGCCTTGTAACCAGAAGGTCCTGGGTTTGAACCCTGGTGGTGGGTACGTACCGCTGAAGAGTCCTAAAACTAAGACGAAACAGCTGTTCAGTATGAAGATTAATTTGGTCAGCTGAGTAAATAAATTAGAATACAAAAACAGAATATGCTAATCATTTAGTGATGGCAGTTCAATTTTACTGATAATAAGTTTTATAAAGGCCAAAAGTTCGACTGTTATATAAAAATGATATTACAGTGAACTTGATATTCGACTCGTACTATGTATAAAAAGGTATATGAATCTTGATCTCAAGAAATGACTTCATTTGTGCAAAGGCAAATGAACTACTCTTCACACTTGATCAGGAAGTGACGTCAGTGGGGGAACTATGGAAAACCAGGAAGTATTGGACAGCTGTTTCGACCTAGTTTGGAACTATTTAGAAGTGCATAACCATGATAGCCATCTCATTCATTTATTATCAATCATAATGGTTGCTGGTACATTTATGATCTACTGATAATTTCCTCAGTTCAGTTGATTAAAGGTATCTCCAGCTGGTACTTGTCATCTAGGTTGGAAACAATCTATAGGAAACCATGAACCTATGTTTCCTTTTTTTAGCAGTCGTCAGCAAGGAGTATCTGGAAACCAGGAGGAACTGATGTCCCCTCAGAGATTGGAACCCAGGTCACTCAGTGCTGCAGTCAGAGACTTTATTACTGAGTTATTCGGGCTCGTGATTGACCTCCTGTGGGACGGTGAGGGATAATTGGAATGGACACTAGGTAGCAACTGATGTCATGTGTTTGTCCTCAGTGTTGGCGTCAGGTGAATACTGCCAGTCAAGTATGAACTGTGGTCACCAAGCTAAGTGTCTCGCCATCTGAGAGCACCTTAAACCGATGTTATATGGTTGGATGCAACCAGTAGGAAACCCTTAAGTTAAATTCTCATGCTTGTTGGCATTTATTAGCAAGCAGTGTCTCGGACTTTGAAGGTACTGTTATATGCCTTTGGAGATTCGAATAAGCATCACATAGTTTAGTGCAATAACAATGTTATTTGAGGTATCATCAGACTTTTTGAAGACGTTAACTTGCAAGTTTTAAAACAATCAAAACAAAAGTTTTGCAGCTTAACTGACCATTCAAAATTTTAAACATATTGATTTAACTTGCATGGAGGATTTCATCATGAGCTGACATCAGTTAGAGAACCACTGGAAAACCTGATGAAGAGTCCCAAACTAGGACGAAACAGCTGTACAGTACTCCCAGGTTTTCCAGTGGTTCTCTAACTGATGTCAGCTCATAATGAAATCCTCCATGCAATCAAACAAAATCCCTGCAAAACCAATACTTGAATATTAATTTAAAGCTTCAAAAATTTTGTGAACATTCTATGCCTCTCTTGCTTACTTTTGCTTCGAGTGAATGAAGACGTGTAGGCTGACTGGCTCCCTGAAGGCTTTCACCAGAGGGCATTATTTTGTCCTCTCCGATTCCGGTAAATAATCAGTTTATTTTTATATAATTTTTTTCTGTACTTTGAAGTTTAATCAGCGATTAGATTGATTATTCGGAGAAAGGTGGCTAGCTCAATGCTCAACCTTCTCACTTTCTCCTGGTTTAGGACATGTGAATATAGAGAAGACATGGCTGTTGAAGACACCTAACCAACAAAAAGCATTAATCTTCGTCGGCAAGAAAAATCTGGAGAAAGTTACCTCTTTTAGTTATTTACCCAGCATCGTTTCAACCACTGGCGGCACAGATAAGGGTGTCATAGCAAGGACTGGAAAAAATAAGACTGACCTTCATTAATCTGAAGTCAGTTTGAAAATCTACCACACTAAAAGTAAGGAACAAGACTAAGATTTTCAATACTAATTTCAAATCAGTGCTTCTATACGATTCTGAGAGAAGGCGTGTCACCAAGAGCATTTCCAGAAGGCTCTTATAGACTTTCATCAGTAGCTGCATTCGATGTCTCGATACTGGAGATCAGATGACCAGACAGAAAGGATAAGCAACAATGATCTCTGGCAACGAACCCTCCCAAAATCCTGTTATCTGATAAATAGACAGAAGGAGATGTAGGTGGATTGAACAGTCGCTGAGGTGGTTTTCAAGTGACATCAAACGTAACACTATCCCTCTGGTAGGAATCTAATGAAAAGCTACCAGTCGGAGGTGAGTCCAAGGGTAACTTGAAGGAGGAGGTCAGATTAGGAGGAGACGAAAGTTTATGGGTAGTCATGCAGCTAACTATAAAAGACTTGAAGAGAACAGATTGAAATGGACAAATGCTGTTGAAACCCTAGAAAATAATGATAATATTTTAAAGCTTTATTATCATTGTTTGAGTAAACTTCTGTTCAAATGATACTCAACATAAAAGCATTATAAACATAAACAACTAAAGAGTTCAATAATACTTTGTTAAAATTAAATGGAATAATTAACTCTACTTGGAGGATCTGGACTTCACCGATGATGATATATGTCTGATTTCCAACAAACTGGAAGATATGCAAGTGAAAAGCAACAAGTTGGCAGAAGAAGCATCCACAGAAGAACATCCACAAGTGAACATCGAGAAAACAGAAGTATGTGTGGCCAGCAGCAACAGCAACAGACAACAATTAGCACAGATGGGAAAAATCTGAAAGAAGCAAACCCCCTCACTTTCCTACCTACCTACCTGGGAAGCATCGTCTCAACTACAGGCGGACGGAACCGATGAGGATATCAAAGCAGCGAGGATCGGGAAAGCAAGGCAGGCTTTCATTTTTCTCAAGTCTGCGTGGAGGTCAACAGCACTCAGAATGAAAAACAAGATCCGGATTTCCAACTCCAATGTGACGTCAGTGCTACTTACTATATGGATCAGAGACTTGGCGCGTCATGAAGGGCAACTTGAACAAACTACAGACCTTCATCAACAGCTGTCTTCGCTCAATGCTTCGCTCAAGATCAGATGGCCGGCCAGAAAAGTTCATCAACATGAAGGGATCTCTGTCAATGAGAGAACCAACACTGCAGGAACCAGTTGTGCAACAAATATGCAGGAAGAAATGGAGGTGGATTGGATTGGCCATACTCTGAGAAAATAAACCATCAAGTGACATCCATCACACTCGAGGCCATCGCTCGAGTGGCACCCAACTGAAAGGAAAGCGGCGAGTTAATTGGCCATCAGTGCGAGGGTGATGTGGAGGAGGTCATGTGAAGAGGAGATGAAAGCATGTGAGTAGACATGGAGTCTGGTGAAAATGTTGGTGGAGAACCGAACGAAATGGAAACGTGCAGCTGAAGCCTTATGTTCCTCTAGGAATTAAATGAAACAATAATAACAACAATAATATAATCATTTCTATAACTCACCATATCAACAAGTGCAATGTATATAAATGTTCCAGCAGTAATAGCAAATATCCAGTAGCTTGCTGATTCAATATTACCAACTGCAATACCAACTAACATACCAAATAAACAAAGTATTGATGAGACAATATTGAAAAACATTGCCTCTTTGATTCGCATACCAGTTTTCAGGAGAACAGCGAAATCACCTAAATAATAATGATTTATTTTAAGTATTATAGAGTAGAAAAAACACATGAGAATAAAAATGAAAATTTAATATTCTATAAATATCATTTAGAGGAGTTACATCTTAGACATCCAAAGGATTCCTCAGTTTCAAAACGGTGAGGTTAAGGCATCTATATTTGTGGATATCAATTTCCTAATGCGATCTAGAGTTTTAATTCAGCTTTAATCAACACGCATCACATAAATAAAAGTCTGTCAACATGAGGCTTTCTTCCTCAGGTAATCAGTCTCATCATCAACGAACAAATTGCACCTCTCCTAATTCATTGTGATAAGGACTGTCATCAGAGAACTTAGATGGGCAACTAATATGATATAGTGACGGATTTCCATTCTGAAAATAAAGCAGTCATTTGTCTCATAGATAGGTAGAGATGTAAGTAATGGATCGCCTGCGTCACTGGCTCATATATATATATATATATGTATATATATATAATATTCCTTCACGTTCCCAGTGGAACATAGGGCTTCAAACTAGAGGCTTGAAGTTTCTGTAGCAGTGTTTATTTTTACAGGATGGGGTTGCTAGCCTCATGCCCGACCTTTCCTCTACACCAGCTATTTTTATATTTTTGGCTTAGCGAGGTAAAGGAGTGCATCGGCCGGGAATCGAAACCCGGACCATGTGCATGGTCAGCGAGCGTCCTAACCGCTATGCCACCGACGCTAATGTATGTATGCATTCTTTGTTTTCTTTATTTCCTTTCTGAAATTTTACTTTTCCATCCCAAATATTTGCGTGTTCTCGATGAAATAGCAGATATGGAAACCAGGCAGCAGTTGTATACATTGTTAGTATAGACAAGCGACATTCGTGATGGCCGCGTCTGTCACTAGCCAGGTTTTCCTATTCAACTGAACTTCTGCAAAATGTAAAGTTGTCAACGAGTGAATGATGATGCGAATCGACCCAAAATGGTTGGAGAAATTAATGGAGCTACAGCTTAAGATGAGGGAGTCGCTGGCTGGTTTGCACATATTATCCCCAAGTGATTCATCTCCAGACAACAACAACAACTTCGGTAGCCCTATATCAGAATTTCTTTACAACCTAGACGTCAACTTAATGTTCGACACATGCTTTCGTAGATAAGAACATCTGTTCACTGAAGGTTTCGCGAACAGAGACGATTAATTCAGAAGCTAGGAGTAGATGTAGTAGATAAAATTTGTAATCTAATCCTGCCGCAGAAATCCAGTGATGTAACATTTGATGAGTTCGTGCACACACTTCGTCATCAATTTGGTGATCATTGGTCGCTGTTTAATATATGTTATAACTGTGTGGGACTGATGCTGAACAAAAATGACGATATTTTTGATGTAGTTGTGTTCTCTGAGCTGGATAGTTTCTTTGCGAAGCTTTCATTGCCCCTTACTAGGCAACATCTTCAGCGCATACTTAAATTTGAAGTGAGCTTTTAGATTTATTAGTCATCTCTCCTGGTGACAGTGAACGTGATTGGTTGTTTTTGTGTGTTTTCACACCCTCTAGGCTGCTTGTAATTGGAACTGACTGTTTCCTTGACTTGAGCTTTACTTCTTATTGGTAGGTGAATTTTGTCTATCTCGATGTATCTATTGTCTGACGATTCACTGGAATGCCAGTCTTCCAAAAATTCTCTAGCATTCTTTTTGTTTCCTCCGTCTAATATTTGAACGTTGGTTGCCCCAGTCAAAATGATGTCCGTGGTTGTCTGTATGTAGTGAGTGATATGAGGGAGTGGATATCATGTCTTTTGATGGCTAGTTTATGATCATGGATACGGAGACGAAGGGTACGTCCACTTTGACGAATGTAGTGTTTTTCGCAGTTGTTACAATTTATTTTGCAGATGATGTTGGTTTTATCTTCTTTCGCTAATGGTTCTTTTGGTTGACACAGGGTTAGCTGAGTGAAGTGATTTTGTTTGTTTGTGTGCAACGTGATTTCTGAGATGTTGTTTATACATGGTAGGGCGATATTCACACACAGCTAGCATGTAGTTAACAGTACCTGTGATTGATTCAAGCTAAAATCTCTAACAGATGACCAATTTAAAGTAAAAAATTTCATCTGTGGATTACAGTCCTCAACGTTTGTTGACATGTGAACGCGTCTGTTGAACAGGCTAGAAGAGGACCAACAAATGACTTTGAAAGATACTGGGGAAGAATAATAGTGATCAACAAATTTTCACAAAGAAAACAGTTTGAATCAGTTTGGCAGCTCAGTACTGGGCTGATAATTTGGAGACCGGCAGTATGAATTCTGCCACTAGTGAGATTTTCACTTCAGTTTCAGTAATAAGCCTTTGCAACAATAACAGCTAACGGAAGGCTAACTTTGATACTCTCACTAGCATCTATTTACGGAATCCGTTGTTATTTGACGACAGAATTTAAATCTTTTCATGAATGATCTGTGTGAGACCATCAGTGATTCACATTATGACATTAGTTATACGTTTATCAATATACAGGAATGATTCAAAATGGGGAGCTCATCTAAGCCTTTCAAGTGAAGACTGGGGTAAGATAAGGCTACCAACTACCACCGATGATTTGCCTGACTATGGTGGAGTAGATCATGCTGAAGACTGTGGAGATCAAGAAGATAGATACACATTGAATCGACTGCAATATTCTAGAAGATCTGTATTTCGTGTGTGGATGATTTATGTTTAACGTCACCTAAACTCGAAGACTAACGGGTAAAAGCCAACAAGTTGGCAGAAGACGTAGTAAAGACAGGACTTCAAATAAACATAGACAAGCTAGTAGCGATGAAGCTACCTAACAGCAGCAACAAGCACCAGTCACCATCAATGGGGGAAATTTGATGGAAGTCACATATCTAGGCAGTATTATCTCGACTACAACCCTCACAGGTGACGACATCACTGAAGACATTTCCAACAGGCAGGAGACTTTCATCAACAGCAGCCAGTGACCTGTACTGAGGAGCTTATGGCCAGAAGGTGGCAGCAACAGGGAACTCTGTAACGAATCAACTAAGAACCTAGTGACCAAAATTATCCTGAAGGAAATGGATATGGATCTTACACACTCTATGAAGACCGCTGAGTGACATCAAGCGCCTGCACCGTGAGTGAAACCCGAATGGAAAACGACAAGTAGGTCTTCTGAGTGTGACCTGGAGGAGATTGTGTTAGAAAGAGATGAAGGCTTTTGGACAGCCTTGGAGACAGCTTAGAAAGACCTCAAAGAACCGATTGAAATGGAAATATTCCTTTGAAACCTTATGTTCCACTTGGAACCTAAGTGAATAATGACAACAGACAGTAATATCAAGATTTGAAGTGAACTGATTGATATACGAATAATATTCACCAGAAACAGCTCTAAATCTTTATCATATAGAATATTTGAAAGACAATCAAAACTATGACACTGTAAACTGAACATCATTCAGAATCTGCATTGAGCAATCTAAACATTAAAAGGTAACATTAAAGTGCCCTGACGCGAAAAAGTCTGCATAAATTGTATTTGTACAGCTACAGAGAATATAATCACTGAAAGGATATCTTTGTTTAATTTCTTTTTTTCTCTCAAATGTCTTGATGAGTATTTTCCATGAAGCGAGAGCTTTAAACGGTTCGTTTTTCATGCAACCATTGAGCTGTACAACTGCCCTTCCCTAAGGTTTTGAGTTGAACCTACGGATTCATCATCACATCTTTATTTGTCTCTCTCTGTTCTCTGTAGTACACTTTATCAGGTTTTACGATTGTCTGTAAGCTTTCATCTCCTCCTATGTCACCCTTGAACGCACCATTAACTTGTTGTTTTCAATATAGATACTAATAGAACAGCAATTGCCTGACGGGTGCTGCTGCTCGACGGTGTTTTCCATGTGTTTCCAATCCCTCTATATTTTCCTATGCATATTTGTTGAGTGATAGGTTGTTGGTTGGTTGGTTAGTTGCTAGGGTGACGTGTTGCTTATCCTTTCTGCTTAGCCGTCTAATCTTTGGTATAGAGTGAAGGCAGTTGTTAATAAAAGTCTGCGACAGCCTGTTGGAAATGCTCATCTTGACACATGAGATAAGTTTCTAAACCATATAGAAACGCTGATCTGACATTGGTGTTAAAAATCCAAATTTTGTTCCTTCTGCTGAGCACAGAACATTTCCACACTGATTTCAGAGTAATGAAGTTCTGTCTTGCCTTTCTGATCCTGTCGAACTGTGATATGCTGATTTGTGTTCTCCGCAGTTGAAACTGTGCTGCTTGGATAAGTAAAAGAAGTACCCTTTTTCAAATTGCTTCCGTTGATACTGGTCGGTGCTTGTTATCGTTGGTCAGATATCTTCATCACCTCTGTCTTTTCTGTGTGCACATGAAATTCTGTCTTCACCGCCTATTCAAGCAAATTTTTGATTTTCATCTGTAGATTTTCAAATTAGTTTGACATCAGACGTAAATCTTCCTCTAAGTCTAGGTATTCTAGAGTCTTTTGATCAGCCCAACATATTCTTGTCTTCTCACTCCACATGGTCAGCTGCTGGATCCAGTCCACCACAAGCAGGAATATTAATGGTTTTAGTACATTTGTATCACTTTAATTAATTTAGTTTTAGTTGTGATATAATGTAAATCGAAGTGGCTGCCAACGAAGTTTCACTGACTGATTAAGTTTTCACATAGAAATTTGCACACAAGTCCAGTACTTCTAATTACCACACTCCATGTAGCCCAAAAAGGCAGAGAAAAGAGAAGGAAAATTTGGAAAAATGATACTGAGCAGAAATCTGGTCATTTTATGGGCCTGGAAGACAACAAACAGTGGATGTATCTGCACCGCTGAGAATGGTCTCAATTCATTGGTTCTTGGTATCTTCAGGGCTCCACATAGCCAGTAATACGTATCCTAGGCATGGTAATCGATGTAACTTCACAACCTTGTCGGTTAACTCCACTTTCCTACCTAACACTGTTCACCTGATCTAAACACTCCTCGCCGTATAATATCACTTAATACGAGAGATGGAATGCAAGCATCTCTAGTCAAAACTTTTGATATCATTCAAGTTCATTGCCCGTGTGTTGCAGCCATATAGAAGGATAGCGAGTTGCTGCTCAGTATACACGTCCTTTGATCCACAGCTGGATATCACGTCTACTCCAGAGAGGAATTAAGTTGGCGAATGTTACACGAGCCTTTATGAATTCATGCTGAGATTTCGTCAGAAATCAGTTCACTAGGGTTTCCCACCTTTCAACCTGAAGCTGGTTCAGATCTATCCTGCAAGGCGTCATCTTACATCTGATGATAGGGGCGAACAGCAGTCCATACATTCGCAGACTTGTGCCTAAGATATATAGAAGACTTTGCATTTTGTCAGCATCTTCACCCAGGAGAACAATATCATCTGCATACTCTAAGTTAACAAGATTCTCCCCTTGTAAAATGTCAATACCTAAGTTGCCAAAGTCAGTTGACCCTAACTTGGTACCAGGGGACAGTAGATGGAGTGGATTATTATTATTACTTAATGTTCAGATTTAGGCAAAGAATGCATTATCAAACAAGCATTAGTTGAAATTCACCTACCTAATTCATGCGGTAATTCATGACAAAAGACTGCAACACTTGTACTGAGGCCACCAGAAATACTTTGGGCAAATGCAGCACCTGTAAACCAAGATACCAAAAAAAACATCAAAACATCATCTGACCTTAATTTGTAGCAAAATGAACAAAAGTTAAGATTTCAGAATGCATACATTACCTAAACAGCTGGAATTTCACCAAATTTACCAAGCTGGATGTGACGACAAATACTTGCAGATGATATTGTCTGGCAGTGCTGTGATGTCACAAACTGACAAAAATTATAATTCACGAGGTATGGGATAGAAATCAAGTAGTTTAATGATAACGCGCTCGTCTGTTAACTTGAAATTCATACGTTCGAACCAAGATGGCACTATGTATGCTTAAGGCTGAAGAGTCCTTAAATGGGACGAAACGGTCGTCCCATTTTCCCTGGTTTTTAATTGTTCCCTAACTGTTATCGATTCGTGACAAAATGCGCCTTGAAATCAGTCAAATCCTCTACAAACAACCACTAGAAAATTAGATATGTAAAGTTAAAGTTGACCAGTCTACTAAGAGGTTTGAAGAAGATCTGACCCTTTGTAACACTGGATTTATGTATTAGTAGTATAAATTTTAAGTTGAAGTATACATATATTTATATCCATAGCGTGCACATGTTTCACTGCGTTAAATTCCTAGTTATCTGTGTAAAAATACGTATTCTATGACTACAGATAATGAAGAAGCATATAAAATCTTTGTATATATATATATATATATATATAAATGAAACGTGTTTATAATAGTTAAATGACTAAGTAATTCACAGTGTGATGGAAAAATCTTTTCGAATGTAAGTTTTGAGTTTCAGCAGTACATAAGTTACTTATTTGGAAGTAACGCGTATTGTGCTTTCCATGTATTTACTGCTTTATTATTTCTAGAGCTTTCTTGTGGTTAGTACTTTCTATAATTGGTCTGTAGTGATTACATTTGTTTATTACGAATTGATGACGGACTGATATCACTTAGAGAACCAATGAAAGCCACCGAGAACTGGACAGCTGTTTCATCCTAGTTTGGGAATCATCGGCAGTACGCACCCAGGACCTTCTGGTTACAAGGCAAGCTGGCTCGTATACCATTCACCCACTGGGTTTCGACTCAGTGATCAGTCCATGAATTCTAACTTCTACCAACTCATAATTTAGCGTGACCGCAACCATTGTCGTCGGTGGGACATCCATCCTCACACTTGACTGGATGGACCTCACTGGTCAGGACTTCTCACTAGAACTCCAAGAAAGTCCGCCCGTTAGCGAGTCACTAGGGAGCGTTAGATTAATTTTAAGTGGTTGGTTTTTAAGGATTAGTTTTGTTTTTACGAGTTTTGTTTTACGAGTAGTTTAATTTCTTTGAAACTTAAAAAGTAACTCAATGGTTGACTCAGGTTTCGATTATAAATTCTGTTGGGGATTTGGATCAATTTGAATGTAGATTATGTCAAGGAGTCACATAAGTTAGAATCACTAAATCAAATCAAGGAGCACTCTTTCCTCATAGTTTAGGACTCCACAGCAGTATGCACCCAGCAGCCAACCAGAGATCAAACTCAGGACCTCCAATGACTTGGTCAGCTTTTCAGTTATCTGTGAATGCTTTTTTTATTCCTTTATATTCCCAGTGTGGAACATAGGGCACCTTTAAGCTAGAGGCTTGAAGTTTCTGTAGCACTGGTACTTATTGTTGTGCGATGGGTTTGTTAACCTCATGCCCAGCCGAACCTTTCCTCTTTATCAGTCTTACTACTGGCTTAGCGAGGTAAAGGAGTGCGTCTGTAGCCGGGGATTGAACTCCGGACCATCTGTGGCGTGGTTGGGGACAGTTCTACCTCTGTACCACCGATGCCCCGTCTATGAACCCTAATTCTTATCAATTCTAGGTCTAGATTTAACGTACAATCACTGCGGCCGACGAGCGTCCAATTCACCTTAATGTGGTGAACCGTTCTTGCCACGACTTCCTATTAAAAATGCACGATATCCAATGAACTGGAGACTGACATTTATATGAGTTTTGGTGTGATTTGGTTTAATTTTAATGTAGATTCCGAAACGAACAAAATTCGTCTTTCGGGTTTACTTTGTTTCCTCAGCTAGACAGACAAAATCTTCATTCACTAAGTTTTCTATCCCTCTTTGGATACGATTACGAGATGTTGAAATTACCAACCGCTTTTAGGTATATCGGTTTAACCGTTAGTTGTAATTATTGAGTACAATTACACGGCTGTGCGTCGGTGGCACAGCATTAGAATGCTTGCCGACCACACAAGTGGCCCGGAGTTCGATCCCTGGTCACAGACGCACTTCTTTACCTCACCAGTCCAGTAATAAAACTGCTGGAGGGGGAAGGTTGGGCATGAGGCTAGTAACTCCACTCCATATATAACACCACTGCTACTGAAACTTCAAACCTCTAGCTTGAAACCCTATGTTCCACACTAGGAACGTAAAGGAATAAAATTTACAATTACAAGTATTTCCTTGCTTCCCAAGTGGAAAGTACGGCATCAGTAGTACACCTCCATTTGATTCTGTTTTTTGCAGTCTTTTTGGACAGCTCCACCATTGCGCATAAACTCTCATTTTCTCCTAAAGTGGTCTCTTTCATGTCACCCTTAGACACATATCAAACTCATCGTTTCCCTTTCGGTTTTCACTCATGTGCCTGTCTGTCATTCATCTGAATCCATTAAACCCTAACTGCTGCAAATGCATTCAGTGGCTTCGAACCCCGTTGGTGGGTGCGTACTGTGAGGAGTCCCAAACTAGGACGAAACAATTGTGCAGTACTCCCTGCAGGTTTTCCAATGGTTCTCTAACCGATGTTAGCTCATGATGAAATCTTGTAATCATTCACCGTTTATTATGAAGTTCCGTGCACACACTGACTTCTAATTACTATATATTAAGTCAGGAAATAATAAATACGCTGCAAATAGCGTTTAAAATTAAACTTCATTTTTATAGCAAAAGAAGCATATATGCAAAAGTTTTGATACAAACCGATAGCCATTCCATCCGTAAAATTGTGCAAACCATCACCCATAATGACCATCCAGGCTACAGCGGCTACAGATTCTGGAACCTAGAAGGGTAAAGAAGGCGGAAAAAATTCATCTTCGTGTACTGAACAGAAAAATCAATCAATTCAGAAAGGAAATATGAAGTAATGTACTTTTTTAAAATAAAAATGTTCCTCAAAAAATAGTCCACATTCGGCCTATCGTCAGTAGTTCATACACATTATCTATTGATGAAATTAAGTTGTTAGATTTGAATTTGTATGATTAGAGTGTCACTATTTAATCAGTTAAGATATAACCTAACAGTTGCTGGCTTTCGACTTCCTTCACTTCGCTACTGAGCTATTCATTATTTCTGCATAAGACTGTTGAAATAATAGAGAAGATATGTGGCTCATGTGGATGCCTTTGATGTGGCTGTGTTCTTTCAGCTGGGTGGTTTAACTGTGAAAAGCTTCCACTGTCTCTCTCTAGACAATACATCTTCAGTGCAGACGTTGATATGAAGCAAGCATATCTCTGAATCTCCAACTACAACAGCTACAATCTAACAGTATTAGAACAAGACCATATAAGCGAACAATATTGCTGTTTTCAATTAGATCTTCTTCAGGCTTTACTCTAATTTACATAGATTTACATATAAAAATTTTTAACCAATGATGGTGATTTTGTGGATAGAATAATAATAATGTGGTAAATGTTTTGAACGTCGTTAATAACGATGATAACAAAATAACGATAAGGTTTATGCAGGTGGCGATAAGAATAACGAAGGTAGTAATATGCGTATATGTAGACAATTCAATAAATAAATTAGGTCAAATCTTAAAAGTTACGTAATATTAAAGGTGAATTGGACAGATAATTAGAGTTTAAATAAATATCATAAAAGTACGAAGGGAATAGGAAATAAGAAAGGGTGGGAGGGTTCTGATTAGAATTCACTTAGGCAAGCAAGGGAGAGACAAAGGTAGAACAAACTTCTTTTGTATGCAAAGACTAGGATTGTTCTCTCGAATCCCCATAGCTTCGGCTATGTGTAAAAGGCGGCTTCGAATTCCGTTTGAAAGACTCGATGGAATGCACGAGATAACTTTGAAGGCACAATTTCTGTCCATTTGGTGACAGCTATCAATCAAATGAGCCAAAATAGAAATTCGTATGGATTTTATTTGACCTTTTGCGAACCATGAAGAATGATGGTCATTGATGCGTTTGTTAACCTGTCTAGTTGTTCGCTCTATATAGCTCTCTCCACAGAAGCAACTAAATTCGTAGATACACACAGAAGTGGCACATCTAGGTAGCCTGTCTTTTGCTTGAGCAATCATAGTTGGTCGGCTGGTAAATGGCAAACAAAGGGTGGTGGCAGTATAAATCCGTTTTATTGCTCTCGATAATCTCAGATGTAAGACTTCACTAGCCACATCCCCATTAAATTGCAATTTCATGAACATTTGTTTCTTTTTAACTGTTATCAGTTTCTCTTTATTCTACCTGGTGTTCATGTGTCTCCTTACAAATCTACTAGGATAATCCATTTGGATCAGTGTATTTTGGATGTATCCTAACTCATTTTCTAGGGAGTCATCTGTAAAGATCCGTCTTGCTTTATTCGTGAAGCATATGACCAAAGTGATTTTGTAACGGATTGGTAAAAAATTACAAAGGAAACTGTGTACGAACATTATTCAAAAGAAGTAAAACACACTGAAGCACTTCAGCTTTGAAGAGAAGATAAGAGAAATATCTGTTAACTGTCTTTAAAATAATAGATACCCCTAGAATTCTCTTCGAATTAGCAGCAAGAAACCGCAAGAAAATTCATCCTACCAAATAAATAAAGGATATTTTGGAAATAATGGCTTCAGTGTTAAAACATTCGTTACGAGTATCTCATACAAGCCAACACAATCCCTTCATTCAGTACTATACAGACGAGAAGATCCATTCAGCAGAAAAAGAAGATAAGATTACCATCACCAGTTATGATAAACATTATAATGGTCACAGTAGGCATCCTCTTCGACTCCAATTTCTAGAATCTTAGTAATTAGATGAATCGATAATCAACAAACAAGGTGATATAAAACAGATTTACGCGTCAATGGGAAAAGCCAAATAGACAAGAAATCAAATATCAAGTTAACAATACAATCATTACCAATACAGGGGAACACGAGGATCAGAAAATCTCTTTAGACAACCAGTTATGCCATAGTTAAACAATAGCGTCCCAATAAATGCGAACGCAAGAGTGAGCTTGAGGCAACCAAGCATAAAAATAAGCAACTTTTGCACAAAAATGACGTTTATTTACAAGAAAATGCATGAAAACACACTAAGCAGGGTATCTCTCCCTGACATGACTTAAAAGTACGCCCAAGTTATAATGAGGAGTATCACTTTTTATGTTAGATAAGTTTCTGTACACGAATTCACCGAGGTGACTTAAGGTGGGCTTCTTGTGTGACCAGTTTATCGCTCTTATCCTGTTTTGCAGTCTTCCCCTAATGCCCTTGGTGGAATTACTACGGTTTCCAGTAAGAGTATGGACGACTACTTATGAGGAACATGCGGATAATACAACAAATTAAACTGAATAATTTTTTTCATAATCTTTTACGTTCCCAGTAGAACATAGATTAACTTCAAGCTAGAGGCTTGAAGTTTCTGTAGCAGTGGTGATTATTTTTACGGAATGGGGTTGCTAGCCTTATGCCCAGCTCAATGTTTCCTTCTTATCAGTCTTACTACTGGCTTAGCGAGGTAGAGGAGTGCGTCTGTAGGCGGGCGTCGAACCCCGACCACCTGTGGCGTGATCAGCGAGCATTCTACGTTGTGCCATCGACGCACAAACTGAATAATACTAACTCTAAATCTATCCATGATTGTAACCCTAACCTTAATCCCAACTCCAACCCTAAACGTAATACTGACCCTCACCGTAATCCGAACCCTAATTGTAACCCTTATCCTAACACTCACTCTAATACCTACCTTAACCCTTATCCTAACCCTAACGAGCTATTAACACATTGTCCAAATAGTTCTTAAAAACGTGATCTAGGTGAAATTCGCTCGTTAATTAGTGAACAACGTTCATAATTGTGCTATGATAATGACATGTGTCATTGGCCAACGACTAGCATTCGGTAAAGGTCATTGGAGCGTTCTCACCCCTGGGACGCTATTGTTTAACTTTACCCCAGTTACATCCAAATTCAACAACAGTTAAGTTTACTACACTCATGGAGAATTCGAAGAGATCACTTTATCTTGACATTATTACTGAGGATGTCATCGAGAGCTCATCAAGCTCAGAGACCATGACTACACCGAAAATATCTTATTTACAACTTATTTGTAATATTATGCCCACTTGTTTGCTTCAGTTGTGCTTCTTTTGTTACCTATACATTTAGTATCTGCCACTGTGTTATACACATCTCCTCACTTTGACACACATCTTCTCTACTGGAATGTTACAGTCAAGGAATGTTGGCTCAGGGGATGACATTTCTTCTGTTTACCAAATCAAGTTTTCATAACTAAATATAACCGAACACTTGATGATTTATAAACGTATTTTGTTTAAATCTACACTGCGTATTGTAGAATAAAATCAGTTAGATTCTTTAGTAAGCGTCAGTGAGCTAGTCCCACGAGGAAACAGAAAGATTCAATATGCTCGTACGTAGAAGTTTGGGGTATTATTCACTAGGCTGCCAGCTTTACTGCATCGATTAAGATAATCATATAGTTTTGTGGATATGATTTACTGATGGTTCAATATAACGAAAAAATGGTTTCCAAATTTCCACTTACGCATTTAGGAAAAACAAAAGACTGAGCAAAGAAATATATATTCCTTTTTCAATTAGTTCCTCATCATCACCTACCTGACTCTACTCTAATACAACATTTTTGACCAATCAAGTGGTTGTTTCACTTAATCAGTTTTAGGTTTAGAGGGAAGGGTTGGAATTAAGAGGTTAAAAGTCATCAAAACATCAGTTAACCAATAGATGTTAATAACATGATATCAATGGATGTATCTTTCTTATGCACAACGTGCCTTCGATGGAAACAGTTGATTACATAGATAATGAATTCATAGAAGAAGGTATAGAGACAGGAATTCCTGTGTCTTCCTTAAAGGAACCTTTCCTAAGGTGTACAATGAAGGTAAACTTTCTGTTCAATAAAGAAATGTGTAGACAATTAGATAGTGTTGCTATGAGATCACCACTAGGCCCAATTCTAGCAGCTTTTTTCTTGGCAAAACTAGAGAATAGCTCACTTGAAGATGTAATATATAATCTTGATTTCTATTGCCAATATGTCAATGAAACATTTATAGTTGTTAAGAAAGAAAGTAAGACTAAGGACAAATCGAAGAAGTTCAATAAAGCAACTCTTAGCATAAGCTTCACCAAGGAAGAATACACCGACTCTATCTCATTTTTGGAAGTCCTAATGACTAACCGACCAAACGGAACATTTGCATAGAAAACCTACTTCCACTGGACAATATACTCACTTCCTGAGTTTCGTACATCTACAATGCAAACGTAATCTGGTTAGATGTCTGGTTCGCCGGGCTAGAGTTATCTGTTCAAATGCGACTCTGAATGAAGAACTCGACAATATTTGTGAACTACTACGTAGAAACGGATATCCGACTGAATTCGTGAAAAAACACATGAACTCAGAAAGTAAGAAGTCGAAGGTGCCAACTGTCCAAAAAATCAGTTTTCCTAAGATTACAATTCACGTTTGATGTCAATAGCGAGATCTTATCACAACAGCTGAGAAGGTCCTTCAAAAGGACTTTCTATGCAGCTAAGCTATGCTGCATATTCACTAGCCGACCAATACTTAGTTCACGAAATAAAGACAAACTTCCCTGTTTCGCCTCTTCCATGTGTATTTACTAGTTTAACTGCTCTTGCGGAGCTAGTTACATTGGGTGTACGATCAAGCTAATTCATCGTCGAATTTCTGAACCCCTCCCATCTTGGTTTGGCAAAGGTCCGCATAAAGCTATACGCAGCTCAGTACTAGTTGAAAGTGGACATTAAGTCGACTTCAGCAAAGCTTTTAAAGTTATTTATCGTACATCACCCACCCACCCTGGGGCATGGTCTACGAGTACAACTTTTACATACAGCAGAGGCAATCGGGACTCATCTGAACAAGATAAATCTGTGTGTTCAAAACAAATTTGTACATAATATGTATCAAGTTTTTAAAAACAATTTTTCCTCTCTCCTTGTAACCATCTTTTGACGTTGTTGTGTTGTTTGTATTTTACATAGCTCTTCTGAGTTATTCTATTCTTCCTATTTCTTAAATTTAATTTAATTAAGTTGGGTAGTTACCTCGGGTTCTAGTGGGAAGTCGTGACCAGTAGGGTTCAGCAGGTTGGGTGTGAGGACAAATACTCGTCGAAGACATTGGCTAGCGGTTGCGCTATGTCGTGAGTTGGCAGAAGTTAGAATTCATGGGCCATTGGATCGGGTCGCAGTGGCTTCATGGTATGTGAGCTCGCCTTGTAACCAGAAGGTCCTGGGTTCGAACCCCGGTGGATGCGTACTGATGAAAAGTCCCAAACTGGGACGAAATAGCTATCCAGTACTCCCAGGTTTTCCAATGGTTCTCTAACCAATGTCAGCTCATGATGAAGTACTGTAACCAATCAAATCCCTACAAACCAACACTTAATTTTATTCCTTTGATTTCCCAGTGGAACATAGTACTTCAAGCTAGATATGATGTGATTATGAGCAATAAATTGTGCTCTAAACGTCATCAGTAAGTATTACTGCACAACACTGTGAGACCTTATCAAAATAATTCTTACCCATAATGGAATTATACTCTACCACAGTACACAAGTTTCATTCATGTTTCAAGCTAGAGCCTACAAGTTTCAGTAGCAGTGGTATTTATTTTTATTGGATGGATTATGTTAACCTCATGCCCAACCTTTCATCTTTACTGGAACCACTACCGGCTAAGCGAGGTACAGGAGTAAGTCTTCGACCGGAGATCGAGCTTCGGACCATTTAACTAGGTGGAACAGTGTCCTACTGTGGTGAGAGCTGGCTACTAGCCAAAGTTGGTAGACAGTAATTGACGTCAATGTTTATGTCCCGAATATTGCTCGTGAGAAAATGAGAACAAAGACTTTGCGTAGGTGGATTCAGTTAGCATATAGATGATTTAACATTCAAGAAACAACCACAAAGAGATGAAAGATTAACTTTCTGTGAGAAACAACCAATCAGAAGAGTGTGTTTTTCTGCTAACAGTAATCTATAATATGTACATTAAAATCTATAAATATTTGTTGATTTTCCTGAATAAACGATCTGTTGCCTGACCCTTGTCTTCTGTTGTTACACTACTACTGAACCGCCAACGAACAGTGGAAACTTGCTGGCCCTATAACCCTATTCTTCTAACATTATTTTACAGATTTATTGATTGCATAATAGCTTGTTGCTAACGCCTAAGAATCATTTCATCTTAATTCTTTAATTAACTTTCATTCCTCCTTCAAAACTTAGATATCTTGTTACTAACACCTATTAGTTAATTGATATTTTGATGACTTTTAACCTCTTAATTCCACCCGCCTCCCTGCTATACCTAAAACTGATTAACTGAAACAACGACTTGATTGGTAAAAAATGTTGATGTGTAAAACTTTATACATTAGTGTAAAGCCCACTGACGATGAGGAACTAATCGAAGTAAATGGTTTGTAAAGTTGCTTGTTGTAGTGATAAAATATGAATACTCACCTCGTGTGTATGACCGTGACCATGACCATGACCGTGTCCTTTAGCATTCGTCTTATCCTCTTCCTCTTCACGATGATCAGATGATTCAGCTGGCTGCTTCATACAAAAGAATCAAAGTGTGTGGGTTATGTAACTTGAAATAATAATTGAAAAAGATTTCAGGAAATATTTTATTACTGCAGCTGTATATTACTTTCTTATATTTTCAGTAGTATACTCACCATGCAGTTAACCGAACAATGTTAGTGAGACGTAGTAGACACAAGAGATGACAAAAAGCAGAATAATAGCGACTATAAAGTTTATCAAACAAACAGTCCGTCTGAAAAGTTATTAAGTTTGATGACGAAATGATTTCAGTCAGAGAAGCATATAAAACTGCAGAGGACTATTAGAAAGATGTTTCGTTCTTGTTTGTGACTCTTCGACAGTACGCATCCACGACCTCCAAGACCTTAAGGTTACAAGTTCAGTCCGTTGATCATTCAGCACAGGGGATGGAATCCAGTAGGAAACGAGTTCTAAATTTTGCCAATTCGCGGTATCTATTGCATCTGTTAACCAGTGTCATGCATGAGTATTTTACTCCACATACAACTAGATGGACCCCACTGGTGGTTGCTGTGTATATCAGTAGTTGGTTGAAGTTAGAATCCATGGCCCACTGGGTTTCTTCCCAGTGGCTGAATGGTTAAATGGCTGGCATCGTACCCGGAAGGTTTTTGGTTTAACTCCCAGCAGGGTGAGGGGTACGTTCTAATTTAGTATGGAACACTGAATCCTATTTTTCAGTGCTTCTCTAACTATAGTCCGTTGGTTGTCAAAACTGAAATCAGTTAAATCCCTGCAGAGCAAAACTTGTCGACTGAATTGACTAAAGAATGAGCTTAGAAATTTACACAAGAGTAAGAGTTACAAACTAACACGCTTCCAAAAGACTTGTAATTAGGTGGTGTTTATTGACCTGTTATTATAACTCACTTGGGTTCCGAGTGGAACAGAGGGCTTCAACAACACATCTACACTTTCTTCAGTTCTCTGTTGTCCTCTTCAGCTGGGGTCACGACTGCCCATAATCTCTTATCTCTCCCAACTAGCACGATCTCCTCCATGTCACCCTAGCACCGACGACCCACTTATCGATTACCATTTCAATCGAGTGATGGCCTGCTTTGTGCGCGATGTCATTCAATAGCCTCCTCAACGAATGTCCTATCCATCTCTACTTTCTCCTACATATTTTTTGGTTGGTTTGTTGTCAGAGTTTCTTGTTGCTAATTCTTTCTGGCCAACTGGTCATTTGATCTTCAGTATGGAGCCAGCGAAGACAGCTGTTGATAAAGGTTTGTAACTTGTTGGAAATGCGTTTCGTGACACTCAGTGCAAGTTTTTGACCCGTATAGAAGAACTAAATGACTCAACATTTGTATTGAAAATCCCAATCTTGTTCTTTGTGCTGAGTCAGAGTACAGAAGATTTCTGAAATGCTTTCAGGCATTTCATGCCTTTCCAACTCTGGCTGACTTTGACATCTTCATCCGTTCCAGCTGCCTGTAGTTGAAACTATGCTTCCTACATAGGTGGAGGGAGTGACCTCTGTCAAATCTCTCCGGTTGATGGTGATTGGTGCTGGTTGTTGTTGTTGGTCAGCGGGATATCTCCATCACCTCTGTCTTCTCTATGTTTGCCTGCAGTCCTGTCTTCGCTGCACTGCTTCTTCATCCAGTTTGTTGGTTTTCGCCTGCGATTCTTCGAGTTTGTGTGACAGTAAACATAAATCATCCGCTAAATGAAGATCTTCTAGAGTCTTCTTATCGTCCATGAGTATTAATGTCTTCTCACTGCCTGTGGACAGTCTGATGCATAATCCAGTCCACCACATTTAAGAATGTCATCAGTGATAATAGGCAGCCAGCCAGCTTGTCTTACTCCACTTCGAACGCCTCACTGAGTTTTCCAGTGTGGATCACCTAACACGTGGCATTGTAATATAGCCAGATGTTGAATGAGTTTGATAAAGACTTGGGCACTGCACGCCATAGTGTTGAAGCAGTTTCCAAAATACTTCTCCGTCAACGCCACCGAAGGCCTTCTCGAAGTCGATGTGGTTAAAGTACAGGCTTGATTGCCATTCAATATTTTGTTTGATAATGACAATGCGTAGAGTTGCAATTTGATCAGCACATGGTTTGCCTTTCTTGAATCCAGCTTGTTCCGGGAGGGTTTATTGACCTAATGGCTTCATAATCGTTTAGTAGTCTTGTAAAAATCTTCATATTAGCTCACAATTAAAGACTTAGTTGTCGAGAAAACTTATACATCTAAAATTCTACCTGGGTAGTTTACAGAAAAAATGTTGAAAATAAATTTAATTTTGCTATTTATTTATCCCATCGATTGTTGGTTTTAATTTAACCAGGTTAGTCATTTTCGACAACTATGTTCTTTAAGACAGGTAGAAATTAATTTGTATAAGTGTCAGCGAAATTGAAATAAATAATTCCAGCGTTTCTTCCGGTGAACAATGAAAGTTCAAATATCAATATTTCAACGGATACATCTTGTTTCTAAAATTCTTGTCCAGACATATTTGAGTCAGACGGAAAATAAGGCAAATTTATCACTAAGTATTTAGGATAACGGATATTGAAAACGCTGTGTGATGGTACCGATTACATAGTTTAATTGGTGGATGGTGACTAGCACTGGAATCCAGGATGCGCTTTTCGTCCTATTTGAGACTCGTCGTCTGGATGTACCTGCATTCTGCGGTGAGTGATGATGTTCCCACCCAGTGCCCTTCTAATTACATTTTCAGAAATCGTCGAAGCGTCTTCACAAGAAGTCAACATTTCAACCTGAAACCGAGAACTTCCATCCAGTCAACCGACGGGAAATTCTAAGATTGAATTAAATTACATAGTTTGTTCGACAGTTTAATAAGACTGTATAATAATTTGTGAATTCTGATCGAGATATGACTTTTTATATTCTGACTTTGATTGTTACCCTGGAAACATTCGGATTAGTCATCCAAGCGAAACCTCGGAGTCATCTGTTTCGATCTCGCTGAGATTTACACATATAATTTTCAAAGATTTCTAATTTTCCCTTGGCACTCCATATTTGTGGAACTATTTCATCAAATCTTGACCACAGTTTATATAAATGTGCTGTTTGGTATTAGATGATTGGAGGCAATCGGCAGGAAGCCCCACTCCACCTAGGTTTCATGCTAGCTGGTACTCACCAGTCAGCAAGACCTATTTGCAAACTTGGAGGAACTCATTTCCCTTCTGAGATTCGAACCAATGTCACCCATTGCTGCAATCATAGTTGTTACCATTGAGGTATTCAGCCTCACAATTGATCTCCTTTAGACTGTAATGGATACTTTTGAATGGAAACCAGTTGGTAACTAGTGTATTGTGTCTAGTTCTTTGTTTGGTGCAGACTGAGTTCTATCAGGGCGGACATGAGTTCCTTCAAGATTGCAGATACGCCTTGATGACTGGTCAGTGCCAACTAGCACGAAACCTAGGTCAAGCGGGGCTCCCTGTCAATTGCCTCCAACCATTCTAATATCAATTCTTCAAAGTGCATTGTGACGTCGAGCCACCTAGCATGGTGGCCACATTGTCAACGTGATTGATAGAATTCAGTCTGCGCCCAAACGCACAAACATTACACCAGTTACTTACTATTGTCCAATCAAAAATGTGCTGTCTGCTTGAATATCTGATATTCTTCCAAGTGGCCTGGCAAATGGATTTGGAACACGAGTTTTGTTTAATTTTAAACTACTTATCTCAATTATTAGTGTATCATGAGGAAGTTTTTAAGGGTCTCATGTCTGAAACGTCAGAGCACTGCTTACCAGGGATCTGTTTGAATGGAATCCATGGAAAACAGACTGAACAGCCAGATTTAATAGATACAACGCTGTGGAACAGCATGGTTTTAGAGCAGGTCATTCTTACTTGACCAACCTTCTTTTGGCCAGAGAAAGTTGGGCAAGCTCAGCTGATGCTAATATACTGGTGGATGCTATATTCATCGACCTTAGCAAGGCGTTTGACAGGGTTTCTCTTTCAGGTCTTCTAGTAAAGTTAGGTAGTCTGGGAATCAATAAAGTGGTTGCCGACTGGATTCAAGACTTTCTAAAGGACAGAAGACAAAGAGTACGAGTTAACGGGGTTTTATCAACATGGGAATCGGTTAAGAGTGGCGTTCCTCAGGGTACAATTCTTGGCCCACTTCTTTTCCTGATTTATGTTAATGAGATTCCATCGGTAGTTAAGTCATCCTGCTTACTGTTTGCTGATGACATCAAGATATGGAGGGCTTTACATGATGACAGTGATCAACTTGCTTTGCAGGAAGATTTAAACTTGTTAAGTGATTGGTGTAAGCACTTGGCCTTGGAGATTAACTTAAGCAACAGTGTAGTTATACATGTATCTCATGGTCACGTGAACAATTACTCAATGAATGGCATTACTCTCCCAGTGGTCACTGAGTGGGAGTGGTTGTGCAGCATGACTTGAAAACAGCAACAAACTGTAGAGCTGCGGCCACTAAGGGTTTTCGAATATTATGGGCCATATGCAAGGTTTTTGCGATCTTTGACGCTGAAATATTTCGTATATTATATCCGACTTATATCAGACCTCATTTGGAATATGGGATCCAGGCAGCGAGCCCATGTTTCAAATACGAAATAGACTTATTAGAAAGGGTGCAAAGAGTAGGAACTAAGCTAATAAAGGGTTTTTCAACCCTCTCATATGAGGAGAGGTTAAGTCGACTGGGTTTATTTCCACTGTCATACAGACGTTTTAGGGGTGACCTAATACTAGCATACCGTATCCCAAGAAATGATTTCGGAGCTAATTTATCTAATTTCTTTCTTTCTTCTAGCACCAACCAATTGCGAGGACATCACCTCAAGGTTCAAAAACCACGGTCGAATCGTGTATGTCTGGAGATCCGTTTATCGCATCGAATTGTGAACCACTGGAACTCCCTACCGGAACACGTCGTATCAGCACCATCCGTTGATTCATTCAAGGCGAGATTTGACCTCCTGTGTGCAACAAATCGAAAGGATTAACACAGGCATATAGCCTACTATCCTAAATAAATTGTAAACCGTAAAACTGAAAGCACAAATAAATGAAATTAATTGAGCAACGTCTACAAGAAGACAATTCCCATGGCTTTACAAGCTTGTGGCTGACATTTTGGCGAAAAATATTCAAGAGTAATAGTTCCTAGTATCATTAAGATTACCGTCAGTCACTTTGATAGAGATTCTGCAGAAAGGGACGGAAAGAATATCCTATTCTCAGCACCTGCCTTCAAGCACACACACACACACTTACAAGTAATGAACACCAAACCCACCTTTTGTTTTTCAATTACCTTCAGTTTTGATTCCACTCGTTTCTCATCATCTTGTTCTACATCGATTGTAATCTTTGGAACATTTATTGTTAATGTATTGACTTGTTGAGATTGTTGACTATCGTGTTGACTATCATCTTTAGTTGATAATGTTGTTTCACTGGCTTGTTTAGGCTTTATTCCACGATTGCCCAGTTGTAATTCACTTTTAACCAACGGATGATCTGCTGTAGAATCCTCTGAACATCTTCTTGTCATTTCATCATATTCCTCGGCATAACTATAAAGTATGTCGATTGATTTCATAGCTGTATTTTAAAAAAATCAAAAAACGCGGTGAACATTTACCCAGATAGAACTGGAAAATAAGAGGGAAAGTACAGCTGCTGCCTGCTTCCGTGTGTGGTTCGGAGACAGAGCGTTATGAAAAGCACCTGCAACAGACTACTTGAGACCTTCGTCAATACCTGCCTTCACCGGCTAAATAATAATGCTTAGGATAAGCAACAAGGAACTAACTCTACAGTGTGACGAACGAACCAAGAACCTACCAGACAATAAATATGCTCAGAAAGATGGAGATGTAAGGTGAGGGAACATTTGACGCATATTTGATAATCAATCGCATGATTCAGAACTGTGTACTATCTCAAGTTCTTACAAATAAACACATATATATTGTAGGATTGGCATTTTTTTCCTTCACATTCCCCAGTGGAACATAGGGCTTCAAGCTAGTGGCTTGAAGTTTTTGTAGCAGCGGTGTTTATTTTACAGGATGGGGTTGCTAGCCTCATGCCTAACCTTTCCTCTTCACCAGCATTATTTCTGGCTTAGCGAGGTAAAGGAGTGCGTCTGTGGCCGGGGATCGAACCCCTGACCATGTGCATGGTCGGCGAGCGTCCTAACCGCTATGACACCGACGCACTAGGATTGGTATTAGTGTAGAAAAATACGTATACATGAGATTAAAATCACCTATATATCTACTGATGAAGAAAATGCAGCGCTCACACATGCCTCAAAAATATGCATCAAAGAAAACCTACATGGTATTATGCGAAAGTTATTTACAATAAGGAAAGATATCAGTGAAGCAAAAGAAAAATTGAAAGGAGCAATTGCGATGGAAAAGTATGAAAGCACACTAGAAGCTGCACTAAAACGCAAAGAAACTACCTATGAAAAAACAAATCAAGAAGTCCAATTAACTCATGATCGCAAACACCACGAATGACATACAAATAACTAGAATCAATTGGATTGTAAACATGCCAGACAGAAAGCTAACAGAAGCAGAGGAAAGCGTACTGATCAAAGGGATGAACTTCAATATCAGTAACAAAAGATTAAGACCTGAAGATATTATACCTGTGGTTGAAACAGCACTAGAAGGACATGACAAGCAAAAAGCAGTATTGCTACGGGCACAATGTGCATTAATCTTAAACAAGAAAAAAGGAGAAAAACAAAATGTGACGAAGGAGGAACTAAAAGCACTTGAAGACACAAAAGCAGACAAATCTATTATCTAATTGCATGGAGGATTTCATCATGAGCTGACATCAGTTAGAGAACCACTGGAAAACCTGGGAGTACTGGACAGCTGTTTCGTCCTAGTTTGGGACTCTTCTCAGTACGCACCCACCGCCTTGGTTCGAACCCAGGACATTCTGGTTACAAGGCGAGCTCGTAGACCATTGAGCCACTGGGACCCGATCCACTGGTCCTTGAATTCTAACTTCTGCCAATTCACGACATAGCGCGACAACTTCGCAATGTCTTCTTAGATGAGTTACTGCCTCATCTTCAACCTGCCGTACCCTACTGGTTACGGCTTCCCACTAGAACCCAGGTTAACTGCCTGAATAGGGCCAGTCACCAGTGAGCATCAGATTAATTTTCAAGTATTGGTTAACCTGGGTTCTAGTGGGAAGCCGTGACCAGTAGGGTACGGCAGGTTGAAGATGAGGCAGTAACTCATCTAAGAAGACATTGCGAAATGGTCGCGCTATGTCGTGAATTGGCAGAAGTTAGAATTCAAGGACCAGTGGATCGGGTCCCAGTGGCTCAATGGTCTACGAGCTCGCCTTGTAACCAGAATGTCCTGGGTTCGAACCAAGGCGGTGGGTGCGTACTGAGAAGAGTCCCAAACTAGGACGAAACAGCTGTCCAGTACTCCCAGGTTTTCCAGTGCTTCTCTAACTGATGTCAGCTCATGATGAAATCCTCCATGGAATTAAACAAAATCCCTACCAAACCAATACTTGAAAATCTATTGTCATTAATCAACCAGACAAAGGAAACACAACAGTAATACTTAACAAAACGACATATAGTGAAAAATGAATGAATATTTGCAATCTGGACCCTATACCCTAATGACGGAATAATTAGAAACAATCACAAGTAAAAGAACGAAAAAAACAGCAAAGCTAGTCAGACAAATGAAAGAAGTAATTGGTAAGTCATAATGGTTTGAAATTATGCCAAAATCATGTAATATGCCTAGGATTTATGGTAAGATAAAATTGCATAAAGAAGGATATCCGATAACACCGTTTGTAGACTCTACAAACACACCAGCGTTTATGCTGGCAAGATTTCTCCCAATAATACTAAGACCGACAATAGACAACTCAAAAGCTAGAACAGTACATTCATTTGAATTAGTGAGACGACTAAAAACCACTAAAATAGAGGAAGATGAAATACTAGTCAGCTTTGATGTAAACAGTCTTTAAAAATACCCATTCAAATGGCCATGAATGCACTGAAAACGAGACTAAAAGAAGATAATGGCCTAAAAGACAGAACACAGTTATCCGTAGAAGAGATAATAAAAGCGGTGGAATTCTCTCTGACAACAACATATTTCACATTTGAAGGAAAAATATACCAACAAAATGAAGGAGTAGCCATGGGATCGCCTATCTCACCAATAATAGCTGACATATTCATGGATTATTGGGAAGAAAATTCACTTAAACTATTCAGGTCATCAATGAAATGTTGGTGCAGATATGTAGACGACACGATGTTGAGAAATTCTTCTCGCACATAAACAATCATGTCGACTCAATAAAATTCAGTATGCAAGTAGAGAATGAAATTGGTGAATTGCCTATGTTAGACTGCAAGATACAAAGAGTAACAGATGATAGCATAAAAACGACGCTATAAAGAAAAACTACACACTCTGGAAGATTCCTTGATTATCACTCAGCTCATCCACTCACGGTAAAACGAGGATTAATACAAGGTCTTGCAGATAGAATACGTAGACTTACAACAACACCAGAGGACCAGCATAAAGAAATAAACGTCCTATTCAAAATGCTACTCGACAACAACTACCCAAAAAGAATTTATCAGAGATAATATAAAAAAGAGGGTAAAACCGGAGAATGACAAGATGGAAGAATGCAAACAAACAGTCACAATACCATACAAAAATGGTACATCAGACGCAATTCGAAGAAACCTCAAAAATATTGGCATTCACACAACGACGAATCTAATTAAAAATAAAATAAATCAACTGAAAGATCCCATAAAAATGATGGATGAAAACAATGTGATTTACAAAATATCTTGTGCTGACTGTCCGACTAAATATGTGGGACAAACGTCCAGATCACTCAAAATAAGAGTGAATGAACATAAACGCCTAACTAAAGGTCAACCAACAGGAACACAAGCTTACAAGAATTTAGAAAAATATTCATCAATAGCTGCACATGCAGCATGGGACAAAAACCATAATATCGATTGGAACAATGTTTGTATTCTGAAAACTAATTTGAACAGATGAAAAGAGAGACTGCTAATAACAGAATCTATATTCATTAGGGTCACACCGGATACATGTAACAAGGATGACTCAGCAGCACAACTGTCAACAACCTGGAATATAATTCTGAGTGCACAAAAATGAATGAACAAAAAATGAATTATATATATGAGTACAAATCATAAATGTGTGAACAAAACAATTCCAACAGTGGTGTGAACACGGGTAGTAAATTCGCTCGAAATATTATTAATAACAAAAACTTGTCATTGTGTGTAAAGCATTGAAATATAATTATACTTTATTAAATACGTTACTCCTAACTTACCTTTACTGCTTAATCCTGTGACAAGTATATCTTCATTAGCCATAGACATAGCTCTCGATGCTCTTCTACACATATTTGGATCAAACTGAGACAGACGTCTTCCTTGTCCTTGTCCTGGGACGGGTAGATGTCCACCTGGCACTAATGATGTTCTTACGGAACTTAGACGACGACCTCCAGGTGCTACAGGTAGATTCTGTAAAGCTCTTTCACGATCTTCCTGTCACCAAAAGGAATATACAAGGTTATGTCACATTTAAGTTTTTTTCCGGGACGAACACATAATGACAAAATTAACAGTTTTATTTGGTTTCAGACTGATATGAGTATGATCCATGAAACATTTTTAAGTTATTCTTATTGATCCTTTCAGAGAGTTGGAGAGGAGGTTTATTTATAATAAAATCGTCTTGTAACGTGATCCTCTTCAGTTTCGTTGAATAAACAGGTGTCAACAGCTCCATGCTGTAGAATAGTATATCATGTGGTAGTGATTTTTGACAAAATATACCTCTAAAACGACAGATAATACCAACTTGTCATCTGACCAACATCCCAGTCAGTTAGATTTTTTCAAGCCATGCGTTTTGTATGAAAAACAGGGCTTCAATCTTTTAAGAACCACTAGCTTTGGTGTTTTTAAACGACGTGAGGTCGCTAGCCTCTTGTTGCTTCTCCTCTTTTCTGAGCTTACTACGTGGCAGTGAACAAGGTGCAGGTCAGGAATGCGTCAACCATCAACCGGAGTGGGACCCCAAGCGTAGCTGGTGATGATTCTAAAATTAAACTACCGATGTATATGTAAAACCTGACCACTGTGGTAGCAAGTAATTCTATATTAGTTTGTTTATTAGATGTATCACACAATGAAACAGTATTATTTACTGGATGACAAAGTTTCGAATACAATTTTCCTATTCTTCATAATCATGTCAGTTATAATCACACAACTTTCCTATTTGTAGTCGTTGGGGCAGTGAAATTTTCCAGATATCTGGGACAGGTGTTGTCAAAGTAGTAGAACAGGGTTAGTTAGACTAGCCGAGAATAAAAATCTAGCAAAATCTCGATTAGTTGACTCGAATAAAATAAGAAATCTGGAGAATAGTTCAGCTATAGCACTCACCACTTGCAATTACACACAACCATACAATAGGATGAGATAAAATGACAGTTTTAAAATCTAATGTAGCAGCAGGGTGGAGGGAGAGATTGATAACAGAAGCTTTGTTTAACGAAACAACTGCAAATACATGTAATAGGAATGATTCAACACCTGCCCATCCGGATCTCTTGAAAACTGTACTACCTCAACGACGACAAATAGGAGAGAACTAAGACAACTATAAAACTCAAGTTCCGAAGTCGTGTGATTATAATTGATGAAATGATTATGAACCATAATTCATTGTGTTCGAAACTTTGTCATCCAGTAAATAATACTGTTTCACTGACTGTGTGATACATCTAATAAACAAACTAATATGGAATAAACTACCGACGCATAAAACTATGGTCTGCTCGGGCTCTACTTTGAGACTCTTCAGAGGTGCGAATCTTTGATCTCACGGAGGATACCACTGTGCGGTATGTGAAATGAACTTATCTAATATGGAACACCATTTTAAAATTCTAACTCTGTTTTCTTTTAATATTCGGTAGGCACATTTCGATGACCGCTAGTATGTAATACGAAGCGGAAATAACCACTGTGACTAACAGGAAGTTCCTCGACCTTCATAACTTTCAAGAAATTGTCTAGTGAAGTATGACTTTTATGTAAAGAAATAAATATGAAGTGGATTGTGTTCCTGAAATAAAAAACAAGGCAATTTATATTACAACGCCAAAAGGATCACGTGTTTATGAAGGCAGAGATCTATGACAGAAAATGGATAATGATAAACATAATAAAACTGAATTTTGAAACTCACTTTCTCAAGTTTTTTCTCAGCTCGATATTCAGAAGTTAAACTTAAAATTTTCTCCGCCATGAAAAAGAAGTAAACACCACCCAATGCTACTAATCCTTTCATGATAGCTGTACGTTCACCGTCGCCTTCACCAGTTGCTTCTTCTCCATGACTATGTCCTTGTCCACCACTAATAGCCTGATGGTGTAAACATAAAAAGCAAAATACAGGGAAGTTATGTCAGCAAGTGACCTTAAAATAATGTGATTATATTTCAGATATACCCATATAAGATCGAAAAACGTTTATTAATAATGATAGGAATAGCTTTATCCTTAATCAATATTTATGTAATCTAAAGAATTTTCAACGGAGCTAATTGCATGATATTTTCTCTTCGTCCATGATTTTGAAATAAAAGAATAATCGACAGTAGATCATGTGTCACAGCTCTGTCTGACCTGAAGAGCAAACCCCAATTCATTTTGATATCTCTTCTTTTTCTCCGTCTAGAAATACACGACATTTGACTGAATACCAGTCATAAAAGGTTCAGGTGTAGATTTTGTGGACCAAGGTTACCACTAAGGAATGGTCATCTTATGTATTAGGATAAGCTGTCATCGAGGATAATGCTATTTCTCATGTTTAGCAGAAACCCGCAAATCAGCAGGTCGTAAATGTTTGAAATACTCACGTGAGTAAACAGCACTATTGTGGTGAGAGCTGTCTGCAAGACAAAATTGTGAACAACAATTTACGTTAATGTTGACGTCACAAATAGGGATCATAAGAAAATAACAATAACAAAGCTCAATTTTGAAGAAATCACCAACTAGTCACAGCGGACTTAGCGTGGGTGGATACAATTAGCAGGTATATCAACGGACTGTATAAGAAACTGCCACAAAGAGATGACAGAATAACCTTCAGCAGGAAAACAACCAATCAGAAGACGTTGCTTCTCCGCTGACAGTAATGTACATAAAAATCTATAAATAACCTTTGATTTTCTCTATAAATGATCTGTTTCCTTGCCTTTGTCTTCTGTCGTTACAAAGTGAGCATGGTGAAGACAGAAGTGGTGAGATCGCCTAACCGACATTAGGCACCGGTCATCATCAATGGAAGAAGCATACAAGAAGTCACTCACTATGCAGCATCGTTCCAACTGCAGGCAGTACGAATGAAGACATCAGAGACAGGATTGGAAGAGGAAGATAGATCATTCTTTGGAGCCACTCTCAAAATCTGTTACACTCATCATTTTCAGCACTAATGTCAAGTCAGTCGGTCTTTGTATATAGTTCAGAGACTTGGGGCGCGCATCATCAACATCATTTCCAACAGACTGCTGCAAACCTTCATCAACAACTGCCTTCACCCTATGAGGAAGATCAGATTGCCTACTGGAAAGTGTCAACAACAAGGAACTCTTCAATGTGACGAAACAACCTAGGACCTATCGCCCAAAACTTATGCTGGATAAAATGCAGGTGAATCGTACACGTGCTGAGGAGATAATTGAATGGTAGAGTGGAACCGGAATTAGGAGCTACGAGTTGGACAATACACCGAGAGTGAGAAAAAAGACGAGAGACTTGTAGACAACAGGATGAAATGGGAAGGTTCAGCTGAAGCTCTGTGTTCCACTCAGAACTTGAAACGGAGCCATAGTCATGTCGAAAACCCGCTTCTTTAGGATAAATATTATCTGTACTAAACTTTTTTTAAACTTACATGTGGTAATAAATGTAGCATAGCATCACCAGTTAGTGTACCAACAGCCAGCGCCACTAGATACTGAATAACCTGATTGTAAAATACCTTTTGTACTAATGGTACAACGCCAACGCCTAATAGTCCAACTGCACTGATCACAAGAATAGATATAAGTGAAGCGATCCATACTGGAGAAGAAGAAGACGAAGAAGAAAAGAAAAGTCTTTGAATAAGCTGCTTAGGTTATATATTAAGTTATAAGTGTGTTTTATTTTTGTTTCTGCATTAAGTTGTTCTAGAGTGCAAAGTTCCCCATCTAAGGTTAACTAATAGCCTTAATGGAATGGAGTTCAACTAAATCTCTATTAGTGTCAGACTGTTAGTTAATTAGTTTCACGCATCAACAAGACTTGTGTGTCGGTGGCAGAGCGGTTAGGACGCTCGCCAACCATGCACATGGTCCGGGGTTTGATCCCCGGTCAACGCACTCCTTCACCTCGCTAAGCCAGGTATAATGCTGGTGAAGAGGAAAGGTTGGGCATGAGGCTAGCAACCCCATCCTGTAAAATAAACACTACTACAGAAACTTCAAGCCATTATTCCACTGGGGAACGTGAAGGAAAAAAAATCAACAAGACTTGCGTGGATTGATTCGGTCACATGATTCTTGTGGTATCAGTGGCACTGGGTTAGGATATAATACCTATTTCGGTGTTAGTTTATCTTCCGATCCGTGCTGATCGTCTCATATCTTGTTAATTTCTAATAATGGCTTCCATTTGACTCACTATCTATAAGCGAGTTGAAACTTTCTGGTATAAATAAACTTCTACAAATTTTTAATTCATATATTCTGTCTATTCTTTTTTTTTGTTCCTCTTTATTCTCCATTGGGCTACTCAAAAAGACTATGTTATACTACGTAGGACTTTGAAAGTTAGTTGTGTACCACTGACTCAGCCAGATGACAATGTTGTTGATAGCCATCTTGATTCTTGCAAACAATTGTCCAAAGCATATGTGTAAAACTTGGGCACTGTTGTAATAAGTAATTCCATATTAGTTTGTTTATTAGATGTATCACACAGTCAGTGAAACAGTATTATTTACTGGATGACGTTCGAACAAAATTTATTGTTCATAATCATCTCATCAATTATGATCACATGACTTCGAAACTTGAGTTTCATAGTTTTCTTTGTCCTCTCCTATTTGTCGTCGTTGGGGTAGTAGAATTTTCCAGGTGTCCGAGTGAACAGGTGTTGAATCATTCCTATTACACTTATTTGCAGTTGATTCGATAAACAAAGCTTCTGTTATCAATCTCTCCCTATACCCTGTGATATTATATTTTAAAACTGTCATCCTATCCCATCCATCCTATTGTATGGTTGTGTGTAACTGCATGTAGTGAGTGCTATAACTGCTGAACTATTCTCTAGATTTATTATCTTACTCGGGTCTACCAATATAGATTTTGCTAGGATTTTGTGGTTGGCTAGTCTGACTGCCCCTGTTCTACTACTTTGACGTATGTATTTGAATTGTCCAAAGCCATCTTGTCTAATACTGAACATCCTCATTATTCCCAACTTTGTTCTTGTAACATGAAGGCTGGTGTGAGTTAATTTGTAGAAATTTAACTTGTTTTAAGTTTGAGGACTGTTAAAAGACCGTTGAAAACCAAAGAGTACTGGAGGGATGTATCACCCTACTTTGTGACTCATTTGCAGTATGCACCTGCCTGGATTCGAATCCAAGACTTTCCAAAGACATGTCAAGCTGGTAGATCATTCAGCCACTGGGACTCGACTTGGGCCAACCCATGAACTCCAATTTCTGCCAATTCGTGACAACATCAAGACCACCCAACCAATAATATCATAGGTGAGTATTTGTCCACGATCCCAAGCGGGTGAACCCGGCAAGTTACAACTTCACACTTCTCTAACTGATATCAACCCGTGATCCAACTCTAAGCAAACTAAATCCCTATGAACTAACTCACGGAAACACAATATTTCACATGGTTTTTCTTTTCATGCATCTATGCTTGATTACACAACATATTTAATGTATATATGTATATACATTTGAAATCATATTTTTTTGTAATATGCTGATTGATGGACAGCATATTGCAAACATTGAGTAAAAAGTGTAAAATAGTTTTTAAAAAATCTATAATGTAAACAATTCAGTCAAGGTCAGCTATATGCAAAAATTATATATTTGTATAGATCTCAGTAAAATTGAAAATAATGTTAGATTTTCATTAAGAACCGATATCAGTTAAAGGAATCCCTGAAATCTAAGGGGTGCAGTTTTCAGGCTCTTCAGCACTTCATACTCATGAATCCTCCAGGAATCCAACTGGAGACTTTATGGTTACGACGCAAAGCATGTTTCCTATTCAGCCATGTGAGCTGGAATTCAGCGGCCCATGAATTCTAACTTTGTAAACACTGTACTTATCATTACCTTCAGTGAGAGTCCTCACTGGTCACGATTTACCACTTCAACTTAAGGAAATCAATGCAGTGCCATCAGTGAGCTGGAGACAAATGTTCACACTACAGGATTTGTAGAGATAATAAACTAATTTCAGGCGTTAGATTTTCATCACAAACCAAAATGGGTCAAAGAGATCACTGAAAACCAGTCGAGTGTTTTGTCCTAGCTTGAGACTCCTCAGGAGTGAACGGCTATGACGCTGTCAGGGACTGAACTTGAGACGAGACCAAGCACTCTAACCGTTCATCCACTTGAGCTGGTATCCAACAGTATATGAATTCTGACTTCTGATTATTATTATTATTGTTTCCTTTAATTCCTAGAGGAACATATGGCTTCAGCCGTGCGTCTCCATTGCGTTCGGTTCTCTGCTAGAGTCTTTACCTGGCTCCAAGTCTGTCTACACGTTTTCATCTCCTCTTTACATGACCTCCTCCAAGTCACCCTTGCACTGACGACCAACTCGCCGCTCCCCTTTCGGGTTCCACTCGAGCAATGGCTTGTCTAGTGATGTCACTTGATGGTTTCCTCAGAGTATGACCAATCCATCTCCATTTCTTCCTGCCTATTTGTTTCACAATCGGTTCCTGGTGTGTTCACTCTCAGAGATCTCTGTTGCTGATCTTTTCTGGCCGACCATCTGATCTTGAGTATTGAGCGAAGACAACTGTTGATGAAGGTCTGTAGTTTGTTTGAGATGCTCTTTATGACGCGCAGGCCAAGTCTCTGATCCGTATGGTGAGTAGCACTGACTGAGTTCACATTGGAGTTGAAAATCCGGATCTTATTTTTGATGCTGAGTGCTGTTGACCTCCACACAGACTTGAGAGTAGTGAAAGCTTATCTTGCTTTTCCGATTCTTGCTTTGATATCCTCGTCAGTTCCGCCTGTAGTTGGAACGATGCTTCCCTGGTAGGTAAAAGGAGTTGTTTCTTTCAGGTTCTTCCCATTTATGCTGATTGTAGTCTGTTGTTGTTGCTGTTGCAGCTGTCTCTGATAATTAACAATTTTAGTGCTATCATCAAGTGAATACCTATGACTCAGATATAAATGGACAAAAATCTTAGACAAGGTGCCTCTGTATATATACTTATATATTATAGGTAATGTGTTCATTTGCCTAAAGGGGTTCAAATCAATTCAACAAACGAAATTTCCGGATTACTTATTATAATTTTCCTGAGATTTATACAAATATACTTCATACAGAAGTCTACTTTTCACTTAGCGCCCACTTTTTGTGTAACCAGTTGATCGAATCATGATCACAGTTTGTATAGAGATGAGTTATAGTATAAAACGCTCACAAAATATGATATTTTCAATAGTCAGAAAGTAAGGTATTCACTGAATATAAATATGTATATATATATATATATATACAATATGTGAACAGCATTAATGTAACTGTTCACCACATCATAGCTGACATGATATCACACTATAAAAATAAAGAATCGATAAAGAAAAAAGACAGGTTAAAAGTTATCAGTCAACTAACCTTTTGGTCGTATATTCCAGAGACCATATAAGCTCAGTACCTAAAAGTATACAAAAGAAGGCAGATCAGTAGGAATACGGAGTATTTAACCGATGACTGGGATCTCGGAATAGCATTATCTCTTCGTAAAACTGACTACTATGACAGTATAGCACTCAGACTAAGTGTACAGTCTTTAGCAGTTGCTTCTTATCATTTGACATCGTTTAACTTGCATTGACATACCGAGTTTATTGCCTTAGTAACGAGGGTAGACATTGAAGTGACCGTTTAAGACAGGGTAGGTTTGCACTTCATATACCTTTATGAAACATCGACCGGGAGTGGAATAAATCAGTGTCCAAGCGCTTTTAGTTGCAGTGTTTACAAACCCGTCAAACTGGGATTTAGCGTGAAACTGCATAAGCTGCAGCCGTCCAGAGTAGAAACGAAGGAAAGAATAATTAGGTCAAAATCAGTGGAGATTTTCAGGATCCGAAGGATACTAGGAGGGTGTGATATCGATTTAGACCTAAAAAAGGTTACTATTCTCTTTAGGTCACGATTCTCCAAGGACACTTCTTAAAATACCTAGAAATCATTGTATCATATCAGTTTGTTTCACTTTCATGCTTCAGTCTACAAAAAGTACCAACAGGGATAACTACTTATGGATGTCCTATCACCTTTGAAATTTGGTTTTATCATTCATTTAGATTGTGGGATTTGTGGAGGATTTAGATCCACTTCGTCGTAGCAGACCAACAGCAATTAGAGGGATCATTGAAAACCAAGAAGCAGTGAAAAGCCATTTCCGCCTAGTAATAGAATCTTCAGAAGTGTGCAATCACTCTCCTACCTGGGGTCGAACCCAGGACCTTCTGGTTACTAGTCCAAGCTTGTTGAAATTTCAGCTACAGAGATCGAATACTAAGAATACTAACTTAGTTAATTCGTGATATAATACTACTACTACTGCGTGTCGCTTAAACCATTTCCAACAAGCTGCTGCTGACACTCACCAATGACTGACTGCCTTCCCTCTTCCTTAACGAATGTCAGATGGCTTGCCAGAAAGAATAACTAACCAAAACTTCTGGCAACAAACCAACCTAGAACCTAGTGAGTACCAAATGTGCCGAAGAAAATTGAAATCGATAGGATACGGTAGACCGTATGGTAACATCACGTGTTAAGTCCTTGAGTGGAACTAGAATAGACATCCAGATGTCTAATGGAGGAGGTCGTGTGAGCAGGAAATGCAAGCATATGGTTGATCCTGTAGTCAAATATAAAGCACAGGGTGAAATGCCGGAGCTCTGTGTTGCAGTCAGAATCTTATGGATATAATAATTGTAGTAATACATTTTCGTGACACTAAAGTGTATATTGTTACAAATGTGTATCGCAGATATAACCCTCGGGACATATATCCACAGTTCTTCAATAGTTAAAATAAACAAACGGCATTTAGCAAAGAATGACCCATTCAAATTTCTGTTCCCACTATGATAATCAAGTATTGGTTTGTAGGGATTTGGTTGATTGGTTACAGGATTTCATCATAAGCTGACATCAGTTAGAGAACCATTGTAAAACCACCAGGGAGTACCACCAGACAGCTCTGTCCTCCATCCTAGTTTGGGACCCCTCAGCAGCACGCACCCACCACAGGAGGTTCCAAACAAGGACCTTACGATTAGAAGACGAGTTAGCTCGTAGACCAGACCATCAAGCCACTAGGACACGATCCAGTGATCAGCATATGAATTCCAACTGCTGCCAATTTACTACATAGCGTGACCGTTAGCCACTGTCCTAGGCAAGTATTTGTCCTCACACCCGACCTGCTGCACCCTACTGGTCATGACTTCCCATTAGAAACCTAGGTATCTATACACCTGAATAGGGCCAGTCACTAGTGAGCATCTCAGTGATATTCAAATATTGGTTTGTGAGGTGCAGCAGGTCGGGTGTGAAGACATATACTTGCCTAAGACATTGGCTAGTGGTCGCGTTATGTTGGGAATGGGCAGAAGTAAGAATTCATGGACTGGCCATTGGATCGGGTCTCAGTGGCTTAATTGGTCTACAAACTAGCTCTCCTTGTAACCAGAACGTCCTGGGTTCGAACTGTAGCGATGGGTGCGTACTGCCGAAGAGTCCCAAAATAGGACGGAGGAAACAGCTTTCTGGCGATACTCCCTGGTGATTCTCCAATGGTTCTCTAACCGATGTCAGCTCATGATGAAATCCCGTAATCCGCTATGATAAGTTTGATGGAAAAATGCAGAAATATTTTCAACCCCTTCATAGGATTAATGAAGCTTGAAAAAGGCACTGAACAGACATTGTTTCGATACTGAATATTTGGGAGTAGTTTACTGTCATCACTTTGAAGAGCTACTCGAATTTTTTTAAGAGATCTAAAGTTACGTGAGTGTTGTACCACACTAACAGAGAAGTACATTCATTCGTGCCAACTGTGATCGATACGATGTTGGAAATGTTTAAGTGTAAAAATCGACTTTTCAAAGCAATCAGTCACACTTAAAAATTAAGGTTGTTGTAAAATGGAATGTTGGGCAGCATGAAAGATTATCTAAAAATCAATTATATAACATCCCATCAGTGAAATCATTAATAAGTATGGCGTGTTCGTAACCAAAGGTAATCTCTAGAAATTTCTATAAACTAACTGATACCCATTGCAGGAGAGGTGAATTTCGTGGCCTAGTCATTAAGGGGATAATTCTGTGTTGCATGAAATGAAAGGTCTGTATTTGATTACCAGTCTTAGGTAGGATTAAATGAGCATCCTGGATTCTAGGGCTAGGCGCCGTCAAATACGTCAAAAGGCAGCATATCAATAGATCTATCGCTTTTATTACGAAAGTCGGTTAACATTTATTCTTTTATGACAATATCTCCTTCGTGGAAAATTTACTCCTAATTTTTGTCTACTACTGTCTTTTCTTATTTTGGACCTCAGGCTCATACAAATTGTGAAGATGAACTTCATCAAGCCGAACAACGAATAGGCACCGAAGAAACACTTGGTGGGGAAGAAAGAAAGTTGACACAAACTCGGGTTGATAATAACTATCCAGATAAGTTCATCAGGAGATATAAAGTAGTCAAAACACTAAGACCCACTCTCAAACTTGCCCTTAAGAAAGACGTGTACATCAAGCTACCCTATACTGGTGATCATAGCAGCTTGGTAATTCGATAGAGATTGAATGCTGTGGTTAGAAAGATCTTTCATGCAGCTAAGATCTTAATAATTGAGAATGTGAAGTGGATATATCCATCTAAGCTCCTTGAACATGATAAAATGATGCCACATCCTACTGTATTTACCAACGTGAATGTACGTGTGGACACACATACATATGGAGGACTCATCGATCTCTGCAAGTAAGGGCTGGCTTCACAGCACATTCCTAAATGGCTCCAGAAACAAACAGAATCTTCAGAACCCATTAATGGTGAGAACAGGAAACCTAGCCCTTCTATTGCAAAACATGTTATCGAGACAGGACACAAAATTGATGTTTACACATCTTTTAAATCTATCCATAGAAAGGGCGCATCCTAAAGTTTGTGGAAGACCTAGCTGGTAATTAGGAAGTTTAAGTCACCTTATGTGTTCAAAAACAATTCGTTATTACATTAAACATTGTTTTGACACCAGGGTAGAAGTATTACTACCTCTCTTAATTGATTTAGTGATATTCTTTGTCATTTCAACCTTTAATATGTCCTTTTAACTTGACCCAAATCTATTTTCTCACGCCATAACTCTTTATTATTTTCGTATGCATGCTCGTATGACAAGTCCGTGTGTGATCAATGCGATAGAAATATGTTGCGCAAATACACAATACAAATTACGTCTTCTTATTGCTTTGTCTAGATTCATAAATGGAACTAATTGTTTCAAAATTCTTACTGTCAGAAGGTATGAAAGGAGGCTGCTAAAAACACCCTCTTCGACTCTGTTCTATGTCACAGTTGACTAGAAAGTAAGGACTGCTTTGATCGAATACCGACAATACGCATCTCACCACACTGCTGTTACATAATTTTAAGGTAACTAAAACTCATTGACAATGAATAAGGATAAATCTTTTATGATATAAACTCACTTCATGTCCATGCCCCATTGAATGATTCTTTGACTCGGCCACTACCCTATAAAGTTCCAGACACATCAATTGAAAATTCGCTTCAGTTTTGTTATCAAGATATCCTTTAATGTTATCATAAACATCTGATGGTGGTAATGTGGAAAATGTCTGAAATAGACAAAGAAAGTGCAAGGCAAAAGGATTCAGTCAATAATACCAAGCAGTTAATATTCAATATTTGGTTGAATAACTGAGCAGAAATAATTAGTGGCAAGCAAACTGCTTGAATAATTAAACAATACTCACTTGAGAATTCTGGCGCTTTTGCACGATGACATTAAGTTCCTGGACGAAGAGAATTGGAGAGGGGAAGACACTTTTCGCAATCAGTATCGTTCAAATTTTATTCATTTCTCACTCTCCGAATGGAGCATAGGGCTTTTAACTTTTCAAGGTTCAATAGTGGTATTGCCTATACCGTTGCCAGACGCATACACAACTTTACCTCTATTCTGAGCTTACAAGCGGCTAGTGAACCAGGCGGGTTTTAGGACTGTGTCTATTGGAAATCGAACCCACATGGCTGCCGAGCATTGCACCACTGAACTACAGACACACATATTACTTAACTGAGTTTATCTACTTTCCATTTAGGAAGATGAAAAGATGAACTGGTATAAGGTGAGGAGATAAATTAAATAACACGACATGTCACATAGCAACTGTTTAGCGTTGATTTAGATTTGAACAAGATTTCGAAACAAATTCACTTAGTAAAAGAAACAAGATCCGAATTTTTACACTATTCTCAAGTCAGTGCTACTGCATTTATTTATTTTTTAAAATTTATTATTTGATTCCTTAACGCTTCCAGTGTGGAACATAGGGCTTCAAGCTAGGGTCTTGAAGTTTCGGTAACAATGGTGTTTAATTTTACAGGGTGGGGTTACTAGCTTCATGCCCAGCGCAAACTTCCCTCTTTACCGGTCCTATTACCGGCGTAATGAGATTCAGGAGTGTGTCGGTTGTGGATAGAATCTCGAGTGTATGGTTCAGAAAATTGGCGCGGAGGTCACTGAAAGCATTTCCGACAAATTGACATCAATATCTCCCCTCTCCGTTTTGATTCACTAGGTCAGATAATGAAAGTACAGAAAGGACAAACGATAAGTAAACCTGGAGGCGCGCAAAGCACCAGAGAAGAACCTTCTATCCATACAAGTATGCAAGAGGGAATGTAGGTGGATTGGGTTTAAACACTAAGGAGGTATTCAAGTAGCACCACACGTCAAGCAGGCCACGAGTACAGGTCGAAAGGGGAGTGACGAGTTGAAATTCCGATATTTCAATGGTAGGGAACAAGTGATGCGACATGAAAGGTCGTGGAAAGTTCTAGGGCCATCTAAAATGGACGTCAGAGAACAAATTTAAATCAAGATGTAGTACTGAGATCTGATGTTCCACTCAGAAATCAAAGAATGACTGACATAATAATTGGCATAATCTCGCGGATATATTCCTTCTTGTGTAGATAAAACTTTACCGCCAGCTTAGAATGTATTTTCAACAAAGTGAAAATGGTGAAAGTCATCTAACAGATGAATCACGTTTATAGTAGAGAGACAACAACTATGATCACCCTAACCATACTAGTTTCCACGATTTTATATCAAGCAGTATATTTAAGGAAGGTAAAGCCAGGTTTGAAAACACACGGATATCTAAGATGGTTATAACCATCATCATCTTATGGAAGGTTTTATGATATAAACGATAAAGAAACAGTAGAAGAACATTAGGCATTCAACTATTTTCGTATGCTGAGCTGATTTTTTAAGTACCACCCACGCATAAACTTATAATTATATGTATTTTCCACAGTTGGTTTTTAAAGATTAGTTTCATTTTTACGAGTTGATCACGGATTGATATCATTTAGAGAACCCTTGAAAACCAGCCAGAGAGTACTGGACAGCTGTTTCATTCCAACAGATTGGGAATCATCGGTAGTACGCACCCACAGCAGGGAGTTCTAACTGAAGACCTTCCGGTTACAAGGCGATGTCGTATACCATTCACCCATTGGGACCCAATTCAGTGGTCAGGTAATGAATTCTAACTTCCACCAATTCGTGGTTTAGCGCGACCACAACCAATGTCATCGGCGGGAAATCCATCCTCACACTTGACTGGATGGACCTCACTGGTCACGACTTCTCACTAGAAGTGCAGGAAACTCCATCCTGTAGCAAGTCACTAGCGAGCACCTCACATGAAGAAAACAAAACTATTCCTTACAAATTCGTAAAAAAATTATATGTATTTCAATACAACGGAACATATGAACATCATGTGGCATCATTATGATTCTGTGAATGTAACATCAATTTCCACTAACTATATATCCTGAAGTAACTCTACTCGTCTATGTGATCTACAAGAGTGGTAGTAATCAGTCAAATCCAGTACCAGGGACTAGATGCATGGTGTTGGTTTCTCCCAAGTAACCAATGGATGTATTCACTTCAGTATTATAGGAGGTCAGCTGTGAGTCCGAATATCTCTAAGTGGAAACGTCTTTGACTTCACCACACGCGATAGAATCTCCAAGAAGACAGTTCCTGCAAGGTTTTAGACAGACCTTGCTGAATATTGTCAACATTCACGAAATCGTCATCCATTGCTTCAAAACGACTGCCTTCAACAATCTAACATCATTTCAAAGGGCATTGAGACCGTGAATCACGTAACTTTGTGACTGAACTGGATACATGACCCTGGTGACATTCAGATGATCAACAAGAATATTTCTCACATGAAGTTTCATTTCTTTTGTGTAACATATTTGAATTCACTACGTGGATAAGCTCTGATTACAGGTTATCATGAGTGAATTTCAGAGTTTAAATATCTCAGAAATAGATGAATATACAAGTCTAGCCCATTTAATGATTGAGACATTAATGATATCACCATCATATCCCACAGTGATACAGTATACTTTATTGATAACGCTTTCAGAACAATTCACTGCTATTCATAATCATATAAAGGCCTTGAATTTCAGGTAAAAAAATTCTATGATGATAGAACTATACTCTGTTTACCACATGGCCCATATTCTTTCCTTATGAAAACAATACTGTCTCTGACGATAGTAAACAACACCTTTCCAGACAAAAACACATAAATCATACGTTAATTTTGCTATTTGATTAATTATACTCGACGGAAATGTCTGGTCTCAGTTGTCATGTTGGCTCCGAACACAGACACTTGAACGATGTCTCAGGATTGGCGTGATATTGTTTTTTTTATAGTGACTACCCCGAAACGTTATTCACCATGCTATTTGAGCGTAAAGTAAGGACATTGTAATTACGGAATATGCACATTAGATAATAGGAATCATTAGAAATACCGTTGCAGCAAACAAAACATCTTCTTTTCAACAAAGTCATCAACTAGGTTGAACATTCACGTATTTGTAGTAAATGTGTAAGAAACTTCCAGAATTATGTCCGATCAAAAGTTAAATTAATACAATTACAAAGTGTAATAATCAGAAAGATCGGGTAGAAAAGCCATAATACGATCATAATTACTGAAAAACTTGACTGTTTGTACAATTATGGATTAAGGACATAGTAATAACAAAATAGGTAGGAATTCCGGATTTATGGGGAAAAAAGCAGCAAACAAATTCGGTAATGTAGAAAGTAATTAAAACCGTAAAAATAACAGAAATAACCATAAAAGTTGGATGAGAAAGGTACTAGTGTAAAGGTAGAAGACAAGACACTCGGTTAAGGAATGTTTATTGAGATTTTGGTATCGCTATATACCTAAATTATGTACACCTTACCTTCAAATCACTATTTGCACAGAGTTTCAGTGTTGGGCTACTTCTGGTCTTCCTTCATATCGTGTTTCTTTTTGTTCCTTTCACGTCTCACATGTATCTCCGCAACGCTCTATCATTTGCTTTTTCTGATATCAAATCTATCTCCCTTCTATTTGATGATTTTATGTTGATGAACGTCACCTAAGATACTACCGATAAATTTTATCAGTGGCATACACCGAAAAAGGGTAATCATTACTGATGAGATTGAATTTTTATGATGGCTAAGGTAGGGACAACGGTTCAATGTATTTCTCTTGAACACATAGGATGGGTTTGAGTTTTTACACTGCCAGTGACTCACCTATTCCCAGATGCCTTGATTTCACTCCCTTTGATACGTTTGCTCGGATCCTCTTTATGACTATGGACGACTTTTCAAATGGAGCTGAATGTCCTGAATTCACTAGACGTTCTGTTACCAAACTGTTTACACCCTTTAGTATTCCCTTTGCTAATCATGTTGGATAGTGTTTTCAAGAGTGTTTTACAAACGGACGCATGGTACGACCAATGTACTTGGCTCCACGCGAGCAAGTGGCCGCTTGTCTTTCAGAAACTGGCTGAATAGTTTCTTGCAGGAGAATGTTGGTCATAGGCTGGCTGTGAAGTATGTTTTACTGAGAAACGTAGAAAGTCGTCTATGGAAAAGTTCTGTTTCGGTATAACTTTTAAATTCGTAGTCAAGTATTGGTGTCATTTTGGGGGCGACTGGACATAAGCAGCATTTTTCTTTAGTTTTGTCTACGAATCTGGGTGGGAAACCATTTTCTATCAAGGTTTCTCAGAGACTCCGCAATTCTTCGTCAACTGACTCTTCAGTGTATATATCTCCAGTACTCCAGGAAAGAGAGTATATTAGGTTTTTCATATAATATATACAATATATGATACAATATATAATAATATATTTATTATTCTAGGAAATAATAGAAAGACAGTTGCAACAAATAAAATTTTCTTTTCGACGGAGTCATCAACTGGGTTGTACATTCGTGTAGTCATGGTAAATGGGTGGGGAAATGGTGAACTCAGAAAAAGATTCAATCAAACGTCTCAAACGGAGTGAAATCAAGGCATCTGGGCATAGCTGAGATACTAGCTAGCCAAATATTCAAGCCCATGCTATGTGTTCAAAAGAAATACATTTGACCATTATGTCTACCTTGTCTATCATAAAACGTTAGTCCCATCAATAATGATTTCCCTTTTACCTTCCTTGTTCAACCTAGCTGTTTATTTCTGTTATTCTTACATTTTTCAATCCCTATCTGCACTACTATGTTTTTGTATCTGAAATTCCTGCCCACTTTGTTATTACTACGCTTTTAATCCCTGATTGTATTAAAAAAAGTCAATTTTCTCAATAATTATGATCCTACTGTGTTTTTCAGTCCAATTTTTCTGTTTACTACTCTTTGAAATTGTATTAACTTGACTCCTGACTGGAAATAGTTCTGGAATTCTCTCACCGATTTATTATAAATGCATGAATGTACAGCCTAGTTGAGGACTTCGTCAAAAAGAAAATTTTCTTTGCTGCAACGGTCTTTTTTTATTGATTTCTATGACCTAGAGTGAATATTCTGTGTTAACAATTCGTCACGCGCCGACATCAGTTGGGTGGATCATCCTGCTGTAGGACTCTTCAGATATGCTCTGCCACGACCCCACCAGGGATCTAATATAGAATGACATATAACAATTATCTATTTGAAAAATTTCTGTTACTGTAGCTTCAACAGTATTTTTTTATTCCTTTACGTTCCTATTGTGGAACACAGAGCTTCAAGATACAGCTTTGAAGTTTCGGTGGCAGTGGTATTTATTTTTATGGGATAGGGTTGCTAGCCTCATACCCAGCACAATCTTCCCTCTTTACCGATCTTATTACTCACTTACTGAGGTAAAGGGTTGTATCGGCCGGGGATCAAACCTCAAACCACCTGTGGCGTAGTTGGCGAGCATTCCACCGCTGTGCCGTTGATGTCTTCAATTCAGTCAACTGAATAACAAAACAGTACATATTTTAAATGTCCGCAGAATTTCACTACTCAGTAAATCTAGAGTCACCAGTAAGATGTAAAAAGTACACCGGACATTTGTACAAGTGTGTTAATAAATTTATCATCGCCAAGAAGCCACTTCATAGCTCAGTGATCAGTGTTTTTTAATCCCTGCAGTCGATAACGTGGCTGACAGTGGAACAGATGAAAGTATTGACGTTGTGATGTACGATGTAAGGCGTCAGCCAGCGAAAATCTCCAGTTACAGGTTACATTCTAGTATTTTACAATGGCTTACATATATCTGCAGTCTTGAAAATCTGAGTTTACTTTTTCCGGTTTTCTCACTAAAAGTATTCAAGTGATAAATGAGTAGGTCCAATCTATCGACGGGGAAATCCAGAATTCAATTAAATTAATATGAGCCGTTACTCAAGAGGTGGCTCTCGTGGCCAAAGTGGTCTAGTGGATAACACTTTGGCGTTTGAAATTATGGGCATTGGGTTCAAGCCTCAGTGGAGACATCATCACTCACTGAGAAATGTAAATACATCCAGATGACGAGTCCCAAACAGGACGAAATGCGCATTTTGGATTCCACTGCTAGTCACTATCCACCAATTAAATATCTTTTTTATGTTTGTACAGCTTTTGAGGATGAAATCGCCGAAAGAATATCTCTGACATACATTTACTCAACTTTTATTTTTTCTTTAAAAAGGGCATGAATTAATTCAAAACTGACAGAATGCTCAAAATTAATAATAAGTGTCTTTTCCCTATGAAATTCTCACATCTGGAAACAGGGTCAATGTACTATTATTTCACATGATACATGTCAGTGCTTGAATGACGAAGGCAACTGATAAATGTCAGTTAACATTTTTGATGTTAGAGTTTTATTTATCACCCTCTAATTTGTGTGTATATAAAAATATATCAAGAACCTACGTATCTAATATGAAATTCCCATCTGAATACCTCTCACCTTCCGTATTCCTGCAAAGGCAATTTCATTAAATATTCCGATGACGTGACAATTCCTGGCCCACTAGTTTCTGCATTGGACTAGTCTAATATGAAGTGATTTTTATCTGAAGTTGACGCATTATCTTAAACTGAATCTATCCCAGCGTCATATTGTTGATTTTAGTTTCAGATGCGAACAAGACTTGCGTGATAGGGGGTAAATTGAATATCTCTTATCTTGGAATCAGTCTCTGTTGATCGTCTCCCAGTGTTGGCTTCTAAAAATGTTTTGGTTTGACTTATTACACAAAGTAGCTCAAACAGTTTTGCTAGCATAAGTCAACCTCTCCGTTTACAATTTATTATTTCACGTATTCTGTCCATACTTCTTTGATGTTCACCCTTATTCTTTCCTGGACTTCTCAAAAGCGACGGTATCATATTACGTGGAACAATGAAGGCTGTAAATGGTCTGCCTTTGATTTGATTTTGTAAAATTTTGATTATAGCTTGATTCCACACCATATTTTTGGTACAAGTATGGAATTTTCAGCACGTGATTTCGGTAGCCCAAATTTTGCAGACCGACCATTGATATCAGGTGTGCGTCGGCAGGGGATCGAACCTCGGACCGTGTGCATGGTCGGTGACAGTCCTAACCACTGTGCCACCGACTCAACTAAGTGACATTGCTGTTCGTATGCAGATGACTGAAGTTATCTTTTCTCATACTAAACATCCTCTCTACTTATTCACAACTTTCTCCCTGTATCTCTTCGGATAAAACCAGAGGGAACTTCATATGGATATATGCTCGTAAAGCAATAATATAAACTTTCTACCATACCATATTCAGTACAGGTTTTGTGTAAAGAGAGAGTCAAATGTCAGAAAAGAACTTTTTAACTTTTTAAATTAGTAGCTGAACTGCAAAGTATAAGCCAAGATTATTATTATTACCTGTATCACACAGTGAAACAGTATTATTTACTGGATGACATTTCGAACAAAATTATTATCACTATCGCTAATATCATTATTTATTTTATTTTTACCGGGATAAATTAGTCAGGAAATATGTAAGGAGATGTAAAAATAAAATAAATAATGATAGTAGCGATAGTGACAATAATAATAATGATACCACTAGTAATGATAATAATAATAATAACAATATTAATGACGACACCAACAGTAAGAAATCTAAATCATCAGTAATAATTCCATACAAGGAAGGAACCTCGGAAGCCTTATGCAGAATTTTTAACAAGACAGGAGTAAAAATGGCATTCAAACCCACAAACTCAATTAGAAACAAGCTTTGTCGGTTAAAGGATCAATCCTGTAGAGCCTTTAAAACAAAACAATTTAGTTTATCTAATACCCTACTTGAGTGATTGTCAGGTGAAATATATAGATCAAACTAGTAGAACAGGTGCCATCAGACTAGCCGAACATAAAACCTAGCAAAATCTAGATTGGTTAACCAAAATAAGATAAGAAATCTAGACAATAGTTCAGCTATCACAAGCACTACATGCAATTACACACAAACATACAATAGGATGAGTGGGATAAGATGACAGTTTTAAAATCTAATGTCACCGGGTGGAGGGAGAAATTCATAACGGATGCTTTGTTGGTCGAATCAACTGCAAACACGTGTAATAGGAATGATTCAACACCTGTCCAGTCGGAAATCTGGAAAATTCTACTACCCCAACGATGACAAATAGGAGAGAACAAAGAAAACTATAAAACTCAATTTTCGAAGTTGTGTGATTATAATTGATGAAATGATTATGAACAATAAATTTTGTTAGAAACTTCGTCATCCAGTAAATAATACTGTTTCACTGACTGTGTGATATATCTAATAAACAAACTAATATGGAGTTATTTACTATCACAGTGCCCAAGTTTTACACATATATTATTATTATTTATTATTACATTTATTGTGTATTATATTATTTATTTATAATTCATTATGTTCCGATGATGTTCAGTATTTTGTGGTTTAATTGTAATTTTTTCAATTCTATGTATTTATATATTTTAATAAAAGGAGCCGAATTGTTGAAATATGTATAAAAACGCTGAAAACTGCATTCTGTATGATTGTTATTGTATGGAGTAATGTGACTATATTATTATTATATTATTAGGTTTTACGCAATTTTTCGATGCTATTATTGTAAAAGTGCTTAACCCTGAGTCAATTAATCTCATATTTTATAGAAATTTGATGTGAAGTCAAGGTCCATCGGACACATGATACCAGGAGTGAAGCGGATGGTTATCAGTGTCACTCGTTTTGACAGCAGTGCGATATCGCTAACTGATAAAAAGTAAAATACAATCGTCAGCGAACTCCCACTCACTCGATCAATAGTCGAAGTACTGATCTCATAACCTGATGGTCACAGGTCATGGCTTTAGTTTCCTTTGAGTATTATGAATCAATAAAAGTTAGAATTTAAAAGACAATGGATACCGGTGTAAGCGACTTAATAGCCGACAAACTTGCTTCGTAACATGAAGGTTATGGACTCGATCCCTCAGGGATCGTAGGTAAAAACTACTGAAATCCTGAACTAGGACGAAACATCCTTCCAGTGCTCCTTAGCTTTCAATGGTTGTCTAAATGATATGTATATACGTATTGTCAGAAACTGTGTTTTATGAAAGATCTTACTTTATAAACCATTCATTTGTGCATTTGAACACATTTACAAACTTGTTTTTAGAAATCAATCTACTAAAATAGTCACGTTTATTATTACATTGTTGGAAGCAATTGACCGAAAGCCTTCGACCTACGTTTCGTGCTTATTGACACTCACCAGTCAGTAAGGCACATCTGCAACCATCCGCTGCTTCATTCAGAGAAGTTACCGGTAAGCTATTCAAGTTCCCGATGGACTCGACAGAATTCACTGCGCACCAAACAAAACACTAGACGCATAACACCACTTACTTACTGGCTAGTGTCCAGTCGTAGCTAATTATCTTGAAATAATCACAGATATCAAAACATTGAAGTCTAAAGACAGCCTGACATTGAAGACATCTCAGTAGGCAATATTGACGGCGTGAGTAATCAATCGATTGCATTCCTGTACCTTTACGTTTCCAGTGTGGAACATAGGGTTACTTCAAGCTAGACGCTTGAAGTTTCGGTAGCAGTGGTGTTTATTTTTTTACAGTGTGGGGTTGCAACCCTCATGCCCAGCCCAACCTTTCCTCTTTACCAGTTTTATTACTGGGTTAGCGAGGTAAAGGAGTGCGTCGGTGGCCGGGCATCGAACTCTGGACTATATGGATGCTTGAAGAGCATGATTAATCCTGACATATAACTAATCACTGGTGAATTGAACATGAACAAAAATAACATAATAAATTCTTACCCCTTCAGCCATGTAAATTGAATGATATATGTTTTTTCGATTGAGAATATTTAATGTTTTTGTTAACTTTTTTATAGAATTGAATTCAAAGAAAACGAGGAAAGCTTCCAGTGGAAACTGATCATATAGATATACTAGGCATAGTTGTTGCTGCTGTGTGTTCTCATTCTTCAAGACTACTTATTTACAAGGACATAACTTATTGTTCCGCAGCAGTGTGCACGATGTCGTACATGATTTATGCGAATAGAATATTTTTAGATCACACATATATGTATATATACAGATTACTCGGTCATTATTAGATTTAATGATTGACACAAAAAAGAGGAATTTATTTTTATTTATTCTCGAATAAAAATGTAAATTTTTTCATTTTATTTTTCGGATAAAACTCTATTTTTCATTCCTTTTTATTTATCTCTCCAATGGTACATACGCAGATATACAAGTATACATGTATATATATATGTACATTGTTTTTCTATATTCGCACTTTTCAAAAATAAACAAATTTATGAACACGAGTGGATCATTATTCATCATATACAATCAGTTTATCAAAGTGTCCCATACTGGTTTTTTGTAACAATAACGATCGATTAAATAGTGCGGCTGTTAACAGGATTTCATCATGAGTTGATATCGGAGTATACTACCAGACAGCTGTTCCCCCCATCCTAGTTTCGGACTCTTCAGTAGCAAGCACCCACCACAGAAGGGTTCGAACCCACTACCCTCTGGTTACAAGTCCAGCGAGCTAGCTCGTAGACCAATAAGCCACTAGGACCGGATTGAATGGCCAGTCCATGAATCCCAACCTCTACTAATTCGCGACATAGCGCTACCTCTAGCCATTGTCATTGGAGGCGAGTGTTTCTACTCATTTCCAACCTGCTAAACCCTACTGGTCACGACGTGAGATATTGTCAGAGAATGTAAATAGATAGACAATCATTGAATAAGGCTTTGACTAATTTTTTTCTTCATTAAGGGAAGTTGCATCTTCTACTTAGATGATCTGGATAGTGTTGTGTCAAATATAAGCAGGTGAAAAGATAACCTGGATCATATTGGAGAAACGAGAAAGGCTTTCATTACACCGAAATCAGTGTGGGAGGTCTAAATCACATTTGAATTTTCAACACAAATGTCAGGTCAGTCAGTGCTTACATCTGTGCTTCACAGAACTGTAGGGAAGTTACCAGAAACATTTATAACAGGCTAGTGAAGTGCTTCATTAACACCTGCCTTCGCTTGATACCTAAAATCAAATAGGCAGAAAATATACGCAACAAAGAACTCTATGGATAGATGAACCTGCCAAAAAAGTATCCACCGATTAGACATACTCCGTGAAAATAAGCGAGTAACATCATGCATCAAGATACCCTTCAAATGGAACCGAAACGGAAGGCGACAAATTTGATTTTGAAAAGGTTATGGGAGGAGGAAGTGAGGGCTTTTGGGAAGTTTCGGATCTAGCTGAGAGGGATACAAGGAAGTTTTGTTATGTTGAAACCCTATGCCTCATTCAGAATACAAGGAACGAATTGCAATGATAATTAGTATTGTTGTTTATTATTCTTTTGCTTGTTTTATTAAACGTACAGCTCTTAAACATTTTTCATCTTCCGAACACTTTCCATTATTTTTATTATTATACATTTACGTTCCCAGTGTGCAGCATCGGGCTTCAAGCTAGAGGCTTGAAGTTTAAGTAGCAGTGGTCTCATGACCAACCTTCCCTCTTTATCAGTTTTACTACTGGCTCAGCGAGGTAAAGGAATGTGTCGCCCGAGGGACTAATCCCGAACTACATGAGGCGTGGTCGGCGAACGTGCTTCCTCTGGTGCCACCGACGCCTAACACTTTCCAATATTCATCTCCATTTATTATATTTGAGTCTTATTTCATATTATATTTGCTCACTGTTCCATCATTATTTAGAAGATTAAAAGAATAAACAAAGAAATAGTTGCTTTCCACTTACATCCTAATCTATGGAGTAGCTGTATGCAGATGAAGCTGAGACCTAAGGAATCTAACTGAAGACAGACACTCCTTATCCTGACCATCGTTACATAAATGTCGAAAATGAAAATGACAATTTCTCTCTCTTTCTAAACAATTTACAAGTCACTATTTTTCTAAATAACTTATTATTTCGCCTACTTAATGTTTAACTGCTTAATACCTAACCCCTTTAGACATTCATATATTTTCAAAAGAAAGGATACTGAACAATCAATACTCTTCTCGATATTTCCTTCTTCATCGGGCTCTACAGTTATCTATACATAATGGTGAATGAATGAATTAGTGTTATGAACAACATTAATCTTGTTTAAATAACATCGAATCAATAATATGGATAGATTGCAGTTCAATAGCATCAAAATAAAATAAGCTGAATATCAGAAAAATTAGGATAGACAACGATACAAATTCATGAATTAATAGTCTCTACTGAAGGCCGGCCAAGGCAGTAGTAGGCGCTGGACTTGCTTCTTTTGAACACAGAGCACTGGTTGTTTGAGGTGAATTGCAATAGCCTCTGTTATTTGGAGCATTGGGTGCTTCGATGATTTCGGCAATTTATTAGGCACCCGGTAGGTGATAAAGAAGGATTCTTCAATGCTGAATGGATTTGTGGCTGGTTTGCATCAGATGGTCTAATATCGAACTGTTGATAGTTTTCTCTACACCTTTACTTAGCCATACTGGGAGATGTTCCCGAGCGAGCACAAAAAATCAAGTTCCTAGAGCAACGGCCAATATAACTCGCTCCACATGCGCAGTTGAATTGGTAGATACAATTGGAAGTGGCTAGTCTAGGTACTTCATCTTTCAATAATGGGAATCACCATCGGTCGTTCAGATAATAAGACGCGTAGTTTGCCAGCGTTAAAAATTTCCTTACCATTCCTTTTATTTGTTTCCTCAAAATTGTGCTTTGTTTAATCTATTTGTTTAATTTTTAATCGTTGCATTAATTTTCTTGGTTAATCATCACCCTCAACTGACATGTTAATGCTGACTGATTATTAATAAACTAATTACCAACCACTAAATTGGTAAATTCATGTATTGTATTGCAATTTCCGTATATGTTACCACAGAGTCATGGATGGGCATCTAACTGAGAAGTACAATCCTTTTTTCTACACTCACGTATTTCGCCAACTCTATCATATTTTAGCTACTTTCTATTCTACACCGAAATCTCTACCAGCTTGAGTACTTATCACTGCCTTATCTCCCGGTTCGGTGAGTCGATGGTTCAGCGGTAAAGCTTTGGTCGACCATGCACGTGGTCCAGGGTTCGAGTCCCGGCTGGTGCATTCCTTTACCTGCCCTTGCTAGACAAGGAGGAAAGGTTGGGCCTGAGGCTAGCCACCCCATCCCGTAAAAACACCACTGCTACTTAAACTTCAAGGCTAAAGCTTGAAGCCCTATGTTCCATTGGGAACGTAAAGGGATCAAAAGGTAATTCTCCCGGTTCATATGTATCAGAGTGTCTAATTAGCGATTCGTAGGCCAATAGTATGAGCTTTAACGTGAGCCAGATTCATGCTTCACTTTGAATTATCTATCACACGTTACAAGAATAACAGTCTATCAAGTCAAAGCTATATTTTGATTGGACACGTCTCACTAGTTACTAGTGTCCAATCAAAATACCCACTACAGTCCTACAGAGCCCTAATAGCTCAGTGTTAACGTCTTTGACTGCAGCACTGGGTGACGCGGGTTCGAATCTCAGAGGTGTGGGACATGAGTTCCTTCAAGGTTGCAGATACGCCTTGCCGACGAGTGCAACTAGCACGAAACCTATGCCGAATGCTTTCTACCGACTCCCTCCAACTATCGAATAAGTCGAAGTTATCACAGAGAGTATAACAGTCATTTATATATATATATATATATAAGATTGTATAGCTTGATGACAAGTTCGTTAAAACGAGTCTCTTCAATGAACATTTTGTTCTCAGACAAGGCTTTCGCTACTGAAATGTAATGTTCATGTCCTTAGGTGGAAATTCCAGTATTGTTTGTTTCCACCATTTCGCAGGAAAACAAACTCGCAAAAGTTTTTAAAAAATGGCCACTTTATACGCGTACTGATTGGGTTCAAAGTCTACAACAGAACGATTTTTTGAAAGGTGTAGCAATATCTACTAGTGTGTGAGAAAAACAAATATTGTCATTGAAATTCAGTTTGACAATGCTTTTATACTTCACTCTGAAGCGTGAGTCACTAATTAAACAGTAGGATCCTAGTCAGATGTACAAAAGATCCGGGTTCGAATCCCAGCTTATACACTTCGAAACTTCGCCTAATACATGTGTAAAAGTTGGATACTATGGTGGATGGTACTTTCATACTAATTTGTTTATTAGATATGTCACAAAGTCAGTGAAACAGTATTATTTACTGGATGACGAAGTTTCGAACACAATTCATTATTGTTTGTAATCATATCAGTTATGACTACACAACTTCGAAACCTTCATTTCATAATTTTCTTTATTCTTCCCCCTCAGACGGCTGGTAGAATTCTGCAGATGTTCGGAGGTTTTGAAGCGGTATAGTTATAATTGACATGATTGTAAAGAATAAATCATGTTCAAAAAGTGATCACTGTGTTCCCCAGTGGAACATAGATCTTCAGGCTAGTGGCTTGAAGTTTCTGTAGCAGTGTTTATTTTACAGGATAGGTTGCTAGTCTCATGCCCAACCTTTCCTCTTCACTAGCATTATTCCTGGCTTAACGAGGTAAAGGAGTGCGTCGGCCGGGAATCGAACCCCGGACCATGTGCATGGTCGGCTAGCGTCCTAACCGCTATGCCACCGACGCTGATCAATGTGTAATATATATAATAAACAAATTAATATGAATCGCAAGTCAGAAAAAGATGGAAGGTTAGGGACATGAGACTACCAACTCCAGTCCCCATGAAATCAGACAACACTTCCGCTACTGAAACTTCGAAGCTAAAAGCCCCACACCGCACTCAGAATGCAAAGGAGTTAGAAAAGGAACACCTTGAGGTATCAGTTCTTCAGTGATGTCTGTCTTCATTAACTCCACCTCATTCTTATTATTTCACCTGCATTTATTTGTTTCATTTCCTGGGCATTTTGAGTAGAGTATAGGATTTCAAGTTATATTTAAAGTTTAGAGTAAAGCTGGTGTAGTTTTTGCGCGTTGGCGCTTGTTAGCCTCATGTCCAACCTAAATTCAATTTCAGTTTTACTATCGGTTAGTAGAAGAGACGTAGTTTAGGAATGGGTCGACTGGGAGTCGGATACAGACCTCCAACACGACTGACGAGCATTCTACCACTCAAACATCAATACACCTCACTTGTATACAAGCTAATAAAATGGCAGATCACGTTTCAGCATGCAATTACAACAAACTTTATAATTTAGAAGTTAGGTAATTATCAGAAAAATTATTCATTTTTGGAGTTGGAACTAGAAAATTGAAATACACGTAAAAAGAACTTTCTGAATAAATAATTTACACGAATACAATTGCGATTTAAATGCGTTCTTTAATTTTATGTCGTATTACGTTTTCAGATTTCTGTATTTTCTTAAATAACATTGATTCTCAATTTAATTAAATCACTATGCTGATTGACTATGAAAGTGAACGCACTTAATAAAACACATTCAATATATATATATATATATAACACGATCAGTCTTATCAAATCAGTAACTAACAGCTGTTGTAAAACAAGTTGGTGTATTGGCCTAGGGACTTAATGCGGATAACATCAGTCGCTGGATTTGAGTCTCAGTGCGGAAAACTACCTTTCACTTGGAATAAGGCAACATAATCACATCAGTTGCAAAATGAAAAATATCCACATTACATTATTATTTCCTGTGGTTCCAAGTGGAACGTAGGGCTTCAACAACCTATCTCCACTTTTTTCTTTTCTCTGCTGTTCTCTTCAGCTGGCTTCACGAATACCGGAAATCTCTTATCTCCTCTTCGCTACAGAATCTCCTACATGTCGCTGTCGCACTGAGAACCCCGTCGTCACTTCCTGTTGGGATTCCACTCGAGCGATGGCCTGGAGCGCTATGTCATTTGACAGCCTCTTCACTGTGTGCCGTCTCCATTTTCTTTTACATATTTGTTGAGCAGTAGGCTTTTGATTGTTTTGTTCCCAGCCAGAGTTTCTTGTTGCTAATTATTTCTGGCCCACATACTGAGTCATGTACAGAAGAAGACTTTAAAAGGGAAGAAAAGTTTCTTTGCGAGAAAATATTTTCCACAACAGTTGTACAACCGCATTTATATTTGACAAAAAAATTCATAAAACTCCTCAGAAATGGCTCACTCTCTTCTAGAAAATGTACAGTGATTTGTGAGGCGTAAACTAGAAGCGAATGACTAAGTGAAGTTTGGAAAATCGAGATGGAAGTTAGGGTTACGTAATAGGTGTGAAAAACTGCTAGTTAACCTAAATGTTCAAAATGAACACATGGTAAGCTGTTTCTATAAGCTCTGTGTGAAAAATACAATACTGTTAATAAACAACAATAGTTATTTTTTAAATCATGGAAAATTCCCATTGTAACATATAGAAAATCAAAACAAATGATTCAGCGAAGAGACTCTTTCAAAAGAATTTATCATTAAGCTGTACATCGTATATATATATATATATATGGTTTTTAAGAAGTTATATCCGGTGAGGGAATTCAATGATAGGTGTGAATGCATAAAATAATAATAATATTAAATGCAATTAAAATTAAAATGTTTTTAATTGTAATCATAGTTAAATGTCAACTGGCAAAACAATTAATTTCATGTCATATATACAATAATTCATAGGATGGATAGAACTTGGAAAAGGTGTGCAATTATAAGATTAGTAGACAAATCGAATAAAATAAAAACGTTACGTAATATAAAATTCTATGCTGCTAAATTTCACACAATAATTTGTGCTCGAAACGTTCGGAATATGCCATGAGGACAGAATTTAAACTTCTACATTGTACCTTACTGGAAAATAGTCATCCATTTTAGGTTTATCAAAAAAAAGATGAGAGAAAAACTTTCCCCACCACCACGGGTTGCATCTGTTCCTAAGAATATTCAAAGGTGATAATGAAGCAGAAAGTCTTAGAAACCGTCTATTTAAATGTCATAAGAAGACACTTCAAGCAGTAATCTTCTGTATCACATTCTTCACGAGACAGTTAATCCATCCATGAGTTAAGGATAAGATACGTGCTTTTGGCCGTTTCAGTGTCTATTATGAGTTTACTTGTTCCTGAGGAGCAAAGTATATCGGCTGAACATAATGTCATTTTCACAAATATATCCTGGAACACTGTCCAGCCTGGCTAGCCAGAGGAAAATAGAAGGACACTAGTAGTTCTATCCTCAAACACCTTGTCTACTCTTAAACAGAGTGTCGCTGCACTGCATACTCTCAATAGCCCAACCATGGTCAGAGTAACCGTCTTACTATAATTATGTTTCATTTCAATGTTTCAGTTTATCATGATTATTATTTTACAATTATTATTATTATTATCACTATCACTATTGTTGTTTATTGACAATATAGAAACACTTTACTATGTGTTCAATCCGCGCATTTAGACTTAGTGTTGGTTCTTCACACTTATTACATAACTCTAACGTTCGTCTCGATTTTCTAAGCTCCATCCACTTAGTCATCCACCTCTAGATTATACCTCACAAGTCGCAGTACATGTTCTAGGACTGGGTTAACAATTTCTGAGGAGTTTCGTGAATTTTTTGCTAAATATCAATGCGGTTGTACAACCGGTGTGGAAAATATTTTGTCGAGGAGAGGGTTTTCTTCGCTTTTGGAATCTTCTTTTGTTTTTGACATATGAATTGTCATTATGAACAATGAAGGGTTATCTTCGAAACTTTATTATGTACTAAGTAATAATTTTTAACTATGATATATGTATATATATTCTTATGTGTGGATTGCAATTCTCGGATTGGATAAGAAATTGATCACTAGCTGACGTCAGTTAGAGAACCATTGGAAAACCTGGGAGTACCAACAGACAGCTCTTTCGGGCTAGCTAGGAACTCTTCATCTGTACACACCCATAGGGGTTCAAATTCAGGACCTTACAGCTACGAAGCGATCTCGTGAACCATTAAGCCACTGAGATCCGACCCAAAAGTCCATGAACTCCAACTTCTACCAATTCGTGAGGATAGTTACTTGGCCGTTACACTTCGTCTGAATAGCGTTTTATTTCGCTACACTTGATAACTCCTTATATATACGACAAAACATTGTTTATAAAAAATATTTCTTCATGTTAACATAGTAATATATATTCACACAACTCAACATTAATAACCTTAGGAAATTTTAATAAATGAGTAACTAAGTTAGGCAGTTGTAATTAGCATGATAATAATTTTTGAATTTTGGCTTTCAGGAATCTGACTGATTTAAATTTCAATCACAAATGGTCATCAGTTAGAGGGTCGTTAAAAACTAAACAGTACTTGATAGTTTTATCGTCCTAGCTGGGGGCTCTTCAGTAGTCCACTAATTAACAGCAGTTAGAATTTATGGAGTGCGTCGGTAGCACAGCGGTAAAATGCTTGCCGATCACGCCGCAGGTGATCCGGCGTTCGACTCCCAGCCAGCACACTCATTTACCTCCTTAACCCAGTAATAAAACTGGTTAAGAGGAAAGGTTAGACTGGGCATGAGGTTAGCAACCCCATCCCGTAAAAATAAACAACACTGCTACAGAAATTTCAAGCCTGTAGCTTGAAGCCACCATCTGTTCCACTGGGAACGTAAAGGAATAAAAAAAAGGAATTGATGGACCATAAGATTCCATGCCAGTAGCTGGATGCTCAACACTGTGGCCTTGAGCCCTGAAGGCTCTGGGTTCGACCCATTGTGAGGTGGTCGACGCGTACGATTGAAAACTACTTAAATAGGATAAAACACCTGTCCAGTACTTTCTGGCTTTTTAGTAGTTCACTCTCTAACTGCCAACAACTCACAATCTAATTTGAAATCATAATAAATTTTAAGAAAAAAAAATTCCAGAGGTACTCACCGTATTCAAATATTCATTCAAGTGTATAATTAAATGAGGTACATCAAATGCTTTACTCAGCGACTGATGTGATGTTTGACGATATTTTCTGCACCAATCTGTAGGATTTGCTGCACCGTGGATAGCATGACCATTGACCAGTTGATAAGAGACAATGCTAAGCAGAATAATAAATGTTATGTTCTTCATATGGAGAATATGATTTCTTCTAGAAAAAGATTTCTTCATTTTGGCTGGGATTTTTTTATAAATTTATCCTAAGTGATTTCGAAATATTCATATAGCTGAATGTGTTTAGAAATTAGCAGTTGTTAAATGTTCAGTATGTCGGGAAGAGACAGCGAAGGCGGTCAGTTCAAGGAGGTGCGTTCAACAGCTAGTTATCACCACAAACATTACTTTCCTAGAAGAAAGTATCTTGCTGTTACTTCTGTACTACTCTTCCGAGGTACAGAATACGATGGAATAAAATGCGAAATGAAGTGAAATGAAATGGGTTATTGTCAAATAAATAAATAAATAAATTTGTAAAACTGCTCATTTTCATCTCTAATTACCGGAAGTTATAATTACCTTTAAATGATTATAATAAGCATACTGGAGTAAAATAAGCTATTGCCAATCTAATGAAAATTATAAATTCTTCCAGTTTAATAATGGTCTCAGTATGATTACTGATACATACATAGATGGGCATTTTATTGCAATTTTATGGAAGAAAACTGAACATAATCGACAACTATTTACATACTGTTTAATTATTCAGTAGTCTGATTTAGATAAACGCTATTTCCTGGACTCCGTTTCCTCCTGGATGCACGATTTCTCGTAAGCTGTCATTTCCTTCTAGTTACCCTTAGAAACCCATCCTTTCTTTCCTTATTCAGGTTCTACTGAAGAGCCTTGCACACAATGTCCATTTCCATTTTCTTCGGCATATTTTTTACATTACAGGTTCTTGGTTAGTTCGTTGCAAGTGTTCTTTATTGCTTAACTCTTCTTCCAGGTGGCCATCTGGCAAGTACCCATTCAACAAAAGTGGAATTTAATTAAATCACTTGCCACCCGCATCCAACGCATCTGTAGTCTCGACGTTCTGGAAACAGAATTGGATGTTCTAAGAGAAATTTTCATCCAAAATGGATACCTAATAAGATTCATCGGCAAAAGCATCAGACCAAGAATTCGGAGAAACGAAACTTTAATTGCACCTAAAAAGAAACTCCACTTGAACTTGGATTTCAAGGGAGATTCAGCAAGCGATATTCTCAAGAGAAGGATCACATCATCTCTGGGAAGAACATTCTTTGCAGCAACGCTAAGAATATTTTTCTCCAGGCGCCCATCGATCTGCAGAAGACTCCGCATCTGACCAATTCTATGTGCATATACCAGTTCACCTGCTGAAATAGAGCAAGGTGCATTGGTCGTTCGATGTGCACCCTGTCCAAGAGGATTCAAGAACACTATCCAGCATGGTTGTGGAAAGGCAATAGTGGTGCAACAAGGAGTTCGATAATTGAACAACATTTGGTTAACACTGATCATTCCATCTCAACAAACGCCTCCTGCTTCAAAGTAATCTACACAGTCAAGAATAACCTATCAAAGGCAATATGGTATCGTCTTCTTCGTATCGCTGAAGCTCTGGCCATTCACATAGAAAAACTGGAGCTGTGCATACAAAAAAAGAGGATTACTCAACCACTTCTACTGTCATGGTAACAACTTTGTTGATTTTGATGACTTAACTTTGTTTGTTTGCCTGTTTTTTAACTGCTTATAATTCTTCTATTCATTTAGAAATCTTACGTAATTTCGTATTATCTACTTTGTTTCTATGTGCATCCTGAGTAAAACTCAGTCATCAAACTATTCATATTATTACGTAACTTCTTTTAACAACTGTTTGTGACAACCCTTGTTACTACCCTAATTTCAAACACACCTAATTCTCTTGACTGATTTTGCATTGCGTAACTCCAATTACCAATCTTCACCTGTTTAGTTAAAATAACTACAACCAATTGTATTTTTGTTTGACAAACTTAATGTAAACATACATACAAAATAACACATACATGTTTGCGATTGTACAGCTAAGAAAATGAATTCACCGAAAAGAGACTCTTCGCTGAACTACGTGATTTGTTTTCATTAATGCCTGGATGGGGATTATACATGAATTGGGAAGTATTATTAGTATTACTATTGTTATTCGTTTCATGCGTTCGTCTTTCTTTTGAAAGTAGGGCACCAGTGGCATATTTAGATTGCACTCAGTTGTAATATGCCTTCACTATCATCTAGTTCCATCACAATCAATCAGTAAGCTGTCATTCGCACATCACATGTCCTCCTGCATTTCATCCTCGATTGCCTAGTCTGCTGCGTCCCATTTGGGTTCCACTTGAGGATCTCATGCATGATGTAAATAGAAGGCGGCCCCGGAGAATGTCCAGTCTGTTTTCATTTCCTTCATGACTGGTACGCTGGTAGAATTTCTTGTTAGATCAGATAGACGCTTAGGAAACCACTGAGTGGCGTTACGCGCCACTAGGGATACCCGTATGCATAAGAACGGTTTTGGTGCCTGTCATAAGGTGAAATCTAGGCGATCTCGTTAGAAAGAGATAAAAGCTTATGGCCAATGCCGGAACCAGCTAACAGATACTTCAGAAAGCAGGATGAAATGTAAATACGCTATTGTAGCCATATGTTCTATTCGAAACCCAGGTGAATTGTTGTCACAATATATCCTCCCAGAACATATAATCTTCAGTGCTGAACCAAAGTAGCGTTACAAATGCAAGCTTTAGAGTTTACGGTCAAAGATATACAGCACTACAGTCACTAAATTACTTGAAATTACTGAACTCTATTGACTGACATAGTTGTCTGTGTCAGTCAGATTCATACATTGTATACGAATGTGTTTAATCATAAGAGTACACTTATTTCTTTCTCTTCAGCGATAAAATGGAGGCATTTTTGGGTATGAGTCACCGGTCCATTTACCTTAGACACTGATTCAGAGCTTTTGTAGTGAAATAATTAGGACTTCCCAGCCTTGAAAAATATCACTGTTATAAATGCAAGAGAGATTCTGAGTAAAAATCTCAGCCTCTTCGTCTGTCTACTAAACTAGTGCAGGCGGAAGGGAAGGCTATGTCTTTGGGACATTATATCTCCTTAAATATATATATTTGTCAAGTTTTGGAGTTTATTAAGCGTTAGCGCTGTGGAGGTTGGTAGCATTTTAGTGAAAACCTATCGGTAGAAATACCAAGAAGGCATTTATCTTGTTCACTGAGGAAAACCCTCTTTGAAACCGACCTTCCACTTTCTTTCTTAACAAAACCTGATTCATATGAACATAAAGGATAAACCAACAGTTCTATCCACATCAGTACTTATCTGTCAATTCGCCAGGTGCTGTGAAGCTGGGTAGATCAGTAATTCTCAGAGTCTCCTATCGAAACGTACCAAAGAATACTTATTTTCATGACCTTATAGAGAGGAAAAAAGATCTACTTACAGTTCTTTCCAGGACATTCAATCAAGTTATAAAGCAACCTTCAACTCATCTACAGAATACACAGAAATTCTGCCAAAGAAGTACGAATAAAATTTCTTTCAAAAGGATACATTGGAGGAAACTTGTCTAGGGGACATATTGTGTCATGACTGATAGACCTAGAGGTATTTTATATTCACATAACGGCTGAGAACTATCTGAACAATTACAGTGGAAAAATCAGCTAGCCAGAAAATGGGCCCTGTATACAAAAAATGCATCTGCTCGTGCAACCAAGTGAAGGGAACTCAACGATACCATATTTGGCCCGTGTTCTAATTGATAGAGACAATGGTAAGCGTGAAACCTATGACTTGCTTTGTTGTTAATAACATAATTTTGTCTCTTTTATTTCTGTCTTATTTGTATTCTATAGTGAACACCTTCTTAAACATACTTAGCTACCCAAATTATTAACATCGGCTTCCTTTTTTGTAATTTACTTTATTCCTTCTTTTGTGTATCTACTGGTTCCGACTATATTAGCACTATGAGTATTACAAAATTGTCCTGTCATTAACCATCATGTAATTATTAGTTTATGTGGTTGTTTTTTTTTTTTTTCGGCAATATTAACTGACAACCATTGGTTGTGAAAGCCATTATCACCATCTTAAAATTTAGTATTATGCAGGATTACTCACACTACCACTACAAACAGCACATTAGAGCTAACTAAACAACAACCCTGAAATGCTATTTTATGATTGTTGAGTGTTGTTCAACCAAATTCACTGATCATCTTGGCGATAAACATTCTTAAATATCATTTCATAACTTCTTGTATGATTATAGCTTTGCTGTCACCACGCATAAACATATCATAGCTTTCACTACCCAATACTAAGATATTATTTATTATGTTGTTTATTTTCCTTTCTACTTCTTGATATTTATTCGCATTTTTTTATAATTTTTTTTTGTTTTTGTTGTTGTTGTCCTTATACTTATTTTTTTGAAATACTCCTTTTAAATGTTTGATAAAATTAGATGCAAATATTGTAGATATGTGCTGGAAATTCCACACTGTACCACTAGTACTGTTTCTGGAATAAAGGAAATTATTACTTACATAACTCGCGCTAGAATTGTGTCCTCCCTTTCAGACTGTTCAGGTGATCCGGTTTGGCTTGCCACTCACAGGTTTTCTGGCCTGCGTGCACCTGGATTTGGACTAGACTGTATTTACGCTGATTTGACAGACAAATACTCGGGTTTCAGCGTTTAACTTTTAATTCTATACATCGATGAAACAGATGTGTGGGATTACAGATATACAACTTTGAGTGGTAGGACAGTCAGCATATGGCTTGATGGAGAGTGCAGCCAACTGTGTTATGGGAAATGCATACTGCTATAAACACTGACATCTTGAACGTATATTGAGGTTACAGGATATCCTGTGGCTACGCCTGTCCTAGGGTTAGCCGTTTGTCTATCATGATTCGCTTCAAGTCATGGATTGTTTGAGTGACTTTCAACACGCCTACCCGTATATCAACGTGAGTTGATGGTCAAAGTTTCCCTCATAATTTATCCAGACACAATCTGGAATAGGAATTCGGACTAAGTTCTTTGCGGAGAGTACATGACTTGTATTTACACTTAAATATCTATGAATAAATACCTCAATCGGAGCTGTAAACACAGTCTAGGGTTGATGCCGAAGGTGCGTAAGGCACACAACCTGTTTTATCCCGACTTTGGACGAGTCGTGGATACCCAATGAACTTAATTATATCATTATACGGAGGAAAATAAACCAAAAAAGACTACTCTAGTAACTGCTAACTCAACACTGGAATAGCAATTAGGAGACCTTTAGCTCAAATCCTACCTTATATCATCAACCATTATATAAATAGCATTGGGCCAACTTAATGGTTATTTCCGAAATCGGAAATAATTCTCGTTTAGAACTAATAATTGTTGTCTCACCAACAATTATGAGTTCTAAATGAGAATATTTTTATAACTAGAGTATTAGTTCTTCGAGTTGTAACTAACAACTGAAAGGTGAAGGCAAACTTTTGATTCCTGTCTCACTAATCACACACTAATCACAGTCGCTAAAACAGCAACAAATCTACGATTGCATATTAGTAAACAGCCAAAGTTTCGTAAACAAACGACTATGTGAGGTACAGGATGGGTGGGCATAGTGCTCTCCAAATGCCAGAGCAGAATCTGTTAGCTTGCAAATTTACTTGTAATGCTAATTCGTTATGTGGGAGGCCACTGACAAGACAAATTTTAAGACCTTTGATTTTCATCAACCTGAATGATAATATCTTTAAACATACGCATCTTGCGTTTTATCGGTGATGTGACTATGATGGATTACTGGTAAATTTTGTTAATTACTAGAAAAAAGAGTTGCTGGTTAACGCTATAACATACATAAATGTTGATTTTTAATTTTCACCGGTCAACAATTGCGGATTTAGTATGGAGGACACTCACACTGTCAGGAGTCTTATTTATGATTCAGTATTGTCTATAAAAGTTAATTGTGATTTATTTGTCCTCTCTGAGCTGGCTGATTTAATTGCGAAACTTTTGTCGTCCCCCTTCTAAACAACGGCTTCAAAGCAGGTTTTGGTATGGAATGAATTCATTTGAATTCTCCATGAATGACGTAAATGATATCGGGATTAATAGCTGAATTGGTTACTCAAAGATTAGAATTAATAGCTCTACGTGTAATTAAACCTAAAATCTGAGTACGTTATGTTGATGATACATTTATGAAAACAAAACACGTAGTTCAGCGGAGAGTCTCTTTTCGACGAATTCATTTTCATAGCTGTACAATCGCAAGTATACATGTTTTTTTTGTATGTGTGCGTACAATAAGTTTGTCAAACAAAAATACAATTGGTTATGGTTATTTTAACTAAACAGGTGAAGATTGGTTTTTGGAGTTACGTAATGAAATCAGGGTAGTGACAAAGGTGATGAGTTGTCACAAACAGCTGTTAAAAAGAAGTTATGTAATAATATGAATAGTTTGATGACTGAGTTTTACTCAGGATACATATAGGAACAAAGAAGAGAATACGAAATTACGTAAGAATTCTAAATGCATACAAGAATTATAAGCATTTAAAGAAACAAGCAAACAAACAAAATTAAGTCATCAAAATTAACGAAGTTATTACCAAGACAGTAGAAGTGGTTGAGTAATTCTCTTTTGCATGTATAATACATTTGCAATAATTAAAAAGAATTATTTGTGATACACCTACAAATAAATAAACAACTAAATTGAAGATTTCATCACTAGCTGATATCAGTTATAGAACCATTGGAAAACCTGGGAGTACTGGACATCTGTTTCATCCTAGTACAGTACTCCCAGGTTTTCCAATGGTTCTATAACTGATTTCAGCTCATGATGAAATCCTACATGCAATCAAACAAAACCAATACTTGAAAATTTGAAGATGCCAAATTCACAAGAGAAGAAGAATTAGACAACCGAAATTCCATTCTTAGATGTCTTAGTCAAGAGAACCAACACAAGAAATTTAGAAACACTTTATTATTTTCTTTATTTCCTAGAGGAGCAAAAGGCTTCACCCGTACATCTTCATTGCTTTCGATTCTCTGACAACGTTTTCACCTGGCTCCACGTCTACCCACAGGCTTTCATCGCTTCACATGACCTTCCCTAAGTCACCCTTGGACGACCAACTCAAAGTTTCCCTTTGGAGTTCCACTAAAGGGCTTGTCTATTGAAGTCAATTAATGGTTTGTTTTCTCAGAGTATGGCCAATTCACCTCCATTGCCTCCTGCATACTTGTTGCACAATCGGTTCCTTCAATGTTGGCTCGCTCATCGCCACAGATCCTTCCGTGTTGCTGATCTTTTCTGGCCAGCCATCTGATCTTGAGCGAAGTACTGAGCAAAAGACAGCTGTTGATGAAAGTCTGTAATTTGTTTGAAGTTCCCTTCATGACGCTCAGTGAAAGCCTCTAATCAGTATAATATCACTGACTTCACATTGGATTTGAAAATCCGGATCTTATTTTTCATGCTGAGTGCTGTTTATCTCCACACAGACTGCCTTTCCTCACACAAACACAAGCATATAGAAAATCAACGCACACTTAGAAATCAAATACTCAACTATAACAGTAATAACCCAACCTAATTACCCACAAAAGAAACTGTAAGCAGACATTGTTTTAAAGAGTTCAAACACACTGTAGCACTCCAGTGTTGTAAAGAATGGAGGAAATATACCAACTTACCATTTTCAAACGTAATGGATCTCCTCAGAATTTCATACAAAAGTGTTTAAACTCGAGTCATAACACCGACAATAAGCAAACATCAAAGACTACCAGAAAATTCATTCTACCATGTAAGGATTGAATGAACGGTTTCTTTACACAGAGATCTGTCTTTTCTGTTTCGATAGCATGAGCTTCAGCAATACAGAAAAGTAGGGTACGTAGTGATTTCGGTGAATTACTTTTTGCCTTGTTGATGACTTTAAAGGCGGAAGCTATAGAGATATTCCTTGCTGCATCTCTGAGAATCGCCTTTAGCAGTCGACCATTAATGTCCAATAGCCTGAAGTACAAGATCCCGCTGTTGACCAACTCTATATGCGTTTATCAATTCACCTGCTTGTGTGGAGCTGGGTACATTCGTCGTTTGTTTTCAGTTTTGTCCAAGAGGATGCAAGAACACTATTCTGCATGGTTATGAAGAGGTGGAAGTGGAGCAATAAGAAGCGCGATCATTGAACATCTCGTCAACAATGATCACCCTATATCTATAGCCTCCTTCTTTAAAGTCATCTACAAGGCAAAAAGTAATTCACCGAAATCACTACGTACCCTACTTTTCTGTATTGCTGAAGCTCATGCTATCGAAACAGAAAAGACAGATCTCTGTATAAAGAAACCGTTCATTCAATCTCCCCCAACTTTCATGTTCTTAATCCTTCTATGCCAAAGTATGGTAATTCCTAACCATATAATTATGTCTCCTGGGAACCATTCTTGTGACTAGTTGTTGATTCACGTCTCTACTGATCATTTTTTTCACTTGGAATTTGAAGTTTCTTGTCATGTGATTTACTTTTCATTAGCTGGTAAATTTGGTCTTTAGTAATATGTTTGTTAATCGCTATCTGATTCACTTTAGTACCAGGCGTCTAGAAATTCCGTGACTACATTTATGGTGTTTCCTCTATTTAAAATATCTGCATTATCCCGGTCAAATTGGCACCAATAATTATCCCCAAATATTGATGTGAAAGAATATATATCATGTCCTTTTACAGCTAATTTGTGTCCTTGGATTCATATTCGAAAGGGACACCCACTATGACTGATGTAATGTTTATTGCGGTTCATACAATTTATTTTGCAAATGGTATTAATTTTATCTTCATTTTCAGTTGAATATTTGGTTTACACAATATCGAAGGAAGTGATTGTGTTGGCTGGCTTGTGTGCTATATCCATTTCAAGAGGTCTTAATATTCTGGCTGTAATTTCAGAGATATTTTTTATACATGATAGAATGAATTTTCTGGTAGTCTTTGATGTTTGCTTATTGTCGGTGTTATGACTCGAGTTTAAACACTTTTGTATGAAATTCTGAGGAGATCCATTACGTTTGAAAATGATAAGTTGGTATATTTCCTCCATTCTTTACAACACTGGAGTGCTACAGTGTGTTTGAACTCTTTAAAACAATGTCTGCTTACAGTTTCTTTTGTGGGTAATTAGGTTGGGTTATTACTGTTATAGTTGAGTATTTGATTTCTAAGTGTGCGTTGATTTTCTATATGCTTGTGTTTGTGTGAGGAAAGGCAGTCTGTGTGGAGATAAACAGCACTCAGCATGAAAAATAAGATCCGGATTTTCAAATCCAATGTGAAGTCAGTGATATTATACTGATTAGAGGCTTTCACTGAGCGTCATGAAGGGAACTTCAAACAAATTACAGACTTTCATCAACAGCTGTCTTTTGCTCAGTACTTCGCTCAAGATCAGATGGCTGGCCAGAAAAGATCAGCAACACGGAAGGATCTGTGGCAATGAGCGAGCCAACATTGAAGGAACCGATTGTGCAACAAGTATGCAGGAGGCAATGGAGGTGAATTGGCCATACTCTGAGAAAACAAACCATTAATTGACTTCAATAGACAAGCCCTTTAGTGGAACTCCAAAGGGAAACTTTGAGTTGGTCGTCCAAGGGTGACTTAGGGAAGGTCATGTGAAGCGATGAAAGCCTGTGGGTAGACGTGGAGCCAGGTGAAAACGTTGTCAGAGAATCGAAAGCAATGAAGATGTACGGGTGAAGCCTTTTGCTCCTCTAGGAACTAAAGAAAACAATAATAATAGTGCCAATCACATCAACCGACAGTGTATGTGAGCTGGATCGAGGTGATCTAAACACCGGACTATGCATTTCATTCGTTCGGTTCATCTCACGAAGCCGAAGCAGATCAAATCATCTGATTTTTGGCTAGCTACTTGTTCGAACTGGTCATGCCATAAATGAAATTTACAATCTGCAAACTGCTTAGCAATTTGTTCTTTCTATAGTTTGAGTAGTGAAATTTCTCTGTAGTTTCCTTTGGCGATCAAGTTGTTCCGATCACAATAGGTGTGATCTGCCTGATGATATCATAAATGGTAATCAAGAAAGCAAGCAAGTATATTTGCACAAAACTGCGTACTACTGATTGATTGATTGGGATATGTAGTTGAATACCACACAAATCAACCAGTACAGGTTGTTTCGAATTCAATTCAAATCTAAGTATAAACTTGGACACTGTGGTAGATTATAACTCCATTATGGATAAAATTTTATTTTGATAAATCTTACAGTGCTGTTGTGCAGTAATATTAACTCATGACCACGTTTCGAGCACAAACTATTACTGCCCATAATCATATAAAGTCACTCTCACAACTTTTTACTTCATTTATATACATGAGGGAAATTGATGATTAGACATTTGAATAAAAAATCAATATAGGATAGGGCACATTCAGAAATAACCTCGCCTAGATTACTAGGTCACTAGTATTCTAGCCGGTCCCAAGCTCGGATAAAGAGGGAGGGTTGGGGCGTGGTGCTAGCAACTCCACCCCCAAAACTTAACCAAATTGCTACTAAAACTTCAACGCACAAATATATTCTAAATTCTAAAAATACTTACAATAACCTTATTTTTCGCTGGAATCGGGGAAGTGAAATGACGCAGGCTGATGAAAGTCTTCGGGAAGCCAGTCAGCCGATGTGCCTCCTTTCGATGAAAGCGAAAATAAGGATGGGGACGTGGAATATTCGTACAATGTACGAAACTGGAAAGGCTGCTCAGGTAGCCGCAGAAATAAGGAGATATAAAATAGAAGTGTTGGGAATCTGTGAGAGCAGATGGAATGGATGCGGAAGGTGCCAACTACCGACTGGAGAGACAATAATCTACTCCGGTCACCCAGAGGACGATCACAAGCACACCGAGGGAGTAGCCATCATGATGTCACCAACAGCGGCTGAAGCTCTCATGCAGTGGGAACCAATCTCCTCCAGGATAATGACAGCCAGGTTCAACTCAAAAGGAAAAAAGGTTACAATCATTCAGTGCTACGCGCCTACAAACGCCTCAGAACATGAGAAGAAGGAGGATTTCTACAGTCAACTACAAACAGTAATGGACAACGTCCCAAAGAGCGATATCAAAATCCTGATGGGTGACATGAATGCGAAACTGAGAGGAGACAACACAGGAAGAGAACTCACCATGGGTCGTGAGGCCCTCGGTGAAATGAACGAAAATGGTGAACTCTTCTCAGACTTCTGCGCCTTCAATGATTTGGTGATTGGTGGCAGTGTGTTCAAACACAGGGATATACAAAAGGCAACATGGATTTCACCAGATGGACACACCAAAGACCAGATAGACTTCATTTCAATCTCAAGGAAGTGGAGGCGGAGCCTGCTGGACACAAGATCGAGGAGAGGAGCAGATGTGGGTTCAGACCACTATCTAGTACAAGGGACTTTCAAGGTGAAGCTGAAAGCCTCGAGGATACCTGGGGATAGGCCACAATGCATGTTCAACACGCAAAAACCGAAGGACACAATCACACAGGACATTTTCACTGCAATTGTCAGAGCAAAGCAGGAAACACTACGTGGCACCACTGAGGAATCATCCGTGGAAGACCACTGGAACTCTCTGAAGGTAATTTTCAACGAAACGTGCTCCACGGTTTTAGGAAGAAAGAAGGAACAAGACAATGAATGGCTCTCAACGGACACTTGGAAGCTAATAGAGGGGAGAAGAAGGGAGAAAGAGAAAACGATTCAATGCAAAGATGGACAAGAGAAAGAGACGCTGAGCTCAACTTACACAGCACTGGACAAAGAAGTGAAGAAGAGTGCCAGGAAGGACAAAAGACAATTCTACGACAACCTGGCTACTGAAGCTGAGAAGGCAGCAGGCAAAAAGGACCTGAGGACACTATATCAGATAACCAAGTCTCTATCCGGGAAGAGATCAACACAAGTGAAACCTATAAAAGACAGCCAAGGGAACCCAATTACCAAAGAAGAAAGACAGATTAAACAATGGGCGGACCACTTCAAAGGACTCTTGAACCGACCACCACCTACAACCCGTCCAGAAATACCAACAACAGCACGTAAACAACTGCAAGTTGACACCAACCCTCCAACGAAAACTGAAGTCATGAATGCAATCAAGCTTCTGAAAGCTGGAAAAGCAGCTGGACCAGATGGAATACCCCCGGAAGCACTTAAAGCGGACCCAGAGATGACAGCACATATGCTGACTCCATTACTGCAAAAGATCTGGAAAGAGAGAAAGGTGCCTACTGACTGGAGGAAAGGTTACCCCGTGAAACTACCAAAGAAGGGCAACCTAGGACTCTGTAAGAAGTGGCGAGGAATCATGCTCCTGCCGACGCCAAGTAAAATCCTGAGTCATATCATTCTGGAGAGAATAAAGGACGCACTGGATTCAGAATTTCGACCAGAACAAGCTGGATTCAGGAAAGGCAAATCATGTTCTGACCGAATTGCAACTCTACGCATCATCATCGAACAAAGCATGGAATGGCAATCAAACCTCTACCTCAAATTCCTTCATAGACTTTGAGAAGGCCTTAGATAGACAGCGTTGACCGCGAAGTAATTTGGAAACTACTCGAGTACTACAGCGTACCCCAAATATTCATCAACCTTATTCAACAGCTGTACGACAACGACACATGTCAAGTGATCCACAACGGAAAACTCAGCGAGGCGTTTGGAGTAAACACAGGAGTCAGACAAGGGTGCTTACTATCGCCAATGATATTCCTAATTGTGGTCGACTGGATTATGCGTCAGACAGTGGGAAACGAGAAGACAGGGATATCCTGGACCGACATGAAGAACCTAGAAGACCTGGATTTCGCGCATGGATGATTTATGTTTGATGTCACACAAAATCGAAGACTTATAAGCGAAAACCGACAAACTGGTCGAAGAAGCAGCCAGAGAAGACAGGACTGCAGGTGAACATAGACAAGATGGAGGTTATGAAAATAACCAACCAACAACAACAACAACAGAAACATCCAGCGCCAATCACCATCAACGGGAGGGATTTGAAAGAAGTTACTTCTTTCACTAATCTAGGGAGCATTGTCTCAACCACAGGAGGAACGGACGAGGATGTCAAATCGAGAATCGGGAACGCGAGAAACACATTCATCAACGTGAAACCAATCTGGAAATCTTCGTCACTCCTCAGCATCAACAACCAAATTCGGATTTTCCATACAAACATCAAGTCACTTCTTCTATACGGATCAGAAACTGGGTGGGTCACAAAGAATATTTCCAACAGCCTGTTGCAGGCCTTTATCAACAACTGCTGTCTTCGCTCTATACTGAAGATCAGATGGCCGGAAATGATCACCAACAAGAAACTATGGGAACAAACAAAACAAGAATCAATCGCCGAACTAATATGTATTTGACACTCACTGAGGAGGCCGCTAGATGACATCGCGCGTCAGGCCAGTACTCGAGTGGAACCCGGAATGGAAGCGACGAGTGGGACGTCCATGGGTGACATGGAGGAGATCGTGTGATGAGGAACTGAAACAGTATGGACTAACATGGACGCAAGTGAAAAGTAAAGCACAAGACAGAAGCAAGTGGAGGCGTGCAGTTGAAGCCCTATGTTCCACTAGGAACCCAAGGTAACAATAATAATAATAATACATTCAGAAATAATAATGTTAGTGTTATTGATCAAATACCAAAATCATGTCATATACCTAGGATATATGGCAAGGTAGAATTGCATAAAGAGGGATATCCAATAAGATAGATTGTAAACATTAGAAACACCGACGTATATGCTATCAAGATTTCTCTCGACATTACTAAGACTGACAAGAGAAAACTAAAAAGCTAGAATAGTAGATTCATTTGAATTAGTGAGACGACTGAAAACTACATAAATGGAGGAAGATGAAATACTAGTCAGGCTTGATGTAAACAGTCTTTATACTAAAACACTCATTCAAATGGCCATGAATGCACTGAAAACGAGACTAAAAGAAGATAATGGCCTAAAATACAGAACACAGTTATCCGTAGAAGAGATAGTAAAAGGGGTGGAATTCTGTCTGACAACAACATATTTCACATTCGAAAGGAAAATATACCAACATACTGAAGGAAGAGTAGCCATAGGATCGCCTATCTCACCAATGATGGTTGACATATTCATGGATTATTGAGAAGAGAATGCTCTTAAACTATTCAGGTCATCACTAAAATGTTGGCGAAGATATGTAGCGACACACTAGTAATAGTGAAAAAATCGATATCGAGAAACTCTTCTCACACATAAACAGCTATATCGACTCAATAAAATTCACTACGGAAGTAGAGAAAAAAATTGGGAACTGCCTAATTTAGACTGAAAAATACAAAGAATAACAGATGGTAGCATTAAAACGACGCTATATAGAAAAACCACACACTCTGGAAGATTCCTTCATTACCACTCAGCTCATCCGCTCACAGTAAAACTGCGATTAATACAAGGTCTTGCAGATAGAATACGTAGACTTACTTCCCATGGTTCCTGTAGCATAGATGGTACAGAAATTGAAACCAAATCAAGCATTAAATACCTTGGATTAGTTCTTTCCTCTGACCTTTCATGGTCATCTCACATTTTATTGGTCTCTAAGAAAATGTTTCGTCTTACCTTCTACATTAAAAAGTTACGACAACAAGGTATCAGCCAACCTTTAGTTCTGCAATTTTTAAACTCCTGTATTTTACCCATTTTACTTTATTGTTCTCCATTAATCTTTCCTGGGCTTCTTAAAAAAGACTGCCGTATTACGAAGGGTATTAAATGCTGTGAGTAGGGCTTGTGGTTTGCCACTGCGTGATCTTGCCAACACCATAGTCGAGAGACACGTTAATTCCTATACAAATTGGGCAAAGGCCGTACTGTCAGACCCTCTGCACCCTCTTTATTCACAATTATCCCCTTGTATCTCATCAGGTAGAACGAGAAGTCAATATAAGAAATTATATGCTCGTACCACTAAGTACAAAAATTCTACAATACCGTATTTAGCCCGTATTTTATGTGATGAAGACTCTGTTAGACGTGAAACATATAAGTTACTAAGTAATTAGCAAAGTGAATCGACCCTTTCATTGTTCATCTTTCTGTAATTCTATGGTGTCACCCTTTCTACCGTTTAATTATAACTTTGCTATTTTTATTTTAGTTGTTATTACTATTATTACTATAATTTTATATTTTTCTCCTTATCCTATACTGTAATTGCTACATAGCTCCTATAAAAACGTTTTGTTATCATTATTATGTATTAATTATTCCGTTTATCTATTTTTTTTGTTGTTGTCGTTTTTGAGTAAATTAGATGCAATACTGTACTGAATGCTGAAAATTCCTTGCTGTATCATTAATACTGTTTTTGGAATAGAGCAAAAAAAAAAATTATTATTAAACACCAGAGGACCAGTGTAAAGAAATAAACGTCCTATTCAAAATGCCACTCGAAAAAGCTACCCAAAAGAATTTATAAGAGATAATATAAAAAAGAGAAATAAGTGGGTAAAACCGGAGAATGACAAGATGGAAGAATGCAAAAAACAGTCACGATACCATACAGAAATGGTACATCAGAGGCAATTCGAAGAAACCTCAAAAATATTGGGATTAGCACAACGTTCAAACCGACGAATCTAATCAAAAATAAAATAAATCAACTGAAAGATCCCATAAAAATGATGGATAAAAACAACGTGATTTACAAAATATCTTGTGCTGACTGTCCAACTAAATATGTGGGGCAAACGTCCAGATCAGTCAAAATAAGAGTGAATGAACATAAACGCTTGCCTAACTAAAGATCAACCAACAGGAACACAAGCCTACAAGAATCTTGAAAACAAATTCATCAGTAGCTGCGCATGCATGGGACAAAAACCACAATATCGATTGGAACAATGTGTGTATTCTAAAAACCAACAGGAACAAATGGAAAGAAAGACTTATAACAGAATCGATATTCATTAAAGTCACACCAGATATATGTAACAAGAGTGGCTCAGTACAACTATCAACAAATTGGAATATAATTCTGACTACAAGAAACATCATTGATCAAAAATATAATGAACTATATATTTGAGTACAAATCATAAATGTGTGTGTGAACAAAACAATCCCAACAGTGGTGTGAGCACGGGCAGTAATTTTGCTCGAAATTCTACCAATAACAAAACTTATCGTTGTGTGTAAACTATTGAAATATAATAATACTTTATTTGATCTTAACCAGAATGCTCAAACTTTTTGCTGATATTAACGTATAATTCTGATTACTATTTACAGCAGTTCACAACTGTATATACATTTTCATTTCCAAATCAATATTCACTGTCATATACTGTAAACGGTATTTCGTGAATGGACTATTCCTGTATCATTTTATCACAAATAGATGTTTCAACTAGACAGCACCGTTTAAGAAAAGTTAACGGAAAAGCCAAAATTTTTTCATTTAGAATTCACCTAAGTGTTGCACAAAAGAGTAACCAACTTTCTGTCTTATGAAACTTGATTGGTCATCCAATATACTACATGATCAGTAATATTCATAAAAATAGACATGGCATTACTATTTCCATCACCTTTCATACCTTTAAATCTTGGTTTGTAGTTGAGGCTGTAAAAAAACATAATGGTAGATATACATTTATCAGTGAGTCTTCAATCTTCTTCCAATCTCTTAATATGTGCGACATTCCGCGAACATTTCAGGATACTTCACTAGTGTCAGATCATCTCGGCCGTTGAAAAATGGGATGGTTTTCCTTTACTAGATTTATTGTGACAAATGACAGCTGGAATTCTAGTCATTGCTCAAATCCTGCTACTACATTGCATTTCGTAGCAGACGGTTGTCCTGTCTGTGCAAGTCTTTACCTATGATGGTGGCAGTGTTATATTCAAATTAACAAGTTCGAAGAGAAATTCATAATTACTGCAAGCAGTGCTAATGGAATAAATCGAGATTTCATTAAATACATGAATTTTGAGATTTGACACAACTCACATGTTGTGATTGACAATTTATCAATTTATTACACTATTTGATTCTGCTAATTACTTCATACTTGTTGATTTGAAGTTTCCAAATCAATGAGTGTACATCATGATAAGGTGGGAATGATAGGTTGATGCTTAACCTCGCCTTCTTTCCAAGCTTAGAACAGGCTGGTACTCGTCAATTTAAATACACAGTACAAAAACTTTGCCAAATACGAATGTATGAAATCTTCATTCTCTATTTTGTCACCTGGTTGACATCTATTCCGTGATTGCTTATTGAAATAAGGCATCTACGTTGCGTTGTTAAAAATTACGTAAATACCATGTTTACATCAAGAGAAATAGATACACAAGTATTGATTGGATTTTGTTCTGGGTTTTCGTGGCCATCTCCCAGAAACCGACAATATTTTGCCCGCAAGTGTTTAGAGAAATTTATTAACAACAAGTAGGATGCTAACAGCTGACTCCATTATTGCAAAAGGTCTGGAGGGAGGGAAAGGTACCTACTGACTGGAGGAAGGGTTACCCCGTGAAACTACCAAAGAAGGGCGACCTAGGACTCTGCGAGAACTGGCGAGGAATCATGCTCCTGTCGACGCCAAGTAAAATCCTGAGTCGCATCATCCTGGAGAGAATCAAGGACGCACTGGATACAGAACTCCGACCAGAACAAGCTGGATTCAGGAAGGGCAAATCATGTTCTGACCAAATTGCAACTCTACGCATCATCATCGAACAAAGCATGGAATGGCAATCAAACCTCTACCTCAACTTTATAGACTTTCAGATGGCCTTCAACAGCGTTGACCGCGGAGTAATTTGGAAACTACTCGAGTACTACAGCGTACCCCAAATATTCATCAACCTTATTCAACGGCTGTACGACAACGGCACATGTCAAGTGATCCACAACGGAAAACTCAGCGAGGCGTTTGGAGTAAACACAGGAGTCAGACAAGGGTGCTTACTATCACCAATGATATTCCTGATTGTGGTCGACTGGATTATGCGTCAGACAGTGGGAAATTAGAAGACAGGGATATCCTGGACCGACATGAAGAACCTAGAAGACCTGGATTTCGCGCATGGATGATTTATGTTTGATGTCACACAAAGTCGAAGACTTACAAGCGAAAATCGAAAAACTGGTCGAAGAAGCAGCCAGAGAAGACAGGACTGCAGGTGAACATAGACAAGATGGAGGTTATGAAAATAACCAACCAACAACAACAGCAGCAGCAACATCCAGCGCCAATCACCATCAACGGACGGCATTTGAAAGAGGTCACTTCATTCACTTATCTAGGGAGTATTGTATCAACTACAGGAGGAACGGACGATGAGGATGTAAAATCGAGAATCGGGAACGCGAGAAACACATTCATCAACCTGAAACCAATCTGGAAATCTTCGTCACTCAGCACCAACAACAAAATTCGGATTTTCAATACAAACGTCAAGTCACTTTTGCTATACGGATCAGAAACTTGGCGGGTTACCAAGAATATTTCCAACAGTCTGTTGCAGACCTTTATCAACAACTGTCTTCGCTCTATACTGAAGATCAGCTGGCCGGAAATGGTCACCAACAAGAAACTTTGGGAACAAACAAAACAAGAACCAATCGCTCTACAAATATGCAGGAGAAAGTGGAGATGGATTGGACACTCGCTGAGGAGGCCGCTGGGTGACATCGCGCGTCAGACCAGTGCTCGAGTGGAACCCGAAAGGGAAGCGGCGAGTTGGTCATCCAAGGGTGACACGGAGGAGATCGTGTGAAGAGGAGGAGTTATAACAGTATGGACTAACATGGATGCAGGTGAAAAGTACAGCAGAAGACAGAAGCAAGTGAAGACGTGTAGTCGAAGCCCTATGTTCCACTAGGAACCCAAATGAACAATAATAATAATAACAGGGTACTAACAATTGTCAAATGCTCTTCAACTGGATAACAAGATTACCGTAATTAATTTTGTAGTAATGGAGCACTAACCAATTAAGCCGAAGATGTCTCTTTTGAATAAGAAAAAGTATATTTCACCTGATGCATAACATACTCATATACACTAAGGTATTCGTCAAAACAACAAATAAAAAATGAGTAGGTAATGACGAAACGTTAACCTAATATCCAGATAATAACTTCTGCCATACAACACAGTGTATTCAGATGCTATGATTAGCACCGAATTCTGAGTATATAGATACTTAGATGCACCGAATAATGTCGCAAGTATTCTTTGACTGGAATCTACAGATGGCGGCAATGTCGTCATAAGATTCGTGTCAATAAAATCCAAACAAGGAACGTCGCTGGAATGGAAAATAATTGCTAAATAGTTATACTACTGTCTAATAAATCAGTAGCTGAAGTGTTTATTCAGTAATTGTCAGTATCATTCTTCACCTATACCACTCCACTTATGTTTTCGTCTACGTCAATATATCAGAAACAAAATAAGTGTTAGCATGATGCATTCACAATGCAACGTGTGTAGAAAAAATCCTCTTGTGAATAACAAAACAGTGCAGAATTTTTTAAAGATTTTAAACTGCAAAATATTCACTCAATTCCAAAACAGGATCTTCACGTATAATAATGACTGACGACATATCATGACACACTTATACGTGATTTTCAGTAAAGCATGCCTCCCATCAACTGCATATACAAAAACGAAATTCGTAGTTTTAAGTGTTCATCAGACGATTATAGAGCCATTGTAAACAACATCGATTCATCTACGACTCACTGACAGCTGCAAATCCCAAAATGTATTTCCTCCACAGAATGAATTTCAAAAGACCTAAGTACTGCTCAAACACTTTCAAATTCGCTCCGTTCAAGTCCTTATCAGACGCCGAATCCCCAGAAATGCACGTATATTTCGCACTCTGTCATATAAAACGGTTTGGAAATTTCTCGATGCCTTGTTTTAATTTCTGAATTAAGGATACGACCCATGAGCAGTTCCACAATATTTCAGTGGATTGACTCAGCAACTATTACTGGAAGTGTAGCAACATAAAGGTATTTAAAATGTCTACTAAATCATTAGATCCACACTTTCGTAGTAAAATTTGAAATAGAACAAAACACCTAACAATAACATGGTCAGACATAGGATTATTTTTCTCATTTATATGAGTTACTTCGTTCGGTGGTAGATAAACACTTATTTAAAAGCTTACATAGACACTGACTGTCAAAGTTTCGTAAACACTTTCTACTGGTCTAAGCATCTGCTACTGATGATAATGAGGAAATGCGAAGAGGAATCGAGAGCTTGTTGGTAGTCGTGGAGCGTTTTAAATCGAGTGGAAGGGATGTGTGAAATAAATGTCGACAAGAATCATAATTTCCATGGAAGGTACCGAGACTACACGAATACTGGACGTAAGGCTTATTCACCTCTAATCCATTATTTTTACAGGAAAAAGTATCTAGTGATGATTATTATTATCGAATCAATAGATTTCACTACACTACAGCGTCTAACAGATCTGCATACGTGTATAATTGATCAGATGGATCCTGGGATAAATTGAAATGGAAGACTGATAATTAATTTTCAGGTAATCTCAGCTGCACTGCTGACATATAAATCTGGGAATGTTTACAGGGGACAGTTGGGTAATTCACCGTAGACATACAACTGTAACACATATAGGATCAAGGGAATAACTATGACAGGTTAAAACAATTTTGAATGAAAATCTCTCCCCAACACATTCAGTCTTACTGTGTTGTTTAGAAAGGCAGAATACTTATCAGTGAGTTGTCCTGAGAAAATGAATGCATTTTCTTAAAATGCTGTTAAAGTTTCAACCAATAACTCTTTTAATTTATAAGAATAAGTCAACTTGTCAGATAACAAAACTGCTACAATTCTGAAGAAAAAATACTGCTTATCGTATTTAAATACTTTAGACAAATGATAACAGAAAAGTTAAATGACGAAAATCTAGAAGAGCAGAAAGAAAACAACATTTCTCTTGTTTCACTCAGAAATTGTCTTCCTGTCATGACATTAAAAGTCGTCTTTATGCGCAATCCCTTTTGATTCCCTTTACCGATGTTTTTCAAAATTCAAAAGCCAAAGAATCACCTCTTTCATCTTCTGCGTGTTCAAAGGTATCACACACACATGTATAATTCTCATAACTATTTAATGCAGTTCATAGTTGTTTCTTTTCAAAAGCGCCTTGCAAATCAATACTCTTCGTCATATATTGTCAATGGACGTGAACATTGAACGTTTGTTTATTGGAACTGGCAGCCATTGGTGGGCAACTCGAAGGCGCGAATGGTTCGATCGCTTGCAAGTTGAATGAGGACAGGAACAAAAACGAATAAAAGTACTTTATAACTTCATTTGTACTTAACATTTGTTTGTAGACTTTGTAGTTGTCTTCACTTTAATTGCCAAACAATATAATTTCGTTCAAGAAATACTGGTGTTTTGGATTTAAAGTTGAAAGAAATACACAGTCTTTATCGTTCGCAAACGTCTTCATTACAATAGGAACTTACGGCTAAGTTCCTTGACATTTATTGTAAACTCTATTTCGTTATTTTAAAAAAGTATGGAATATTCCTTCCTCATTTTAACACGCATTTCTGTTTCAACCAGGAAAAACTGGAATTTTTGTATTTGGAATTCAACAGAATCTCACACGGATGAGTAACTGGCTTTCTGTATTCAGAAACTTAGAAGATCAGAGAAATTACTCGATGACCAGCAGTATTCATAAAAATATAGACGGTGTTACCATTTCCGTAACATTTCTCTATTCGGAGTAGATACTGCCAAGAACATAACACCTAATATACATTTATCAGTGGGTCATCACATTCTTCCAATATTCTAATGTGTACATTTTCCCCCATTATGTACTACTAAGAAACTGTGGAGATATTTCATCTGAGTGCAACATTTTGAAAATATTTTCGAATATTTCAGCAATAGTTGCAAGATATGACAGTTTTCGTTCACTCCATTTATTGTGACACATGACATATATGATTTCAGTCATTTCTTAAATTGTCTTACCGCTTTGCATTTTGTCATAGACAACTGTCCCCTCTAAGTGAGTTATACTTCATTCATCATAGATCTACGTAATGTCAGCAGCGATGTATTACTTAAACAAGCATTAATCACTATTATTGTAGACAGCCGTAAAGCAATAAACCGAGAGTTCGTTAAATACGTGAAGTTCGATATTTGCCATATTTCTGGTGTGATGACTGACTATTTCTATTGGTCTGTTATGTAAATTATTATTATTCCTTTTTAGTGGATTTGAAGACTAACGGATAAATTAGTGGTGGGCTTGCTAGATTCACGCCTAATCTGCCTTCCTTTCCGGGGTTAAAACAAGTTAGTATTCTGTGTTCACAATACACAACACGAATGATTCCACCAAATAGGAATGTCTGACATTCACATTCTCCAGTTTGTAGTCTGATTCACTAGTATTCGGTGACCGTTAAATACAAATACGGATATATATTGAGTTCGCCAAAATTAGGTGAATACCATATTTATATCAAGAGAAACAGACAGATAGCTGCGCATAGAAGGTCGTTCTGGGATTTGAGACAGTCCTCTTGAAGCTGACAATATCCTGTCCACAAGTATTTACAGAAATTCAATAATTAAAGGGAAGCCAATAACAAATGACGAATACTCTCTAACTTCATAACAATTAATTACTTCTACAGTGATGGATCACTAGTCAGCTAAGTCGAAACTGTTTCATAGTATGAAGACCGAAGAGATTTCTACTGATCCTCAAAACACTCACATACACTTAGGTACACGTCAAATCAATAAATAATTATTGAGTAGGTAATGACGAAACTTTGCCAAAATTCCAGATATTGACTTGTGACAAAGAACAAAACGTATTCAGATGCCCTGATTAGCACTAACTCCTGAGAATGTAAATGAGCACAGAATAGAATCGCAAATATTCTTTGACTGAAATCCACTGATAATGACAGTGCTGTCATGTGATTCAAGTCAAATAAATATTAACATGAAACGACACTGAGAGGAATATTTCTGCTAACTAATTCCACTATTGTCATTATATAAGTAGCTTACATGTTAATCAGGTAATTATCAGGCCCATCCTCCATCAATACCGCCTCACTGATCATTTCGTCTATGACTGTATCATATACTGACTGAAGATAAGTGTCATGTTTTCGAAATGCATTGTATGAAGAAGAAACCATCTAGTGAATAGAAAAATGCCCTGTTCTGGACAATGTACTGTCACAAAATATTCATTTAGTTCATGTACGTGATCTTCACGCAATAATAATAATCCTCCACAGCATATCGTGATTTTCAATAATGCATTCCTCACGTCAAATGAATGCACAGAAACGAGTTTTTTAGTTTAAACTGTTTGGAATCAACATCACTTAATCCACGACCTTCTGACCGATGCACATTTCGAATGTAATTCTCCTCTGAATGTATCTCAAATGACCCAACTACTCCCCACATGCTTTCATATTCTACTCGCTCAGGTAGTTCACAAAACACGAATTTCGTCATTTAGCGGGTAATTATGTCTCAATTTGTATCGTGCTAAACATGATTATTCAAAATTATTTTCGTGATATGTACAGAAATTGTGTGAGTTATCATCATTCACTGTAACGCTCACAAAATTTATGTCGTGGTCCTATTCAAATTTGTTTTATTCGTTTAGGGTCCCAGTGGAACATATGGATTCCAGCTAAGTGGTGGTTAACAAGCTTAAACGGACACTGACTATCAAAGTTGTGTGAGCGCTTCATACATAATCAGGCGTCTGAAACTGTGGGAAATGATAAAATGCGAAGAGGAATTGAAAGCTTGTTTGGCAGTCGTTGAGAGATTTGAACACAATGTCGAAGAGATGTGTGGCTGAACGCATGGAATGAATGACAATAATAAGAATAATAATTTCCATGTAAGGTACTGAGACTAGAAGAATATTTCACAGAAGGCGTGTTCATTCCTAATCTGTTAATCCTTTTTTATGATGCTCATTTTTATTGTTATTATTAGTGTTATTATCGAATCAACAAATTTCAGTGAACTACACCGTCTTACTGATCTGCATACTTGCATCACGTATTCTCACGGACTCTGGGAATTTCTACATCACTCAGCGCATTGAATTCTGTTTAAAGGTGGATTGTGAAACACGTGGCTTATTAAAAATGGAGGAAATGTTGCAGTCTCACATGTCCTTTTGGGAGACTCTAAATGGAACTACTGAAAATAGGGAGAAATACGAATTTACAATTTCTCCTATCTGGAATATTATTGTTGATGAAAACTTTGATACACGGATAATACAGATATATAATTACCTAAAGTTTGATTTCTAAACATCTGCTGCAGCATAAAATTCCATCCAGAACTAGAATGAATGACCCTGCTAATTTAAATAACCTTGAAGAAACCTCAGTCATCGCATTGCATTCGTTAGCATGTAGTCTCACAGTGGATGGGGTGGGGCAGGGTGAGAGTATTAAAACGGGAGGTCAATCACAAAGCTTTCTTTATCGATCCAACATCGCACACGTACAATCGAAGTGATGCAACGCTCACACCGGAAAAATATGGAAAGTGGCGACAAACAGCAAAGGCAAATTGGAGAGAGTGGAAGAGAGAAAAACTACACAAGACAAAGTATGAAAATGTGTGACTCAGTTAATCAGATTATGAGGTGTAATTTAACCTCGAAACGTCATCCAGCTTTTATTACTGCATCAGTGTGTGACATTTCGAATAATCTTATCTAATATGAAATTACATCCTACTGCAGTGCCCAAGATCTACACTTACATTTATGAACATTTGAGGGACTTATTAAGCGTTATTAGAGAAGGCTAGTCCTAAAGTTTAGTTCAAAATTCGTTGTATAATTACTTGCAAACAAACTACAAATTTTATGAAATCAGGATTTATTAAATTCATCAAGTTCCAGTATAAATGTTCAATGGAACACTCTACATTCAGGGATTTGCATTTGAAGATATAAGACTGAAAGACACATGACTTCCATTGAATTAGTTATGCGAAACTACATATGTGTATATTTTCATATAGATAAGGTAGAAGGAGTATATAGGATTGAAATTAACATAAAATGCATTGCGGTTCAATTGTATCACTTAAAGGAACAGTTAGTTATCAGAGAGATAATCGCAAAATGTTTAATATTTATAATGATAATAGTATTCGTAACAACAATAATGTTAAACGAGTTAAGATAGTGGTACCGATAAAGAGTAATCATTAGTAGATTATGAATAATTATAAGGGGTAGAATAAAATATATAAAACAGTAAAGGGGATAAAAATTACTGTTAATAAGTAAAAAATAGTACCACAGTAGATTCATAGTGACCACTATTCTCTTCTATACACAGAGGTTGGGTTAATAAACTTTAATTCCACAATCTTCTACATTTGCAAGCATCTTCCTGTTTGTTTGTCTGCTGACAGCAATGAATTAGTTGACGGAGTCAATTTTATGCGCTTATTTTACAAGGTGCATTGATATTCAACTCCTTGGCGCTTTAACCGCAGCTTTTTTCAACCACCCTGGGAAATGCCCCAACATGCAAGTAAACGACCAACTTTTTGTACGACCTGTGTATTCACCCCAAGAAACACGCTCAAAATGATACAAGCAATTTGAAGTGTGCAGAATTTGCTATAATTAAAAATAAATATTGGAAAGAGCCTTTGAAGAGCATATTTTCCGGTGAGTGGTATTCATCGGTGCATTATCTTTGAAAATGTGAAAAACATAATACCTTTTCTGATATATGAAGGGGACAGACGCTCGTTGACGAAATGACAGACATTTTTGAGCATATTACTGGCAGTGGTTAGCTTTACATTTTATTAATTAGAGTCATAATGATGGAGACTTTTAGCTCAGATAGATGTGCTCGAGTACTCTGCTGCCGCACACCATCTTCCTTGATTACTTCAATTTGTCCTGGGCTTTTGAAATTCCCCACTAGGTTTTGCGACATCTCTCCTACTTTTCTCCTTTCGCCGCATGCATGGAGCTAGTCATATTTTAGCGACAACAATGAATGGAAATGACCTGTTCACGATGTCTAGGAAATAATTATATTGTGTCACTTCATAGTAAATAATATAATGTATAATTTCCCAATGTTTTGAAGTGAATATTTTTATTTCACTTATTTTTATTTTTTGAATTCCACTAAGTATGTGTTAAAGTTTGCGAGTGAGTGGAAATAATAAAATGCCATAATAATACTGGTATATAGGATTATATGAGCCACAAATGTTTGTATAAATGAATGAACAACTAACTAAATAAATAAAGAAATAAATATAGGTCAAGCCAAAGTTCAATAGACGACATGTGTGAAATAGATGATCGGAAAGTAAAGTACATTCGGAAAAATGAATATATGAATGTAATATGATGGAAGCATAGGATGAGTGAAATGTTGTCAACATAGTGCACTAGACAAAATGTTAGAATATGGCACAACAGAATGTGAAATGAAGTGACATAAAACAAATAGAAAATCAAAACAAGTGATTCAGCGAAGAGACTCTTTCCAAAGAATTTATCATCAAGCTGTAAAGTCGAATATACACATATGGCTTTTAAGAAATTATATCCAGTGACGGAATTAAACCATAGGCGTGAATGCATAAAATAATAATAATAGTAGTAGTATGAAATGCAATTAAAACTAAAATGTTTGTGATTATAATCATAAGTAAATGTCAAGTGGCAAAACAATTTATGTCATATATAGAATAATTCATAGGATGGATAGAACTTGGTATGGGTGGGAAATAACAGGATTATTAGACGAATCGAATAAAATAAAAACGTTACGTAATATTGTGTGAAATTTAATAGCATAGAATTTAACGTTGTCAAAAGAAATGATTTAGAATGACAAGTGGAACAAGTGAAATTATACCGGGAACAGTTCAAAGTGAGAACAGTAATTGTAACAATTGACGTAATAAAGGAAGAGTATACAAACTGAATAGACAAAATGAAAAATGAAAAATTGGTATAGCCACAATATGATTGGGGATTACCATACCTTAACATAGAGGGATTAAGACCATGAAAGTTGTAGGGGTTGAACGAACATTTTCTGTACACAGAGATCTGGCTTTTCTGTTTTGATAGTAAAGGCTTTAGCAATACAGATGAGTTGAGTACGTAGTGATTTGGGTAAATTAATTTTTGCCTTGTAGATGACTTTAAAGGCGGAGGCTACGGAGATAGGGTGATCATTATCGACCAGATGTTCAATGATCACGCTTCTTATTGCTCCACTTCCACCTTTTCGTAACTACCATGCAGGATAGTGTTCTTGCACCCTCTTGGAAAAAAACTCGAGTCGAACGACCGATATACTTGTCTCCACACGAGCAGGTGAATTGATAAACATTTATAAAAATGTTCAAAAGCAGGGTCTCGTCCATCAGGTTATTGAACAGTGATGTTCGATTGGTAAAAGCTATACCATCGATCAGGTACCAAATAAATTGCAAATAGCATCCAGCTACCGAATTCTCCAAACAGAAGAAGCCATTGCAATTCGCTTGAAACAACTAGTGTTTGTAAACAGAAGAAACAGGTCCAACCAGCCTCGTCATTACATTTGCATTGATTAACCTTTTGTTTTCTTGTTTAAACGTATTTGTTAACACACACACTGACACACATACGACGCAATTTCTTCCCCTACTTGCGTCCTTAACATGATCACTCATCCATTTGAAGTTTACAACCCATGGGAATACCGTTTATTATGAAAATTATTTAGGAGAATCTATCACTTTGCACTCGTTTTCATTCCTAATCATTTATTTATAATACTGGTATTCAATTTAGTATTACAATTATACCTATTACCACATATATCTATTTTGAACTTTGACAAATTAACAGTCTATTGGCAAATAACTTTTGGAATTCGAATACCAGTGATTCGATGTTGCTCTTTAAAAATCGCTGATGTTGCCGGTAAAAAGCAATTCAGTATGAAGTCGTGACCAGTTGAGATCAGCAGGTTAAGTGTGAAGACAAACAATCATCAGAAACATTGGCTAGCGATCGCTCTGTCAGGAATTGACAGAAGCTGGAATTCGTGAGCCGTTGCATAATGTCCTAGTGGTCTAATGCACTACGAGCTCACCTTGCATTCAGAAGGTCCTGGTTACTAATCCAGTGGGTGAGAATTAATAAAGAGTTTCAAAGTAAGACGAAACGGAGGTTCAGTACTCCCAGGACTTCAAATGGTTCTCCAACCAATGTCGGCTCATGATGAAATCCTGTATCCCATCGATCAAACCCCTATCAATGTATACCTGAAAATCATTCTTTGATTATAACGATAAATATAACTGTCAAATCTGATGATGAAGTTATCGAAAAAAATAATCTTCGATTGCCTACAGTTTTTCCCCTAATGAATTGGAGTAAAGCAAGAACGATAGTTTTACAAAATAAAATGGTAACACGAGTGTTTACTTCGTTGACTTCTCATCATCTGATTACAGGCCAAAGTCAAGAATAAGTTTATCTACAGAAACTATTTTAACATACTTGCACAGAGTTCATTTTTGAAGAAAAATCAATAAACACCCTATCATACATAATGGAAACATTCAATAATGCGTAATGAGATGAAAGAGAGTGTGAAAATATTCAGTTAGCAGTGCAAAGAGAGACTGATAACTGCTTCTTTCTGAACGCATAAATCAGGTTTCAGGCTCTTGATGGAGATTACTTCAGGAAACTTGAATTGAACTAGAATTGAAGTCTTTTCTCCAAGCTTAAAATTAACAAAGTTGAAGCATTTATCAACGGGACAAGTTATTTTTGATATATTGATGACGAATTTGTAGTGTGAAACAGTGAAAGTCATGCTTTCTAACTACTCACATGATTCAATGATGCACATACCAATATTGAGTTTACTATGGAATATGAAAACGATGAAAAGTTCCACTTCCTCGACATTGCCATGCAACGCTTAGGAGAGTGTATTCTTCAGAAGTCAATTTACCGATAGCCTACATGGAATGGACAATACGTACATTTTAATAGACTTTTTTCAACTAGCTTTAAACGAGAACTGGTTAAGACTCTATACTGTGAAGCATGGTGATCATGCTAGACAGAGAAATTAGAATTAGAAGTATTTCCGATACTTGAAAATACCCTGAAGAGCAACGGTTCCTGTCAAAGGTCCATTACCAAGCACGGAAGATCTGAGGGTCCATGTCAAAAAAATCGCAGTAGAAAAAAGCCTACCTTCATTCAACTTGATTTTAAAGGTGAAACTTTTACAGCAATTGTTAACAGAAGATTGAGGATGTCACTAGGCAGAGCCATTCCTGCAACCAAGCTGGTTCGAACAACTTGCTCTTTAGTGCAATCAAAAGTCGACAGATATCCTTCTCATGTTAACCTCTACTGTTTATATGTATGTTTACATGTATCTGCGGGAGCAGTAACATTGAAAGAACTGTAAAGAGGTAGAATCTCCGATTTTCTAAACATGTAGCGAAAAGCCCATATCTAAAGGTGGACGTCACAAGATCTTTTAAAAATTATCAATAGGCAGAAGAGTTCAATTTTCCTTAAGTTTGCTAAATCAATCTCCATCAAGAGCCTGAAACCTGATTTATGCGTTCAGAAAGAAGCAGTTATCAGTCTCTCTTTGCACTGCTAACTGAATATTTTCACACTCTCTTTCATCTCATTACGCCTTATCGAATGTTTCCATTATGTATGATAAGGTGTTTATTGATTTTTCTTCAAAAATGAACTCTGTGCAAGTATGTTAAAATAGTTTCTGTAGATAAACTTATTCTTGACTTTGGCCTGTAATCAGATGATGAGAAGTCAACGAAGTAAACACTCGTGTTACCATTTTATTTTGCAAAACTATTGTTCTTGCTTTATTCGCATTATCTTTGTCTTGCAATCCACATATTTCTATTTCTAATGGACATCTTTCATCAAACGGGGAATGACTAGCCACAGGTAATAAGCACTTCAAACTGGCTGCATCGATTTTGGTGTGTTTTTGCACAAGCAAATGCAGAGGTTATATCGTGAAGTGATTACCTAATAATAATAATAATTTGCTTTATTCCAGAAACAGTACTAGTGGTACAGTGTGGAATTTTCAGCACATATCTACAATATTTGCATCTAATTTTATCCAACGTTTAAAATAAGTATTAAACAAACAAAAGAATAAATCTGAAGACACCAACAGCAAAAAAAACAAAACAGGATAAACACAAAATAATTATAAATGCGAAAAAGTACAAAAGTCTACCAAAGTCTAATGCAGTGTTTGTGGTGGTAGTGTAAGTAATGCTGAATAATACAACATTTTTTAAGGTGGTGACTATGGCGTTCACAACCAATGATTGTCAGTTTAATATTGCCGAAAAGTACAGAAAAATAAGAAAAAACAGCCACAAAACTGATATTACATGATGGTTAATGACAGGACAATTTCGTAATACTCATAATGCTAATAGAGTCGGAACCAGTGGATACACAATAGAAGGAATATAGTAAAGTACAAAAGAGGAAGCCAATATTAATAATTTAGGTAGCTAAGTATGTTTGAGAAGGAGTTCACTAAAGAATACAAAATAAGAGAGAAATAAAAGAGCCTAAAATTATATTATTAACAACAAAGCAAGTCATAGGTTTCACGCTTAACATTGTCTCTGTCACTTAGAACACGGGCCAAGTATGGTATCGTTGAGTTCCTGTAATTGGTTGTGCGAGCATAGATTATTTTATACTGATTTCTGGTTTTACTTGATGAGATGCAAGGAGAGAGTTAAGAATAGAGGGGGTGTTGGGGTCAGAGAGTATGGTTTTAGACCATTTCTCGCATGTATTCAGATGCCTATCAACTAAAGTAGTGACGAGCTGACTGAGTTTTACACCACTAGTCCTACTGACTACCTTCAATATCCTTCTCAGGATAGCATAGTCCTTTTTCAGTAGACCAGGAAAGACTAACAGGGAGCAGTAAAGTAGAATAGGTAAGATACAAGAGTTGACAAATTGTGAAAGTAGAGGTTGAGTGATTCCAGATTGTCTAAGTTTCTAAGTTCACGATTGAACACATCCCGAAGTGGTTGGAAAAGTTGATGTTACAGTGCCACAAAATATAATCACAAGGCATCTTGCAGACGACATCCATTATATTGACCCTGTCAAGTGAGTCACTGTTGTCAGCAAACAAACAAACTAGACGATACTTGCAATTGTGGAGGCTTTTGCAATTAGGGTTTATAAACACAAACTCTGTGTACAAAAAGAAATGATAGTCACACTGTATAATTTACTAACTGTTATTGTCATGGTCATTATTATTTCACTCCACTTTTTATTCGTACTTCTGACTTAATGGAAGCTGTCGTTTATCAGTGCCATTGCCTTATCATTATTAATATTATTAATACCAAAACTATTTGTCTCAATATCATTATGTCGCTATTCCTAATAAATTCAAGTTCTTTCGCCGATAACTGACTATTTACTAAAATGATGTAATTGAAATTTAATCAAATTTAACCTAATTTTCATCACTCAAACTCACTTATTTGTATCTATCTGAAGATGACCTGTTGTTTTCCTCTAGGTATTCAATATGGTATATTGCCTTTGAGCTTTGTATCTCCTGATGTAATTCCAGCGGTATGCATGCTCCTTTGTTTGGAGTGTTCAGCTGAAGAATTCTGCTGAAATTTGATGAATCCATTAATTTCTGTTTTACTAATCTGAGTTGCCTGTTTGAACGCAATTTTATCCATACACAAAATGTTGAAGTTAACTTTATGTTTCACATTATTCTACTAACACTAAATAAGTAGCTCAAATTTTTGAAAATCAAATTTTAATTGAGTATATGTCTACATTACCGATTCATCCAACCTAATCGACCTAAGCTTTCATTAGTGTTAATACATCAGATAGTTGATATTGTACTTTCGTAGTGCTCATTACCCGCAGCAACTGTGTTCAGAATCTTCCTCATGAACATGTGGGGTTCTAACAATTTCTTCAATGTTTGGTTGTTCCATGTGCCAGCAAGGCATTTCAACATTATATATGTCCAAACGAAGTTCACTTTTAACAGTTTGAAAAAATTTTGGCATTAGGTATATGATATTCATTATAATAAAGGTGCTTTGTACTTCCCAATGAATGAGAAACAAAACGATATTGTTTTTACTGACATTTCGCTATTTAATGCTAATAGCCTTATCAAAGTATTATTAATGTTTGATATTTCTTCTTGTTTTTCTTTCTCATTTGTTAACATTAAAGAGTGTGCTCGTCTAAGAAGACTTGAAACAATTGAAATCTTTGCGCTGATTGGGTGTGATGATTTGAAGTCTAAATATTTATTTGAGTGGGTTTTCTTCCTGAATATGGATATGCTAAACTGTCCATTTTCCTTTCTCTTAACTAGGCAGTCTAGAAATAGTAGTTCACCGACGTCTGATTCTGCTCCCGGAGTGAACTGGTTTTGGGAGATACACAGTTTATTTTCCCCAGGAATGAATTGTGTAGGCCTCGTTTTAGGAGTACAAAAGTATCATCTACATATCTCAGCTATATTTTAGGAGTGAGTATTCTTGAAAAGATATTATTTTCGCATTCATTCATGAAAACGTTGGCGACTATTGTTGAGACTGGATATATGCCGAGATTTGGTAAATTCCGGTTTAATAATACTGCTTTGATAAAGCTATCAGCATTAAATAGCGAAACGTCAGTAAAAACAATATCGTTTTGTTTTTCATTCATTGGGAAATACAAAATCTTTATTGTAATAAACCTTTCAACTTTCTTTATAATCTGTGACCCATCAAAAAATAGTAACAAAGTCTCTGAGTAGTTTCAAAACTCCCGCACTGCGTAAGATCATTTAATTCAAGTGTGCCGATCAGTAGGACGTTGATTTCATTTGAATCAAATTTAATAAATAACCATAATCATTCTGTTCAAATTTCATGTAAAATGATAACTGATTAGGAAGGAATTATCCTTCTATTCAATATTCATCTGGTTCCGATACCTTTCATTGAAATCGTTATTGTTATCATTATTCTTCATTACATGCATTCAGTGGTTAATCTCCAACGAACTTGATTCTCTCCCATCACATTCAAATCTCTCTACGACCACCAGCGAGCTTTCAATTCCCCTTAGGATTTTCTCATTCCTATCAGCTTCACACAAATACATCTGTATGAAATGTATCTAAAACTTTCACAATCAAAGTCTATTCAAGTTTGTTAACCACACCATGTCTAACGTCTAACCAAATAGTTATCATTGATGATAAATTCAGTCCTGTCTGCGACCATGTAATTGACAGGCACTTTTGTTTTGTATTGAATTTCGCTATGAGACTCAGGCAGGCACTATAGAAGCTTTCAAGTTGCTTCAATTCAAATGCGAGTTACTGAGAAAATCCAGTGAATTATTGGAATGAACGCTGAACTACTCATGAGTAGTATACTCAAATCAGGAAATAGAAACTGGATGATGGGATTTTAAATCAGTTTTGTATGATGCAATACATACATGCACTTCTGTTTGCTGATATGAACAAATAATGAAGATTTATTTGAGCAGAACAACAAGATACATTTTGTGAGTGGTATGACTAATGGTGGCAATTCACAGAACGTGGGTATATGTCACGACAATGATTTTAAAGTATTTGAATAGTCGACTTCACACAAATAGGCACAACAACTTGAGACATAATTACCCAATAAATGACAAAATTTCTATTTCTTCATGTGTTGGGCGTCTGACATTGACTTAATTGAAGAGAATATGAAAGCGCATCAGAAGTTGCGGGGCCATTTGAAATTGATTCAGAGAACGAAATAAATTTGAGATATGCTGCTTCCAGTCAGTCATGGACTAGACCAGGTTCACGATGCACCCATGGTTTTCTAATGCATATATTATGCTGCGATTTCCACCTTAGTACATCCAATTGATGTGTGGAATTATTTACCGGAAATCACGTATAAATATGACACTATCCGCCGTTGAGCACTGTTTTCATGTGAATTTCTTGCACAAGAAGTAAATAAGCATTTTGCTGCATAAGATAGCTGAGAATTCTGTTCCATGTGATGAGACATTGTTCAGAATCAAATCATATTTTTTTTGTTCACAAAGAATTTTACCATAACTGGTTACTAAGAAAACGCTTATCATGAAATTTTGTCAACTCGATGTGATTTTATTTGCTGATGTGGAAGTTCCCAAAATTGTGTTCATATGTTCACGACCAAATCACGAAAATCATTCGAAAGAGGTTGAAGAATACTTCGCAATAGTTGTTATTTATCGGTGTAGCATCTTTACATATATGCCAAAAAAGTTATTTCTTTTCTAACATTCAAGAGTGAGAAGCATGTTGATGAAATGAGAGACATTTCGAATTATATCTCTGAAAGTGATTACCTTTACACTTTACTATAGAGAGGCGCTGCATGGTCACCTAGTCTCATTTTAATGACATAATAATGTTAGCAAAAGAAACTGATCGACGAATTGAGGGAGCTTATTCAAATTGTCTCACTAAGGAGTTTGTCCACTGTGCAGTGTGTATCACAGTAAATTATGAAAGACAATCTACCGATGTTTAAGATTTAGCTTTTTTACTCCGCTTTTTTATATTTGCATTATACTCTGACTGATATTGCTGAAGCACGACAATTTTCATGAATTAGTGCGAATCAGGTCATCTGAAAACATTGTATGGTGTGATAGAAGTTTTATCTTGATTTTAGATGAACTTTCCTTCGCTACATACTCATCAGCTGATTCATGGTTCCTCTTGTTCAGATAAGGTAACAAATTAGGACACGTGATATGTTATTCATATGCGCAGTGTACGTTTTCAGAGAGAATAATTACAATAAACAGACTTAAACAGGCATAAATTCCATAGAAGAATATTTCGACTGGTGAAAGGGAAATCCACTAAGCAAAAATTTCTTGAGCACACAGTGAAATATGATGATAAGATGAAGCTCACATGATATGAATAGATTGAATAGATTGCTGGATATGATAAGCTTTACGTTTCCCTTTGCAGAAGCATAATGTAGGAGATTTTCAGTTCCATTATAGATAAGATTTCATTTTGATAAATCACACAGTGTTATACAGTACCATTAACTGATGATGTTTCGAGCACAAATTATTACCAGTCCTAGTCATGTCAAGTGAGTGACTTGATGTGATTTGAGCAGTAATTTGTGCTCGAAAGGTGGTCATCAATAAATGAATGACCAATACTTACTAATCCCATAATTTGATTACAGTAATTATTTCTGAAGTGATAGAACACTAACAGATAAGTCCAGAAGTGATCCACTGTGAACAAAAGAAAGCAATTGAGCTGGTAGGCAGTAGTTTATCCCGTATATGCTGACGTATTCATTCGATGAAACAAAAAAGAGCCATTCCTCAGCGAATAAATTATTATTATTGTATCCTTTAATTCCTACAGGAACATAGGGCTTCAGCCTCACGTCTCCATTGCGTTCGGTTCTCTGCTATAGTCTTCACCTGGCTCCATGTCTGTCCACACGTTTTCATCTCCTCTTCACATGACCTCCTCCAAGTCACCCTTGCACTGACGACCAACTCGCCGCTTCCCTTTCGGGTTCCACTCGAGCAATGGCTTGTCTAGTGATGTCACTTGATGGTTAGGCGAATAAATAATGAGTAAGTAACGACAAATTGTTAGTCCAGAAACAAGATAATGACTAGTGTAACACCACACAATAATTACAGATTACTGATGCATACGCAATTAGTAAAACCACAGAAGACTTTGAGATTATTCGTTAACTGAAATCTGCCGATGACAGAGCAGTCTCCATTAGTCTCAACTGAATAAAATATCAATAACAAACAAAAGTTGAAGAAAACGTTTGTGAAATCGTTATACTACTATCAATAGATAAGTAGCTCAAATGTTTGTAAACAAAATTGTCAGATGCAGTCACCATCGGTACTATTCATTCCATGTTATAGTCAACCTCATTATTTCTGATTGAAGTCAAAGGTTAGCATGATCTATTCGAAATGCGTCATAAAGGATTTATGGAAGCAATGATGATTCAAATGGGAGTTTTGGAAAATGTGATGCCTTAATAATACCAACCATATTGGAATACAAAACTAAAAACACACCAAGATCATCTATGTGAGCTAAAAATCTCCTGCATTATGCCTCAACATAGTAAAACGTAAAGCCAATCATATGCAGGAATATACTCATAAATGTCTGTAATTTCGTGAGCTGGTGTTTGTCTCTCAAATGTCAGAAAAATTGTAGCTTTGCACACTTACTAAAGATGATGCACCGAAGAATACCGCCAACTACGAAATACAATCTTTCAAGGCTCTTTCCAATATTTCTTGTTATTAGGTCATCAGGGTATGAAGGTAAGTAATGTCAATTATATTACGTCATCTAACTTACTGACTCAATCTTACTTTAGTTGCTGTCCAATTAACCTTGCTTCATACATGTATCACCTAATTTATTATTGCAAATTGACAAATATCAGGCGCTGAAAAATTAAACTACTAAAGAACACAATTTTCAGCGAAGACACTCATTTCAACGGATTTATTATCAAGCTGTACAATCGTATATATCTGGTTTTTAAGAAATTATATCCGGTGAGGGAATTAGGTCAAAGGTGTGAATACATGACATAATAATAGTATGAAATGCAATTGAAATATTTGCGATTATAATCATAGTTTAATGTCAAGTGGCGAAATAATTAATGTCGTATATAGAATAATAAATAAGGTGTGTAGAATTTTGGAAAATGGCACATAATTATAGGATTAGTAGACGAATATAAAATGTGACATAACATGGCGTGAAATTTGATAAGATTGTAAAAATAAAAACATAAAAATTAATAATTTTGGGTTTAGAATAACTGAGAACTCCATGGTGAGAGAAGTGATTGCATTTTCTTAGGAATTTTATTATACTTGGTTGGATATGAAAGCCAAATGCGGCAAAAACCAAGTGGACAAAGTGAAAAGCTATTTGACAACAATGCTTTTGACCAGACAATGCAATTGTGAGGGTATTATACGGGGGAACTAATTCTGTACCACTAAGTGAAGGCAACAGATGCTATATAAACACTGTTATGAAGAAGTTGAAAGACAATGAAACAACAGAATCAACCACTGATTGATTGCATGGAGTTTCTAGAAATTGTGCAATAAATAACTGGTTTAACACTGTGAAATATCAGAATACACTGTGAATGACATATTGTGGGAAACAAATCTTCATTTAGATATTTAGAATTAGATCTTCATCTATGGTTCTACTCTGATATATAAATATAAATACATATGCCAACGTGTCAAGATCATGATAATTAACAAAGAGAATTATTACACACAATGAAAGGATAGAAACGGTTACAACAAGTGAATTGCATAATGTACTATTCTGGAGAAAATGAACAGTAACTGAAGTGTCAACGAGTTTTCAAGTTGATTACGTAACAGATTATTATAGAAAAATAAAGTGATTTAGATAATTGTAATTTGTAATTAAAGATGAAGTAATCAGGAAAATAATTTGGACAATTATAATTTTTAAAATGTTTAGGAGGACGGTGGTGAAGTAGTCCTGTTTACTCATTCATGCAACGATGGCCAAGTTTAGCAAAGTGGTTGTACGAATTTCTTCTGAGCGAACAAGTTCGACGTTTTCAGGTGCATTCCCATGACTTTAACTGTATGTTGAGGATGGTTTCTTTTTTAAAGCAAAACAACGATTGGTAGGATTGCTGTTTTACCATAAACTTTATTTTCAATATCTAGGTGTGTTTAACTAGGGTTACGAATGGATCTTGTCTGTCTCTTGCTTAAGCATGTTGGATGATATTCGGAAATACGGCGATGAATCTGCCTAATTGTTTGCTCAATGTAGCTCATTCCGCAATAGCAGTCAAACTGGTAAATACACATAGAGGAGGCGAAATTAGGTAGTATTTTGGTCTAATTTCTCGAGCGTAGAATAGAGGTCTATTTTACTTTTGCAGTAACGAAACATCGTTCACAAAATATAACAGTGAATATTGATTTGCAAAGTGATAGTGAAAGTGCTGATAAAATTGTGAACCGCTGTTAATAAAATTGAGAAAGATACGTGTGTGTGTGACAAATTTTGACAGAATTGAAACTGTGTTTTTCTCGCTATTGAATCTTGAAAAACGTTTATCAAGGGCACTATAAAAGCCTGGGCGTTGAAACAACTTTGAATATCATGACAGAAAGACAGTTTATGAATGAGACATGACAAATTTGATTTTGTTTTTCTGCTGTTTTATATTTTCATCTTTTAACTTTTTTGTCTATTTTACTTATCTAAAGTATTGAACTGCGATAAGATTTAACTTTAATTCAGAATTTCTTTATTTTGGTTATCTTATAGTTTGACTCAGTCCGATTGCTCTAGGTAGTGGTCGACTGAAACTTTACCAGCTTTTTATGAAATGCGTTGCTTTTCTCAGTAAAACTTACTGGTAAATATTCTGCTACTCTGGATACACTCTAGTGACTGAATGAATAGAGCAGAAAGTTTTTTCTCCATACTGTTCTCACCTTTTACAAAAGCTCTGTTTTGTTTATATTTTATCCTCGTTAACATATAAGACTCCAAATAAATCAAGATATAGTATTCCTGCTCGTTACTACACCCAGATTATTTTGAACAGAGGAGAAACAAGAAACTGAGGAAGCTAATACACACCATTTCATTATGTTGGCCATTTTCAACTGAGATACCACCAAGAACGATTTCAATATAAAAATTACTAAATATTCATACACATTTGATGTTGATGAACAACGTGAGCATGAGGGCCATTAATACATGGTATAGTAAAAGCTGTTAGTAGGTTTGTTAGTAAATGCAGAAATAATTGTTAGAATGTTATAGAAGCACCGATTATGAATTCAAAGTTATATCTAGTGGAGCAGAAACCGGTCTTCCTAAAACTGGTTCCACCTGAAACAATTCAAGGTTTAAAAAAACTGCGTTTTGTATTACTTGTAAATGTAACCATCGATTTACGTGCACATGCGTTCTGTTGCACGGCAAGACGCAAAGAAAAGAGGATTTCTGACTGCCTATTTGATCAAATAAGTCCAGGAACTTAACTCTAAGTTCCTATTATTTGCGAAGACACTCGGAATCGACTATTACTATGAACGATTATCAACTTTAACTCCAAAACACAAGGACTTGTAATAAGTTGTGTTGCTCGAAAATTAAAATCGATATTGGTACAAAGTCTATAAACAAATGTTTTACAAGGAAAGTACTATACTTTTATTCTTATTCTTTCGTCTTCTTCCAACTTGTAAACGAATGAATTATTCGTGCCTTCGAGTTGCCACCAATGGCGACCAAGGCCAATGAACCAGCGTTCAACGTTCACATTCATTTACAACATGCCTATGAACTTGTGAGTGAACGGCACGAAAGTGTTCAGCAGCGTGACTGGTTGACACCTGAAAGATAGTGGTCAATAAAGATATGTCTCAAATTTATTTGATTTGAATGAAGTTCAAGGTGATTCCTGTTTCCTGCATACCGCTGCAGTTGCAGTCATGAGACGGTTCAAATAATTATTGTCCCTTTCCAGCATGCAGTTCAGTCGCATGGTATTAATCCCTAACTCCACAATTATTAAGCTAAAAATGTGAATATTTCAATCTACTGATGGGTGTTTTGATAGCAAGCATTTCATTGTCACAATAAATGTTAAAGATATAGAAATATATTTAGCAATACTTCGTAGTTGAGAATTAAAGGAAATACGATCCCTGTTATTGTTATGACATATACATACCTGTTCAATTCCAAGTGTTTCTGACTTTTTGTGGCAGACGGATAGAGAAACCAATGAGACATCCATGAATGCACTGAAATGTTCATGTTATTTTTTCTACAATTTGTGGCATCTCGTTTTCAGTCAGCTATTAGGCAGTGAACGTTATTCAATTCCTCGTCTAAATGCTAAAATATGATAGGCATCAACTGGCCAACCATCCTACCAGATATCACGAAATTTAAATATCAATACTGAAGCTGTGATCATTGAAATGATTATCAATCAACCGCATCAGTTCGTTATAAGACACCTACAACAGGAATGGGAAAATTACTGATAAATAAAGTAAAATTGCTAAAGCTTACATAAATGCAAATTAACTTAGCAAGAATGTGTTGAGCACACTGTGAAATATGGTGATAACAGGGAGCCCACATGAGTTTTAATTTATTTATGCTCGGTTGTTCACTGTCACATGTTTCGAGTAACATTTCATGGCAGTTCTCATTCAGTTGGTTATAATTAAGATAGTGCATTTTGGTGTTTTTACAATTTAATCTCAAAACCATTTAAACAAATTAATCCGGCTTATTCAGGGTGTGAAAATGCAAACTGTAAACACAGTTTAGAAAGCGAATGGGATTTCAGGTGTTCCTTCATTAAATAAGGAGAAAATGACCGAATATTGCTTCTCAGGATATTCTGAAAATCTCTTGAGCTCTGTGGTATTCACAATATGACACCCTATACTGCTTGTTATGAGTATTTTACGGAGTGAACATGCACAGATTAGACGATTGTAAAGAGTTAGACAGTTACCCGCGTATTTGTATTTTCAATAATTTAGAAATTAAAGTTCAAAAGCTGTTACTCCACAACAGCACATCCAAGAGGTTTTCAGGTAACTGGTGAATGAAATAGATTTTCCCGAACAGTTTCCTCTGAGGAATGGAAGAGTCACTTCGATGAACAAAATAACATAATCAATGTAGTTTACCTGATGTCTTGATAACTGCCTCAGAGGAATTCATTCGGACTGTGGACAATTGAAACGTCTCCTCTTATGCCCAGACGTACTTTAAATGGATCTTTAAATTTCCTCAACTTTATTCCGATTAAATGTGTCAGTCTGATTTATCCAAGCTTCAAGTTTGGAAAACTTGGTGTCTCATACATCTATTCATTCAAACTGGCAGCAGCGAAGTTAAGAGGTCCCATGAATTATTCTGTAAGTGGAACACTAGGCGGTTCGATTCCTACTAGTGATTACGATGAAGCGAAGAGAGCTATGACTTCCAATCTCGGCCGTTCGTTCTGCATATAAGGTATAACTACTAAAGTCAACGGAAGTGATAATTATTCGTTGCTGACCACTAGTGTTTATCAGTATGAGTAGTTTCGCCAAATTTCACTCACTGCATCCTCTTCTCATTCGCATTTAGGCATGATTACTTCTGATACGCTGACGAATGAGAAAGGTTAAAAGGATATCATAGGCAGAAGTGTAAATTGTTAATGGACCAATACATCTTGTGTGGTGTAACATAGTATCTGCAAGTGATAGAGTATTACTTTAGAGTTAAACTCGAAGTAGATTAAATCACTGACCGACTGCAGTTTGGTTTGGGCATGCTTTGAATATACTGAATATATATTCAGCATGATTCGCAGTGAGTGTATATACATGACAAATTCTGGTCAGGTGAATCAGGACATCTACACTATCTGAATTATGAAGTGAAGTGCCAGGTTGTTCCTTGGAATCAACTTGGTAGACATATGAAGATATGAAGCGCGCTTCGTTGTTATCTGTTTTGAAGAGTACTGCAATGAATGTCAATGTGATAGAAGTTAATACTTCATGCTAAATACATCATAAATCTTGTTATTTTCTATACAAACAGATCCTTCAAATAGTTTGAACAAGTTGAGAACAAGGAAATATTCGCAGGATTATAAGATCTCATGTCTTTCAGACACAAATAATCTATTAAAGACTATGATAATTAAGTGAGCATTTCAGCCATCTTATCAACCAACACCCTTTTCCCTGGACTGCATATCATTGTTCTCACACTCACAGTTCTGCTCTTCACTTAGTCTTTATTATTTGTCTTTGATTTTGATTTAATCGTAATTTTATAACTTCTATTCGTTGTTGTGTGATAGTATTAAAAATAGGTCTACTGAGATTTTGTTTAAATAGCGATTTAACGACGTCTTAGTCTTGAACTATCTGTGTTAAACACACCTATCTCGTCTGCCTCCTGCAGAAAGACATTTGATCCATCATTGGCAGGTGTATTCTTATTAATTGATATAAAATTTCATCAGCAACTGATTTCACTCTGTACATGAGACGACGCTGCCAAAAAGCATTAGCAACGAGCAATCCTGGAAACGAATCGACTCAGGATCTATGGCCCGATAAGCTACCGAAGAAAACAGAGAGGATGAGATACACACTGAGGAGACCAGTGAGCGAGTTCACACCCAATAAAATTGTCTCCGTGAATTCCTTCGTGTAGAAAATGAGAAAACGGTTATTTCATGCCTAATGATAAACTCAAAATAACTGATACGTTGTTAATTTAATTCTAATTTATCCAATCAGTTTCACTTATTTCGTCAAAGCAATTGTCGTCAACCACTATCACTTCTCAGTGTCACTGGTTTAGTTCCAACCAATGAAAAACTCCATCAAGATTTGTAAATGACGTTTATTTCACTTAGGCATAATTAAAACAAACAAAATTTAACCTTTAAATGAAAATTCAAAATGTTTCCAGAAGTTGAGTGAACAACCGTTATTGAACATGAAAGTCGGAAGTTAGTATTTAAGAAAAACATTAAAAAATTTAATGACGATGAATCACAAACATAGTCAGGAAAAGATTATTAATTGTTTTTGTAGTCTCAACAGAATTCATCTCCGCCATCTGGAAAACACAAGCGAATATTTGGAAAGTAAGAGGATATACGTGATATACATGACTGGGTTGATAATTATACAGAAATGGATATCATAATACATAAATTCAGACAAACTTGTTGAATAAAGATAATTCTACTGGGAACGTTTCTCCATAGCATCGGAATTAGGTGAGTGAGGCTTATATCAGGGATTGTTGATGTCCTACCAGATGATTAGTGAAGTGAGCACTGAAGCTTTCTCCCACCGTGTTAATGAGATGCTCAGGATGGCACATTAAGTACGAGAAAAAGCAATCACATTTAACGCTAATAGTGAGCGAAAATTCCTTTTGTTTGACGAATGAACTGCCTGAAGCTTGAGGTATATCTTGATGATGAGCGGTAACAAGCATGAAACCAAATTCATCAATGCAGTTCTACTCACAAGCTAAAGTTCATATCAAGTATAATTATAATATGGGGAGAAAACAAAAGTTATACAGTGACGCCAACTGTGAAATTCGTTGCGATCATGGCTCACTGAAAGTTGATGCTCACTAATATTTCTCAAAGCTACTTTTGTCATATATAAAAGTGATTATATTCGGGTCGTGGCATAATTAAGGGGACACGGGTGAAAGTTTGGTGATGAGGGAGGAAATCAATGATCCAATCCACACTTAGCTTATCCAGTGGTGAACACACTTCAACCACGTTTTTCATTCGGATTTTTTACATTGGGGAAATTAAAATTCAGTGATATAATTTTCAAACGGATTTGTTGCAATTTCACACTTCTTCTTTCATTTATTTTAAACCTTATTCTCTGAATACCACCTAAAATTTTGTGACAGGTAGACGAAGAAAAAAGTGAGGGAACTAAGAAGACCCATATTCTATAATCCACAATGATTGTCACCGACTGTGTGGTCAGCAGACAAGTACTCAAAGTTATTTTCACCTTGTTATGCATATCAAAACTACAAGACAAATTGTTACTTTTTTATTGTCCAAATAGTTTTGATGAAATTCGTGTGCAAATAGTGAATCTGACATTAACAAATTGATGACCAACCTACCATATCAGTCTCCATTGAGTCCAACTCGACAAATTATATCTGGAAATGGAGACTATGGCTCAGTACATCGTAATTATATGCAAGAGTGTTTGACGTGTTGAAGCTGACAGTGATTCGACGCTCTCTGATAATGACATCTGGGGCACTATATGAAAAATATAACTCACAACCAGATGCTAACATGTATCTTTGTTTATCTTTACTTGCCTGTTAAACATTTACTGATTAGACCAGAATATTCGCATCATTCGCCGTCATTTTGTCTTTGCTCATCTCATCTCATCATTCAGATCGAAACTGCCATCATTGATTGATATGTATACATATATATATGTACCCAATTTTTTGGAAAAACATTTCGACTCATTCTCTGTCTTGAAACTTTTATCAAGGGATTTACAATCAATAAAAGTGAGGTGCTGTGGATCACTGGATGAGTTTTCAGTCTAGTACCCTTATGAGATGTGTATTCCTGGTGTTATCGTTCAACTCATAATTTGCCTAGTGGTGATGCTAACTAGTTAGGAAGCTCATAAACTCTTTTGATTATAAATCAAGCTTGGATTTGTGCAGAATAACAAGACTTGTTTTTCTACCTTAACGCCACTAAATAATGCACCAGGAGATTCGATTTCACTCATCCAGTGAATCGACCAAGAATCACTCAGATTCAGTTTTTTGAGTTGAAGTGCACAAGGTAAGATGCTTATATTATCAACTCTAAAATTTACTTCTTTTCATGAGATGTAAATTAGGAATTATCCTTCTTAAACTGTCTCATTTGTTAATATGACTATACTGGAGATCTTAGAATAAGTTAGTTAGGAAGTATTGGAAGAGACCTGTTTACATTTTTATATTGAAAGTAGGATTTCGAGTTCTTAAATTTTAAGTTCAATTCCATTTGACCTGATGAGGGCTTAGATATCAGTTTTCAGACGAATGATTTCATTCTTATGAGAATTCGGATATGGTTGCTTCATTCGGTTATACAGAATGTGCGTACTTGTGGAAAATGCTACTTAAACCGTCCAAAAGGTATTGTTATCGTATTTTGGGAAAGTTAAGCTATTTCATCTCATGTATTCAGTTTGCAAATCCTAAATAATACGTGATTCCGTTTTAAGTCATTTCACAGTAAAGCGATATAATTTACTGTGTGATAAATTCAAAATAAAGCAATTACTATTGTAGAAGGAAGTAAAGCCATTTCGAAGCACTAGGTATATCTAAAAAGCAATGATACACTTCCTGTACTCATATATTAGTGCTGCAAACATACTGAGAAGCTGTACGTCTTTATTTATGTCACAGCATAAGTGAAGTAAGTGGAACCGAACTTACCCTCCCAACCCTCAGGTTGAATTGTAACTACATGTTTGCAAAGGAATAAATTAAATGCATTTACTGACTTTATTTCTCCAAAGTGGATTTCACTTTTAAAATGTGATGTGTTCATGCAATATACTTCGAAAAACTGATTACAAAAACTGAATGTTAAATAATCAAAATTAACAGTATGGGTCATGGAATCACTTGCATTAATTTGATACATGCCACATTATGTGTTCAGAATGACGACAGACTTGAACCTTTGCCTACTATGGTCTCCTGATCTATGACAACATGATTAACTTTTATTAATTACTCCCATTTGATAAATCACGTTCGGTATCAACCATCAGTTAAAAATTGTAGACATGCATTTCTAGGGGACGATAATAATTTCCCGCAGAAACCAAAGGTGGGCTGATATTTGTAGAAGTAGAATTGTCCAGAGTGCTGTGACACAAACGCCTACACACAAGAAGCAATGGGTACTGATAAATGTCAGTAATTATTTATTATAATCGTGGAAGGACCTCTTCAGATACTCAATAAAATTTTGTCACTTTCTTGACACCATTCCTGAATTTGCTGCATAATTTAAATTGATTGATAGTATGACTTATCTAGTGTCAACTAAGTAGTTACAACCACAAATATCAACCTGTCTGTAACATGTTAGTGTTAGTTTGATGATATCATATTACGTTAGTTGTTTAGTATGTTTACCATTATTTTATTTCTGCCATACAGAATTCTCACTTCACAAGGGAAGAAAATGAAGTTTGTTTCACTGTTCTCTTAGTGACATCACTGTGTAGATGAAACGTTAATGTGTGAAGTAAGCAGCCAATTGACACTTCACTCACTTGTCTTTGGAAGTTCCGCCTTCACTTTAATAGGATAATGCATTGTTGATTTGTGTGAAATGCGGAAAAATAAATTCACAACTGATAATTTACTATAATTTTTACGCAAACGTGAAAGCCACAAGTAAACGTTTGAAAAATCTTAACGCATTTTGTAGAAAGTCATCGAAAGTTTAGAAGAAGATGAACAGTCAGCTGATTACGTAGGAAAGTAACATCAATGGTTACTGCAGACATAATTTTTTCTTATCTGTGTGAACAATGAGTTCTTCGAATATGCTTGTTACCATTGTATAATAGAAGTAGAAAGTTATAACGCCGTTGCAATATTCTACATATTCCTCCAAAATAACGGCATGCATTTTGCATCCAATGTGAATATAAAAGTACAACAGCCGAACATTGATGAAGCTGAAATATGTCACACGTAGCACACAACCGAGGAGCGTTGTTCATTCTGCAAACTGACTTAATTACATCTAGGGTATTTTCTGCTTAGTTTGAGATAAGTAAATAGTTTTCTGTGGAATTTGTTACTGTAAATAATATTCTGAGAGTCTTTCAATGAGCTACATGTAGCGGACATCGTTAAACACCTTAATTATCCCTATTTGGAAATCTGAGGAAAGCGAAGAATAGGAATCAAATTACCCAGCACTGACTTACACTCATAAACTGAAATGATGTTTTGTATTACGAAAACCGGAAGATAGCGTAATTCAGGTGGATGAAGAAAACACAGCTGCATAAATTTCATACGAAATAAGGCATCACTTCGTTCACAGATTGAGAAATTTGGCATAAGTCACTGTACGCTAGCATCTTCGTTCATCATGATGAAGAAGTAGATATCATGTGGAACATCCATTGGAAGGTGATCAGATGTCTTGAGCAGATCAGTTGGAAAGACTAAGGAAATTATTCTGGTATTGAATGTCGTAATCTTTAGAGAATAAACGAGTCATAGTGCTTGTTAGCCTTTTGTCACTTCCTTAATGACAGTAATTCAGCATGTAAAGTAACCTTATGATTGTGTCATTGATCAAATACGACTTAAATTCTTATATTCACCATCCGGACTTGCTCTACAATAGATTGCGTTAGTATGATGGTGAAACGTAAAATCCAGTTTGTGTTGGCAGACAGAAAGGATTAAAGAAGACTGAGAAGGTTCGACCGAAAAAGCCATCAAACGGGAGAGGACGTAAACCGAAATAAGCAAAATTAGCACGGAGTCTGATCTGTGAAGTTGTTCATTTCGCTCCTTCTGTAAAGCGAATGTGTGAATTGCTGAAGAAAGGTAGGGAAAAAGAGCTCTTAAATTTGCTAAGCGAGTAATTGGAGGTTAAAGAAGAGTCAAGAGAAAATATGAAGAAATGATGTGCATTGGTAAGTCAGTGAGAATGAAATGAATTGGTTTATACGTTTCAAAGTAAAGAAATGGCGCAGGTGGTTCAGCGGTAGAATAATCGCTAATCACGCATTTGGTCCGGGTTTCAATCTCCGGCCAGAGACGCACTCTTTCACCTCGCTAAGCCAGTAAAATGACTGGTAAATAGGGAAGGCTGGGCATGCGGCTAACATCCCCATCCTGTCAAAGTAAACACCACTGCTACCGAAATTGAAAACTCCCAGTTGAAGCCCTATGTTCCACTAGGAGTGTAAAGGAATAAAACAATTCACCATCAGGATTTTTTGCCACCTTGACGGAACGTAGAATTCCACTAAACGTCGCAGAAGTATTTAGGACATTTTCCCACAGATGTACATTTCGGAACTGTTCATCATTGAATTAGCTTCAAGATATTAATATGTTACATGATAATACGTTCTTAGCTGTCGAAATTAAGATAAGCGTTCAGTTTAAAATTAATTGACATATTACAGAAAAAGGTTTTACATACATGCTTCGGCTAAAAAATAAGAAACATTTGTTACAATGTCTGTAGTCCACTGAAAGTCATTATTAACCGCGGGAGTGTAACAGATAGTCACTTTCAACATCCAGAGCTGACAAGACAATGCGTAAACTATATAACAAATAACGTGTGTTTACTGAAAAATGAGGTGGAAATTCATCTATTGGGCAACATTTATTTTACTCTGAAAACGTTTTTATGAATCAAAGTCGAATGTCAACTCATGGCATTGGCTATTACATTAACTACATTTCCCGCATGACTAGTCACAAAATGTTGAGATGTGAATGAATTGAATAACAGACATTAAAGCGAAAAGCCTCTTTGATAAATGTTCTATTGAAATTTGTAACACTTAGCTAGTGAAAACAAATTTGCTGGCTAAGAAAGATGGTAGCATCACCTACACACCAATACACATCAATGAAACAAAGGCCGAATCAGATACATGGTGTGTAAAACGTGACAGCCTGGATACACAATTGCGGTTTGAGATAAACCACTTTCTGAATGAAAGCTAAAACTTTGTCAGACATTCTTTCCTCTACTCAATATTACTCTTGTCAGAGAATACCATGTCCATCTTTTGCAAAATAAGTCCAGGTAAGACAGTATCTAGTTTTATTGCAGTTAATATTTACTATCTGCATCATGGTTGTTTTGATATGTATCATGAAGGTGTATCACATCATAAATCACTGTTTAAAACATCAGAGTTTCAAAATGTTAACACACTTAGTTCTTCTGAAATAGTGCACAGAGTTCAAAGAAAAGAGTAGTCAAAAACCAAAGTCAAATAGAAAAAAATTGTAAAAGAATACCATGAAAGCACAACAGCTATATGATTAATGAAGTGCAGTCATCCATAGGTGATGCGATTTAATTGTGCAATAAAATCTGGATCCTAATAAATAAAATGCATTGCTTCAGAGAACGTAATAATTATTCCGCATTGAAAAAGAGAATCGGGGAAATATAAGTACAATTGATAGATTTCGAAAGAAAACCTTTTATCGAGAACGTGTTGTGTTTTCTATTCTATTTCTTAAAATGAATTTCAGTCAGAAGATAAATCACAGAAAGAGTTGATTTAGGAGAAACTTGCCAAGAAATAGCTTGTAATGTCTCCGAAACTGGATACCAGTAGAGAGATTTAGACACCTTAAATGATCGCGACACTCTGTATCAGAGAGCTGAAGGCAATTCATAACTACATACATGATTGACTGGCGATCATTAGTAATTGATAAAGAACATTAATCCTACTTACTTCACAGTTTACACAAGAATATCATTGCCGTTGAATTATACTGAACTATATGAATAAATGGCGTTACTCGATATCCATGAATTTTATAACGTGCCAGTGTAAATGTCTCATCTTTCTGACAAAATCACTTACCATAATGAGGATAAATTCAGTGGTTTGTATTCCGCATCTCAATGAAAATGATGGGATCAATGATTGATAACTTGATTAGTGGTTATATGAAAGAATTAGGATGTGAAGAAATAGGTATGTATGATTTCAGTGTTGAGAAATATATTGACATCATCCTTTAAATTAATGTCGAAAATAATTTATCTGATAATCAATAACTAACCTTTAAAAACTAGAAGTCGTAAAAACTTTGTCGATGAATGAGAGCATCCATTGAATATTAACAACAACAATAAATATATTTTGTGACAATATACCAGTTAGAACTACTAATTATCTATGTTATACCTTAGTTTACCCATTTCACCGTCTTTCGAATTCGGCTACTTATTATACACATCAATCATTATTCTGATAATAATACTTAATGTTATTTGCTGCTTGATTGAAGACGATTTTCCAAATATGCCGACCATAATTTCACATGTTCATGAGTGTTGAGTGGATGAAATATCATAAAACCCACAAGTTTTTGAGAGCGATTCGACTGACGTAAATTCACACACTAAGAGAAACCACAAATTCAGTTACATTTCTAAACTGTCATTTTGAAAAAAGCGTAAATTAAATTAAAATTTCCAAAACTATAACATTCGATAAAAGACCGAAAATACGGAGTCTCTCATGATATAGAAGAGATCAGAAATAATTTTTAATGATACCTACAACCTCAGTTAATTAATATGTTGATAATGTAAAAATGAAAATGTACAGAAATGATAATAAATAACGAGACATTTGTGTTATATTCTGTATCAGCATGAAAATGATGAAATCAGTGTTCGACAACTTGATCAATTGTTGTGTTGAAAGAATTATAAGATAAGATATGAACCGCTATAATGATCTCGTTGTTATGCAATAGATATGTAATATCATCTAAATTATTGTTATATAATTTGTGAGATAATGAATAACTGACTTTTACGATCTAGAATAGGCAAAATATTTCCACATTAATCAGAGCTTCATATGAACAGTTTCAGAATCGTGATCCAGATTTTGAAACAGGATGTTCACATATTCCTTATATCCCCCTCACACGCTTTTATAAATTTCAATTTGTTGTTTGTCAGTCTATCTGTTACATAACTTTTGTTGATGCATGTAAAATGTATTCGATAATGATCTTACGTTCTAAACTCCCATACCCTTTCCCAACTTATCTATTTGTTACTGACCTGTGGAACATTGTGACTGCTTAATTAGTGGATGTGCCAGTAAAATTCATAGAATCCTTCACTGGTACAGTGCACAACTCGAGATAAAAATTGATAGACCTTTAAGGTTGTAGTGAAATATAACGATTAGTTTATATGTAATTACAATGATTTTTCATCAAAGAAATATTCTTTTTCAACTACTTCACTTTGAAGATCTACAGTCAGCCGCATAAAATAAACGTTTGATACATTTACGTAAACGAATTTTAGTCACTTCAGCTTTAATGCCACCTTTGAACGGCAAGCTCATAAACAGTGTCTTCGGTAGCACTGTGATTTGGCTGGGGACGGCTTTCTTTTTGGTGTTTCTGTCAATTAATCTTCCAGGATTTCCATTACTTAAGATAGCTATGCGTTTTTGGATAACAGAAGGAAACGGCTGCTTCCGGTTAAGCACAATTCACTTATTAGTGACAGAAAGCAATCAGAGTTATGTACATGTATTTATATAAATATTCTAAGAGACGTTCTTTACAGAAACGCAGTGGATACAATCCAGCACGAGTAAACGCTATACTGTCACTGTAAATGCACTAAATTAAAAACATTCAGTGACAATGACAATAGTCCGTAAGATGAAGACAATATACTGGCTTGAAGGACTATTAATTAATGCGACTGCCTAAATCACCTGTTTTAACGTCTTTTAAATATTTTCACTGATTATGTCAATGCATTGTTATTCTGTTAGTAAAATGTAATGTCATTTTATGCCTGATTGCAGATGATTTTTGATTAACACTAACCATGATTTTACATGTTCTTGAATAAACACTTGAAGGCGGATGACTAATTCGAAATACTGGAAATATAGACGAGAAATGTGACTGATATACATGTATACACTAAGAGAACACACAATTTCATTTGCATTTACAAACTGTCAGTTTTAAGTAGGCTGACTGAATGAAAATTTCCGAAATTATTATTTTCAAATTCAGTCACTTTTGGTACAGAAAAGAAGAGAATTAATTTCAAGTGATACTTACAGCCTGAATAAGTTAATATGCCCGGAATACAAAATGAAAATATGTAGACATAAATCAAACAACGAGACGACTGAATATAATGAAAATAAACCTTCAACTATGCCGGATTTCAAACGTGAGAAGAGGACAATCTCGCAGTATATGAACTAATATCAATTAGATCATAAATCATAAATCTGTTAGAATGAATATGACAGTGTGAGTACCAAAAAAACTGATGGATAAATACCAAGAAATCCTGAGAAACATCCGATAAACAAGTCAATATAGAATATTCACAATCTTCTATTTGGAGATACCAGTCAGCAGAATATTACCAAGCGTAGACACAGTCACTATCAAGTTGGTATAATTGAATAAATTAGCAAATAGAGGATTGAAGCGCTCCCCTCTTTCTGCAATTTGGAGTGTACATCATGTACGGAAGTTATCATAGTTTACGTGGCGAAATGGGAGCGAAATTGCATGCAGCTTTCTTTTGTCATTGCAATCTATCATCGATGTTCGTGGATGCTGTTGAATATCTCATTTGAAGAGATTTAATCAGATTACTTGACTTCCTTTATTCCCACATATTTTGAGAATTAGGTTTAATGTTTGCTGATGCATGACTCCTTCTCTTGTGTTGGTAGTTACATAAGGCCAATCTTTGTTCTAATAGAGTGACGGACTAGTGCTTATTTTACTCTGAAAATATGAAATCTTTCAGTTAAACAAAGAGTGTATCAGCCTCATATTGCCGAGATTCATAGCTACACAGTGCCTTTGACTGCAACGTATTTGTGTAATGGACCTACTGGGAATGGAATCAATTTATTCATTACTCTCTTCACAATTATTTCGCATAAATTAGTCAAAAACTACTGAACAATACTTGTTGTGGAATAAAATGCGTTTAATTTCAAGTGACACTCACCCGCTAAAAGATTCAACCGTGCAGAAGAAATTATTCAAAACGGAAGAAATGACACGCATAACTGAATTCATAAGAAAATAATCAGAGTAGAAAAGACTGAGATAAAGAGACAAGTTTTGAATAATACATGTAAACGTGTCCAGTGAAATAGTAAGCAGATAAAAATTAATGTATCTAAATATATATATGTATCATATTTTTTGAAAGTTGAATGCGCAAAGAAACTCAAACCTTGTTTATGAACTGTCTTCTGGTGCAGAACCATTGAAAAATGAAGTTATTTGATGATGAAAGTTGAAATCAGTCGATTACTATGAAAATAAAATTCATTCATTCGATCACTATTTCATTCATACATCTTCCATCCATTTTCATTTCTTACCCATGTTGGTTATACGGATAATCTTGTGGATATTTTCCTGTATATCTGTGAACTTTTCCGTTTTTGAAGCTTGATTTGGCCTTTGTATGTATATGACCCAATGAATGAAGCTTTCATATATACATATATGTTTATATATATCCATGTGCCTCGCTAGATTTATATTAAGGCATGTCACCGACAAATGACATTAGCGAAAATATACAAATCTGACCAGCTAAACAAAATTTCATTAATTATTTGAGTGACAGATCTATAAACACATATTGTTCTTCGTACATAAAAATAAAGATGTCAAAACAGGATGTTACTCACTGTGTGGATCTGAATGAGATATGTCACTGAAAATTAATATCCACACTGCAAGTCAAATATTGCGCCCTACGAAATGATTATACTATTGGCATAGTTACATTCGTCCGGTGATTTGATCACCAATCGAAAATTAATGTTAATCTATTTATTTTATGTATTTCTTTACGTTCCCAGTGGAACAGAGGGCGTCAAGCTAGATCTGTGAAGTTTCAGCAGCAGTGGTATTTTTTTCTTATGGTATGAGGTTGTTAATCCATGCCCCAAACTTCCCTCTTTGTCAGTCTTATTACTGGCTCAACATGGTAACGAAGTGCGTCTGTGGCCGGAGGTTGAACACTGAACCACTTGCATGGTTGTTTGGTGAACATTCTCCCCCTGTGCCACCGACGTAAGAGAATTCATATATATGCAATTAATACATATGTTAAGGCACAATTCAATAGAAATTATTCCTCTCATCAGTTGAATTGACTGTAAAAAGTAAAGTACGTTTGTAATATCATCCAAAGATTAATAGTCTTTCACCACGAGAAACGTGGAATGATTGGATGAGTGTGGATTAATTTCATGTGCCCACCATATTTTCAATGCTCCTCTGTACTTCTTTGCATAAAATTCTTCTTTGCTCTATTTCGATATATAAATGCACATTGTTTCGAATTTATGTCCACTTTTTAATGTGACTATTGAGGAATGTACAGGATCTTTCAAACCTAAATATAATTCGCTTTATATCTTTTTGTGCGATAAGAAAAACCACATATGTGCTACTCTCAGCTATGATAATTTGATCAGTTGATGCAATTAATACAGAATACAGATTATCCTGAATTACAACTTCTTCTAAGGTTATTTAACTATTTTCATTATTGTTCCTTTAGGTTCTCAGTGGAGACAGGTATTCAAAATCTCAACTCCACTTCCCCATGTGGACTCCGATCCCCTTTTGCCGGCAACACGACTGCCAATAGCCTCTCATCTCCTCCAACTAACACGATCCCCTCCATGTCACCTTCGAACATAAGTCCAACTTATCATTTCCCATTCGGGTTCTAATCAAGAGATGGACTGGCGCACGATGACATTCAACAGTCTCTTCAGCGTGTTTCCAACTCACCTTGATTTTCCTCAGACTGCTTTTTCAACAATAGGTTCATGATTGTTTTGTTCCTAGAGTCGCTTGCTGCTGTCTCCTTCCGACTATCCATCTTATTTTCATTATGTAGACGGTCTGTGCAGCTGTTGATGAAAGTCTCCTGCAGTCTGTTGTAAATACGTTTCGTGACGCACCGCTTTTCTTATGATCCATATAAAATAACTGACTTTACACTGGTGTGGCGAATCCATATGTTTTTGTTTATGTTAAGAAGAGCGAATTTCCAAACTGAATTAGGAGTCATGTATGTCTCAAAAGCTTTCCAGATTCTGGTCGCCTTTGACATCGTCATCCATGCTGTCGCGTGCAGCTGAAATGATGCTTCCTGGACAAGTGAAGGACGTGTGTTCTCTCAAATTCATTCCGTTCATAGTGACCGTTGATTGTTGTCGGTTGGTTGTTCTCATCATCTCTGTCTTCTCTATGTTCACTTGAAGTCCGAACTTTGCCACTTCTTTCGCCAGTTTGTTGGCCTCAGTTTACTAGTGCTTTAAATTACACACAATAATACACCGTTTTGCGTACGATATATTTTGTACAACTTTTAATACTTGATATGGGATTATTTTGCACTCTAAAATGCTAAAATAATCAATTTTATATTTGGAAATAAAAACGTTACATTACAAACACAAAAGTTTTATTACTCTATGAATCCCTATGTATTCTCCTCAAAGAATCTTAACTGACCAACAGCAAGAATTGTCGCACACATGATATATGAATCACAGGATTTATATTTATTGAATGGTACTTACCCACTGAAAAAATCCGTTCATTATTTGAAAATATCGAAAACAGCGTAATAAATAATTGATTGTCAAAAGTTATTGAATTATCTAATGAATTAAGGAATTTCCGAATTTATATATAAAAAATGCTGAATACTATTATTGTACAATTTAAGGCATATAACAAACAAATTGATAAGGGATATTTACACCCGTTCTGCGGCCAGTGTCTCGTCAGCAGAGCATTTTAAAACATACGAACCGTAACCATTCAGTTTATTCTAATTAATCAATAACAAACAGAAGACTGAAACGCATCAGGCTTCCTTTACATTTAAAATACCGTCGGTCTTCACAGATGAAACATTCAGTGAAACTTTACTCGTTCGATATTAACCCCTGGGAGAGTTTGACTTCAGGTTTCATTTGTAACAGTCAAATTTTTGCATGTTGATTTTGATGTCTGTGAAGGAAGTTGTTCAACTGTTTCAATGCACTGACAATTCAACTGTAGTCGAAATTCTGAAGGTTAGCCTATAGAAAAATTGTTAAGTTCTCCATCTCATTTCTCGCTAATTATTTCAAACACGACAAACAAATAGTAGAAAGGGTTGATTTACCGAACAACAGCCACCACAGGGTACTATACGGATTTCAGGAACTGTGGATCACTAGACAGTTACAGAAACCTCAGCTGTTCGCAATGCTGCATATTTTAAGAGGTGAATAGAAATCTTGATTAGTTTTTGCTACGTTCACCAGCCTCATCGCTGCAGAATGAATGTCAGACCCTCTTACTCTACAAATTACGTGAGAAAATCCCTGATATTATGTTATACTAAACTGTATGAATAAATGATGTGACTTGAATACGCATCATTTGGTTAACTTGCTAGTATAAACTCATCTTTCTTCTACCAGCATCACTTATAATCACGAGAATGACTTCAGTGTTCTTGTATTCTTCATCATCGTGAATATGCCTAAAGCAATATTCAACAACTTGATCAGTGGTTTTGTGGAGGGAATTAGTATAAGAAGGATTCCATATGAACCACTATACGTATCACGTGAAGAGTCTTTGAATACGCCTTGGTTATCATTGACTCTCTAACTGATATCAATCCGTGGTCAAAGAATAAATCTTTTCCTTACCGACTCCAGAAAATTCAAACCTTATCCAATTTCTAAAGCTTTCTTTCTTTTACCATTTTTCTGTTCTCCTTATTGTAAGTTGGTTCTCAATAATTTCACGTCTTGTTTAAGTTAACGGAAACCACTCTGTCGTTATTGTTATTTAAATAGCCCTTGTTTTGAAATAAACTCACGTACTGATGAAGTGACATTATAAGCGAAAAATATTGCGAACACAGGTGAGGAGTTGGTGATAGCGGATTGAATGAATTAACTATCTGTTTGCAAATCGATTTCAAATACAGAACCAGTGAAATCTGTGGGTACTGTTCAACGTTTTCGTTCTCTTGTGGAAATCTCCACGAAAATACACTCTTGAGAACATCAAGGTTCGTACTCGCCTTCCAAAATGAAAGGACTCTGTTTGATGATCAGTGAAGTGCTATGTGCGTATTGTTTAAGCGTCTCAAAGTTGTACGAAGCATCATGTATTTTCAGTGGCTCTTTAATCATTTACAGAAGTAACTTTGTGATCAATCTTTAAATCAAACATATCTCTGCAAACTAAAACTTGAAAAATTATTGATTAAATGTTCATATCAAACAATTCATGTGATAATTTTATGACTCTTCGAGGTATGTCTGAAAAATTTGGAAGCTGTTGAATGTCAGTACCATAATAATAAATTTATCACAACAATTAATTTGAATATAAATAATGAATTACGTTCTGAATATAATTCAGTGAGTAATACAGTTTCATCACGTGAAACATGTTATTAATAAATCATTAGGGAATATTCACACCCCTCCTATGTACAAAGTTTCTGGCCAGCAGATCATTCAGAAGCATACAAGCTTTCACTAGACGATTTATTCTGTGGAATAAATAGCAAGCAGACGATTGAAAGACATTTCCTTCGCTACATCTTCTGAAACGGTTTCCCGTCAGAAGAATATTGCCTTTATTGTCTACAGATGCATTTACTGCAGATAATCTTGTATTTTTATTAACTTAAATTTTAGATATTGACGTATAGTGGGAGGTGTTTTAGAATAGAAAATCCATTTTCATATGCCTTCTTTGATATATTTTTTGTGAAGCAAGATGTACAAATTATGCTGACATCCACAAAATGTTACACTTAACTAGGCAGATTTCGTGGTATGACATTTTATAAAGTTTTAGTTTTCATTATGTAACTATTTGTTAGAGCATACATTAGCGATGAAACGGCAGTCAGCAGTTTTACACCTATCGCCAACGTAAATTCTCAGCTATTTTACCACGTTTCTTGCATGGCAATACCTTGTTATGGAAATTACACAGTGAAATTGGAAATGGAACTAACAGTCGTCATCTGTAATGAAGTATACATATGTGGAAATGTTTTGTTAATTTTCGAATATTTAGTTATTAGCTGAATTAATTATTATTCTATCATTTTGTGAATATGTTCCATTATTATTGTCAATGTCCTTAGCTGTATAATTTGCGAAATGCAAGGCTTTCCGCCAGCTCATAGATTACTATTCCCAGTTACAATTTCGCAAATACATTATGTATTGTCAGTTATGGGTTGAAAGAAAATCTCATTGGCTCAAACGTTATTTTTAATGAAATAAGGACTATTGTTTGTATCTATGCAGATCTCAAAATTATGAATAGATCTGATAATTGCTTTACAGTGCTTACGCTCATGGAGATTTTCAAAGATTCTGATGTATGTCAAGATATTATCTGTGAATTACTCCTTCAGATTTCAGTGTGGTGTTTCTTATAGTTGGCATATTGAACTTCTTTAACAGGCCAACACTGAACTATTACGTTGGACTTCAAATCCGTATTCGTGTATACTGTTTCGTCTTGCACAGCGTTTGAATTCCAACCATCAAATGTCATTCACTTAGTCCCTGGTATTTTGACCCTTTGTATAACACAATGAGTCCCAATAAATTAATTCGAATGAGTACCAATAGAAATAAGACAACGTTTCACCATTTCTTAGATATTTTGTGTTTACGGCATATAGGTTTAGAGTTCATTTACAACAGCACAACAGATTTTCTAACGACGTAATTAAATTTGCAGGCAGTCTGAAACGCCTTTAAAGAAAGTTTTATTTCTAAGTGTCGTTATACAATGGTATATTCATTCTTCATTTACTTGGAAACAATGAATAGAATGTAGTTGAAGCTTTCCACTAAAATAAGTGGCAAATTTAGAAAAATCTTACATGTCTTCTCTGTAATGAGAAGTGACAAAACAAACAAGCTCATGAATACATTTCACATGACAACAAAAACACATGGAATTTTTAAAGGGAACTGAACAATTCGATTTTAAGCTCTATCTCTTTTACACAAAAAATCGTGATGAAAGTCGGAATACTTAAATAAAACTGGAGTAGATGAATTCTGCAATTGTGATAATGTAAATGTAGAACGTTTTCTTGCTTGAAGTAATGATGGCTGAATACTCATTGGAGCAGAACATGATATAAAATTTTCGATGATACTTGCATTCATATTGAAACTCTTAATACAGACGCTTGTATGTGACGTGTGGCGATGTTGCATTCAAGCCACATATCAGAAAAGTTGAACAGCATGAAACCACTGAATAGTGAATTAGTTATCTCCTTTTAGCATGATAAACCTCTTAACTGAGAGCGCCTTGTGTGCCATTTGATAATGACAGCATGAATAATGGAAACTTCAAACAAGTATGCCTTTAGATTTCTATAGTCTCCTGTAGTCCTGATCGATGTCGGTTAGTGATACCAGATGACGAGAGTTATACGCATGTTGTCAGTCACTCCATTCGTGGCGATGACATTGACGATAATAAAAGTATGTATTTCGTCAAAGTAATGACGTAGAAAAGTTCACTTTCACTTGTAATGACTCTCGCATGAACATTTGCTATGGATAATACTACATTCAGTGTTTGTAGTCCTTCGTAAAGGATGCATGACGCTTCTTTTATTCAAGTTATCGAACTAAAAGTAGGTCGAATTAAACACAAGAATAACCTTTGTTCAACAGATGGGGAAACACAAGTAGGTATTTCGGTTTCTATTACATTTCACTTTTTCAAATTCAGTCATGTTTTTTTCTTACTTAACCTCATTATTCTGACTCTTTTTCCTAGTACGTCGTCAGCCATTCAAATATTTAAACTTATCAGCAGAAACGTTTGCATGTGATGTGTGGCGAAATTGCGTTAATATCATGCAATAAAGATTCAGATATCATGAACCCAAAAATTGTGAGTTAATGTCTCCCTGTTGACGTGAATGATCGGTCAGCTGAGGGTGTCCTGTGTATCATCTTTGATAACACTGGCTGTAACAGTGAAAACTTGAAAGAAATATACCTGTAGATTCACACTGTCCTTTTCAGTCAGGTTAGATGTCGTTCAGTGAAAACAGATGATGGAGAGTTACATGAATGTTGTCAGTTATTCAATGTTTAGCGATAACATTAACGGGAATATAAGTATGTGTGATTCCGATGTAATGACAGCGTTACTTTCGTCTTCTTTCCTGTTACACTTGTGAACGCTTGCAAATGTTAAAATAACGTAGGCTGTTTTCAGTCCTTCATGCTTGACGTCTCATGCTTCTTTATTATTCGGGTTTCCAGAATAAAAGAACGTGGATTTGGACGCGAGAATTCTTTCTTTCAACATTCAGAGGAAACATGTGTAGGCATTTCAGCTGGTATGAGAATTCTACTCACTAAATTCCAACCAGAATTTTTCACAACCTTTTCATTTATTCCTAGTTTTTTCGTCAATTTCCAGCTTTATATTATTTCAAATCTTCTGACTCACTAAGTTCTTCTGAACAGATGAGCAATGAAATTGTCCTGTTTTATGAGTTGTATGACCAATTGCCACAGAAATCTATTTGAGAGTAGTATGTTGCAGCATCTATGAACACAGAAATTCACTCGAAACTATCTTAAGTTTTATAAGCATGAATTACTGAGCAAGCGTGATCCTAATCACATGAAGTCACAGGAGCAAATATTTGTTAGAAATATGTTCCACTACAAATTCAACTCCAAATTTGCAAAGCATCACTTAGTTCTTAAGTAAAATAAGAGAAGAAATTGTTTTATGAACACCTTTCGGGATCGGTGAATTAGAAACGACTAATCTTGGAAAAATCAGGGTGAATCTTGTTTAGTGAGTAGTGTTCAAGAAAAAGTGCGATGAACTGTGCAACAAGAGAATCATTCAATCTTAATTTATGCCTGTTAAAATGTGTATCACGTTCATTCTTTAGATGACGTGTTGAATCGAGTTTATCGTTCATGGTCATTTCGATATGATCATATGCATGATAAACAAGAATAACGTACACTACACAGTGTTATGTATCCAACAAACAAATTAGCATGGAAAATACCCCTAAATCAAAAGTGAATTGCTGAAAGCACCTGTGAAATATCTCGTAAGGGATCCCTCGAATAATGTGCCTAATAGTTGTTAACATATTTACTTCAACTCAACTCATGCCTAATCTCTCTGCATTTAAATCATCCACATTGAAATTCATGAAGTTGAGAATCAATATGTATGCTGGAAATCTAATGGAGAATGCAAGTATCAAAGTCGAGTTTCCCCTCTGTTGTCAAAATGATAAAGGATATAATTTGGCGGACACGGTCTTAGCGGATTTGATTAAGTATTAGTTAACGAGGTTTATCTAGTTTCCTGCTTCCATTTCATCATTCACTAATGACGACTTTGATCAATTTCATCAGCGAATAACCTTAGATTAAACACAATGGATTGAGAAGTGAAAAACTACACCATTCGTCATTGCTCAATACTATGCTATTAAACATATACATGTTTGTTGAATCATAACTCGTCGATAGAGATTTCAAGTGGTACGATTTAAACCACTGGACTACTCTTCCTCACTCCCCTCCGACTGGTGATATTTAAAACTCCAGGTAGAATCTTCGGCCTTCACTGAGCAGGTTCAGCTCAATACTAACTCTCCATTATTTCGCCTGGTTGACGACTCAAATAACTATTTACGAATCACCTTGAAATCTGCCTTGATTCTTTGAGAAGCAGGCGATTTCGTCTAAACTCTTAACTTACTTGGAACTTTCAAAGAGAAAATATTTATAAACGACGAACCACAGATAAAATACTATAATGTATTTCTACATGTGCATTTGTGCAAGAATACTTCTTCAAATATTGAGTGAGCACGATATCAATCAACTGATATATGCAACTAATGCATGCACTCTGGCCACTACATTTTACGGCTTTGTAGAGATAGTTATTTCAGTCAGATGACCAGCCAAGAGCACCGTCTTATTCTTGACCTTTGTCCAGTGTGGTTGGTAGATAGGGTCTTAGGATCCATCAGGATTTCGATAATGGCACACCTAGTGTATCATTTGCGTGATAAATGAGATGCTTCCTCAATTCTCAAGATTTGTACGCCTTTTATTATCCATCGTAACTGAGTCAGTTGACATCAGAGTTATTTAACCTGTTCTATGTTTTCGTAAATTTCTGTCTTGTCGCTCCAGTCTTCAGAATGTTCATCTCTAACCCAGAATAGTTTTATTTCCCAGCTACACCTTGTTAACTGTAAAAGCGGCTTTTGCTAGCAGTGCTATCCTCAGCATTATTGCCACTACTATACTGTGGAATAAGTGCACAGATTATTAGAAAATCAAACATCATTATAATAATTGCTACGACAAAGTGGTTATTGTTCGCCTATGCCCCTACAAATATGCACGCATTATTTACATTCTACCGACTTCTTGAGTTCACCCTTATTATTATGATCACGTTGATCATTGTTCACTAATGCATCCATTTAAAGCCACTTCGAGTAGCATCAATACACAAAATAGGATGTCTCTGGGAAAATAGCTGGAATAAATACCTCTTATTCAGAGATAAGAATCCTTCAGTTACTGAAATGAAAACAAACACCAAAGCAACATGACTTACAATATTTTACTAAAACGGTCAAAACGGTCATATGTACATGTCAAGGAGATTAATCAACGGATTCCTCAACACACTGGTATTATTTTGATTTTTAGTGGACGGCTAAGCGATCGAATTACCCCGAAGTACAAAAGTTGGTAACTTTATTTATTGCGAGAATAAATACCTCAGTAGACGCTTTAAGACACTCAAGTGAATAACATTCACTAACAAGTATTTCATCAGAATGAAGGTTATAATATTTCCATTACCAATGAATGAAGGTTAAACTGTTTTCTTTTAAGATGTTTGTTTTCGTCAGTTTTCTTCCACATCATTATGACGAGATCGAGTTTGATGTTCAACTTTACTAAGTGGTACTTGTTTATTTCCAGATTTGTTTCAAGCTTCTCAGTACAATTTAATTTTCACATTTCATACGATAAATTGAACCAAATTTTTAAGTTGCATTTCACTGCCTAATTCACAAACAAATCTAGTTTGAATGATAGACAGAAGTCAGTTGAAGGTGAATATATACAGTCTGAGTTTGCATCATTGAGAACATTTGAAAAAATGTTCTCATTATATAAGATGTTCATGCAATACAAATGAAATGACCAGTTAGAAGAATTGTGTGGATTTTATTTCCAGTAACAAGAATTTCGCAGACTTCTCGAAGATATGGTGAATAGTCATTGGGCTCTGACAAAAGGTTGACACGAATGATTTATTTGACGTGTATGGCGTGAATAAATCTGAGAATGTATTTCACAAATCAAATATATTTTACTGATTCCGATCTTAAGCAAATATGTGCCAAATTATCAAGGCAATATGGTTCTTACTCATTTTTTCTAGAAAAGAAGAAAACATACATTGAAAACAGAACAGTTTTACGAAGAAATAAGCTCTAGGTTTGAAAATTAAATTCGACGAGAATTACACGGTTATTCATGAATTTTGTACAGAAATCTTGAGTTTAAATCATTCAAAGTACCTAAAAATTTAAATTGTATAGTGCAGTGTCAATTGGGGCCTGACACGAATTTTGTTGAATCAAGCCAATCCACGTATCTTTTGATGTAGCGCCATAATTCCTTTTTACTGCAAATCAAACTTTTAGTGGTAAATAACGAAAATTAGTATCGTTTTATCAACCCTACGACATCGACGAATTTTAGATATGTCGGCGTCAGTATGCCATCCGATTGTCAAATAGTTGTCCGAAACGTTAGAGTCTATCAGGCAAAAACTGCAAAATTACTCTCTCTGAGATACTACTGAATCTACTGAATGTATACAATATTTAAATATGTCCAGTACATGTTGACTTTCAACAGTTTCAAAATATTTGACCATCGGATAAGTGATGTCCAGAATTATAAAGGTTTTTGTATTTTCTAATGAATGAAAAAGGAAACGGCATAGATTTTATGCTGATGTTTCGCTATTTAATGCTGATAGATTTATGAAAGTAATAATAAACCTGAGTTTACAAAGTCTCAGCTTATAAATAGCAACCCAATCACAGTGAAATTGCTTATCACGTTCGCGCTAATTCTGTCATTTCATAGTGGAGGTTGTTACCGTAACCAGGTCAAATTCTGTTATAGTCCATCATTCCATATGAAGTGCTTCTGACATCAGACATACTTTGAGACTTCTGGAATTTTGTTGTCTTATTTCAATATTGCCAGAACCAATTTTGTGACCTCACTGAATGTAAAGTGTGTGTTATCCCTGGATGTAGAATCTCTTTTTACGAACGTGCTGCTCACATAAAGTAATTATTATCCTCTGCAAATATATGGAGGACATGGATGTGAGTATTGGAATACTGACCGCATATCTGAAAAAGTTGTTACTGAGATGTACATTTAATGTATAATTTACATTCAACGACGACATCTTTAAATGGAAAGATGGGGTTAATTTAGTCTGTCCAACTTGATATAATTGTTTTTTGGTGAACTATGCAAATAAATGCCATTGTAAAGCCACTTTTGCGGATGAAATCGCAGAATAGATATCTTCGCTGAACTCTCTTGTTTCTTTCTAATGTCCTGATAGCCATTTTCCACGATTTACTAAATAAGTTGATGAAACATCCATTTCAAAATTGACATGTCCTTTTCCACATAGTACCATGTTCAAGAATACGTAGACAATTTTCGATCATTTCTCGAAATTCAAATGTAGAACATACATAAATTTACATCCCTATCACTATCATTCTCAGAATGGATCTAAATTTAATGCGAAAATTCCTAAAACAAAGTGACGTTATAGATATTGATGGAATTTTTCTCAGTAGTACAGAATTTCAGATTTCAGCATTTTTAATAACACGACATACCTACGTCTTCTGAAAAAAATAAAAAAACACGCCATTTTTGTGAAAGTTGATTCAAAGTTGGAATACAATTCAAATTTTATCGAAATTTAAATTATTTCACGTTCCATTTGATTTATGATTTGTAACAGAATAATGAAAGGAACTTCAGTGACATCCATATTCAGGGCTGTAATGCGTCTGTCAAATACATCACAGCAGAACGCGTCACAACGACAATTCCATGAGACTCTTAGATAGATGGAAAACAGTAGGTTACAAATAATTTCCTGATTGCAGAGAAAATCATCAGGAATTTTTGACTTTACCATTGATTAGGTAACTACAGATTTCAATTCAAATAAATTAATGATTTTCTCAAGCAATTTATGATCCGTTGTGGTGATATGGTGCACCATGGTGTTCATATGTTGGTTTCACAAATGGGAAATCAAGGCAAATTAATTTTTTGATACACATTTCGAACATTTTGCCAGTTTGAAAGAGAAGTTCAATAAATTTAAATTGATTCACTAATTGTGAAGATCTTAACATTCGCCTCATTCACCGAAGGAACTGGTAAAATTTGGTTCATCAGCCACCTAACTTATTCGAGTTCGCAGGCAGCTCTCACCTGCTTCGACTAAGTGCTTTGAAGACAATTTTCGCGCAAAAATATTACGATTATCTGTGTATTGCATTACACACTTAACAGGAATAACTCGCCAGTGTGCCCAACCAGCAGTTCTGGACAGAAGCTGGCTTCATACCATCAACATGATGCAGCATATGATGAGATCATTAACGGAAATATTTTGGACCAGTTTCCTTATTTTCCTAGGGTGTTTTGAAGTGTTATTCTCAATATTCAAGAACTCTTATGTGACAAATAATGATCTATGATGAATTAAATTGACATGGAAAGTGGTAAAAATGGAATATAAATTAAGATCTTCACGCTGAAGTTTCTGAGTCTCAGCTTTCTTTACATTTGATTCCTCATTTTCCGAAGAAAGAAATTTAGAAATATGTTGGCCAAAGTTAGGTGTGCAATTTCCCCGATGAATTTGAAGACTTCCATGTTCAACTATCAAAAGACCTATTCGAAAGCTGACGTTCGTTCGAAAAATGATTGTGACAAGAGCATAATAAAGAAGATTTGTGGCTTAGGTGAATGATTTTGATTCGGTTGTGTTTTCTGTGATGCCAGACTCCATTATAATTCGATCGTCGTTTCGTTGAGCCCATCGCCATAAGACACACCACTCTTATCCTCTCCATTTCTTCAGCTGCACTCAAACGTTTACCAAGTAATGTAATTCAAGAATATATAATGCCGGACGACAGCTCCTTTTATTGCATTATTTAGCTTTGCGTGACATTTTACTGGTTGAAATGCAATCTCATTTATTGCACATGTGTGAATAGAATACTAAATAAAATATCTGCCTTGAACTCTTAGTGTGTGAACTTACCTCTATCTTCTAATTAATTTAAAAATAACTCACTTTGTTGAACACAAACAGAGATTTTCAATTGATACAGAAATAAAACTCAGCTGACATTAAATTGTCAAGCTTCAGCACAGTGTCAGCCATCCTAAAATCTCAACGGTCAAACCAGCTGTTCAAAGGAATAAGGGTTCAGTTAATTGATTGGTGTTCAAAGGCTTCTTAAATTTGACTTAGCTATTCAACGCAGGAAGACAAATTAGCAAACACATTACGATAAAAATGGCTTCATTAATTACATCAGCTCAGTGTTGCCAAAACTGGAGAAGGATGTGAGTTTAGATTCGGGACTAGAAACCGTATCATGGACCATCAACATAACAGCTACAGAAACTGGAAAGCCTGAAAAAGTATGAGCAAACACACATTCGCCGCTGGAATCTAGGAGACGAAATGAATTCCTCTGAGTGAGACAGGAATAAGCATGGGGACATGGAATGTCCACACCCTGTCCACCGTTGGGATGTGTGCTCAGATCGCAAGTGACATGAGAGATAGGGTAAAAAGAAGGTAAGAATACGTGACAACAGATGGAATGAAGGTTGACTCCCAGAAACGGCTTAACGGCAAGCCAATAATCCACTAACCACGAATATGTGTGAATAAAAGGATAGAGACGAAGTGAGGATAGGGAATCTCTGCAAGTAACGGCAAACAGTTGTAAACAATACCTCAGTTGGATGTCGGCATCAGCATCTTTGCTGCTGATGATTTCCAAACGATTCAGAGCATTTGTTAATGTGTGATACTGGCAATATTTGCAAGTGGTATATAAACATATATATGTGTCACCTGCAGCAAAACATACAAGTGGTGTTGGTGTTTTGGCGATACGAAGGAATCAACGATTTTTGTGAAACAACGTGGGAAACATGGAAGGAAACAGATGACCACAGTAAGGAGGACATGTGCAAAATGTGAATATAACATAAGGTAAGTGCGTTCAAACCACATGTTTACATGGAATTGCCATCAATCATCGTCAGAAAGACACAATTGAAGTTCAACACTCAGAAACTGAAGAAAGAAGGCAGGAACTACAACTTTGCCGCAGCAATCAAATATATCTGCAGAACCTGATGAAGAATCTTTCGGAAATAACGATCAGCGAACTTTCATCACCAGTGTCAAGACAGTTCCACCATATTATTCAGCGACTTGATGCTCGCATAACCGAAAGCCTTCATCGATATAAGAAATCACGAAATATGACCCAGATAATCTGAAACAAATCACTTGAAACGATCAAGAAATCAATAGTCGATAATTCTAATGGATAAATTGGTTGTTTTGATTACAGACTGAATTAGTTCCATGACTACATTTTAAGCAAAATAAGTTGTAATACCAATATACCAGTGTTTGATACTGACCCGGTTTATCGACTGCAGAATAATTTTGAAAATAATGGCGAAAACAGGGTGTTAATTTCGACCTTTTGAATGTGTGAAAAATTCGGGTGTATATTTATTTTTTCCAAGTCAATGTTCAAACTAAATTCATCAAAAATTGTGGAATAAAATTTTTATCAGTTTCATTCACGCACTCTCAATTAGTTTCAGTCGGCTCATCAAGTGATGCGTAATGAAGCAGATTTCCCGGTGCAACATTAGCCAACAGCTTATAGTTTTCGTTCTTAGAAATGCAAGTGCTATTTGCAGATGACTCACTAGATAGAGGTAGGAAAGCCTTTCTGAGATGAAATTTATATTTGGAGAACAATCGTCAAAATGGAAAAGTCTCCCACTCTTAGCAAAATGCATATAAATAGTATTAGCAGCCATGAACTGACATAAACAATCATTTGACCTGATACCAAGGAACTTGGATAAAAGCCGGATGAATAAAATATGCAGGAATTATAAATAATCGAAGTTATCGATCGCAATTCCCAGGCGCTTATTTGACTCAATATCAATGTACAGAAATACTATAAAAAGTTGATACATGAAAATCAACCAAGCAGGTAGAGCCACCACAACTGATCAGGTGAAATAAACCACTGACTCTGCAAACACCAGTCAGAAATCTCACTTTCATGTGTGTTTGCGTCATAACAGTGAAAAATAATCAAGTTGATTCCAAATATTATCTAAAAGTATTCGGATACATTGATTACATGATCGACTAGAACAAGTGGATTCAGTATAACACGGCAACAAATCACCAGCTTTGTGAACATTGCAAGGTGATTGACGTCCTAGTCGACTGACAAACATCAGAATAGCATCGAACCCAAGAGTATTATGATCAACGAAAGCTTGACTCAATCAGACATCTGTATATATACACAAGAAGTCGAGTGCATTGCTCAGAGTGCAGAGTGAGAGTATTAAGTGACACGACACGATTGGCTTTCGAGTGTGTCTTGAATGTGGGGGGATCCGTTGACCGTCGAATGGTGACATGGAGGATTTCATGTGAAGAATAAATTGGAGTGTTTAGGCAGAGTGGAAAGGAGGGCTATATTCTCCTTGGAATCTGAAGCATAATTAATATTGATAATAGCAATAACATGCAATAAATCTTGTCAACCGGTGACTACTATCGAGAAAACTCTTTTCTACATCAGCGTTTTCCTATCCGTACGTTATTTCTGGTAATTTTTGAACTTCTGGAAGTTTAAATTCAGATATGAAATTTTAGCTCAACTTACCCAGGAAATCTATGATTTGCATTTTATGAAATAAAATAATAAAGATTGATTGATGTTCTATCTTCTGAAATTAAGGCTGTGATATTAACTTGAATGACAGTGCTGGCTTTTCGATTATTACGCTACATTTTCTCAGTCAGATTTAAATCTTATTTCTCTGACGTTTCTGGCCAGGAAGTTGTGGAATTTGTTGTCATTATTTTACTTTTGAACACTGAAGCTGTGGATATAATTTTATTGACTCATAATACCTATCACTAAATGTTTGGTATATTGTGACTGATTAACGCTTTCTAATATCTAGAACTGTATATATCGTTGAATTTACATGCCCAGGTTTACCGAAGTTAGTGAGTCTAATGTTTTGATATCATTTATATTAACTTTATTTGACAGTGATACTACTGCTCCGGCTTTTTTGTAGTTGTCTCTTCTCTTTCTGTTGTAAAAGCTTTCCTTTTGCTGGTGTTGTGCTGATTGCATTATTCCATGTTTGTCTGATTCTAAGGGGAGCAACCTATAAAGTCGCTCCTGAGTAAACTAAATAAACATGTAACAACCCCCTTCTCAAGCATGAGGCTACAACCCTATCCTGTAAACAAAGCTGTCACAGAAACTTGTATGATACTGGCAAAGATAACAAGATTGCAGGCTAGATGAAAAGATATGGAATTCAAGTACTGGGAATATGTGAAAGCAGGTGGAACGGGAATGGACTCACCGAATTGTAAACGGGTGAGTCAGTGATCTACCCCGGCCACCCAGAAGACAACCACATGCACACTGAGGGTGTGACTATCATGATTTCACCAACAGTGATGAAGGCCATGATGCAATGGGAGGCGATCTTGCCTAAAATAATGACCGCCAGATTCCACTCAAAAAGAGGGAAAGGGACAGTTATACAATGCTATGCACCCACAAAGAAAAAAAAATACAGGCAACAATGGACAATACTCCAGTTGATGATATTAAAATACTAATAGGAGACATGAATACCAAACTGGGACCAGACAGCATAGGAAGAGAACTCATTATGAGTAAAGAAGCTTTCAGAGAAATGAATGAAAACACAGGATTCTTCTCTGACTTCTGCGCCTTCAGAAAACTAGTGTTGGCGGCGTATTTACAAACACAAGGATATCCACAAGGCTACATGGGTGTCACCAGATTGGCGAACCAAAAGCCAAACTGACTTAATCTGAATCTCAAGGAAGTGGGGACGCAGTTTGCAGGGCACAAAAGCAAGAAAAGCAGCAGACGTTGGCTCAGATCGCTGTCTCATAGAAGCAACACTTTAATGAAATTAAAAAATTTCAAAGAAACAGGAACTTCAGATAGATGATATGCAAATTGCAATGCACAAAAGCTAAAAGAATCAGGCCGCATAGTACATCTTCACTGCAAGCATAAAGGACAAAGCCGAGACACAAGTCAACACTAGCGGGGAGGTCAGCGTCGAAAAGCACTGGAACAACTTGAAAACAGTGTGCAGTCAAACCTGCATCAACGTTTCAGGCAGAAAGAAGAGACAGGGTAAACAGTGGCTTACTACGGACACATGAAGACTTAACGAAGAGAGAAAGATGGTGAAACAAAAGATTATCCAGTTCATTGATGAGCAAGAAAAACAGGATTTGAATGCAAGCTTCAAGACACTGAACACAATAGCAAAGAAGAGTGCCAGGGAAGACAAAAGAAAGTATTATGAAGTCATGTCAAGTGAAGCAGAACAGGCTGCTGGCAAAGGAGACTTCGCAACACTCCACCAAACAACTAGGTACCTATCGACACAAATAAAGCCACTGAAGGATGACAATGGAAAGTCAATCACCAAAGAAGTGGAGCAAAGGAAACACTGGGCTGAACACTTCAAAAGACTCCTAAATCGACCGCGACCTACAATAATACTAATAGCGGAAGCAGAACTTCCAGTAGACATCAACCCTTCGACGAAAATAGAAATCCTGAAGGCTATAAAGATGCTAAAATCAGGAAAAGACACAGGACCAGACAGAAATTTCCTTAGAGGCATTGAAAATGCACCCAGAGACATCATCGGACTACTGGAGAAGGTGTGAAAAGAGGGCAAAGTACTTTCGCATTGGAAGAAAGGCTACTTATTCAAACTGCCAAAAAAAGAGGACTTAAGTCAATGCAAGAACTGGGGCGGCATTTAGCTCCTGTCCATTATTAGCAAAATACTTAGCCACATCATCCTGTAGAGATTCAGACAAGCCCTGGATAATGACAGGAGTAAAACAAGGTGGCTTCCTGGCTGACTTCCTACTTTCTTCAATGATCTTCCTGATTACGATGGACTGGATAGTGCTACAGAGAGCGAGCAACGAGTAAACATGAAAATGGACCCACAGAAATATTTGAGGATCTTGACTTCGCCTATGATGATATTTGTCAGATTTCTCACAAACTGGAAGATATGCAAGTGAAAAGCAACAAAATGGAACAGAAAAGATTAGACTTCGGGTAAACGTAGAGAAGATAGAGGTTACGAAGATCTCTGGCCAACACTAACAAAAACTACAGCAGATAACAGTCAGCATAAATGGAGGAAACAATGGAAAGAAGCAGCCTATTTTACCTACCTAACTAAGATGCATCATTTCAACTACAGGCGGACGGAACTGACGAGGATCGGAAAAGCAAGGCAAGCCTTTATTTCTTTCAAGTCTGTGTGGAGGTTAGCAGCACTCAGCATGAAAAATAAGATCCGGATTTTCTACTTCGATGTGAAGTCAATGCTACTTTTTGAATCACAGACGTGGCGCGCCATTAAAAGCATTTCGAGCTAATTACAGACTTTCTTCAACAGCTGTCTTCGCTCAATACTACTCAATATCAGATGGCCAGTCAGAAAAGAGCAGCCGTAGTAGGGGTTCTCTGGGAGCGAATCATTCAGGAACCGACTGTGCAACAAATAAGCAGGAAGAAATGGAGTTATGCGGATTGACCACACTCTGAGAAAACCATCAAGTAACATGACACGCAGGACATCACTCGAGTGGAACCTGAGTAGGACGCGGCGAGTTGGTCGTCAAAGTGAAGGTGACACAAAGGACTTCATGTGAAGAGGAGATGAAAGCATGTGGGCAGGCTTGGAGCCAGTTAATGTAAATGTTGGTGGAGGACCGAATGCATTGGAGGCGTGCAGGAGAAGCCCTATGTTACTCTAGGAATCAAAGGAAGCAATAATAATAAATAATAATTCACCTGGAATCCAACTTTGTGCTATTCCCCCCAAGTCGTAAATCAGTATTGTGTCTCAACTTTTATATTCTACAACGTGAAGTCAAACAAATTTCTGCACAGAACTCTTAATTAAAGAATCCTGGTAGAAAGGCCTCAAAGTCGCCTTCACTAAAGGTCACAAAATTTTCCAAAAGTGTCTATTCTTTTCCATTTTATATCACTGCCATTTCATGGAAAGAAAAGACGATTTCACAATGTATTTGTCATTCATACATCATACTGAACGTTTACAAATACCGGTGATAATTTTGAAAATCATATCAAGTTGATATGATTATGAGCAATAGTTTGTGCTCGAAACGTCATCAGTTAATATTACTGTACAACACTGTGAGATTTATCAAAATAAAATCTTATCCATAATGGAGCATCTGAAAAATACCTCAAACCCCAATGCGAAAGCTGAACACTCACTATAGCACACTGAAATGAGGTGAGCATAACCATAGACAACATAAACTAAATTATTCGCATTCATAGAACTAAAAGCTACTCCTTTCACTTAAACACTAAAGTTTTGAAAAACACAGGACAGAAAGGCGAAGAGTCCTGTAGCTATAAAACAGTGTGGGATGAATATTCCAAATCTTTTATTATAAAAAATAATCATACACAAAGTTGACCAATTAGCACGTCAGATGATACTGAAATAGCGCCTGAATAGTTAAACACTGATCAAACACTTCTTCTGCAATCATTATGATCATTGCAAATAACACCACCTCCCAATGAGATGTTAAAAATTTCTTGAAAATATATATGCATATATCTACATACATATCAAAAAGTGAATGAAAATTGACAGCTATATCATGTCAATTAAATTGTCTATATTGTCATTTCATGTGGAAATTCTAAAATAGTCAGACGTGATGGACCGGCAAGTGTACTTTTACTCACTTCATATCAAAATTATCGGACGTTTACTTATTTCAACATACGAGCATATTTATTTACATATATATATATATGTTCAATTCAGTAATTTCGTCTTCAATGGACAACTGGAAACTTTTTAACTGAAGTAATGAGCCGTGTGATAGATATGTAGATAGATAGGGAACATACCAACAACATCTGCAGGTAACACAGTAGTGAAATGCATTATATAACTTCAAAATCAAGATTAATTTACATTCTAAGACCATTCAGTTTTGCTTAGAAATTCTCTTGAGCTGCGAATTCATGTCATTTCTTCTCATTCGTGTACACCATCAGTTCTACTTTTATTTTCCATAGTAGATCACGAGTTTGAAATCACAATACCAGCTAAACATGTCCACAGAATCCCTGATTACAAATAACTGATGGACAACCCCAAAACAGTCTGAATCTCGCACATGAAGTGGATTGGAGGATTTTAGAAAAATAAGTAATTACTAAAGAATAAATTAGTGGTCACGTTGGTTACGTAGCAAGAGGTTAGGGATGAAGCAGCCAGAATAAATCCTTTTGCCTGCGAAATCTCTAATGGGTGTTTGTTGCATTTCTCAATATTTTGAGCAACAGTTTGCATTAAGGAGCTTAAAAGTCCCCATTGAGTCACATGAGTATGTGAATTACAGAATATGTACTGGGAAAGCGAGAAATTCCATGGAGTCTTTTTTCTAGTACACTGAAACCGACTGGTGTTCCAAGTCCTTTACAGAATCTTGATTTTGTAGCAGAGTTCAACCGAATGAAAGACTACTCAAACGCTACTCATTGAGTCAGGTCGATTCGCTCAAATCATTTATTACTGAATTACCAAAGAATGCTGAAGAAAGTTTCCATGCTCTAGGCGGACTGAAGAAAATGTTTTCTGAACTATGTGAATCAGGTTGCTGGTAAGCGAAGATAAAGAAACATGCTAAATTATGCATGTCTTTGAAAGCGAAACTCCAGGAATGCTTCTCACCACTGTAGTGGTTAATTTTTGTGTTAAAGTAGAAATGCCATTTATCCTAAAGTTGAAGCATAGATGAGGAATCATGTTAGAAATCAAATATTTCTTCGTACATTCATGTCTTCGACAGGTCAATCTGTGACATGCTAAATTTCAAAAAATTCCAATCTACTACTTATATCCGAATGAATTGAGTTAACTATACTCACCGAATCCATCTGAATAAACGTGTGTATCCGTGTCAAAGGATGAATACAAATGTGATATTATGGAATATCTTGGGGATAAATAACTAGCTATGAATTTTGTTCATTCGAAAACACTAACGAAAATATCCAAGTCTTTGGTTTCAACGTGCGTCAGTACAACTTAAAAACTTTTTAATTTAAGAAAATATTTTATATCATCATTGGACGTGGAAATTACAGAATAGTGAGACGTGATGACAGTTCACATAATTTCAAATTGAAATTATTAAAATTTTACTGATATCAACATGGAACCCCAATAATTTACATTTTTATTTTCGCTTCACTAATTTCGTTATCCATGGATAATTAGACATTCTGCCACCAAGGGATTCAGGAGTGTGATAACCCGGGAATGATTCCACAATAGTAGATTAGTTTGATTCAACAAAAACTGAAAAGTTAAATGACGTTCAAAAAGACGGAAATGTTTTATTTCTTCTTCCTTCCATACAAAACCAATCGCAGGAAAATCGCTTATCATCAAACAGAGACTGAATCCACAGTGTCTAGTATCTCTCAGCCATACCTGTGTGACCATGCCTACATAAAGTACATCCACTAATTCAGAGAATTATACAGGACAAGCGTTAAATATTCGAATACCGACATTCAACACTGTGTCCCAGTCGATACTTCATAACTATGATTCTAAATAGGCATACATTTATTTTAGGACAGATTTCATGTGCTCGTTAAGGTGAACATTTGTACTTGGAGAGGCTTCGCTTCAAGAGATTTATAAAAACGTCAAGCTGTTTCTCAAATTCACATTCGAAAATATAAATAGGCGAACTTGTCAGGTGAAAAGTAATAAGACGGAGGATCTGGCCTCACCAAAACAAGTGAAATTTTTGAATGTGACAACTTGAAATGAATTTTGCGCCCACCGTGACATAAATAATGTTATTATTCACAAAATATATGCCAGCAACCACTTGTCATTCTAAGAAATAGTGAGTTGTGCAGTACCAGTCACATGACTTGTACAGTGGCTTCAGGTCAGTTTGAATAGCGAAACATGAGTTATGTGAATAAAATAACAATTGGTCAACAATGTAGAATCTCTGCCCTAGGGATTATCAAGACATTGATTTATCTGATCATCAGACACCCAGAAATTCATTTAGTGTTTGTTAGTTTATAACTTACAGTGTTCTTTGACGTCAAAAGTAATAGTGAATTTATATTCTGTTAAACGAAAAGCTGTTTAAGAATTGGAATTGATAGAATGAAGTGTATTTGTATATGGTCCTGACAGTTATATTTTGCATGTCAGCATCTTAGTTACACAAGATCAACAAGACTGTTCTCTCGATTTATATAAAGAGTATATTCCACTTTGATAGAGAAGCAAGGACTGTACGACGGTATAGTAGCCGAAAATCTTAAAACTGCTAAGAAGAGTTTCCAACTTTACCTGTGTAAGGATTCCGCAAAGAAGCATGAGTAACTGACGGTGCTTCAGAAAACTCTCAGGTAAAATCAATACGAAGGGAAGTATAAGGATAAAGGATATAGCCAAATAAACAGTATTTTCTTCTTTGATATGCAAAAGGGTGTGTGTAATTATTCCAGTGTACGGCTGTCACTATTATAATTGCAAACTACAACAACTTGAAAATGCCTCGATGGGGTAAGGCCAATTGTTGATCAGCCTGTAAATCAAACTCCACATTGAATGTCTAATCATTCAGACTGATAATCTAATCCTATTTCCATGTTCTGATTCAGAGTGTGTTGAATAAACCGTCTTAAATTGTTGTCTGGATTACTTGAATAAAAAGGCAGCTGTGGTAGTTTCTCAACCAAAGGACATAGAGATGAACCGAAGAAATCAGAGAATAATGAAAATTAGATGGTGGTGTGCCCTGAGTAGGATTCTGGAATAGCACTAGTAAATAAATCAGGCCACGTAGATGATCTCTCAATGATTCTACCCAATAAGATCAAATTCAAAAAGAGATATCTGACATAGATCCACATAGAGAGACTGAAATATATTTGACAAATAGTATTAAACAAACATACGACTAGTCATTCAATTCAGAAAAATTACACTCAAGCATTCATCTAACTGGTTCTGCAAATAGCACGAGGTAAAGCTGACATCAGGATGTTCCAATAAATCCAACATTAGAATAAGTCAAAATGCTTTCATAAAACCATGTACGCGTGTAGTTGATTTATCTGAAACAAAAGGAATTGAATGTTATTCCTTATCGCCATTCACTGCACATTATTCAATTCCATCTCAAATTAGATTGCCTAACGTCAAATGGCTTTTAAGCAAATTCACATCTGTGACAGCGGATAGGTATGCAGCTACCCGCCACTCTAGCTGATGCATACATCAAAACCAAAAAATTAACTCCATTGAAACCGTATTGGCATTTCCTCAGGGGCAGTAAATGTACAAGGGAATCTATTGAACATCATTCAACTTTCAAATATCCTCATATTCCATATTCACACCAATTCATCCACATGCATCAGCTAATACCGCGGTCCTTCTCAATACCTACTGAACGTATTCATAATTTATTCCAGCCAATACATCCACACAATAGCTGTGATACAAGTGCGTCCAATTTTGGCTTTTCGTATCATCTTCTGTTGTCCGGAGCGATCGACAAACATGAAGGTGAATCTGAATTGTTTTCATCTACTGACAAATGCGGGAATGAGTGAGAAATGAGGATCAATAGTATAAGGTCTTATTTCATTAAACGTGTGAGAGCAAATTGATCACATGATCGACTAGAACAAGTGGATTCAGTATAACACTCCACTTCCCATCATCTTCACACGGAAATAACACCATTTCATGCGCCACGATGTGAAACAAACAGGATTTCAGTTGCCTCATTTCTCAGACGGCAACGAATCACCAGCTTTGTGAACATTGCAAGGTGATTGACATTCTAGTCGACTGACAAACATCAGAATAGCATCGAACTCAAGTGTATTATGATCAACGAAAGTTTGACTCAATCAGACATCTGTATATATACACAAGAAGTCGAGTGCATTGCTCAGAGTGCAGACTGAGAGTATTAAGTGACACGACACGATTGGCTTTCGAGTGTGTCTTGACTGTTGGGGGATCCGTTGATCGTCGAATGGTGACATGGAGGATTTCATGTGAAGAATAAATTGGAGTGTTTAGGCAGAATGGAAAGGAGATATTTTGTTGAGCGGCTATGTTCCAATTCCTTCTTGACCACTAGTATCAGTAATATGACGGAAAGGTGGGGATGCAGTACTTTTGCTAGACGCATTAAATTTAAATCAATATTTCATTCGTGGTGAAGTGTGGCATTTAAGTATCTAAATCCGAAAGAATGAATTACATGAATTCCTCTATGTGAATTATCAAACGTATTTCAGCTTACCTTTATAGTCTGCACATTAGAATAATTCTCATTAAATTATTCACCTGGTGGAAAACATCTCCTTTTACATAAAATTGAAGTTATGCAACAAATGGATAACATCCGTGGTAATCGTAGCGGAATGAATTCCTACGATTTATTGTCAAGCTGTAATTCTAAAGCACATATAAACCTAATTGAACTCGGCGTAAAATGGAGAACAGAATTGTTCATTTTGGTGGTTGATAGAACATCTTTTGAAATGAGATTACTGAGCTCCATCGAACACATCTTCCTATGTCTTATATTGAGATCTGTTGCAGTATATAATAGGACGTTTAATGAAGGCAGTCGAAATTTCGTCTGCATGCTATTTCCCTACAATACAAACGTTATATATACATATTTATATATATATATATATATATATTTTAACGGAAATCATGGGTTTTCTGTGTATGAGGAAAGTAAGTTACTTTTACTTATGTCAAAATACCACTCAGTTGTTATTCACAGTTATTGAAAAAATACATGCGATTGTCGGTCTCTTTTGATATGGATGGTTTGATGGTGGCTGACATGCAAATCGAAATCAGTTAGAGAAGCATTAAGAATCATATGCTGACATTATCTTGTCTAATTTCGCCGCATTATTTCAGGCTACATGATAAGCAGTTTGATCAGTATCGTCTGAAATGTTTTGCCTGTTATTACGAATTCTTTTGCTTTTTGGTGGTTATATATGTTTTGCGTGTTTTGTCTTCACCTTATTCCAATGGTGCATTTTCCCCCTGAATCCTGAGTGGACATATTACTTCTACACTGAACTCTTGCACAACTGTCATTCATCAGTCTCAGATTAATGAAGATTATTTACTGATACTGACGATTTCTAAAAAGCGATCTTCACATGTTTCATGAAATCAATGTTGACTCCTCGAATACATCAGTCATTCGCATTTGATGTTGTACTTTGATCACTATACCACTTAATCCTGGATGATTAAAAACTGTCGTCTAATTAAAAATGATCAGAATTACATCACCATTAGTTGATTTAGTTACCAATAGAATTCGCACAGTTACTCACATGCGCATGCTGGAATATGATGAGTATGATTGTATGGGTGTGTTTATGAAAATTGCTGTCAGGTAATTTTGTCGAAAAATACATTATCTGTTGAAGTACTCAAGTAAAAATCAGCAGTAACTAAAATAGCTGGATGTCGCAATTTGTGCGTAAACCCAAATAACCCAGTTAAAAGAATGGGAATAATTACTATTCTGTTATTCAAAACGAAACCTAACGAAAACATCAAATTTGTTTAAAAACATCACGAATGAAATATTTTCAAACAACAAGAAATGAAAATTTCGAAATTTCAGTATTTTTGTTAAACTTAACCATTTCAGTGGTAGTTAATTTCAAGTTATCACGTTTAACTGTTACTCTCTCGTAACTGTACACCCTGAACACACCCAATTCCTCTACATACAAACTAATTATTCACGACACAATGGGAAAGACAACTCTGTAGTTCATTCAACAATTCAGAATTTTATTTTGACTTGTAAGTCGCTGCCACCTAATGCATGTATGGATGATCGATTTCGTGAGAAATTGGTTCAGTCATGCTCAACACTAGGTGTCATTCACAAGAGATACTAATGATCAACATTTTCGGTAGACTTTATTCATTTCTTACACAGTTATTAACCGAAGAATCAGATTGTCTTATATTCATCTGTTCGATTCAATTTTCGAAACTCACTTAAACAGTCTAGAATGATGTGAGTATCAGTGAATCTTAACAAAACCAATAATCAAGGGAGATGATTTAAACCGTCGAACACATGCTTCCAAGGAAAACTTACACATAAATACTCACAAAACAACGTGAATTAAAAATGACGCCTGCATAATTCACGTGGTGTTGGAACACATTACTTTATTCAACGCATTATCGAGGATTCCACATGGCGTGACTAGTTCATCCTATGTACATCTGGTGTACATTATTAGTCAGCAGTCCAGTTGGTTACTTTCAAAATATGGCCTGAGGCGAACATATATCTGACATGTTGAAAATTGGTAACAGATGCAAAAAATTATTGACATATGCAGCTCATTCATTGTAGATGTAATTTATTTTCATAAAGTCTTAAAGTATTATACAGCATTATTTACTGATGACGTTTCCAAAGCAATTTACCGCTAGTAATCATATCATAAACGTCATCATTAAAAATTTTTTTCCTTCACGTTCTCCAGTGGAATATAGGCCTACAAGCTAGAGGCTTGAAGCTTCTATAGTAGTGTTTAGCATCATGCCCAACCTTTCCTCTTCACCAGCATTATTTCTGGCTAAGCGAGGTAAAGGAGTGCGTCGGCCGGGGATCGAACCCCTGACCACGTGCATGGTCGGCGAGCGTCCTAACCGCTATGCCATCGACGCACATCATTAAATATTACTGTATATCAATATGATACTTTATCGAAATAAATTTTCTCCACAATGTAATTATAATCAATGACAGTGCCTAAGGTCTTTTCTTATATTATATATACTTCTTCTTACTGTGATTGCCTGGTGTAAAGAAACGGTTTTAAATATTTAAGACGGAGTTTATGTATATTTGCAAGGGTTGTGAAATGATAAACATTATTGTAGTGTTAAAGCCTCAGAATTGTTATCAAAAAGATAAGCATGAAACATCCTTAGTGACATGTACATTATGAATTACTCTACACTGAATTACACTGATGCAGAATAGTACAATGCAGTTTCGCAAACACCAATGTAAGTGATGACCTGCTGATGCTGCAAATATCAGTTAGAAATACCGCTTTCATAAGTGTTTGTTAGTGCAAAACCAACTGCATTTTCATAAATGTGGTCTTCGGTATCTTCAGTGTTCGCAAAATTACATCGGGATGATGATTACTTGCAATAAATAAATGGAGTTTCGGAGTGAATTAGTCAGTGTGAATAGGTGTTAATATATTTGATGAATCCACTTTCATGGAATTATTCAGTCATTACATCAACAAAATAATCATCCACAAAACCATGAGACGCCAACTGCCTGTCATTTTGAGAAACAGTGAAATTCTCACTATCGGTAAGACAGTTAGTAAAATGGTTTGAGATGAGTTTGAATTGCAAAACACGAGTTATGCATTCCATTTGGACAAAGAACTAATTCTTTTGACGAATAATAGATAGAATCAATAGGAATATTTGTGCGACGATTAAAGACAATTGAAATAGAAGTTGGCATATTAGAGAAAGAGCATCAAAAAATTCTTTCTGAATACATATGTTGTGCTTTCTAAAGTGGATTGCAATGACTCCAACCACAGATAAAATTCGAACTCGTAAGACAAAATCGAGATTATTCGGAACAAGTAGATAAATTGACAAGCTATGGTTATATCGCCTTTCTCTTCATTTTCTACGAGATGAAAGAAAGTAGAGCTGAGAATAGATGCTGGATTTTCCTTCCTTAATGATGCACAGTGATGTTCAGAAAACTGACGAGCGACGTGAATATCTGTCTGTGCTCCGGAAGATCCCAGATGAAATCACATATATCCCATCTAACGTGCACCTATAAAGCATACCCTCAACAAAATATCTCACGAAATACTCACTCTGAAAATGAGGTATCTGCTAGTGAAAGAGCACTATTCGTGGATTCTGGAATAGTACTAGTGAAGAAACGAGGTCATGCTGACATGGTCTCAATGATTCCATCCAATAAAAGTAAATTTCTAAAATAGACATCCGATATTGATCCCACTGGACAAACCGAGTTACAATTGACAAGACTATGAATCAAAATGGTAGGTAATTGAATGATTTCCCAGAATCATGTTTACAGCGCTCTTAACTACTCAATGTTGTTCGATGTATCCCAAACGAATTTTCATTACACCCTCAAAATCGCTCATCAATGCATACTGCACTGTTGTTTTATTAATCGCTGGAATGCACCGTAAAAAAGCATATACGCCTTCATGAATATATCAGTCTTCGAAACCGATGATGACACCTTTGGTTTCTGGTGTTATAATAGTGGGTGAATCTGTGGATGGTTCCATTTTATGAAAACCTCATTAGTCAGAAAATCAATTCATGATTAATTCTAGGATTGAATGTGCACATTTAGACTCACCTCTACAAGCTGGTGTGACATAATTGATTTCACAAAATTGTATATAATAAAATTATGAGTATTCGGCTTCATAAAAAATTAATTTTAATATTTATTTACGTAAAATGATGTTTAAGTTGTGAACTGATCAGCAGAAAACATCTATTTATGATATGATCACTGTCCGAAACAACAAGATAACAATAATTTACCAGCCTTATGGATTATTTTGTACTCACAAAACCGACTGGTTTGAAGTGAGCATTCATATTAAATTATGCATTCAAAGTCTTTGTATTTAATTTCATGCAGATAATTATTTCCATTTAATAACAAGCGGAAAACAGGAGAAGAGGAAATAGCAAACTGCCCTGCTTTATGCGTACTCTTGAATTAGGCGCATACATGAATTGCACTCCACAATATCATTCAGTTCAAAAATCTCAAATGTGTATGTAAATATATCACAAGTGCGACAATCGAACCCTCCAGCATGACGTTTTTCGAACTTTTACTTCCCTGATGTACATAATTCTCTTCAGGAAATGTTAGTATTCTTTCAGCTTCTGTGTTCTATCATCCATGTGTGATCGTCGAGTTTCATGAAACCTTCAAGACTCATCTCACTTAGATGTAGATCTAAGGCGTATGAAAATTTACGTACCATTTGACTGTATTCATTCAGTCGCACTTGAACAAAGATAATTTGATTTGGCATTCTGATGAAAGATTCTCAGGTTCCTCTTAGCATCCTTGCCATTTAAACCATGAGCAGAACTAAAGCATTTCTAAATGGTCACGTTTTTTTCAATATTCATTCATTTGACTCAAGATTTCTTGACAAATCTACTTCCCATCATCTCTGGAACCAATCAGTATTGGTGCACCTAATAGTAGACGATACTCTTAACTGGTTTCTGCCCTCCTATCATCTGAAGTGTAAATTTATTTTCATGCGGTTCGAAGACACCATTTGATATTGGACAATAAAGGTCGGATGTTTGATTCAAAAGTAAATAATATTCTGATGTCGTGAATCGAAGTTCAGTCTACCAAAGGAATATTCTTTTCAATAGATTATCTTCAGACTGTTCGACTTAAATCATGAAATTTTTGATATTAATAAAATGACAGACAGTTATGACTCAGATACATTTTGATGTTGCATTTGATAATGAATATAAAATCAGATTAGTTTCAAGTGTTGAGTTGTTAGAGAAAGTGGTTTATTGTCCAGATTGACAAACGGCTGATATAGAATTCACTCCCAACATAATGACCTGGGAGCAGATACTTATTTGAATGGAAGATAAGTATACAGGAAACTAATAAACTCGTCTTGAATGCTGTTTGTGTGTCAAACTAATGATTACCATCTCTGAGGTGTATCGCACTCAATGAGGACGTTAGTGAGCCACCGGTCGAAACAGGAATGGACATTGTTATTTTATGTCAATAATAGTAAACCGACTAAAAACCTGCTTCCCAACAATTATGCAGAAGAAAATAGAGTTGAGTCGAACATACGCTGAGGAGATGACTACATTACGATTAAGTCGTCAGCATATCTCCCACAAAATGGCAACTAATCGATCAAATCACTGGAAAGATAATCTATGCAAGTCATACACACATCAGATAAGAATCTTCCCAATGAACTATCCAAAACAACTCCATCCGTTTGTCGAAGTGTGCGCCACCAAAACTTTATTTTCTTCGCCTCATCATTTCTATTCAGACCATTTGGATTCTTGTTATTCAGAAAAGCTTCTCATATTATACGTGTTCTTCCACATCTCGAATATTTCTTGATGAAATCGGTAATCTCAGAATCAAATTGGTGGCCAGACTCTGTAGTGCGTAACATTTAGCTAATGACCTTTGAAAGTTATTTTCTTCAGCTTGATTTCACGGTGAGAAATACAGTTGTAACTTGACTGTCCGGAATGATATACGCACACATATCACGTCATTTATTAACCTTATACAAATTATTATCACTTGCTTGAGGAATACTATGGTTTGTACGAGCGTGGTAATTGGGGGATGAAACAATCGAGTTTTGCGACGAAGGATGATTTCATGTTATCTTGGTCAAAGTGCTTACGGCTGTTAGGGAGATTTGTTCATGAAGGCATTCTGTTTGACCAGTCCAAATTTTCTGTCACTTAACGACTGTTGAGACTAACTCACTGCCACCAAGTCAAAACAGTTTTTGTAGATATACAAAAACGATTTCAGGATAATCATTTATCAAGGTGTGACTGTATTCTCAGTGTTCTGCATCCTACTTGTGCGAATCGGCCTTACATACAGTGTCTCTTCTAATGCGAACAAATACACATGGTAAGGGGTTAGTGTTCGAATAGTGACATCCGACAGTGTATTCTGTTTGATATCATTTCATCCAACGTTTGAAAGCGACATATAACAGACTAATACGTCACACCGAATTTTTCGGTATCAATGGACGAGAAAGTGGTAATGTGCATTTAAGTTTGGATGGTTATTTTGATAAGTCAATTCAAACTATTTATACGGCATGGTGAAGATAAGCAATTTTCTGCATACAGAGCTTCATTATGCACAATAATTTAACACTCTGTGCACAATTCGGAGCCTGCTGAGTTTCATAGTATTTATACCTCATCATTCTTCATACAGGAGTTTCAAGTAAAACAGCCATCTCCAGTACATCATATGACGCAGTGATGTTAAATCTGAAGAATTAAATAATCACCTCCGGTATTTTTCTGTGGTCGCACAGAGATGCTCAACGATAGGGAAATAATTGAATGATTATAACGACAAGAATTAAAGAATATAAAATGCATTCATTGTCTCGGATGGAAGTTCAAGTAGTTCAGAGATTCAAGCAGGCAGCCGAAATCTAGTACATACAAATTAACTGAGATGGAGCTTTAAACACACTACTCACCGTCTCCTGTAAGATTGCACACATAACAAATTTTATTTCGAAAACATGCATATGATTATTAGGGAAACATCACCTGTCATGTAATCGACTATCACGTTTGCCTGCATTCACATGTTCACAACTCACCTCGATATGTGATTGATGCCTTCAAGTGCAATTCGATGTCACGATATAATTATTGGTGAAAAATTACACTGCAAGTTGCCACCTAATCAGACAATAGGTTGTCAATTTTTCATTTCCTTGACAGAAATATTACTTTAGTGAAACTCTAGGTGTTCTTCTAGTTCTATGGTGTAGTCTACGTTGACTCGTTGTCAAACCTGCTGAACCCTTCAACATATTATCTAAATAATGAATAAGTCGATCTGAGTATCACTGGTATTATTGAATATTAATGAACATAATACTGCCATTACTACGAAATGAGATTTATTAATAGGAAGTTTATTCCGTAATGGCTCAAACATCAGTAGACTACACACACTATTATTGTTCTACAACTTATAATCTGATGTGCGAATAATTTGCTATGTCATCTAAATATACCGATGTGTATTCGATAAGATGAGAATCGAGTCATTTAAATTAACGTTAAAATTAACATGAACACAAAGTGTTTACTCGATGACAAATGAAATATTTATTAGTAGCTTGATTCATCGAAGGATAAAAGTGAAACGTGCTATTCGAGGCTCAGTGAATAAAAATATAAGTTAAACTCAGATGGAAATCCACTGAATAAGTCTCTAAAAGACACAATACCAGGTAAATGATGTTTGGTGACATTTTAAAATGTATACCATTTTGCCTTTTCACGAAAGCAGCATCGATTCATGCACCAGAACTTTTTTCACAGGAACAGTGTCTCTGTCCATCTTAAAACCACAGTTTAAGATGGTGCATTGAAGTAACATAACACAGAATATCAGTTAAGATATACACAGTTGTAGATTTAGAAGTCACGCAAATATTCATTCAAAGTGAAATCTGCCTTCAGTGAATGTTGAATGGATTTACACAAAGAAATCCATGCATCACACAGAAGCAGCACTATTCACCCTCTTCACCATTAGGTGTTGATGGCAATAACTAGCATGGGAAAACATTTCCAAAGACTTTGCTTATCTTACTACTAGCAATGAAAATGTCACTGATCTCCAAAAACAGCTTTCATTAGAGGATTAACATTCTATCATAGCACAATGTCTTCCGCATCTACTTTGTTTCATTGGTTATAATGGAGAAATTTCAATCAAGTAGTGACTGTATCTCTCTGTTTGCGCCTGATAAATTTTCGTGGAGAAAGTGAGTGATTTTCTTTTCAGAGAATCAATAGATGTGCTTGATATGTCTCAGCACAAGAATTATGATCACCGCCTAATTTCCACCCCACCCCCAACATATATTCTCTTGGAATCAGATGTCGTTACATTTTGATCTTAATTCACACTTGCATTCCTGATTGTTTCTGTCCACTTACTACTGTGTTAGTCATAAAACGTTTTTGTATTGTGCCATGAACATATAGAATAACGAAATCTTTTATGCGGAAATTTGTGAGAAAGTTATTCTCATTGAAATAATGTCACTTTTAAGGATACTTTTTCTAATTGAAAATATATGTATTCAATCAGAGGTCAACTTTAGAATCATTAACACTTACGTTGTTTCCTTGTAGCGTAAGTCTTCAGTGCAAACAAGAAGATAAGAATGAGTAAAGACGTATTCATAGTTGTATAATCCAAATGAATAAATGTGAGCACAAGCTATTTTACGACTATTTATACTCAGTCTTAAATCTTCTGTTGAGGCATTTGAATTGGCCAATCATGTTAAAGAAATAAAGGCTCTTTTTGTGCTAGACACTTACTCCGGTTGAAATCTGCAAAATAGACTGACATTATCATACATGTACAGTTTCAATTTGAAGAAAGATATTTATAGCGATTGTGGGTAAGACATACTGTTTAATGAATTTCTTCTTCTTTTAACAAATAAAGTACATATAGATTGTGTCTCTAACTAAAGGGATTGTCCTCTTTATCACTGTATGCTCTTTTCAGATTGACACATTTTTAATGAGTATGTGAAGATCTGGGAAAAGAAGAGAATCTAGGCACTGTTGTTAGCAGTGATTTCAACTGAAATACAATATTTTCAACAGTTTAACCATATCACTGTGTTATACATATATTAAAAGTGAGAATTACACAGAGTTTGTTCAACGTGACACCACAATATTGTCCCTTACCTTCTGTAAAACTTAGTAGGTCAGGAAACCTGATAACGAGATGAATTGTGTACGCCTGGCTTCAACAAGAAGGAACTCAAAGGCTCAAGAGTAATGCATCTACTGTGAAATGGATTCTGGCTGAAATAAATCACACATGCACCATTAGTTTACCATTACTTGAAAGTTCAATCCTTGTAAGTGTGGTTTATGTAACTAAGCGAAAATACTGATTGAGTCATAAAGAAAATAAAAGACAACTTCAGCGAGGAAAATTTTCTTTATCGACGAAATCATCTTCAGAGTCGTGCAGTCGTATTTACATTCATCAAAAATGCATAGTAGTCTATTATTGAGTAATAGGGGGTGACATGATTGATATAATTACTCTGAAGTGGCTTTAGAAGTAAAAAATAAATATTCACTATAATCACTCCCGTATGTTCCTTTTGTACATTTTCACATCCTCTTCACACTTATTAAATTGACACTCAACTACTTTTATTCTCACTCAATAGCAATTTTAACCTTATCAAATTTCTAACCATCTCTCATTTTTTAATTTTAAAGCCACTTCCGAGTAATTATATCAATGATGTCACCTCCAATTACTCAATTATAGACTACTATCAATTTCTGGCAAATATATATCCAACTGTACAGACTTTGACGATGATTTCGTTGATAAAGAAAATTGTCTTCGCTGAATTTGTCTTTTATATATAACTTACTTTAATGATACGAAAATTGTTATGGGCAATTACACATTTGCCTCTTATATTCCTCAAATTTTGAAATCACCTTCGATACTGAAAATCTATTTCAGTAGAACCATAAGTAAATGTATAGTAATTCTGTATTAGAAAATTCACTATCATTAAAACGTCAAATAAGTTTCACTGAAACTGGTTAGTGTCAAGTTGCGTGAAATGTCATTACTTCCAGAATACAGAAATCAGGATTGAACCTTGACTGGGATCCATGGTTACCTGAGATAAAGTAAGACATTTCTCCTATAACAGATTCGCAACAACTGCTCTTATTCTGATAAGAAGGATCATTTAACTCTATGACAACTGACAAGTTTGCGTTTCATTCACAGTTTCTTCGGATGCAGTGAAGCATAGGGGTCTACAAGAATCAGGTATGGAGAATAGCCTTACTGTTACACATAACAAGTTGAATGAATGTCTTACTGTTTTGATTTGAAGAGCGCATTCCTCTAATTAAACAAAGCGAGAATGAGTGGAATACAATCAACACTTCATGTCTCGTTTGACCGTCATGAACTGTGTGGAAGTTGAAACCATCCAACCTAGATATGTTTTAAAATTTCAACTGTCAGCCCAGTTTCAACTAGATTCAAATACTCGCGTAGTGAATGCAAGTCACATATCAATATCACAAGCAACAGATTTGACGAAATTGCATGGCGTTCAGTTTCAAATGAACATAAGAATCTCTTCCAACTCATTGTAGATAGTGGTCAAATTTATCTTCAAGTCGATCGTGTTGATGCAAACAAACAGCTGCACATCACCTGTTTATAAATATGACAGGAAACTCTATTCAGTTCACCAAACATGAGTTTACTGTGCAGTCACCAGTGAATGGGATTTGCTTGTTTTATTAAACTCACATTCAAAGATTCCACCACTATGTTTCTGTTCATTACAAACATGTTGTACACATTAATATAAATTAAGCTCAGGTAGAATATTTGTTAATAAATATTATTATCTGAAATGATCTGAATAACACATTTCGTTTGAAAATATTTTGATATAGAAGTTTTTGACCTGAAACTCTCAGCTTACTGATACGTCTTTAAAATCAGTCTTATTCAGAAAAGTATAGCAGTACAGTGTTTATGAAAATGAAATAAGGCCTTGCGGTTGAGGAATCAGAATATCCTGTGACACGCCCATCTGTGTTGCTGAGTGTTTTTTTAGCTGATTTCGTTGTTGAAAAGCCGTGAAATAGAAATTGAAGATTCTTCAACTTAGTTCAGCTTGTCTACACATGTAAGTTGGAATATCCTGTTGCATGTGAGATACGCAGTGAAAAGACATGTTCATGAACAATTAACAGCGATAATCAAATCAGGTAATTAATTACAAATTACTCCCAAATGCTTCCTTTTAAGTGATTACACGGCCTGTTTTTCATGTACATTGCTGGTCAATTAGTGATCCGTTGTTAACTAACTACCAATATTTATTGAATCTTTATCCAAACCTACGATGAAAAACTACCGTGTTTTCATGAAATTGTGGGTATAATTGTGTAGACAGAAAATATTAGATGTGAATACTGAAGTACACTGGAAAGTGTAAAACACTCGAATCAGTTCAGTAAATTGCCACCAATAACTCTCGATAATCCAAAGGAGGCAAGGCATATATTAAAATCATTCATCCGTTGAATGAACAAACAGCGCCATATTAATTCTAAACTCAATCAATCAGCGATACGAGAGAACGATCAGTGAAGATACAATTCATGGACAAGCTAGGATTCCAATCAGTTGATTGAGTGGCAATGTTTCCACGTTGTGACTTGAGAATTGACAAATTTGCAATGATACGATCTGTCGAATAATCTCAAATGACAACAAGCCGTCTTCACTCCATCTCAAAATGACTTTGTCTTGTGAAATTATAATCAATCAACTACCCACTCATCAATATTTTAGAATACTTATGTGTATGTAGACTTTAGCCAGTGAGGTAGAATGTGATTGGATTTGAGACAATAAAGTAGATAGTAACATAAACCTACGTAGTATTGGCTAAATCTCTCATTCCTTTACGTTCCCAGTGGAACATAGGGCTTCAAGCCTAGAGCCTTAAACTTTCGGTGGCAATAGTGCTTATCTTAATAGGATGGGGTTGATATTTTCATGCCCATCCTTCCCTCTTCACCAGTCTTATTTCTGGCTTAGCGAGGTAAGGGAGTGCATCTGTGGCCGAAGATCGAACATTGGACCACATGTATGGTTGGCGAACATCCTATCTCTGTGCCACCGACACATGCGATAAATCTACTACATATAAATTACTGCAAACCAGAGAAGATTCCTGGAGTATTGACGAAAAATCCTGATTGATGTTGTGGCAATTTGTGAACTGATTCTCAATGATGATACTCCTTGAAATTGATTGATGTTTCTTCACTTTTATGCTGAATTCATCAGGTACGCATGGTGAATCTCTCATTCAAGTAGACAGTGTAGTGCAGAATGAAAGAGGAAAATAAGCAGATTCCACGACTGATTCGATGAATAAATCTGCCAGTAACAAAGCAATTCACAAATACTCTGAAGTATAAAAGTTATTCGAACAATTTTTTTTGCTACACGTTCGCAGTAAAATTCGTTTATTGTTTTATGTTTTATTCTTCAAATGAAGCAAATATCTCATCTTTTCATTGTCAGTCAAATGTATTTAATGGTAATCCTAAGAATATCGAGAGAGTAAATATGAGATTACTGAATTTTTTTTTCTCTGATTTACAATAGAGTTTTTATCTTACAGTAGAATGACGTCAGACGACATAAAACATATTTTACAATCACCCCTGTCTTGTCATCTTTCTAAATTTGAAGAAGAAATAAACGATTCTGTACGAGATAAAATTTCTTAACACAAAATAGGGAGTCTCAAATTCAATTTGATAAGGAGAAACAGAAAAACTAACGGTTTTGCAGATTTACTTACTTCAATATTTGTGCCATATCTTCAATGTATTTATCAAATCGTGTTTATTCATTTCAGTACTTCGATTTTGTATCATAAAATATTTTGTTTTAGCATTTTTATTTCTTATCGTTCCCGTTGGAACATAGAGGTTGTAACAAGGGACTTGAAGTTGCTGTAGTAGTGTTTAATTTTACAGGATGATGTTGCTAGCCTAATGGTCAACCTCTCCTACTTACCAGCTTTATTTCTGGCTTAGCGAGTTAAAGAAGTTCATAGGCTGAGGATCGAACCCCGGATCATGTATTTGGTCGGCGAGCGTGGTAACCACTGTGACACCGAGACACAATGTTTTAGCATAGCTGCAGTTATACTTTGAAAGGTAAATGAGCACTGTGGGATGCTATATGTTTATTATATCAGCTGACGAAAAGTTTTATGCACAAAAACGCTTCCAACGATTTAACATTTCCTCTGTAAATATTCCTGGAATTATCGTGTTTATGTCCGGACAATTCTATTTATTATTACGTCTGAGCATGACATTCAATTAAATTGAGACAATCAATACATTCTCTATTGTTGGTTTGTAAGCGTTTAAATAAAAATTAATAGATTCGTTGTTTCTGAATGTCTACAAATACAAAGTGAATTTTGTTGAATGCCTTGAAAGTAATCTTTGTTCATTCGCTGAGCGTATTGCAATCAGATTTTCATAAAACGTTTATTCATTCATAAAAGTAGACTCGATAATTTCCATTATCTTTCAAATGTGTATTCTCGACTAGTTTTCTTTAAAGGTTGTTGAATATAGAGCCAACAGCAACAGCAACAACAACAAACAACGATCAGCATGAATGTTAGAAATCGGAAAGGTAAAAACTCGTTTATCTACCTACCTGTGATGCATCACAGGCTGGCAGAACTGACGAGGATATCAAACCAACGATCGAAAAAGCAAGGCAAGCTTTCATTTCTCCCAAGTCTGTTTGAAGGTCAACAGCACTCAGCATGAAAAATAAGATCCGGATTTTCAACTCCAAGTGAGGTCAGCGCTACTTATTATACGGGTTAGAGATTTGGCGCGTCATGCAGAGCACTTCAAACAAACTACAGACCTTTATCAACAGCTTTCTTCGCTCAATAGCACTCAAGATCAGATGGCCAGCCAAAAAAATCCGCAATAGTGAGGGAGTTCTGAGAGCAAACCAACCAGGAACCGATTGTGCAACAAATCTTCAGGAAGAAATGCAGGTGGATTAGCCATACTCTGAGGGAACCATAAAGTGACATCACAAGACAAGCAATCGCTCTAGTGGAACCTGAGTAGGAAGCGGCGAGTTGGTCGTCAGTACGAGAGTGACATGGAGGAGTTCATGTGAAGAGGAGATGAAAGCATGTGGGCAGATGTGAAGACAGGTGAAAACGTTGGCAGATAATCGAACGTGGTGGAGACGTGCGGCTGAACCCTAATGTCCCTCTAGTAACTAAAAGAAACAATAATAATAAAAATAGGGGGGCTTTAGTTTAACAATAGCTTTCGCCTCAGAGTTTTGCTAATAGCCCCTTTGACTGCCTTTAGATTAAATAGCCTTAAATTTGTTTCAAATTATTCACGCCTCACCCAATTTGTAGATTCTCAATTCGGCGAAAAAATGGAAGAACCCATGAGGATTCGATTTATTCTTCAACACGATTTATTCTTTTTGAATAAACAGTTCAGATCAATGAACATTTGGTGAATCTCAGAAAGTCTTACTTTAACTTTTATAGCATGTGATATCCTTCTCTGATTTCCCGCCATCACTCACCTGAATTATTTGTGATGATGTCAATTTGTGTACATTTGTAAAAATCAGTTAGTATTCCGTATTGAAGATATATTGTGCTTGAAATCTCCGTTTGACGTCCACATATGTTGATGACATCGCTTGATTTGAAATGAGGAAGCTTGACATGTGTGAAATCGTGGAAAAATCGGATCTTCTAGGGTGGTTAGTGAAGTACTAAATATGCAGTTTCATAGGAAAATTGAATACACAGGACATGACACCTGGCGGATGCACGACCACAGAACAGATTGGTTTGCTTATTAATAATATCATTTCATCTTGTCAGGTATTTGAGTAAGCAAAATAACGCTTTGCTCAAGTAAACCCTTGAATGTTACCAATCGAAACTTAATCCGACGAAAGTTTCATCCAACAGGTGAGAAGCAATTTCACAATAGTGCTTCTGAATAGACAATACATTTGTCAAAGCATTTTTCAAAGAAGATAAATGTGTTCCAACTTTCTAACTTCGATCATATAATTCCATTATTTTCCATAGCTTGACTTGATTGGTAGTAATATTCCCCATATTTCCGGTATGAGTGATGAGTCATTCCTATTGCACGTTTTGGGTGTAGACTTGATAGACAAGGATTCAGTAATCCGCCCTTCTCTCTCGCAACCTACCTGGATTATTTTTCAAATTTTTAGCCCTCTCTCATCCTATTGTGTGGTTGTTTGTGATGCAGTGCAATACATAAGCCTACAAAAAGTTTGCCTGAAAGAGGAGATCCACAGAATCGTTAAATAGTTGCAACAATTCAGATGTGAAAATTGAGCAATTAAAACAAAAGTTGAAGGGAATAGTTAATAACGTAGATTATCATCTTATAACACAGTCATCCAGCAATGCGAAATCAGCAACTTTCGAAAAGTCAAAAAATAGTCAAATCAAAAAGTTCAAGAGACTATTAGAGAAGAAATCTTCATCTCAGAACGATGAAGTCAACAATCTAAAGTCAACAGCGATCGATAAAACAAAGTGGATTATCAATCTCTCAACACATATTTTAAGTCCTACAGAAATAAGTGTATTAGAAAATTAGAAAAGGGACTAAATTTCAATGTATCAGTAGACAAGCAGAAACCTGAGGATGTCATCCCTAAAATTGAAATAGCACTAAGTGGGATAGACAAGGCAACGACTGATGAAGTACGGGCACAATGTGCACTGACAATAAATCGACAAAAACGTGGAAAGCCTAACCTGACAAAACCAGAAATAGAAGCCCTGAAACACCTTACGAATAACAAGGATATCGTAATCACAAAGTCAGACAAAGGAAATGCAACAGTAGTATTAGACTAATCAGACTATTTGGACAAGGTGAACACTCACATACAAACATGACCATATGAGGAAATTCACAAATCAATAAACACAGTTATGAATAAAGTTAAGAAATCCACAGCGGATCTTATACGCCGAATGAAGCCGTTTCTAAGTGAGTCTTAGTGACTTAATTTAATGCCTAAATCTAATAACCCCAGTAGGATGTATGGTGTTATTAAAGTTCATAAGTCAAGATATTTAATTAGGCCCATTGTTGATTTCAGAAATTCACCTAGTTATGAGTTATCTAAATATTCAGCCATGGTATTTAATCCCCTAAAACTCCACTTGAAATCAAGACTAACTAATTCTTATGAACAAAAACATGGATTAGATAATTTAAAATTAGATAATGAAGAGAAAATTGTTAGTTTTAACATTCTCATATTATGCACACGTATATCAACAAATGTGGGTATAGAGGCAGTAAGAAACGAACTCATTTCTGACCAAGAACTCGAACTTAGGACGAAAGTGCCACTTGAGGACATAATGCTGGGGGTGCAGCTATGCCTGACTTCCACAGTATTGAAATTCCAAGGGAAAATATACAAACAAACTGAGGGAGTTGCAATGGGATCACTAATATTCCCGGTTGTAGCAGATATATTCATGGATAAGTTGGAAAACATAGTGATTGAAAGGTTCACCTCCACCCCAAAAGTATGGTGGAGGTATCTAGATGACAGATTCACTGTACTTAGAACACAAGAAATAGATAGATTTTTCAAACAAATCAACTTGAAGGTAGAAGGTAGAGGCAATTCAATTCACTTATGAATTGGAAAGTCAGCAAGGGGACCTTCCAATGTTAGATTGTACCATAAAAAGGAAAGAAGTTGGGAAGTTAAACACTATTGTTTACAGGAAACCCACACACTCAAACAGATATTTGGACTTGCGATTATCCCATCCTATGTCAGTGAAAATAAGATTGGTGAAATGTTTAAATAATATAGCACAAAAACTAAGCAGTACCAAGGAAAATCTAAGACAAGAAGTGACACATATAACCGAAGACTTGAGACTTAATAATTACCCAGATAAATTAGTCAGGAAATATGTAAGGAAATGTAAAAATAAAATAAATAATGATTGTAGCGATAATGATTTTAATAATGATAACAATAATAATGATAGGTAGTCTGCAGCTGATGAGAACCTGTGAAATAGAATGATATCATTTTATACTGCAAATTTCGTCTTCCTTTCTTAATCGAAATAATGATAATACTAATAGTGATGATCATAATAATAATGACGACACCAACAATAAGGAATCTACATTATCAGTAGTAATTCCATACAGGGAAGGAAACTCAAAAACATTCGCAGAATTCTTAACAAGGCAGGAATAAAAGTGGTTGGCATTCAAACCCACATACCCAATTAGAAAGTAGCTTTGTTGGTTGAGGAATCAATCCCGTGGAACCTTTAAAACAAAATAATTAAGTTTATTTAATACCCTTATAATAAAATTTTTTGTATTTCCCAATGAATGAAAAACAAAAAGATATTGTTTTTACTGACGTTTCGCCATTTAATGCTAATAGCTTTACCAAAGTATTGTTAAACCGGAATTCACAAAATCTCAGCATATATATAACAAACAGTTGGGGGGTGAGAAAATAGACATAGGTCAAGTTAAAGGGACATATTGAAAGTAAAAATAGAAATGAAGATAACCAAACCAAATAACAAAGGTAATAGTACGTCTGTTATGATATCAAAATAAAGTTTACTAACTTGATCATCGTTCGTCTGTCTGGTCAGTAAAAACAATATCGTTTTGTTTTTCATTCATTAGGAAATACAAAAACCTTTATTACAATGAATATCATATACCCGATGCCCAAATTTTTTCAAACTGTTAAAAGTGAACTTTGTTTGGACATATATAACTTAATTAAAAACCGGATTACCCTATCGAAGCATAAATGTAACTTCTATAATCATCGTATTTTCAACGTACGCTGTCTACAAAGTGGAATTATTCCTAAGTCACTACGAGTTAAACCTCTTGAATATTCGCACAAATCCATACTTGCTGCAAATCATACCTCCAAAGTATTTTTACGAGAAAGAATACATAACTGCAACATCAAGCTTGAATCTTATCGAACGAGAATCAAAAATATAGACGACAGTTTAACATTACTTGTTACAAGCCACATCTATGAATCCTTCCAAAAATTGTTTAATGAACGAGAATCTCATTTTCATAATGTCACTAAAAGAAGACAAATACAAAAATTCTCAAAACTCGAAGAAAAGAAACAACCAAAGAAAACCTCAACAAATGATATGAAGAATACTAGGGCCATACATAACATGTCAGACAAGATACTAACCGAAAATGAAATCTCATTACTACAGAAAGGTCTGAATTTCAATATCATCAGAAAGCCATTATCGGTCCAGGAAATAGCACCTATGATTGAACCTGCTCTACAACAATTCACCAATGAAGAATCACAATCTGTTCGTCAAAAGATATCACACATATTAATGACACAACGAAACATACCATCTAATCTCACCAAACAAGAATATGAAACCTTAAGTAATTTGAAGAAAGACAAAAGCATCGTTATAACGAAAGCCGACAAGGGAAATGTCACTGTGATAATAAACAGAACGGACACCTATCTGAAGGACCGTACTTACTCATTGAAGAGAAGAAGAAATCCGCCGAATTCAACAAAATGAAACTAAATACAAACAGAGTCCTTCAAGAAATGAAACCCAAAATTGGAAATCCTCTCTGGTTTAAACTAAAACCAAAGTCTTATGTACCTTCAAGATTCTACGGTCAACCAAAGATAAATAACCATTCCATTGAGACCAGTAATAGATTTCACCAACTCACCGGCATACAACCTATCTAAATATTTACTCCCGATACTACAACCACTACAAAAGGACACTCAAAATATTGTGAGAAATTCATATGATTTCAAATCCCAAATAGAACACCGAGAAATTGATAAAGAAGACATTATGGTAAGCTGTGATATTAACTCATTATATACTAGTATCCCCATTACCGAAAGTCTTGATATCATCTTCAGTCTACTAGAATCAGATACATCGCTATCACAAAGATGTCCACTGGATACCAGTCAAATAATTAAAATCATGGAAAATTCCCATTGTAACATATAGAAAATCAAAACAAATGATTCAGCGAAGAGACTCTTTTCAACGAATTTATCATCAAGCTGTACAATCGTATATATATGGTTTTTAAGAAGTTATATCCGGTGAGAGAATTGAAACATAGGTGTGAATGCATGAAATAATAATAATATGAAATGCAATTAAAACGATTATAATCACAAACATTTTAGTTTTAATTGCATTTCATATTATTATTATTGTTATTATTTTATGCATTCACACCTATGTTTCAATTCTCTCACCGGATATAACTTCTTAAAAACCATATATATACGATTGTACAGCTTGATGATAAATTCGTTGGAAAGAGCCTCTTCGCTGAAATAATTAAAAGCTTAAAATTCTGTCTAGAAAATAATTATTTTACATTTAAAGGGAGTTTATATAGACAGACAAATGGTGTTGCTGTGGGTTCACCAGTCTCTCCAATAGTCGCCAACCTTTTCATGAATAGATTCGAAAATAATATCTTTCCAAGCATACTCACTCCTAAAATATGGTTAAGATATATAGATGATACTTTTGTAGTAACTAGAACGAGATCTACACAATTCATTTCTGGAGAAAATAAACTGTGAATCTCACAGAATGCAGCTTACTTCGGAAGCAGAATCAGACGTCGATGAACTACCATTTCTAGACTGCCTAGTTAAGAGAAGGGAAAATGGACATTTTAGTATATCCATATTCAGGAAGAAAACCCACTCAAATAAATATTTAGACTCAATCATCACACCCCATCAGCGCAAAAGTATCAGTTGTTTCAAGTCTTCTTAGACGAGCACACTCTTTGATGTTAATGGATGAGAAAGAAAAAGAAGAAGAAATATCAAACATTACCGAAACTCTCAAGCAAAACAACTTCCCATGGAACTTCATCAACAAAATCAACACAGACATTAAGTACGGCCAAAAACGCATTCCGAAAACATAGACATCAACAGTCGTCATTCCATATATTGCAGAGACGTCAGATGATATCAGAAGAGTACTCAATCAGCTCGACATTAGAGTTTTCTTCAAAACATCAGAAACACTACGAAACAACCTTGTCCATACAAAAGACCAAATCCCTAAAGATTCTCTATCTAGTTGTGTCTATAAAATAAAACGGTTGCTTGGAATGTGATGCGATATCATTCAGCAACTTAGGTCTTTCTTACAATCCACGTGACATACAGTTCAGTGGGTGTTTTAGCAAGCCGTCATGGATTATTAACGCCTAATCTTTGATTCTTACTCCTGTCAATGTATTGTTGTTAGTTCGTCAAAAATGCAGTTGATAAATGAGACGCTGCAATAAGCTGAAATTAGATATCAATCCCGTAATAATACGTTCAACCAAACAGATGAATATTCTCTTCGTTTTAAGTGAACACTTGCTATTTCCAGCAATTATTTCCATTTTATAGTTTTGACAAAACAATAAGAAGACGTAGCTTATCTGAAACCAACATATTTCGAACATTCTGACCATGCAAGTACCTGTCATACTCGTTTATATAGAAAGCAAAAGAATAAGAATTATCACAATACAGGTTAAATTGTGTATAGGCCAATGGCACACATAAGAGACTGGGAGACAACGTAAAGATTTGGAATATGAAAAAAAGAGGGAAGAAAGTAAAGTTTGTTATTTGGCAAGCACTTCATTTATTATGACTTCTCTTCTTAGATTCTCACTACCACCTCTATGGGATGATAAATTTCATTATTTATAACAGTTTGTCAAGTGTTAATTACTGTCTATAGACTTCAAATCTTGTTAAAAACCCTTATTTTTATCAGAAAAGGAATGTATGTTGTTTCTATTTTGCATTATTCAAATGTTATATTGTAAGCCAAATATAATTCCGACAGCAGAGTACGCTGTATTCTGTTGCATTTTTTCTGGAATTAGATCATAAAACATATTCAGCATAAAATAGTTCCAAATAACTCATCTGGAGGCTACTACCCCAGTTACTTGTTGACATTTTGTATTTCGTCGCCATGAAGAGGAATTCTAGTGATTGTGGAAAGTTGATGCATGAATAGTCAATGAAAGAATTATACAGCTGGTATGCGCGACAAGCGGTAATCCCTTAGGAAGAGAACATTCGCTGATGTAGATAAATTCTACAGTAAATATATACTCTAGAAACAGTGATCCATCCAAGATATGGATAATTTTAGTAGTTACACTGGCTGATCCGCTGTTCAACTACCAATGAGTGATATTAAAGGTATTCAGATTTTCATCATGACAAACACATCCGGTAGTAGAGAGTGACCTTTATCATTTTCGTGTAAGAATTCGTGCTTTATCTGCTATGAAATTTATGCAGTGCTGTTTTCTGCGTCTGTATGAATGACTTCGTATACCGGATTCATTGGTGTACTGCATCATTTCAGTTTATGATTGTAAGTTAGTGTTGAATACGTTTATTCCTATTCTTAGCATCCATCAGACTTCGAATAGGGATCAATCAGAGTGCTCAGCACTGTCAATACATGTAATAAATTCCGTCGGCAGAATGTACAGTAATACGCGGTTGTGTAATTCCTGTGACAAAATTCAATTTCACCAGTGTTGGTTGATATCTTTCTATAATCACACTGGATGCAATTGCATGCCGTCATTTCGTAGGAATATGTGGAATAATGCCACGGCATTCTTACATTTAACTGGTGTGGGATTCACGGCGACAAGCAAATTTATAGAATCCATTACTCACACAGGTCATGTCATATCAGCACTAGAAATTACTGTTAATTTCCGATGTGTTCAGCCATCTGTTGATCTTCTCCACCCATCCTTCTAAGAATTTCTAGAAACTATGCTGAGATACAACAAATACTCATTTGAATTTTGAATATGCAAGGAGAAATTAAAAATCCGATAGCATAATTTTATCTTACGCATTCCAAACACATTATTAATAATAAAACATCATTTTACAGTGAAAGAAAAACTTCCAAAAACGGGTGAGTGGGGTCTTAAGTTATTATTTCTTTTGTACTGTTAACGTTTCATCTACACATCGAAGTTTGAAACAGGCGTCATTATAACACAAATAGAATGAACGTATTAAGATATCAAGCAACTCACACTGGCATTTGACAGGCAGTTTGATATTTGTGGCCGTAACTGCTTAGTCACTGCTAGAAAAGTCATCACACCGGCCAATTCAAACAATTTAGCAAATTGAAAGATTGAATATTTCAATAAATACTAGTAACTGTGCTGGAGTGATACAGACAGTGGTTCCAATGGAATATTATTCTCCCAGTGAGAATCATTGAATTTGTTGATGTTCACGTCTGGTAATACTATTCCAGCAGTTCAATGGTGCATTAGCAACAGAATAATATATGTGTATTTGAACATCCTATTTCATGTCATTTAATGTGAATCAAAATCATCCGCTCAGTGTTTGCCTAAAGAATACAAACTGTGTAGATGCAATTCCCTGGTTGACCACTTGAAAATGTACCTTGGCTTCCGTGTCTTGCCTTCTGTTGTTACATCACCAGTATAACCACAATTGACTGATAATGATCAGACACTTACAAGATACCGTTTCAAAACGGAATATTGTCGAAATACAGCAACAGAGAATAGTTGAATCTCAATTATGATGAAGAATGATTTTTAAATTCAATTCCTGCCTTATATTCCATACATAAGTCGAACGGATGACGGAATTCATCTGTCTGAGAATAGCTGAATGTGCCTGGTTTATTTGCTGAATTCATCACCATTGCACTGGTGTCAAATCATATCGTGACACATACGTAGACCTGTTCCAAGAGTATCGGTTGCATGTACTGTGGAAGAAATATTCCATCCTAATTTAGGGACAAAATTATTCTGTGGAGTAGTTGGAACACTTGCCTCGCTGATTATACCCTCAGCAAAAGAGACAGATTTGCGAGAAGCCAACTCCATCCGCTTTGATGTTTATTAAATATTTCTTCAAAAATTATTTGATTAATAATCCCAGACGAGACCAAAATTGAAGGATTTACTTTCTCCCAAGAATAATAAAATTCATCGATTGGTTTCATCATTTCTACAATAGATTCTCAGATACTGTGTCAGAATTCTACTTACCAACAGCACTGAAATACACGATGTATTAACGACACTTCCTTCTTCAAGTACGATTAGAATGTACTCAGATATATTTTGTCCTGGAAGTCATAGCTCTCTTCTTTTCATCGTATTCACTAGGAGGAATCAGACCGCATAGTGTTCCACTTACAGCCTAATTCATGGGACCTCTTAACTTCTCTGTTGCCAGTTCGAATGCATAGATGTATGAGACACCAAGTTTTCCAAACGTGAAGCTTGGATAAATCAGACTGATACATTTAATCGGAATAAAGTTGAGAGAATTTAAAGATCCATTTAAAGCACGTCTGGGCATAAGAGGAGGCGTTTCAGTTGTCCATAGTCCGAATGAATTCCTCTGAGGCAGTTATCGAGACATCAGGTAATCTACATTGAATGATTATGTTATTTTCTTCATCAAAGTGACTCTTTCATTCCTCAGAGGAAACTGTTCGGAAAAATCTATTTCATTCACCAGTTACCTGAGAACCTCTGGGATGTGCTGTTGTGGATTAACAGATTTTGAACTTTAATTTCCAAATTATTGAAAAAGCAAATACGCGTGTATTTGTCTAACTCTTTGCAATCGTCTAATCTGTGCATGTTCACTCCATAAAATACTAATAATAAGCAGTATAGGGTTGCATATTGTGAATGCCACAGAGTTCAAGAGATTTTCAGGATATCCTGAGAAGCAATATTCTGTCATTTTCTCTTCATTTAATGAAGGAACTCCTGAAATCCCAATCGCTCCTCAAACTGTGTTTACAGTTTGCATTTTCACACCCTGAATAAGCCGGATTAATTTGTTGAAATGGTTTTGAGGTTAAATTGTAAAAACACCAAGATGCACTATCTTAATTATAACCAACTGAATGAGAACTGCCATGAAATGTTACTAGAAACATGTGACAGTGAACAACCGAGCATAAATAAATTAAAACTCACGTGGACTCCCTGTTATCACCATATTTCACAGTGTGCTCAACGCATCCTTGCTAAGTTAATTTGCATTTATGTAAGCTTTAGCAATTTTACTTATTTATCAGTAATTTTCCATTTCTGTTGTAGGTGTCTTGTAACGAACTGATGCGGTTGGTTGATAATCATTTCAATGATCACAGCTTCAGTATTGATATTTAAATTTCGTGATATCTGGTAGGATGGTTGGTTGGTCGATGCCTATCATATTTTAGCATTTAGACGAGGAACTGAATAATGTTCACTGCCTAATAGCTGACTGAAAACGAGGTGCCACAAATTGTAGAAAAAATAACATGAACATTTCAGTGCATTCATGGATGTCTCATTGGTTTCTCCATCCGTCTGCCACAAAGGTCAGACAAACTTGAAATTTAACAGGTATCGAAATGTCATAACAATAACAGGGATCGTATTTCCTTCAATTCTCAACTACGAAATATTGCTAAATATATTTCTATTTCCTTAACATTTACTGTGACAATGAAATGCTTGCTATCAAAACACCACTCAGTAGATTGAAATATTCACATTTTTAGCTTAATAATTGATGAGTTAGTGATTAATACCATGTGACTGAGCAGCATGCTGGAAAGGGACAATAATTATCTTAACAATCAATGACTTCAGCGGCAGCGGTATGCAAGAAACAGGAATCACCTTGAATTTTATTCAAATCAAGTAGTTTTGAGACATCTCTATATTGACCACTATCTTTCAGGTTGCAACCAGTCACATCGCTGAACACTTTCGTGCCGTTCACTTACAAGTTCATAGTCATGTTGTAAATGAATGTGAACGTTGAACGCTGGTTCATTGGCCTTGGTCGCCATTGGTGGCAACTCAAAGGCGCGAATAATTCATTCGTTTACAAGTTGGAAGAAGACGAAAGAAAAAGAATAAAAGTATAGTACATTCCTTGTAAAACATTTGTTTATAGACTTTGTACCAATATCGATTTTAATTTTCGAGCAATACAACTTATTACAAGTCCTTGTGTTTTGGAGTTAAAGTTGATAATCGTTCATAGTAATGGTCGATTCTGAGTGTTTTCGCAAATAATAGGAAATTAGAGTTAAGTTCCTTGACACATTTGAACAAATAGACAGTCAGAAATCCTCCTTTCTTTGAGTCTGCCGTGCAAGAGAACGCATGTGCACGTAAATCGATGGTTACATTTAGAAGTAATATAAAACGCAGTTTTTTAAACCTTGAATTGTTTCAGTAGGCACCAGTTTTAGGAAGACCGGTTTCTGCTCCACTAGATATAACTTTGAATTCATAATCGGTGCTTCTATAACATTCTAACAATTATTTCTGCATTTACTAACAAACCTACCAAAAGCTTTTACTACCTCATACTATACCATGTATTAATGGCCCTCATGCTCACGTTGTTCATTAACATCAAATGTGTATGAATATTTAGTAATATTGATATTGAAATCGTTCTTGGTTGTATCTCAGTTGAAAATGACCAACATAATGAAATGGTGTATATTACCTTACTCAGTTTCTTGTTTCTCCTCTGTTCAAAATAATCCAGGTGTAGTTACAAGCAGGAATACTATATCTTGATTTATTTGGAGTCTTATATGTTAACGAGGATAAAATATAAACAAAACGGAGCTTTTGTAAAAGGTGAGAACAGTATGGAGAAAAAACTTTCTGCTCTATTCATTCAGTCACTAGAGTGTATCCAGAGTAGCAGAATATTTACCAGTAAGTTTTACTGAGAAAAGCAACGCATTTCATAAAATACTGGTAAAGTTACAGTCGACCACTGCCTAGAGCAATCGGACTGAGTCAACCTATAAGATAACCAAAATAAAGAAATTCTGAATTAAAGTTAAATCTTATCGCAGTTCAATACTTTAGATAAGTAAAATAAACAAAAAAGTTAAAAGATGAAAATCTAAAACAGCAGAAAAACAAAACAAAATTTGTCATCCCTCATTCATAAACTGTCTTTCTGTCATGATATTCAAAGTTGTTTCAACGCCCAGGCTTTTATAGTGCCTTTGATAAACGTTTTTCAACATGTAAAAGCGAGAAAATCACAGTTTCAATTCTGTCAAAATGTGTGCACACACACACACACGTATCATTCTCAATTCTATTAACAGCAGTTCACAATTTTATCAGCACTTTCACTATCGCCTTGCAAATCAATATTCACTGTTATATTTTGTAAACGATGTTTCGTTACTTCAAAAGTAAAATAGACCTCTATTCTACGTTCGAGAAATAAGACCAAAATACCACCTAATTTCGTCTCCTCTATGTGTATTTACCAGTTTGACTGCTATTGCGGAGTCAGCTACACTGAGCAAACAGTTAGGCAGATTCATCGCCGTATTTCCGAATATAATTGAACATGGTTAAGCAAGAGACAGACAAGATCCATTCGTAGCTCCATTTAAACACACCTGGATAGTGAATATAAAGTTTATGGTAAAGCAGCAATCCTACCAATTGTTATTTGGCTTTAAAAAAGAATCCATCCTCAACACACAGTTAAAGTCATTGGAATGCACCTGAAAACGTCGAATTTGTTCGCGCAGAAGAAATTCGTACAACCACTTTCCTTAACTTGGCCATCGTTGCATGAATGTATAAACCAGACTACTTCGTCCCTCTCGTCCTAAACCTTTAAAAAATTATAATTGTCCAAATTATTTTCCTGATTACTTCATCTTTAATTACAAATTACAATTATCTAAATCACTTTATTTTTCTATAATAATCTGTTACGTAATCAACTTGAAAACTCGTTGACACTTCAGTTACTGTTCATTTTCTCCAGAATAGTACATTATGCAATTCACTTGTTGTAACCGTTTCTATCCTTTCATTGTGTGTTATAATTCTCTTTGTTAATTATCATGATCTTGACGCGTTGGCATATGTATTTATATTTATATATCAGAGTAGAACCATAGATGAAGATCTAATTCTAAATATCTAAATGAAGATTTTTTTCCCACAATATGTCATTCACAGTGTATTCTGATATTTCACAGTGTTAAACTAGTTATTTGTTGCACAATTTCTAAAAACTCCATACATTCAATCAATGGTTGATTCTGTTGTTTCATTGTCTTTCAACTTCTTCATAACAGTGTTTTATGAACTGAATAGCCTTTATAAAAACCAATAAGAAGACGTAATTCGATTCAAAAAAATTACCTCTTCTTATTGCTTTATCTAAATTCATAAAGGGAACTGATTGTTTTGAATAGCCTTTGTAACCTTCACTTAGTGGTAAAGAATTAGTTCCCCTGTAAAATACCCTCCCAGTTGCACTGTCTGAACAAAAGTATTACTGTCAAATAGCTTTTCACTTTGTCCACTAAGTTTCTGTCGCATTTTGCTTTCATAAGTAACGCTCCTCGATTCATTTGAATAAGGCGTTAATTCGCTTCCTCGACATATCTCACCAAGTGGAATAATATAACTAAGAGAACGCAATCTCTTCCTTCACCACGTAGTCCTCAGGTGCGCCGTTTTCTTTAATGAATTTTAAAATGAAACCCCACATCAGATACTTCACCTCATCGTCTGGAGGTTCCTGATTTTATAAATTTTCAATAATATACACCTAGTAATGCTACTGAAATATGAAATGACCAGCAAACTACTTATGAGTAGTATGAAATGTAATGAGGATTTAGACTCTATATACACATTTTGGAATCTGTGCATTGTTCAACGTTATTTTGATTTAATGCACCAAGAAACAGATGGAAATAGCTCATTTGAAAAAGAGAAGACGTTAAGAGAAGAGACTCCTTTTGGCACACTCATTCACATAGTTGTACGATCGTATTTATATACCAATATTTTAGTTTTTGAGCGCATGATGTTTGTCAAGTTTAGATAATTAATTAGGTGATACAAGAATGAAGCAAGGTTAATTGGACAGCAACTAAAGTAAGATTGAGTCAGTAAGTTAGATGACGTAATATAATCGACATTACTTACCTTCATACCCTGATGACCTGAAAACGAGAAATATTGGAAAGAGCCTTGAAAGATTGTATTTCGTAGTTGGCGGTATTCTTCGGTGCATCATCTTTCGTAAGTTTGCAAAGTAACGATTTTTCTGACATTTGAGAGACAAACACCAGCTGAAGAAATAACAGACATTTATGGGTAAATTCCTGCATATAATTGGCTTTACATTTTACTATGTCGAGGCATAATGCAGGAGATTTTTAGCTGACACAGATTATCTTGATGTGTTTTTAGTTTTTGGATTGCATTAAGGTTGATATTATTAGAGCATCACATTTTCCAAATTCCCATTTGAATCATCAGCGCTTCCATAAATCCTATAAGACGAATTTTGATTAGATCATACTTATCTTTGAGTTCAATCAGAATTAATGAGGTTGACTGTAACACGGAATGAATAGTACCGATGGTGACTGCATCTGACCATTTTGTTTACAAACATTGACCTACTTATCTATTGATAGTAGTATAACGATTTCGCAAACGTTTTCTTCAACTTTTGTTTGTTACTGACATTTTATTCAGCTGAGACTAATGTAGACTGCTCTGTCATCGGCAGATTTCAGTTAACGAGTCATTATCTTGTTTCTGGACTGACCTTTTGTGATTACTTACTCATTATTTATTCGCTGAGAAATGGCTCGTTTTTTCGTTTCATCGAATGAATACGTTAGCATATACGGGATAAACCACTGCCCACCAGCTGAATTCCATTCTTTTGTACACAGTCGAACATTTCTGGCCTTATCTGTTAGTGTTCTATCACTTCAGAAATAATTACTGTAATCAAATTATGGGATTAGTAAGTATTGGTCATTCATTTATTTATGACCACCTTTCGAGCACAAATTACTGCTCATAATCACATCAAGTCACTCACTTGACATGACTAGGACTGGCAATAATTTGTGCTCGAAACGTCATCAGTTAATATTACTGTATAACACTGTGTGATTTATCAAAATAAAGTCGTATCTATAATGGAACTAAAAATCTCCTGCATTATGCCTCTACATAGTGAAACGTAAAGCTAATCATATCCAGCAATCCATTCAATATATCCATATCACGTGGGCTCCCTGTTATCGTCATATTTCAAAGTGTGTTCAAGAATTTCTTGCTAAGTGAATTCCCCTTTCATAAGTTGAAATATTCTTCTATGCAATTCAAGTCCGTTTAAGAGTAATTTTCCCATTTCTGTCGTAGGTGTGAGGAACTGATGTGGTTAGTTGGTAATCACTTCGATAGTCACAACTTAACTGTGGACATATAGATTTCGTGACATGCAGTACAGCAGTTAGCTGTTTGTCGACTGTCATATGATTTCGACACTTCAACTAGGAAGTGAATAACTTCCAATTGTTATTAGCTGGTTGCAAACGAGGTGACAGTAATTGTAGAACAAACTACATGAAGGTTCCATCTTATCAATTGATGTCTCAGTAGTATTTCTGTCCATGTGCCAGAAAATGTCGAACAAACTGGAAACTGAAATGCCATAAAAACAAAAGGAATAGAAATCCATTGAATTTCCAAATAGAAAATATTCCCAAAAATTTCTATTTCCCTGAAACTTACCATTAGAATAAAATATGCGCTGTTGAAATACTCATCGGCAGTTTGATATATTCACATGCCTAGATTATTTATTGTAAAGTGTTGGCAATTAATTTCACGGGAATCAGTAGCATAATGGAAAGGAACCATAGTAAATTTAACCGTCTAATTGATGCTTCAGCGATATGCACAAAACCGGGAGCAACTTTAACTACATTTAACTGAAATAATTTTTAGCCATCTCCTTCCTGACCACCATCTGTCAGGTTGCAACCATCACGCTGTTGACACATTTGCAAATTCGTAGACATGTGACCAGACAAACAGTCGAAAATCCTCCTGACCGTTCTTCCGTTCAGCGTGTGAATACATGTACATGTTAACTAATGGATGCAGTTAGAGATTGTATAAAAAGGAGATTTCGACACCTGGAATTGTTTCAGGAGGCAGTGATTCATCCAGCGTTTGGAGAATTCTAGTACAGCGTTGCATTTTTGCTGTGCTTGGTTTATCCCGGCACGTCGTCAGCTTTGAGTTTATTTTTGAAAAGAGTGGTTTCTACTCCAGTATATCTGACTTAAATTTCATAACCAGGGCTTCGAGAATATTCTTATAATTATTTCCGCATGTACTGACAAACTTATCAAAACTTATATTGATTTTTATATGCCATTTATTGGTGGTCCTCACATTCTTGATCAACATCCGATGCGTGTGAATATTTTGTCTATTGATACTTAAATCATTCTCGGTTGTATGCAGCCTAAACCGACCATCTGAATGGAAGTAGGTAATATTACCTAACTAAGGTATGAACAGGAAAACTGCATCTTCATTCAACTGCACTCTTGAATGTTGACGAAGATACAAAGTAAATGATATAAAGCACCTGTGAAAATCGAATAAACTTTTGAGAGAAACTTTCTCCCTAATTCTTGCTGTCATTACAACAGTGTTGTATATACACTTCATACCCTTCCTTTTCGTGTATCTTTACTCCAGCTAAATTATTTATATCTCACACTGTTGTGCTGTTTAACAGTCTGATTATGATAAAAGATTTTTGTATTTCTTAATGAGCGAAATACAAAAAACCTTCATCATAATGAATATCATATATCCAATGCCCAAATAGTTTTAAACTGTTAAAAGTGTACTTAGTTTGGACAAATATAACTTAATACCATGATTTTACTTCCTTTCGCACTTTTGATAGGTAACTCAATTATTTGAGTACTTATTGAGCGTCCATATTAGAATTACTGTAGGATTTATGCAGTAGATAAGATTAATAGCAATAAAAGACGTCGCCATATACTGCACACTTCGTTGTTCCTTCTTTACCACAGTGAGATCATGGGAATAATTGAAGGAAGTATCGAAGTCAGTTTTGTCTAATAATTTACACGTATACAATACTAAGCTGAATATCATGCGCATACAATTAGAAAATGAATGCATCAATGAAAGGCGCAGGAGTCAGTCAACGAATGTGTTTGAATCTTGTGAACAAAACTTTGATTCCGCCTTGCTGGGCATATTCTAGTTGGTTCTGAGGTAATTTCCATGGTTGAATATTGGTTAACTAGTTTTGTTCTGTAGTACTTGTGTCGTACCCAGATATTGATCTGATCTGCATAGAACTATGCCAATTGTCCAGATCACGAAGACGCTGAAGTTATCACTGATTTCAGAAGACTAGACTTAACACGCAGAATATTATGGACAGTAAACAATGCAGAATAACAGAAAACGGTAGGATAGTAAGAATATTTATTCTATATGCAAAGCCTGCAAATAAACGACAATAAAATTTACAGTAATACTTTTGATCGTATTCTTCCAATCGTCTGTCGACGACTAAGCAACGGTAGCCATTGTTGTCTCCCACCATATACAGACCAGTTCAAATAAACAAACATTCAATGTTCACTAACAGTGGGAAACCACGCAGATTCCAGCCACAAGCAATCGTGTTTTGTTGTAGCTGGAGTATTTTGTGACTTTGCATGTCTCAAAGAATTTTCAGGCAGCTATATAAAAAGACGTCGAGTGATAAAAGTTCGTCAGCGTCAGGTATGGTCTAAATATTGTCTGAGAATATTCATGTATAAAGTTTGAGTATACTTGTCAATAGTTTCCTTATTTCTAGTTATTTCTGGTTGAATAGATTGATAATCAATTCGACAATGTTAGTTGCAGTGTTGACAAATCATTCCCGTATATTGGGACAGTTGTGTAGGTCACCGTTTTCCCATTATTTTTGCACTTATAGAGGTGAGTGAATAACATTGAGTACTTGACATTTCACCGCAAGGGACTTGGAAATAAGTGCTCTGGAAACAGCGAAGAAACGACTGTTTTTGATTGGAAACTATGTGTGGTACTGTTCAAAAACTCATAATCGCCTCAACAGTGCCGTCGGGTAGCTATGCAGTCCAGTCTAAATACAAAAGGAGTACATAAAATGAATCAATATGTTCCTAACAAGCTGGGGACAAACACTGTGTACACGAAAATCACACTTACGTTTCCTGCACGGGCGATGACAAGAAGAATCTTGATTCATTGAAATACAATCATGACGTTAATTGATTAGTATCACTTCACAACTACAAAGGGATCGAGTCCCAGTGGCTTAATGGTCTATGTGCTATCTCGCCTTGTCACCAGAAGGTGCTGGGTTCGAATCCCGGTGGGTGCGTACTGTGAAGAGTCCCAAACTAGGACAAAACAGCTGTCCAGTACTCCCAGGTTTTCCAATGGTTCTCTACTTGATGTCAGCTCATGATGAAATCCTGTAACCAATCAAATCCTTACAAACCAACACTTGAAAACAAAGGGAATCGTTTCATGTAGAGATGAAACAGAGACGAAGACAACTAACATGGATGAAGTCAATATGTGATATGCAAATGCCAAAAAATGATGCAGAGTCTAGCAGGAAAACTGATAATAATTATATACTGATTTCAAATATTCATATAAGTATCAATATTGTGATGAGAATGTTCAGGAGAAGTTTGCCAAGCAGTAATTTCGTTACATGAACTCACTTTCTTCATGGAGAGCGCCTGAGGACTTCACGCTAAATCTTCACTCTTTTATGAGCTGAAGATCGGATAATAATATGCATTCACAATACACAGTTTTGCAATAACAGTTCTACCGAATATGAATCTCTGACCACTGTATTCACCGTGTCGTTGTGCGGTACAGTAGTATTCGGAGACTGCTAAATACTGCTTAATACGAGAATTGATTTGATTTTTGATTTTGATTTACAGCTTGATTCCACACCGTATTTTCAGTACGAGTGTGGAATTTTCAGCATGGATATCGGTAGCCCAAATTCAGGCCGACCATAGATATCGGGTGTGCGCCGGCAGGGGATCGAACCCCGGACCATGTGCATGGTCGGCGAGAGTCCTAACCACTGTGCCACCGACGCACAGTTAGTCGAAATCAGGTGAATACCACGTTCATATAAGAAGAAACAGACATACAGGTATACATCGAAGATCATTCTGACATAAGATGCAATCTGATTGAAGTTGACTATATTCTGCCTAAAAGTATTTCAAGAAATTCACCAACAACAAGGAGGCCATTAACAAATGATGATTACTCTTCAACTGTCTGACAACTTTATTGTGAACAATTTCTCTGAAAAATTGCACTGGGCAAATAAGCTAGGAAAAGTCACTGTAAAAGAATGAATAGCATTTAGCCGGGAAGCAAACGCATATCACGCGTCCTAAATTATTCCCTCGTCTGAACAAAAAGAACCACTAATCGGTAGACAGATAAAATGTAGGTAGTGAAGAAAAATTCATCCAAAGTCAAAACAATGACTTCTATCACACCACACAATGTTTTCAGATGACTTGATTCACACAAATCCCTGAAAAAGATGATGCTTTAACAATATCAGTCAGAGTAGAATGGAAACATAAAATAGCGCAATAAAAACTAACTCCTAAAGATCTGTAGATTGTGCTTCATTATTTACTGTGACTCTGCACAATGGATTAATTTTTTAGTAAGTCAACTTGAATAAGCTATCCGAATTCGTCGATCAGTTTCTTTTGTTGACAGTGTTGTTTCATGGAAAGAAGACGGGGTTAATACGAAGCTCCTCGACATAATTGAGTGTAAAGTTAATCATTGTAAGCGATATAATTCGTTATGTCTCTTGTTTCGTCAACATGCTTCCCACTCTTGAATGTTAGAAAAATAATTACTTTCTGCGTAGTTCTAAAGATGGTGGACAGATGAATACCACCTATAACGAAATATTCTTCAAGTTCTTTTCAATGCTTTCCGTGATTTCACGATGATGACATGAAGGTAAATGCAGCGTTTCTCACCTTGGTATATGAAATCACATCGGATTGACAAGATTGAATTCTAAGAATTTTCTGAGAAAGCAGTTATGTGATGATTCTTTGTTATAAATAGAAAAATATGATTTGATTCTGGACCATATGTTATCACAGAGAAAAGAATTTGTCAGCGATTTTATATTGCAAAATACTTATTTACTTCTTATGCTGGATATTCACGTGAAAATAGTGCTGAACAGAAAATCATGCTACTTTTATTTATGAATTTCAATAAATAATTTCTCACATCAACTGACTATACTCAGGCGGCAATCGCAGCCTAACCTGTGCATTAGGCAATTGAGGATGCTCCGTGAACATGTTCGAGTCAATGAATGACTGAACGCAGCATATCTCAAGTGTATTTCGTTCTCTAAATGAATATCAAATGACCCCACAACTACTCATAATCTTCCAAATTCTCTTCATTTAAGTCAATGCCAGACGCTCAACACGTGAAGAAACACAAATTTTGTCACTAATTGAGTAATTCTGTCTAAAGTTGTTTTGTCTATTTGTGTGAAGTCGACTTTTCAAATTCCTTAAAATCATTGTCGTGACATATACCTAAGTTTTGTGAATTGTCACCATTAGTCATACCACTCACAAAATGTATCTTGTCGTGCTACTCCAATAAATTTTCATTATTTCTCACATTGACATACAGAAATGCATGTGTGACTTGCACCATATAAAACTATTTTGAAAATCCATTATCCGTTTCCTCATTACCTCTCTTTTTTAGAAACTCGTGGAGAAATTATTGTTACTAAGACTTGTTCCCTCCCTAAGTTTCTCAAACGATCCAAAGCAGTTTGCTTACAAACAGGGTAGAAGTACTTTAGACGCTGCTGCTGTGTTTCATCACAACATTGTATCCTCCTTAGACAAAGGGGCCAAGTTTGTCCGTTGTACGTTCCTTGATTATACATCTGCTTTCGACTCTGTACCTAGAGGCCTTTTGTTAAACAAGCTTAGCCTTACACAAACTGAGCCCCGGGCTATCAACTGGCTACATTCCTACTTCTCTAATAGGATGCAGTACACGGTATATAATGGTGTATCTTCCTCTCCTTTGCTTATTGAAGCTGGAGTTCTTCAAGATGCTATTCTTTCTCCGTTTCTCTTTTCCTTCTTCTTATATGATTTACCTCTTTCAGACGAAATCAACTTCGGTCTAGTTCTATCTTCCATCCTATAACATCCTGAGAAGGATGTTGAAGGTAGTTAGTAGGACTAGTGGTGTAAAACTCAGACAGCTTGTCACTACATTAGTTGAAAGGCATCTGAATACATGCGAAAAATGGTCTGAAACCATACTCTCCCACCTCCAACACCCCCTCTATTCCCAACTCTCGCATTGTATCTCATAAAGTAGAACCAGAAATCAGTATAAAATAATCTATGCTCGTACAACCGAGTACAGGAAGTCAACGATACCATACTTGGTCCGTGTTCTAAGTGACAGAGACAATGTTAAGCGCGAAACCTATGACTTGCTTTGTTGTTGATAATCATAATTTTAGGCTCTTTTATTTCTCTCTTATTTTGTATTCTATAGTGAACTCCTTCTCAAACATACTTAGCTACCTAAATTATTAACATCGGCTTACTTTTTATACTTTACTGTATTCCTTTTGTGCATCTTCTGGTTCCGACTATATTAGCACTATGAGTATTACCAAATTGTCCTGTCATTACCCATCATGTAATTATTAGTTTATGTGGTTGTTTTTTTATTTTTTACTTTTTTTCGGCAATATTAACTGACAATCATTGGTTGTGAAAGCCATTATCACCATCTTAAAATTTAGTATTATGCAGGATTACTCACACTACCACTACAAACACCGCATTAGAGCTAACAAAACAACAACCCTGAAATGTTATTTTATGATTGCTTAGTGTTGTTCAATCAAATTAACTGATCATCTTGGCGATAAACATTCTTAAATATCATTTCACAATTTCTTGTATGATTATAGCTTTGCTGTCACCACGCATAAACATATCATAGCTTCCACTACCCAATACTGAGATACTGTTTTATGTTGTCTATTTTCCTTTCTACTTCTTGGTATTTTTTCGCATTTTTTTATCATTTTTGTGTTTTTTTGTTTTTGTTGTTTTTATATTTATTTTCCGAAATACTCCTTTTGAATGTTTGATAAAATTAGATGCAATATTTTCCACACTATACCACTAGTACTGTTTCTAGAACAAAGCAAATTATTACTTACATACCTCGCGCTAGAATTGTGTCCTCCCTTTTAGACTGTTCAGGTGATCCAGTTTGGCTTGCCACTCACAGGCTTGCTGGCCTGCATGCACTTGGCTTTGGGCTAGCCTGTATTTACGCTGATTTGGCAGACATATGCTCGGGTTTCACCGTTTAACCGTTAGTTCTATACACCGAGGAAACACATGTGTGGGATTATAGATATACAACTTTGAGTGGTGGATCAGTCAGCACATGGCTTGATGGAGAGTACAGCCAACTGTATATTGTGAAATTCATACTGCTTTGAATATTCACATCTTAAACGTATATTGTGGTTACGCGATATCCTATGGACACGCCTGTTCTAAGGTTAGCCTTTTATCTATCTCTATTCACCTTAATTTATGGATTGGTTGAGTGGCTGTCAGAATGTTTACTCATATATCAACGCAGGCTATTGGTCAAAGGCTAACTCGTCATTTCTCCAGACACAATCTGGAGTAGGAATTCTGGCTGGATTCTCTGTGGAGGCTTGTGTTCTAGGCATGACTTGATGATACACATATGTATGTAAACGCTTGAGAGTTTGTGACCTGTCGTATCTACACTTAAATATGTATTAATAAACACCTTAATTGGAGCTCTACACACAGTCCGTGATTGATGCTGAAGGTGCGTAAGGCGCACAATCAGTTTTATCCCGACTTTGAATGAGTTGCAACTACCCTCTGATCTTTATGATATTGCTAGACGGAGGGCAATAAGCCAACAAACACTACCCTAGTAACTGCTGACTCAACACTGGAATAGTAATTTGGAGACCGTTGACTTAAATCCTACCTTCTACCATTACTTATTACATAAAAATGGCATTGGGCTAACTTAATGGTAATTTCCGATAGTCTTACTAGCAATTATGAGTTCTTGATGAGTATATTTTTATAACTAGGGTGTTAGTCATTTAAGTTGTAACGAACAACTGAAAGGCGTAAGCAGACTATTGGTTCCTGTCTCACTAATCACACACTAATCACAGTCGCTAAAACAGCAACAAACCGAAGATTGCATATTAGTAAACAACCGAAGTTTCGTAATCGAACGACTGTGTGATATACAGGATGAGCATAGTATTTTCAAAACGCCACAGCAGAATCTGTTAGTTTGCAAATTTTCATGTAATGTTAATTCTTTATGTAGGAGATCACTGTCAAGACAAATTTTAAAACATTTGATTTCCATCAACGTGAATGATAATATGTTTAAACCTAAGCATCCTGCGTTTAATCTATGATGTGACTATGGTGGAATACTGGTAAATTTTGTTAATTATTAGAAAAAAGAGTTGCTGGGTAACGCTATAAAATACATAAATGTTGATTTTTAATTTTCACCGATCAACTGTTAAGGATTTAATATGGCTGTCAGGCGTCTTATTTATGATTCAATATTGTATATAAAAGCTAATTGTGATTTAGTTAAGTGCTCTAAGCTGGTTAATTTAACTGCAAAACTTTCGCCATCCTTCTAGACAACAATTTCAGCGCAGGTTCTGGTAAAGAATGAATTCATTTGAATTCTCCATGAATGATATAAATGATATCGGGATTAATAGCTGAAGCGATAATGCAAAGATTACAGTACGTTATATTGATGATACATTTGTAATGATTAAGGAAATAATTTGGGATACACTCACAAATTAATACACAACAAATATGAAGACATCAAATTCAGAAGAGAAGGAGAATAAGATAATAAAACTACATTTTTAGATGTCTTAATCAGAGGTACCAACACAGGAAATTTAGAAACACATTATTATTATTCCCTTTAGTTACTAGGGGAAAATAGGGCTTCAGTCGCACGTCTTCATTGCGTTCCCTTCTCTGCCAGCGTTTCATCTAATTCCACGTCTGTCCACATGCTTCCATCTCTTCTTCACATGACTTCCTCCATGTCACCCTCGCACTGACAACCAACTGGCCACTTCCCATTCAGGTTCCACTCGAGCGTTGGCCTGGCGTAGGATGTCACTCACTTGATGGACTGATTTTTCAGAGTATGGCCAATCCACCTGCATTTCTTCCTGCATAACTGTTGTACAATCGGTTCCTGCACTGTTGGTTTGCTTATTGCCAAAGATGCCTCCCTGTTGCTTATCTTTTCTGGCCGGCCATCTGATCTTGAGCGAAGTACTGAGCAAAGAAAGCTGTTGATGAAGGTGTGTATTTTGTTTGAGATGCTCTTCGTGAAGTGCAGTGAAAGTCTCTGGTCTGTATAGTAGCACTGACTTCACATTGGATTTGATAATTCGGATTTTATTTTTCATGCAGAGTAGTGCTGTTGACCTCCACACAGACTGCTTCTCTACATACAAACACAAGAATAGAGAAAATCAACGAAAACATAAAAATCAAATACTCAACTATAAGAGTAATAAGCTTACCCAAGTACCCATAAAAGAAACTGTATGCAAACATTATTTTAAAAAATTTAAACACACTGTAGCACTCCTGTGCTGAAGAGAATGGAGGAAAAAATACCTATTAACCATCTTAAAAGGGAATGGGTCAAGGTAAGAATGGTTGACCCCGAGAAGATAAGTAATTTAGAAAAAAGGTTAGCGAATGCACTACAAGCATTAATACTGTCACAAAATAGGGTGGGAGAGGGTTAAGATTCTAAGAAGTAATCTATGTAGGTGGAGAGAGAGATTGATTACTGAATCCGGCCTGGTTCATCGAGTCTACACCCAACACCTGCGATAGAAGTGACTCAAAACAAATACCAGAGCTATCGAAGATATTATTACCACCGGTCAGTCAAATCAGAAGAGGATAATAAATAATCTCAAAATTCTATCTCAATTCAACGTACATCATAACATTCTAACAAGTTACTTATTTTGACTATAAAAACACTCGCGTTATTTCCCATCTGGTTGTAATTGATTAATAACACCCATATTATTATTTCTGAATGTACATTATCCCATACTGATTTTTATTCCAATATCTAATCGATTCCACGCGTGTATATAAATGAAGGAAAAAGTTGTGTGAGTGAGTAACTTGATATGATTATGAGCAGTAATAGTTTGTGCTTGAAACGTGGTCATCAATTAATATTAATGTATAACAGCACTGTGTGATTTATCAAAATGAAATCTTATCCATAATGGAGTCACATGTCTAGTTCTGCGCTTATCGGTTTAGGATGAACTCTGTCAGTGACGTTTGCAGTTTGGCCACAAAATTAGGGGTCTTGGCATCACAGTGCATTCTGAAACGTTGTTAAATTGTTGTGGACTGTTGGCAGAAAGTGCTACTGTACCTAGTTATCATGCTTATTGGCAGTCGTCAAAAAGACGCATCTGCAATCTTGAGAGAACTCATGTCGCTTCTGAAATTCAAAGCCACATGAAACCCGTATCATTCAACGCTGCAATTAGACACGTTATCACTTAGTTATTAAGATTACCGATTGACTGATACATTGACCGGTCACTACAGTTTAACCGCTGTCATGTGTCTAGTCCTTAGTGTTCATTCTGACGAAATCTCCAGGAAGACACCAGTTCCTTCATGGTTATGGTTACTCATCTCTATGAGTGCCGACAAGTACAAAAACTAGGCACACGGCCTCCTACGGTTTACTATTAATCACCTGGAAATGTTCATGTTTCTTGTAGAACTTGATTCAACTTTCTGATGTATAAGTACTTATTTCTGTGACTTATAACGGTAAATATAGCAGAATCCTGATAAAACTTGGAAATTCAACATACCCTGTATTCAGGTTTGATCACGGATTGGTATCATTTGGATAACCACTGAAAACCTGAAAGTGCATGACAGCTGTTCTGTCCTAGTTTGGGACTCATAGGTAGTACTCACCCACCACCTGTGTTTAAAGCCAGGACCTGCCGGTTAAAAAGGTAGTTTTTAGACCATTCAGACACTAGGACCAAACTCAATGGCTAACCCATGAATTCTAACTGCTACCAGCTCGTGGTTTTAGCGCAGCAATCGGCCAGAGTCATTAATATTACCATTATTATTATCGCTATCACTACTGTCATTATTTATTTTATTTTTATATTTCCCTACATACTTTCTGACTAATTTATAAGGGTAATTTTAAGTTTCAAAACTTCGCTTACTCTGAGAAAACAAACCATCAAGTGAGTGACACCTTACACCAGGCCATAGCTCGAATGGAAACCAAATTGGAAGCGGCGAGTTGGTCTTCAGTGCGACGGTGGGGTGACATGGATGAGGTCATGTGAAGAGAAGATGAAAGCGTGTGGACAGACGTGGAGCCAGGTGAAAACGTTGTCAGAGAACCGGATGCAATGAAGATGTGCGAGTGAAGCCCTATGCTCCTCTAGGAATTAAAGGAAATAATAATATGTTTCTAAATTTCCTGTGTTGGTTCTCCTGATTAAGACATCTAAGAGTGGAATTTCGGTTGTCTAATTCTTCTTCTCTTGTGAATTTGACTTCTTCACATTTGTTGTTGATTAATTTGTAGGTGTATTCCAAGTAATTCCTTTTAATTATTACAAATTTATCATCAACATAACGTATTCGGATTTTAGGTTTAATTATACGTAGAGCTATTAATTTGAATCTTTGCGTAACCACTTTAGCTATTAATCCCGATATCATTTGTATCATTCATGGAGAATTCAAATGAATTCATTCCATGCCAAAACCTGCGCTGGAGCTGTTGTCTACAAGGGGGATGACAAAATCTTCGGAATTAAATCAGCCAGCTCAGACGGACAACTAATTCTTATCTTTAAATATTCACATTTATAATACTAGAACGAGACATACATGCGAACAACATTGTTTTCAATTAGATCTTCTTCAGGCTTTGTGTAAAATTTTAACCAATGACGGTGATTTTGGGAATCAAATAATAATAATGTGGCAAATGTTTTGAACGTAGTTAATAACGATGATTATAATGATAACAAAATATTGATAATAAGGTTTATACAGGTGGTAAGAATAACAAAGATAGTATATGCATATAAGTGTATAAATGAATTAGGTCAAATCTTAAAAGGTGAAGTGGAACGATAAACAGAGTTTAAATAAATATTATAAAAGTACGAAGGAGATGGAAGATAAGATAGGGTGGGAGTGTTTCGAATAGAATTCACCTAGGCTAAGCAAGGGAGAGACAAAGGTAGAAAAAACTTCTTTTGTTTGCAAAGACTAGGATTGTTCTCTCGAATTCCCATAGATTCGGCTAGGTGTAAAAGACGGGCTCTGATTCGATTCGAAAGACTCGATGAAATACGATAGATAACTTTGAAAGCACTATTTTTGTCCACTTGGTAACCGCTATCAATCAAATGAGCCAAAATAGAACTTCGTATGGATCTTATTTGACCTTTTCCGAACCATGGAGGAAGATGCTCATTAATGCGTTTGTTAAGCTGTTTAGTTGTTCGCCCCAGATAGCTGTCTCCACAGGAGCAACTAAATTTATAGATACACATCGAAGTGGCACAGCTAGGTAGCTTATCTTTCACTTGAGCAATCAAAATTGGTCGGCTGGAAAATGACAAACAAAGGGTGGCAGCAGTATAAGTCGGTTTTATCGCTCTTGATAATCTCAGATGTTAGACTTCACTAGCCACGTCCCCATTAAATTGAAGTTTCATGAACAGTTCTTTCTTGTTAACTGTTGTCAGTTTTTCTTTATTGTACCTAAGGACTAGACACATGACAGCGGTTAAACTGTAGTGACCGGTCAATGTATCAGTCAATCGGTAATCTTAATAACTAAGTGATAACGTGTCTAATTGCAGCGTTGAATGATACGGGTTTCATGTGGCTTTGAATTTCAGAAGCGACATGAGTTCTCTCAAGATTGCAGATGCGTCTTTTTGACGACTGCCAATAAGCATGATAACTAGGTACAGTAGCACTTTCTGCCAACAGTCCACAACAATTTAACAACGTTTCAGAATGCACTGTGATGCCAAGACCCCTAATTTTGTGGCCAAACTGCAAACGTCACTGACAGAGTTCATCCTAAACCGATAAGCGCAGAACTAGACATGTGACTCCATTATGGATAAGATTTCATTTTGATAAATCACACAGTGCTGTTATACATTAATATTAATTGATGACCACGTTTCAAGCACAAACTATTACTGCTCATAATCATATCAAGTTACTCACTCACACAACTTTTTCCTTCATTTATATACACGCGTGGAATCGATTAGATATTGGAATAAAAATCAGTATGGGATAATGTACATTCAGAAATAATAATATGGGTGTTATTAATCAATTACAACCAGATGGGAAATAACGCGAGTGTTTTTATAGTCAAAATAAGTAACTTGTTAGAATGTTATGATGTACGTTGAATTGAGATAGAATTTTGAGATTATTTATTATCCTCTTCTGATTTGACTGACCGGTGGTAATAATATCTTCGATAGCTCTGGTATTTGTTTTGAGTCACTTCTATCGCAGGTGTTGGGTGTAGACTCGATGAACCAGGCCGGATTCAGTAATCAATCTCTCTCTCCACCTACATAGATTACTTCTTAGAATCTTAACCCTCTCCCACCCTATTTTGTGACAGTATTAATGCTTGTAGTGCATTCGCTAAGCTTTTTTCTAAATTACTTATCACCTCGATGTTAACCATTCTTACATTAGCTAAATTATTGTGTTCTGATAATCTCATGTAGTTGACCTCAATGACAGTGATTGTAGGGTATTTTGTAAATTATACGAGTTTGTCTAATTGGGTCCTTTAGTCTACAGAGTTTGTCTATCTGAGTGAGTTTGTAGGTTTGATTGCCACCCTAATTCCTGCTTCATTGCGAATCCTACATAGGGTCTCAGATGTCCCCTCCTTATAAAGTATAACAGTGGATGAATTATATTCTCTCTTATTCATGTTAGCATTATGAGTTTCACAATTATTTTTATTCTGCTTTTGAGCTTTTTTTAAATTCCTAATGAATTTTATAGGATATTTATTTGATACCAACGATTCTTCTATCTGTTTTATTTCATCATTTAGGTCTTTTCTTGTGCCACTTAGTGCTATTGCTCGGTTTGTTCGACACTTAACTAAGCCTGATGGGCGAACCAAAAACCAAATTGACTTCATCACAATCTCGAGGAAGTGGCGGCGCAGCCTACTGGTCACAAAAGCAAGAAGAGGAGCAGACGTTGGCTCAGACCACTACCTCGTACAAGGGACAATCCAAATCAAATTAAAAGCTTTCAGAGAATCAGGAGCTGCAGATAGGCCACAAGCCAAGTTCAACACTCAAAAACTGAAAGACCAGGACACAAAGGACATCTTCACTGCAATTATAAAAGACAAAGCCGAAACACAAATCAACATTAGCGAAGAGGTCAGCGTTGAAAAACACTGGGACAACCTGAAAGCGGTATGGAGCGAAACCTGCATGGAAGTTCTGGGCAGAAAGAAGAGACAGGACAAACAATGGCTCACTACGGACACTTGGAGGCTAATAGAAGAGAGAAGGATTGTGAAACAAAAGATTCTCCAGTGCACCGATGAGCAACAAAACAGGATTTGAACGCAAGCTACAAGACACTGAACAAAAGAGTAAAGAAGAGTGCCAGAGAAGACAAAAGAAAGTACTATGAAACCATGGCAAGTGAGGCAGTACAAGCTGCAGGCAAAGGAGACCTCGCAACACTTTACCAAACTACTAGGTACCTGTCGGGCAAACGTTTGACACAAATCAAGCCGGTGAAGGATGACAATGGAAAGTCAGTCACCAAAGAAGTGGAGCAAAGGAAACACTGGGCTGAACACTTCAAAAGACTACTAAACCGACCGCCACCTACAACGCGCCCAACAATACCAACAACGGAAGCAGGATTACCAGTGAACATCAACCCCCCGACGAAAACAGAAGTCCTGAAGGCAATCAAGATGCTGAAAACTGGAAAAGCAGCAGGACCAGATGGAATCCCAGCAGAGGCATTGAAAGTGGACCCAGAGATAACAGCGGACTTGATGACGCCACTACTGGAGAAGGTGTGGAAAGAAGACAAAGTACCCGAGGATTGGAAGAAAGGATACTTATTCAAACTACCAAAGAAAGGAGACTTAAGTCAATGCAAGAACTGGCGCGGAATTATGCTCCTGTCCATCCCAAGCAAAATACCAAACCGCATCATCCTGGAAAGGATCAAACAAGCCCCGGATGAAAAACTTCGACCGGAACAAGCTGGATTCAGGAGAAACAAGTCATGTATTGATCAAATCGCCACACTACGGATCATCATTGAACAAAGTTTGGAATGGCAGTCACCTCTCTATCTCAACTTCATCGACTTTGAAAAGGCCTTTGACAGCGTCGATCGAGAGGTGATTTGGCAACTACTTCGCTACTACGGGGTGCCGCCGACAATTATACATCTCATCCAACAGTTGTATGACAACGCTGCATTCCAAGTAATCCACAACGGGAAGCTCACGGAATCCTTGGAAGTGAAGACAGGAGTAAGACGGAGTTGCCTACTATCGCCAATGATTTTCCTGATTGCAGTAGATTGGATAATGCGACAAACAGCGGGCAATGAGGAAACAGGCATAAAATGGACTCACACAAAGAACTTGGAGGATCTGGACTTCGCCGGTGACATATGTCTGATTTCTCACAAACTGGAAGATATGCAAGTAAAAAGTAACAAGTTGGCAGAAGAAGCATCAAAGATACGACTCCAGGTGAACATAGAGAAAACGGAGGTGATGAAGATCCCTGGGCAACACCACCAACAGCAACAACAACAACTGACAACAGTCAGCATAAATGGAAGGAACCTGAAATAAACTACCTCCTTTACCTACTTGGGAAGCATTGTTTCAACTACAGGCGGAACTGACGAGGATATCAAAGCAAGGATCGGGAAAGCAAGGCAAGCTTTCATTACTCTCAAGTCTGTGTGGAGGTCAACAGCATTCAGCATCAAAAATAAGATCCGGATTTTCAACTCCAATGCGAAGTCAGTACTACTATACGGATCAGAGACTTGCACTGCGCGGCATAAAGAGCATCTCAAACAAGCTACAGACCTTCATTAACAGATGTCTTCGCTCAATACTCAAGTTCAGATGGCCGGAAAGGATCAGCAACAGGGATCTCTGGCAGTGAGCGAACCAACCAGGAACCGATTGCGAAACAAATAGGCAGGAAGAAATGGTGATGGATTGGCCACACTCTGAGGAAACCATCAAGTGACATCACTAGACAAGCCCTCGAGTGGAACCCGAAAGGGAAGCGACGAGTTGGTTGTCCAAGGGTGACCTGGAGGAGATCATGTGAAGAAGAATTGAAAGCGTATGGGCAAACTTGGAGCCAGGTGAAAACTCTAGCAAAGAACCGAAGGCAATGGAGACGCATGGCTTAAGCCCTATGTTCCTCTAGGAACTAAAGGAAATAATAATAATAACTAAGCCTGCCTTAACAGTTAACGGATGAGACGAATTCAAGTCTAAATATCTATTAGCGGAATGAGTTGTTTTTTTATAAACACTAGAGTGCAGTTTACACTCTTCTGTTCGTTATATTTTACTATCTGACATCATGGCTAATTCTCCTTGTTCATTTTCCGATTCAAATGTGAATATTATTCCCTTTACTAGTGAGCTTATGGGTGTGTGTCGAGAAGGTAGAGATATATGTTCTGCTTATAACACTGTGAAAGTACCATCCATATATCTCTAGCATATTTTTGCAGTAGGATTAAATGTATTAAGAGCAATATATTCCCAGCTGTTCATAAATATATCTGCTACGATGCGTGATATTGGTGATCCGATTGTCACACCTTCTGTTTGTCTATATATTTTACCCTGTAATTTAAAGATATTAGATGTGAGCCATGAAGGAATGCCTAAAATAATTTCTTTAATCAGCAGCTTTGTCCTATGACTAAGTTTGGGATTAGAAGTTAGTTGTTTTTTAACTGCTTCTAAGGCAATATTGATTGGTATATTAGCGTGAAGACTAGTTATATCAAAACCAACCACTTTTTCATTAGTCTCTAATTGAATGTAATTTATTTTCGCTTTCATCTCATATGAATTAGCCTAGAGTTTGAATGATTTCAAATGGGACATAGTATTGGAGCGAAGTGTGTTTTGATAATTCACATGTCGGCGTATTTTTGAAATTTACCATTGGTCATATGGGGCAACCTGGTTTATGTATTTAAATAGTGCCACATTTGTCCAAATCTACCACTAGATTTTTGCACCATTGCGTCGTCTTCATAAATTATTGAAATTTAGAATCAAACTGATTGTTTTTGGAAATTACACATTTCGTGATAAAAAAACTCATCGCAATTACCTTCAGAAGGCGACGATTTTTAGATTATAGTACATGATCTACTTGACAGCATAAGTTGCGATCAGAAAACCAAATGAAATGATATTGACCAGTATACTACTGGTTTATATGACTGGTAGTGTTAACAGCTCGTGAATAGGACTCTATGTTTCACCAGTTTCCACCTAAGTAGCTAGACAGAATTTGGATGGTTTGAACTTATTCAACTCCTCGAGCTGATCTAGATCAAGTACACCGATAAAAAGCTCGAAACTCTAACAAGCGTATTTGGTTATCCGGTGTTTAGGTGAAATTAATGCGTCTCCCAAGCACTGCTGCTTAACATTCTCGCTTTGCAATTAATCATATAAACACGAGTGGTATGTACCGTCATGTTGTTACTGAACTTTAATTTTTCACCTGTTGTTGCGCATCCTACTGACATCAGTTTATAAGTAGTGTACTGTGTATATGTGCCATTGTAAGAATCTCACATTTCTCTTCTTCGCAATTTGTAATCCATCTCTGCACTAACCAGCATCCTTGTAGAAGGCCTGACATACACAATGTACTGCTGTGGTGACAGCTGTCTGCAGGACAAAATTAGGTCAGAAGAGAAAACAAGGACAAAGCCTAACCTTGAGAAAATCAACAACCAATCACAACAGACTTAGCGTGGGCGGATACTATTCGCAGATATATCACTGGACTGACTGAGAAACGACAACAAAGAAATGGTAGGATAACCTTGAGTAGGAAGACAACCAATCAGAAGACGTCGCCTCTCTGCCAACAATAACGTTGATAACAATGAACATAAAAATCTATAAATAACTGTTGATTTTCTCAATATTCGATCTTTAGCCTGGCCCTTGTCTTCATAAAGGAACTGAAGAGTTCATTACCAAAAATAAACATGGTTTATTTAAAAAGAATAGTTACACAAACTAGAAAGCAATTTTATTAATACATTAGGATTAAAATTTGGAAATAAGGCAGGAATAAATCAGGGTGTTTAGTTCTCAAAAATTGAGGAGTGCGGTGAGCAGGGGAGGGAAAGAAAAGTAGTTTATAGATTTCTTTTCTGTAATATTGGTATTGGTTTAACATTCAGTGAAATGGTATCCTCCAATGTATCTAAAATAAGAAGAATAGAATAATCTTTTTTAAAAAGGGACTGAATCGTGACGTTAGGCGTAGAGTGTTGGGCAAAGACGGAAAATCAATCGACGAGGCTATAAAGTTACATAAATTGAGATGGCTAGGTCACGTGCTGCGCATGCCTCCCCCGACGGGCATTACCAGCTGATAAAGGTGCAGGTTGGAAAAGAGTAAGTGGTGGCCAAACAAAAACATGGCATCAATCAATCCATGAATTCCTTGACAGTTAAACTGAGTTAGGTAGGGAGATGCAGACTTCCGGGTTGGGGCCCGCCCTCGGGACTCTAAGAATCAATGGCTGGAGACAATAGGTGACATGGCTCAAAATCGTTGTCAATGGCTTACGCAGATGTATTCAGTCTCTGTAATCTTTCATATTCCTTTCTACCTTTACTCATTCTGTTTCACTCTTATACTTGTCAAAACTCTATTGATTCTCTTCACTCATCTTCTTGTCTACCTTTGTGTGCTCTTTGGAACGTGGCAACTGGGACTGCTGCACTTCGGTGCTAAGTTCTATGTTGAATCCAGCAGCAGCAGCAGAATCGTGCACTTACTCACGTCTTCACTAAACTTTTTTATTGTTAACCTTAAACCAATGCAGTACTGTGCGATAATGTTCAGGACGAATACAAAAGCTGAGATGGTAGGACGGGATCAACCAGATTATTATTAGTATTATTATATTATCCCATTTGGGCTACCAGTGGAATATAGGCCTTCAAAAGCGCATCTTCAGTCCTACTTAACTGGCTTCATAGTTGCATATAAGCCTCATTTTTCTCCACAATTTCCTCCATGTTACCTGCTTTTGATGTGCTTGTGTTCTTTGAGCTGGATAGTTTATTTGCGAAGCTTTCATTGCTCCTTACTAGGCAACATCTTCAGCGCATACTTCAATTTGTTGAAATGAGCTTTTAGATTTCTCCACTAGTTTATTAGTCATCTCTCCTGTTGGGTGACCTTGAACGTGACTGGTTTTTTTGTTTGTTTTCACACCTTCTAGGCTAATTTTATTGGTGATGATTGTTTCCTTGACTTGAACTTTGACCCTTTGTGTGTGAGATTTCCTTCTTATCGGTTGGTAAATTTTGTCTATCTTGATGTGTCTATTGATTGACGATTCACTGGAATAACCTGCTTTCAACTTGTCATTTCCTATAAGGGTTTCACGTGAGGGCTGGCTTATAGTGTGATGTCATTTGAATGTCCCCGACCAGCATAGATCCAATTTATCTCAATCTCCTTCAGTGAATGCGACTGTCGACGAAAATGTTCAGTAGCGTACTTCAGGCGTGACGATGTAGAATCAATGACTGATTTAACATTAATGTCGCAAAATTTGAATCTTGTCCATCATTCTGTGTGCAGTAGATTGGAACACTGATTTCAGATCAATGAAGGCCCACTGAGCTTTCCCGAAACTAGTTTCTTAGTTTGACGCTTCAATACTGAACTACGTCTTCACACCATGACTGACTTAAATGTTAATATATATATATATAAAGTTATAATTCATAATTCATTGGATTATAACACAGTGTATGAATAGCCAATAGATTTGCCTGGTAAGCTGAGGGTCCTTGGTTCGATCCTGTGACAAGTTGCAGAAGAGTCTCAAAAATGTGCAATATATCTATCCAGTCCTCCTTCCACGAATTTTAGATGTTCTCCTACTTACGTTATCTTATAGTATTCAATGATTCCGTTGCTGCTTAAGATAAGTTTTACCCTGAGAAAATCATACAGACTAGAGCTGTGGGATGCACAAGAAAGAGACCCGTTTTTCCTGCACCGGATATAACCAACTCTGCAAGAGCAAGACAGTTGAAAGACGTACATTTAAAAAATGTATATCAAAGTCTAAACCATAACTGGATTCAAAATAAGTCTTTCGCCTGCTTCAGGAATGAGCAATATGATCGTTTTTACACTTAATAATCGATCCCTTAGTGGTTTTTACACCATAATTTTTGCGATTAGAACTGTACAGTAGATTTCTTGACACAGTACATACTTAAGCTGTATTTGTGCTCATAAAAACAGTAATTGTCACTTTTGTTATAAGAATTTATGAGTACATCGCTTTCAATACTCAATTCTGCCGTAAGGATAACGCATCATTCGTATTATTCCCGTCCTTCTATGACACTCCGTTGATATGTTCTAACCTTTTTTCCCACTCCTTTGAGTCCCGAGTGGAACATGGGGTTTCTGCATTTTGAAGTTTTAATATCAATAATGTTATTTCTAAGGGATGACTCCCGACCTTCCCTGTTTTCTAGGCTTGTTACTGCCTGGAAATCAAAGCCTGACCTCATGTGTGACTGAAGAGCCTTATACAGCTGAAATGCCGACCAACTATATTAAACTAGTGCACAAAATCCTAGTGAATACTTTGTACTGCATCAAGTAATATTATTATATACCCCCTAAATTCTGTCTGGATTTTCCCTGATATCAACTTATAATCATTAAAATAACTATATTTTGCAGTTATCGTGCACTCATGGTGACTTCTTTATTTCTAACTGCTTCTGAAGACTGGAGTTTAAGTGGTTGCTGATTCTTAGTATTAGACAATGAATTTATTTTGCTTCATTGGTCATTGAAAACATAAATTTATCATGACTTTCAACTGGCTTCACTGTTCTCTGACGTATTAAAAACTCTTTCACAGCCAACGGTCCATCTTTTCTTCCTGTTTTCACAAAGAGGTTATATTGTTGAAATTTTGGTTCACGCTAATGCATTAGTTTCGCATAGCCCTCAGGATTCTGTGTTGTATTATTTTGGCAACCTGGTTAGATCACGGAGTTATCAAAATTTTCTATCCATAAAAATGTAAGGTGTTTACTTCGTTTCATATTGTTTTAATGATCTAATTACCACATTGAGACACAATCGATACTCGCGCACAATTTCAAACAACTTCTCACCTACTGTTAGGAAACTTTCAATGGAAATGGAGGAAGAACATAACTCCATAATGGATAAGATTTTATTTTGATAAATCACACAGTGCTGTTATACAGTAATATCAACTGATGACCACCTTCCGAGCACAAATTATAACCGCTCATAATCATATCAAGTCACTCACTCACACAACTTTTTTCCTTCATTTATATACATGAGTGGAATTGACGATTAGACATTTGAATACAAATCAACATAGGATAATGCACATTCAGAAATAATAATACGAGTGTTATTCGTCAAATACAATCAGATGGGAAATAAGACGAAAGGTTTATAGTCAAAATAAGTAACTTGTTAAAATGTTGTGATTTGCTTGAATTGAAATCGAATTTTAACATTATTTATTATCCTCTGATTTGACTAGTATTAATATCTTCCATATCTCTGGTACATATGTTGAGTCATTTCTGTTGCATGAGTTGAGTGTAGACTCAATGAACCAGTCAGGATTCAGTAATCAATTTCTCTTTACCTCCACCTACCTATATTACTTCTTAGAATCTTAACCCTCTCCCAGCCTATTGTGTGGTTATGTGTTAATGCATGTAGTGCAATTGCTGAACTTTCTTCTAAATCAATCATCTTCTCGGAGTCAACCATTCTTACCTTAGGTAAATTCTTATGTTCTGACAATCTGACTACCCCCGACCTATTAGTTTGACCTATGTAGTTGACATAACTCACAGTCATTGCAGGATATTTTGTAAATTATATTATTTTGTCTAATTGGGTCCACTGGATCTTTTAACCTACAGAGCTTGTCTCTGAGTAAGTTTGAAGGTTTGAATGCCACCATAATTCCAGTTTGATTGAGAATCCCCTCTTAAATGGTATAACAGTGGATCACTTATATTCTCTCTTATTTATATTATCATTACTAGTTACACAGTTATTTTTATTTTGTTTTTGGCCTTTAGTGATCTTCCTAATGAATTTTATAGGATAGTTATTCAACAACAACGCTTCTTCTATCTGTTTTATTTCATCGTTTAGGTCTTTTCTTGTGCTACTTAGAGCTACTGCTCAGTTTGTTACACACTTAACTAAGCCAGCCTTCACAATCAGACAACAGATGAAATGAATTAAAGTCCAAATATCTATTAGCAGAATGCGTTGGTTTTTATAAACTCTTATGTGCAGTTTACGTCTTTCCGTTCGTTTTATTTTACAATCTGAAATAGCTAATTCTCCTTGTTCACTTTCTGATTCAAATATGAATTTCATCCCCTTTACTAGTGAGTTTATATGTGTCAAGAAGCTAAAGATATGTTCAGTTTTCAACAGTGTGAAATCATCATCCACATTTGGCCACCATATTTTACTCATGTATATAAAGTTGTGTGAGTGTCTCGATATGATTATGAGCGGTAGTAATTTGTGCTCGAAACGTCAGCAGTCAATTTTACTGCATAACACTGTGTGATTTTATCCAAATAAAATCTTATCCATAGTGGAGTTATCCTCTACCACAATGCTGAAGTTTTATACTTATATCAACAAGAGGAAGAACATTATGTAGAAGTACTGGGACAGGCTTCAGCCGAAACGATATTTCTTCAGATGATACTAGAATCGGTTATTATGTAATCAGAAGATTCTGTACAATAAGTAAATGCCTTGTAATGAAACTCGCTGGAAGTTTTGTAATGTGTATAAACACATTTTGTTTTAGAATATAGCTATTATTATTTAACGATATCCATCCATTCTCCAACAAACATGCAGGAGAAAGTGGAGATGGACTGGACACTCGCTGACGAGGCCGCTGGGTGACATCGCGCGTCAGGCCAGTGCTCGAGTGGAACCCGAAAGGGAAGCGGCGAGTAGGATGTCCAAGGGTGACATGGAGGAGATCGTGTGAAGGAGAGTTGAAACAGTATGGACTAACATGGATTCAGGTGAAAAGTACAGCAGATGACAGAAGCAAGTGGAGACGTGCAGTTGAAGCCCTATGTTCCACTAGGAACCCAAGGAAACAATAACAATAATAATAAATTTAAAGATATCAAGTACAGATTTAAACTACTCAGACATTGAGTGTTTGCTCACTGACAGAAACATGAGACCACGTTAACAACATTAACTTACTTTCACTCTGAAGTTTCAGCCCACAACTTAATCGTTGCACAACACGTGTCTACAGATTTTCAAAAAATAATAGTAGTGAAGTAAATCTGAATAAAACTGAATACTATTTGAATGATTTTATGAATGTAATAACTCTGAGTAGCATGTTATTGTGTAATTTAGTCAAAGGATTATTTATAAATACATCTATACAGTCGATTCTCCTTCGTATAAGAACAACAGACAGAACACTGACGAGTATTTTAATCAATGCGGATGTACAATAGTCCCATGCTTCATATATAACGACCTTTCGTTGTTTATGAATGAACATCAGCGATTAATATGTCAAATATATCAGTTCAATAAATTCCACGAATTCATTTGATTGACACATTTCATTGTAGTTGCGGAAACACTGCGAAATCCACTGTCCAGTTCACTTAAGGAAACCTTCTTCACAGTTGAACTACGATTAACCTTCTCCACGAAACCTATGATTCATGTGAACGTGAAGGATAAGCTACCACTGCTGGCCTCATCAATGTGCATTTACCGATTCTTTCGTTCGTGTGGAGCCTGGTATGTCAGCCATACCCAGTGTTCGCTATCCAAACGCATCACCGAACACTTACCAACATGGTTTTACAAAAGAGAAAAACGATGCCCCGAAAGCTCTATCTTAGAACGTCTGGTAGATTCCAGACACTAAGCTACACCCCAAACAAGTCGTCTACAGAATGCGAAACAGTGTACGGGTCAAACTTCTTCAAACTGCAGAAGCGATGGTAATTTACTTTCTAAGCCCTACACTCTGCATACAGAAGAAGTTCGTTCAATCACTTCACTTGCAATGGGCGTAATCCGTCTTAATACCGGACAGGTAAATTCTATATCTTTCTGTCTCTTCATTAGTATTATTTTGTCTCTACAGTTGTAATATTTTACATTTTCAACCTTTCTGTTCTCTACCCCCAACCGATTTAATTTCTGCACCTCACTACCACTATTACTGACTTGACCAACGCTCGATTTCTAGTCATTTATTTTACCTCATCCAATTTATTTGTTCAACTTTATTCCTAATTTAAATGGCACCATTCTCTACCCCACTTCTACTTAGTCTTTACCTGTAGTTACCTCTGTTGCTATCCTGACTTAAGTGGAAACATTTTAGTCAATCATATTACGTCATCTAACTTACTAACTGAATCTTATTTTAGTTGCTGTCTGATTAACCTTGTTTCTATATTAGGTCACTTATATTTTCAAGTATTGATTTTGTAGGGTTTTTTTGTTTGATTGCATGGAGGGTTTCATCAGGAGCTGACATCAGTTAGAGAAGCACTGGAAAACCTGGAAGGAGTACTGGATAGGCAGCTGTCTCGTCCTAGTTTGGGACTCTTCAGCGGTACGCACCCACCACAGGAGGTTCGAACCCACGACCTTCTGGTTACAAGGCAAGCTCGTAGACCATTGGGCCACTGGGACCCAATCCATTGGTCCTTGAATTCTAACTTCTGCCAATTCACGACGTAGCGCGACCATATCACAATGTCTTCTTCGATGAGTTACTGCCTCACCTTCAACCTGCTGTACCCTACTGGTCACAGCTTCCCACCAGAACCCCAGGTTAACTGCATGATTAGGGCCAGTCGCTAGTGAGCATCAGATTAATTTTCAAGTGTTAATTTTGCGAAATGGTCGCGCTATGTCGTAAATTGGCAGAAGTTAGAATTCAAGGACCATTGGATTGGGTCCCAGTGGCCCAATGGTCTACGAGCTCGCCTTGCAACCAGAAGGTCCCGGGTTCGAACATCCTGTGGTGGGTGCGTACTGATGAAGAGTCCTAAACTAGGATGAAACAGCTGTCCAGTACTCTCAGGTTTTCCAGTGCTTCTCTAACTGATGTCAGCTCATGATGAAATCTTTCATGCATTCTTATATTACCTGATTAATTATCTAAACTTGACAAACTTTATGTACACGCACACACAAATAATTATATATAAATGCAGTTGTACACCTACGTGAATGAATTCCCCGAAAAAAACAGTCTTTTCTGTGAATGTTTCATAGTGCCGTAACGTCGAGGATCAGAATAAAATCAAACAGATGGAGAGCAACACTAAACTAAACTTCCTGGACGGATAAAACTTTTTTCGCAATAAATCTGTTACGCATTCTTGTGACTTTATTACGACAACAATCTTGATAAACCCATTTTTGAGTGACACATTAAAAAGTTTCACTCTAAGTATATCCTGAAACCTTTCCTTGGATAATACGGTATTTTAGCCAGGCCACCGAAAGTTTTCAATGTCCTGAAGATCCAAGTCAGGGAGTTTACACCTTCTAACGCAGCTCAAGCCAACACTCAAGTATCTCCATGGACTGGTGTTATTGTTTTGGTCTGACGACTCCCAATTCTTTTCTAACCTCATCATATATCAGTTAACATTGCTCGTTTTGGATATCCGAGAATCGCGGAACTTCAGTCATATCACACAATAAACTAATGAGATCTTGAGGAGAAACCCAACTGGCCAATAGCTACAATGAAGCTACCTATCATCCAACGTCTATCTAAATGCATTTTCCTCACTAGTTCTCCAACTGTAGGCGAACCTGCAAAAGTAGTTTTCTTATCTACAACGAAACACAGAAGTAGGAGCTACTGCCATGACTTGAGGGGCGAATCATTCACTAGACTTACTAAGATATTCATCTTCATTCATTGCGTTCCGAACGCGACACAGGGCCTCAGTCTTTAAAGTATCACTAGTCGTGGTGCTGCCACTTTCACATGATGGGGTTACTACCACGTCCAACCTTTTCTCTTTGCCCTACTTACTATCTGTTAGGTCAGGTTTAAGAGTGCTTTCGCTGGGAACTAAACATAGAATCGCCGCTAAACCTACTGCGAGACCTGCAACCTGTTCTTTGATTTTCAGATTAGCTTAAACCACTGAGGCATGGGCTGCAAATTATGATTATACAATCTTTGACAAAAGTAAAATACTTTACTTTTTGCGTAATTAATTACATAGATATCAGCAAGATACTAACACAGCACCTCAGAAATATGGTAAAAGGAGCAATCCTGCTTCTGTGTTAAGCTGTGTCTTCAAGACCACTCCTCTTTTGCTTGTGGAAGTAAAGGACAAACCGCTGAGGTCGCCTCTTCTATGTGTATCTACCAGTTTAACTGCTCCTGTGAAGCCAGCTACATAGGCCATACAAGAAGGCGTGTTTTTCGTTGGATTTCCGAACATCACCCTGTGTGGTTAAGTAAAGGACAAACAAAATCTATTTGCAGCGCTATTTTATCTCATCTTGTGGATACAGAACACAAGATTGATGTTAACGAGGCTTTCAGGGTCATTTACCGCATACCTACGAATCTTAACTTCGTCTTAAGACTTCGATTACTAAATATTGCTGAGGCTGGCCGTCGGGATCTATATTAACAAGCCTAATTTGTGCATCCAAAAGAAGTTAGTTCAGAGATTGTCCTTACCTTCGTCATCTAGGTTTGAAATTTTGTGGAATTTTCTTAATTTAAGTTGATATTCAATTTGCTATTATATTTTTATTTCTATTATAATTTAAGCGTCTTTAATCAACTGTAATTCCATTGATCTTACTTTACAAATCGATAGTATTTAAAATACACTAATGTTCTTTTTGACTACTATTCTAGAATATTTTATGTATATAAACACATATATAATTGTACAGCCAGAGGAGGCGGAAATTATCGCAACGGTTATTCTTTGCTCAACTATTTTGTGTTTTATAGATGTTTGAATATATATTCTTGCTATATCGTAAAGTGTTGACAGCAACTCTGCACCTAAAACACCATTTATAACAGACGACTTAGTCATACGTGCAAAACATAAGAATTCAACAATTAACAACAATTTTAATATCCTTACTATCTATCGAACACACTTTCCAAATTCTGGGCTACTCATAATAAAAAATCAATTAAACCTGAATAGTTTCCCAAATGATCGCTTTTTTCTCCACTATGAGTATTTTGATTTCTTCAGTCTTTTTTCTTTATTTTCTTCAACAAAATATGAGTGAATTTTTTCACCATACCTTGAAATAAGCAAATTTCGAGTGACTGCATGTTTCCCTCACTAGTAGTTACTCGATGAAGTCTCCTGATGGCAATTCACAGGCTTGAATAATATGCCTTGCTGAACAGTAAAAGGTTACAGTAGGTATTTATAACTAAAATCCTAACCATTGCTATAAGTTAATTCATGTGTGTGATCTCCCCCTTGATATATCTGACTGAAGTGACAAACGTAATTCAGAAATATGGACTCCTCAAATAGATGCTTCAATATTACCGGGATAAAGAACTATTAGCCGCAGTTCCAGTGTTATTGAGGCATCCGTTCATCAGGAGGACCACGTACCAAATTGAAACTAATCAAAAGGCTGAAAATACACCCATTAAGTCATGAAGAAATTAAAAGACAGTTCAACGAAGAAGATTTTCCTCGAAGACAAAATCATCTTAGTGGGCTGTGCAATCGTATTTATATTTGTCAGAAGCGCACAGTAGTCTATTATTGTGTAATAGGGGCGTACGGCATAGTAGATACAATTCCTTAGAAGTGGTTTCTAGAGATAAGAATTTAGTAATAGTCAATTTTGACACAGAAGAAACATGTGAAAACATCATAGATAAAGCCTGAGACGATAACTGCACGAAAAAAAACACTATTTATTAAGTTACAATTTAATGGTGACTTATCAAACGAGATTTTATTCCACAGACTTTCCAGGAGTATACAAAGAATGTTTTACTCAGCATACCTATGTTTGTCATTCCCTAACCGACGAATGACTAGGACGCAAATGAAGGATAAGCTAGATAGCTTTGTCACATTAATTTTCATTTAACAATTCAACTGCACCTATGGCGATAGTTATGTTGAGTGTACCACTAGACAGCTTAGCCAACGTGTTAGTGAACATTTCCCATCATATTCTGGCGAAGGACAGACAAAAATATTCCGTAGCTCACTTTTGTCACATTTAGTTGATAGTGGCCATGCAGTGGAGGAAACGAAAGATGCCCCATCGAATCCCATCGAATCTTTCCAGTGGACTTCGTATTCGTCTACTGCATGCAGCTGAGACAACAGGCATTTGAACTATTAAGCCTACAGTATGCATTGCAAAAGAAGTTCGTACAGCTATTATCCCTCCCTTGACCTATTAGGACATAACCAACTGATGACTTCTACACCACCCCTTACTTATATTTTCAACCCCTCTCTTATCATCCCTTAATATTATCACATCTTCATTAAAAACGTGTTTCATTCACTTCCCTTACAATCGAGCATTACTTAATCGGTTCATTTGTTTTTACTAGCCTTTATCGACTACTTCCACCTGAACAGTTGTTTGTTTAATCATGCTGTTTTTCATTATTCGTGGTTATCACAGATTGCCTCACTTTTTCATCCTTATTATTGATAAGACCATTTTTATTATTACTAATATTATTATTATTATCATTACTACTATTATGACTAATTGCAAAATTTATATTCACCATCGTATTATCCTATAGACAAAACACCATGATTGGTTTATATTTGAATTTTCATTTGTAAACTTATATATATTAAAACAGTTAGTCCCTTTTATAAATTTTGATAGCATTATTAGAAGACGGAGATTATCTGAAAAATGTGATGTATTAGCGCTATACATTTCGAACAATCTGATCACACATTTACTTGTCAAGTCAATATATATGGAAAAGTTAAATTAAACAAGGTGACAAAAAAAGAATTAAGAATAATTAACACAAACGCTTGGTAATCCTTATTTGATTGGATTACCAAACGTTTGTGTTAATTATTCTTAATTCTTTTTTTTGTCACCTTGTTTAATTTAACTTTTCCATATATATTGACTTGACAAGTACATGTGTGATCAGATTGTTCGAAATGTATAGCGCTAATACATCACATTTTTCAGATAATCTCCGTCTTCTAATAATGCTATCAAAATTTATATATATTAGAGTTAAGCCTGATGAGATCTAATTGAAAACAATATTGTTCGCCTAGATTACTAACTCGCTAGTTTTCTAGCCGGTCCCAAGCCCGGATAAAGAGGGAGGGTTGGGGCGTGGTGCTAGCAACTTCACCCCCGAAACTTAACCAAATCTCTACAGAAACTTCAACGCACAAATATATTAAAAATTCTAAAAACATTAACAAAGAATATTTCCAATAGGTTGCAGACCGTTATTAACAGCTGTCTTCGCTCTATACTCAAGATCAGATGGCCGGAAAGAATCACCAACAAGAAACTATGGGAACAAACAAAACAATAACCAATCGCTCAACAAATATGCAGGAGAAGGTCAAGATGGATTAGACACTCGCTGAGGAGGCCACTGGGTGACATCGCGCGTCAGGCCAGTGCTCGAGTGGAACCTGAAAGTGAAGCGGCGAGTTGGAAGTCCAAGGGTGACATGGAGGAGATCGTGTGAAGAAGAGTTGAAACAGCATGGACTAACATGGATGCAAGTGAAAAGTACAGCAGAAGACAGAAGCAAGTGGAAACGTGCAGTTGAATTCCTATGTTCCACTAGGAACCCAAGGGAACAATTACAATAATTAATGTGTTGTTCTTAATGCGGAAATTGTTATTAGGCGAGAAGCAAGGTGTATACTTGACGAGTGTGAAGAAAATGAGACAAAACTTAGCGAAAGGGAGAAAAGGAACACATAAGAACGTTAACAGTAAATGACTAGTACAAACGGAAACAAACGATTATGCAAGAGATTAAGACCATATCGGAATAAGAGACTGAACAAACCTTTTCTTCACATATAGTTTGAAGTTATACTGACGAATTCACAATGACTTCACCATACACGAATTCCGAAACCTAACACCCCGTGTGCTATTCACCCTTAACTTGTAAATGATTTTCAAAGACACTTCTGTTACATCTAATTGGCCAAAGTTCACCGGATGTTTGAGTACTGAGCTAGTAATTTCCTTGCGTTTTTCTCTCAATAACTATATCTGACAATGTTCAGAGATGCGTCTGGAAACTGTGCGCTTTTTACGACTGATATACGTAGCTCCATAGGAGCAAGCGGATTCATAAACACACACTGAATTGACTCAAAGCCGTTATACGTTTCTGATAAATATAAACACGACTATACACGCAGTCTCTAAAGCTGATTTCGTCGATAAAGAAAATCTCATTCGCTGAATTGTCTTTCTCCATGAAACTGACCACTCTGGTTAGTTATGCCCGGTGACTTAGTGGACAACACTATGTTGTCTAAATCGATGCGTACCCGGTTCGCGTTTGGGTGGAAACATCAGCACTTACTAGGAATGAATGAAGGTAGAGTCGAAATGAATGAAACACCCGTTCTAGATTCTGTTGACAGTCACCAAGGAACAAATAAATTGCAGTTACTGACGGTTGTCAGGAACTGTAGTCAAAAGAATGATATATGTGATTGTCGAATAGTCTATTTGGTCAGGATCACTTCACTGCATGACTTTTATTTGCTTCAAAAGGATACATTCACTGTTGAAGGATCATGGATGCTTGAAAAGCAAAAATCCCTTGAGCGGAGTAATTAACATACAGATTGAGAAAGAGAATTCACATGCATCTGATAATGCAAGCCATGTGTCAGTGTTTCAGTGATAGAATATTCACCAGCTACATACACAGTCATGGGTTCGACTCACAGTCATTGAAGCACTCCAATGGCCTCTTTTATCCAGTGGTATATCAGAAGAAGAGGGGAGGACTGACGGAGGCGAGGGAAGGATCACTCAATCCTTTTGCTTTATAATACAAAGCATCTTTTAAAATTATAAATATTGTTAAAATCAAAAAAATGTTTGAACCTTTTATCCTTACCTTTATATTGTTATAGCAATTCTGTGATGAAATAGAATTCGACTTCATAATCGGTGGAGTACGCGTAAAGTGTCCAATACCATTGTTTGGAGCAGCTATTTTCCTAAGCGCTTTTTGTATATGCTGATATGCTGCTGTATTACTTTCATTTGACCTGGATACATCTGATTTTTCTCTTAAATCATTCTTATATCCATTAGGTACCACTGTATTTTGTTTAAAATTAGTAGTGTTTGAAATCGGGGGATTTGGAAGTCCTGAAGAAGGTTTATTCCCAAATGGACGACTTAAGTTAGCTGATTTGTTCGTCAATGGATGTCGATTTTCAGTGGAATTGATATGAGCTTTATGAAACATGCAAAAAAATAGTATGCAAAATAAGTAGGTTCCTAATTAACACAAGGCAAAAAATGTGTACAAAACTGGTGATACTTCTAAAAAGGAAACAGATTTTGAACAATCCAAATGCTCTAGTTGATTTTTCAATAAAATCAGGATTCTAAATTTCTTTAAGGAGACGAAATTAATTTGAGTTCAGTTAGAGAACCATTGAAAACCAGGGATTACTGGATAAACGTTTCGTCCCGCCTTCGGTCTCCTCAGCAATAATCACACATGAATCCAACGGGGGTTGAACGAAGGACCTTCAGGTCACAAAGCGAACTCATAGACCATTCAGACACTGTTTCAGAATCTAGTGGCCCATAAATTTTATCTTCTCTCAATGATAATGCACATGAAAATCTATAAATACCTGCTGATTTTCTCAATAAACGATATTTTGCTTGGTCCTTGTCTTCTGTCGTTACAACTTAATCTTTCCTCATCCAGCCAACACCATACATATCCATGTGAAATGACGCAACGTCTATATCAGATATAATTTAATAATTCCCATTGTAGCATTAAGAACACAATATTCAGCGAAGAGACTCTTTTCAACAACGAATTTATTATCAAGCTGTACAATCGTATATATTTGGTTTTCAAGAAATTATATCCGGTGAGGGAATTAGGTCAAAGGTGTGAATACATGAAATAACAATAATAGTGTGAAATGCAATTAAAACATTTACAAGGGAGAAAGGAAGTTTGTGCGAAGTTCTATTCTAGAATACGTGATCAACTTCTGTCACTCTGTCAACCCTGACCATGATTTTAAGATCATATATAGAATCCATGCTAACTTCCCGTGTTTTCTTCGTTACAGACTTCTAAAGACAGCTGAGGCCTTGGCAGTTCATGACTTTAAGCCAGAACTTTGTGTACAAAAGAAGTGTGTACAATCCCTACTTCTGCCTTGGCCGTAGAGGGATAGACATTTATTTATTTTGTTTATTTAGTTATTCTACGTACTCTTCCCTTATTACTATTATTATTATTAATATTATTATCATTATTATTATTACTATTCTCACTCTGAATCTTTTCCACTTGACCCACTTGACATTTTAAACCTATAATTAATAAGGTAAACGTACATGGAACGGACAACTAACTAATTTTTACAGTTGGGTGCCTATCTCCAGGAAAAGGAACTTAATTCATTCGCTCTGCTCTAGGATAAGGAAAATTTGTAGTTCTGATTCCGTTGACTCGGAACTTGATTTCTTAAAAGCCACGCTGGCAGAAAACGGTTACCCTAACCGATTTATTGACAGCAACTTGAAAGAAAAGCAGTCTAAACTGGTTACCGACACAGTTCCAAAGAAAACCTTATTCATGAACTTGGAATTCAAAGGTGATCAAGCTTCAGATATGCTCAAAAATCGTCTCTCCAAATCAGTCAAAAAGACGTTCTATGCAGCGAAATTACATATGACGTTCACTAGCCGCAAGTTGTTCTCTACATCTGTAAAAGATAAGCTCCCCCGTCTGGCCGCCTCCATGTGCATCTATCAGTTCACCTGCTCTTGTGGAGCTAGATACATTGGCCGTAGTCAGAGGACGCTTTCCACATGGATACGAGAACATATTCCAGCAGGGTTTTGCAAGGGAGAAAGGAAGAGTGTGCGAAGCTCTATTCTAGAACACCTGATCGACTTCTGTCACTCTGTCAACCCTGACCATGATTTTAAGATCATATATAGAATCCATGCTAACTTCCCGTGTTTTCTTCGTTACAGACTTCTAAAGACAGCTGAGGCCTTGGCAGTTCATGACTTTAAGCCAGAACTTTGTGTACAAAAGAAGTGTGTACAATCCCTACTTCTGCCTTGGCCGTAGAGGGATAGACATTTATTTATTTTGTTTATTTAGTTATTTTACGTACTCTTCCCTTATTACTATTATTATTATTAATATTATTATCATTATTATTATTACTATTCTCACTCTGAATCTTTTCCACTTGACCCACTTGACATTTTAAACCTATAATTAATAAGGTAAACGTACATGGAACGGACAACTAACTAATTTTTACAGTTGGGTGCCTATCTCCAGGAAAAGGAACTTAATTCATTCGCTCTGCTCTAGGATAAGGAAAATTTGTAGTTCTGATTCCGTTGACTCGGAACTTGATTTCTTAAAAGCCACGCTGGCAGAAAACGGTTACCCTAACCGATTTATTGACAGCAACTTGAAAGAAAAGCAGTCTAAACTGGTTACCGACACAGTTCCAAAGAAAACCTTATTCATGAACTTGGAATTCAAAGGTGATCAAGCTTCAGATATGCTCAAAAATCGTCTCTCCAAATCAGTCAAAAAGACGTTCTATGCAGCGAAATTACATATGACGTTCACTAGCCGCAAGTTGTTCTCTACATCTGTAAAAGATAAGCTCCCCCGTCTGGCCGCCTCCATGTGCATCTATCAGTTCACCTGCTCTTGTGGAGCTAGATACATTGGCCGTAGTCAGAGGACGCTTTCCACATGGATACGAGAACATATTCCAGCAGGGTTTTGCAAGGGAGAAAGGAAGAGTGTGCGAAGCTCTATTCTAGAACACCTGATCGACTTCTGTCACTCTGTCAACCCTGACCATGATTTTAAGATCATATATAGAATCCATGCTAACTTCCCGTGTTTTCTTCGTTACAGACTTCTAAAGACAGCTGAGGCCTTGGCAGTTCATGACTTTAAGCCAGAACTTTGTGTACAAAAGAAGTGTGTACAATCCCTACTTCTGCCTTGGCCGTAGAGGGATAGACATTTATTTATTTTGTTTATTTAGTTATTCTACGTACTCTTCCCTTATTACTATTATTATTATTAATATTATTATCATTATTATTATTACTATTCTCACTCTGAATCTTTTCCACTTGACCCACTTGACATTTTAAACCTATAATTAATAAGGTAAACGTACATGGAACGGACAACTAACTAATTTTTACAGTTGGGTGCCTATCTCCAGGAAAAGGAACTTAATTCATTCGCTCTGCTCTAGGATAAGGAAAATTTGTAGTTCTGATTCCGTTGACTCGGAACTTGATTTCTTAAAAGCCACGCTGGCAGAAAACGGTTACCCTAACCGATTTATTGACAGCAACTTGAAAGAAAAGCAGTCTAAACTGGTTACCGACACAGTTCCAAAGAAAACCTTATTCATGAACTTGGAATTCAAAGGTGATCAAGCTTCAGATATGCTCAAAAATCGTCTCTCCAAATCAGTCAAAAAGACGTTCTATGCAGCGAAATTACATATGACGTTCACTAGCCGCAAGTTGTTCTCTACATCTGTAAAAGATAAGCTCCCCCGTCTGGCCGCCTCCATGTGCATCTATCAGTTCACCTGCTCTTGTGGAGCTAGATACATTGGCCGTAGTCAGAGGACGCTTTCCACATGGATACGAGAACATATTCCAGCAGGGTTTTGCAAGGGAGAAAGGAAGAGTGTGCGAAGCTCTATTCTAGAACACCTGATCGACTTCTGTCACTCTGTCAACCCTGACCATGATTTTAAGATCATATATAGAATCCATGCTAACTTCCCGTGTTTTCTTCGTTACAGACTTCTAAAGACAGCTGAGGCCTTGGCAGTTCATGACTTTAAGCCAGAACTTTGTGTACAAAAGAAGTGTGTACAATCCCTACTTCTGCCTTGGCCGTAGAGGGATAGACATTTATTTATTTTGTTTACTCAGTCAGTCTATGTATCTTTCCCTTATTACTACGATTATTATTACTACTATTGTAACAACAGAAGACAAGGGCCAGGCTACATATCGTATATTAAGGAAAATCAACACATATTTATAGATTTTAATGTACATTCTTGTAGATTATTGTTAGTAGAAAAATACAGTCTGTTGATTAGTTGTTTCTCACAAAAAGTTAACCTTGCATCTCTTTGTGGTTGTGTCAGATCATCCATATGCTAACTGTATCCGCCTACACAAAAACTTTGTTCTCATTTTCTCACCACCAATATTGGGGACAAAAACATTGACTTCAATTACTGTTTACCAACTTTGGCTAGCAGCCAGCTCTCAGCACACTATTACTATTCTCACTCTGAATTGTTTCTGCTTGTCTCACTTATCATTCAAAGTCCAAAACTGTTATTTTATGTTTTCACAATATTGAATTTTATTTTATCAAATTTCACATCATGTCATGTAACATTTTACATTCGCCTACTAACCCCATAATTATGCACCTATTTCAAACATCTATACACCTTATGTATTATTCTACATATGACACTGATTGTTTTGCTACTTGATATTTAACTATGATTATAATCACAAATATTTTTTTGCATTTCATACTTGGTTTATTATTACTTCATATATTCACACCTTTGACCTACTTCCCCCACCGGATATAATTTCTTAAAAACCATATATATAAATATATATATATATACGATTGTACAGTTTGATAATAAATTCGTTGTTGAAAAGAGTCTCTTCGCTGAATATATCAGATATACTGATAACTGCAATAGAAACAGGGGAAAGTAAGATTATATGAAGTAATCTATGGAACTCCTGTGAATAAATTGTGCACGAAAATTCATTCACAGTTATCAATACGTTATTACTATGTGTTATATTAAATAAACTTATCTAATACAGAATACACATTCTATTACACCGCGCAAATTCTACACTTACATTGCTCATTTCTGTAGTGATTCTTGTTAGCAAAGATGTCTGAATCCCGTGATCGACCTTCTGAGCGTATGTCTGAATATCGTTGGCCAGACGAATCACTAATATAACCATTAACATTATCCACCACAGCAGCAGCAACAGCAGCAACAGAACCAGAAACGGATTTATTCCTATTTCCATTCAAGCAATCATTATGACCATTACATCTATAATGACATGAATCAGACCTTTTATTATTGGTTCTGTTATGCTTAAAACTATAGGTGCTAGGTGCTGAACATGCTCTTCTCAAACGAATTAACCTCTCAGCGAAACATTCAGAACCAATGTCTATTTTTGGTATTTCCAAATCTTGATAGGTAAACTGGTATGAATATCTCTGAGATTCTCTTCGTAATAACTTCTGCAAAGAAAAGAAGGTATTGGTTGAGATATTTGTGTATATCAAGAACTGTCTGAAAAACATACGGATTTTGAAAAAAAGGAACACAAGAGGTGAAAAATGAGTCCGAATATCTCTGTATTAATATCTCACAAGGCTGTAGGTATCCTCTGTCCATGAACACCAATAAACCCGAAGTAATAGTTCGAGGATTTCCGACACTTTCCTTCAATTACCCGAAATCAATGCGCGATTTGCTTGACATCCATAAAGGAATTTAGAAGCCTCTATCAGATTGATTTTACAATTCGTAAGACTGACTACTAATTCGTAACCATTTGGCTAAAGCCATTACTACTGGTATGAGTGAGCAGTTTCTAACTGAATAACATCAAACTACACCTCAACACAAGAACTCTACCTATTTTGTCATTTCATAGATTTAATCTTTTTTATGAAGTGGAACGAAGCAAGAACTACAGTTTTAGCAGAATAAAGTGGTACCATCTTTTATTTCGTCGCCTTGTCATCAGCTACTTACAGGGTAAAGACATTATTAAATATATCCACAGAAACAATTTTAACATACTTGCACAGAGTTCATTTTGAACAAAAATCAATCGATCAGTATATGCATACGGTAATAATATACACATATATATATGTAATATTAAACACTATTTCGAACAATAATAATCGTACACAACGGAAACAGTTTAGCACTACGCATTCAGATGAAAGAGAGATGAAAATATCCAGTTACCAGGGCAAAGAAAGACTGATAACTGTTTCTTTCTGAAAGCATAAATCAGGTTTCAGGCGCTTGATGGAGATGGCTTCAGCAAACTTGAAGAGAATTGAACTCTTTTGCTTGTTGATAATTTTGAACGATTTTTCGACGTCCACTTCATGACCTGTGTCAAGGAGATGCCTGGTGATGGCACTGTTTAAAGCATTTGTTCCTTTTAGACATAAGCTTTATGTTAAAAATGCTCTGGTAACTTGATATTTCTACCTCTCTTTCATCTGATTACGTAATGCCAAAAAGTTTCCATTGTGTATGATCACTGTTGTTCGGAATAGTGTTTAATACTACATATGCATATGTGCATACATTATTACTGTATACATATATTGATTGATTGATTTTTGTTTAAAATGAACTCTGTGCAAGTATGTTATAAATTGTTTTTGTAGATACATTTAATAATGTCTTTGGCCTATAAGCAGCTGACGAGAAGGCAACGAAGTAAAAGATGGTACCACTTTATTCTGCTAAAACTGTAGTTCTTGCTTTATTCATACTTTTTCATTCCTAGCAGTCCAAGCGGAATATATATGGTTTCAAGCTTTGAAGTCTCAGTTGCAGTAGTTTCACTTTTACTCGGTAGGGTTACTAACCTCGTGGCTAACTTTCCGTTTCTTCAGGATTACTACTGGCTAGTGAACTAAGCGAGGTCTAGGACCCAGACCTACCATTTAACCATCGGCTAACAAATTCAGAGTGTACTGGGGTAGTTGCTTTATTTATTTTTGTTTGAGACACTTTGACAGCACGCAACTAGCACCTTCAGATTACAAGCTGAACCGGTAGATCATCGAGCGACGGTACACACCACTGAATAAACACACATACTTCTAATAGACAAAACAATAGGAATCATTACTTAGGCGATATTTTATCCTTTGCAGATTATAATCACTGCCTGAATCTGTTTCTTTTGGAAATCTAACTATATGTATGTTTTAATTGAATTTTAGATTTTCCCGTCGATTGATTGAACCGAAGTGCTCAGTCACTATCCACCAATTAAATACTAATTACATGCCCAGACATCGTCGAAGCATCTGCTCAAGAAGCCGACAGACATGTCAACCTGAGACCGAGCACTTCGGTCAAATCAATCGACGGGAAAATCTCAAATTCAACTAAATCAATATGACCTGTTGCACAAGAGGTGGCTCTCGTGGCCCAAGTGGCCTAGTGGATAAAGCTTTGGCGTTTGAAACTATGGGCACTGGCTTCGAGCCTCGGTAGGAACATCATCACTCACTGGGAATGCAGGTACATCCAGATGACGAGTCTCAAGTAAGACGAAATGCACATCCTAAATTCCAGTGCTAGTCATCATCCACCAATTATATATGTATGTTTTGTTATATTACGCTGATGAAAAACTGTTGATAGGTTTGTTAGCTTATTTCGCTGCGAATCAGCATTTTAAATGTTTAAATTTTGCCGTTTCACAAGTTTGTTTTACTAAACTATATAATAACAACGTTTACACTGATCAGTAAGTTTTTACAGCCTTGTTAGTTTATGGTAATTTTTAGTGCAGCAATGCATGCAAATATGATTAGTTGAGTAGTGTTGCGATCTCTGAGACTGATATTTTAATCGTAAAGCTTTCACCAACTTTGTAACAACATCTTCAGTATTGACTTTGAGATGAAGTGAGCCTTTGGGAATTTTCTGTGGATGTAATAAGCAGTTATCCTGATAGATGTGGGCATTATAGTGGTCCAAATGAATTATCTCTTCGTTGAAATATTCTGGAACAGAACCAGCTGGTAATTATTCCCTCAGATGTAATTACCTGCAGACAACTATCAGTAAAAATTCGACTGAGAAAATGTGCAGCTACTAAACGTAAGAAACAGCGAGAATGCTGCAGTATCCTCAGGAGCTTGCTTGTCAGTGAATATGACGATACAAAAATCACTGCAGGCAATCAATCACATTCAAATTGACCACATGAGAGACGTCTATTATGTCAATAAAAAATTCCAAAAGCTTAATTAATCATGAGTGAAGACCTAGAGATGTTTGAACTTTGGTGGTACAGTGGGAGAATGCTTGCCAACGTTGCATGCAGCCAGGGTTCGATTCCCAGCCGACGCACTTCTAAAACTCGCCACGGTCCCGAGTCAGTAGCAAAATGGAAAAAATGGATGGGGGTTGGATGTGGGGTTAGAAACTTCACCCCGTAGAGATCAACGTAACCACTACAGAAAATTCGTAAGCCTGAAGTCCTACATTCCACTCATAATTTACTTAGATGCCTTCGCTGAACCCTGCACACGTAAGAACAACTTGGCTTAAAGCGTTCTGATGGAGGTAATCTTGAGTCTAAATCTTTGGTTACAGAAGCTAAAGATTTCAAACCTTAAAAGTCAGTAGGAGAAACACGTCATTTTCACAGCTAAATACTGAAACACTGACCAATTCAGTTTGGAAATTTCGCGAGAAACCAGAAAGTAACAATCACACATACTTTCCCATAAGTACATAAAATCCATTTGTTCACCACTCACTTCCATTTTCTGACTTTTTGTACCATTACCGCTACGTAACAGATGGTTTTCTCATATTCTTAAGTGTGATTGGCGTCAAGTTAGATCACTAAATGATATCAGACAGCTCTTTCGTCCTAGCTTAGGACTCTTCAGCGCTACACATCTACGACCTCTCTGGGGGTCCCAATCCAGGACCTTCAGGTTACGAGTTAAGCCTACTGACCATTCATCCAATAAAAGGAACTCTAATCCCCTATGAATTCTAACTTCTGTCAATGGACAGAGGGCTTGCCTCGTAACCTGAAGGTCCTGGAATAAATCCCTAGTGGGATCGTAATTGTATCCTGCTGAAGAATCTCAAACACCTCTCCATTATTCCCTGGTTTTCAGTGATTCTCTCTGATAACTGCTGCCAACTTCTAACCAAGACTTCATAGTAACCAGACCTGACGTCAAATTTTTGAAAACATGTTTAAGAGTGAAAACCAGAAAACTTACTTCATGTGTACTAAGTGTATGATCTCTGTGTACTGTTTCATGCAACGATGTTGAATATCGACGCATGGAAACATGATCACCATGATCTGCTTTCTTTATCGTTTCATAATATGGTTTGAGGTAAATCATATCTGAAAGTTAAAAGTTGAACTAACGTTAATCAAATATAAAAGTTATTTTTAAATATAAATAATGTCGAAGAGTGATATGCGAAATACTCCACGGTTTCTAGATAAGTCAACTCATCATACAAGTGGTAAAAGGTTCGATAAGTTCCAAAAACTCACTATAAGAATGTTATTATCTCTCTGATTTCACATATGCAAATCGATTCACAATAGCAAGATCAGTGAAGATTTTAAAGTGAAGATAAGAGTATGGCAAGGCTACCCAGGATCACCTATCATATTCCTAATTGTAATGGACTGCATCTTTTTGAAGCAGACCATCAGAAGGGAGAAGATAGGTATAGTTGGACTAACGTTAAGACGCAAGAAGATCTGGACGTTGCGGATGATTGATAATTAAGATCAAATGGCCGAACAGAAAGAATAAGTGACAGGAAACTCTGCCAGCAAGAACATTAAAGAATGACCCACCACAAAGAAATGGGAATAGACTAGACATAAGTCGAGAAGTCTGCTGATTGACTCCACTTGCGCTGGGTCGTCGAGTGGAACCAAAGTGAGAAACGACGACTTAAATTCCCTATGATTTACTAGCTAACTGGGGTCAGAATGGTGAAATATATTCCAAGCATGTATACGATGGTCGACTTTTAGTCACTGCTAACCGGGTCCAGGATTTCCAACTGATTACCTTCACTCATCTAACACTGATTTAGAAAATACACCATGATAGTGAGTCTCCTAGCCTACTGATTGTACTGCATTACTGAATCGATAATGACAAATCAATCAACTACAATCCCGTGGTAAGTAGGTCAAAGATGAGCCTGAAAAGTTCATCGGTAACTATTATTATTATTCCCCTGCGTTCCGAGTGGAACATAGGGCTTCAACAACAACACATCTCCAAATCCTTCTGTTTTCTGCCAACCTCTTCAGCTGAGTCAACAGCTGACCACAATTCCTTCTCTCCTCCATGTCACCCTTGCATGGACCACCCACTCGTCCCTTCCCATTTGGATTCAACTCGAGCGATTACCTGCATTGCACGCGATGTAATTCGGCCGCCTCCTCAATGGTATACGCCCTATCCATCTCCACTTTCTCCTACTTATTTGTTGAGCGACTGGCTCCTGGTTGTTTAGTCCCACTGCAGAGTTCCTTGTTGCTTATTCTTTCCGACAATTTGATCTTCAGTATGGAGCCAGAGAAGGGAGCAGCTGTTGATGAAAGTCTGCAATAAGCTGTTGGAAATCCTTTTCGTGATTCACTCGCAGTGCAAGTTTCTGGTCCGTACAGAAGAACCGACCGATTTGACATTTGTGTTGAAAATCCGAATCTTGTTCTTTATGTTGACTGAGTGCAGAAGATTTTCAAACTGGTTTCAGATTGATGAAGGCGTATCTTGCCTTTCCGGTTCTGGCTGGCTGACTTTGACACCTTCGTCCATTCCGCCTGCCTATAGTTGAAACTATGCTTCCCAGATACGTGAATCAGGCAACCTCTGTTAAAGTTATCCCGTTGATGGTGATTAATGCTGGTTGTTGTTGCTGTTGATTGGTTATCTTCATCACCCCCATCTTCTCTGTGTTCACCTGCAGTCCTGTTTTCGCTGCCCGCCTCTTCAGCCATTTTATTGGTTTTTGCCTGCACGTCTTCGAGTTTCAAGACAAAATCACCAAACTGGCTGGAGAGGCAGCGAAAACAGGTAACTCCATGATCTTAATTTCAAACTGTCAGTAATATAGTCGAAAAATTTGCCAGTTATTTATTCTCTGCTCCTATTAACTTCCTACATCTTCTTCATTCTAAATTTTTAAAGCCAAGTCATAGGCCATGGCTTTTTACGAAATTAAACCTGACCTTTGTGTAGAAAAAAAGAAGCACGTGTAGTCCTTATATCTACCTTGATCTTTTTAGACTTGTTTATTTATTCAGTATCCCTTTGCCTAAATATTAAGGTGGTTATTTTTTATTATTGTCACTTTCATCAGCTTCTCGTTTTATTTCCTTCGCCCCATTTATTATTTCAATTCAGTACACTTTTTGCAATGTTGAACTCTCTCTCTGATCAAATCTCTCATCTTCTTATTTGTGTACTACTCTTACTAATGTCGTGAGAGCGAGCTGCAAGACAAAATTGTAGACAACAATATACGTCAATGTTTAAGTCCCAATTACCGGTCATGAGAAAAAGCAGTAACAGAGCTTAACCTTGAGGAACTCAACAACCAATCACAGCAGACTTAACGTGTGCAAATATGATTCGCAGATATATGGCTTAACTTTCTAAGAAACGTTCACAAACAGTACAGAATAACCTTCAGCAGGAAAACAACCAATCAGAAGATGTTTCTCCTCTACTGACAATATCGAATAATAATGTACATGAAAATCGATAAATATCTGTTGATTTTCTCAATAAACGATCTGTTGCCTGGCCCTTGTCTTCTGTCGTTACACTGATGCTGTTAATTTCACACCAATTTTCAAGACCTATACATTTTATATATTACATGACCAGTTCTATCGTTTAACATTGAGGAATGAACCGAATCAAAAACACTTTATCGTGACTCAGGCAATGACTATCTCCAGTACTTACACTAAAATCTAACGTAAGAAGCTCCCCTTCCTGAATTTCCAGTTCATCACAAGTGAATTGAATTGCCTCCACCTTTGAGTTAATGTGTTCGAAAAATCTATCTACATCCTGTGTTCTAAGTACAGCAAATTTGTCACCCACATATCTCCAGTATACTTTTTAGGTGGGGCTTAATGTTTCAATCGCTATGTTTTCCCACCTACCCATGAATATATCCATGATATATCTAATAAACAAACTAATATCGAATTACTTACTACCACAGTGCCCAAGTTTTACACATATATTGAAACTGAGATTGATTACACGTACAGTGAGAACACCGTTGAATGACACCATGTGGAGGAGATCGTGTTACGAGAAGATTAGAACTTACGGGTAATTATGGAGACAGATAAACAAAATTACAGAGATCAGAATGAAATGAAGATGTGCTGCAGAGAATGTTTTCCAATGGTAACCCAAGAAAATAATAATAGCAATAATATTATAGTAATTACCTTGGCTTTTATCAAGACTTGAACAAGCATCACTGTGATTCTTCCTAGAAGGAATGATTCCATCTGAAACATAACCATTTTGTTGGCCTTCTGGAGGTCTCCAGTAATGAATATTCCTTTCCTAGTATAAATTTACAAGGAGAACATGTAGAATTATTGAATATTTTTGATTTAACTATGCTATTTCATAACTAGTTTAGGAGTCGCATATATTGTCTAGTCTGAAGAAAAGGGGATAGGAAACAATCTAGCCATTCCTACAACATATGCCTCCCGATATCATTACCGCAGAATGTAGTACTCACTTATATTACATCCAGTAACTTCCGAAGTCTCAAATACACTTAGTTGGCACAATGTAAATGAGAAGAGATGATGCATTTTAGGTGAGTGTTTCGTTCCTGTAAGCTATATGTAGAGTAACTGATAAGGTGGGTAAAATAATTAGTAATCCTATTCAGCTTCATTCACTGTAAAGGTTACGACACACATATTACCGTGTTGACCACTTCACTTGTTTGGGAAGTTGCATCAGCCCCAACGGGTTGACCGCCGACGAAATCTCAGCGCGGATACAGAAGGCTAGTTTCGTAAATGCTCCTGCAGTGACTAATCAATGTACCCACAACACAGTTTCGCATCAAAAATGAATTTCCAATAATAATTTAAACCCTACTAAAATCCACAAATCACAGCTCCTAGATGTGAGCAATGTTTATTCGATAGAAAGCATTAACCTCACTTCTGATAAATGTATGAATATTAAAATGAGAAAACATAATGGTGACTGCAGAAAAATGAGCCTTTATCTATCAGTCAATTTTACTCACAAGCGACTGGCTTTATTCAGTTAGATAGTTACCTAAGTTCTGGCGAAAAGTTATGAACAGTGGAGTACAACAGAGTGAGTGTGAGGGTAGATAGGCGGTGATTACATTAGCCAGTAGTCGCTCTATATCGTGAAATCACAGAGGTTGGAATTCATGCACTGGAAATTGGATCGAGTCCCAGTGGCTTAATGGTCTGCAAGCTCGTCTCGTAAGCATAAGGTCCTGGGTTTTAACCCTGAGAGGTCGATACTGGTGAAGAGTTCCAAACTAGGACGAAACAGTCGTCTGGTGGTATTTCCAGATTTTCCAATGGTTATTTAACTAATGTCAGCCTTACGATGAAATCCTGCATTATCTTTCTACGGAACTGTGATTTAAACGTATTTGTCGACTGTACCTTTTCATCTGTTTGTTTTCTTGGTTTGGAGGACTCTTCAGAGGATTTTATCCCCTTTTGACACACCTAAAACAATAAATAGTAATATATAAAACGGTTGTAATTTGACAACAATGTTTTATTATAATGCATAGGGTCGTATATAACACGCAAAGTCATGACTCACGACAAATTAAACACTGAGGAGATAGATGTAAATCAAAGGAAATAGCTATAAATGGTTGCATCTATGAATGGGAAAAAATTAATATTTCCACATGACTTGAGCCTCCTATCCATAATTTAACAGTAACCTTCAGCTAAAGAGAAAGACGGAACTAAGCAACAAAAACAGTTGACTCAGAACTATTTACTCCATAAAGGTGTTTGAGGGGATGAATTTCTTAAGGATAGACTTTTCACAAACATAAAACATTGTATCGTGATTAGAAACCTAAAAAGAATTTTGATCAGCTATCTAGTCTACTAAAATACTTTTTAAGTAGCATAGTTATTTAAAACGAAATTAAATCTATGCAATTTTGCAATAGAATGTTCAAGAACTAGCTCAGAGTCTTGCGTGTGTCGTATTTTCAATCAAAATGATAAGCCAAATCATCCTGGAAATGCTAAAAGATGCTTTAGATGAACGAGTTATCTCAGAATTGACTAGATACTTTTTAATGGTTTGGTTTTTAAGGGTTAGTTATGTTTTACGAGTTGATCACGGATTGATATCAGCTAGAGAACCATTGAAAACTAGAGAGTACTGCCAGACAGCTCTCTCATCCTAGTTTGGGAATCATAGGCAGTACGCACCCACTGGGACGCGCTAAATCATGAATTGGTAGAAGTTAGAATTCATGTGCTGGCCAATGAGTCGGGTCCCAGTGGCTGAATGGTATACGAGCCAGCTTGCCTTGTAACCGGAAGATCCTGGTTTCCAACCCTGGCCGTGGGTGCGTACTGCCGATGATTCACAAACAAGAACGAAAAAGCTGTCCAGTACTCCCTGGTTCTCAATGGTTCTCTAACTGATATCAATCCGTGATCAACTCGTAAGTCTAGATACTAATAATAATTAGTTTGCTTCAGGTTAGAACACGGACTGATGCCATTTAGAGAACCATTGAAAACCAGGGAGCGCCACCAGACAGCTGTTCCCTCTTAGTTAGGGATTCACCACCATTACACATCCACTAAGTTTTGAACCTTCCGGTTACAAGGCCAGCTCGTAGACCATTCAGCTACTGGGACCTGACTCAACGGCACATGAATTCTAACTTCTACCAATTCTTGATTTAAGCGTGACCACCAACCAGTGGCTGAACAGTATACGATCTTGCTTTGTAACTGGAAGGTCCTGGGCTCGAATCGTGATGGTGCGTACTGCCGATGATTCCCAAACTAGGCTGCTGAAGATCTGTCCGGTACATCTTGGTTTTCAGTGGCTCTCTAACCGATATCAATCCGTAGTCTAACCAGAAATAATAGCAATAACTTTATTATGCATAATACTTTTACACAATATGCACAACTTTCAGCGTAGTTTATTGCATAATACTGACTCTTCATCTGGACGTTTCAAGTAAAACACCCATATCCAATACATCATGTGACACAGTGATGATAGATTTGAAGAACAAAATAATCTTCTACGGTCCCACAGAAATACTCAACGATAGGCTCTACAGACCAATTAAAAATGTTAGCGAGCAAGTTTGTACACAACGGATACAACTGAACGATTATAACAAAAAGAACTAAATAAAATAAGATGCCGTATCTCGGATCGAAATACAGATGGCTCAGAGATTCACGTTATTTTTTGAAAAATTATGGATAGGATGCTTGAGTCATGTGGACATACTAAATTCTTCTGACTTTTATTACTGTGAATTTCCCATTCAGGGAAAGCAAGTCATATATGGACCAAAGTGCAATATTGCGCAGCGTCATCAAACAGAGCACTGCATGGTAGTTGGTGACTTACCTTTACACCATCGAGTTCGAAACGAACCTTAACTACATAAGCATCTTCAGGTAGTTTGGAACCTGCCTTAAACATCTGTAAACCTCATTCAATAGTTGCATGATATTACCACATGTTGAGTTATTTACAGCAGAAAACTTAAGGAAACCTTCGAAGTAAAGACAGAAGTAGGATAGGACTGCCTGCTATCAACGATGGTCTTCATCACCGTAATAAACTAGATCATGCGACAGATCATGAAGAGTGAAAAGACGGGCATACAGTGAGCCAACAAAAAGACCCTAGAAGACCTGGGATTCACAAATGATTTATGTTTCATATCTCACAACCACGGGGATTTATGAAAGAAAAACAACAAGTTGACGGAAGACACAACAGAGATTGGACTTCAGGTGAACAAAGGAAAACAGAGGTTATAAGAAAGCCCAACGAACAACAAAAAGCACCAATTCCAGAAGAAGGGATTATTAACAAGTAACTGTGATAGTACAACAAACCAGCCAACAACCCATTGCTCAAGAAATGTCCGGAAAATAACTGAAGAGGATTGGACATAAACTGAAGAGACCTTCAAATGATATCGTATACCAGATCCTCAAGTAGAACCCGAGTGGGAGTGACATCTAAGTCTCCAAGATGGCGTGAAGAGGATTGCGTGGGGAAGAATAAAAAGGTGTGGGTAGTCATGGAGCCGGTCAGAAGTGACAGAAGCGAATCGAGTGGAATATAGATGTGCTCCTGACGCCCTATTAACAATCGGAGTTTAAAGAGCCTATGAAAACAATGCATATTATATAAGAGGACCCAGAAAGTATATAAAGTCCTACCAAATATCTCTGGGGTAGAACTTTCGCAATCAATTTAGCCTGCTAATAATCATCCAATTAAAAATATGAAAGATGAACAGAAAATTTCATGGGTGAACCATCATTAAAAGCCCCATGTATAAACACATACAAACACACACACGCACACCAAAACACACCAAACTTTATTACTAAGCATTAACAAACTTTGTTCCCTCGGTTGAGTACAAACAGATGTTAGTTTCAGCAAATGAGTAGCATTCAGAGAGCAATACGCAGAGAAATTAAAGCGTAAACAAGCTGCAATTAGTTTGGGTTAGCACAAGTTCTAACTATACTTACATAAGTACCACATATAGGACAAACTTTCTCGCGTAACAATGTAGTGAAACGATGTACAAAAGGCTGAATAAATTAACAAAATAAAATATGAAGTCTAAAAGATTTATATTAGGCATTTAGTGGATAATCTTTTTCTATCCTGAGGTGAATACGTTGTCTTCTGATATCCGTTGCAAAAATACATAAGGTATAACGCTTTGTAGTTTATGTAGCGAGTTATGACTGCTATTACCGCAGAGGAATTCCAACCAGCGGTTCTAAAATCACTAATCCGATGCTGTACCAGGTGAGCTATGGAGCGTAGCTGCACTAACAGGTCATTATTTCACTGCGACCATCATACGTAACACCCATCTGCTTTGTGATTGTGGATGATACACTATCATCGTTCTTGTTTGAGTTCCAAGTTGGGCGTAGGCCTTCAACAGAATACCTCCATTTTATCCTGTTCTTCGTAGTATTCTTTAGCTGACTCCATAGATCGTCCTCACATGACCTCGTCCATGTTACCCCCAAATACACGTTCAATTCACAGCTTCTTATAAAGGGCTTGGCGCATGATGGTACTCAAGAGTCACTTCAGTATGTATTCAATCCATCTCCATTTCCTTCTGCACTTCTTCGGGCGATAGGTTCATAGTTGCTTTGTTATCAGGGTTCTTCTTTGCTCATCCTTTCTGCTTGTCCATCTGGTCTTTATTACAGATCTAAGACGAAGGGGATGACAGTCTCTGGCCTGTAGGAAACGCTCTTTTTAACGTACGAGAAACGTTTCTGAATCGTATATAAACACTGATCTGCCATTGACGAAGTTCAACAATAGCGTCCCAGGAGTGCGAATGCTCAAATGACCTTGAACGCTCGCCACCCGTTGATTAAGGAAACTTACCATTTTTAAGTGCGAAAATGAACGGTTTTCATTCGCTCAGATGCAAATTTCACCCAGATTACGTATTTTAATACTGCCTGGATAATGTAGCTGTAGTGCTTCAATGAACCTGCAACCGTATTCCCAGGTCATTGATGGATATATATTTAGATGTACAGAGTGTAGGAAACGAATAAGTGTTCGTACTGGTAAGTGACACTCTCAGTTAATTGTCTTCTAGGAACTTTCTTTGAAAAATCGAAACTTTCCTTGACGAATATACTGTTTCTGTGCCATTACTGGATTTTGAAGCTCGGTGTGAGATCAACTGCCGCTGAAACATTGAAGTCCAATTTTGTCAAGATTTGGCGTCATGGAAAATGAACGGTATTACACAAGTTTTGGGCGGAGTCGGTGGTGTCGTTCATATAGACGAAACGGTCCTTATAAAGAAGAAATACAATCGGGGACGTGCTAGAGCAAATAACGTTTGGGTATTGGGGATTTACGACACCCGAATTCGGAAAGGATTTAATGAACTTATTCCAGATAGGAGTGCTGACACTCTTCTCCCTATTATTCAGAGACTTGTCTTGCCAGGCACTACAATTCACACGGATGAATGGGCGGCATATAACGGATTATCTGATTTGGGATATATACACCACCGAGTTAACCATTCTTTCTGATGACTTCGTCGATCCCAGAACTGGTACTCATATTAATTCAATAGAAGGTTTCAGGGGAAGACTAAAAAATAGAATAAGAGCTATAAACGGCTCTCAGAATCAAGTTATTTTTAGTCACCTAGATGAATACATGTACAGTAATTGGTTTAATTTAAAAACTGAAACTCCCTACTATAATTGGGACATCTTTTTATCTCATATTAGAAAAAAATACCCTGTTTAATGCATTTTCATGCTTTTTTATGTAAATATACGTAATTTTTTATGCAAAAATCCTCCATTTTTCTGATTGGTCGACTCGAGGTCACTCATGCGTTCGGATCCCTTGGGACGCTATTTTAAAACTTTACCCTGACATTTATGCTGAAAATCCGGATTTCTTTCTTTCTTCTGAGTGAGTAAACCATACTTCGACGCTGATTCCAAAGTAATGAATGTACGTCTTGTTTTTCTAATACTCTCTGACTATGATGTCCTCATTTGTGCCACCTGTAGTCAAAACGATGCTTCCTGGATAACAAGGGAAGAAGTAACCTTGTTCAAATCCTTTCAATGATAGTGATTGGCGCTAACTATCATTGATTGTGTATTTTTGTCAACTTTGTCTTCTATATTTACACTTGAATTCCTGTTTTTGCTGCTTTTCCTACCAACTTGTTGGCCTTCACCTGTGGATATTTGAGTTTGTATGACAATAGATATGAATCTTTCAGAAGGCTGAGATCCTCTACAGTCTTCTTATCAGCCCAGAGTATGCGTACCTCTTTTCGCACCCTACGATCTTCCACATGATACAGTCCACCTAAATCGGGAATATCATCGGTGTGATACTTTACTGTCCGTTTATCATTATACGAGCTTTCCAGCCAGATCTTATCCCGTTGATCCTAATCACGTACTGAGTTAATAAAAGAGAAAAACAGGTCGTTAATTTATCGTGTTACTGTCTGAGATAATCACTGGTCGACGGACTCTTACTGATGTAGTTGGAGATGACTGAAGATGAAATGAAAAGCTGGGTTCCGGCAGGATTCAACTCTCAGCTGATTTACGAGGCCCAGCAATTTTTTCTCAGAAAATGACATGCGTAGGAATCAAACCCTGACTATACGCGGATTTGGCAAACATTCTGCCACTGAATCACCGATGCAATATTCAGTAGGAATTACTCACTCTGTTTCACTGACATTTACTCATTTCTAGATCATCAAAGTTTTCGTTCAGAAAATAAATATATTAACATGAAAACGCCATAAATCATTTGATTCCAAGCCTCCTATTCATCTGTGTTTGTAAACTTAATCAATACAACGAAGAAATCAAAGTTTAAAATTGCCAATCATTGAACACCCAAAACTATGACAAGTTGAAAGACTTAATAACATCACACAGCTTCACTTCGAATACAAGACGATTAACCAGCCACCAAAGAACAGAAATGTCAAATATTCCTTCAAATCAACAAATATGGTCAACAATGGAGACCGATTTGACTGGGAAAAAGTCAAATTTTCAAACAGGGAATATACCGAAAATGTCTGATAACTTTTAGAAGACCGAATCGGTTAGAGGCGCGTAGGAAGATTTATACTTCCCAGTTGGAATCCTTGGAATACTAGAGATTGTTGATTACATAGTCTAAAACAGTTCTCATTGGCGCAGATCCATTCCACCTGTGTAATATCCAGGATCTATCTTTCCTAAAACTCAGACATTCAGTCAGTCAGAAGCGTGAAACTTGTTTCAATCTTCACTTGACAGACATGTTGACACAGATCAAATTTGTTATTCAAAAAGGTGAAATAACCATGTAAACGAGACCATCAATAGTAATACAAGTTAACACAAAGATAAGAAATCTTCTGATAAAAGCCAGTTACGGTAAGATTCTTCAGGAGGGACAGTTAAGTCATTCACTTAGAAACCCAGAATCTTTTCTTCTTTTATTGAAGTGAGCCCTGAAGTTATCAAGAATAACAATGAAAGCTTTGCAAGTAAGTCTCCTCCCTTGCTCATAGAAAACAACTATACCGAAGACATCCAAACAGGCTACAAATCGTCGCCATTATTCCAGTGTAATATAAATGTTTAAAAGTTTACGCCACAAGGGTTAATGACTGCACATTTATTATCAGGCTATAGATAGAAAGGAACATTTAAAAAGTACTCGTAAGATATGAAAGGTCTCCTGCTAGCTTTTATTAAAAAGAACTCCAAAATCACTAAGATAACAGGATGAGATGACTATGATTCAAAGTGTCAGTTGGCAAGACGAAACTGACGTGAAATCCTGTACTTAGGTTATATACCACCTGTTGGATCTCGTCACCAAGGCACACTTCAAAGAACTGATATCTAACACAGATTTGATGACACGCCACCAATTGGTGTCATTGAGCTATTCGGGTTCATAAGCGACCTCTGCTATCGTGTTTCAGTTTGAGTAAGCTCAACTGAACTTGGCTTAATACAGAAAAGAGACATGAATTGATTTGGCATCAATATCCGTAAAGTGCATTATTGGACCTCCGTAATCCAAGTCATATAAGACATATAACAATCAGAATATTTAAAAATTTCTAATCCAAACTCTCAGACGTAGAAATCTTTGCATTTATATTAACTCAGAACACTGTGTTAGAGATTCATATTCCTACCATTTGATTTTAAGCCTATTAGTATCATTTGACCAACAACAATAATAAGATTTAGATATGAGAGAGAAGATTTGTAACTCAGGTGGATGATTTTGATATGGTTGTGTTCTCTGAGCTGGATAGTTAATTTGCGAAGCTTTCATCGCCCTACTAGGCGACATCTTCAGCGCATACTTCAATTTGTTGAAGTGAGCTTTCAGATTTCTCCACGAGTTTATTAATCATCTCTCCTGGCGACCTTGGACGTGATTGGTTGTTTTTGTGTGTTTTCACACCTAGACTACTTGTATTGAAACTGATTGTTTCTTTGACTTGAACTTTAACCCTTTGTGTGTGTGAGGTTTCTTTCTTATCGGTTGGTAAATTTTGTCTATCTCGTTGTGTCTATTCATTGACGATTCACTGGAATACCAAGCTTCTAAAAATTCTCTAGCATTCTTGTTGTTTCCTCTGTCTAATATTTGAACGCTGGTTGTCCCAGTCGAATTGATGTCCGTGGTTGTTTGTATGTAGTGATATGAGGGAGTGGATATCATGTCTTTTGACGGCTAGCTTATGTTCGTGGATACGAAGACGAAGGAGATGTCCACTTTGCCCAATGTAGCGTTTTTCGCAGTCGATACAATTTATTTTGTAGATGATGTTGGTTTTATCTTCTTTCACTGTTGAGTCCTTTGGTTGATATAGAATTGAGTGAAGTGACTTTGTTGGTTTGTGTACGACGTCAATTCCTAAAGGTTTGAAGAGTCTTGTAGTGATTTCTGAGATGTCCTTTATATGTGGTAAGGTGAGTTACTTTGAGATTTCCTTGGGGGCTTTTGGTTTGATAGGTTGGCTTGGGGGTAAATGTCTTCTGATGAAATTCCGTGGATATCCATTATTTTGGAAGACGTCCATGAGATATCTTTCTTCAATTTTCCTTAAGGTGGGAGTGCTGCAATGAGTCCTGGCTCTCTTGAATAGTGTTTGTATACGATTCCTCTTGTGTGCTATTGGATTGTTGCTGTTGTAATTCAGGATTTGGTCTGTGTGAGTTGATTTTCTATAGACTTGAGTTTCTAATTCCCCTGTGGTTGTTCGTTTGAATAAGACGTCCAAAAATGGAATTTTGTTCTCTGATTCCTCTTCTCTTGAGAATTTGATGTCGTTGAAAACGTTGTTTATCAGGTTGTGGAGAAATCTGAAAGCTCACTTCAAATTGAAGTATGCGCTGAAGATGTCGCCTAGTAGGGCGATGAAAGCTTCGCAAATTAAGTATCCAGCTCAGTGTACACAACCATATCAAAATAATAAGATTGTCGTGAGAGCTGTCTGCAAGCCAAAATTGTAGAACAAATTGACGTCCGTGTTTACTTTTCGAATCGGGGTCATGATAAAAGAAATAATAACAAAGCCTAACCTTGAGGAACTCAACGACCAATCACAGGAAACTTAACGTGTCCAAATTCGATTCGCAGATGTATGGTCTAACTTTCCAAGAAACGTTCACGAGCAGTACAGATTAATCTTTAGCAAGAAAACAATCAATCAGAAGACGCTATTTCTCTGCCTCCAATAACGCTAATAATAATTTATATAAAACTCTATAAATATTTGTTGATTTTCTCAATAAACGATCTGTTGCCTGACCCCGTGTCTTCTGTCGTTACAAGAGCAATAGAAATATTAGTTAAACTTACTGCACAGTGACCACCGGTACGGCTATCCTTCTTAGATTCTGTCACCTAAAACAAACAATCAATAATTTGCTTTGTAGTATTATAAATAATTTGTACAAACGGACGTGCTTATAATTTTGAAAAAGATTCACACCAAGACTGAAGAGAATTCCTGAGGTGACTATTACCTAAATATATCCTTCATCGTTAAGCTTAGGATATGAGCCATGTTACTTATTTTCTAGTACGAAGACTTAGATTAGCATCAAGTCTGCAAACATTATTGGTCCCATATCTTACAACTGCCTCGTGAAATACGCATTACCTTTCCCCAAGACGCAACCTGGATTACAGTTGTGAAATATACCTTTATACCAATGAAAAAGTACTAATTTATAATACTTCACGATTGTAATTTATAACATAACTGATTGTGTCTGTCAAAATAGCTTGCATTTCTTGAAAACACCCGTTTATAAGAAAATATAAACTATCATTATTATTAGTCTACATTGAGTACAATTCACTTGTGATGTTACGATGAAAATGCTGACAAAAGTATACAAGTGTATCACTTATTTTAAATTATTACCAAATTTGGATATAAATCAAGAATAAGACTCGATGCCGTACACACCAGAGTTATGTGGGGGAATGACTTCAAGCTTAATTTTTTCCCAAGTATTTGTAATCCATCCAAAACATACTTGGGTTTTTTTTGTTAATGCGAAGACAATATTTCTCTATTTCTTGATGTGCTCCATTGAATGACTAGTTATCATATTGTTCCCACAAACCAAAGACAAAAACGACAGCAACCATGTAATTTAACCATAAACCAAATTTATGTAATTTAAATAATACTTATCCATGCCTGTACAATTGGTGTGTCCTACACAGGTAGGAAAAAATATTTATTTTATTACATTATTATTGTTAAATATGCTTACTAATCGTGTATGTAATTTATCATATTGATGATGCCTGTAAACTGGCGTCCCTCTTGTACAAAAAATGAGAATATATATTATTATAATTACTATGTCAACCTTAATTCAAATGACTTCGCGCTAACCATTTTACAGGATATTTAGGCCGTTCTCACAAAATATCATCTACTCATGTGTTAGAAGGCCAAATGACATCACTTAGAGAACCAATGAAAGCCAACTAGTACAAGACACTGTTTCATCTGAGTTTGAGACCCATCAGCGGCACTCACCGCGAACTGAATCCAGCATCTTCAGTGTACAAGTTAAGCCCCTTCACTGTTCGGCCAGTGAGAAAGAATTCAATGAAGCGTAAATTCCAAATTCTACCGTTTTACCATATATGACATTACCACCAGCAATTACCTGCTCGACTTGATAGACCTCAATGATCACTACGTTTCACTAGACAATCCAGTAACTTCATCCTACATTTAACCATTATCGTTCTTTTCGCTTTAATTCAACTGTATTCATGTAACCCTAATAGTATATACATATATACTGTTCTCCTTAATAAGATAATCTATTAAATGAATTTATTTTCCCGTTTTTACTGTATAGCATTTTCAATTCTGTATATTTTTCGAGTTCCCAATGATAGTAATAATGCAGCGGGTGTTGCTGACAAAACTTTTTTAAGTAATATATTGGTGACGCCTTCTATAGCACGCTTGCATAGAGAAGCAACAGTTTCAGTTGTAGAAAGAAGAAGTGAAAATTATTGTGAAACAAAATAGAGTTGTTATGAGAAAAATAAAAGACGAAAATTCCGCGAAGAAGATTCACTTTATCGACAAAACCATCTTCAGAGGCTGTACAATCATGTCTACATTTACCAAAACTGTTTAGTAATCTGAATTTAATTGGTAGATGGTGACTAGCAGTGGAATCCAGGATACAAATCTCGTCCTATTTGGGACTCGTCATCTGGATTTCTAGTAATCTATTGCTAAGCAACAAAGGAAGTGAATCAAAAGTGGCTTCTAAAATAAAATGTAAAATAGTTGGCGCGTCGGTGGCACAGCGGTTAGGACGCTCACCAACCATGCACATGGTCCGGGGTTCGATCCCCGGCCACCAACGCACTCCTTTACCTCGCTTAGCTAGAAATAAGACTAGTAAAGAGGGAAGGTTAGGTGTGAGGCTAGCAACCCCATCCTATTAAAATAAACACTGCTACAGAAACTTCAAGCCTCTAGCTTGAAGCCCTATATTCCACTGAGAACGTGAAGGAATAAAACAAATGACAGTTACTAGCTCAATTTCCGAGTGCTTGGTGAACTTATGCCATGCAGCTCCAGAGTCATCTTTTAAGATTATCTACAAGATGAAACCAAGTGGTGGAAGTGGTGTTAGGTGTCAGCGTTTGTGCATGACGATGGCACTAGCGATGCGTCAATATAACCCCGAACTCTGTATGTAAGAAAGACTTCAGTCTCTTTTCCTAACATGAACTTAATCTCTTCCCTGATCGTTCGCTTTTATTTTTGGTAAATTATTCACTATTATCGCTCTTACATATTCCTTTTGTATATTTTCTCACCCTCTTCACTTCTTGCGTGTGGATATTCAACTACCTTTCGTCTCATTCAATAAGAATTTCAGCCTTATCCAGTCTCAAACCCATTCTTCTATTCTGCTGTTGACTGTTATGTAATCTTTCAACTTTGATTTTACTTAAAAAAGCTATTTCTGAGTAATTATATCAGTGGAAGACTAATGTACACCCTAAGTAAATAAAAATACGACTCTACACCCTCTGAAGATGATTACGTCGGTAAAGTAGATTTGCCTCACTGAAGTGTCTTTTATTTTCTTCCTAACGTTAAAAGCTTAACAGTTGTTTCCTGAAATATGTTTAGAAACCTTTTTTGTATGAAGATACAATGAATGAGGGTACTGACTAATAGTAGTCTCGTATTGGACAAGTTTATTTGATAAAAAATACAAGGACGCATGATGTTTCGAGCACAATTTATTGTTCATTATCATATGTGTGTCTACCAGTTTGACTGCAGCTGCGGAGACAGCTACATTGGGGGTACAATTAGGCAGTTTCATCGTCGTATTTCTGAACATCATCCAGCGTGGTTAAGCAAGGGACAAACAAGATCTATTCTTAGTTCTACTTTAGCACACCTTGTTGATACTGAGCATAAGGTTGATGTGAATACTGAATTTAAAATTATTGATCGCATTCCGACTAATCTTAACTTTGCTCCACGAGTTCGTCTTCTACAGACAGCTGAAGCAATCGGAATCCACCAGAAGAAACCAAGCCTATGTGTACAGAAGAAATTTGTACAGCCACTTTCCTTACCGTGGCCATCGTTACAAGATAGGACTACGTCGCCCCCCTCCCCCTATTAAATTATAATTGTCCAAATTATTTTATTTTTATTTTTACCACTTCATCTTTAATTACATGTTATCCTTGTAAAATTAATTTATTCTATCCATTTCTACCTTTTAAATGTGTGTTGATTTTCTTCGTTTATTATCAACCCATTGACATTTTGACACTTTAATTATTGTTAACAAACATATCACCACTTGTTTGGTAAACTGTTGTGTATTGTAATAAAAATGCTATGGATATATATTAGAGTAGAGCCGAAGATGAGGATCTAATTGAAAAGTAAATATTTCTTCACTCAATCTTTCTGTTTTCCATTATCATATCAATGTACGCCTTCGTCTGCCATGTTTTTCATGGTGATGAATAAACGTTGCGGCATTTCGATTGCAGATGTATGCTGCTGACTCGATGAACAGAAACTCGGTGATTAACTTTTCTCTCTCTCCATGTAATTATATTACCTCTTCTGACTAGATGCATTACAATGGATAAACTGTTTCTCTAGATCATTAAACTGCAAAGGATCTGACACCCTAGATTTGTCTAGATTCCAATGCTCCAATGGCCTTATTGACCCTGATATTGTAGTCAAACCTATATAACTGACCATCTTACAGGATAGTTTCCATGAATATTTGAAAATAGGGGGTTAACAATGAAATATACGTTGCATGATGCTTCCTTCAAAAATGATACTACAAAGTTGGAAGCACAAGATTATTTTGATGATTCTTTCATTTCCCGGTATGCTCTACACACTGAGATGGACGGTAATCCGGATGACGAGCCCTTAAACAGGACGAAATGTGTATCATGGATACAACCGCCAGCCAGCATCAACTAAGCAGTATGCACTCTTCACTCCATTGAACACTGAACAGTCCACTAAGATTTAATTGGTGGATGGTGACTAGCAGTGGAATCCAGGATGCGCATTTCGTCCTATTTGGGACTCATCATCTGGATGTACCTGCATTTCTCAGTGAGTGATGATGTTCCCACCGAGGCTCGAACCCAGTGACCATGGTTTCAAACGCCAAAGCGTTATCCACTGTTAGTCACCATTCACCAATTAAATGCTAATTAAATGCCCAGACATCGTCGAAGCATCTGCTCAAGAAGCCTACATGTCAACCTGAGACCGAGTACTTCGGTCCAATCAATCGACGGGAAAATCCAAAATTCAATCAAGTCCACTAAGATTGTTTAGATTATCAGAATAGTAACCAACCAATAAAATTCGAATTTTATTCTTCTAATATCCTGTTTGCAGTAATAAACAGAATCATTGCTGTTTGTCTACAAACAGCAGTACACAGGCGTACTAAATTCATTTTACAAGTATCAAGTAAAAGCATTAGATTCAAACTACATAATATTACCTTTTTATTGACCAGTTTAGCCTTTTCATTGCTTTTCAAAGATAATGTCCGTGATTTACGCTTGATTTTCTTTTTTGGCTGTAAAAAATTAGTCAGACAGTAGATATCACTTCGTTTTCAGGTATGTAGAGTAATAATTAAACAAAAAAAATTGTTCATAACAAATATTAGACACAGAAGAGTCAAAGGTAGCCGCGATGGTTCAGTGTAGATATCGTGATGAACCCAAATGTTTCTTGTTTTGGATGCTTTAGCAGTACTCAACACTCATAACCTCATCAGCAGGCGAACACGAGACTTTCAGGTGACAAAGTTACCTATTGAGTTGGAATTCAATCTGCACTTTGATTGGACACTAGTCGTTAACTAGTATAATGTGTCTATTCCTATCTTTGGTGAAGACTGACTTTTATCAGTTAAGTTTGCAGTGTGGCCACCATGCTAGGTAACTCTCCATCACGGTGCGCTGTGAATTGTTGGTATTAGATAGTTAGAGGCAATTGGCAGAAAGCCTTCGACTTAGGTTTCGTGCAAGTTGTCACTCACCAGTCAGTCAGCAAGGCGTATCTGCAACCTTGAAGGAACTCATTTCACTTCTGAGATTCGAACCCGCGTCAGCTAGTGCTGCAGTCAGACACATTACCACTGATCCAGCTATTCGGGCTGACCACCTTGAACGTGATTGGTTGTTTTTGTGTGTTTTCACATCCTCTAGGCGACTTGTATTGGAACTGATTGTTCCCTTGACTTTAACTTTGACCCTCTGTGTGTGAGATTCACTTCTTATCGGTTGGTAAATTTTGTCTATCTCGATGTGCCTGTTGATTGATGATTCACTGGAATACCAAGCTTCTAAAAATTTCTCTAGCATTCTTGTTGTTTCCTCTGTCTAATATTTGAACGCTGGTTGCTCCAGTCGAATTGATTTCCGTGGTTGTCTGTATGTAGTGATGTGAGGGAGTGGATGTCATATCTTTTGACGACCAATCACGTCCACGTTAGCAAGGGGAGATGACCAATAAACTCGTGGAGATATCTAAAAGCTGACTTCAACAAATTGAAGTATGTGCTGAAGATGTTGCCTAGTAGGGAAATGAAAGCTTCGCAAATTAACTATCCAGCTCAGAGAACACAACCACATCAAAATTATCCATCTGAGCTACAAATCTTCCCCATCATATCTGAGTTGACTTTTCAAAGTTGACGGTGAGTAAACGTCTTGAACTAACTAACCAAATTAACATTTTTACACAAATATGATTTCTTCGACTAAGTCACAGTGCTTTTTTCAATTTCCAAACGTCTTTGTTTTTATAAAACACGGATGTGGAGAATATACTGGTTCGTTCACAGTCCGTTACCTAACAAAACTCCGGAAATCAAGCTTTATTACTGAAGTATACATTCAAGCACATTCAGTTGTAGATTCCACCAGACTTTTAGATGTTATATAACTTTTTATGCTTCACTGACAACAGTCTTCTTTCCTTGTTGAAGAATTTATCTAACTTACCAAAAGGTTGCCAGGCTTATTAGAATTTACACTGATTAAAGCACACATATAGCTGACCTTAGCAATTATAACCTGCTTAAATAACTAAATAATCCTATTTTGTTTAAACCACTAATCTGTCGCATCCAACCTGGTTCAGTATTTTAAAAGACGTCAATTAACTAACAATTTTAGTTAGCAGACTTTATGACGTAGCATCTTAATAAACTCTACCTTGTATTTCTATATATTAACTATAAAAGTATAGTGTGGGGGAAAACCTCTCAGGCGAGCACTCAAGTGATATAAATATCAATAACCATCTACGCTTCCCATTGAAACGTAGATTTCCAAGCTGTGAAGTTTCAGTAGCTGTGGTATCTCCTCGTTTCCGGACTTTTTGCCAACCGTGCGTGGTTCAGGAGCGCGTCGGCAAAGAACTGAACTTGGGTCTCCGGCGTGGCTGGTGGGCATTCTGGCACGGAGACACCAATGCACCTACAACCATCTACACGTTTAAATTATTCTGCTCGTTTCATTGCAATGATTTTTTCGTTGTTATCAGGTGACATTAACATCATACAACGGTAAATGGAAATAATACTAATGACGATAAAAATAATGCTGAAACGAGTGATGATGACATAAATAAGACAGAATATAAGGCATCGACAGTTTTACCATACAAGAAGGGGACATCTAAGGCCCTAAGTAGGACTCTTAATAAAGCAGAAATTAGAGTGGCATTCAAACTTACAAACTCACTCAGAGAGAAAGTTCTGTAGGCTAAAGGACTCTGTCGGCCGACCCATTTTCAAAAAATAATACAATTTACAAAATATCTTGCAATGATTGTGAGCGAGGTCAACTACATAGGTCAGTCAAACTTGTAGATCAGGAGTAGTGAGATTATCAGAAAATACGAATTTAGTTAAGGTTAGAATAATTGATCCCACGAAGATAAGTGATTTAGAAAAAAACTTAGCAATCGCACTGCATGCATTAGTACACAATCACACAATAGGGTGGTGGGAGAGGGTTAAAATTCTAAGAAGTAATCTAGGTAGGTGGAGGTAAAGAGAAATTGATTACTGAATCCCTGTTCATTGAGTCTACACCCAACAAATGCAACAGAAATGTCTCAACGCCAATATTAGCGATATGGAAGATATTATTACCTCCAGTCAGTCAAATCAGAGGAGGATAATAAATAATCTTAAAATTCTACTTCAATTCACGTACATCATAACATTCTAACAATTTACTTATTTTGACTACAAAACACTCATCTCATTTCCCATCTGATTGTATTTGATCAATAACACTCATATTATTATCTCTGAATGTACAATATCTTATGTTGATTTTATTCAAATACCTGGTCAATTCCATACATATACATATAAATGAAGGAAAACGTTGTGTGAGTGAGTGACTTGATATGATTACGAGCAGTAATAATTTATGCTCGAAACGTTATCAGTTAATATTACTGTATAACACCGTGTGATTTATCAAAATAAAATCTTATGTATAATGGAGTTATACTCTACCACAGTGGCCAAGTTTTCTACTTATTTCAATAACACACAACAATTTTTATCTTCAGAGGTTTTATGATAAATTCTGTTAAATTCAGTACCTGTTTTACAGAGAACAACTATACTCTCTAAATCATGAAGTGTGATACTGATTTACACATTAAAATTTCTAGAGGACCCTTCTCAGAATATTCCATCAACCTCTAAATAAGTAACAAATAAAAACTTTCTACAGTTTGGTTTGTAAGGGTTAGTTGTTGTTTTTACGAGTTGATCACGAATTGCTACCAATTCGAGAACCATGTCTCACCGCTGATTAGATTGGTTGGTGGTCATGATAAATCACAAATTGGTAGGTTAAAATTCATGGGCTGGCCATTGAATTGGGTCCCGATGGCAGAATGGTATATGAACCAGCTTACCTTGTAACCAAAAGTTCCTGAGTTCAAAACCCAGTGGGTGTGTACTGTCGATGATTCCCAAACTAGGATGAAACACTTGTCTGGTAGTACTTGATTTTCAATGGTTCTCTAACTGATATCAATCGGTGCTCAACTCGCAAAAACAAATAGAAATGCATTTCCAGGGGGTCATCTTTCAAATAAAACCCATACAACTAGTCTATACAGTTTTACAGACTAACTATTATGCGTATATATAACTCACTTTTTGTAAAAGATAAGCATAATATGCAGGCAGTTCATCACAATTAGAACTATCCGAACCAGTATCACTAGAAAACATTAATATAAGAAAATTGAAATAAACATAGTTTGAATATGCTCGTAAGTTATGGAGAAATTACAAATTACCTTCTTGATCAGAATATTTTTCAGTATCTACCATTATTATTATTCATTCGTCAAGTCCTGAGTGAAAAATAACGCCTCAACAACTCACCTCTTCATTCCACTTGATTCTATTCAAACATTTTTACCCGGCTCCACGATTATCCAGAAGTTTTCACCTACTTAAAACATGATCGTCTCCCTTTGACGGTCGGACTCACGTACAACCTGTCGATTACTATTCAGATTCCATTAGAAGGTTTGGATCGTGAGATCCCTTGAAGGTTTCCTGAGAGTATGCCTTATATATCTGGAGCTTTTTCTCCGTGTTTCTTCACAGGTCCGCCGCCAAAGTTTCCTGTTGCTAGTCTCTTCTGACTGGTCATCTGATCATCTTCAGGAGCTAAACAAGTTGAACTCTAGTTTACATGACACTCATTCTGTATAGGCGACATACGAAATGATATGATTAGTGTCGTTTTCGCAGATAATAGTGACGAAGCGTTGAGTTTGTGAGGAATTCACTGACCACAAGATATGTTATGACATTGGTCAGAACCACAAACCAAGGCGTACTGATCAACTTTTCCGCAATACCTTAGGACTTTTTGGAGATGACAAAATTTACACTGACATCAGTTGAATCTTCACGAATCTAATAAATGAATAACACTCCATACCTTATCACTCACCCAGACGTATCTTGCAGATTCTTAATTAGAAGTCGTGAATGTTTAGGTTCAGCAAATAGCCTCCGACAATACACCCTACTTAATAAACAAGAAGCGAAGAGGAACCCCAAAATAGAATTGCCTTCCTCGATGTCCTACTTACAAGAAAACCAGACGTTAGCATACGAAGAAATTTACATAGAAAAATTACTTGGACAGGGGAATATACACATTTTCACAGCTTCGTTCCTATCAGGTACAAAAGAAATTTCGTAAAGACCCTCAGCCACAGAGTTAGAACTATATGCTCAGAAGAAGTAATCGAAGATGAATTAAGCACTGTATATGATACCTTGATTGAAAATAGCTATCCCAATAAATTTATCAAGAAACACATGGCAAAGAAAGCGGAAAAGGACTACTCAATATCTGTAAACAAGAAGCTACTTTATATACGACTGCAATTCAAGGGTGATATTCCAAGCGAAATGATTACGAAGAAATTAAGAAAATCAGTTCGAAGAACTTTTAATGCTGGCAAAGTACACGTCTTATTCTCTACACGACCGATGGTGCTACCTCGACTGAGAGATGAAGTATCTAAACTGTCCATTTCCAATTGTATCTACCAATTCAACTGCTCTTATGGTGGAGCGAGTTATTTCGGCCATTGCTCTAGGAACTTGATTTTTCGTGCTCACTAGGGAACATCTCTCAGTATGGCTAAGTAAAGGTGTGGTTAGAAGCATCAGCAGTTCGATGACATTGGTTGGCGGTCGCGCTTTGTCATGAATTGGCAGAAGTTGGAATTCATGGACTGGCCACTGGACTGGGTCCCAGTGGCTCAATGGTCTACGAGCTCGCCTTGTAACCAAAAGGTCCTAGGCTCGAACCCCAATGGGCGCGTACATCTGAAGAATCCAAAACTAGGACGAAGTAGCTTTCCAATACTCCCTGCAGGTTTTCCAATGGTTCTCTAATTAATGTCAGCTTATGATAAAAATCCTGGAACCAATCAAATCCCTACAAGCCAATACTTAAATATCAATGAGATGCTCACTAGTGATTGGCCCTATTCAGGTAGGTAGTTACCAGGGGCTCTAGTGGGAAGTCGTGACCAGTAGGGTGTTGCAGGTAAGGTGGGAAGACAAATACTCGCCGAAGACATAAACTAGGGGTCGCTCTATGCCATGAATTGGCAGAAGTTGCAATTAGTGGGCTGGCCATTGGATCGAGTCCCACTGGCTTAATGTTTTTTTTTCGTTTGTTTATTTGTAGACAGCGTTTTGATTCCATCTTGTTGGTAATATTCCTAATGATTCTTAAGTAACTTTAAAAAATATGCCTGGTCAATCAGTATTATTGTACAATGAGTATTTTGTATCTGAGAGACTAATGAACTATAAAGCCACTAGACGGCATTGTTGAGTTGACCTAATTTTATTTCTGATATTTTATTATCTTTCAATAATACAACAAATTCTATAACACATATAACCACTCTGTGATATTGTTTGAATAATTGTGGAAGTTTGGTAAGCTATTCAAAAGGACGCATTCATCGATTTCTCACTTTCGGAACAAAATACTCGGGTTTTAGTCATCACACTAAGAAGCCAATACATTCAGATGTATAAGAAATGATATCTTCATTACAAACTGTCAAAACGAAGAATATGTACACTGTGTATACTGATTCTATTATCTTTTTCAAGATTTAAAAACACGCTCAAAATTTCTTTAGGAAACTTGGAAAAAAACAGTCGGAACAATTAGTCCATTCCATAAATCTGAATAAGGCATTTAGAAGACAAATTTCACTAGATGATAACGTCAACTCGTAGTTACTTAACAATCAATAGCTTCGGAACTAACATGGTTCACAATAATAAAATAAAACACACGACAATTACTCAGTTATATTAGACGAAAGTACACATTAATGACCAATCATATTTAAATAGGTCAAGTAACATGCTTTGGTAGGCGAAGGTTGAAGTCTATTGGTTTTTATACACACAGTTTAGGATGTAAGTGAGTGCTTCCATCACCTTCAATAACCAAATTTGAATTAAAGTTGTGCGATGAAATAATTGTGAAACAGTCATTAATATTGATTTTGTGACCTGACATTAATCAGTGCTTTTCAATGGATGCTGGATTGCTGGATTTCTAATGAGATTAATTGCACTGGGATTTTCTACATGTTTTAATAACCATTTTGGAACATGTTTTTTTGACCACGATACTGGAACATTCCATTGATTCTACCTATATAAGTGTCACCACAACAGCATGGTGAACTTGTAGATACAGTTTTTTTTTTTTTTGATTTACAGCTTGATTCCACACCGTATTTTCAGTACAAGTGTGGAATTTTCAGCATGGATATCGGTAGCCCAAATTCAGGCTGACCATAGATATCGGGTGTGCGCCGGCAGGGGATCGAACCCCGGACCATGTGCATGGTCGGCGAGAGTCCTAACCACTGTAGATACAGTTTGAAGTAGAGTCTACAGAATTTCTTCCTGTAATCGTAGGTACAGGGATCAAAAATGTTCGAGGTGTGAGGGAAAGAGATGTGGTGTAGAATTTGCACTTAATGGCTTACCGAAGTCTTTGAGCTGCCAACTGCATAAAATTTGATCACCCTTGAATGGTAGGTAGATATAAAGATAGCTATTTTTGGTACACAAGTTGTCTTTTCAAGATATGGTCTATCCTACCATGGAGTACTTGACCTATTTAAAACTGACTGGTCATTAGCATAGTATGTCCTTTCTTTTTATATAACTGAGTAATTGTTATGCGTTTTATTTTATTTTATTATTGTGGACCATATTAGTTGTGAAGCGATTGATTATAAAGCAACTACGAAATGACGATATCATCTCGCGAAATGTGTCTTCTAAATGTCCTATTTTAAATTTTAACAAAAGGTCAAAACAAAAGATATCTACCAACCTGCTGTCACTCATTGAATCATCTGAAGTAAGTCCATCATCATCATCATCTTCTGCAGATCCACTTCGTTTCAACTTTTTCGATGAAACAGCACGATCCTTTAAATACTGTTGGATGTATTCTATCTAAATTGAAAGTTATTCAATCAGTGAAAAATAATCAAATGCTTGAATGGAATTACTTGAAGAAACTGTCATTATTATTGATATTATCAATGCGTCATGAATTCTCAATTCCGCCAATTCGATATATTTGGCACTAATAGTAGTCATTGTCACAGGCGATTATCTCTCCCCATACTCGACTTTGCGGATTCCACTGTTCATGACTTTTCGCCAAAAATCTAAGAAATCCATCCTGCAGTGAGTGAGTCAGTCAGTTACATATACTTATTTGACCATTGGATTGTGTCCCAGTGTGTCAGTGGTTAATGCGCTCGCCTCGTACGGCCTGAGGGCAACTCTAAACAATAGGAACCCATACCGAAACGACCTACGAACGCACAAACGACCTTGAGAAACCAATCAGGTGACTCTGTTGTTTCTAGAAGTAATTATGGATGCTCTACACTTCTACTGCGATTTCTAATCGCATTGCTGGTGTATTATTGCCTATTATCCAGCGATTAGTGCTGCCCGGGACCACTATTCACACAGACGAATGGAGTAGTTATGGTCAATTGTCGAATCTCGGGCATATTCATCATGCAGTCAATCACAGACGGTTTTCGCAATCCTTTGGATGGAACTCATACTAATTGCATCGAAAGTTTCTGGAGTCACCTAAAAAAAAGGGTTAGATTCGTGAACGGATCAAGAAATCCAATGATATACAGTTATCTGGAAGAGTTTATGTACAGAAGTTGGTATAACATGAGTATAAAAACTCCTATGAGAAACTGGGAGCCTTTTTTGCAACATATACAAGAACTTTATCCTTTGTAACTATTTTTTAACATTGCTTTACTTTTATATAAACGATTTTTTACAATTATGCGCCGTTTTTTTGGAGCCTTCTGATTGGTCGAAGTTGTCCTTAACAAGGTCGTTTGTGCGTTCGTAAGTCGTTTCTGTTTGGGTTCCCATTGTCTAGAGTTGCCGGCTTGAGTTTCGACTTCAGCTTTAGAGAGTCTCAATACGGAAGAAAATATCTGTGCATCACTCTGTGGCTTTCACTACATCTCTGAGCGATAGTCAGCTCGTTAACTGACTTGCAATCAATCAAATCCTTGTAATCTAACACTTAAAAATCCATGAATCATCATGGGTTATTCGAAATGTCACTAATGTACGACAGCACAGTAGATACCTCTATTGACTTCATGCCATAATTTATGTATATTTTTCTTAGATGTGGGTATATCCAACTCTCACATTCTACATAAGATAGAATGTATACCCTTTGTTTTATTACTATGACAAATACCGAATGATAGATCCCATTCAGTAAAGTCGAAAGTATATGAATGGCTATATACATTAATGATATTCAATTTTCCGCATAACTTCCTGGAAGAAGTCCCTTCGTGGTGAGAGCTGTCTGTTAGCCAACATTGGTAGACAGCAGTTGACGTCAATGTTTACGTCCCAAATCTTGGTCATGAGAAAAAAACAAGAACAAAGAGCAACTCAACAACCAATCACAGCAGACTTAACGTGGGCGGATACGAACCTCAGATATATATAGTCTGACCTTCAAAGAAATGGGCACAAAGAGATGACAGAATAACTTTCAGTGATAAAACAACCAATCAGAAGAAGCTGTTTCTCTGCTTGTAATAACGAATAATAATGTACATGAATATCTCTTGATTTCCTCAACAAACTATCTATTGCCTGGTCCTTGTCTTCTGTCGCTACACCTTGACTCAACAAAAAGCCAGATCATTTTACACCTGGGAATTTAAACACCTCTATCAACAGCTGGGCTTCACTTGGTTGATGGTGGCTAACATGGGAATCCAGGATGCTGATTTCGTCAGTTAAATGTACCTCAGCGACGGTGGAACACGAAAGTATCTGCTCAATATACAGATATAGGCAAAATATATCTAACATATATTTTAAAGTCACAATTTGCACATGTTTTCTATATTCTGCTTTTTTGCCTTTCTCTTATGTTTTCTATGTTACTTCACAAGAATCGTTCATTTTTTTTCTCTTCACCACTGAAACCATCTCTCAGCTATTCGACATTCTTGCTGATGGTATACATATTTAAATATGTATCTATATACTACTTACAAATCTAGTCAGTAGCGCACCCCACAGATACACCTACAGTCAGGGATGGTATTCCCAGTGACATTGTTCCAAATGCCATAACGCTATCCATTGGCCTACTGATCTATCGTTTGTGCAACAAATAGCAGTTATTTGTTTCAATTAATTTTTGAGTTTCCTGTTTAATATGATTTCCATTAAACTGAAAATCTCCGTCTCTGTAAAAATTTCGGCTCCTAGAATGGACACTTCGACAAAACCTTGAAATTAAACATGATTTTACTCAGGAACGCTGTCACTCATTCGAAACACAAGGACGTACAGCTGATGAGTTCCAAATGGGATGAATTGGGCATCATGAATTCTACTGTGTTAGTCACCCAATAAATCTTCTGTTAACCTCTTAAATTATCGGTCATCAGAACATTCATACACATAGTCGACAACGTTAACAGAGATCTAGCCATTTGACTCAATGATACATCAACCATCTGAAAATATTAAATAATTGCACCATTCAGCTGTCGTTTTTATAACAAACTCTAACTTAATGAGGTCAATAATATACCGTCAATATTTATTATTATTATTCCCTTGGGTTCCTAGTGGAACATAGGGCTTCAAATGCACGTCTTCACTTGCTTCTGTCTTTTGCTGCACTTTTCACCTGCATCCAGGTTAGTCCAAACTGTTTCAACTCTTCTTCACACGATCTCCTCCATGTCACCCCTGCACGTCCCACTCACTGCTTCCCTTTCGGGTTCCACTCGAGCAATGGCCTGATGCGCGATGTCACCCAGCGGCCTTCTCAGTGAGTGTCCAATTTATCTCCACTTTCGCCTGCATATTTGTTGGGCGATTGGTTCTTGTTTTGTTTGTTCCCATAGTTTCTTGTTGGTGATTCTTTCCGGACATCTGATCTTCAGTATGGAACGAAGACAGATGTTGATAAAGGTCTGCAACAGGCTGTTGGAAATATTCTTTGTGACCGGCCAAGTTTCTGATCCGTATAGAAGAACTGATTGACTTGACGTTTGTATTGAAAATCCGAATTTCGTTGTTGATGCAGGCTGAGTGAGGAAGATTTCCAGATTGGTTTCAGGTTGATGAATGTGTTTCTCGCCTTTCCTGATTCTCAATTTTACATCCTCGTCCGTTCCTCCTGTAGTTGAGACAATGCTCCCTAGATAAGTGAATGAAGTAAGCTCTTTCAAATCTCTCCCGGTGATGGTGATTGGAGGTGGATGTTGCTGCTGTTGTTGTTGTTGTTGGTTGGTTGGTTATTTTCATAACCTCCGTCTTGTCTATGTTCACCTGGAGTCCTGTCACCTCGCCTAAATAACTAGCTCGCTAGTTTTCTAGTCGTTCCCAAGCCCGGAGAAAGAGGGAGGGTTGGGGCGTGGTGCTAGCAATCCCCAAAACTTAACCGAATTGCTACAGAAACTTCAACGCATAAATATACCGTCAATATGATCCAGTCTTATTCAGAACTATGTAAACCAGGTCATTTTCAATAATTTGACATAAAGAGGTAGACAAAAATGAATTGACATCAAAGAGATTTATGTTTTATCAAGTAAAATAACACATATTTCATATGTTGTCATGGGAACCTCATGTTTTTTTAAAATATTTCTATTCAAGAATACTATGAGAAAATATTGAAGTTTCAAATCAATTAATTAATGGCATAAATTGCATGTCTGCTAATTAGAATTGTAATATTTAGTTTTATTGATGTGTAAAACTTGCGCACTATGGTAATATGTAATTCCATAAATCACACAGTGAAACAGTATTATTTACTGGATGACGAAGCTTCGAACACAACTCAATATTGTTCATAAGCATATCATCAATTATAATCACACGACTTCGAATGTTGAGTTTTATAGTTTTCTTCATTCCTTCGTATTTGTCGTTGTAGTGGTAGCAGGTGTTGAATCATTCCTATTTCACATGTTTGATAAATAAAGCTTCTGTTATCAATCTCTCCCTCCACCCTGATACATTAGGTTTTAAGACTATCATCTTATCTCATCCTATTGTATGGTTGTGTTGTGTGTAATTGCATGCAGTGAGTGGTACAGCTGAACTATTCTCTAGATTTCTTATCTTATTCGGGTCAACCAATCTAGATTTTGCTAGGTTTTTATGCTCTGTCAGTTTGACTGCCCTGTTCTAATACTCTGACCTATGTATTTGACCTGACAGTAATATTAATGACGATATGCATGTCAAACATACGCAGGATAAAGACAACATCAACAATGAGGAATTGAAATCATCAGTAGTAATTCCATACAAAGAAGGGACTTTGGAAACCTTACGGAGTATTCTCAACAAGGCAGGAATGAAAGTGGCTGGCATTCAAACCACCCACAAACTCAGTTAGAAACATGCTTTGCCAGTTAAAGAATCAGTCCTGTGGAGCCTTTAAAACAAAACAATTTAGTTTATCTAATACCCTGCCTACAATGATTGTCAGGTCAAATACACACGTCAAAGTAGTAGAACAGGTGCAATCAGACTAGCTGAGCATAAAAAACTAGTAAAATCTTGATTAGTTGACCTGAATAAGGTAATAAATCTGGAGAATAGTTTAGCTGTAGCACTCACTACATGCAATTAAAAACAACTATACAATAGGATGTATGGGATAAGATGACAGTTTGAAAATCTAATGTAATTATGGGTAAAGAGGTTGATAACTTAAGCTTGATTTATTAAGTTAGCTGACTCACTGCCTATCCCGGACATCTGAAAAAGCCTAATACTACACTTGTGCAAAATGGGATAAAAAACAGAGAGCTTTAAAAATCAAGTCTCGAAGATGTGTAGTTACAACTGGTGATATGATTATGAAGAAAACATTGTGTCGTATACCTTATTATTACACAGATATTTTTATTGCTGGCTGATATGAACATCAATATATAAAGAAATACACACATATGGAAGATCTCTCAATGATTTGATTTTGAGAAAATGATAGTATCAAAAGTACTTGAATAGGCAAAAACTGTGGATCTTTGGTTCAACTGTACCTTTGGATATTGAACACTGTACAACTGTATAATTTCATATCATTTTCACTTGCTTTGTGTTGAATGACAGTGGAATCTAGAACCCAAGTCACTACTTATTTTCGACTCATCAAATGGATTTACCGACACCCAAGTAAGTAATGGTGCTCTTACTGAAATGTGGTTCTAGAACCTATTGTTTCAAATATCAAAAACGTTATCGCTAGGATAAAGAGTCTGTAAAGTCACCGATTGAACAACACGTATCAGTTCTCATTCACTTGCAATCATTTTGAATTTACCGCTTTGCGCTTTATTGTACCAAAATGTTTGGGTTTCTGTTGTCATGTCAGCCACGACTACGGACGCTGCAACAATGCTTTGAGTTTAACATACTGTTAGTTGTTACGTGGCATCTTGTAGTCAACTACAAGAGGTATGTCACTTCTTATTTCGTACTCACCAGTAGAATTTACCCACATACTGGAGACTGTCGGTGTTCCTACTGAGACACAAACCCAGTATCTATGGTTACACATAATTTGTTACTCTGAAGAATGTTTATTATTATATTGTTTCCTTTAATCTCTAGAGGAACGTAGGACTTCAGCCACACATTTTCATTGCGCTCGGTTCTCCACCAACGTTTTCACCTGCCTCCATGCCCGCCTACATGCTTTCATCTCCTCTTCACTTGACCTCCTCCATGTCAGCCTCGCACTGACAAGCAACTCGCCGTTTCCCATTTCGGTTTCAATCGAGTGACGACTTGGGGTGGAATGTCACTCAATTAACGGTTTGTCTTCTCAGAGTATGGCCAATTCACCTCCATTTCTTCCTGCATATTTGTTGCACAATTGGTTCCTGCTGGATTGGTTCCCTCATTGCCAGAGATCCCTGTTGCTGATCTTTTCTGGACGGCCATCTGATCTTGAGCGGAGTATTGAACGAAGACAGCTGTTGATGAAGGTCTAAAGTTTGTTCGAAGTTGCTTTCATGACGCGGCGCCAAGTCTCTGATTCGTACAGTAAGTAGCAATGACTTCACATTAGAGTTGAAAATCTGGATCTTATTTTTCATGCCGAGTGATGCTGTTGACCTCCACACAGACTTGAGAGAAATGAAGGCTTGCCTTGCTTTCGCGGTCCTGGCTTTGATATCCTCATCAGTTCTGTCGGCCTGTATTTGAAACGATGCTTTTCAGGGAGGGAGGTAGGTAGGTAAAGGAGGTTGCTTCTTTCAGATACTTCCCATTCATGCTGATTGTTTTCTGCTGTTGTTGTTGTTGCTGTTGCTGCTGGATAGGGGTCTTTATCACCTCTCTTTTCTCCAAAGAATGATACAGTATCCTTTGAATAGCTAAAACTTACACCATAATTTACTATCCACAGCCATATAAATAAAACACAACAATAATCCCCCATTTATTTAACACCTACTTTATTAACAATACACAATATACATATTTTGCTTACCTTCTGATTATCGGGATCAATATAATCTAATAGTGTATCACAGAAATGTGATCCAATTTTTTCGAAATCGAATGAATTGAAATGGTAACCTGCTTCCAGGTCATTACCAGCTGTACCACAAAATGTTGCCTTGATTTAAAATAAAAGTAAAAAAACAAAATAATAAACATGTCAACCAATGGCGGGAATGGTTCTAATGAAGATCAAAAATACGTCAGTGTATACAACTTCCCCCTGAAGTTACTGTGGGAATGGATGGACCCTGAAGAGACTATCGAATGACATCATACACCAGGCCAATACTAGAGTAGAACCCGTTTGGGAAACGATGATTGGGTGGTCTGAAAGTGACAGAGAATGAATGTGCGCTAAGGAGATGAGTGACAATGTGCAGTCGTGGGGCCAGCTGAAGAGAAACGCAGAGAACAGGACAAGGGAAAGGCGTTATGTTGAAGCCCTGAAGCCCAAGGGATTGAAAAAAGCTCTTCTTGTCTAATTCCACAGTTTTACTTCAGTAGCTAATAAACAGCCTAAGAATCATATAAGTTATTATAAATGTTAATCTGTATATGAAATTAATTCAAATGAATATAATTAAAATGTTTAGTTTTAAGTTTTATGTTATGGTCAATCTTGTGGTGACACCTGTCTGCAGGCCAAAATTGTAGACAACAATTTACGTCAATGTAATTAACATGATTATTAACATGATTCTGATTTCTGAATAAAATACTCAGCGATGACTTACCTCCAAGGTATAACTATTCATAATCCCTTCCCTCCACATCACAATTCGTCCAGTCCCTTCTTTTTCTTTTTGAACAGAGAATTTACACTTGTCGAAGTTAAACTAGAAATACGTTTAATGGACGAAAACAGAGAATCAATTCTTAATAATTTTATGTAAAACGAATGTTCTCCTTTGAATATTATTATCATTGTTACAGTGGGGCTCAGAATGGATGTCCGGCTCTGTTTGGAATCATCAGGTGGGCATACCTTTCAATCCTGAGATTTCGTTAACAATCAAAATCAATTAGAGATCATTGAAAACCAGGGAACACTGAACATCTGTTTCGTCTTGATGTGGGACTCTTCACCAGTTGGCACCCCCAAACAAAACTACCAGGAACTGAACCCGAGACCTTCAGGCTACCAGCTACGTGGGTCAGAATGCAATGGCCACTGATTCCTAACTACGTCATTTCGTGATCTAGCCATACCCTCAACCAATATCTTCGGTAGGAATCCACCTTATCATTGATATAAGAATAAAAACTTGTGAACTGTGGTAGAGTGTAATTCCATTATGGGTAAATTTTGTTTTGATAAAGTCTCACAGTGTTGTTATACAGTAATGTTTACTGATGACCACGTTTCCAGCACAATTTATTGCTCATAATCATATGGATTGATTATGAACAATGAATTTTGTTCGAAACATCATCCAGTAGACAATGCCACGTGTAAAGTGATCCACAACGGAAACTCAGAGAGACGTTCGAAGTGAATACAGGAGTAAGACAATCTGGCTACCTCCCTATTATCATCGATGATATTCTTAATTGTAGTGGACTGGACCATGCGGAAGACTGTACACTGGCAGTGAGAAGACAGGAATACGCTGGACTAATTATAGGAATCTAGAAGATCTGAATTTCTCATACGGATGACTTATGTCTAATGTCACACAAACTCGAAGACTTACAGGCAAAAACCAACAAACTAGCGGAACAGGCTGGCGGCGAAGATAGGACTGCAGGGGAACATAGAGAGGACGGAGGTGATGAAGATAACCAACAAACAGCAAAAGTGACAACAACCAGCACCAGTAACTATCAACGGAGATATTTGACAGAGGTTACCTCGTTCACTTGTCTAGGCAGCCAGCATCGTTTCAACAACAAGCAGGCCAGAATATCAATAGAAAGATACGCTTTCATGAACATGAAACCAAAATGGAAATCTTCTGCACTCAGTCAACATAAAGAACAAGATTCGGATTTTCAACATAAATGTGAAGTCAGTCATTTAATGCTTCTGTACGGGTCAGAAACTTTCAATGCGTGTGAGTCACGAAAAAATTTATCAACGGCTGCCTCCTGTGGTGGCTTCATACTGAAGATCAAGACACCGGCCAGCCGGCCCAAAAAAGCTAGCGACAAGAAACTCTGGTTGGCAACAAACCAACCAAGAGGCGACTGATCAAAAATATATATATAGGAGAAAGTGGAGATCGATCGGGCACACACTGAGGAGGCCGTCGAGTGCCATTGCGCGCAATGTTGGCCATCACACCCGAGTGGAATCCCAATGGGAAGCGCTGAGTGTGCGGTCGGTGTGTGTGAAATAGTGGAGGTTGCGTGGCGATGAGGAGATGAGAGATTATGGGCAGTCGTGACCGCAGCTGAAAAGGATAGCAGAGGATAGAACGAAAAGGGGATGTCTGAAGCCTTATGTTCCACCAAGAACCCAAGAGAATTTTCACTCATGGTATCTAAACAATGGAAAATGAGCTGAAATTTCACCCTTAATTGTATTAAATTTCAATTTTCAGATTTAGCAATCCACACAAGGGCATAACCAGGCGGAATTCGGATGATTTCAACGGATTCTGACATCTGAACTAAGTCAAATCGGGTACACCATTGATGCACTCAGCTCTAGACGATCGAAACCGATGTCCGGCGTTCAGAGATCACTGCAATCTGGTTGGTTAACATGAAATACTGGCTTATGTGAGTGCTATTCAACTAATCAAAGAAATCAATCAATCAATAGTATGTGGTATCATACAATCCACCGAAATTGCAGAGATTAAATATTCAGTCTCTAATAAAAAAGAAACAATATTAATTATTCAACCCCCCTGAGTTGATCACTTTCTTTATGAAATTTAAACTGCTTGTTTTTCACTCACTAATTCAGGTATATTTTTGCCCAACATAGCCGGAAAAATACGTGAACAATAACGTTGTTCAGGTGTTTCACCTTTACATCCATAAATAAACATTTGTTGTTGTCGACTATGTCCATGGAGATCACAGTAAACGACTACTTCATATTGTTTCATGATACTATGAAGAGAGAAAACAAGGTATATGCAATGTAAATATATAAAATGGAGGAATTATTTTAATTGAATTTCAGATTTTCCCGTCGATTGATTGGACTGAAGTGCTTGGTCTCAGGTTGACATGTCTGTCGGCTTCTTGCGCAGATGCTTCGACGATATCTGGGCATTTAATAAGAATTTAATTGGTGGATGAAGACTAGCAGTGGAATCCAGGATGCGCATTTCGTCCTATTCGGGACTCGTCATCTGGATGTACCTGCATTCCCAGTCCCAAATAGGACGAAATGCGCGTTATCCTGGATTCCACTGCTAGTCACCATCCACAAATTAAATTCTAATTAAGTGGAGGAATTATATTTAGAGAAAATTGGGTAATCTGAGCGAAAACATCAAAATACGCAACAATTAAAGCTTCAGAATGGATGTGAATCTATCTGAATCAGTCAGGAAGACGTTTTCCTGCTGAAAAAATTAAGATGACCTTCATCAGTTGGAATTCATTCTCTGTTTGTGTAAAATATTAACTTCCTCATCTGGTGGCATTGATGTACATCTAACAGTTGACCTGCTCTTGTGCAGTAAGGTGTATTGACTCTGGCTAGAGAACGCTTTCCACGTGGATACGAGAACATGCGTCAACATGGTTTTGCAAGGGAGAAAGCAAGAGTGTGCGAAGCTCGTCACTCCACCGAGTCTGACCATGATTTTAAGATCATCTATCAAAAATTGAGTGTAACACAAATTAGACTGAAAAGACTTTCACCTCAGAGCTGCAAATTAAAATCTCTGTTGTCAAGCAGGCTCGTAGTGCTGACTCTGTGACAGTATCTTGGAACAAACATGATGCTATCTGGTTGAAACTGACTAGCTTTAGAATTTAGGATACGTATTCCGACCTATTTGAGATTCCTACAGTTATCTACAGATACATTCAGGTGGCCAATCCCAGACGAGATGAAATACGCTTCTTGTATTCCAATGTAGGCGCCCACTAGACATGGCGCATCTTTCACAACAGTCAGTCTAGATTTTTCTGTGACATTACTCATGATCGACGTATCTGCAAGCTAAGATGCTTAATAATCCATCACAAGGAGAGATGTTAACACTACTTGCTTATTTGTGTCAGCAGTTAAATTGTGAGAAATAAAAGAAGGTACAACTTTGATTCTGTCAACATGTGTCGAAAAGTCCAAGTTTCAAGTGTAAAAGTGGTTTCAGCAGTGCTATTACAAGTCAGCTCGTTGGTACGGGTCATTGGGTGAACATCCTGAAGTCCTTTAAGATTATTAACAAACAATATGATTGTAATCTCTTCCATTTTTTTGCTGATCAGTTACAATTAAACCCAACTTTCTGTGTCCAGAAAGAAGCAGTAGCCAGTCTGTCCTTACCATAGTGACTTCATCTGTTAACTCATCCTTTTCTACAGTTTGGTTTTTAAGGATTAGATTTGTTTTCACCAGTTGATTACGGATTGATGTCAGCTAGAGAACCATTGAAAACCAGCAAGGAGTACTACCAAACAGCTGTTTCAGAAGCCTAGTTTGGGAATCATCGGCAGTATGCACCCACCACAGGAGGTTCGAACCCAGGACCTTCCGGTTACAAGGCAAGCTAGGCCGTATACCATCCAGCCACTGGGACCCGACTCAATGACCAGTCCATGAATTCTAACTTTTACCAATTCGTGATTTAGCGCGACTACCAACCAATGTCATCGGTGGGACATCCATATTCATACTTGACCGGATGGACCTCACTGATCACGACTTCTCACTAGAATTCCAAGAAATTCCATCCATGTCAAGTCACTAGCGAGCATCAGAATAATTTTCAAGAGTTTGGTTAAAGGGCGCACTAAAATCACGAATTGGTAGAAGTTAAAATTCATGAGCTATTGAATGGGGTCCCAGTGGCTGAATGGAATACGAGCCAGCTTGTCTTGTAACCAGAAGGTCCTGGGTTCGAACCTCCTGTGGTGGGTGCATACTGCCGATGATTCCCAAACTAGGCTTCTGAAACAGCTGTTTGGTAGTACTCCTTGCTGGTTTTCAATGGTTCTCTAACTGATATCTATCCTTTTGTCTGATTACACAATCTCTTGCTATATTAATAGATGTGTTTTGAGTTTCCGTTTCTATTATCTGAGTTGAACTCACTGACTGATTACGCATCATTAACTTATTCGCCTCCTCTGTTTATTACTCAACTACTTTGTTAATATATCGAAATACCGTTTTCGTTTAAACTTGGATCTACCAAATATATATATATAAGTTACAGAAGTGTAACTTCAGAGCACTATTTATTAATTTTAAAGTCTCCTGTTGAATGAAATCATGTCACCGTTGCCAGTACATTAAGATATATCTCCATACAGATACTGAATACACCAGTGGTTTAATCATAAAAGACTCACCAGCCAATCACAATAGTGGTGCAATAAGGAGTGCGATAATTGAACACCTGGTTAACACTGATCATTCAATCACAACAAACGCCTCCTTCAAAGTAATCTACAGAGTCAAGAACAACCTATCAAAGGCAATACGGTTTCGCCTTCTTTGTATCACTGAAGCTCTGGCCATTCACATAGAAAAACCGGAGCTGTGCATACAAAAAAGGATTTCTCAACCACTTCTACTGTCTTGGTAACAACTTTCTGATTTGATTTTTTTGATTTTGATGACTTAATTTTGTTTCTTTGCCTGTTCTTTAATTGCTTATAATTCTTGTATTCATTTAGAACTCTTACGTAATTTCGTATTATCTACTTTGTTCCTGTGTGCATGATGAGTAAAACTCACTCATCAAACTACTGATATTATTGCATAACTTCTTTTAACAACTGTTTGTGACAACTCATCACCTTTGTTACTACTCTAATTTCACTAACACCTAATTTTCTTGACTGATTTTGTATTAGGTAACTCCAATTACCAATCTTCAACTTTTTAGTTAAAATAACTATAACCAATTGTATTTTTGTTTAATAAACTTATTGTACACATACATACAAAATAACACGAAATTATTTGCGATTGTACAGCTAAGAAAATGAATTCGCCGAAAAGAGACTCTTCGCTGATCTACGTGTTTTGTTTTCATTAATCACATGATCCGCGTACAATTCCCAGCCGACGCACTCTTACACCTTACCTAAGCAATAGCAAGCCTAAATGAGAGGAATTCTGGGCGAGACCAGTAATTTCACTGCGTAAAAATAGCATCTACGTTACTCAGACTTCTAAGATTGAAGTTCTATGTTCCATTCGAAGTGCATGCAATGAAAAAAGGAGCCACATATACTGAATAAATAAAAGTAATTTTCAGAACTAACCGTTGGCCCTACTTTATTCAAAAGTGAATTATGTATATAGACATGCAGATGAATAACACTCACTCAATAATCATATGTTTAGTATGCCAAATAGTTGGAAAGAATTTCTTCAAATTCGATGTATACTTTCGATTTAAATCACAACCTGATAAAGAGCAACGATAATTGCCAACAATTACTCCATCAGGATTTAACATTGGCACTAATTTGAACACGAAGTTAGATCGTAATATCTGTAAGAGAATTTTAAAAAAGGTGCAAAATGTAAGAGGAAATAAATTAAAGTGTCATCGCATCTGGACTTCGCCGATGATGACATATGTCTGATTTCCTACAGACTGGAAGATATGCAAGTGAAAAGTAACAAGCCGGCAGGAGAAGCATTCATAGGAGTTACCACTTCAGGTGAACATAGAGAAAACAGAGGCGATGAAGATTCCTGGTCAACAACAATAGCCACAATAACAGACAACAATCAGCATAATTGGGAGAAATCTGAAAGAAGCAACCTCCTTTACCTACCTACCCAATTGCCTAGGAAGCATCGTTTCAACTACAGGTGGACGTAACTGATGAGAACATCAAACCAGCGAAGATCGGGAAGGCAAGACAAGCTTTCATTTCTCTCAAGTCTGTGTGGAAATCAACAACACTACTCAGCATGGAAAATAACATCCGGATTTTCAACTCCAATGTGAAGTCAGTGCTACTTACTATACGGATCAGAGACTTGCACTGCGTGTCATGTAGAGCAATTCGAATAAAATACGGATCTTAATTAACAGCTGTCTTCGCTCAATACTCCGCTCAAGATCAGATGGCCGGTCATAAAAGATCAGCAACAGGGAGGGATCTCTGGCAATGAACGAACCAACCCAGCAGGAAGCGATTGTACAACAAACATGCGGGAGGAAATGGAGGTGGATTGGCTATAATCTGAGAAAACAAATCATCAAGTGAGTGACATCACACGCCAGACCATCGATCGAGTGAATCCCGAATGGGAAGCGTCGAGTCTGTCATCAGTGTGAGGTTGACATGAAAGAAGAGGTCATGTGACGACAGCTAGCAAATGTTTACATTCATAGTGAAACAATCAGTATAAGTATGTTCTGAATCACTTCAGAGTAGATGCATTGAAATAAATCCAAGTGTTTGAAATCTTTGGACTAAGCAGAACATCAGTACTGAATTTATTTATATCTGCCCCCTTCTCCAAAAAAAGAAAATACTTCCAGTGGTTGGTTTGTAAGGATTAGATTTTTTTCACGAGTTGATCACGGATTGACATCAGCTAGAAAACCATTGAAGACCACTGAGGACTGGACAGGTGTTTCATCCTACTTTGGGAATCATCGGCAGTACGCACCCACCTCCTGTGGTGGACAGGAGGTTCGAACCCAAGACCTTCCGGTTACAATGCAAGCTGGCTCGTATACTATTCAGCTACTGGGACCCGACTCCTCAGTGGCCAGTCCATGAATTCTAACTTCTACCAATTCGTGATTTAGTGCGACCACCAACCAGTGTCATCAGTGGGACATCCATCCTCACTCCCGACTGGATGGACCTCGCTGGTCATGAATTCTCATTAGAACTCCAGGAAACTCAGTCGTCTAGCGAGCTTCAGATTAGTTTTCTATAGTAGGTTTGTAACGATTAGATTTGTTTCTATGAGTTGATTACCGATTGACATCAGTTAGGTATTTCATACTCCCCGCATGACATGGTAAACGAGACTGTCTATTATTCTTAGAATCTCCTATAAACTGACCTCATGCCAACTTGGCAAATACGTTAGAAAGTTTCTCTATACACATACTTAATGTTGGAGGTTGTACATAGCTGAAGAGAAACCAACGCAATAAATGATGATATCACATTATTGTGCAACAAAGTTTGTCAAATCAAGAAGAATAAAATTTGCGGCATAAAGTAGGCACAGTGTCCATTTAGAGGCTTCTATTCAACTACGGATAGCCTAAAACAGACATAATACTGATGAAGTAAGAATATACACTTTTTATTGTGTTCATTAAAAATCAGGCAAACATGTTGCTGTCGCTCAACGAATAGTGTTTTGCCTATCAAGTCAACTTGCAAAACTCATCGAATCTTCTTTCCAACTTATGATAAACGAAACTCATCCTTCTTCTGCATATTGAAGATCAAAAAGCTTGCCAAAATGAGTTAGCCACAAGTAAGCTTTGATGAAGGTGCATTGGTGAAATGTTTACTCTAATAAATTCCGGAACAAAAGCATACTGGACTCTGATGGTATTCATATTATTTAAGTTGAAAGAGATCTTCGATTTAGTGGACAGGAGTTGCTGAAGTTCGCATAAAGTCTGCAAATCTAATCAAGACACTTCACTAGGCTGCATAAACAATCACACCAAGAGAGATGTTTTTCATCAGTGTCATCTTCCAGAATCTGAATATTCTCAGTTATTAATGAGGATTATGTCATCAGTAGTTTCCAACCGCTAATTTGTACAGTACTGAGATCACTAACAAGACGATCGACCAGTATTAGCTATGTTAAATTCATCATACTCTCCCGTAGACAAATGGTTAGCCGATCTCTTACAGCCTCTTCACACCGAGTTGGTGAAACACAGTGTAAAGGATACTTTTGGATTTGTTGAAAGGATAAAAGATTTAAATGTTGACAATAAATTCATGATATCATTTGACGTATCTTCCTTATTGACAAACGTACCACCTGTGGAGACAGTGGACTTTGTATGCGAAGAACTTATAAGAAGAAAGATCGATGTTGGCATTCCTATATCTTTTATAAAAGAGCTTCCCTTCAAATGCACAATGAATGTCCACTTCTTATTTAATAAGGAACTATATAGACAGATTGACGGTGTGGCAATGGGGTCACCACTAGGACCCATTCTAGCAGACATTTTCCTTGCGAAACTAGAAAATGGGACTTTGAAGGATGTTACTAATGAACTCGAATTTTATTGCCGGTACACGGATGATAATTTTTTGATTATGAAGAACTAGAAGGAAGCTAAGAACATCCTGGATAAATTTAATGAGGTACATCCTGCAATAAATTTTACCATTGAGAAAGAAAAAGACTCTAGTATTTCATTTCTAGACGTCCTTATGACCAGAAAAGAGGATGGCACAATAAGAAGAAGTGTTTATAGAAAACCTACATCAACGCGCCAGTAAACACATTTTCTCAGCTTTGTGCCTTCGAAATACAAACGCAATCTAATAAAGTGCTTGGTCCACAGAGCAAGAGAGATTTGCTCGGACGACTGTCTTGACGAAGAACTTAACAATATTAAACGGTTGCTAAGTGAGAATGGTTATCCTGAAGAGTTTATTGATAAGAATATGAATCTAAAATTAAAGCAGCTCAAGGCTCCCAACAGTTCCTAAAAAGGCCTTATTCTTACAAATTCGGTTCCTCGGGGACAACATCAGAGAAATACCAACACAGCGCCTTAGAAATGCGGTAAAAAGAGCATTCCCTGCTGCTGAATTACGCTGTATCTTTAAAACCAGTCCTCTTCTACGTTCGGGAGTAAAAGATAAACTGCCTAATTTTGCCTCTTCCAAATGTGTTTACCAATTGAACTGCTCCTGTGGAGTCACTTACAAAGGCCGTACAATTAGGCGTGTTTCTCGTCGAATTTCCGAACATCATCCTGCACAGTGGTTAAGTAAATGTCAAACGAAATCTATTCGTAGCGCTATTCTATCTCATCTTGTGGGTCTAACAGAACACAAGATTGATGTTAACCAGGCTATCAGGGTCATTTACCGCATACTAACAAATCTCAATTTCGCCTTAACAGTTCGTTTACTAAATATTGCTGAGGCTGGCCGTTGGGATCCACATTAAGAAGCCTAATTTATGCGTCCAAAAGAAGCTAGTTCAGATATTTTCCTTACCTTGGCCATCTAGGTTTGAATGATCCTTAACCTTTGTAGAAATTTCCTAATTTTAGTTGACATTCTGTTTGCTACCATTTGTTCATTATTATTATTATTGTGATTTAAGCATCTTTAATGAGCTGTAATTGCATTGGTCTTAATTAACAAATCGATATTATTTAAAAAAACACTAATATTGTTATTGACTGCTACTCTAAAATATTCTATGTATATAAACCTATATATAATTATAGAGCCAGCAGAGGAAGAAGTTATCGAGAAGGAAATTCTTTGCTCAATTATTTTGTGTTTTATAGACGTCTGAATGAATATTTTGGCTGTATCACTTTAAGTGTTAAAAGAAATGACAGTCCGTAACTTCATGAAATGATACTGTGTATATGCTTGACTATGCCTAAATTTCTTACATTTTCATTGTACTTCAGATAAGATTACACGTCGAGAAAAACAACAGTACCACTTATGTCGACCACTGAAGCTTCACAACTTTATCGACTGACTTATCTCTCTCACTTTACACTCTACATCTAAACTCATTATTATACGCTAGTGAGTTAATGATTAATTGAAAGTCTCCAGTTAATATGTACCCGTTTCATTTTCTGTGGCCATAACTCACACCCAGAATGTATGTCAGAACAACATGCGACCGTTCTGATGAGTAACAATCTACTTTTCTGGTTCTAAAGGTATCGCATATTACGTTTCCTATAGCCATATCTATAGCCTAGTCACTGGACAGTAAGTGCATGGTTGAATAAGTGAGGCGGCCAACGTATTCGACCACTTCACTTGAGATCATCATATACCGTCGTCACCTCAGGTGGTTTACGAGACACTTTATTTCTCCGGTGTTTCCACTCCAAGAGATTACTCCTAGCCAACCAGCTACATTTGTATTAACAAGTTGATTCTTGAAACATGAAGTGTAAATACAGCCGCCTTTCTTTGTATCCCTAAAATAAAAACTATAGTTTCATAAAGCTACTAAATAATAAACGAATTATGTTAAAAATCATACATAGGATCACATACCTTTGCATCTGGATCTTCGCTTATAAGAAATTCAATTAAACCTTTCATCATCCAACTTCCTTGTGTTTCACCAGGATGTACACGTGCTGTAATAACAACACAACGTTTCTTATTCACTGACTGATTGTCTGTGGATTGTGATTGAACTGTCGATTCTGACTGTAATCAAAATAAATGATTTAGGTAAATACATTGGCATACATTCAGTCGTACCGGTTGTTCGGATCCCATCTCCAGTCGATGCACCCTGAGCCTCAACCTACCAGGCAGTAAGCCTGTAGAAGAGGGAAGGTTGGTCATGAGGCTAGCAACTCTACTCCGTATTAAAACAACACTATCGCCACTGAAACTGAAAAGCTCAAGCTTGAAAACACATATTCCACTCGGAACACAAGTAATAGAAAAAAGACTCTCATACACCTGGACTTTATATAATATCTAAGTCCACTGGACTTCCTTTTTTCCACCTGCCGAAGGGCTTTTCAACCACGAGTATGCAGACGACATCGTCTTACTGCGCAATTGCATGCAGGCTGCCTAAGCCGTACCATTTGGTGATCAGTGTCTGTAAGTATGGCATGTGCTTTGCGCCATCTAAGTGCAAGGTAGTGTTACAAGATTGACAGGAGCCTGTACCTGCATTTACTCTTGCAGGTGAACCTCTTGATTTTATCGATAAGTTTGTGTATTTGGATAGTTGTGTGAGAGCTGGCAGAGGTATGATGGACGAGACTTTCAACCGTATCATGGAAGCTAGGGTGGCATACGTCAACCTGAGCCACCTCTGGCACAGTCACGATGTGTAGCGACTGTGCATATCAGATCATCGCTGCCCCCGTTGAATTGCTTGAGTTTGATGGCATCATTGTGTGAGCAATTCAAAGTTCCGGTGGTGTGTGTGTGGATTCAGTGGAGATCACCATTCATTGAGTGTTGTCATCTGGAGAAACTGATTTCAGTGGCTTGGATATGTGATACAAATGTCATCCGGGAGGCTTCCGTACTGGGCTCTGTTCACTAGCCCTGAGACGGGGTGAGAAAGGCGGAAAAAAGGTCAGTCCATGACGTGGAGTCGTGTGATGAAGGATATTTGTGGCAGGTTAGCATAAGTTAGGAAGTCAAGACTCCCTGGTTGAGATTCGAGAGATAAGTGGATTTGGTGGCTTGAAACGTTGTCGGATATGGCCAAGAGTCGTAATCAATAGTGAAAAGGCTGTAATTTCCTTCCTCCCTCCCTTTATGACAGTAATGCGACGAATACTGTTTGTTCCTGTTAAATATGTAGCTGCTTTCCTTCCGAATAAATGTCATTTATTCATCCTTTACCTATGTTTTTTCTTTTTTCAAATGCTGTTTAATTATCATTGTGTTGCGCATTTTCTTCGTGCTATTTTGTACAAGGTTTCGCGTTTTAAATAAATAAATCTCCCACATTGTGTTTATCATTTCACTTCTTAGCGTATGTGTTGATATATCACAACCGTCGATATGAATGGAGGATTTTTCTCCACAAATACTACATTTTTTTCAGTATCCCTCACAGAAGAAGACTGCTTGCTGAATTTGTTCTTTAATATTGTAAAGGTGATACTGTAAGTTATGTCCACAGTAAGTAGCAACTTTTCTTATATTAATATTGTGAATTCTACTAGACGCGTGGTTTAGCATTGTTCTGATGTACATATATTTTACTGAGTTATGGTGCCTCCAATGAAACTTTGAAAAAAGCTTTCGACAGACAGCGTTGACAGCGAAGAATTTTAAAAATACTTAAAAACACTGTGGCATGCAGTGCCCCCCAATCTTTATCAACCTCACTCAACAGCTGGCCATGTGACAGTGTAACGCGTCCAGTGATCAAAAACGGAACACTAAGCAAGGCGTTTGAAGTGGATTCGGAGCAAGCATGGCTGCCTACTATGATTGGTGATACTCTTAATTAGAGTAGACTGGATTATGCAGAAGACCATGGGAAGCGAGAAGAATACGTCGGACCTATAAGAAGAATCTAGAAGATCTAGATTTCCCAGATGTTTTGTGTCTAATGTCACACATACTCGAAGACTTACAGACGAAAACCTACTTGTTGTGAGAAGAAGCAGTGAAGACAGGATTTTAAATGAACACGGAGAAGAAAGTGATGAAAACCAACCAACAACAACAAAAAGCACTTATCACTATCCACGGTAGAAATTTGAAAGAGGCCATTTCCTTCACCTATCTAGGAAGCATCGTTTCAACTACAGACACTCGGAACGGATGAAGATGTCAAAGCCACCCAGCCAGCCAGAAGCAGAAAGGCGAGATATGCCTTCATCAACATGAAACCAGTCTGGAAATATTTTGCTGCCACTCACTCAGCCTGAAGAACAAGATTCGAATTTTCAACACAAATGTGAAGTCAGTCAGTCAATTATTGCTTCTATATGGGTCAGAAACTTACATTGCGTGTGAGTCACAAAAAAAATTTCCAACAAGTCAATTCAAACTTTTATCAACACCTACCACCTTCTCTGGTTCCATACTGAAGATCAAATGACTGGCCAGCCAGCTATAGAGAATTAACAACAAGAAACCATCTGGCAGGCAGCGAAACAACCACATATATGTAGCAGAAAATGGAGGTGGATTGATCGGGCATACACCACTGAGGAGGCCATCGAGTGACATCGCGCGCAATTCAGGCCACAGCTCTAGTGGAATCGCAGTGGGAAGCCACGAGTGGGTGGTCGTTGAGAGATAAACATGGAAATCATGTGAATAGTAGATGAGAGATTATGGGCAATCGTAGGCCTGACCAGTTGAAGAGGACGACAGAAAATCGGACACAATGGAGATGTGTCGTTGAAGTCCTACAATCCACTCGGAACCCAAGGAAATAATAATACTGAAACTCTAACCTAGAGCCCATTGTTTTAAAAGCCAAAGCGTTATCGACTATGCCACCATGTCATGATAACCACATTTTGCACAACGGGTATCAGTTATTACTTGTTTATAGCTTAATTTGTATTTCTCGATCATTTCGGTCCAATATAATCAATCAACAGGAAGTGAAAATTAAAGCTAAAACGAATAATAAATGTTATTCAAGTTCACCATCTTCTTTTGTTAATATAAGTAGCTCCATGATTGTATGAATGTACACATCACAAAGTTTCAATCTTCTCTTCAACTTTAACAAACCATGTTCATTTCTATAGCGTCTATCTTCATGTATTCATTTAAAGAGTAATCTGATAAAAGCGGTTGTTTGACTTTTCCGACATGGAACCTTATCCGAACATCCAATCTCATTGTTCAGCTTCTTTTCAGGACAAAAACGTCAAATTTGATGGTCCAAACCGATAGCCGTTACCCTGATATGATGGTCAGGATTGCATAACACAACGATCCAACCAACTAAACCGATTGGAAAGAATTCTCTTGCTGATCCTACAATGTCGAAAGGTCATTAAGATACCAGTCAGACTAAAATTATTTACCACCATAGCGTAATTTGTTACACTATGTTGAGTGTCTGAGAGGAAAGTAAGGTGTTCCCATCGGATGAACAGTGAACCAACTTTGCTGTCTCTCCTCTTTGAAAAGAGAGGATTAGAAAATTGTACATTCTTACTTACTTTGCAGCTGTCTATTACCAATGGTGAAATCTTAATATACACACGGCTCCAAAAGTCTCTTCAAAAAATCCGCGCGTGGCAGGCCTCAAACAGTTGTCCCTTGAGCTCTGAGATCACGTAGATCTAAGTAGGGAAGTGTAGACTGCCTGGAAAGGACTTCGGGGATTCTAAGGACCAATGACTTGAAACTGTCAGTGACAAGGATCAAAATGGTTTTCAGTGACGAAGATACGTTCACTCTTCTTTGTAACCTCCTTGATCCATTAAATACACATGTCTTTCCATGTTACTATTCTTTCTCCTGTAGATTTCTGCTTATTATAGTTCTTTTGAACTGCTGTACTTCTGTGTAAAGTTCTATCATGAGACTTTGTCAGTCAGTCAGCTAGTCAAACTTAATGGCATTAGCCCTTATTGTTTTGACGTTTATCCCATCAGCATTTTTTTCTCTTTTCCGCTTTTTTTCTGATAAAAATTATGTTACTTTAAGTAGTATTATGTGATTCGTGAAAAAAACATTTGAATTCTGTTTTCACCATCCCTTCTTCTTATGCTCTGTGCCACTTTATGTACTGTTCCCTCCTTATTAGTTCTCATTTTTAAAAAGATATCATAAAGTTGAAAGCATTTCACCCTACTCTCGTCTTCATCAGCTGAACTATTCAGTCAATCACCAAAACTAAGTCCTCACTATTCGGTGAGGACCTAAAAACTATTAACCACTGATTATTGGTCTAATTCAGTTCCCAAACCAAGCAGAAACAAAGCTCAGGCTCAGAAGACGACTAGGCGACTATGTAACTTTTCGAGAATATGCTATTTAGGAGCAAGTAACAGAAGTGCAGCGACTCAAACTGCCACACTCTATGCACTACAGAAGGTAGGAAAAGGAAGATAAAGGGGGATTCTAAGGGACTGTAAACAGCAGAAATGAACGGGAGAAAGAATAGTACCTTGGAAAAAAATATGTATGTTCTATAAATCTGGGAGATTATATGGAATGAATGCAGCTGCACCATTCATAACGATTTTGGGCCATATCACCGATAGATAGTCTCCAGTTATTGCTTATTATCATCCCGATGACTCCAACCATTCAGTCTACACCTCTCCACATGACTGCCTCAAACCAACAGTCAAAGACTTCAGGTATTGGCCAGAAGTTTTGGTCTGACCAACCCCTAACTCTATTCCAACCTACTCCTATGTCGGCTAACAAAATCGCTCGTCAAGGAAGGTGGTGACTTGTCATATTATGCAAAACATCTCCTAGCCATCTCAATCAACGTAGCTTCACAAACAGACTATCAATAAATTTAACAGAAAGATAACTTACTTTATTACCGGTGTATTGTTCATTATTATTACATGGTTCTGTAATAGTTAATAAAGGAACAGGATTATTAGCAAGTGTATAACACAATGTTGTCTGTTGACATATTCTTCTTATCTTTGAATTCATTGCTAATTCATTTAAATACTCCTGTAATTGTGTATACGTGTAAGGATAACATGCAGCAAAGTAGACAATATCATTTGGATAAGGAAAATTAAATTTCCAAGTTAATGAATATGAAGAGCGTTTAGAATTTGATAAAAATTTTCGCATTGATGATAAACCACTTTCTGCAGGTTCAGTAAATCTATTAATGTAAACGAGAAATTTAGGAAACATTCCAAAGTGTATTAGTGATAAAAATTGTAAATTATTTTAAAAACATTCCTAGAAATGATGAAAAAGATGTGTGTAATTGTGTTCCCTCTCTTTGTCTCTCTAGGAGCTGGAGGTTTCATTCTCTCCTTCTGGACACCATTTTCATCTGTGACGTCCATATGAACTCGTTGAGAAATCTAAAAGCTCAACTCATTTTGAGATCACTGCTGATAACCTTGTATAGAAGGGAAGTGAAGTGTTTGTGATTAAACCATCCAGCTGAGAGAAGACAAATGCATCATTAATTGTAATTATGAAAAATAAAAAGATGGTTTTGCTGAAAAAACATCTTTCTTTCCATTTTAGATAATTTTATTCGATATAACACCCACTAACACAGCCATCAAAATTATTATTTTATTTATTATTGATTCCTTTAGTTCCTACAGAAACATAGGGCTTCAGATGCATGCCTACATTGAGTTCAGTTCTCCGCCAACGTTTTCACCTGACTCCACGTCTGCCTACATGCTTTCAACTCCTCTTCACATAACCTCTTCCATGTCACTCTCGCACTGACGACCAACTCACCACTTCCCATTCCGGTTGCACTAGACAGACAGCCTGATGAGTAATGTCACTTGATGGTTTTCTCAGAGTATGACCAATTCACCTCCATTTATTCCTGCACATTTGTTACACAGCCGGTTCCCGGTTGGTTTGCTCATTGCCAGAGAACCATGTTACTGATCTTTTCTGGCCAGCCATCTGATCTTGAGTATTGAGCGAAGACAGATGTTGATGAAGGTTTGTAGTTTGTTCGAAGTGCCCTTCGTTACATGCAGTGCAAGTCTCTGATACATACAGTAAGTAGCACTGACTTCATATTGGAGTTGAAAATCAGCATCCTGTATTTCATGCTGTGTGCTGTTGACCTCCACACAGACTTAAGAGTAATGAAAGCTTGCCTTGCTTTCCCGATCCTCGCTTTGACATGCTCATCAGTTCCGCCTGTAGTTGAAACTATACTTCCTAGGTAGGTAAAGGTTGCTTCTTTCAGATTTCTCCCATTTATACCGATTGTTGTCTGTTGTTGTTTTCGCTGTTGGTGGTGTTGCCCAGGAGTATTCATCACATAATATGTTACTCCGAAAAATGATTATTATTACTGTTTCCTTTAATTCCTAGAGGAACATAAGGCTTTAGCCGCATGTCTCCCTTGGGTTTGGTTCTCCACCAATGTTTTCACCTGGGCCCACATCTGCCTAAATGCCTTTATCTCCTCTTCACTTGACTTCCTCCATGTCACTCTCACTCTGATGACCAACCCGCCGCTTCCCATTCCGGTCACACTAGACAAACAGCCTGATGTGTGATGTCACTTGATGGTTTTTTTTCTCAGAGTATGGCCAATCCACCTCCATTTCTTTCAGCAGATTTGTCGCACAATCGGTTCCTGGTTGACCCGAGTGAGTGAGTCTATGGTTATGATATCATTTTTGTGAATTGTTTTTGACAGTGACATTACTGCTACCTTTTCTTTGTTTTGCTGCTACAGAAACTTCAGTATGATGAGCCTCCTTCCATCAAGGTTAGATTACGGAATACAAAAGGGGATAAAAATTCTAATGATAGTAATAATAAAAGTAAACAGAAAATTTGGATACAAAAAACAATCGGATATTATATATCGAGAAAATGGACTGTTTATGATGGATGGTCATGGCCAAGACAAAGGTTGGATATACTTCTTTTAAATGAATAGCGTTTGTTTAAATTTTTCGACCGTTAATGACTCATCTTATACTCATGTCTTTATTTCACTCTCTCTCTTGAAAGGTTCAATTGAATCATGAGTAAAAAATTGAAGGACTTTGTAAAACGATCTGAATATCCTAAGATCACAAGACGCCGCGTTATAGAACGATGTGCGCACTCTTGTTCTCACTTTGCTAGTCAGGCTGGACGGTGTTTCTGAGAGCCTTTTCCTTATGAGCAACATGGTACAGCGAATATGTTCAGTTTAACAACAGCATCAACCTGAAACCAATTCGGAAATCTTCTGCTGTCACTCACTCAGCATAAAGAAAAAGATTCGGATTTTCCACACAAACTTGAAATCAGTCAGTCCTTCTATATGGGTCAGAAACTTGACACGCGTGTAACAAAAAGGATTTCCAACAGCCTGTTGAAGACTTCCATCAACAGCCGTCACATTCACTGGCTCTGTACTGAATATCAAATGACCAAAAAGAATTAGTAACCAAAATCTCTGGCTGGAAAAAAACCAACAGGCGAAGACCGATTGCTCAACAAATATGTAGGAGAAAATGCAGATGAACTGAACATTCATTGAGGAGGCTGTCGAATGACATCGCGCACAATTTAGGCTATTGACTGAATGGAATCCCAGTGAAGCACGAAGAGTGGGTCGTCGGTGCTAGGTTGACATGGAGATCGTGCGAATAGAAGATGAGAGATTATGGGCAATTATGAACCCAGGTGAAAAGGATGGCAGAAAATAGAACTACATGGAGATGTGTTGTTGAAGCCCTAAGTTCCATTTGGAACCCAAGGGAATAATAATAATATAATAGTCAATAATAAAATGCAGGATAGTATTTAGCTATCACATATTCATACATATATATATATACCTTTGATATTCTTAATTCTGATTATTTCCCTGAAGATGTTCCGAGTAGTTTATTGAACAAAACGTTGGAATAACGTTTACTTCAGTTTCACTAAGATTGATATAAATATATTCTTTTAAGTATGCCTACTTTTCACTCAGAGCGTAGTATTTGTGGAACCATTCCCTCAAATCTTGATCAGAGTTCGCATAAATTTTATTGATCGTAATTCTATCTGCCTTATTCAACTTCTCATATGTACTCATTAATAATAGCTGCTATTCTTATGACATGATTCATCCCTTTTCTGCTGTCCAATGTCACAAGATGAAATTGGACATAAATGCAATGGTACAGCTAAAGAAAATGAAATTACCAAAAAAGAGACTCTTCGATGAACTACTTATCCCGTTCTATTATTATTATTGTTCCCTTGGGTTCCTAGTGGAACATAGGGCTTCAACTGCACGCCTCCACTTCCTTCTGTCTTCTGCTGTACTTTTCACTTGCATCCATGTTACTCCATACTGTTTCATCTCCTCCTCAAACGATCTCCTCCATGTCACCCTTGGACTTCCCACTCGTCGCTTCCCTAGGTGAGCTATAATTAATATATGACAACTGAATACTATGCTATAGTTTATTTATTATTACATTATTATTATTCCCTTGGGTTCCAAGGGGAACATAGGGCTTCAACAACACACCTCCACTCTGTTCTATTTTCTGCCGTCCTCCTCAGCTAGCCAGCTCCTCGATTACCCATAATCTCGCATCTCCTATTTACACGATCTCCACCAACGAACCACTCGTGGCTTCCCACTGCGATTCTACTAGAGCGATGGCCTGCATTGTGTGCAATGTCATTCGACGACCTCCTAACTGTATATCCTATCCATCTCCACTTTCCTCTAAATATTTGTTGAGCAATCGACCCTTGGTTGTTTTGTTTCCAGCCAGAGTTTCTTGTTACTAATTCTTTCTGGCCAGCTGGTCAATCGATCTTCAGTGTGGAGAGAGCGAAGCTGGCAGCTATTGATAAAAGTCTGTAACTTGTTGGAGATCCTTTGTGTGATACGCCAAGCTAGCCAAGCTTGTGACCCATATAGAAGAAATGACTAACTTCACATTTGTGTTGAAAATCCGAATCTTGTTCTTTATGCTGAGTGAGTGACAGCAAGAGATTTCCAAATTGGTTTCAGGTCAATGAAGACGTGTCTTGCCTTTCCGATTCTGGCTGACTTTGACAACTTCATCTGTTTCGACTAACTGTAGTTGAAACGGTACTGGCTGCCTAGATAAGTGAAGGAAGTAACCTCTGTCAAATCTCTCCCTTTGATGGTGATTGGTACCACTTGCTGTTGGCTGGTTATCTTCATCACCTCCGTCTTCTCTGTGTTCACCTGCAGTCCTGTCTTCATGCCTCTTCAGCTAGTTTGTTGGTTTTCGCCTGTACGTCTTCCAGTTTGTGTGACACTAAACATAAATCCACGTCCCTATTCTTACTCTTGCTTTCATCGAGAGATCTACAGCTTAGTTCATATAAAGTAGGGACTAAACCTTTCCCATTCGTTTGAGTAATATGAAGATTAAAACCAATAAACTTTGAACATTGAAATACAAAATTTAACGAATAAGCAAAAATGGAACAAAAAAAGTTGTTTACTTCGTCTGATAATAACTAATATCACTGCCAACACGTCTCCAACCGATACCAGTTAGTCTGGCCATTTTTTCACTGTACATTAAAGGTCTCATACCTTGACCAAATAAACTAGTAGACTATAAAATGGGGGTAAAGAGAAAAATGAAAGACAATAACTTTTCATTTGACTACATATTCTCTTGTGAATATTACCGAAAACAAAACCTTTTATGACACTGTTGGTCTCTTCCAACAGCGCCGAAGTAAACTTGTGGCTAAAATAAATAGATCGAAGTAAATTAACTTAATATAGACAGAATAAACACATGTCTAGGTTATTAGGGGATGCTTTAAGTCTCTTAAGGTTTGTTTTTAGGGTTAGGCATCCGACTGGACTTGGAAGCCATCTCATGCTTGTGAATTGTGGTAGCGACACTCAACACCTCAGAGTCCTAATTTCAGTTATGCTAGCCAGATAAATTCTTTAAAATCTTTTCTTAAAATAATCTTAACACTTTGTTCTATTTAAGTATATTGATCGTAAGAGAAGCTTTCCAAATAACTGAGGTTTTCAAAAGAGTACTCTTTTCAATAACTTCTTCTTGATCAGGCTCTACAGTTACATATACATTATAGTGAATGAATTAGTATTTTTATCAACATTAATTTTGTTTAAATAACATCGAATCAACAATAATATTATCAGTGGATTACAGTTTAATAGCACCAACGTAACAATACACTGAATATCAGACAGGCAAATTAGGAAAGATAATAATACGAATTCATGAATTTATCGATTCCACTGAATGCTGGCCAGGGCAGTAGCAGGGGCTGGCTGGACTTGCTTCTTTTGCATACAAAGCACTGGTTGTTTCAGGTGAATAGCGATAGCCTCTGCTGTTTGGAGAATACGGTGCTTCGATGATTTTGGCAATTTATTTGGCACCCGGTAGATGACAGAGAAGGATTCTCCAATGCTGGCGAGCTTTGTGGCCGGTTTGTACCAGATAGTCTAATATTGAACTGTTGACGGTCTTCACCACACTACTGGGAGATGTTCCCTAGCGAGCACGAAAAATCAAGTTCCTAGAACAACGGCCAATATAACTCGCTCCACCATAAGAGCAGTTGAATTGGTAGATACAAATGGAAGTGGCTAGTTTAGGTACTTCATCTTCCAGTCGAGGAATCACCATCGGTCGTGTAGAGAATAAGGCGTGTAGTTCGCCAGCATTAAAAGTTCTTTGAACTGATTTTCTTAATTTCTTCGTAATTATCTTACTTGGTATATCACCCTTGAATTGCAGTCGTATATAAAGTGGCTTCTTGTTTACGGATAGTAAGTAGTACTTTTCCCCTTTCTTTGTTATGTGTTTCTTGATAAATTTGTCAGGATTGCTATTTTCAATCAAGGTATCATATACAATGCTCAGTTCATCTTCAGTTACTTCTTCTGAGCATATAGCTCTAACTCTGTGACTGACGGTCTTCACTAAGTTTCTTTTGTACTTGATAGGAACGAAGCTGTGAAAATGTGTATATTATCCTGTCCATGTACTTTTCATATACAAATTTCTCTTTATGCTATCATCTGGTTTTCTTGTAAGGAAGGCATCCAGGAAGGTAATTCTGTCTTGGGATTCCTCTTCGCATGTGAATTTCATAGCCGAATGTACTTCATTGAATTCAGTAATTATTGTACTCCTATCAGAACCATTATCACAAAGAATAAAGGCATCATCCATATATCGGCAATAAAATGAGAACTTACTGATAAAGTTGTTCAAAGGTTCATTTTCTAATTTACTTAGAAAGAAATCTGCCCAAATGGGACACAACGGGGAACCCATCGCCACCCCGTTAACTTATCTGTAAAGTGTGCCATCAAATTTGAAATTTACATTCATGGTACACCTGAATAACAATTCTTTTAGGATTTCAGTACGGATGCCAATATTTATCGACTGGTTATGCACTCTTGTTCACATATGTAGTTAACTGTTTCTACTAGAGGAACATTTGTAAATAAAGATGTTATGTCGAGAGATGTCATGATTTTGTCCTTGATATTAATATCCTTGATTTCGTCTACGAATTCAGTTTATTGTTACGTTGATTCTATCGAACTGTAATCCATTAACATTGTTAATATTATTGATTAGATGTTATTTAAACAACATTAATGTTGTTCATAATAACACTAATTCATTCATTCACTATAATGGAGATATAACTATAGAGCTTGATGATGAAGTTATCGAAAAGAGTATTCTTTGTTGAGTAACCATTCTTTTGAAGAAATTTTAATGGGTATTTTAATCAGTTAATTGAGGGTTTTTGATTCGTGATTTTGTTTGTGATCAAAATTTGTGGGTCAGGTAGCGCGTGCTGATTAAGTGGATAACCAGACACGTTGATTCAAGTAAGGCTAATTAATATAGTGTCATTTATGTTAGATGGTTGAAGGCAATCAACAGGAAGCCATGGACCTAGATTTCCTGCTTGTAGGTACTTGTCATAAAGGTTCATCTGTAATCTTGAAGGAACTCTTGTCTGTTATGAGACTCAAATCCGAACTAACCAGTGTTTCAGTCGGAGATGTTACCCTCCGACTGCTTACAATCTACACAATACTATAATATTTAAATTATGAAAAAGATTTGCATGAGACATGCTCTGAAAGGACAGACAGAAGGATTGTTGTTCACATTTGTGGGCACATATCAAAGGAAATGAGACCAATGAGTTTACAGGTACTAAACAGCACAATTGTACGGTATATGCTTGAAACTTGATGAAAGTAGTGTTAGGCATGAACTAACCAACCTTCTTTGCACTACTAAACAAACCGTTTTCCTCCATCCTTACAACATCAAGCTTTATTTTTATTGTACTTCTTATATTTATAATCCTCTCAATTTTTTTTTGTATTTGTTCATTTTTTCATAAGTGTGAACATCATTTAAGCTGTGTTATAACTCTTTGTATCCAAAAGAAATACGTCCAACTCCTGTCCCTGCCATGACCATCATAAACAGGTAAATTTTTTAATAATGCCCGTCCCATCGCCTTTCTTATCTAAACTTCCTGTTTATTCATGTTATTTTAAGTTTTCTTAATCCCTGTCTACACTACCTTATTTTCATATCCACACCTCCTGTTTATTTTGTCATTTTACTATTTCTACATATTTAATCCCTGATTGCATAAACAATTATTCATCACACTAGTTTTTTATCCAAACACCCTGTATATTTTGTTATTTTTACATTTCTAACCCGCAATTGCACAATGTCAATCTTCTTTTTATTATGCTACTTTGTTTGAGTTTTACCCATCCCCCTGTTTATTATGGCATTCTAATTCCTAATTGTAATTTTTATTAATCTGACCCCTAACCAGAAATTATTCTGGAACTTTCCTATCCATTTGATATAAATATACGAATGTACAGCTTAGATGATGACTTCGTCGAAAAGAAAATTTCCTTCGCTGCAACTGTCTTTTTATTCCCTATGATCAAATGTGTTATAACTGTTAATTTTGTGTTTTCCCTCACTAAACTATTTCAACAGAACCTTAGATTCAACAATCTATAACATGCTAAAATTTCTAAACTGAATCGCCAATACTGTTTGAAACAAACTCAATGTTGTTATTATTATTATTATTACATTTAATATTTTCAATTCGTGCTTCGAATACTTTGAATTTATATCGTAAATGTGGAAAAATTCCTCCGGTTAATATTATTTACATTTTTAATTTTGTTTATATTTTGAGTAAATCAGATGCAATACTGTCACAAATGCTGAGAATTCCATTCTGTATTATAAGTACTGTTTTTGGAATAAAGCAGATTATTATTATTATAAGGTGAACAGTTAAAGCAACCTCCATCAAACGATAAAAATGTAATCTATGCGGGCAGACGACAAAATCTCACTTTGCACTACCATGAAAATTAACTCGTATATTCCTATTACGTGGGTGATCTGGACTTTGCCCCTGATGATCTATGTCTGATTTCCTACAAAGTGGAAGATATGCAAGTGAAAAGCAACAAGTTGGCAGAAGAAGCATCCAGAGGAGATAGGACTTCAGGTGAACATAGAGAAAACAGAGGCAGGTGATGAAGATTCCTGGGCAACACCACCAACAGCAACAACAACAACTGACAACAATCAGCATAAACGGGAGGAACCTGAAAGAAACAACCTCTTTCACCTACCTGGGAAGCATCGTTTCAACTACAGGCGGAACTGACGACGATATCAAAGCAAGAATCGGAAAAGCTAGACAAGCTTTCACTACTTTCAAGTCTGTGTAGAGGTTAACAGCACTCAGCATCAAAAATAAGATCCGGATTTTCAACCCCAATTTGAAGTCAGTGCTACTATACGGATCAGAGACTTGGCCAGCGCGTCATAAAGAGCATCTCACACAAACTACAGACTTTCATTAACAGTTGTCTTCGCTCAATACTCAAGATCAGATGGCTGGCCAGAAAACATCAGCAACAGAGATCTCTGGCATTGAGCGAACCAACCAGGAACCGATTGTGAAACAAATAGGCAGGATGAAATGGAGATGGATTGGCCATACTCTGAGGAAAACATCAAGTGACATCACTAGACAAGCCACTGTTCGAGTGGAACCCGAAAGGGAAGCGGCGAGTTGGTCGTCAGTGCGAGGGTGACTTGGAGGAGGTCATGTGGAGAGGAGATGAAACAATGTGGGCAGACGTGCAGCCAGGTGAAAACTCTAGCAGAGAACCGAACGCAATTGAGACGTGAGGCTGAACCCGTGTGTTCCTCTAGGAATTAAAGAAAATAATAATATTATAATAATTCTTATTATGTCATACATTCTTCTTCCTTCTGAACGTCACTCACCTTACACTTCTTGCTATTGTGAAATATATTTTCTGTAGTTAAACAAACTGTTATACTGACACATTATTTTTTTTATTTTCATTCCTTTACATTTCAAGTGGAACATTGGGCTTCCAGCTGAAGCTTTATATAGGTTAAGTAGATGGAGGGGGTTATATTTTTACCGGATAGAGTTGTTAGCTTTACTTCTAACCTCCTTCCTCTTTTATCCAGTTTACTGCCAGCCAACCAAGGTTAATGAATACATTGGTTGAAAATCTAATCAGGGGGCCACATGCGTTGTTGACAAGCATTCTATACTAATGTACTGCTTCTAACTGAACTGTAATTCGACCTAAACTTTGACTTCCGTTTTCAAGAATATTAGTTTAATTCCCATAGAAATAGTCCATCCACTTAACATTTAATAATCTAAAAAAAGCATCACTCCAGTCGTGGTTTACATATATTTCCTATAATTGGTTTTAGATGGTTGGAGACCTGCCGCAGAAAGCCTCGCTCCACCTAGGTTTCGTACTAGTTGGCATTCATCAGCAAGGCGTATCCGCAACCCCGAAAGAATTCATGTCCCTTCTGAGATTCGAACCCGCGTCATCCAATGAGTACTGCAGTCAGAGACGTTACCACTGAGTTATTCAGGCCCAACTATAAACATACGCTTTTAGTATAATTTGCATACTTATATTATATGTTTACACAGACCGATTTTATATGTACTTTGTAAACATTTGTCAATTAACTGTTGAACATTACCTTGATACAATTTTGAAATTTGACTACGGCTATAATACACGATTACACTCTTCACAAGTGCCTTCTGATTTTACGTTGTGGGCGTCGAGTAGCCACAACGTCTGCGCACATTGATAAACGTGAAGAAGTACTAGAAAATACGTGTACGCTAATTTAGTCAAATAGAACACGCCACAGACTGACCTCCTGTAGGACTGTATTGGATATTTTTGATTGAACACTAGTCAGCAGCTGGCATAATGTGTCTAGTCTGAGCCTGAATAGCTCAGTGATAACGTCTCTGACTGCAGGCAGCACTTAGTGATGCGTGTTCGAATCTCAGAAGGGACATGAGTCTCTCCAAGGTTTCAGATACGCCTCGCTGATGAGTGCCGATTGCCTTCAACTATCTACTGTCAACAATTCACAGTGCACCGTGATGGCGAGCCAACTAGAATGGTGGCTACATTGTAAGCTTTAGAAATGATAGAGAAGATTTGTAGCTCAGGTGGATGATTTTGATGTGGTTGTGTTCTCTGAGCTCAGCACTGACGACGGACTCACAGCTTCCTATTCGGATTCCACTCGAGCAATGGCCTGGTATGTGCGGTCAATCCACCTCCAATTCTTCCTGAATATCTGTTTCACATAGCTGCTGTAAAATTACAACCAACAAGAAAACCTAGCAGTCAGTGGCGAAGTGGTGAACCTATGAATGATATCATATGTCAGAAGGTTAAATCGAATCCGAACGGAAAGTGAAGATTTAAGCTATGAATAAGCTATCATGTGGACAGGAAATACTGAAAGTTAGTGAGTGATTCGTGAAGTCAGCTGGAAGGGATGGTAAAGGATCAATTGCAGTTGAGAAGTGCAGTTGAGGCTCTGTATCTCACTCGGAAAGTAAGGAATGATCCGATAAGTGAGTAATAATAATAATGATCACAATAACAAAAATACCTTTACCTTATAGAAATTTACAATTGTAAATCTATAACCATCAGTATTCTGTGCATTTTGTACACTGAAGTAAAACCACTGGGTATACTTTTTTGTATATAAATCTGGCCTCAGATGTAGTTCATATTCATAAGGACCACTGGAAAATGAAATTTTAAAAAATGAATGCAAAAGAATATAAAAGAAAAAATGTGGAAATATGCATATTTAATTTTCTTAGAAATAATATTTTTTTATCAGCTCTGAACCAACTTGTGATCGATCAGGCATCATCACCTTTTCATTTACTCTTTTAGTATTAAACAAAGTTTATTACATATTTTGTAAGTCATAAATCAACTCTAGTCGACTGTTGTTATAAACGTGTAAATAGTAAACGGAAACTAAATAGCTTATTGACCAAGAAACACAGGGAAGCCCTAGATAAGCTGCGAAATAATGAGAATATAATAATTTCGAAGCCTGATAAAGGCTCTGGAATAGTAATAATGAATAAAACTGAATACATAGATAAGATGAATAGAATACTTAGGGATCATCGAAAATTTCAGAAAATTACATCTTCCGTCGATCCGACAGAAAAAGTGGAGAAACAACTAATTGAGTCACTAAAAAGACTTAAACAACAAAGTATATGAATCTTTAAAGCCTAATGGCACGGTTACACCAAGATTATATGGACTACCAAAATTGCATAAAATCGGTTTGCCGCTTCGACCAGTGTTGGACATGTGTAATTCCCCATATCACGCAACAGCAAAATGGCTAGTGAAGCTCCTAAAGCCTCTGCATAATGAATCGGTAAAACATAGCGTAAACGGCAGTTTTGAGTTTGTTGAAAAAATAAGAGATCTTAATGTGAGGGACAAGTTTATGATATCTTTTGATGTATCCTCCTTGTTCACCAATGTACCGTTAATGGAGACAGTGGATTTTATATGTGAGGAGATTACTACACGAAACATAGACATCGAGATTTCTGTATCCACCTTGAAGGAACTTATTTTAAGATGTACAATGAATGTTCATTTCTTACTCAATAAGGAATATTACAGACAAATTCATGGTATAGCTATGGGTTCCCCATTAGGTCCATTTTGAGTTTTGTACCTTGGAAATATAAACGTAACCTGGTAAAGTGTCTGGTTCATAGAGCTAAGTTAATCTGTTCACACGACTGCCTCAATGAGGAGCTTAAGATTATTGAAGAATTGCTTAGAAAAAATGGTTATCCAGATAAATTTATTGAGAAGAATATGAATTCAGCACCAAGGAGAGCCAGTATTGCTACAGTTTCGAAAAAACCAATGTTCATAAAATTGCAGTTCCTCGGTGACAACATCAGAGAAATAATAACACAGCGCCTGAAGAATGCAGATTAAAGAGCTTATTATGCAGCAGAGGTACGTTGTCTCTTCACAACCACCCCTATTCTATGTTCGAGAAATAAGGATAAACTACCTAAATTTGCCTCTTCTATGTGTATCTACTATTTTATAGGTGTTGGCTTACAAGGATTTGATCAGTTACAAATCAGTGACTGGCATTAATTAGAGAACTGCTGGAGAACAAGAGAGCACTGGGGAGCTATTTCGTACTAGTCTAGGATTCTTCAGCTGTATGCAAATGTCACCTCAAAGAGAATCCAATCTGGAATCCTCAGTTTACGAAGCAAGTGCATTTACCATTCGGCGACCAAGATGTAATCCAGTAGTCCGTGAATTGCAGCTTCTATCAATCTACGATATATAGTGATACTGGCAGCTAATGTCAGCGACTAGTATTTGCCTACACATTCAACTTGATAGATGCTAATGGTTACAAATTCGCATTAGTCATTTACAGGTGCTTTTGAACTGAAATCGATAGCTTTTATTGATTTGGAATTAACTAATGAACAGTAGTATTATTAATAATAGCAACAATTCTTTGATTATTATAGATACATAACTGTAGGACCTAATGAACAGGAAGGCATCGAAAAGAATATTCTCAGTCCACCAATAAAAAGATACTTTTCAAGAGTTAGATTGTTGGGATTTCATCATTTATTCCAAGACTAATCATGGAATGATGTTAGCAAGAGAATCATTGAAAACCATGGGGTATTGTATGTGTGTTTCGTCCTAGTTTGGAGTACTTCAGCAGCGCGCACCAGCAACCCCACCGTGGAGCGAACCTACAACCTACAGGTCGCAAGGCCAAGCTGGTTAACCATTCTTCCACCTGGACCAGGATCAAATAACCCATTAATTTTGACTTCTGTCATTTCATGATTCTAGCGTGACCACTCAGTAGTAGCCTTGTAACCAGAATGTCCTTGGTTCAAACCCTGATAGGGTTGCCAGTGCTTACCACTGAGGAATCACAAGCTAGGACAAAACATCTGTTCAGTATACCATGGTTTACACTGGTTCTATATATAACTCCAAATTGTGGTGGACTGGATTATGCGTCAGACAGTGGGAAACGAGAAGACACGGATATCCTGGACCGACGTGAAGAACCCAGAAGACGTGGATTTCGAGCGTGGATGATTTATGTTTGATGTCACACAAAATCGAAGACTTACAAGCGAAAACCGACAAACTGGTCGAAGAAGCAGCCAATGAAAACAGGACTGCAGGTGAACATACACAAGACGGAGGTTATGAAAATAACCAACAAACAACAACAACAACAGCAGCAATATCCAGTGCCAATCGCCATCAACGGGAGGGATTTGAAAGAGGTTACTTCATTCACTTATCTAGGGAGCATTGTCTCAACTACAGGCACATGGAACAGACGAGGATGTCAAATCGAGAATCGGGAAGACGAGAAACACATTCATCCACCTGAAACAACCAATCTGGAAATCTTCGTCACTCAGCCTGCATCAACAACAAAATTCGGATTTTCAATACAAACGTCAAGTCACTTCTTCTATACGGATCAGAAAATTGGCCACTGTGTCACAAAGAATATTTCCAACAGCCTGTTGCAGACCTTTATCAACAACAACTGTCTTCGCTCTATAATGAAGATCAGATGGCCGGAAAGAACAAGAACCAACAAGAGACTATGGGAACAAACAAAACAAGAACCAATCGCTCAATAAATATGCAGGAGAAAGTGGAGATGGATTGAACACTCGCTGAGGAGGCCGCTGGGTGACATCGCGCATCAGGCCCTCGAGTGGGACATCCAAAGGTGACATGGAGGAGATCGTGTGAAGAGGAGTTGAAACAGTATGGATTAACGTGGATGCAGGTGAAAAGTACAGCAGAAGACAGAAGCAGCAAGTAGAGACGTGTAGTTGAAGCCCTATGTTCCACTAGGAAACCAAGGGAACAATAAATAAATAATAAATATGTATATATAATTCACATCACAACCTGTGATCAAAAAGTTTGAAACGACACACAATCAAATTGAATTATTAACGTACAGAATCACATGATAGATAACTGTGGGGAACACAATCAAAATGCCACCAGTCTTTATGTCAAGTCATTATAGCTTATCTCGCGCATAAAACAATGAAATTAACTTATCATTTGATATTTTTTGGAAATCAAAACACACATACAGTTCATTGTTTATAATTTACATACAATGATAATAATTTATTCACAACAATATAGAAAAATAATGTAGAAATTATAAGAGTGAAAAGGGATAAGAAATGTAAATGTGTATGTGTAGTACACATATACAGGACAGAGAATATCCTTTTTCAGATATCATGTGACAGATATGTGTGTAGATAAACTTTTAGAAAAGGACACTCTTCAAGAAATCTCATTTGAAATCAAGCATTAATTATTCATCGTCTTTTCTTCATGTCTTTGTGTCAGTTTCCGGCTCCCCCCGCCACCATCACCACTGTTTCCCTCCCCTCAAAAGAATAGCTAGCTAATGCCTATATTACATAATCAGAATTCTGAAAACGTTAAAGTACACCAGGTTTTAAGTCGCCCCACTTGATAAAAGCACACATAAAGTACAAAGAAATAGGGATAGAAAGGCATAGAATTTATAATAAGTGGAAATATATGCTGGAAAGAATAATTACATAAAGACTAAGATGAGAACCTATTGAATGGATCTTGGTAATCACAAAGAGTGAATGCCTCTGCGCCATTTCAAACAATCTTGAAATATTTCACCGACAATCTACTGTCATTGCTACTTAACGTATAAAAGGATCCCGATAAGGCAGTCTATGCCTGCCTATTTAACTAACACAGATCAGACCTTCATCTGACTACCCTAAATCTTTTACAACTTAATTCTCTGTTGGGTAACATTTCTCAACAAAAAGAGGAGTAGTTTGACATCTGTAGCTAGACATCATATGGATTTAACGAGGAAGAATAAGATATTAGATGGTTGGAGGCAATCGGCCACAGGAAGCCCCGCTCCACCTAGATTTCGTGCTGGTTGGCACTCACCAGTAAGTCAGCGAGGCATATCTGCAACCTTGAAGAAGCTCATTTCCCTTCTGAGATTCAAACCCGGCGTCACCCACTGAGTACTGCAGTCAGAAACGTTACCAGTGAGATATTTGAGATCGCGATTGATTGATTGGACACTAGTTAGTTACTAGTACGAAACCTGGGTGGAGCAGGGCTTTCTGACGATCGCTTCTGACCATTTAATATCAGCTATTTAAAGTGCACGGTGATGGCGAACCACCTAGCATGGTGGTAACATTGCAAAAGTGACTGATAGAATTCAGTCTGCACCAAACAAAGGCCTAGACACACACTATACTAGTTGCTAACTAGTATCCAGTCAAAAGAAATAATAATAAATGCTTGAAGAATTTTTCATTCCTTTACGTTCCCAGTGGAACATAGGGCTCCAAGCTAGAGGCTTGGAGTTTCTGTAGCAGTGGTGATTATTTTTACAGGATTGAGTTGAAAGCCTCATGCCCAACCTTACCTCTTTACCAGTCTTACTACTGGCTTAGCAAGGAAAAGGAGTGCGTCTGTGACCAGGGATCGAACCCCGGACCACCTGCGTGGTTGGCGAGCACTCTACCGCGGTACCACCGACGCACAAGAATGATGAGAGTTTATTTGCTCCAGAAGATTAAAAATAGTGAGCGTATCTGTACCGCCGAGAAGAACTTTGAGCCGTATCACCAACAGTCTCAAAAACATGGATAATTTGCATCTCAAGAACCCTAGCCAGGCTATAAATCCCTCTCAGTGTTACTCAGATCAACAGTCAAAGACTTCGTCAGCTGACTTACAGCTGCATAACAGTCACCTTCAACTCAACCATAGGCTGAACAGGATGTAGATTCACCCTATTCAGATAGTTAACATTGCAGGAATTTTACTACGTAACTCATACGGGGTTAAGTTAACTAAAAGCTGCTATCGGTATTTTCAAATGTCAGCAAAAATGTTTCTTTAAAATTTTCAAGAATTATTTGCAAATTGTCCTATATAAATATAAATTCTTTTGAGAAAAATAACTGTTGCAGGTTATGAACTAACTTACGTGCATATTGCTTTTGATAAATTACCACATTCGAAACGTGATTCAAACTTTAGGAATTTTGAGTCAACTGAAGGATGTATTGGTTGCCCAGAATTCCCATTGATTTTGGATGTTGTAAACTAAGAGCAACATAGTGAAGAATAAAAATACATAATAACTGAATAGTGTACTCATTAACAAACAAACATAACCCAAGGTTAGATTTACGGATTGATATCATTTAGACATGGAAATAAAAGCCTTTATCGCCAAAAATCACAACTGTTCCTAAGAAAACTCTTTTCATGAACCAGGAAGGAATTCAAAGGCAACGTTGAAGCAGAAATTCTTAGAAACCGTCTTTGTAAAATGTCTGAAGAAGACATTTCAAGCAGACACCTTCCGCATAACACTTTTGGCCACCTCAGAGTCACCTCGTGTGGAGCAAAGTATGTCGGTCGTAAGCAATGTCAAGTTCACAAACGTATTCTGGAACATCACCCAGCTTGGTTAGCCAGAGGAGAAAAGTAGAATAGTAGCAGCTCCATCCCCGAACACCTTGTCAACTCTGGGCATCGATCACTTCCACACTAATGCTTCACAGTGCTACTCAAAGTCGCTCTATATTGTACAAAGGGACTTCGCGCATACGCCATCAGTACATAGCTGAATTATTGGCTATTCAGGATCTGAAACCGGACCTCTGCATTTAAAAGCACTACTTATATTCGGCCACCCTACCGTGACCAGAGCAACGTTCTTACTATAATTCTGCTTCTTTTTATTTCGTAAGTTTACTATTATTATTATAATTATTATGTTATTATTGTTACTCCCATCATCCATATTTTATTATCACCCTATTACTGTTAATTAATAACATTGCATTTCCATGCAGATTTTACATAAAAACACTTAAACGTTTTACCACTAGTTCCTTTCCATTCTCCATGAGCTTATTGATTAGTCATTATCTCACGCTTATTACGTCACGCCAACTTCTGTCTCTTTTCTAACTTTCAATTAGTCACCTCGTTTAGGTTACACACTTTTTTATGTGGTTGTATTCTCTGAGCTGGGTGGTTAATTTGCGAAGCTTTCATTACCCGCCCTACTAGGCGACATCTTCAGGACATACTTCAATTCGAAGAAGTGAGCTTTTAGATTTCTCCACGAGTTTATTAGTCACCATCACTTCCGGCGAGTGACCTTGAAAGTGATTGATTGTTTTCGTGTGTTTTCACACCTTCTAGGCTACTTGTATTGTAACTCATTGTTTCTTTGACTTGAACACTGACCATTTGTGTATGAGATTTCCTTCTTATCAGTTGATAAATTTTGTCTATCTCGATGTATCTATTGATTGATGATTCACTGGAATACCAGGCAGGCTTCTAAAAATTCTCTAGCGTTCTTGTTGTTTCCTCTGTCTAATATTTGAACGCTGGTTGTCCCAGTCGAATTGATATCCGTGGTTGTCTGTATGTAGTGATATGAGCGAGGGAGTGGATATCATGTCTTTTGACAGCTAGCTTATGTTCGTGGATACGAAGACGAAGGGGACGTCCACTTTGGCCAATGTAGTGTTTTTCACAGTTGATACACTCTATTTTGTAGATGATGTTGGTTTTATCTTCCTTCGCTGTTGAGTCTTTTGGTTGACATAGAATTGAGTGAAGTGACTTTGTTGGTTTGTGTACGACGTCAATTCCTAAAGGTTTGAAGAGTCTTGTAGTGATTTCTGATATATACTTTATATATGGCAGGGCGATTTTCTTTGTGCTTTCCTTGGGGGCCTTTGATTTGATAGGTTAGCTTTGTGGTACACGTCATTTGATGAAATTCCATGGATATCCATTTTTTTGAGAGACGTCCTTGAGATATCTTTCTTCAGTTTTCCTTAAGGTGGGAGTGCTGCAATGAGTCCTGGCTGGCTCTCGAATAGTGTTTGTATGCAATTCCTTTTGTGTGTAATTGGATTGTTGCTTTTGTAATTCAGTATTTGATATGTGTGAGTTGATTTTGTATAAACTTGAGTTTCTAATTCCGCTGTGGTTGTTCGCTTGACTAAGACGTCCAAAAGTGGGATTTCGCTCTCGGATTCCTCTTCTCTTGTGAATTTGATATCGTTGCAGACGTTGTTTATTAAGCTGTGAGTTTCATCCAACTCGTTTCTTTTGATTATTACAAATGTGTCATCCACATAACGTATTCAAATTTTGGGTTTGATCTTTGGTAGGATTATGCTTCCGAGTCTTTGTATCACTGCCTCTGCAATCAAACCTGATATTAGCGATCAGTTTTCTGTACAATCTCAAATATATATGGTTGTTTTATATGTGTGTGGACATTGAATTTGCCAAACGAAAATACAATTAGTAAGTTCGAATGAATTGAATATTGATATAAGAGGGTAGTAACAAAAGTGATGAGTTGTCACAAACGACTGTTACAGAAGAGTTACGTAATAACATGAATAGTTTAATGCAGGAGTTGTGCTCAGGATGTATATAGAAACAAGAGTTTTAATTAGGTAGAAAAATAAGCATACAAGTAAAATGAACAATAATCCCTTCTCGCATTCACTTTGGGACGTGTCCAGTATCGCTAGCCTAGAGAAACTAGCAGCTTCTACTAGTACGGACGCTTTGACGACGCCTTCATATGTTACTTGGATGGTGGTAACTAACAATGACATCACAGAAGCGCGTACCGTTCAACTTAGGACCCATTGGCTGGATAAACCTACATCTCCATTTTCATAGTATTCCTATCAAAGTTCAAATCTAACACACATCGCTTCAAACATCAAACCGCCTTCACTTGGTTGCTGAAACTCAAGAACTACATCTAGTATGTAACGGGGACAACTTACTACTTGTTAAAATTATTTCAAACTGCCAGCTAATTGACTTCTTGATATTAGATAGTTGGATTTAATCGGCAGGAAGCCCTGCTCCACCTAGGCTTCGTGCTAGTTGGCACTTACCAGTCAGTTAGCGAGGCGCATCTGTAACCTTGAAGGAACTCATGTCCCTTCTGAGATTCGAACTCGCGTCACAATGGTGGCCACACTGCAGACCTGACTGATAGAATTCAGTCTGCACCAAAGCAAAGACTAGACACACGTCACACTAGTTACTGCCTAGTGTCCAATCAAAATAATTGATTTCTTGACAAGAAAAGGTTAATGTGGCTCAACAAGGTGTGTGCTCGAGTCTCAGTAGGGACATCATCATTCAGTAAGACAGATGTAATTCCAGATGATGAGTCCTGAGTGTGACGAAACATGCAAGCTGGACTTCACTACTATCCGTCACCGGTCATGTAACGTTGTGTGTGTTGAAATAACGGTAACAGTGAACCCAGATTCAGTATTTACCTCAATAATAGAAAGTTCTAAAAAGTAAAATCCATTCATATTAATTTTCATTTTATTAAGACAAGTTTCTTCTAGAAAACTGGAATGATAAAAAAACTTATTCATAGTTCAATCAATCCATTGTTTAATGACTGAAAAGAAAATGAAATTTTGACAAACGGAATGAACTAACTTACAAATTTTCCAACCATTGGTTCATATTGGAAGACAACTGTACTGTTGGTATCATCACTCGACACTGCTGGTTGATATTCTTTACCAGCTAAAATTTAAAGTAAAATTGGTTTAAGAGTGAAACAGTTTGTTTTTGTTATAAGTATAAAACTTGGGCACTGTGGTTGAGCATAACATCCAAAACATAACTAACCAAGCTATAAAATTCATTAGGAAGATCACTAAAGGCCAAAAACAAAAACAAAAAATTGTGGAACTAGTAATGGTAATATAAATAAGAGAGAATATAAAGCATCTGTTGTTATACCATATAAGGAGGGGACGTCTGAGACCCTACGTAGGATTCTAAATAAAGCAGGAATTAGGTTAGCATTTAAATCTACAAACTCACTCAGAGACAAGCTCTGTAGGTTAAAGGATCCAGTCGGTTGACCCAATTAGACAAAATAATATAATTTACAAAATACCCTACAATGACTGTGAAGTCAATTACATAGGTCAAACTAGTAGATCGGGGGTAGTCAGATTATCAGAACATAAGAATTTAGCTAAGAGAAGAATGGTTGACCCCACCCGCGAAGATAAGTAATTTAGAAAAAAGCTCAGCAATTGCACTTCACGCATTAACAAACAACCACACAATAGGGTGGGATAGGGTTAAAGTTCTAAACAGTAATATAAGTAGGTGGAGAGAGAGGTTGATTACGGAATCTTTGTTCATTGAGTCTACACCCAACACATGCAACAGATAGGAATTTGTTTTGTTGTTTTTTTTTCATTTGACAGACTCTTATTTATGCATTGGAATTATAGTTCAGGCTGAAACGAGGAAAAGTGATGGACTGCAGAAGATTTTGAATTGCAAATATCTAAGTAACCGATCTTACTGAGTAGTTAGTTAGTTACCTAAGAAAATAGGCTGCTTAAATCAAGTCACAAATACACTTGCATCATTTTCACTTTTCAGGTCTGATGCCGAATTGACATGACTTAGAGAATCACTGGAAACCAGGGAGTACCGAACAGGCGTCTCCTCCTAGCTTGAGACTTTCCAACAGTTCAAATCTAAGACTTTACCAAGGATTGATAGAACCCAGAACTTGGAGGCTACAAGACAAAATTGCTGACTATTCAGTCACTGAGATGGAGTCCAATCAGCCGTGGATTCCTGTTTCTGCCTAATCGTCATAAATGGTGCCACAATTAGCCTGTATGATTGATTCTTGACTTCTTATTGGATGAATTTCCTGGACAGCAGGGTCCTCCGATTAGGGTGCATTGACATATACCCATGGAGGATATTAGTCACCGGTGGAGACAGGCATCGCAAGTTAAGAGAAGTAAGGACTTATGATGATGCATGCATGGTTGAATGGTAAAATATTCACCAACCACCCACTTGGTCCAGGGTTCGATTCCAGGCAGACGCACTCCCAAACCTCAGATGGTAGTAAAAATGGTAAAGAGGGAAGGTTGAGCTTGAAGACAGCAGCCCTATCCCGTAACAAAAAATAAACACCATTGCGAGTGAAATCTGAAATCTCAAGCCTGAAGCTCTGAGCTGAACTCAGAACTCAAAGGAATAAAAAAGGATTCATGGACCATTGGATACTGTCTCTATATCTGAGTATTGAACGGGAAGACCTCTTATCCTAAAGTCCCTTGGCTTTATCCTTGGTGGTTAATGGATGAAGGCTATCGAAGTGAGATGAAACAGCTGTCCAGTTCTCCATGGCTTTCAGTGACTCGTTGTTTGATATCAGTTTTTGATACACCTTCAGCCACTGCTTCTTAGAGTAGCGAAAACACAAGACAGAAGGTTTATACCTCCCTATTTGACTAAAACCAACACTAAAGGTGCCTTAATAATAGAGAAAGCAGCTGAAATGGACAGAATATAAATTATAATCAGCCCTCAGTTCTAAACAGAAAATAAGCAATTCATGAGAACGAGTTATTAAGAAGAAACACCGCACTGTCATGAATTATTACTGTCGTTATTTAAACTGACAACGAGAACAGGAATCAAAAGTGGAAAATTACAGAATTTAAATGATAATTTAGTCGCAAAAGAAAGTAAACCAAAGGCTTAAGAAATATCAAGGCATAGAGGTTACAATAATCTCTGAATTATCCCACAAATTAGGTCAAAAGTAATAAACGCTTGACTGCTACTAGGTAGATTTTCTCTGACCCGAATCGGAAATTTCAAGAAGACTAAGACACATAAGGGGCTTCGACAGCACGTCTCCATTTCACCCGATTTTCTGTAGTCAACTGTAGCTGCCTCTGCGATTGCCCATAAGCGTTCATCTCCTCCCCACACTATCCCCTAAATGCCAGTCTCAGAAACACGCCCAAATTGTCGGCTGCCATTCGGCGTGATATCCCTCAGCGGTCTCCTCCATCTGCATTTCACTCTGCATACATTTGCTTGGTGATAAGTTCCTGGATGGTTTTCTGTCTGCCGGAATTCCTTGTTGATTATCCTTTCTGCTTGTCCGATATGCAGTGTTGACGGACCGATGGCATCCCCTTTGGTGAAAGCCTAGAAGCTGATGCAAATGATTTCGGTGAATTTCTCTCTTTCTCTAGGCTTGTGAACTAGATATAACCATTAAGAGGACATTAGTGTTTGAAAGTTCGAATCTTGTTCTTCATGATGAGTGCAGTAAAATTCCATACAGATTGGTCTGTATGGTCTGTAGCGAAAAACGATACTGCCTAGCCAGGTGAGTTGAGTAGGTTACTTCTTTCCGAAATTTCTTCTAGCTGATTGTGACTGGTGCTTGTAGTATCTTCAATATCTCTCTGTCTTTTCTGTGTTCACTTGAAGTTCTATCTTCTAGCTTTCTTCTGTCAACTTATTGATTTTTGCCTACTGATCTTTTCTAGTTTTTATGACAATAGAAATTATCATCATCTGCAAAGTCCAGATCTGCAGCTTTCACATCAGCATTCTTGATCTACTGATTTGAAATACAGTAGTAGTATAACAACCTAAAATTTTTGTTAGATAATCACGGGACAAGCAACAGACTGTCTGAGGAAGTAGTGAAGACAGGACTGCAGGCGAACATAGAGAAGACGGGGGTGATGAAGATAAGCAACGAATGGCACCAACAACAGCAACGACCCGCACCAATCACAATAGGTGGGGGGGAATTTAACAGAGGGCACCCCCTTCACTTATCTAGGAAGCATCGTTTCAACTACAGTCACTCGTAACGGATGAAGATGTCAAAGCCAGTCAGCCAACCAGAATCAGAAAGGCGAGATACGCCTTCATCAATCTGAAACCAAATTGGAAATCTCCTGCTGTCACTAACTCAGCCAACATAAACGACAAGATTCGGATTTTCAACACAAATGTCAAGTCAATCAGTCAGTTAATGTTTCTATACGGGTTAGAAACTTGCACTGCGTGTGAGTCACGAAAAGGATTTCCAACAGCTAGTGGCACACTTTTATCAATAGCTGCCACCTTCACTCTCTGCATACTGAAGATAAAATGACCGGCCAGCCGGCCAGAGAGAATTAGCAACAAGAAACTCTACAGTGGAACAAACCAACAGGCAACAGCCGATTACTCAACAAATACGTAGGAGAAAATGGAGATGGATTGATCGAGCACACACCGCTGAGGAGGTCGTCGAATGAAGTCGTACACAATGCAGCCGATCGCTCGAGTGGAATCCCAATGGAACGCGACGAGTGGGTCGTCAGTGCAAGGATGACATGGAGGAGATCGTGTTTAAAGCAGGAGGAGGAGATGAGTGATTATGGGTAATCGTGGATCTGGTCATATTAAGAGGATGGCAGAAAATAGCAGAAAGTGGAGATGTGTTGTTGAAGCCCTATGTTCTACTCGGAACCAAAAGGAATAATAATAATCATGAAATTGCTTAACCCGTTTCTGAATTAATGTATTTTATGCCCTACTTTTCAGAATTGTTCAGAAATTGAAATAATGTTTGACGCTTGAAGGAGGTGGGGAGTGAATCAACAATACCTTCTGAACTGAGACTTATCAGTCCTTTAGATTATCCTATAATACGGTAAACTAGGTACCTGTTGTCACATATAACTGACTACATAAGCATTACTATGGAAACTATAAAGTAAACTTTACCAGGATATAATGAATAGTTATCAAAATACTATCAACGTATTCCACTGTAAATTCTATCAATCACTTCATAGAAAGTAGACCAAATAACACAAATAATTAAAAGCGGAAACAAGTACTGATATTTGGACTTCGTCTCATTCCATCCCATCCCATATCAGTAGCAAAAAAAAAGATTAGTTGAATGTAAAAAGACAGTTGCAGCGAAGAAAATTTTCTTTTCGACGAAGTCATCATCTAGGCTGTACATTCGTGTATTTATATCAAATGGATGGGAAAGTTCCAGAACAATTACTGGTTAGGGGTTGAATTAATGAAAATTACAATTAGGAATTAGAATGCCATAATAAACAGGGGGATGGGTAAAACTAAAACAAGGTAGCATAATAACTAAGAAAATTGACATTGTGCAATTGGGGTTAGAAATGTAAAAAATAACAAAATATACAGGATGTTTGGATAAGAAACTAATGTGATGAATAATTGTTTTAATAGAAATTACAATTAGGAATTAGAATGCCATAATAAACACTCGGACCACTCCTAGCCGACTGTTTTATGGCCAGCCTCGAAAACAACCCCTTATCATCAACTATCGACGACCTTCATCTCTAGAAGAGATACATTGATGATACCTTCATCATTTGTGATGAGAAGCTGGACCTCGAAAAATTACTTCAAACCTTCAACAATGCCCACCCAAACATCGACTTTACACTTGAAACCGAATCCGATGGAATGTTCCACTTCCTGGACGTCCATCTGACAAGAAATGAAAACGACTCTTTGAAAAGGTCCATATACAAAAAGCCTACATGGACCGGACAATTCATCAACTTTCAAAGCTTCGTGCCGCTAAGCAGAAAGAGGAACCTGATACACGCTCTTTCCTCGAGGATTCGGAAGATATGCAGCGAGGAAGTGATCGAAGAAGAACTGCGTAATCTCCGAAAAACCCTGATGGAAAACGGTTTCCCGCCCAGGTTCATAGACAAGAATCTCAAACCGAAGAAGACTTCAGAACAAGTCCAATCGGTCCCAAAGAAAATACTTCTGCTCAATCTAGAATTCAAAGGTGATATCGAAGCAGAAATCCTTCGCAAACGCCTCTCCAAATCGCTGAGGAAAACATACTTCGCCGCAAGCCTACGACTGACGTTTTCCTGCAAGAAACTATTCAACCAGAACGCGAAAGACAAGCTGTCGCATTGGGCCACCTCAACATGCATATACCAGTTCACTTGCTCTTGTGGAGCTGAGTACATCGGCCGTACCATGCGCCAACTTGGAAAACGCGCTCGTGAACACTACCCAGCCTGGCTGGTAAAAGGAGAGCAAAAACGTGTATACAGTTCAGTGACAGAACATCTGGTCAACTCAGGACATTCAGCGCCTTTCGAAAAGTCCTTCAAAGTAATATACAAGATTCAACCAAACCTACCAAAGGGAGTGAAATCAAGACATTTGGGCATAGCTGAGGCGTTAGCTATCCAAAAACTCAAACCCACCCTTTGTATCCAAAAGAAATACATTCAACCCCTGTCCCTGCCATGGCCATCGTAAACAGGTAAATTTTTTAATAATGACCATCCCATCGCCTTTCTTATCTAAACTTCCTGTTTATTCATGTTATTTTAAGTTTTCTTAATCCCTGTCTACACTACCATATTTTCATATCCACACTTCCTGTTTATTTTGTCATTTTTACATTTCTAACCCCAATTGCACAATGTCAATTTTCTTAGTTATTATGCTACCTTGTTTTAGTTTTACCCATCCCCCTGTTTATTATGGCATTCTAATTCCTAATTGTAATTTTATTAAAACAATTATTCATCACATTAGTTTCTTATCCAAACATCCTGTATATTTTGTTATTTTTTACATTTCTAACCCCAATTGCACAATGTCAATTTTCTTAGTTATTATGCTACCTTGTTTTAGTTTTACCCATCCCCCTGTTTATTATGGCATTCTAATTCCTAATTGTAATTTTCATTAATTCAACCCCTAACCAGTAATTGTTCTGGAACTTTCCCATCCATTTGATATAAATACACGAATGTACAGCCTAGATGATGACTTCGTCGAAAAGAAAATTTTCTTCGCTGCAACTGTCTTTTTAGTTGAATGTATAAGTAATGAGGGAAAAACAGATAAATTGTACCAGTGCAGATATAAGACAGGGAGTAAGGCAGTATAAAAGCTTTTGTACTTAATAACAACTACCCCAATAAATTATTCAGGAAGCATATAAGAAACTGAAAAAGAACAAAATTAATAATAATAATAACAATAAGGACGACATGCATAACAAGCATCCACAGAAAGATGACAATAGCAACAATAAGGAATTTAAGACATCAGTATTGCTTCCTTATGCAGAATTCTCAACAAGGCAGAAATAAAGGTGGCATTTTAAACGCAAAATTTCACTTGCTTAGTCGCAACAAATTATGTTGGTTAAAGGATCCTGGGGAGTCCATGAAATAAAATAATTCGGTTTATCTAATATCCTGCAATGACTATCAGGACTGAATAGTAGGATGGGGTCAATTAGACTGGCGGAGCACGAAATCCTGGCAAAATCTAGATTAGTTGATCCTGATAAGGATAAGATATTTAGAAAGTAGCTCAGCCATAGCCCTAAATTTAAAACAGATCACAGCCATGCAACCTAATAGAACAGAGGGAAGCAAGAGATCGATATCGGAAGTTTCACTTATCACTGAATCGAAAACGCCGCTGGAATTTTTTAAGGAATCCATGGAATGGTAACTGAACAAAGAATACTCTTTTCGATAACTTCTTCATCAGGCTGTCGACAGCATCAGCATAACAATACACTGAATATCAGAAAAATTAGGAAAGATAATCATACAAATTCATGAATTCATAGTTTCTACTGAAGACTGGCCAGGGTAGTAGTAGTGGCTGGTTGGACTTGCTTCTTCTGCGTACAAAGCACTGATTCTTTCACGCGAATTGCAATATCCTCTGCTGTTTGGAGCATGCGGTGCTGTGATGTTTTCGGTAATTTATTTGGCACTCGGTAGATTATAGAGAAGGATTCTTCAATGCTGTCTGGCTTTGTAGCCGGTTTGTACCAGATGGTCAAACATTGAAATGCTGATGGTTTTTACTACACCTTTGCTTAACAATACTGGCAGATGCTCTCGAGCACAAAACATCAAGTTCCTAGAGCAACAGCCGATATTATGGTGAACAAATACTAACGAAAATTCAATTTTAAAATGAACAAATTTGAAATGGAAATTATTTGATGTAATTAATAATAATAATAGCTCTATTCCAAACAGCACTTTTGAAACCAATATAGAATTTTCTGCACGTATTCAAGATTGGTTCTAAATTCCCCATTACATAATAAGGAGATACTAATTAATATTATTCTTACGAGTTGATCATGGATTGATATCAGTTAGACAACCGTTGATTACCAACAGGGAGTACTGCTAGACAGCTGTTTCAGCAGCCTAGTTTCGGAATCATTGGCAGTACGCACCCACCACAGGAGGTTCGAAACAAAGACCTTCCGGTTACAAGACAAGCTGGCTCGTATACCATTCAGCCACTTCTACACGACTCAATGGCCAGTCCATGAATTCTAACTTCTACTAATTCGTGATTTAGCGCGACCACTAACCAATGTCGTTGGTAAGACATCCATCCTCACACTTCACTGGATGGACCTCACTGGTCACGAATTCTCATTGCAACTCCAGGAAACTCAGTCTTGTAACAAGTCACTAGCGAGCATCAGATTAATTTTCAATGGTTGGTTTGTAAGGATTAATTTTGTTTTGGTGGTCGCTCGAAATCACGAATTGGTAGAAGTTAGAATTCATGAGGTGGCCACTGCATCAAGCCCCAGTGGTTGAATGGTATACGAGTCAACTTGCATTGTAACTGGAAGGTCCTGGGTTCGAACCTCCTGTGGTGGGTGCATACTGCCGATGATTCCCAAACTAGTCTGCTGAAACAGCTGTCTGGGTGTACTCCCTGGTTTTCCAATGATTCTCTAACTGATATCAATCCGTGATCAACTCGTAAAAATAAAATTTAAATGAAAAATATTAAGAACATTATACTGATGAAAGGAAGAACAAAAAGGGCAGTTTGCTTAGTGTTATTAGCATTCTGCCCTACACTTTTCTCACCACAAAAAGTGTGTGCAAAGAAGCTATTGTATAGTTTTAATGCCTAGTCATTATAGTATACAGTCTTCTATAGTTGCTGGTAGTCCTTCTACGTGATGAGATGTAACAGGGGAGAGTTGTGTATGAAGAGGATGCTCAGAGTCCAACAGGATAACATTCTGCAATTTCTTGCATCACTCCATATGTCCACCTACAACAGCAGTATCAAAATTGGTTTTTAGCGATACCCCCCCAAAACGCCCTACTAACAGCTTTTAGTGCCCTTCGCAGTGTAATAAAGCCTTTTTCAAGAAACCAAGGAAAGATTAAACTGTGGGGGGGAGCAATTACGAAGGATAGGTAGAATATAAGAGTTAACAAACGATAAAAGTAGAGACTGAATGATACCAGACTGTCTTAAATTCCTGACAAACAACGTTAAATGAAACATTTTTCTAGAAACTAACGCGAACAGAAGAAAGACGCCATCCAAAGCATTTAGTTCCAGCTTCTATGTTATCTATGTTATCAGTTACAGAACCACTGGAAAACCTGGGAGAACTGGACAGCTGTTTCGTCTTAGTTTGGGACTCTTCAGCACCACGCACCCACCCCCAAGCTTAAAACCCAGGACCTTCTGGTTACAAGGCGAGCTCGTAGACCATTCAGCCACTGGGCCTTGATTCTTAGGCCCAATGTTGCGTACTGCTGAAGAGTTACAAACTAGGACGAAACAGCTGTCCAGTACTCCCAGGTTTTCCAATAGTTCTCTAACTAATGTTAGCTCATGATGAACTCCCCCATCCAATCAAACAAAAAATATCCCTACAAAACCAATACTTGAAAATTTATCTATGATAGTAGAATCACAGGAATAAATCAGTTCGTGTAGGTCAAGCTTGCGTCGTGAAGTGAAATTAACAAGAAATTATTCATTTTGTAACAGTCTAACTGAGAAGTAACCTGCATAGAAACAACAGTCAGTTCATCAGCATACGTAACAAAATTGGCTTCATCAAAATGGGGTAAGTCATTTAAGAAGAAAGAAATCTGAAAAGAAGAAAGAACGGTGACATTGATGAACACCATCTAGAGTAGATAAAGCATTGGAAGACTTCTCATTATTAAGTTCAGTGTACTGTTTCCTATCAGAAAACTAAGTATGTGACCATTTATTAATCCGGAATCCTTCTTGTAACTCAACAAGCTTATTGAATAAAAAAAGCCTAAGAGGAGAGAGAGAGTTAAAGGCAGCAGATGTGTAGTCAAGACGGTACACCGAACATACTCGACACTTTTGTTTAACTTAGAGACAATATTGCAATGTAAGATAACATTGGCGTCCAGAGTATACCTACTAGGTTTATGAGCAAATTGTTTGGGGTCATTAAAAGACTTCATTGAAGGTTCAAGGTTAAGTAAAAGCAGTTTTTTCTATTTTTTTATAAAACTGGTGAGGTAACAGCAATAGGTTTAAAACAGGATTTTAATAGTACTCAGATCCAACTGTGATTATCATCACTCCAGATGTTTACGTATTGAACTAAAAATATAAGGTCATTCAGTCGCAAGTTTATATATATATATATATATATCGAAAGACTGGTCTTTGAGGACAATCAGCTCTAGCTAAGGTCATCACGAGTAGACTAAATTTAAGTGAATTATTGATTCAGAATTCTGATCAAAAGCCGCCCCACACCTTCGGGAACTACATATAAAAGAACAGAAAAGAGATGACTGACTGACTGACTGACTAACTGAGTTTCAGTGTAGAACTTTGCAAAAGAAGTTCAGCAGTTCGTCAATTCGTCACACTTTATAAAGAATACACAAGAGGTGAAAAGAACGAAAAGGATGAGTAGTTTAATGAGTAAAAACGTACGCGAAAAATGAATAGTAGCATGGAAAAACATGACGATTTAATGGATCTGGGGGATTACAAAGAATGAATACATCTGCGCTACTGTAAACAGTTCTAAGCAATATTACTAATAATCTTTACCCAGTGGTTCCTGACACCTCAAGGTTGCCAAATAGGTAGACCCAACGACAACTTCTACCTTGATAATAATAATAATAACAATAGTAATATTAATGACGACATGCATGTCAAACATGCGCGGGACAATGACAACACCAACAATAAGGAATATAAATCACCAGTAGTAATTCAATACAAGGAAGGAAGCTCGGAAACCTTACGCAGAATTCTTAACAAGGCAGGAATAAAAGTCGCTAGCATTCAAACCCACAAACTCAATTAGAAACAAGCTTTGTCAGTTAAAGGACCAATCCTATGGAGCCATTAAAACAAAACAATTTAGTTTATCTAATACACTGTCTGCAATGATTGTCAAGTCAAGTACATAAGTCAAACTAGTAGAACAGGGGCAGTCAGACTAGCTGAGCATAAAAACCTAGCAAAATCTAGATTAGTTGGCTCGACTAAGATATGAAATCTAGAGAATAGTTCAACTATAGCACTACATGCAGTCACACACAACCATACAATAGGATGGGATAAGATGACAGTTTTAAGATCTAATGTCACAAGGTGGAGGGAGAGATTGAGATTGTCTATCGGATCAACTGCAGATACATGTAATAGGAATGATTCAACACCTGTCCACCCAGATATCTGGAAAATTCTGCTACCCCAAAGACGACAAATAGGAGAGGACAAAGAAAACTCTAAAACTGAAGTTTCGAAGTCGTGTGATTATAATTGATGGCATGATTATGAACAATAAATTGTGTTCGAAACTTCGTCATCCAGTAAATAATACTGTTTCACTATGTGATACATCTAATAGACAAACTAATATGGAATCTGATAAAAGGCTCTCACTACTCATCGATTCAAGCATGAAATTCACTGAAAAATAACATGAAGTTTAATGTATATATATATATACCTTTGAAGTTATAAATATCAAATTACAACTTACTCGGTTGGTATAATCGTTCTCTTCCAGGGGGTGGTTGATTTATGTGAACTACACGTTCACGTATAATTTCAAAATTTAGAGGCCTGAAAAGTTTTCATAAAAAATAACAATAATAATAATATTAGTCGTCATTCTACGAATAGTATTGTCAAATTAATCATATTTTTTTTATTCCTTCACGTTCCCCAGTGAAACGTAGGGCTTCAAGCTAGTGGCTTACAGTTTCTGTAGCAGTGTTTATTTTACAGGATGGGGTTGCTAGCCTCATGCCCAACCTTTCCTCTTTACCAGCCTTTCTTTCTGGCTTAGTGAGGTAAATGAATGCGTCGGCCGGGGATCGAACCCCGGACCATGTGCATGGTCGGCGAGCGTCCTAACCGCTCTACCACCGACGCACGTCAAATTAATCATATATTGCAGTTTAACTCTTAAGTAAATTATCTTCTCTAGCTAGCTGTCTTGCATGTTTCAACCACGATTTCATAATCTTTAGCGTTTTTGTTTTTTGAGCGTCTCAACGAACTGAGTAATAATTCTGTTGAGTACTTCTCATAGACATGATCTGTTGACATGTTTAACCGCTGATTTACGTTATTTTGTTTATTATAATTGGAGTATATAAACATCGAATGCTGAAAATACGAAACTTTGTGAGGAATTTTGCTTCAGTTGAACAAAGTTCTGATTGCATTACTGGGTGACACAGGTTCGAATCTCAGAAGGGACATGGGTTCCTTCAAGGTTGCAGATACGCCTTGCTGAATGACTGGTGAGTGCCAACTAGCACGAAACCTAGGTCAGGCAAGGCTTCCTGTGGCCGATTGCCTCCAACCATCTAACATCAACAATTCAAAGTGAACCGTGATGACGAGCTACCTAGAATGGTGGTCACATTGCAAACCTGACTGATAGAATTCAGTCTGCACCAAAGAAAGGACTAGACACGTCACACTAGTTACTAATGTCCAATCAAACCATATATATATATAACTGTATAGCTTGATAATAAATTAGCTGAAGAGAGTCTGTTCTCTGAGTCACAACTTGTTTTGATTTTCTAAAAGTTGTATGAGTTTCATTATAATAAAGGCTTTTTGGTAAAGATAACAAAACCAGGTGTACATTGTTGGATTTGATTAGTGTGTACAAATGTGAAAGCAGCATGTGTTTACATAATAAAATTGCTTATCACATTCGTTTTGATTTTGTCATTTCATGCAAGAGACCGGGAGTGTTGTAACCAGGTCAAATTCTGTTTCAGTCCATCATTCCTATTCAGACAATTTGGATTCCATTTAATATGAAGTGCTGCTGATGATATTAGACGTTCTATGTGATTTCTGAAATGCTTTTTTTGGATTATTTCAATATATCATTAAAATCAGTTTCGTAGCCTGATTCTATAGCGTGTAGACCTATTACTGATGATTCTTCAAGCTTTTATGGTTTAATTGGATTTATCGGTGGTCGAACAGATGCTCTACGCTGTTCATTTCTTCCGATTTTGATTTCTCGTGATGTTTGTCTGATGTATATCGCATCACATTCCAAGCATTTCATTTTGTAGGCACAATTAGATAGAGAATCTTTAGGGATTTGGTCTATTATATGGACAAAGTTGTTTCACAGTGTACCTGATGTTCTGAAGAAAACTCTGATGTTGAGCTTATTGAGTACTCTTCTGATATCGTCTGACGTCTCTGCTCTATATGGAATGACAACTGTTGAGGTCCATGTTTTCGGAATATGTTTTTGACCATGCTTAATGTCGGTGTTGATTTTGTTGATGAAGTTCCTTTGGGTAGTTGTTTTGCTTGAGAGTCTCAGTAATGTTTGATGTTTCTTCTTCTTGTTCTTTCTCATCCGTTATCAAAGAGTGGGCTCGTCAAAGAAGACTTGAAACAACTTATATTTTTGCGCAATTTCATTATGTAAACACATGCTGCTTTTATAATTTGTATACACTTATCAAATCCAACAATCTACACCTGGTTTTGTTATCTTTACCAATTGGCCAACTTGACAACGCAAAAGTAACACCATGCTGATGAACGACGATTAACTTATTATATATAAGCTGAGGAGATTTTGTAAATTCTGGTTTAATAATACTACTTTGATAAAGCTGTTAGCAGAAGCATTAGATAGCGAAACGTCAGTAAAAATAAGAGTATCGTTTTGTTTTTCATTCATTGGGAAATACAAGAAAACCGTTATTATAATGAATATCATTAACCTGATGCCCAAATTTTACTCAAACTGTTAGAAGTGAACTTGATTTGCTTGTATGAGTTTGTTGACAAGCTTCTCAGTAGGAAGACCATAAGTTTGATTGACATAAGAGTAGAATTCGGTTACTGTAGCCTAAATCAATCAAAATTATAGTAAGTAGACTGCTCTTATCATCCATTACGTTACTAATCTCCCAGAATCTTTCAGAATAAGCCATTTATCAGATAGACACAACATGATAAATATAAAAGTTGTTCAAAACTAAATGAATTTAACTGCCTTAGTAAGGTGCCTCTTCAGTAGAATCCGATGAATATGCACTGAAGACACACTTGATGAAGAAGAAAGAAAGTTGACACAAACTCTGGTTGATAATAAATATCCAGACAAGTTTATTAGGAGATATAAAGTAAAGTAGTCAGAACACCAAGATCCATTCTCCAACCCTCCAGTAAAAAAGACGTCTATATAAAGTTACCCTATATGAGTGATCATAGCAGCTTAGCAATTCAACAGAGATTGAATGCTGTGGTTAAAAAAATCTTCCATGCCGCTAATATCATAATAAATGAGAATGTGAAGTCGATATATGCATATGAGCTCTCTGAACATGCGGAAAATGATGTCACATCCCACTGTATTTACTAATTTGAATGTACGTTTGGACACAAATATATAGGGAGGACTCCTCAATCTCTGCAAGTAGGGGATCTAGAGCATATCCCTAAACGGCTTCAGAAACAAATAGAATCCCCGGAACCCATTAATGTTGAGAACAGACGACCTAGCTCCTCTATTGTGAAACATATCATAGAAACAGGACATAAAATTGACGTGTACACATCTTTTTAACCTATCTATAGAAAGTCTTTGGGACGCATCCTAAAGTTTGTGGAAGCCCTAGCTGGCAATTAGAAAGTTTAAACCAACTTTATACGTTCAAAGCAACAATCCGTCATCACACTAAACCATCTTCCTTGATAAACTTTGTTTTGATACCAGCCAGGTTAGATGTACTATTACCTCTCTTATTTGGTTTAGTGATCTTCATTGTTATTTTGACCTTCAATGTATTTTTTTAACTTAACCTAAATTTATTTCCTCACCTCTCAACTCTTTATTAATTTCATATATATTCCTATGACAAGTCAATGTGTGATTAGATTGTTCGAAATGCGTTGCGCAAATACACAATACACGATTCTGATAAATTAGGCCTTCTTATTGCTTTGTCTAAATTCGTAAATGGAACTAATTGTTTTGAATTTGAATTCAATTGCATAGATTCAACACAACTATTCAAGATGTAGAGGTGGATAAGAGGTGAACTCAGCGAGAGTTTGAAACAATTTTCAGGATCAAGTTGTTTTTTTTCATTCATTTGACTTCCAAGTGGAACATACAGATTCGAGATTTGAAGTTTTAGTGTGGTGAGAGCTGTCTGCTAGTCAAAATTGGTAGACAAGAATTTACGTCAATATTTACGGTCAAAATCTTGGTCATGAGGAAAAAACAAGAACAAAGACTAACTCAACAACCAATCATAGCAAACTTTGCGTGGGCGGACACGATTAGCAGATATTTTAACGGACTGTCTAAGAAACGGCAACAAAAGGATGACAGAATAACCTTCAGCAGGAAAACAACCAATCAGAAGACGTTGCTTCTATGCTAACAATAACGAATAATAATGTACATAAAAATCTATAAATATCTGTTGATTTTCTCAGCAAACGATCTGTTGCCTGGACCTTGTCTTCTGTCGTTACATTAGTAGTTTCAAGTTTCGAACTCACTATCGGTTGGTGAATTAAGTGAGATATTGGAGTTCGTTGACTGGGAAAATATATATATGTATAAAGAAGAGGTAAAGAAGGATAAGGAACCCCTAGGTACTTTAAATCACAGTTTAAAGGCTACAGCTGAAAGGAATCCCAAGACAAGAGAAGACCTGGACTTCGTGGATGATTTATGTTTAATGTCAAATAGATTCGAAGATTTAAAGGGTTGCAACCAACGAACTAGTAGTAGGATCACTAAAGACAGAATTTCAAGTAAACATAGAGAAAACAGAGGTGATGAAAAAACGGGTGAAATCTGAAAGAGGTGACTTCTTTCACTTATCTGGGCAGAATCGTTTCAACTACACACGGCAAAGATGAAAATGTCAAAAACCTGGATCAGAAAGACAAGACAAACCTGTATTAATCTTAAATCAGTTTGGGAATCCGCTGCACTAGACATAAAGTACAAGAATAAGATTTTCAACACGAATGTCAATCCAGTTTTTCTATATAGTCCAGAGACTTGATGTGTCACCAAAAGCATTTCGAATAGCAATCAGGCTTCTTTCAGTACGGAAGTCCACATGGTCAGAAAGGATTAGCAACAGAAATCTCTGACAAATAACCAGTTATGCCGAGTAGAATAGAGACGGATCGGACACACGCTGCGGAGACCTTGCGAATGACATAGCACGCCAAGTCAGTCCTTGAGTGGAACCCAAATGGTAGACAACGAATTGGATGTCCGAGTGTGACATGGGGGAGATGGGTAATTGTGAGGCCAACTACTAAGGAGGGCCAAAGCAAAAAAGGACAAAATGGAGATGGTTTGTTAAAGACCTATATTCTACTCGGAACCTAATGGAAATGTATATTTACTTTTCTCATATCCTAAATAATTAATGCCTAACTGACCTTGATATCTTATTCAGGCACTCTTATTTACATAAATATTTTCTACCCCTTTAGAGTCTTTTTCTTTAATTTGTGTAAATTAGCATGAGACTTCATCACTCAAGTCGATTTCCACTGTAAATTGAAGCTGTTAACTGACACATACTTAAAAGAATGAAAGAGAATCAAATATGGTACAATGACAATAGTAATCTATGCATATAGTATAATAACATATAAGCGTTGTTATTTTATTCCTTGTAACTGACGATGTGGGCGTACAATTCTTATCAGACGCCCTGAATCTAACCTAAAGTAACTTAGCTATTTTCCTCTTTCGAGTTATCATCATATATTTCATGACAAGGTATGGAAAGGATAGCTCTGCATGCTTCGACTCTATATTTCAAAAAATATGGAATGTGTAATACTAAGCTGAAAAAGACGCCTAATAGTTAGGAATGTCGAATCTCAGATGTTTAAGCGATAGCGTTATTGATTGCTAATAAACAGGAATATAGTATAATCATATGGAACACTGATTCATGTATAGCTGATACAAATCGATCAGCAGGAATGAAATATCCAAACCTAAGGATTGTGTTTGATAAAGCCTAACAGCTGTCAGGTCAAATCAAGAGATCCACTGATGGAAACATAATCAGGATTCTAAAAAATGAGCTACTGGAGACCGTACATGACCTAGCACACTGTAATTCTTTTTACTGCCCTTGTTTAGCATTTGAAAACAATGTAATAATCTTCCTCTCTTTTCTATCCATACTTTTGAGTCCAAAGTGGGACACAGGGCTTCAAACTTACTAAAGCTTCAGTTACGGTGGTGTTATTATTTGCAAGGGACAAGACTGTTAGTCTCACACCTAATCTCGCCTCTTCACTAGGCTCACTACTATCAACGCGAGGTTCAGATTTATGGATCGATTGCGTATCGGGGCAGACCAAGTATGTAGTTGGTCTACTAATCTTAACTGAGACATAATTTCTCCTTTCTTAAAGCAATTTTAGTCATCTGGATATCATTATTCCTCCTTTGACTTTCTTCTAATATGCTTTCATAACTGGAATTTAATTGGCGGATGGTGACTAGCACTGGAATCCAGGACAATGAGCATTTCGTCCTATTTGGGACTCGTCACCTGGATGTACCTGCATTCCACAGTGAGTGATGATGTTCCCACTGAGGCTCGAACCCAGTGAACATAATTTCAAACGCTAAAGCGTCATCCACTAGACCAATTAGGCCACGAGAGCCACCTCTTGTGCAATTAAATGCCCAGACATCGTCGAAGCATCTGCACAAGAAGCCAACAGACATGCCAACCTGAAACCGAGCACTTCGGTCCAATCAATCGACGGAAAAATCCAAAATTCAATTAAATGTTTTCATAACCTTTGTCAGCCTTAATCGCCTTATAAAAATTTTTAACACTTCTTTTATCTGATCAATAAGAAGTAGCTTACGAACACTAACTTTGATAAAGCCCTACACTGTAAACAACTGAGTGAAGAACAGTTTATTCTAAAAGTAGAGGGCTTAAATTTGAGAAAAGTTCAAAGTAATACTTATACCAGCAAATTTGCACAATTTGTTGACATCAACGTAAAAGACTCCAAATTTTATCCGGCACACTTATCTTCCGATGACTTAAAAGAGCATAGAAATTCATAAACGCAGCTTAGAAACAAGTAATACATGGAAGAGTATTTGTTTTGAAGTGGGGAGATTACATAAGTATAGAAGTACCATCACTTCCATTGCTCGGGAAGGAGCAACAAACCTACTTCGATATAACCAGAATTAAGCAGATTAATTTGCGAACTTCACTTATAAAGCTAGTTCTCAAAACATCATTAGTATGACTCTAAGTTCTATCAACATTCAACAAAAGGTCGTATTCAGATACTTAAGAAGCCTAGATGCATTGAAGACATGGAAAACAGACGAATTTCAGACAAGGCTTCTTACACAGCCAGTAATTAATGTATCTGCAATTTCCAGACAATTCCTTCGACAAAAAATATTGTCGTATGATTTCTATACATTATTAGCCCTTTTAAGTAATATTTTTAACAGCACAGGCATGTGACCATTACTATCACCTCGACAAAAATTCTCGGTAAACTAATCAAAATAGCTGCAATAGCTGACTCAAAAAATAATGGGATGTTCTAAAGCCCAAAGTGTGTTGTTAAAAAGTAATTTAATGCTAAAGTATTCAGCTGGAAACAACTAAAAAGAGACAGCTAATTGTCATAGAAACCAAAGCAATCAAAATAGATATCACTAAAGACTTTGGTGAAATGCCTTCTACTGAGTAGCCTATAAAAGTGAAAATTTTCTCATTCATTGGTGATATGTTCAACTTACTTAAAAGTCTCATCGTTATCAGGAGGTGACGAGCTCGAATCAATGATAAACAGTGCACAGCAGCGTGCCGACCATATACTAAAATACTTGCTGTACTCACCAAATACCCATGTATCTTGTAGCGATAGTTAATTCCCCAAAACTATTAGTCTACAGCACTCATCACCCAGCACTAGATTCTGACTTTGATTGTTTAAGTCGATATATTTGGTTGAAGGCTTGCGTTCAAGCATCCACGCCATCTGGCACGCCGTCATGTTGCGTTCATCAGTTCGTGATCGATCCTTAGCTAATTAAGCGATCTTCCTCGCACTACAGCTTTGATACTGAGACGTATATTGGTATTTTGGACAATCAATTTGGTGTTTTGATTTTGCCTTTGGTCTACGCGGAACAAATACTGTAGGAGTTGTGGTTATATGAATCTGTGTTAGTATACATCGTACTTGTCACAAATATAAACAAACCCTCACCCCCTAAAATCTCAACACAATGATGTAGACATCTGACGGCAGATCATGAAGCATAACGACTCCCACATAATCAAAACATACAGTCACAATCTATGAAACGTTTCAAAAGAGTGGCGGATACCTATTGGGGTAGTTAAACGCGTAGCTTAGCTCAATCTTTATACAAACGGCATCTGACTAAGTAGAATAAATCCCCTTACTTCAACTTATAGACCCACTCACACGAGTCATCATAATTCATGACAACAGTTTACTGTTGCTCACTTGCAGTTGCCGGCTTTAGAATACTTACGAATGATACGCTTACAACTTTATATAAAGCTTTATCGATGCCCGAACTAAAAGCTCCATTCAGAACTGAACACAGTTGAACAAAATGACCACACGAACTATCCCCAGGATAACAGGAAGAACGACAGAAGAAACTGATTGTCACCCCATTAAGGAACGGATAGAAAACAGTTTTGTCGTCACATTTCCTATGCACAAGGTGGGAACAACCCAGAATTAGTTGCAGAAGAGAACATATATTAAGAATGACGACAACGTCATCAACACTGAGAACTAATTTCAAGAAAAACAATTGTCTGTGTCTTAACTCCACAAATGCGCAAGTATGAAGGAGTAGAGATATGGAATATTAAAGTACGAACATCAGCTCTGATCCTTACATTTCCACCTAAAACATGCACATGTGGATTGTATGCTGAAGGCCGAAGTCTGCCTCACCTATTTTATATATCCCTAGAACGATGAGGATTGGAGAAAATCAAATTCAGAAATACACTGTCATTCACAAAAAGGAGTAGAAAAAAACACTGACAGCCAAAATTAAAACAAAAAGTGTCACAGCTGATAATTCATATGATGCATTTCATTGGTTTATCATTTCGTACGAAAGTAAATTAGTATCATGCAATTAGGACATCATAAATTATAATGGCGATTTTCGAGTTTCGAAATGGATATCCGAATAGGATCATGAATTACGTTCAATAAATTTAAATTCCCATGTATTCAGTAACACGTGGAGTATATGTCATATAATAATATGTATTATATTAACTTACCATTTAATTGAGTTTGCTTTGTGTAATACTGCAGTATCAGTATTCAGTGGCCGAGGTTTACTGAGCTTGGCAGTTATTTTACCGTCATTTATCGAAGAATAGTAAATCTGTCTACTTTTAAATACATCCTTAGGCTTTTCTTTGATAAAAATACTATTATGCACATAAAGAAACACCCTACTTAAGACTTCATTGATCCACTCTTCCTTTGAGATTACACTTTTCCCTCCACAATTCAAACTGTCATTGATAAAGTGAGTTTTAGGTGCCTCAGAAACCATTTCTGATCATGATTTCGTATACCCGCAGTTCTAAATATCCCATCGACCTTGAGGTTACCAGATAAGTATACGGTTAAAACATATATTAATTTGAAAGTGTATAAAGATAAAGCAGCGAGATAATAACCTTCAAAATGCTTCAGTAACAATATATCAGGCTGTAAGCAAACTAGAATTACTCTTAGTTTGCGTTGTTTGTTATGTATAACGTGATAATACTTCAGGTATCCAGTGAATTGTGTATCTCATCAGAGATTCACTTTGTCCCCAAAGCCGTTCGATCCAATATCCAAATGATAATGTGCACCCTTTAAATACGACGTTCTTTTTCCTCTCTAACCAAAAAATACTTATTTTATGGATTATCCGCTGAGGAGACCTGGTCTCCCTTCCCAGTGAGTCTAATTCAACCATTACTTTCACATTGAGTCGCTCTTTGGCAACTGCAGCTACCTCTAACTACTGGCAAAGCTTCAGGTGATGCTTTCGAAGAAGCATTTTCCCATTCGATTAGACTTTTTGGTCTGCCACGTGGTTATTATAACTTTTTCAATAGTCTAAACAACTGAGTTACAATGCGAACAGTCAGAACAGGTTCGCAAAGTAGTAAAATTGGAAACCCTTCACTGAGGCCGCCGACAGCGTCGTCTGTCAACACAAACTTCGTTTCCTGCTGATAGTTATAGTCAGCTGATACGTGGGTAAGTACGATGTCTGCGCGTGATTAAAAGCTATTTCAGAGAGAAGAACCTCGTGAGATACTGCAAAATGGCATAAGACGCAATTAAGTTTAATGTATCACTGAAAGTATATTTACAAGATATATGCAGGTTGTAGCTATAGAGTCCATGAAATGATACTGTAAATTTGCAGTGTATAATGTAAACATATTGGTTTTCCCATGGAAACTATGATGTTTTCGAAGAAAATATAGCTTTCTTCAAAGATTGTTGTTATGTTTTTTTAATCAGAACAAAGGGACTTTAAGGGGACGAAGAATATGAATGAAAACAGTTTGTTTTAGCTTCATCAGAAGCTTAGACAGTTGCGATATAACAGAGTATAAAGTGCCTAGACAAAAAATGCGAAGTATATAGGCGATAATTTGGTGAGAAGTGGCCTCAAAGACCTGAAAAATTAGAACATGGAGGACATGCTGACTCGCAAGAGGTTGCACTAATCTGCGTATGGCCCACAGGGTTGCACCTTAACGATCTGCAAATGTTAGGAGTAAAAGTATAGTTTTTTATTCAGGTCTTTTCTGTTTCTTTGTGCCTTTACGTTTCTAGTGGAATCTAGGGCCTCGAGCTAGAGTCTTGAAGTTTCAGTAACAGTGTGGTTTACTTTTAAGGGGTAGAGTGGCTAGCCTCGTGCCAAACTTCCCTTTTTTACTGGTCTCCTAAACCGGTTTAGCGAGTTTTAGCACTGCACTGGAACCGAATCGAACCCCGAACCACGTGCGTGGTTGCCAAGTATTCTACCGCTGAGCCACAGTCGTTATTGTTATTTTATCTTGAGAATCTAAACTCATATTTGGTTCTCGAGATGTCAAAAAGGCACGTTACTGTCCTATAAACCGCAGCAATCAACATTTGTGAATTCACCCATTTACGCTGATCATCATTAGCCAGCCTTCCTCCGATGGCCTTAGCTACATGTAAAGGGTGATTCTGCGAGATGCTACTGACTTTCGTCGGGATAATAATAATGTATATTTTCATATAAACATAAATTTACATGAAAATGCATGCCATTTTTACGGGCACGATTAAGCATGATATAATGTCAAATAGTAGATTGTCTACAAGTTAATTATGTTTCAACAGCTAAATATTTGATATATACATTAATACACTCATTGTCTGACCCAGGCCGTATGATTATCGAATTGTACAGTAGTCCTCCAGGTTGCGCAGGAATTCGACTTCCTTTCGTTTTCAACCCGTGGTTGTAGGCATACGATAACCAACCAATACTGAGGTAAGTACAACGTTTACAAGGGATAATAAGCTGTTTTAGAAAAGTAAAAGTGCTAAGGTGAATCATTAAAGTGTAATGAAATAGGTAAGTGCAGTGTATCATTAATCGATGTACTCATAAAGGAAATACAATGGGAGACTATAATCCCTAGGCTGAGAAGTTCATTTGCAATATATAATGCTACCCATATAGGTCTTACTATCATGATTTCCACTTTTGGTTTTAATAAAGTTATACACAAGCCGGTTGTTTTTGTTTCACACCTTTTTGTGCATTTGGTGCACAACCGTACCCTATAGAGAATAGGAATAAAATAAGTCCAATCAAATTCATAAAGAGCTATAAAATGTTAGGTTTGACGGAGTATAATGAGCAAGTAAAGATGTTATTAGAAAATGAATGAGATGAGACATTGTGAAGTGGTACTCAAAGATCTGACAAAGGAAAGCAAGTAAATTTATAAGACGCCCCATAAATCTGTGCAGAGCCCGCGTGGTCGCATCTCAACAATAGGCTGAGCGAATGTTATATGTTTAAAGGTAGAATCATGATCTGTTTAAGCAATCATTATTATCTTTTTCAAGATAAAGATCCAAGCCCTCAAAGAAATCTCGAGCCGTTAAATTGCATATTGCTGTTCCTGCAGAATGGGGCGATTCACCTTAGTGACCACCACCATATCTACTGATCAGCATGCGCCACCCTCCCTCCCTTTATGATGTTAGGCTCTGATTGTTACGGCTACAGCACATACATTGCTTGGTGCCAGACACGTTCATACCTCACATTCCATTTCCCTAGATTTCTTAGTGAGTGCTTCCAATAGATCTCCACATACAGATTTATGAACATATCATATATGTGTGCATGCGTCCTAATGAACAGATTAGTTTATAGGATGTTAAAACCTTAAAGAGCAAAAAGAATAGGTTTTGTGAATAGTGGAGCAAGATTCAGCAGAACACTATAGTTAGGGTTCAATATAGGTAGTATGAACTGAAGGTAAGGTCGGTTGGCAGGACTTATTGTACTAAATTATCATGAAAGTCTTTTATATAGTAAACATTTGACATTGCAAAGTAACCTGTCTACACATATTATAAAACGATATTAACACAGAACCAACAGAATTTTAACATTTGGTTAACAATACTGCAGTGTGTGAATACTGAAGAAGGGTAGTTAGTCTTAAAGGGAGCCGTAAATTAAATCAAACTATATATGATAAGAGTATAATCAATATTAAAATTCGAATTATCAAAGAATACATTAAGCTCAGTAATTGAGTGTTATAGGGGAAACAAGCGTGGTAATGCAAGAGAACATTTGCTGTATAAATATTTTAATCATTTGAAGTATTGTAATGACAATTAAATGTCAAGAATTGATCATGCATAATTACTCAGTATTATTATATTAGTATTGGGGCTAGTGTGCTTTCTGTAGTTAAATATTGAAATGTCATTGTTTCACCACTCTACCAGCAGTTGTGATCTTTTAGACGGGCTAGGGTGGACATGTTAATATGTTTTTCTAGGCTCCTTTTGAAACTATCAGGCTTTTCACAGGATCTAATCTCGGAGGGTAATTGGTTCCAAGGTTTGCAATATTTACTAGCGAAAACGTTAGCTCCAGTGGTGAGTTTATGGGTGTTAGCCTTGAGAAGGTGGTCATGGTTGTCACGGTTAATCAAACGCTAATCCTTTTTCTTCAGTAGTACCTGTTTACTATGATAGTTTATAGCTCAGTACAGAAAAGACTACATTTCCTAGGAGTCTATGAGTCGGTCGCCACTGCATGGATCATAATTCATGGAGCATGTACTCAGGAGAGCGCCTGTGACGTTGCTGAGTTGTGTAGTGTCTCCTGTATTCGAAAAAATCATTGTTTCACACTGTAACTGAACGCCAGATGGCAATTAACAAGTGCCATGAGTCTCGTCCTACGCTTGGTGCAGAATGAATTCTACCAGTCGATCTTGCAATATGGCCACCATGTTAGGCACCTTGTCATCAAGGTGTGCTCGGAATCCTCGCGCTTAGGCAGCTGGAGGTACGACATCTAGGCTCAAGGCCTCCTGCCAATAGCCTCCAGCTACTCGTTCATGACAGTGCTGCCTAACGTCAGCCTGCACCAAATATAGGACAAATCGCATGACACTAGTTAATTGCTGCCTAATGTTCAATCAAAGCATATGATACAGTTCTACAGGAGGTCAATCGACAGTCCGAATAGCTCGGTGGTAACGTCTCTGGCTGCATCATTGAGTGACCCGGGTTCGAATATCAGAGGGGAAGTGAGTTCCTTCAAGGTTGCACATACTGCTTGCTGATTGGTGAGTGCCAACAAGCATGAATGTTGGGTTGAGGCTTACTAATGATCGTCCTCAACTATCTATTAATAATCACTTTTCACATCCAATACCTTGATGTGCTCAAGCAGAAACGTAGCTTATCAGCCTTACGGTTCGTGGTAATAACTAAGGTGAAATACTAAATCTGCTGGAGTGATTAGGTGATCCCAGTGCATCTCCTAATCCAATAGTAATGGGAACCATTCTCTTAATTTTCACCAGATGGCTGGGTGCAAGAAAGGAGAGGAGTCACGTGTTTTGCCCTACTATTCACCGTGAGAGTGGCTGTGCAGCTATCAACGGGGGCCCTTGTCGTTACCGATAATATAAATTTACTTTTCAATAATAAAATCATTTAGTACTCAAGAAAGTGAAGCAAGGATAGTTTTCGAGAAAACTGTGTCTGATATATGTGCAAAATTACTGGATAGAGTGCTGCCAACCATTCAAGGCTCAATAAGCCTGCTATATTTGTGTCGTCTGCCGTAGCAGATTACGGAGTCATATGCTCGGGATGGTTTACTGGCGTTTCAAATAGAGTATGGGGAAAATTGGCCAGATAGCAATAGGGTCGGTTTGAGAGCACACGTGCTATACACAGTAAGCAATTTATGTTTGAAAACTCGGAATGAGAATGTATAAAAACTCTATTTGACTGCTGTAAACGATAAGCTGTAATGACCGCGACACGAGAAATCAGTCATCAACTGTGACACATAATCCTAATAATGTTATGCTGTGCCTTCGTATTGAAATCCTGGTTCGAAAACATTTACCGACGTATTAACCTTTTAGACAATAAACATTCACTGTTTTGTGTTTTTAAACTAAGTTGTATCACGGGCTCCCCGTTTTCAAGCCTAAGTACCTTATTTTGGATTGCATGCACCGGCACAGATAAACACAGTGAGATAACGGCAATAGACAACCTGTTCTCAATACTAGCTCCACACTCTTGTTTCTGCGAAAACCACTTTTATTTGGAATTCCGCAGTAGAATTAAAAGTGATTTTGAGTGAGAAAGACAAATAATTGTAGGTTCACCAGTTCCAGGGGAATGAAACTCATCTACTAATAAAATGCAATGTTAACGTACAGACTCCATGTGCTGTATGAGGACGACGCTCAGTAAAGTTAATCAATAGGGATCCCATTTACTCAACTTTTTGTTTCTCGATAGGTAGAGAGTCTAAGGTAATGATGGCATGTTTAATGCCAGAAAACTCCCTTATTCTCTTGCTTCTAGCAGCTCGAGTAAATTTTTTAAAAGATAACCAGCTCAAATCACAAATCTCATCCGATTTTCAAAATATCTGGACTTCTATGCAGTTATGTTTTGAATTATATCAGCAAAGACACTAGCCAAAGAGATCATTTGGGTTTCCAAGCGAACCTGCTGGAAAAAGTACTTATCGCAAACTGCGAGTATAAACTGGGTAACGTTCCTGAGACCACGTTTGGTAAATTAAATAATCGAATTAAAAAGTTGATCGGAACTTTCCTGACTTTTACAGAATTTCAAGAAGAAACTCGTAACAAGCACGACACAACTGACTTCATGGAAAACAGTACTCACTGGTTTTGTCCTACAGTTCTTAACACGACCAAAAAGTATAGACCCCTCAGTCGAAATTCTCAAGATATTTGGTGGTAGATGGATTAAAATCAACTTCATGCTCCTTCTTGAATCTGGATATCATCCAATTCGTTGTATTTTGGCATAGTAGACATGTGATTAAACGTAAACTCATCACCACATCTTCACCGAATCTATTATCGCGCGCTCCCTTAGTACGACGTGCTTTTCCCAATCCAAACGGAAAATACCTATTTTGTGAATTATCCGCTTGGGAAACCTGATCTTCCTAGCCGGTGAATTAAATTCAACCATCGCTTACATATCAAATCTCTCTTTGGTAAATGAAGCTGTCTGGAACTACTGCTAAAGCTTCAGTTGCTACTTCTGTAACATCTTCCTCACTCGCTCAGATAAAAAAGACTCGCTGGTCTACCATGTGATTGCTATGAAGCCGATTAACCAGAAAGTACTAGGTAAAGTCGAAGACCTTTTCTTTTCCTTATCTTGTATTTTGTCAGTCTTATTCCTGTTCTTTTGGGTAGATAATGTTGCTCTCTTATTCTTATAAAGCATAAGTTATAGTGATTGTTAATATGACTGTTGAAAGTAACCTTAGAAAATGCACTAAAACACCATATTCTGTAGTCACGAGAGGACGCAATAACTCAGGAACATCAACCCCATCTCGCATACCGATTCTAAACACTCGTGTACATCTCGCCTGTTCCGATACTACGCCTACATTGCCACAGTCTAGCACTGAAACGGCAGAAGCAGTACCAGGTGGACATGATACTACACCTGTAGCTATTGGAAGCCAGTGCGCGACACACAGCAAAACAAAGAAGAAACACTCAAGACGTCATAAGACCTCGGAAGCGTCATCTGGAAAAGGAGACGACTGTCAGGCCTGTAGTGTTATCGTTTCTAAAACGGATTCAGCATATGAATGCAATTTTCGCGAACGATTGGTACACTGCCGTTGTGACAATGGTGCACCAAAACCATACTATTAGTTTATGCGAGATAACCCGTGCACATGGTTCTGGTACATCTGTCCACTTTGTCGCCCTGGCACAGTCTCACACAGAGTGCCTGTGGATAACAGAAACAGCACGCAGCCCTTGTGTCTCGACACAGTCTCATGCAGCTCTCCACCTGCTAACAGCACACTACCAAAACTTGGTAAAAACAGTAAGAAGGATACTTCAGCCCAACCGACTGGGAATACCAATCTCCATAAAGTGAAGACACTCAAGGTTGCACCTACAACATCAGGGGAAGATGGAATGGCCAAAGCACCACTTGCATCCACTAGCAAGCTAGGCACCACAGTAAAGGCTGGTCAGAACCTGATGAAGTCCAAAGTTACTGACCCTACAAAGGAATACGAGCAGCCAAAAGCCAAACCTAAGTCTGAGGTCAGTCCAAGTTTCATACTTATATCTGAGGTCAGTCGATCAAATTCCTTTATCCTGTTTTATGTACCCGTTTGCAAGGATAGCTTGCTTGAACAACGTGCCCTGTTTGATCAGGAACAGTTTTCCAATTTGTGCAATAAATTAGGTCTGAACATCAGTTCGAGGAAACTTTGCAGGCTGTACAGGGGTGTCCATGCACCTCAGGGTAAGCCACCTCCATTGAGGGTTACGCTGGGCTCTGCCAAAGAGGCTGAAAGGATACTATTGCTGGCTCAAGTACCAGCTATCGACTAGAGTTCCAGCATGAGAGTGGACGTGATAGGCCATGGGCTAGCAAGCAAATGGTGCGGGAGTCACCGGAACTGATGCTTTCTACCCCTATGCTCATACAAGGGTGTTCCGGAGCTGGAAAACACACGTGAAAAACACATACATTTCGTACAGCAATGGAGATAGCTGTCATCTCAGATGGCCTCTGGAGCTTCTGGAGTAATCTCCATTTTCCGGCTACCTCGCACAGCTCATCTCACACCAATCAGCTCCCCAAGGCTGCTCCAAGGTACAGTTCACCCTAGTACTTCAACGGTGGTACGATACCAAGGGTGGAATAGAAGGACACATCCGATGCTGCCGAAGCAGACCTCGAACCATAAGGAGGCAGCAAACTGAGGCCTTAATACGTCCCAAGCCTCAGTGACACTACGGCGATGCGGTACTGAGAATAACAGTCAGTGTCACCCAAGTGTCCTACCAAAATCCAAGGGAAAACAGGCAACGGGCCGGTTACATCGGAATCGGCCAACCAGTTCTAGTAATAAGTCCTCTACCCTCAGACAATGTAACGTCAACTACTCCACAATACTCTGAGGTTGTGAGGCTCACTGTCAGCCGCCTTTATAGCAATGTGAGAGGGCTGAGAGGAAAACTAGTTGAACTCAGAAACCTCCAGTCACACCTACACCTTAAAATAATCATCCTCACTGAAACCTCGCTAAACCCCACTATCGCCGACAACAAAATCAGTATAGGTGATATGGTTCTGGTCAGGAGAGACAGGGATAACAAGGTAGGCAGGAGTTACTATATACTTTGACAAGCAACTTTAACGTGTACGTGCAATGGACCCACCACTTATTGAACTCCCAGACTCCATATGGTTTCATTTCACCATAGGCCACACCAAGCATTTACTGAGTGCCACCTACCGATCACCCACCTGTGGGGCAGAGCACAACCAGCTACTGCTCAGCACCATCACAGGGATACTGGGACTTGGGCTATGACCAAGTCACCATAGCTGGAGATTTCAATGCCCCATCACTGAACCTTGGCCCGGGGTATGCTCAAGGAAAATTCGGTGGAAATCTACTGCAAACGATTAGAAATACAGGACTGACTGAGAATGCTGGGGACTACACAAGGTGGGGCCTTAGTGGAAAGTCATCGAAATTAGACTACATTCTAACTAGTGACCAACTACTTGTCGAAAAGGTCCAAATCATGACTCCTCTAGGAAGTAGTGACCATGAAGTCATAGGTTTCGATTTTGTTCTCCGTGAGCACTTGCAGTGGGACGTTACGCGACCATGTCTGTGTCGGATGCATAATGGTCCTTAGCATGCGATGAGTTATCTGTGGATGAACACTAGGAGGAGGTAAAAACATTATTCACACAGCAATCTCGGATACCATCCCTTTCAGTCACGACACAGTCCAAAAATGTCATCATGGCTGCAAGCAACGTATTCTGCAAGCAAAGCGGAAGGCTTTGTTTACGTGGCGGGTATCCAAGAGTCAGACTGACCACGACGCACAACTGGATCTCAGGAACCGGTGCAACGCAAGAGTCAGCAGTGACAGAAGGTCATTTCAAGCTAACCTTGCCAAAAACTTTTGGCGAACCCCGAACACTTGTACCGATTCATGTCGTAAAGAAAACCAGCCAACCAGGGGGCATGCGCCTCAGTAGGTCCAAACTGTCAATACCTCACTAGTCTGGAGATGGCAAGTTACACCCTGTGCAATGAAAGCTTGTCCTGCACAACGTCGGAGCACGACTTAGGTCTAGTTCTAACGGAAAAAGTGGGCGCAAGCGTAAATTACATGGGGGACATATCGAGGGCAATGCAATCATACACTTTACACATAGACAGTTAGGTGCACTCACTCCTGAGCCCTTTCTAAGGTTGTACAAAACATACGTCAGACCACACCTTGAAGTACACAACATCACAACATCAATGACGGGTCTCTGAAACAAACCATGAGATGAACTGCAAAAGAAATCAGGCCTATTCATACTATGCTACCATTGGCTTAGAGGGGACTTGATTACTACCCATAGGATTACAAATGTTCAGAACCACTCAAACGACAGTGTTCTACCATTGAGTACATATGGGCTTCCTCGTGGAAATCCCGAAGGATAGCTCACCAGAGGGCAAAGAATCGAGTGCGCTCCCATTTCTTTTCAATGCAGGTTCGCCATCCCTGGAATTCCTCACCGGTAAACGTGGCCACAGCACCGTCCGTGGACACCTTTAAGCGAAGGCTAAACAATAATGCACAGATATAAGGGCTACGTCCACATAGCCTATTTCCTTAAAATCTCTTACACTATAATGGGTAGATATCTAAGTTCATCCTTTTACTTCTTTACATTCTGCCCTGTCTTACTCTCCTGACTACTCCAAACATTACGTCAAACATTACAACAACGGAGGACTAACTAGTTGAAGGATCAACTCCATTCACAGTAGTAACAGTCTTAGCACACCACACACTACAAAACAACATATAATCAATCCCAGCACAACTCTTTTGGAGTCAACCAAAGCTACGATAGTTGAGTGGCAGGACGAGCTACGCAGGCATTTACCGAAGATCAGGAACCTTCATCTCGCAATCAAGAGGTGAGCACAAAGAAATCAAATTGGTTTATACTAGCTCGTAAAAACGATATTGGATACTGGATCAGATAGTTGCACCGAAAAATCTGTATGGTATCCTAATCATTTGACAGAAAATAAAAAAATTCGTTTGTAATTTTATCCATAAACCAATTTCTTGAAAAACGTAAATTTTTAGTTTCTTATCCCTGTGATTGTGACCTAACCAGTGTATGCAACAAAGTCATAACCGCCAGATATGAATTCTAGGCGTACTGTGCTTTCGTCCTTGACAAAACGTGTTAGCCAAATACGTAATGTTTGTATATTGGCTCATGTTGATCATGGTGAGTGCCCAAAAAATTTCATTTCGCCATACTGAGACAACGGTCTGTTTATTTTTAAGAAGAACTGACTTGTAAAACCGACTATACAAAAATAATTGCCTAATAAACTCAAGTGTAATCACAGATATATGGCTTAACGGTGTTGTGGGATTTACTGGCACTACTTTTTTAGTCTTTCTGTCATTTTATGACTGTTTTTGGTTTACATGAAGTGGTTGTCTTTGAAATATAAAAGCTTACTGTGATGCCAGTTCGGTTCTCTCATCTTATATGGGGACTCCAAATGACACATATCGAAAAGTTAAGGAGGTTTTTGATAATTACCCACGCAAACGAATTCCTTATTCTCGCCATTTAGTTAGAAATCAGTTACCAGGCTCTGGGTGGCGGCTATAAGCCACACTCATTACGTCAGGTCCTATTATACTACCCAGTTCCCCGGACTAAGTTAGACGGAGGAAGATATAAATCTGAGACATACTGGTTAAGGGTTGAGTCCTTAAGCCAATGAGCCGCACCTTTCCATCCTGCCTAACAGAATAATGCGTTTATTATTCGGATAAATTCGGATAACTGCCTTATTGGTTAAAAGCTTTAATGGTTGATGTTAAAATCACCTTAAGCATCAAGGTAACTGCTTATTAACTTCTTATTGTACTTTGCAGGAAAAACTACTATGGCTGATGCTCTGCTGGCCACCAATGGAATTGTGTCTTCACGCCAATCCGGGAAATTACGTTATATGGACAACACTGAAGCAGAGCAAGAGCGTGGGATAACAATGAAATCTAGTGTAATTGGGCTTGTTTTCAATCGGACTATCTCTCCTTCAGATAAAAACAGTGAAAATTACTATCTCATAAATCTAGTCGACTCTCCTGGGCATGTTGACTTTTCTTCAGAAGTTTCAACAGCAGTTCGTCTGTGTGATGGTGCAATCATTGTGATTGATGTTGTTGAAGGAGTATGTCCACAGGTATAGTGTTTAATTTTGCTTGTCTTTAAATAATTTCTCTCTTGTAGACACGTACAGTGCTTCGTCAGGCTTGGGATGAAAGATCTACTCTATTATTAGTTCTTAATAAAGTTGATCGATTGATTTTGGAGTTAAAGATGACACCATTACAAGCCTATGAGACAATGTGTCGAGCAATAGAACAAGTGAATTCAGTTCTTGCTGAAATGTATTCTGCAGATGTGATGCGTCAAAGAAACAGTTTGTGGGAAACAAGTCTTAGTAATCAAGTGAGTACTAATACCATTCGTTAAACAGTTTTTTTGTTGTTGTTTGGATAAGATGCGTATTAGTAATTAGAGGTTTATCTGTTTTCCATTTAAAGATAATGTGTCGTACTAAATGAAAGCCGTATCTGCCTTAATGATGAGATTCTCATGACCTGATAAATAATGTTCATGTTTTTAAATGCTTTTTAGCGAATGTCTACTTCACTTATAATTCCATTCGGTTGCAATCGAGATAGATGAGGCGTTGATTGAAGGTTTGTTTTCGAAGCATGCTTACTTATAATTTAGTTTACACTCAACTGTTTATCTCTCTGAGATGAAAAATTGACCTAGTCGGTATTTGTGTAGATATAGACGACAGGGTGAGAGCTGAATCACACGACTGGATCTTCAGCGACAGTCCTTAATATGTTGTTAGGCTCGGTGTATCAGTTATAATAATTGTGTTACAAGAGAAGCTACGCATTTTTGTCATATCTGCATAGTCTTTCACAGATATAAACTCAAATACAACATGTATACACTACTAAAAAGCCATGAAGTAGAATAAAACAATCATCCTCTTTTTACCTTTCAAATGTCAATTCAGCTTTCGATTAGTATTGAAAACTAATCCCACAAATAAACGTTCCAGTCGTGACTTTATTCTTTAAATGTATGCACTTCAATAATTTTTTACTGTTTAAGTTGTCTATACAGAGCACATAGCTGATTAAACCTGTTTCACTCGACTCATAGCAGTTTGACAGGAGGATCTTTGTATGAAGTTAACTTTAGCAGACTACATGAATTGATTGATTAACTCATAGTGTCGTTTTCTTCACGGATGGCACGAAATGAAAACTGCATTTCTGTGTTCCACTGTGTTAATGATTAGTGAAGAATTTAGATCCTATTGTAAAATGTCTGTCTCTGTCTGTCTGTTTTCGACATAGAACTTTGCATCGATGTGCAGCAGTTCAGGTCGCCACACTCCCTCCTTGTAGCACACAAAGCAAGAGAAGAAAGTAAAAGAAATGCAAAATAGAGACAGTAGACAGGGATATGAGACAAAAGGAATAGTAATATCGAAGAACAATATAGTTTTATTGGGTATTATAAGTCACAAGGAGTGGATGCATCTGCGTTAGCCATTGACAACGATTTTGAGCCATATCTGCAATTGTCTCCAGCCTCCATTGGTTTTTACCATCCTGAGGACCCCAACCAGACAGCAGTCTACACCTTCCTACGCGGTTGGCTTAAACTAACTGTCGTAGATTTTATTGTAAAATGTAATAAACAAAGCAGTAAGGTGCACTGTAAAATGAACCATTTTGTGTATCAATCTTTTACTACTGACTTCACTTCTGAAAAAGGCGCATCATATGTGAAACTAAAAGGATTCTTAAGCTGACCAATTTGCAGTTAGTCCCCCCGCCATTTATGCACTGATTACTTAACTGAACTGAATGCACCCTATAGAACTTAGTACAAAAGTGTAGAAGTATAGTTTACTACACTTTATCAGTCATACATAAGGGTAAAGAAAACAGGAATGTGTGGAAGAAAGATTATTGACATGGGGAATAATAACAAGAATTTAATGATTATAGAAAATCAACAAAAAATAGTGAGTGTATCTACTCTCTGAAAAGCAACTTTTCAGTCATGTTAACAAAAGTCTCTGGCCATTGGTTTCTGGTCTCTTGACTACTCCAACCAGACAGTCTACACCTTCCTACTAACTTTTTTTTATAAAAACTTCATCCTATATCAAACAATTTTGCTTCACCGATCCAGCTTCACAATCTCTTCGACTGATTTTCCCTCCATACATAAAGCCCTTACACCTTACCACACCGTTACAGTCTATATTGTATCAATTAATAGGAGAGTTAGAGTGCATCTTACTTCTGATCAATGACAGCTAGCCTCTTTATATATTCCACTTTCAGCAGTTGCACTTCAAGGCTATAAAAGACAATGGGCCGAAATACTATGCAGTAAACAACACTTTTAAGTGGATAGGCAGATATCACATCTATGCCAGATGTGATATGATATAAATTCATAAATGCCACTCCTCACTGAACACATGAAACAACTGTCACAATTGCTGTTAATAAAGTGGTATAACATTTATCTACAAGTACTGATAGTACCAGAACGGAATTATATATGTTCTGTTTTTTGAAATGTCTGTTTAGCACCTGTATATCGTCTAACTAAATTTACAAAATACACTTAGAAAATCGTCCGTTTGAGTCCCGGTTTGCCTACTTTGTGTGTTGAGTAATTATTGTTATTATACTCTTATTTTATAGAAACCTTTAAGTGCCTTAAACAGTGATACTGCCTATGATTGGAGCACTGGTCTTGAAAAAGCTGATGACTCGAATTTATACTTTTCGCCTGAAAAAGGCAATGTTGTCTTTTGTTCTTCTGTTGACTCATGGGGTTTTCGTATTGACCAGTTTAGTAAAACATGGTCTGAACGCTTGTCAATACCTTGTTCAGTGTTACAAAACTCGCTATGGGGTGATTTTTATCTAACTGCTGCTGCGGCTGCCTCTTCTACAGAGTCGAATAATAAAATGACTGTCAAGACAAATGCTAAACAAAAACAAAAGAAGCCTATTTTTGTCCAGTTAGTTCTAGAGCCTTTATGGAATGCATATCAGGTAAGAATTGAGTTTCATTTGGTGTTGTATGTATATATATTTATAAATGTATATATATGCTAGGTGCTCACCAGCCACATGGAGGAGTCTGGGCTCGATTTCCCGCCGACGTAGTTGAGTGGTAGTTGAATGCCACTCGCATCAACCAGTAATACTTACCAATTGTTAGCTAGATCAAAGTAGTCTAAACACTGGACAGCGGTTTCGCTCGTTCTGCGCCAAGCTCCTCAGCTCTGTACACCTGGCTTGACCCAGTGTCCAGAGAGCCGAATCAGATCAAACCACCCGATTTGCGGTCAGTTAATTGAGCGAACTGGTAATACAAGCAAATCACACTGTTTTTACGGGTTGATCACGGATCGGTATCAGTTAGAGAACCATTGAAAACCAGCAAGGAGTACTGGACTGCTGTTTCATCCTAGTTTGGGAATCATCGTTAGTACACACCCACAGCCAGAGTTCGAACCCAGGACCTTCCGGTTACAAGGAAAGCTGGCTCGTATACCATTCAGCCACTGGGACCCGATTCAATGGCTCATGAATTCTAACTTCTACCAATTCGTGATTTACCGCAACCCCAACCATTGTCGTAGGTGAGACATCCATCCTCACACGTGGCATCTGGATGGACTTCACTGGTCACGACTTATTACTAGAACTCCAGGAAACTCCATCCTGTAGCAAGTCAGTAGTGAGCACCAGATTAATTTTCTGTAGTTTGGTTTGTAAGGGTTCATGAGCCATTGAATCGGGTCCCAATGGCTGAATGGTATACGAGCTTGCCTTGTAACCGGAAGGTCCTGGGTTCGAACCCTGGAGGTGTATACTACTGATGATTCCGAAACTAGGCTGCTGAAGCAGCTGTCTGGCAGTACTCCCTGGTTTTCAATGGTTCTCTAACTGATATCAATCCGTGATCAACCCGTAAAAACAAAACTAGCCCTTACAAACCGAACTATAGAAAATCACACTGTGTTCTGAATAATTTTGGTTTCTAAAGGAAACTTTGGTGAAATTTCACCTCGAACTGTGTTTTGACTCATCATTGTAAGCAGTTAACTTTCAATCACCTACGCAAGGGCTGGAATTCTCTGTATCTGACTGACCAAGCTTCAACATAGAGTTTTGCGGGGGAGTGCAGAAGTTCAACTTGCCACACTCTATTTAGCCCAAATGGGTAGAAAATCCAAAAATGCCTAATGGGCAGAGATATACAGGATAAAGGATAATCACGGTGGAGAAACATGAAAATCTGATGGATATGAGAGATTACAAATAGGGGATGCGTCTGCACCATTGACGACGTTTAGTCATATTACTAACAGTCTCAAGCCAAGGACTACAACCAAGTACTCTACACCTCCCTATGTTTTCTTTCCTTCACGTTCCTGGTGGAACATAGGGCTTCAAGCTATTGGCTTGAAGTTTCTGTAGCAGTGTTTATTTTACAGGATGAGTTTGCTAGCCTCATGCCCAACCTTTCCTCTTCGCCAGCATTATTTCTGGCTTAGCAAGGTAAGGGAGGAGTGCGTTGGCCGGGAATCGAACCCCGGACCATGTGTATGGTCGGTGAGCGTCCTAACCGCTATACCACCGACGCAAGGGGTTTCGAACCCAGGACCTTCCGGTTACAAGGCAAGCTCGTATACCATTCAGCCACTGGGACCCTCCCTATGTGGTTGGCTCAAACCAAATGTGAAAGACTTCACAGATTGAAGCCAGGTTTTGATTCGACTACTTCTCGATCTTTTCCAGCCTAATCCTGTGTCAACTAACGTGTTAATCAACGAGGAAGACATCGACTCAACCCCTGGTTATGTACTGTCAACATTTAGTGATCGTGGTTAGGAGACTGTCGTCTTATTACGTGGTGTTGAAAGACCGTAGCAACATGGGACAACCTACTACTACTACTGGGTAACGATCGAAGCTGCCCTATCCCAAATTTGCACACCATGTAGATCATAAAAAAGATGTGATCGAAAGTCGTAGAGTGTTATAAAATAGAGGATTTAAAAAAATAGCAATAAAGAAATGTGCTGCTTTATAATACATTTAAACCGTTTCTATCTTTTCTGAGATATATTATATAGAGTCTGTAATTATAGGTCCTTGAGATGTTACATTGATCGTAGGTAACGAACTGGAATCTCCCTACCCGGTTGATTCACTTTGATACTTTGTTGAAACAGACAGTGAATTGGCATTTCTTATGCGGTAATCTTACCGGATACTGGTTATGCTCTGCAGACAATAGTGATCGACCATGTGGGTTGTCTACATTCAGCTGTCATGTTTCGCAGTCTCACACAGTAGACGGAGCTCGCTACTGTGTTGTAGTGTAACGACAGAAGACAAGGGCCAGGCAACAGATCGTTTATTAAGGAAATCAACAGATATTTATAGCTTTTCATGTACATTATCATAGATTATTCTTAGCACAAAAACAGTCTTCTGACTGGTTGTTTCTGACTGAAAGTTAATCTTTCATCTCTTTGTGGGTGTTTCTTGAATGTCAGATCATCTATCTGCTAACTGTATCCGCCTACGCAGTCTTTGTTCTCATTTTTCTCACGACCAATATTGACGTAAACGTTGACGTAAATTACCACCTACCAATTTGGCTAGCAGCCAGCTCTCACCATAGTAGTGCATCTAACTCTTGGGTGGCAGTGATATATCTACTAGCGAAATTTATATATCTAAGCAAAAATTTCATAACCACAAAATCATCAGGATTAATTTTGCTTATCATGTAGACACATTTGACCATTTCACTTTCTTTACTGAAATAACGTGTCAACGCCAGATAATGTTGAAGTATTTACGTATGTTCAAATTTATGTATGCATGTTTGTTTGTTTATGTAGAACTATCAACAGTGACAAATCTCTTGGTGTCCATAATGCTCCAAGTTTCTATTTTAATCTCCGATCGTTTTTAGGAGTCTTGGGTGCGTACTTTTGAAGAGTCCCAAAAACTAAGACGAAACAGCTATCCAATACTTCTTGGTTTTCGAAGGTTCTCCAACTGGAGCCACCTCGTTATCTAATTTGATACCGGTTAGGTACTAATTGGGGCAATTTCTGTAAATGGAAATCATCTACGTGCGTTGGTGGCACAGTGGTTAGGACTCTCACCGACCATGCACATAGTCCGGGGTTCGATCCCCGCCCGACGCACACCTGATATCTATGGTCGGTCTGCAAAAATTGGCTACCGATATCACATGCTGAAAACTCCATACTTGTACCAAAAGATACTGTGTGGAATCAAGCTATAATCAAAAAATTACATACAGATGCTAATTACCTTAATATGCAATTTTTTTTTGTCTAATATTTTAGACCTTATTATTGGATGATAAACGAGACAAAGTGTTTGCAATGGCTGAAAAAGTTGGTGTCAAGCTGGACCAACGTGTTATCCGTAATGTTGATAGTCGTGGAGTTCTACGCGCCTTGCTAAGTGCTTGGCTACCCTTGGGTCATACACTAATGCAGGCTATAACAGATATCTGTCCTAGCCCGTCTAAAGCAGTATCTGCTGATCGAGCTGTACATATGCTTTATGGCGATACAGTTCTGTGTGATCTACCACCTCTTTTGAAGGCAGACAGTCCTATTTCAATTGATCAGACATCACGTGTACCGATAAATTCAGTCTATTCATCATCGGGTGCTAGTTTGGGTAAGTGAAATGTGTAGTTAGTTTTTATTCAATGTAATTTAGTTATGTTGTTTGTTTTGTGTGTGTGTGTGTTTGTGTGAAGATATGATCCATTGACTGTGAGATACTTGACTTGATCGAACTTTAAAACTTGGCTGTACTTACTTCATTTGATTGACCTGACCTAAACTTTTGCATTACAGCCAATTAGTTCCAGGTTCGAGTCCTGCTCAGTCTACTTCATCAGTTCCCACACAATAGGTATGTTCAAGAGGGATTTTCATGTCAGTCATCCTGGTACATGATTTTGCATAGTTTTTTCGTTGGTGGCCATAGAGTTATGGAACTGACGGTCACAGGTGCTTAGGATGATTATAGCTTCTGGCGTAGAAATGAATCCAAGAAGGTTGATCGTTTGCGTACAGCTCGTGACTGGCAAGTGTTGCACAATCAATGTCAGTCACCGCCAGATATCGTGTAAACTTTAACGTTTAGCCTTTGGTGTTGATGCAGGCTGAATTCTATCAGTGAATTTTGCAATTTGGCCACCTTGCTAGGTAGGTAGCTCAGTTCATTCTGAAGTGTTGTTAGATGGTTGGGGGTAATCGGTAGGGGAAACATTGGACAGAGGTTGTGTGCTTGTTGGCACTTATGAGCAAAGCGTATCTGCAACGTTGCAGGTATTCATATCCCGTATGAGATTCTAACCCGCATCACCTTGGGCTGCAGGCACAGATGTCACCAATAAACTATTCACCCGCACGAGTGACCTCCTCTAGGATTGGAATGGGATAGAATTCAGTTTACACACCAAGGACTCTTGATGCATGATATTGGTAACTCCCTGATGGCCAACCAATTCATGCATTAGAGTTTTATAAGAAGTGGGTCATAAGTCCGAATAACTCAGTGGTAACGTATTCGGTGGCGGCAGTAGTGGTTGAAGCGGGTTCGAATGTCAGACATGGCATGAATTCTGTCAGGGTTGTAGATACGCCTTGGTGAGTAGTGAGTGTCAACAGTCACGAAACCTAGATCAAGCAAGGTCTCTTACCGATTGCCTCCAACCGTCTAACGTCCATTCGTGATGTTGAGCTAACTAACTTACTGACGGCAATGTAAACTTGGCTGGTAGAATTCTTGTTTGCACCACTATGAAGAACTAGACTCATGACATGATTTACACACCCTGGTGATCAATCATTGTATTCTTTATTATGTCTGCTAAAACTGTGTGTACTCGTTTTAAACGGAAGGATCGGATGACGAAGAATATGTCCATTAGATTATGGAAAACGGCAAAAAGATATAGTTGAGATGGAGAAATACTTTTCTTTGTCGACAGAGTTATCAAATTGAACTGTAGATTAGGTTAATCTGCATTTCCCGTTGGATCGGAATGCTCGGTCAACAGAGATCGTCTTACTGATAGTCGTTACACAAAATGTGGCCCTAGTGACCTAGTAGAAGTTCGAAACGATAATTGCTCAATAGGAATGCAGGTACACACCAGATGACGAGTCCTAAATAGGATGAAACGCACATTCTGGATTACACGCAAGTCATTATCAACCAAAATAAAACTATACATTCTCGAATATGTGTAACTGAGATTCGAATCCAGTGCCTGTCTCTTCAAACGCAAAAACGTTATCCACTAGGCTACTGAGCTATGAGAGCCACCTCCTGTGCAACGGGTATTATTCATGTTTGTTATCTCCCGTTGATATATCTGGACCGAAATGATGAGGCTCATTCTGGTAGATGGACTCCTTGAACAGATGCCTCAATATTATTACTAGGAATCAGAAACTTGAAGTGACTTACTGGTTAAGTGGATAACTCTGTTGCTTGAAGTGATGGGTACTGGGTTCGAGTCCCGATGGGGAACACTGTCACTCAGTGGGAAGCACATACATCCCATCCAAAATAGCATGAAGCTGTCGTTCTGCATGCTACTCGTAACCACCACCAGACAAGTAACTTTGAAGTATATATTAATCATCGTAGTATCGAGGTATCCGTTCAGGGAGTCTGTATACCCTATCGAGGCGAATCAATATGAAAACGTGTGAATGTTACTCACTGAGCACTTGTAATTCTATATAGTTGGCAGTAAGTCATACCTATCGCGAGAGGGCTAGTCATACTGCTTGGCTGACGAAATCTCAATAGGTGGAGCGGGATAGGAACTCATGAACCACCACCTAGTTGGAAGTTGAGCGCCAATACACTAATGAACCACAGCTCCACCGTTCCAGATGTAGGTCAACAGCAAATCACAAATATGATCAGATAATAGATGAATAGTAATGTTCAGATCGTTTGGGATCCATTAGCCTAAGCATTCTATTTTCAGCTAATAAGTTACCCAGGTTCGAACTCCACCTAGTTCATCCTGGGTAAATGGGGTAGTATTACAAACCCTCATATACAATAGATTTGCCACATATACACTGTGATTGATTGGCATTAAGCTTTGCACAAAAGCGCAGCAGTTCAATTCGCCACACTCCATATTATCAAACAAAGATAGAGGAAAGAGAGAAAAGGAGATTGGAAAGAAATGAAATAAGCAGAAATGTGCAAGCAAAAGAACAGTGAAAAGCATAAGGATTTATTGGATCTTGGAGATCACAAAGAGAGGATGCGTCTGCGCCATTGAGAACGATCTTGAGCCATATTACTAATAGTTTCCAGTCATTAGTTTTTAGCATCCCGAGGAACCCGACCAGGTAGCATACACACCTCCCCATATATGGCTCAAACCAACAACCAAAATTTGATGGACTGATGACAGGTAGGTGTTGATTTGACAACCCCCCACCCGCTTGTGGCCGTAACTCTTTCCAAACTTAATCCTCTGTTAGTCACCATCACCCATCAATGAAGACTTATAGTTCGGCATGCGCAGTACATAGACACTGTTCCAGGTGAAACTGACTTCTAACAACATATATTTTGTTGAACAAACTGTTAGTACGGTAATAATCAATAATCGATCACTTCAAAACAATGTTTGTTCACTCTTCTCTTCTCTTCTCTGATCTTGATAATTTTAGCTCTTCAAGCGTGTGACTCCTCTGCAGAATCGCCAACTATTATTTTCGTCGCTAAAGTATTTTGGACGGATAAGCTACGGCCTACTTCAAATGCTTGTGATCGTCCTGTCCCACCTGATGATATAAAGTAATTCATTTCATTATAAATGTTTAAATATTACTTGCAATATGTTTTTCTCTTGGAAATGTGTACGTGTAAAAAAAGAAAGAAATGAGTGGTAGCTGAAATTTTATGACTTCAGTCAGTGTGGTTTATTCAGCGTTTTGAATGATTCATGCAAAATTCCTATTTTAACATAAAGAAAATCAAAACAAATGGTGATTCAGCGAAGAGACTTTTTTCAACGAATTTATCATCAAGCTGTACAATCGTGTATATATGGTTTTTTTAGGAAGTTATATCCCCTTGAGGGAGTTGAATCATATCTGTGAATGCATAAAATAATAATTTTTTTTATCCCTTCACGTTCCCCAGTGGAACATAGGGCTTCAAGCTAGTGGCTTGAAGTTTCTGTAGCAGTGTTTATTTTACAAGATGAGTTCGCTAGCCTCATGCCCAACCTTTCCTCTTCACCAACATTACTTCTGGCTTAGCGAGGTAAAGGAGTGCGTCGGCCGGGGATCGATCCTCGGACCATGTGTATGGTCGGTGAGCGTCCTAACCGCTATACCACCGACGCACTATAAAATAGTAATAGTAGTATGAAATCCAATTCAAAGGATGTATAGAACCTGGAAGGGGTTTGCAATTATAGAAAAAGTTCGTTCAACCCTTACAACTTTCATGGTCTTAATCCCTATAGGCTAAAGAATGGTAATCCCTAATCATATTTCGGCTCTACCATTTCTTTTCATTCAATTTGTACACTCTTCCTTTATTACAATGTCAGTTGTTACTTTAACTATTCTCACTTCGAACAACTGTCTCCGGTATTACTTCACTCGCTCCACTTGTCATTCTAAATCAATTTTGTTTTGCAACGATAAGTTCTATGATATCAATTTTCACACAATATTATGTAACGTTTTTATTTTATTCGGTTTGTCTACTAATCTTATAATTGCACACCCCTTCCAAGTTCTATCCATCCTATGAATTATTCTATATATAACAATAATTGTTTTGGCACTTGACATTTAACTACGATTATAATCACAAACATTTTAGTATTAATTGCATTTCATACTACTACTATTATTTTATGTATCCACACCTATGATTCAATTCCCTCATCGGATATAACTTCTTAAAAACCACATCATATACGATTGTACAGCTTGATAATAAATTCGTCGTTGAAAAGAGTCTCTTCGCTGAATCATTTGTTTTGATTTTGAATAATAACAATAATAATAATAATGATTTACTTTATTCCAAAAACAGTACTTGTGATACAGAATGGAATTTTCAGCATTAATCACAGTAATATTGCATCTAATTTCCTCAAATTATAAATAAAATTAATCACACAGAAAATTCTCCACATTTACAATGAGGGTAATGTCAAAAACATGCAGCATATAAAATGGAAATAATAATAATGATAACAGCTAAGGTAATAATAGTTATAATACAAGTGAAAATTGCCATGGGCTTGTTTCACACGGTATTGTCAATGCGGTTTAGAAATCCTAGCATGTAATATATAATATAATTATCAAAAATGTTCTCTTTACATGATATGGTGAGGGAAAAAACAAAGATTACAGCAGTCATAGAGATAAGTTGGTGTTTGTAAATGAGAGTAAAACAAAGAAGCAACAGGACCATAAATATAATAGAAATAATAAAAGTAAACTTGAAGGTATATAAGGATGGATGGATGGAGGAGATTGTTTATTTACTAGATGAAAAAAGGTTAGTTAATTCTTGCCTGACACTATTTTCATCACATAAAATACGTGCCAAGTATGGTATCATAGAATTTTTGTACTTAGACGTGCGAGCATACAGTTTTCTGAAGTTACTTCTTGTTCTACCTGAGGAGATGCAAGGTGACAACTGAGGGTAAAGTGGATGCTCCAAGTCAGACAGAATCCCTTTAGCAAATTTATTTCACGAAGTCAAGTACCTATCGACAACGACGTTAACTATGTGGTCCACTGGGACACTACTCATCCTACTAACAGTCTTCAGCATTCTACGAATTGTGACATAGTCCTTTTTAAGCAAACCAGGAAAGAATAAGGGTGAACAATAAAGAAGAAAAGGCTCGTGCTGAGTTTTAGTCATACAGTGAAATATTATAAATTATACAACTTCAGCGTACATAACCTAATCTAATGATTATTGTCTAGAGTGTCGTCAAGAACCGAGATTAGTTGGTGTGAATTATTGAAAACCAAGGAGCACTAGGTGTCTATTTCGTCCTAGTTTGAGTGGTGGATAACCATAATCCCCCCCACCACTACCATCAGGGATTGAACCCAGATAACGAGGGCAGTCCGTTGATCACTCAGTCACTGAGTTGGAATTCAAGAACCTGTGAATTCTAACTTCTGTCAATCAATGGCATCGATGAGTAATCACTTCGCCAAGTCATGGTGAACTCAAATGGTCACAATTTCCTATAGCCATTAAATAGGCTGGTGATTTATATTCAGAGTAGAGATTTTCATCAACTCCAATCTTAGATTTCTTCGCTTACCAACATCAGTGTTAAACAATCACTAAAAATCAAGGGGTAGTGTGGGGGAGGGGGGAGGACAGCTGGTTTAATCCTATTGTGAGACTCTTCGGGCAGTGTGCACTGGTGACTCCACCAAGGATCGAAGTTAGTGAATGATAATACTGTATGCAATGGTATTTAGTTGATGCTCTCCTAGCCTAGCTTTAATAGTTTGATCATGAATGTTTGTCTGTCTGGATTCAACATAGAACTTGGCACCGAAGTGCAGCAGTTCCAGTTGCCACGTTCCAAATAGCACACAAAGGTAAACAAGAAGATGAGTGAAGAGAATCAATAGAGTTTTGACAAGTATAACAGTGAAACAGAGTGAGTAATGGTAGAAAGGAATATGAAAGATTACAGAGACTGAATACATCTGCGTAAGCCATTGACAACGATTTTGAGCCATGTCACCTATTGTCTCCAGCCACTGATTGATACTTAGAGTCCCGAGGGCCCCAACCCGGAAGTCTACATCTCCCTATCTGACTCAGTTTAACTGTCAAGGATTTCATGGATTGATGCCATGTTTTTGTTTGGCCACCGCTTACTCTTTTCCAACCTGCACCTATATCAGCTAGTAATGCCCGTCGTGGGAGGCGATGGTTAGGCATGCGCAGCACGTGACCTAGCCATCTCAATCTATGTAACTTTATAGCCCCTTCGATTGATTTTCCCTCTTTGCCCAACACTCTACGCCTAACGTCAACATTACTTAGGCGACAGGTACTTGGTTGGGTCGCTATACTGCCAGAGTTCCGTGTTGCTTATCCCTCCAGGTTTTCCTGAGCCTTAATATCGGAAGAAGGCAACTGTTGGTGAAAGTCTGCAGTAACCTGATGGAAATGCTTTCGGTAATACGCTAAGTCACTGAACCTTTTTTATAGGTTGTTGCAAACTACTCCAGCTTATTTGTTGAACTTCTTAATACCATGACCTGTTGAATAGTCGACTGATTATATGCTGTATATTCAGAACATCTCAGTTTCTAGAGTGAAGGACATTAGAATCTTAGAACAAACCTAGCAAACTGGAGAAAATGTTCCTTTTTTCCTGTCCAAATCTTTATAACAGATAGAAATAAATATAAAGGAGTATATTAATCATAAGCAGACGTTGTAGGAATAGAGACCATTCGTGGGTCACGATGAAGTCAACCAGATAAGATGTTGATAAAACACATTCATGATCAAGCGTAGGCGTGACATCCGGCTATCAACCATGGAACGTGTGTACTGCTCAGCAGTTCGCTCCGTCCTTGTCTATGGCTCTGAAACATGGCCAATATAGGTTGAAGACATGAAAAGGTTGACTGTTTTTGATCATAGATGTCTACGATCTCTTTCTCACGTTAGGTGGTATAATAAGGTAAGTAATGTTGATGTTAGGCGTAGAGTGTTGGGCAAAGAGGGAAAATCAATCGAAGAGGCTATAAAGTTACATAGATTGAGATGGCTAGATCACGTACTGCGCATGCCTAACCATCGCCTCCCCCGACGGGCATTACTAGCTGATATAGGTGCAGGTTGGAAGAGTAAGTGGTGGCCAAATAAAAACATGGCATCAATCCATGAAATCCTTGACAGTTAAACTGAGTCAGATAGGGAGATGTAGACTTCCGGGTTGGGGCCCTCGGGACTCTAAGTATCAATCAGTGGCTGGAGACAATAGGTGACATGGCTCAAAATCGTTGTCAATGGCTTACGCAGATGTATTCAGTCTCTGTAATCTTTCATATTCCTTTCTACCATTACTCACTCTGTTTCACTGTTATACTTGTCAAAACTCTATTGATTCTCTTCACTCATCTTCTTGTTTACCTTTGTGTGCTATTTGGAACGTGGCAACTGGAACTGCTGCACTTCGGTGCCAAGTTCTATGTTGAATCCAGACAGACGGAAGTGTCAACCGTAGAGCTTTACCAATTCAATCAGCTCCCAGAAAGAATGTTTACATATCCTTGCCTTTCAGAGGTAGGTGATCAACAAAGTGTAGTCACTAGACAAAGACTCAAGGTCGCAATTAATAGAACCTATTATGCAGCTAAACTTATCTTCATAGAGAGAAAACGAGAACTATGCTGTCCTGTAAACCCTCACATTATCCGAACGATAGTATCACATCCCGCTGTGTTTATCAATTTACATGTATGTGTGGAGACACGTACATAGGGAGGACCCATCGGTCTCTGCAGGTTAGGGCTACAGAACACATTCCAAAGTGGCTGCAACAACAAATGAAATCGCCAGACACAATTGAACCCGGAAATAGATGTCCAACATCATCTATAGCGAAGCATATTATAGAGACGGGTCATAAGGTTGATTTCAACAAAGCCTTTAAGCCGATATATAAAACAAGGTTGGGCCACATACTTAAATTCTTTGAAGCCTTAGCCATAAAAAGACTTAAACCCGTTTTATGTGTCCTGCCTTGGTAATCCAATTTAGAACCAAGGACCAATTTACTTTATCATATTTTCAACCCCTTCTTTGCCTTGTTTTTTCTCTTTTTCACTTTCTTACCCACACCTTTTGCGTCTCCCTACCCATTATTTGTGACCTTGACCCGTACACAATCTGACCTGTATTGTAATTATTCATGCCTTCTTGTCTTCTATAAAAACTGTGTATGACAAGTTCTCGTGGGTGATCAGAATGTCTGAAATGTGTTGCGCAAATACACATTACACGTTCCAGATAAACTACGTCTTCTTATTGTGTTGTCGAAATGTCATGTTTTACCCAGAATTTATCCCATTTTCTTCCTGTTTTGTTTACATTCCGAATGGGGCCGTAATGTTGTTTTTAGGGGTGTGGTGGTGGGTTTGCCTACCTCACGGCCAGCCTTTCGTTTTTTCTAGGTTTAGTACCGGCTAGCAAACTCCAGAAGGTTCTGCAATGCGTCAGCAGGGAGTCGAACCTAGATCGCCCGAGTGTCTGGCGAGCATTCTACCAGCGTAGCACATCTTAGTGGAAAGAAGTTTGTTCTCTATAGTTTAGTGTAATTGTAGTTTATTTTTCTGTAGGCTAATTTTACGGATATATCTTCATCTCATAACATTTGCTTTTGTATTATTTTCAGATCAGAAAATACAGATCAGATCAGTACTGTACAGTCTTGTGATACGGAAACTTCCGATATTAGTCATCCATGTGTTGTTTCCCAACCCTCTCTTTGTAACACTTCAACCAGACAAGCCAATACTAGTCTACGATCTCCTTTGGTATCGTGTAATCCATTCGCCGATACTGATTTTGTTGCTTTAGCTAGAGTTTTTAGCGGCACCGTTTATCCTGGTCAAAAATTATTTGTTCTTGGACCGAAATTTGATGGCCGAAAGGTTAGTGTGACGCATTTTTGATCATTATTAATTTTCAAGTTGGATCACGGATTGATGTCAGTTAGAGAACTATTGAAAGCGAAGGAGTGATGGCCTGCTGTTTCGTCCCAGTTTGGGGCTCTTCACCAGCACACCCCCTTGACCCCACTAAGAGTCGAACTCAGGACCTTCAGGTTATAAGGCCAGGCTTGTTGACCATCCAGCCATTCGGGGCAGAATCCAATCGACCATGAATTCTAACTTCTGTCAGATCACGATATTATTTTAAAAAGAGACGTAATGGGTTAATAATTAGATTTGCTGGACAAATAGCCACTGCCTGGGCGCGGTGCTCGGGCTTGCATATCGCAACGATCCAACAAGCTTCAATGAATGGAACAAATGTCCCTTCAGGTTTTCCTGACATGTCAGAAAGGTCGTCTGGATAGCAGTCAGACTAGAAGCAGTTACCATTGTAGTTTAAGTAGTTCACGCTATATTTGAGGGTCTGTGGACGAAGTCATACTGCTGACGAATAGGGATGTAATAACAGTAATATGGTTTCCCTCAGATGACCAGCAAACTAACTATGTTGCCTCTCTAGGGAGGAGTTAGAAAGGGCCGACTCCAAAAGTATACATCCTAACCTGCCTTGCGACAATCCGTAGTCGGCGGTAATATTTTAATACAGAGATAACTCCCGAAACCAACTCCATGGCACTGTGTGTGACTGTTCTCAAACAGTTGTCCCCTGGGCGTTTTGGTCACGCAACACTAATGCTCCTTCTATTTCAGGTATTTTAAGAAGACATCAGTTTCCATGGTGTGGGCAGCCCGCCTACATACTCCTATTGGCAGTCATCATCCAATTAGACTTGAAATTATTACTTAGCTTGTTGCAGGATTCAAACATACAGTCACAGACTTATTAGCATGACAATGAAACACTGATTAAACTTCCGTCTTCAGCGTCAGTCATCAAGGGTTCTCGACAACTCTTGTAAATTGGTGAAAATGTCACGATCCGATTAATACTAACAACTTCTCAATGCATTCGCAACTGAAAGGAAACCTAAGGCAAATAATGTTACTCAACAACTATTTTACAATGCTATGCAGTTGGCAATGATCCACACCTGTTGTTTGAGGGCCCGTGGTATATTACCTGGCTGTTCAAACATCTGTGGGTAGGACAAGACTCGAATCGGTTACCCACTGGTTGGAAGTCGACCGCCTAGACTGATAGATCACAGCAATTGTCGATTATACTATTTAAGATGGGATTGGTTTAATTCACTACCTTTATCGCCCTACTGAATAAAGACTGTTTATGTAGCAGGTGAGCGCATCGGTGACTCAGCGGTAGAATGCTGGGGTTCGATTCCTAGCCGGCACACACCCCTACCTCCCCTAGGTGTTTGTTAGTGCGGTAAATAGGGAAGGCTGGGCATGAGGCTAGCAACGCCATCCCGTAAACAGACACCACTGCTAGTGAAACTCCAAAGCCCAAACTTGGAACTTTATGTTCCACTAGGAACTCATAGGAATGGTATGTAGCGGGCCGATTTCTATTTCACTTCCAATTATCCCTCCACTGCATGAATGACACAGTCTATCAACCCGAGACAATCTCAGATAGTCTCACCATCAAAGGCTATTTAGCTTAAATCCTATCTGTATAGTTTGTATCGCGGAGATAATAAAGATTTTTATGAAACCGTCTGGATTATCGGCAGTTCATGCTATGTTACTGAAAAGGTCGACTTGACAGATCTTCACAATTGACGACAATAAAGGCGAATTCTGTTGGGTTATTATCACTCAGTGAAACATTCAGCATTAGAGCTAACACATCTCCTCTTTCGATTTGTTCAAAGATGTGTTTTTAAGACTGAATATGAGGAGTACTTTACACACTAGTGACTTTAACAAACTTGTCTAATATCCCTCCATGTAGTCTTTCGAATGTTCCAGTTTATTAAATTTATATCATGCATATCATACATTTACACACACACACACACACTATCTAGCACTTTCAAAAGATTTTATAAGCCTATCCAATTTTGCTGTCAGGTGCCTTCATATCTCTTGGATGCAGATCCAGAAAACTTTCCACTTGGTCCTGTTCGTCTACGAAATGAAGAAGAAGAAGGTGATCTGGGTCTTTCAAGTACCAGCAATCATAACAATTCATTCGATGATCTTGGTAAAGCCAGCTCAGTGAATTCTGGCTCGTTCTCTATCAGTCGTTCAGGATCCGTTGGTGGTGGTTCAAGTGAATTTCGACTATCCGGTCCAAGATATCTACGTCATGTTTATGTCGCTTCGATTGTTCGTGTCCTTCAGCTGTTGGGTAGTCAGTCAGATATGGTTGAAATTGTTGATCCTGTACCAGCTGGGAATATAGTCGGCCTTACTGGACCCGATCTGATTGCATGTCTGCCTAAATCTGGTCTTCTAGTTAGCCGATTATCACTGGTCGCTTCGATGGCTAGTAAAACAGATAATAATTCTGAGACAGAAATCGCCCCTGTCCTGCCTTTAGCTGGTTTAGCTGTTTGGCATGGTGCACCAGTTATTTCGGTCGCTGTGGAACCAGCATCTGCTGCTAATCCTGAAGATGTTTATCGACTGGAACGTGGTCTTCGTCTGTTGGATCGAGCTGACCCGTGTGCAGAGGTAATTTTTTACTTTGTATCTATATGTGTATCAGGTTTTGTCATTTGGTGTTTGAATTTATTCAAATTTACAACGTCATTGAACTTCAAAGTACGCTTTATAATAACAACTGCAAAACTTAAAGAGAGACTAATGGTTACTGAATACCTGTTTCGTACTAGTTTGGATCTCTTCATTATTGCGTGCACTTACTACTACTCTCATCAGCAATCCAAGTCCAGGACCTTCAGGTTGTTCGTTGAGCCAGTTGACCATTCATGCATTGAGTTGAAATTCAAATTTTAACTTCTGTTTATTCGCGATACATAGTGTTACCTGCAGCTATCGCCATAAATGGGCATCCGCTGTATCCTGACATAGTGGAACCCACCGACCACGGCTTTTCAATAGAATTTCAAAACCTTCTTCCTATAGCGACTGGTATTTAGATGATTTTGGATTTTGTAATAATAATTTGGATTAATTTCAAGTAGGTTTTTTTTGTTACGCATTAACATCAGTCAGCTGCCTTCATTACCTGAGGGTCATAGATGATCACATGTGAAGAGTCTCACACTAGATTGAAATAGCTGTCTCAATTACTCTTTAACTGATGTTGGTTTTATGACGCGAATTACTACGGTGAAATTAATCCAAGCTCATATAAAAGCCAATACCTAAAGAAGTAGTTGCTCTCGTTGACAACGAGGCTGTTTACTAGTAATAAGCTTTACTAAATAATCAATAAATCTGTGCGTCGGTGGCTCAGCGGTTATGACTCTCGCCGACCATGCATATGGTCCGGGGTTCGATCCCCTGCCGACGCACACCTGATATCTATGGTGGGCCTGCAAAATTTGGGCTACCGATATCACCTGCTGAAAATTCCATACATGTACCAAAAAATACCGCGTGAAATCAAGTTGTAATAAAAAAAGAATTCGACAGTATCAAAGTTTTTCTGTGGAGATAACTGTGTGTAATTGAATGATTGAAAAACAAATTGTGTGAGCTGACATTATTATTTTTTTATTCCTTTACGTTCCCAGTGGAGCTTAGGGGGCTTCAAACTAGAGCTTTGAATTTTCGGTAGCAGTTGTTTCATTTTTACGAGGTTGGGTTTGCTAGCCTCATGCCCAATCTTCCCCTTTATTGAGATTGCTAACGGCTTAGTGAAGTTTAGGAGTGCGTCAGCCGAAGATCGAACTCCAGACCATGTGCGCGTGGTTGGCGAGTGTTCAACCGATGAAACACCGATGCCTAGGAAGTTAATATTAATTTGCTCTTATTCTCTTGATGGTGTGACTAGTAGTGGAATTTAGGATTCACATTTCGTCCTATTTGGGACTCATCAACTGGATGTGTCTGCATCCTTCCGGATAATTTTCCCACTGAAACTCGAATGCATCAATCATGGAAAAGATTTGTAGCTTAGATGGATATTTTTCTCATTGTTGTGTTCTGTGAACTGGATAGTTTAATTGTGAAACCTCCATTATCCTACTGGACAACATCTTCAATACTAACTTCACTGTCGACATTTAGAAATATTTCTTGGATGGCATATTTGTGTCTGCTGAAGCCATTCGCTGCGATTAGTTATTTTCTGTAGACTTCCTCATCATTTTATCCACTAGTATCGATATTGTTCGTCTTGTTGATCATATTTTTGACCTATGGGGGTTAGTAAGACCTATTTTTATTGATTGATACGATATCTCCATATCCCCATGTATGTTAATTGCAATATCAACAGATGTGAATACACTGATAAACCCTGTCGGATAACACTTTGACGTGAATCCTTAGTTGATTAGTAGGATGGTCGCCGTCCACACAAGAGGTCTGCGTCCGATTCCCAGTTGATGCACTGCTTAACTCTAGCCTAGCCGATAGTAAGCCGAGAAAAAAGGGAGATAGTCTTGCTTCTGTTTTTATCATCAAATTGCTTTACTCCTATGTTGAATGATAAGAGTGAAGCTAATAAAGAATTAGCCCATCGCTTTGCCAATGCAGTTGTTTTGCTCATATCGAAAGTAAAATGAGCGCTGAATACTATGAGTGAATCATCAGACATTTGGAATTAGTTGTGTTCTCTGAGCTGTTTGGTTTAATTACGAAGCTTTCGTCGTCCTTCTGGGCAACATCTTCAGCTCAAGTTTTAGCATAAAATGAACTGATTTAAATTCTTCATGAATGATAGAATTGGATCTCGTGGCAACTATCTTCGTGACTGGTGGTAGTCGATTCACATTTGTATTGATCATTTTTTATTGACTGACTTGGAATTCGAACTTTCTTGTCACGTGACTTACTTTTTATTAGTTGGTAAATTTGGTCTATTTTGATTGGACACTAGTAATTAGTGTAATGTGTGTAGTCCTTTCTTTGGTACAGACTGAATTCTATCTATCAGTCAGGGTTGCAATGTGGCCACCATTCGAGGTTCGAATCTCAGAAGGGGCATGTTGGTCGCAGATGCGCCTTGCTGACTGACCTGACTGGTGAGTGCCAACTAGCATGAGACCTTGGTCGTAGGCTTCCTGCCGATTTCCTCCAACCATTTAATATCATCAAATTTGGTCTATAATAATATGTTTGTTAATCGCTGGTTCACTTGAGTACCAGGTTTCTAGGAATTCTCTGACTGCACTTTTGGTGTTTTCTCTATTTAAAATTTCGACATTATCCCAATCAAATTGATGTCCATAATTATCTACATGCATTGATATGAAAGAATATATATATATCATGTCTTTTTACAGCTAATTTGTGTTCTTGGATTCTGATTCGAAGGGGACACCCACTTTGACCGACGTAATGTCATCAGACAACCGTAGACTTAGGTTTCGTGTTTTTTGGTAGTCATCAGTCGTAGGAACATCCATATTTCCTCTCCTTTTTTTGCTCAGTTACTTTACCGCCAAACTCTTCTTGTTATGGAATAGGTTACGAGCTGCAATCAGTTAGAGAACCACTGGAAAACCTGGGAGTATTGGACAGATGTTTCATTCTAGTTTGGGACTCTTCATTATTGCGCATCCATCGGGGTTAGGATCCAGGACCTTCCGGTTACGAGACCAGGTCGTAAAACATTAAGCCACTGGTTGGTGAATCCCAATTTCCACCAATTCGTGATATATATTTAGAGCAACCGCCAGTTACTGTCACCGGCGAGTCTCTGTCCTATTGTTATAATTCACCATCTATAGGATTTATTGATATTCACGAATTAGTATCAGATTGGTAGCCATTTAGTTATTCACTCTTAATTATATTGATCCAATACTACCAATCAGGTGATCACACGTGTCTTAAATAATAATAATAAAGTTATTGATTCTGACACACAATGACACGGGTTGGAATCAGCTGTAGATAAAGACACTGATCAGCTGATTAGCCGTGGTGTATGACGCCTACGCACGTATACGCAGCCTACGTGTCTTGTGATTGGTGGATTTTAGTTTTGCTGACATCGGTGATAATCAGCTTTGGACTGCTGTTTGATAAATCCTCAAGATTACAAATATGCCTTGCTGTGAGAGAGGCGTCAAGAAGTACAACACTGAAGTTCAAGCCGTCATACTGATCATTCTATAAGGATGTATCACTCAGCGTATTAATCATTATTGTTATTATTATTATTTTTGTTTCCTTTAGTTCCTAGAGGAACATAGGGCTTCATCCTCACGTCTCCATTGCGTTTGGTTCTGTACCGGTGTTTTCACCTGGCTCCACGTCTGCCCACATGCTTTCATCTCCTCGTTACATGACCTCCTCCATGTTACCCTCGCATTGACGACCAACTAACTCCCAGCTTTCCATTCGGCTTCCATTCGAGCTATGGCCTGGCATAAGATGTCACTCACTAGATGGTTTGTTTTCTCAGAGTATGACTAATCCACAATTGGTTCCTGCTTGGTTGGTTCATTCCCAGAGATCCCTGTTGCTGATCTTTTCTGACCATCTAATCTTGAGTAGTAATCATAATACACATTAATCATAATATCGGTGAATAGGTTCCAGTCAACACAACTGAGACCAGACAACTGAATTGGCTAGGATATCTAACTGTCACTTTCGTTATACAAACAACCTTTGCAATATTACCTAATTGAAAAAGAAGATATCGGAATATAAGTTTAAATAAAATTGTAGGTTTTGGATAGCAATCAACTAATACATAAAGTACCGATCAGTTAAGTGAAGTAAAAATGAAATTGAATACGTAAATTGAGTGATGTAATATAATTGACACGACTGCGTAGAACCCACCTGTAAGACTAAAAGAGGATCAAGTTAAGATCAATGTCATCATTTGGAGTATAAATGTAATGGTGAGAAAGGAGTCGGTGGCATAGCGATAGGATGCTCGCCAACCACGCCTCATGTGGTTCAGAGTTCGATCCCCGGCCACCGACGCACTCCTATACCTCGCTTATCCAGTAATAAGATTGGTAAAGAGAGTAGGTTGGGTATGAGGCTAGCAACCCTATCCCTTACAAAATAAACACCATTGCTGCCGAAACTTCAAACTTTAAGCTCTATGGGAGCGTAAAAGAATTAAAAAAAGTAGGAAAGGAGAGAAAAAAAATCATAAAATGAAGATCTACACATCACTGAGCGTACAATGGATCTCATTTGACTGAACATTTGATGTGTAATTCCTTTAAAGAACAAACAGTTCAGCGACGAGTCTCTTTTCGGCGGCGAATTCACTCACTTAGCTGTACAATATGCAATCATATATATAATTATTTTTCGCATATGTGTGTGTGTACATTACGTTTGTCCGTCAGACAAGAATAAAATTAGTTAGATATGAGTATAAAACTTGGGCACTGTGGTAGAGTATAACTCCATTATAAGATTTTATTTTGATAAATCACACAGTGTTACACAGTAATATTAACTGATGACGTTTGTGCTCGAAACGTCATCAGTTAATATTACTGTGTAACACTGTGTGATTTATCAAAATAAAATCTTATCTATAATAAAATTAGTTAGGGTTATTGTTTACGTCATAAAAATATTCCAAAATAAACGGTGAATAATCAAATTGTAAGTAGAGGATTGTGTGTATGTGTGAAGGTTAGTAAGTCGTGACTAGGGTTACGTAACACGAAAGACGTCCAGAAAAAAAGTAGTATGCTAATGAAAAGGCATGAAGACAAGTGTCCAGAATAAATTAGGTTAAAAAGAGTAAACAGAGGGTTTCTAAAATGCCATACAAAAAATTGCAAAAAATACTAATATACGGAATTACGCAAGCGTTTTAAGTAGTTAGAAAAATAAGCATACAAACAAAAGTTAAGTTACCATGAGAGTAGAAATGGTTGAATAATTTTCTTTTGTTTGCATGGTCCTGGTTCTTCCAACGGAATGGCTAGGGCTTCTGCAATGCAGAGAAGACGAAAACGTATTGTCTTTGGAAGGTTGTTCTTCACTTTGTAGATTACTTTGAAGCAGGAGGCGTTTGTTGAGATGGAATCACCTGGAGTGGTGACGAGATGTTCGATTATTGCACTCCTTATACGGCCACTACTTCCTTTTTGCAGCCATGCTGGATAGTGTTCTTTGACCCTTTTTGACAGGATGCTCGTTGAACGACCGATGTACTAATAATAACAAAATAGTTAAACTTTGAATTATACCCAAGGCAGAAGGAGGGGATGGAAGGGAGGGCAATTGCTGATCACGTGCCCTGATAAAGGTACTGACATATTCCTTATGGACAGAAAAGACTATTAATAAAATCTTTGTCTAGTTGTCAAGCTGCTATGATCACTTATGTAGAGTAGCTTGATGTACACATCTTTCTTAGGGGCGAGCTGGAGAGTGGGTCTTGGTGTTCTGACTACTACTTTATATCTCCTGATAAACTTGTGTAGATAATTGTTATCAACCAGAGTTTGTGTAAACTTTCTTTCTTTCTCATATCAAGTGTGTCTTCAGTGCATATTCGTTGGATTCTACTGAAGAGGCACATTACTAAGGCTCCTAAATGGCTGCAGAAGCAAATAGAATCTTCAGAAACTATTCATAAAATGGTGGCAATTCTTTCAGACAGCAATTCTTAATATCTTTTAATCTTATTTTTTCAATTTTATTTTTTAAAAACATTACATATTCAGTAAAGGGAGTCTTTTCAGTGAATTTATTATCAGGCTGTATAGTATAGTATATATATATATATATATATGATTTTTAAGAAACTATATATCCCGTGAAGGAATTCAGACAACAGGTGTGAATACTGATGATAATAATAGCGTAATTGATGATGAAATATTTCTAATTATAGTTCAATATCAAGTGATAAAATAGGTTACGCAATACATAAAACAGTTCACAGAATGTGTAGATAATAATAATTATTATTGTTTTCTTTAGTTCCTAGAGGAACATAGGGTTTCATCCTCAAGTATCCATTGTGTTTGGTTCTCTACCGGTGTTTCCACCTGGCTCCACGTCTGCCCACATGCTTTCATCTCCTCGTTACATGACCTCCTCCTCCATGTCACCCTCGCACTGACGACCAACTAACTCTCCCTTCCCATTCGGCTTCCACTCGAGCGATGGTCTCTCTTGTGATGTCACCTGATGATTTTCTCAGAGTATGACCAATCCACCTCCATTTATTCTTGCATATTTGTTGCACAATTGGTTCCTGCTGGGTTGGTTCATTCGCAGAGATCCCTGTTGCTGATCTTTTATGGCCATCTGATCTTGAGTAATACTGAGCGAAAACAGCTGTTGATGAAAGTCTGTAGTTTGTTCGAAGTGCCCTTCGTGGCGCGCAGTGCAAGTCTCTGATCCGTATAGAGTAGCACTGACGTCACATTGGAGTTGAAAATCTGGATCTTATTTTTGATGCTGAGTGCTGTTGACCTCCACACAGACTTGAGAGTAATGAAAGCTTGCCTTGCTTTCCCGATCCTCGCTTTGATATCCTCATCAGTTCTGTCCGTCTGTAGTTGAAACGATGCTTCCCAGGTAGGTAGGTAGGTGAAGGAGGTTGCTTCTTTCAGATTTCTCCCATTTATGCTGATTGTTGTCTATTGTTGTTGCTGTTGGTCAGGAATCTTCATCACCTACCTCTGTCTTCTCTATGTTCACCTGAAGTCCTATCTTCTCTGGATGCTTCTTCTACCGCCAACTTGTTGCTTTTCACTTGCATATCTTCCAGTTTGTGGGAAATCAGACAATAATAATAATAATAAAGCTTTATTTCAGACAATATGCAAACACGGTACAAACATTTTCAGCGTATTTAGTTCCAAAATACAGGATTAACAATGTAAAGTAATATTTTGAAGTGTATATCTTCATTTCGTTGAAGAATTGCACAACGTATTACTTGGAAGCAATTTCGTGTATAGGTCATTTAATATAACTGGACGATTAAAACAATGGAATTCAGCATTTTAGTGATAAGCAATTTCGCTAGCTCAGTAATTTAAGCAGGCCGCCTAATAATAGATATTAGAAAGGTGTCGAGGAAGAGATAGGCGCTGTGCATACCTCTTTTGTACATAAAAGTCCTGCCTAGGTTGATGAATATTCAAGTTTGGAATGAAGTAATCGCGGCAAGCTAGCATGAATTCTTTAAAAAAATCATTGTACAGCCTTGATAATGAATTCGTTGAAAAGACTGTCTTCGTTGAATATTGTGTTCTTAATGTCATAATGACATGGAAACTGTGAAAAATTATAGCTGAAACATTCTTTACCGTAACGCTCTGTTTTTAAAATTCACCATTCGTTGTATTGTGGTGAGAGCTGGCTGCTAGCCAAAATCGGTAGATGGTTATTTACGTCAGTGTTTACGTCCTCAATATTGGTCGTGAGAAAAATAAGAACAAAGACTGATTCAACAACAACCAACCACAGCAGACTTTGCGTAGGCGGATACAGTTAGCATATAGATGATCTGACATTCAAGAAACACCCACAAAGAGATGAAAGATTAACTTTCAGTGAGAAACAACCACAATCAGAAGACTGTGTTTTTCTGCTAACAATAATCTATAATAATGTACATGAAAATCTATAATAAACGATCTGTTGCCTGGCCCTTGTCTTCTGTTGTTACAATATAATGCCAATGCAAGAGGTGGATAAGCTACCGAGTTTAGCCACCTCAATGTGCATTTATACACTTAGCTGGAGACAGATAGAATGACTCGGAAAGCCCACCGTTGCCTTCTTGAGCCATTGTCGAACGTGGGGAGGTCAATCAGGGGCTCCATATTGACACACACCTAGTGGATACTACGGATCACAAGACACAAGATTGATAAAAACTTCGCCTTTAGGATTCTATATCAGGTGCCATCTCAATCCCCCAAGTTTGTGTACGCCTTTGACAGTTATGCATAACCTGGGCAGTTGCCATAAAAAAATGTTTCTGCACAATCTTTGTTTTCAAAAAAAAAAAACGTTTGTCCAATCCCTCTCCCTTCTATGACCGACCTTCAACCCCGACTTAAAATAGATACCCTGGTGACATTGGATAACTGTAGACATTATTTTTTATTTTTATTTGTACTGTTAACTTTACTATCAATATCATACTGTACTGTAGTGGTATATTTCAATATTAGTTTCACAGTTTATTTAATTATGTACATTCTCCATGATTATATTTGGTTCTGTTAATCCACATTGTTTCAAATGCCTATGAATAATATTTTATTTTTACGAGTTGATCACGGATTGATACCAGTTAGAGAACCACTGGAAAACCTGAGAGTACTGGACAGCTGTTTCAGCTGCCTAGTTTGGGAATCATCGATAGCACGCACCCATGACCAGGGTTCGAACCCAGGACCTTCAGGTTATAAGGCAAGCTGGCTCGTATACCATTCAGTCACTGGGACCCTGACTCATTGGCACCAGCACATGAATTCTAACTTCTACCAATTCGTCAATTTAGCGCGACTACCAACTAATGTCATTGGTGGGACATCCATTCTCACTCACACTTGACTGGACGGGCCTCACTGGTCACGACTTCTCACTGGAACTCCAGAAAACTCCATCCTGGGGAGCATCAGATTAATTTTGTAAAAATACGTATTTTCTTACTTAAATGGTGTTCTACAATGGAAATTAATAAATTATTATTTCCTGTCCTTTTCACCATTACATTTCCACTCCTTTTGATGAAACTTATGTTAAATTGACTCTCTGAATCATATAGGAGCAGTGATTTCATATTAGTGTTGAAAACGGAGATCTTGTTCTTTATGCGGAGTGCGGTAGATTTCCCCCCATTGATTTCAGATTAATTGAAGGTCTGACTGGCTTTTGGGATCCTGGTTTTGATATCTTCATCCGTGACGTCTGTTTGTAGTTGAAACGATGCTGCCCAGCCGGTTGATTACCGATGAAATCTCAGCACGGATACACAAGACTCGTTTGCCGTTTGACAACTTGCGCCACCTCTGGCGTTCTATCTTCCGTGTTAAGTGGTAAAATAAGTTGAGCAATATTGAGGTTAGGCGTCCAGTGCTAGGTAAGGAGGGGAAATCAATAAACGAGGTTGTGAAGTTACATCGATTGAGATGGTTAAGACATGTTACGCATGCCTAGCCATCACCTTCTCCGACGGCCGATGTCAGCTGACATAGGGTCGGGTTGGAATGAGCCAGTGGTGGTCAAATGGAAACATGGCATTAGTCAATGAAATTCACAACAGTTAGCTTAAGCCGGCCATGTTGGAAGGTGTAGAGTGCTGTCCGTTTAAGGTCCTTGGGATGGTAAGAACCAATAAAAACTGAAGACAATCGGTGATATGGCTGGTAATCCTTGTTGTCAATGGGGCAAAATGCATTCACACTTTGTTATTTGTCATATCCAATAAAACTCTGTTGTTCTTCTTCCATATTACTATTCCTTTTCTGTACACTTCTGTTTATTATCTCTCTTTTTACTGTCTTCTCTTGCTTTGTGTGCTAAATGGACCTTGGCAACTTAAACTGCTGTACACTTGTGCAGAGTTCTCTGTGTTAATTAGATGGTTGGAGGCAATCGGCAGGCAACCTTGCTTGACGTAAGTTTCGTGCTAGTCGGCATTCACCAGTCAATCAGCCAGGTGTATCTGCAACATTGAAGGAACTCATGGCCCAGTGCTGCAGTCAGAGACGTTACTACTGAGCTATTTGGGCTCGCGATTGACCCCCTTCCTGTAGGACTGTATTGGACACTTTAATTGGACACTAGTTACTGGTGTCCAATCAAATTAATGTTCTATGTTGAAATCAGTCAGTCAAATGGAAGAAATAACTTTAAATTTCTCTCTTTGAAAGTGATTGTTGCTGTTGGTTTGGTGTCTTTACCACCTCTATCTTCCCTATGTGTTCACTTGAAGTCCTGCGCTTCTCGCTGTCTGTCTCTTCTGTCAACTTGTTAGTTTTCGCCTGTAGATCTTCAAGTTTGTGTGACGTGAAGCTCGAAATAAATCGTCTTCAAAGTTCAGATCTTCTGGAGGGTCTTCTTGTCGGCCCAACGTATGCCAGTCTTCTCACTTCCTACAGTTTTCTGCTTATCCAGTCCACTACAATCAGGAATATCATTGAAGATAGTAAGCAGTCTTGTCTTCCTTCTGTTTTCATTTGAAACTCTTTACTAAGCTTTCTGTCGTGAATCACTTGTTGTCGCTGAAATCGCTTCTTTAAATTGATCAAAATTGTTGAAATAAGAATAGAACTTGTGCATTGTGGTAGAGTATAATGTCATTGTAAGTAAAATTTATTTTGATAAAGTCTCACAGTAATATTTACTGATGATCATGTTTCGAGCACAATTTATCACGGCTAATAATCATATCAAGACATTACTCACACAACTTTCCAACTTCGTTTATATAATTCCATTATTTCCCATCGCTTGATTTGATTGATAGTAGTATTTTCCATATTTCCGGTATGAGTGATGAGTCATTGCATCCTACTGCACATGTTAGGTGTAGATTCGATGAACAAGGATTCAGTAATCAACCTCTCTCTGCACCTACCTAGATTACTTTTTAGAATTTTAACCCTCTCCCACCATATTGTGTGGTTGTGTGTAAATGCATGCGGTGCAATTGCTGAGCTTCTTTCTAAATTACTTATCTTCTCAGGGTCAACCATTCTTCCCTTAGCTAAATTCTTATGTTCCGACAATCTGACTACTCCCAATCTATTAGTTTGACCTATGTAGTTGACTTAACTCACAGTCATTGCAAGGTATTTTGTAAATTATATTAATTTGTCTCATTGGGTCAACTGGGTCCTTTAACCTACAGAGCTTGTCCCTGAGTGAGTTTGTAGGTTTAAACGCCACTCTAATTCCTGCTTTATTGAGAATCATACTACACAGGGCCTCAGATATCCTCTCATTATATGGTGAAACTGTAGATACCTTATTTTCTCTCTTATTTATGTTATTATTACTGGTTTCACCATTATTTTTTCTTGGCCTTTACTGATCTTCCTAATGAATTTTATAGGATAGTTATTTAACATCCACGCCTTTTTTATCTGTTTCTTTTCATCATTTAGGTCTTTTTTTGTACTACTTAGTACTACTGCTCAGTTTGTTAGACACTTAACTAAGTCTGCCTTAACAGTTAACGGATGAGATGAATTAAAGTCGCAATATCTATTAGAATGTGTTGGCTTTTATAAACGCAAGTGTGCAGTTTACCTTCTTCTATTCGTTTTATTTTACAATCTAACATCATGGCTAATTCTCCTTGTTCATTTTCGGCTTCAAATGTGAATTTTATTCCCTCCACTAGTGAGTTTATGTGTGTCAAGAAGCTAGAGATATGTTATGTTTTTAATACTGTGAAAGTGTCATCCACATATGTATTAAGAGCCATATTTTCCCAGCTGTCCATAAAGATATCTGCTACGATAGGGGATATTAGTGATCCCATTGCTACACCTTCTGTTTGTCTATATATTTTGCCGTAGAGTTTAAAGACAGTAGATGTGAGGCATAACAGAATTCTTAAAATAATTTTCTCAATGGACAGCTTCGTCCTATGAATAAGTTCAGGATTAGCAGTCAGTTCTCTATTATTTTTTCCTTTTTCAAAAATATATACGTATATATAGGTTACAATCACCGCCAGTGGGGAATACATTATACGTGCTGCTGGTGAAATTCACTTACAAAAGTGTATAGAAGATTTAGTCAAGTATTTTGCACCTGATGTTGAATTACAAATCTCTCCATTTGTTGTACCATTTCGTGAAACTATCATTGATACATGCTCAACAATGAATTCACCTTCAATAGCTGTATTATCTAAATTATCTTACGAAAAAGCTCGTGCTCAATATGAAAGTATACTTCAAAAACGTAATTTAACCTCGGAGTTAAATTTTAATCAACTAGAGAAATTGAATTTGAATTCACCGCCGTCACCACAGCAACCGTTGACAACATCACCCATTAAAACAACAACAACGATAACAACAGTAAATATTGACAATAAAACAAATGATAATTTAAGGCCAAGTAATACTACTAACAGTGCTATCAGTAGTACTCATAATCATTTGCATAGCATATCTAATTTTGCCAACTGTGATATAACCGATTTCCCGATCAGTGTATTTCAACTTCCGCATAGTAAGCCAAGAACACGAATTCTAATCCGAGTTACTGCTCATCCAATGCCAAGTGAATTATTAAATTGGATTGAACATCGTGGTTCATCAAAAGTCTCTCACCTAATTCGAGCATTTAAAAGTAAGGTAAGTAAGTTGAAAAAATTGATTTTCTGGTTGGTTTTTTTTTCTCATTCAGAAAACATATAAAAGTAGTGTGAAAATGAAAAAAAAACAAAAACAAAAATAACGGGCTTGAAAATATTCTAGAAATTTTATTTAGGAATGAATATAGTGTTAAAAGTTGTTTTACTGACAACTGCTTGCATTTCCATGCCGAGTTGATAATGAACCCTACCTATATTGTAGGTTTGTGAGGGGTGGGTGGGGGTTGTCAAACCTTTGTAGGATAAGGTCGGTCGGTCGGTTTTCGACATAGAACTTTGCACATATGTGCGGCAGTTCAAGTCACCACACTCCATGTAGCACATAAAGGAAGGGAAGAAAGTCGGAGAAATGCATAATATAGACAGTAAGTTGAGGTGTGAGACAAAGGAGTAGTAATGACGAAGAACAATATAATTTCATTGGGTATTATAAGTCACAAGGTGTGGATGCATCTGCGCCACTGAGAACGATTTTGAGTCATGTCACCAATTGTTTCTAACCATTGGTTTTTACTGTCTCGAGGACCCCAACCGGTCAGGAAGTCTACACCTTCCTACGTGGCTTAGACTAACTGTTGTGGATTTCATTGACTGGTGCCATGTTTTCGTTTGACCGCTGCTAGCTCTTTTCCAGCCCGACCATATGTCAGCTAACATTGCCCGTTGTCGAGGAAGGCGATGACTAGGCGTACGTAACACATCTCCTAACCATCTCAGTCGATGTAATTTCACAGTCTCGTCCACCATTCGGGAATACTAGACAATTGTTTCATCCTTGTCTGGGACTCTTCATCAGTACGCTCCCATTGGGATTTGAACCCAGCGCCTTCCAGTTACAAGACAAGCCTCATAGACTATTCACTCACTGGAACCCAGATCCAATCAATGGCCCATCAATTTCAACTTTTACCAATTCACGATCAAACCTAGAACCAATAAATTGCCAAGATCATTTTGTTTTTTTATTCACTGGGAGGGAAGGCAGCCTTACAAAAACCAACAAAAATTCAATGAGTGACACAACACATTACTGGAGAATAAATTCATAGAAAGCATTAGACAACACGTAGGGTAAAGTCGGTTTTGAATTCGTGACTTGTTATTTGGAAACTGACAGCCCAGACCAATATGCAACAGTCATACAATTATTTTTTCTCTACTCGTAGTTTGGAATGCATCTGAGCAATCTAAAGTGCTTCCATTACTTTTTCATAATGTTGAATTAAAGTTATGTGAAATGATTGAGAAGAAGTCATTAATATTGATTTTGTGACCAGAGATTAGTGAGTGCTTCGAAGTAGATGAGGTTAGATTTCTATTCAGACTAAATACATTTTGATTTTTTATGTAATCATTTAAGAAACATGTTCTTTCAAATGACACTGGAATATTCTATAGATTCTACCTGTATATTTGTCACGGCAGGTGGACTTGTAGATACAGTGGCGAAGTGCAGCTTATAGAATCTCGTCCTGGCCCTATAGCTGATATAGGGCCAGGCTGGAAAAGAGCTAGCAGCGGTCAAACGAAAACATGGCACCAATCAATGAAATTTACAACAGTTAGTCTAAGCCACGTAGGAAGGTGTAGACTTCCTGACCGGTTGGGGTCCTCGAGACAGTAAAAACCAATGGTTAGAAACAATTGGTGATATGGCTCAAAATCGTTCTCGATGGCTGGCGCACATGCATCCACTCCTTGTGACTTATGATTTCCAATGAAACTGTTGTGTTCTTCGTTATTACTATTCCTTTGTCTCACACCTCTGTTTACTGTCTATATTATGCATTTCTCCTACTTTCTTCTCTTCCTTTGTGTGCTACTTGGAGGGAGTGTGGCGACTTGAACTGCCGCACATATGTGCAAAGTTCTATGTCGAAAACCGACCGACCGACCGATGTAATTATTAAGAAACATGTTCTTTCAGACGACACTGGAATATTCTATAGATTCTACCTGTATATGTATCAAGGCAACTGCAGGTGAACTTGTAGATAGAGTGGCGAAGTGCAGCTTATAGAATCTCGTCCTTTTAATCGTAGGCACAAGAATTGCAAATGTCTGAAATGTAAGGAAAAGGGATGCAGCGTGAAATATTCGCTGATTGACAGCTGATTTAACCCTTTTGAGCTATCAGTTGCATGATTTTGATCATCGTTGAATGGTAGTTTAGTAAGGATACATACAATAAAGTTTTCAAGATATCCATTAGTCACGAAAGCTGAATATAGCTCATCCATCAATATGTTGTTTGGGCAAATTCTACAAACCCTTGAAAACAGGCATTTCACTAGGGTACGTTTGTAGTGGGTGGGAACACAAATGCTGAAGTGAGGATTCTGTTCACTCCATATCTGCTTGCAAAATGTTGGTCACTTAATTGTTCTGTCTTCCCGCTTAGTTATCGAAGTATCCAGGAGACCCAGTTTGCCATTCAATCCTAACTCTGAGGTCAATCGAATATTTGGATTTTATTTTTATCCCCTTGCGTTTCCAGCGGAACATAAGGCGGCTTCAAGCTTTAGCTTTGAAGTTTCAGTAGCAGTGGTGCTAGCCTCACGCCCAACCTTCCCTCTTTGCCGGGAGTGTAACCGGCTAAGGGAGGTAAAGGTGTGCTCCAGCCGGGACTCGAACCCCGGACTGCGTGCATGATCAGCCAGCTCTCTACCGCTGAACCACCGATGCGTTGGTGTCGCTGCCAGGATGAATATCATTAAATAGAGTAATGGATTTGTCAATCGATTCATCACTGTCACTAGTAGTGAGCGTATCAAACATAGCAGGTTTATAAAGCGTAAAGTTTGCTTAGCATACCTCCCGATTCTTTCTGTTATCAGGGGCCCAAGAGGTCCTCCCATTGCAACACCAGCAATTTCCTTGTTGTTCCATTGAGAACGATTTTAAACCATGTCGCCAATAGCTTCAGGCCATTGGTTCATAGCTTCTCGAGGACCGCAGTCTGCACTTTTCAACATGGCTCAAAAGAGCAGTCGAAGACTTCATGGATTGCTGCCATGTTTTGATCTGACCATCCGTAACTTAATTTTTTTCCAACCTAATCCTACATCAGATAACATTGCTTGACGAGGGAGGCGGTAGCTCAGCATGCGTGATACGTCCTAGTCATCTGAATGTATTCACCTTCACAACCTCATTGATTGACTTGCCCTGCTTACCTGGCACTCTACGCCCAACCTCAATATTGCTCACCAACGTGTGAGGTAGAACGCGAACGTCTGTGGTCAAAGACAGCTAAACTTTTCATGTCTTTCACTTTATTATTATTGTTTCCTTTAATTCCTAGGGGGACATAGGGCTTCAGCCGTACGTCTCCATTGCGTTCGGTTCTCTGCTAGAGTTTTCACCTGGCTCCAAGTCTGCCCACACGTTTTCATCTCCTCTTCACATGACCTCCTCCAAGTCACCCTTGGACGATCAACTCGCTGCTTCCCTTTCGGGTTCCACTCGAGCAATGGCTTGTCTAGTGATGTCACTTGATGGTTTCCTCAGAGTATGGCCAGCCAATCCATCTCCATTTCTTCCTGCGTATTTGTTTCACAATCGGTTCCTGCTGTGTTGGTTCGCTCCCAGAGATCTCTGTTGCTGATCTTTTCTGGCCGGCCATCTGACCTAGAGTATTGAGCGAAGGCAACTGTTATTGAAGGTCTGTAGTTTGTTTGAGATGCTCTTTATGACGCGCTGGCCAAGTCTCTGATCCGTATAGTAGCACTGACTTCACATTGGAGTTGAAAATCCGGATCTTATTTTTGATGCTGAGTGCTGTTGACCTCCACACAGACTTGAGAGTAGTGAAAGCTTGTCTTGCTTTTCTGATTCTTGCTTTGATATCCTCGTCAGTTCCGCCTGTAGTTGAAACGATGCTTTCACTTTCAATGGCCATATTTTACAGCTATTAAGAAGGACAGGGCAGTCGTATCTGGTTTTTCTTACTAATGTATTAAATGCGACAATTACCTAAGCTAATTTTCACCAATAAGAGACTTTTTAATTTTATTGTGATAAACGAATCTGTTAATTTGTGTTGTATAAATTTCACTACTAATTTCAGTCATATATATATATTCTTATTTTTCCCCATTAGGCATCAAATTACTCTAAACTACTGTTGGAATTTGAACAACAACTGTTAAGTGTATGCTCCGAGTTAACCTCTAAATGTAGTCCAGCCTGTTCTATTAACTGGAAACAAATCACATCCTCACTGTTAGCATTTGGACCAAATCAAATAGGACCAAATCTACTGATAAGTCATTTAAGTAGTGATACATTCCCATTGTGTACAGCTTGGGGTAAAAAGTTGACCACTTCATCAACTTCTAATAGTAATGATAAATTCTCAGATAGCGATGTTAAAAAGACGTATAGTCTACCATTGGTGAGTTATGGGAAAGCATTACTTCGTGGATTCCAACTGGCCACTTTAAAAGGCCCACTGTGTGCAGAACCAATGTATGGTGTTGTATTTGTACTGGAAGAGATTGTTACAGAATATTTGAATGCTTTAAAGTTACCAGATAGTACTGATGGTACTACTACTATTAGTAACAGTAGTCAAGATAAGACGCAACAATCCGATCCAAGTTGTCAGTTGTCAGCGACGACTCCACCTCCTGCAACACTGCCTACTTCAAGTGATTCAGGCGACAATCCAGTTTGTACTACTACTGCAACTACTACTGCAACTACTACAACTACTATTAGTTCTGCAAGACGTCGTCGTAAATCGAAACGATTGACATCAATTTCATGGTTAAATGATTATGAAGATGATGATGATATTGCGAATAGTTGTCATAGTAGTAATAGTTCAGAAGATGAAACTGAAGAAGATTATGCTAATGATGACGAGCCAAATGAGGACTGGCATTCAAATTCCTCATCGGAAGACGAACAAGAAGAATTAGTAGAAGATTACCAGTCTGATGTTGAGAATACAAATGCAGCTATGTTACAGGTAAAAATTAATTAATTAATTTTCTCTTCTATTTTTGTATCATCTGTTTTTCTTATATACGCCTACCTACCTACCTGCCTACACGCGGCGTGTGGGGTGTTCTTCACACAAGAGAAAGGATGAATGCGGAAGTTTGGTGCTTACAGCTAGACTGGTGAACATGCTGTTCTACACCTTGGGGAGGATGAAAACTTCGATTCCAAACCTGTGATGTATATGGACTCCAGAATAAGGTATGAACCTGGTTTGGTCACGACCAACTGTGAAAACGCAGCTCTTGACTCTGCTCTACTACCTTATGGACCAGACTTCAAGTTGAGGGCTCGGAAGGGGTGGTTCCTTAAGATGGTTACCTGCTTTTGTCTAAGCGGTCGAGATAGCAGTAATAAAATAATCATTAAAAAACCAAATAGTTTGTTATTTATGTGGATTTCTTCACGAATCCACATCAGTTAGAGAATCATCGAAGATTAAGGAGCACTGGGCTTCTGTTTCATTCTAGTTTGAATCTCTCAAACAATGCAGGCCCACAACTCCATCAGGAAATTAATTCTTGGACTTTTGAGTTGAGATACCAGTCTGTTGGTTAGTAAATCCCCCATTCAGTTGGAGTGTAGTAGTGACATGTGAATTCTAACTTCTTTGACTGGACACTAAGTAACTAGTGTGACGTGTCTAGTCCTTTCTTTGGTGCAGACTGAATTCTATCAGTCAGGTTTGCAATGTGGCCACCATTCTAGGTAGCTCGTCATCACGGTGCACTTTGAATTGTAGATGTTAGATGGTTGGAAGCAATCGGCAGGAAGCTTTGCTTGACCTAGGTTTTGTACTAGTTGGCACTCACTAGTCAGTTAGCAAGGCGTATTTGCAACCTTGAAGGAACTCAAATCCCTTCTGAGATTCGAACCCGCATCACCCAATGCTGCAGTCAGAGACGTTACCACTGAGCCAGCTATTCGGGCTCGTGATTGACCTCCTGTAGGACTGTAGTGGGTACTATCTAATATCATCAAATTCTAACTTCTATTAATTCGTGACATAACCTTAACGTCAACCGACGGTATCGTAAGCATCTACTTCGCATCCGGTATGGTGGACTTCACCTGTCATCACTTCTTATTGGAACTTCAGGACATATACACAGTGACTAACAATGGGCGAGAAATTGAGGTTAATTGTTGGATGGTGACTAGCAGTGGAATTCAGGACAATGAGCATTTCGTCCTATTTGGGACTCGTCAACTGGATGTACCTGCATTCCTCAGTGAGTGGTGATGTTCCCACCCGCGAGGCTCGAACCCAGTGACCATAGTTTCAAACAGCAAAGCGTTTTCCACCATACCACTTGGCCCACAAGAGTCACTGCCTGTTGTGCAACGGGTCATATTGATTATTTCATTCAATTTTAGATTTTCCCATCGGGTCCCAGTGGCTCACTGGTCTACCAGCTGGCTCGCCTTGTAACCAGGAGGTCCTGGGTTTTAACCCCGGTGGGTGCATGTTGATGAAGAGTCCCAGACTAGTGGGACGAAACAGCTAGCTGTTCAGTACTCTCAGGTTTTCCAGTGGTTCTCTAACTGATGTCAGCTCATGATGAACTCCTCCATCCAATCAAACAAAATCTTTACAAAACCAATGCTTGAAAACTAATCTGTATACATCATTGTTTCGTTGTGTAAATTTTTTGATACTTATACTGATACTGAAGTGTACTTTCCGTTTCATATTGTGCTGTGTGTTCTCGCATAGGTAGAGCTGGGCTAGGGAAATCAAGTAGCTGAGGTATATTGTTGTTTGTGTTGTCAAAAGCTGGGGTATTTGTGATCACCGCATATATATATATATATATATATATATATATATATATATGTATCCTTCTTACTTATGCCTCTGTTCACCGAATGGATTAGTCTATTGATCATACAAGTGGCGGTCTGCTTAAATCACTGGGCTACCGAAATTGCTTCCCACCAAAATGCTGAATTTCATTATTGGATTTATCATCATTGTTTTAATCGTCCAGTTATATCAAATGACCCATACATGAAGTTGCGCGCTGATTTAACTTGCTTCCAAGTAATACGTTGTGCAATTATTCAGTGATATGAAGAGATGCTTTAAATTATTACATTACATGTAAATCCTGTATGAGGAAAAAAGTATTTTGGGATTAAATACTCTGAAAACGTTTGTACCAAATGTTCACATATTATCTCAAATAAAGCTTTATCATTATTTAGTTACAGGATTTCATCATGAGCTGACATCGGTTAGAGAACCTTTGGAAAACCTGGGAGTACTGGACAGCTGTTTCGTCCCACCAGTCTGGGACTCTTCCTCAGCATGCACCCACCGTAGAGGTTCGAACCTAGGACCTTCTGGGTACAGGCAAGCTAGCTCATAGACCATTAAGCCACTGTGACCCGATCCAATGACCAGTCCATGAATTCCAACTACATAGCGCGACCACTAGCTAATGTCTTCGGCGAATATTTCTCATCACACCCGACCTCCAATACCCTATTGGTCACGAATTCCCACCAGAACCCCAGAACCTCTGCCTGAATAGAGCTAGTCACTAGTGAGTATCTCATTAATATTCAAGTATTGGTTTGTTAGGGATTTAGTTGATTGATTGGTTACAGGATTTCATCTTGAGCTGACATCACTTATTATAATCTATTCAAGTTTTATTTGAAAATTTAGCTCATTGACTCAAGCACTCAACTTTCAGACATATTAGATCCTAGATTCGAATCCTATTTCAGCCTGGGCACTCGGGTAGTATTGTCAATCTCTAACGTAAGAAGTCTAGTCATAGTCTGCTGCATGCATTCACGGGCATAGAACAGATTTGTTGGTTGAATTGTTGTTGATAGATAACCATTTTTTGCTGTTGATGCCTGTTTTCCTCTGAAATATGTAATTCTAAATTCTTATTGTTAATAAACTCTCTCTGTGTTATCTTGATTTGTTTTTTATATTGTATTTTACCCTCTAGAATACCAAACCTGAAGCATACTTCGATACAACAAAAGAAATACCCTATTGGCAACAACGACAAGATATATCATGGTTACATGATATATCACCGGGACTTCTCACCTCAGCTATGACAAGAGCCTGTATCACTGCATTTCAATCGTGTTCATGTCAACGTTTAATGATTGCTGTTTATGATTTAGAATTACAAGTATGTTATTTTTTAAGGGGTGGAGGAGAGTTTATTTTTCATATGTTTCTAAAAAATTTTTCTATTCCTTCACGTTCCCAGTGGAAAATAGGGCGGCAGCTTCAAGCTAGAGGCTTGAAGTTTCTGTAGCAGTGGTGTTTATTTTTACAGGGTGGGTTTGCTAACCTCATGCCCAACCTTCCCTCTTTACCAGCCTTACTACTAGTTTAGCGGGGCAAATGAGTGCGTTGGTGGCTGGGGATAGAAACCTGAACCACTTGTGGCGCGGTTGGTGAGCATTCTACTGCTGTGCCACCGACGCTTCTAAAAATTAACTTTGATGAAATTTCGATATCATGGCAAACGATGATCATCTCTGTTTTTGATAGGGAAATATGAATTTCATGAATAATCTTCATCCCAAGATGAATGGAAAGAAAGCCAAATAAGTAGCTCGGTGAAGAGGCCCTTTGTGGACGAAGTCATTTTCCTTTTTAGCTATACAATAGCGTTTTTACATACACCTTTTTTTCCACGAAAGGGAGAGAAGTAACAAAAGTAATGAGTTGTCATCAATGCGTACGGGGAATTGAATAAGAAGCGTAGAGTTGCATAATGAGGTAAATAATCATTCAGAATGCATATAGAAACAAGGGGAAATAAGAAATTACTTTAGAGTTCTCTATCTTGGTGTTATTCCCTTTCGTTCCGAGTGTAACATAAGGCTTCAACAACACATCTCCACTTTGTTCTGTTTTCTCCCGTCCTCTTCAGCTGGGTCCACGATTGACCAAACTCTCTCATCTCTTCCTCACACGATCTCCTCCATGTCACCGTCGCACCGACGACCCACTTGTCGCTTCCCATTTGGATTCCACTCGAGTGATGGCCTGCACTGCGTGTGATATCATTCGGTGGCATTCTCAATGTATGCCCGATCCATCTCCATTTTCTTCTACATATTTGTTGAGCGATCGGCTCTCACTTGTTGGTTTGTTCTCATAGTTTCTTGTTGCTTATTCTCTCTGACCGGCCATTTGATTTTCAGTATGGAGCCAGCGAAGGTTTCAGCTGTTGGTGAAAATATGCTACCTGTTGGAAATCCTTGCCGTGACACGCTGGCCAAGTTTCTGACCCGTATAGAAGAACTCACTGACTGAACATTAGTGTTGAAAATGAGAATCTTGTTCCTTATGGTGAGTGATAGCGGAAAATTTCAAAACTGCTTTCAGGTTGATGAAGGCGTATCTTGCCTTTCCGATTCTGACTTTGACACCTTCATCCGTTCCGCCTGTAGTTGAGACGATGCTTCTCAAATAAATGAAGAAGGTGACCTCTGTTAAATCTCTCCCGTTAATGGTGATCAGTGCTGGTTGTTGCTGCTGTTGACTGGTTATCTTCATCAACTCCGTCTTCTCTATGTTCACCTGAAGCTCCGTCTTCTTGGCACTGCTTCTTCAGCCGGTTTGTTGCTTTTCGCTTGTAAGTCTTCGAGTTTGTGTGACATTAGACATATATCATCTGCGAAATCCAGATCTTCTAGAGTCTTCTTATCGGTTGCTCAGCGTATTCTTGACATTTCCCTCTCAGCAGTCTGACTCATAATCCCGTCCAACACAATTAAGAATATCATCGGTGACAGTGGTGGGCAGCCAGCTTGTCTTAATGCAGTGTCCACTTCGATCGCCTCGCTGAGTTTTCCGTTTTGGATCACTTGACACGTAACATTTTCATATAGCCAGCTGTTGAATGAGGTTGACAAAGACTTGAGCACTGCACGCCGTAGTGTTGAAGTAGTTTCCAGATTACTTCTCGGTGTACGCTGTCGAAAGCCTTTTGGAAGTCTCTCTGTCTAACTGACTAGAACTTCACCAATCCAAAGGAGACGAAAGTGTATTGTACTGTGAAAAAAAGTGTTTGTTGCGATAGAATGACTAGTGTCGATGAGGTGTTTAATTATCCCACACACACCCTTTGGAGCCACTACTTACGAAAATGAATTCGCCAAAAAGAGTTTCTTCGCTGAACTACTTGTTTCATTTTTTTCATTAAATTTTAATCTCACGCGCGAAATGTAGCTCAGTAAAACAGAGATCTTTACGTATCCCTTTTGTTGCACCTTTCAGTTGAACATAAAGGGATGAATACTTGGCAAGGGTTACAGGTTTTTGACTATACATATCTTTTCAGCAGTACGCTTCCACCGTAGGGGTTCAAACCCAGGACCTTCTGGTTACAAGGAGGTTACAAGAAGGTCCTGGGTTGGAACTCTTACGGTAGATGCATACTACTGAAGAGTCCCTAACTGGGACGAAGCAGATGTCCAATACTACCTGGAGGTTTTCCAATAGTTCTCTAACTGATGTCAGCTCATGATGAAATCCTCCAAATATGCATATCTTTGTTCAGTTTTCCACGTTAGATGAAGTAAGATTTATTGATTAGTGCCGGAATTAAACTTGTAGAGTATTAGGCAAGAAAGGTAAGTCGGTCGATAAAGTGCCATCACTATGTGTTAGACCCACAGTATTGTTGTTGATATTATTATTCCTCCGGGTTCTAAGTTTAACATAGGGCTTCGACAGCATGCCTGCATTTTGTCGTGTTATGTGCAACCCTCTTTAGCTGGCCGCACCGATACTCATGAGCTTTCATCTCCTTCACGTAACCCTCGGACACCCAACTGGTTGTTTCCAACTGAGGTTCCACTTGAGGACCTGGCTTGTGGTGTAACCTTACGGTCTCATCTCTCTGTGTGTGTGTGTGTGTGCGATCCATCCCCTTTTCCGTTGGTATATTTGTTGAGCGAAAGGTTCTTGGTTGGTTTTTTTAGAGTTTCTTGTTACTAATTCTTTCCAGCTGGCCATCTGATCTTCATTATGGGGGCAGCAAAGTAGGTAGCCGTTGATAAAAGTCTGCAGTAAAGTCTGTTGGAAATGCTTTTCATGATGCGCCCAATTTCCGACCCAAATAGAAGAAATGACTTAACGTTTTTTTTTGGTTGAAAAGCCGAATTTTGTCGCCCTGTAATTGAAGAAAGTGACCTCTTTCAAATTTCTTCCGTTGTTAGTGATTGGTGCCTGTTGTTGTTGTCGTCGTCATTGGTTAGTAATCTTCATCTTCTCTATGTTCACGAAATGCGCGTTATCCTGGATTCCACTGCTAGTCATCATCCACCAATTAACCTCTAATTATACATGCCCAGACATCGTCGAAGCATCTGCACCAGAAGCCGACAGACATGTCAACCTGAGACCGAGCACTTCGATGCAATCAATCGACGGGGAAATCTAAAATTCAATTAAATAATAACTAATATGACCCGTTGCACAAGAGGCAGTGGCTCTCGTGGCCCAAGTGGTCTAGTGGATAACGCTTTGGTGTTTGAAACTATGGACACTGGGTTCGAGCCTCGCGGGTGGGAACATCACTCACTGAGGAATGCAGGTACATCCAGTTGACGAGTCCCAAATAGGACGAAATGCCCATTGTCTTGAATTCTAGTGCTAGTCACCATCCACCAATAAACCTAGAAATCCATATAGATGAATATGTTCTTTGTGTTCCGAGTGGAAGATGATAACGCTTCTGTCCTTGAAGTTTCAACAGCAGAGATGTTGCTTTTATTATCGATTGGGTGTTTCTAGTCTCACACTTCCTTCTTCCCTCTTTATCATGGACTCAGTCAGTAAATTAGGCAAGGCGAGCTCATAGACCATTGGATCGGGTCCCAGTGGCTCAATGGTCTACGAGCTAGCTCGCCTTGTAACCAGAAGGTCCTGGATTCGAACCTCCGGTGGTTGGTGCGTACTGATGAAGAGTCCCAAACTAGGACGATAAATTAGGCAAGGTTTAGAAGTGCATTTTCCTATTGAGCCACTGATACCCAGGATTGATTTTCTCTATATCTCTCTCTCCCTCTCTTTATTCACATTTTAGGCTCGTTCTGATGTCCTAGGACGTATGTTTGGTGTTCTCCGGCGTAGATATGGTCGTGTTGTTGGTGAAGATTTTCGTGAAGGTGAAAATATCTTTGTGATAAACGCTCGACTACCTGTTATTGAAAGTATTGGACTAGCAGATGAAATAAGAAAACGTACCAGTGGTATTGTCAGTCTACCACAATTACGTCCTGGTGGTTGGGAATTATTAGATATTGATCCATTACAACAGCATAAAGATACAGTCACTTCAACAGATACGAAAGAAGACACATCTCATCATCATCCTGTCGTCTGAGAACAGCAACAACAACAACGACAACAACAGGGAAATATTCATCACGATCAAAAGTAGGCGGATTAAATGTTAATACTACTGGTGGCAGTGTTGTCACCGGTGATGATGGTACTGGTGAGAATCTGGAGGAATCAACAAGTCAATTCTCTAGAGTACAACGATATATTCGTGAAGTAAGACAACGTAAAGGTTTACCGTTAAATGAACAATTGGTGCTTAATGCTGATAAACAGAGGACATTGAAAAAGAATAAATAAATAAATCTCTTTCTTCCTTCTATATTTTATATAAACAATAAAATCAGTTGTATATTATGCATATATCTATCTATCTACCTATCTATATATTTCACAAGAAATACGCTTCAGAATAATAATATTTTTTCAAAAAATAATCTTATAAATAAAGGTGATTTGTATTCATAAAGTGTACTGTTGTTAGTCATCCATCCTTCCTTCCTTCCTTGAATAGGACTTATCTGCCAGACGCGTTCAAAGCCTCTGCAACGGGGGTATTCCTCACCTACACATGAAAGGGTGAATGCCAACTTACGACCGGACTGGTGAAAATACTGGTCTAAAGTTAGTAAGAGCCATTGGATTTCTACCTTCGTAACGACCGTGAACAATGGTGGTGGGTGACAAAAGCGAAAGAGATGGAAAAGGCATCGGCGATTGGTAACACCAGACAACTATTTAGGCTTATCGAGGAAACATGTGGTAAAAGGCAAATGATAAGTGAAACAATCTCTGAGAAAAATGGCACCATAATTAGCTCTCAGGATAGACGACTGGAAGGCGGGAAGGAACACTTTGAGTAACAACTTAGTTGGCTGACAGTCACGCTCAACTTACATTGCATCCAACACATCCCTGAATGGGATATAAACACAGGTCGTCTGCCCCAAACTGAGGTTACTAAAGCTGTCACTAGTCTGAAACGATGCAAAGCAGCGGGACCTGATGGAATAACTTCAGAGGTGTTTAAAGATGGTGGAGACAGCTTACTGTCTGCGTTAACTAAGGTACTAGGCGGCGTCTGGGAATCAGAGGAAGTCCAAGCGAGTTGATGTAAGCCATTGATTATCCGATATACAAGAAGGGAGACAAGTCTTCCTGTGATAATCACAGGGAGATTACCTTGATCAATGTGGTACCTAAAGTTCTACGCTCAATAATAATGCGTAGACTAAGTGATGCTTAGTGGTACTTAGAAGTGGCTTAAAAAGTAAAATTAAAGTTGTAAATTACGTGGTACTCAACGGCACAAAAGAAGAAATCGTTAGAAATTTGATAAGGTTAAAATTGTTATTGAGTGAGAAGAAAGGTAACTGAGCGTCCATTTAAGAAGTATGAAGAGGGTGAGAAAACGTATAAAAAGAACATGTGAGAGTGATAATAATGAATTAAATTAAAAGCAAAGTAATCATTGAAAATAAAAATTTACAGGAAATGACCAATGAAGTTAGTAAGACCATGGTAGAATAAGAGACTGGAGAGACCTTTTCTTTATACAGAGTTTGGGGTTGTACTGCCGAATCGCCAACTCCTCCGCTGTACATAAATGCTGAAACCAGAAGCTCTCTATCACTTAGCCTTGTAGATAATCTTGGAAGACGACTCCGGTGAAGCTGTATGGCTTGAATTCACTAAGTGTTCGAGAATTGAACTAGTAATTGTCTTGCATTTTCCTTTAGTTAACCATGGCAGATAATGTTCAGATATGCATTTGCATAGTGTGCGCTTGTTGCAGCCAATATAACTAGCTCTACACGAGCAGGTGAATTTATAAACACACATTGAAGTGGCCAGTCCGAAGAGGCAGTTTCTCCAACACACAACCACTATTTGTCAGCTGTAGAAATTTATCCGTAGCTCAGCCGAAAAGAAGGCTTTCATCAGTGATCTGAATAAGCGGTTCTCCAGAATCTCAGATGCAGTATCACCTTTAAATTCAACTTTCACTTAGGCAGTGTCTGGGTTCTTTCGGGAAAAATCCATCGTGCTTAATTAGTTTCCAAAAATCTCTTATATTACTCATACTACTAATGAGTAGTTTGAAGAAATAAATCAAATTTATACGATTGGAAGACCGAGTTAAGTTGACGCATTCTGCAGAATACATTTCAGAAAATCTGATGATACATTTCTTTATCAATTCATTTTAACTGAAAAATAAAAGGGGAACTAGAGTAAAAAGTATTAAGGAATTTTTAAGAGTAAGGAGGATTTCCTTGATTTAGTTTGCTGGGATTTTATTTGTGATTCAAATTTGTCCATTGATGGATATCAATTAGATAACCAGTGAAAACCAGGATGTACAGGGCAGCTGTTTTGTCCTCTCTGGAGAGGGGGGGTCTTCAGCAGGACGCAGTCGTCATCCCACCAGTGATCGAACCCAGGATCGTCAAGTTACCAGGCGGGCTTGATGGCTATTCAACCACTGAAATGGAATCTAATGCCCCAACAATTCTACCTTTTACCGATCCATTAACCTATAAACTACTGGTTGATTGAGATGAATAACCATCTGTATACCACTCATATCAACGGGTCAGATCGAGGTGATCTAAGCACTGATTCAGGATATGTATAAAACGAACGTCAGCCAATGTCATCGGCGTTTAGTTGACTTTACACCTAACTTGATAGGGCAAAGTTCAAGAATAGCATCCCAAGAGTGCAAACGCTCAAATGACCTTGAACGCTTGCCAGTCGTTGGTTGAAGAAACTTACCATTATTCTAGCGCGAAAATGAACGGTGTTCATCTACTGAGATGCAAATTTCAACCAGATCACGTTTTTCAATACTGCTTAAATAATGGATTAATAGGACGTACTCGGATATGTAGTTGTGGTGCTTCTATGAACCCGCAGGCGTATACCCAAGTCATTGACGGATACATATTAATATCTACACAGTGTAGGAAACGAATAAGTGTTCGTACTGGTAAGTGAAACTCTCAGTTAATTGTTTTCTAGGAACTTCTTTGAAAAATCTAAACTTTCATTGACCAATATCCCGTTTCTGTGGCATTACTGGATTTTAATGTTCAGGGTGACATCAACTGCGGCTCAGACAGAAAAAATGTTAACATCTACTGTGCAATGGTTCCAGTTTTGTCGAGATTTAGCGTCGTGGAAAATGAATAGTATTACTCAAGTGTTAGGAGGAGTCGGTGTGGTCGTTCATATCGATGAAACGGTCCTTATAAAGAAGAAGTACAATCGCGGACGAGCTAGAGCTAACAACCTTTGGGTTCTGGAAATTTACGACACCCAGATTCGTAAAGGATTTATTGAACTTATTCCAGATAGGAGTGCTGATATATTCCTCCCTATTATTCAAAGACTCGTCTTGCTAGGCACTACCATTCACACGGATGAATGGGCAGGATATAACCGATTATCGGAATTGGGATATATACATCATCGAGTTAACAATTCAGATGACTTAGTCGATCCCAGAACTGGTACTCATACTAATTCAATCGAAGGTTTCTGGGGAAGACTAAAAAATAGAATCAGAGCTATAAATGCATCTCAAAACCAAGTTATTTCTAGTCACCTAGATGAATACATGTATAGGAATTGGTTTAATTTAAAAACTGACACTCCCAATTATTACTAGGACATCCTTTTATTTCATATTAAACAAAAATACCCTGTTTAATGCTTTTTTTCATACTTTTTTATGTAAATATACGTGAAATTTTATGCAAAAATCCTCCCATTTTCTGATTGGTCGGCTCAAGGTCACTCGTGCGTTCGCATCCCTTGGGATGCTATTGTAGAACTTTGCTACTTGATCGAACAATCTGGTCATAACTTTTCACATGAATATCAGGCAACTCCATCCTATATGCAGTCAGTCTTAAGTATTTTATTAACTATCCAAGATGAGTGCTGTTAATTCATAATTACTGAGACGTTGAAATCCTCTACTCAAACTCAATATCATTTGTTAGTTTATCATGCAACCGCGTTTATCGTCAGTGGAGTCCCATAACAGATACTTATGTTGTTAAACTGTTAACTGTAATGATTCGAAATCAGCAAAGTTGATATATATATATATATATAGACTTAATTTCCTACATGTTATTTTTACATGCCTGTTTGTATTTCTCTCAGCACACTTATTGATTTATGACCAAATTTTCTCTCACGCTACTTATGACCTTTGAAATCTTATTGGTTGTTCACTGTCTTTATTTACCAATAACATGAGTGATTCTCAAGGTCGTTTTGAACATATATGTAGGCAAGCGCTGTCAGCATTTTTCGGACTGTTGTTTTGAGACAGTAAAAGCTCTCTTATCAATGTTCAGTCTTCTCTATCTTTGCGGCCCGGCGGTATTATTATTGTTGTTGTTGTTGACGTACAATTAGGTTTTGTGTTAGAAATGGTGCATCTCAAGGGATACTGCAATCTAGTGAAGGATGCAGTTTCTAAAGAAAAACGATTAAGTTGTTTTTAATCAAAACCAAATTGTTTGGTTTAATAAATTGTATAATAAGAAGAAGAAAGCGGTTGAAAATAAACCGGACAAGAATGTACTGTGGAGATAATACTAATTTACGTGTTTCATCATAATTGTGATACACGTCTTCATGCCTATTTCTACTTTTATCGAAAGATGACACATTGACTGTGACTAGCTTCCCGAAGGCTTTCACCAGCCTGATCATTCCATCTCTCCGAATCCAGCGAAGAATAAGTCCACATTTCTTATGCTTTTATCGAGCTTTAAAGTTTATATAGCTGCTGGGTTGATTTTCTAGTATAGGGTCTGTCAAGGAAGTTAACACTAGGTTCCTACTACTTGCGAAGACACTCCGAATCGATAATTATTAGGTATGATTATCGACTTTAACTCCAAAACACAAGAACTTGTAATAAGGAAATGTACTCTTCAGCAGTTAAATTCGATATTTCATACATAGTCTATAAACAAATGTTTTACAAATAATGTACTGCACTTTTATTCGTATTCTTTCGTCTTCTTCCAACTTGTACACGATTAAATCATTCGCACTTTCGAGCTGCCCGACAATGGCGACTAAGGCCAATGAACCAACGTTCAATGTTCACGTTCATTTACAAGGTCGTTAGCCCCTTGCCCGACCTCTCTTTCTCAGGATTTAGGATTGGCTAATAAACTAGTAACAAACCAATTAGGAACCAGTCTCAGAACAAATGTGCTGAAGGAAATGGAAGTGGATCGGAAACACGCTGAGAAGAGTTTAAAGTGACATCACACGCCAGGCTGTCGAGTGGAATCCGAATGGAAAACGATGATTTGAGCGTCGGTTTTAGGATGACATGTACGAGATTGTGTGAGGAGGAGATATGGACATATGGGTCATCGCACAATCAGATAAAGAGGACTCCAATGAACAGGATGACATAGAGATGTTTTGTTGAAGCCGCATATTCCATACGGAACTCAAGGGGATAATAAAAGATAGATGAAGTAATTGGACAGTTGTATTACTACAGTTTGTGATCCTTCAGTCGTATAAATGTAACATGTTACTGAAATTCTATCTGTCCATAAACACCACTGAATTATCCTTGTCAAGTTAAGGGGGGAATACTGAAATTCTATGCCTCATAGTTTTCAACTTCCATCGATTTTCAATGTAGAGATTCCACTGTTCAATGTATCGTTACACATTACCTAGTGGATCATCACCAACTGTTCCTCGTCATTAATACATCGAGATATTCTTGTAGGTTGACAGTAAAGTGTGGAATCTGATTGCTTTTAAAGTGTGATAAGGTACTTTTCTTTTACTAAACCTTTAAACAGCTTATCAATAAAATTAATGTTAAGGATATTACTGAAGGGTAATATTTACATATTAAACTGTATTCTATAAGCTTAGATTGCGTACATACAATACAGTTTTAGAGTCATAAAATGATAGAGAATAGCTTTGAAGTCTCAATAGGAATACTATCATTCGCTAGAATACAGATGCATCTGGCTGATGAGTCTTAAGTGGGACGAAACACACGTCCTAGATTAGTCTACAAACCAATCAAAATAACTAAAACTAGTAGCGTTAGAATTAATTAACTTCCTGATCTTAGTGGAAGTGAATATAGGGCTGCTATCTGTTATCACCGACGATGATATTTTTAATTGTGGTGGACTGGATTATGTGTCATACTGTGAGCTGGGAGCGAGGAGACAAGAATAAGCTGGACCACTGATAAGAAGACTCTAGAAGATTTGAATTTCACGCGTAGATGATATATGTCTAATGTCACACAAAATTACAAGCGAAAACCAACAAACTGACTGAAGAGACAGGTAGCGAAGACAGGACTGCAGGTAAACACAGAGAAGACGCAGGTGATGAAGATAACCAACGAACCGCAATAATAACAACGACAACTAGCATCAATCACCATCAACGGGATAGATTTCACTGAGGTTGCCTCCTTCACTTATCTGGGAAGCATCTTTTCAACTACAGGCACTCGGAACAGATGAAGATGTCAAAACCACTTAGAATCGGAAAGGCAAGATACGCCTTCATCAACCTGAAAACAGTTTGGAAATCTTCCGCTGTCACTCAACATAAGGAACAAGTTTCGGATTTTCAACACCATTGTGAAGTCGGTTCTTCTGTGCGGGTTAGAAACTTGCACTGCGTGACACTAAAAGCATTTCCAACAGGCTGCAGACTTCCATCAACAACTGCCTTCGCTCCATACTGAAGATAGAATGGCCAGAAAGAATAAACAACAAGAAACTATGGGAACAAACCAACAAGTGAAAGTCAATCGCTCAACAAATATGTAGGAGAATGAGGAGATGGATCGGACATAGATTTAGGAGGCCGTCGAATGACATGGCGCGCAATTCACCATGCGAAAAGCAACAAATTGGCTGAAGGGGCAGTGCAGAGAAGACAGGACTTGAGGTGAATATAGAGAAGACAGACGGGGTGATGAAGATACCTACCAACCAACAACCAGCACCAATCAACATCTACCGAAGAAATTTGACAGAGGTTACTTCCTTCACTAATATAGGCAGCATCTTTTCAAATGCAGGCGGAACGGATGAAGACATCAAAACCATAATTGGAAAAGCAAGGACCACCTTCATCAATCTGAAATCAGTGTCGGAATCCTCTGCACTCAGTCAGCATAAAGAACAAGATTTCAATTTTCAACACCATTGTTGAGTCAGTTCTAAATAGGTCACAGACTTGACTCATGAGTCACAGAAAATCAAATCCGACAGCCAGCTGAAGTCTTTTATCAACAACGGTCTTCTCTCTATGTTGAAGATCAGATGGCTAACCGGAAAGAATCCGCAACAAGAAACCCTGACAACAAACCAACCAAGAACCTGTCATTCAACAAATATGCAGGAGAAAGTGTAGATGGATTGGGTAGACATTTAAGAGGCCGTCGAATGGCATCGCGCGCCACCAGGCAATCACTGGAGTGGAATCTGAATGGGAAGCGACGAGTGGGTCGTTGGTGCGAGGGTAACATGGAGGAGATTGTGTGGGGAGGAGGAGATTAGAGATTATGGTGGAGATGTGTTGTTGAACGGAACCCAAGGGAATAATAATAATACCTAGATCTTATCATTGTAATACAACAATATTTAAGGATCAATCTTTGATTAAAAGATGCAAAGACTATTTGTTGGACATTTTCACTGGTGATCCTGTGATCTTACCTATCCTTTAAAAGATAATTAATCATTGTTTGCTGAAATATTTTATTTCTTTTCACCACAATGTTTCACAAACAATTACCTATCATATGACAGGAGTGGTGATAAATAACACGCGCAAAATATTTCAATGAAGAGAGTATTGGTCTTATTTATTTATGTGTTGAGTGTAGACTCGATGAACAAGGATCCAGTAATCAACCTCTCTCTCCACCTACTTAGATTATTTTTGAGAATTTTAACCGTCTTCCACCACACTATTGTATGGTTGTGTGTTAAAGCATGCAGTGCAATCGCTGAGCTTTTTTCTAAATCACTTATCTTCGCGGGGTCAACGACTCTTACCGTAGCCATTGCACTGCATGCATTCAGACAATCACACAATAGCGTGGGTGGAAGAGGGTTAAAATTGTAAGAAGTAATATAGGTATGTGGAGATAAAGAGATTGATTACTGAATCCAGCCTGGTTCATCGAGTCTTCACCCAACACATGCAACAGAAATGACTCAACGCAAATACCAGAGATTTGCATGGAAGATATTATTACCACCAGTCAGTCAAATCAGAAGAAGATAATAAATAATCTTAAAATTCTATTTCAATTCACGTACATTACAACATTCTAATAAGTAACTTATTATGACTATAAAAACACTCGTCTTATTTCCCATGTGATTGTATTTGATCAATAACACTCATATTATTACTTCTGAATGTACATTATCCTATACTGAATTTTATTCAAATGTCTAATCAGTTCCACTCATATATATAAATGAAATAAAAAGCTGTGTGAGTGACTTGATATGACTATGAGCGGTAATAATTTGTGCTCGAAACGTGGTCATCAGTTAATACTACTGTGTAACACTGTGTGATTTATCAAAATAAAATCTTATCCATAATGGAGTTATACTCACCACATCCCAAGTTTTATACTTTTATCAATTTCAAAGGGAATCTGAAGACGAAAAAACGAATGAATACAGATTCCATGTCAAGCTATTATACTAGTTAGAAAGAAGGTTTAACATCACAGTAGAATAAAAGGTTTGAAAAAACTGCCTATATATACACAGATCAGGTTTTGTCTTGTGTATACGAAAAGCTTCTGCTGTGCACGGAATATGTACCGGCAAAACCCTTCAAATGACGTCTTCTTACCTTTACGTACTACTCTGAACAATTGCTCCACTAACTCAGAGTGATGTATTAGAACAAGATGCATACAAAAGCAGTTTGTTCAATCCTTTTTTTCTACTATGTCCTTAAACCTATTTTAACTTGTACAATAATTTGGTATATTCAAGTATTGGTTTGTAGGGATTTGATTGAATGGTTACAGGATTTCATCATGAGCTGACATTGGTTAGAGAACCTTTGGAAAACCTGGGAGTACTGGACAGATGTTTCGTCCCACTAGTCTAGGACTCCTCACCAACACGCACCTAACACAGGGGGTTCGAACCCATGACCTTCTGGTTACAAGGTGAGCTACCTCATAGACCATTAAGCCACTGGGACACGATTCACTCGCTAGTTCATGAATCTTAACTTCTGTCACTTCACTACATATCGCGACCGTTAGCCAATGTCTTCGGCGAGTATTTGTCCTCACACCCGACCTGTTGCACCCTACTGGTCACGAACCCAGGACCTTCGAACCCGAGTGTGTACGTACTGATGAAGAGTCCCAAGCTAGGAGGAAACACCTGTCTGCGGTACTCCCAGCTGGTTTTCCAATGGTTCTCTAACTGATGTCACCTCATGATGAAATCCTGTAACCAATTTGGTATATAGTCCATATTCATTCTGTATTTCCCCCTTTAAGTTCTTCCTCCAAAACTCCTAACTTTACAATATGCGTTATACATATAACAGATTTCTTACTCCTTTTTCCGCGGCGTTTACACTTTTGACGATAATCATTTCTGAATGCCGCATTTAGATTATGTAAGAATCATTGGCTTAGTTTTTTTTAAAAATTTATTCATTATTCTTCTTGACATACAGTTTCATATTTTTGTTACCAATTGATATTAACAAGTGGTCTTTATAGGCGCTTTCATGACCTTTTGTAACACTATATAAATTATCTGAAAGAGAAATTCTTTTCAAGTATGTGTTTGTAGGAATTTGATTATTTTCAAGTTAGCTCATAAAGTGACTTCATTTAGGGGACCGTTGAAAATACAGAAAGTTATCGACAGCAGTTTTTCGTCCTTGTTTGAGACTCTTCACCAACATGCACCCATCGTAGTACAGGGGATCGAACGCCTAACCTCCAGACCACAAGGCGAGCTCGTTAACTACTTAGTCACTAGGACTGAATTCATTGGACCATTAATTCTAACTTATACCAAATCGCGATATATATAGCACAAGAGTTTGTCCTCAAACGTAACTCTGGACACGACTTCTCACTATAACTGCAGGCAACTTCGTCCTGGGTGCGTCGGTGGCATAATGGTTGGGACGCTCACCGACCATGCACATGGTCTGGGTTTCGATCCCCGGCCGACGCACTGCTTTAACTCGCTAAGCCAGTAATAAAGCTGGTAAAGAGAGACGATTGGGCATGAGGCTGGCAACCCCATCCTGTAAAAATAAACGCTGCTACTTGAGACTGACTGTAGGAAGAAGTTTTTTTATTCCTTCACGTTCCCAGTAGAACATAGGACTACTTCAAGCTGCAGGCTTGAAGTTTCAGTAGCAGTGGTGTTTCATTTCCACTGGATGGGGTTGATAGCCTCATGCCCAACCTTGCCTCTTCACCAATCTTACTACTGGCTTAACGAGGTAAAGGAGTGCGTCAATGGCCAGGGATCGAACCCCGAACCACCTGTGGAGTGGTTGGCGAGCATTTTACCACTGTGCCATCGACGCACATTCATGCATGACTTTGACAAACAATCAGTTCACTAATAAGTATATAGAGAATCCAGACTTTTGATTTTCTATAGTTTGGTTTCTAAGGGTTAGTTATGCTTTTGCGAGTTGATCACGGATTGATATCAGTTAGAGAACCATTGAAAACCAACCAGGGAGTACTGCTAGACAGCTGTTTCAGCAGCCTAGTTTGGGAATCATCGGCAGTACGCACCCACTACAGAAGGTTGGAACCCAGGACCTTTCGGCTACAAGGCACGCTGGCGCGTATACTATTCAGCCACTTGGACCCGATTCAATGGCTCATGAATTCTAACTTCTACCAATTCGAGATTTAGCGTGACCCCAACCATGGTTGAAGGTGGAATATCCATCCTCACACTTAACTGGATGAACCTCACTGGTCACGACTTCTCACTAGAACTCCAGGAAACTCTACGTCCTGTAACATGTCACTAGGGAGCATCAGATTAATTTTCTATAGTTTGGTTTGAATCGTGTCCCAGTGGCTGAATGGTATACGAGCTTGCCTTGTAACCGGAAGGTCATGGGTTCGAACCCCCCGTGATGTGTGCGTACTGCCGATGATTCCCAAACTGGGATGAAACAGCTGTCTGGCAGTACCCACTGGTTGGCTTTCAATGGTTCTCTAACTGATATCAATCCATGATCAACTTGTGAAAAAATCCAGACTTTATAAAACAGTATAAAAATTTTAAAGACCAATAACAACAGCCCATTATCAAAAATGACGCCAAAACAGATATACATATATATATTCACATTTTTTGAACAAAAGTTATTTTCAAGGTTATATAAGAAAAATAGGTTGGCATATAATAAAACAAAACCACTTCACCCTATGGCATGAATAGTAGTAACTATGAAGTACTTTACATTACACATTCTGTTTTGTTTTGTTTTTTGCTTTCTCCACACCTCTTCAGTGCCTTATCGATTGTTTAGTGTTCATGTTTTGACAAAAAAAAAAAGAAATGCCCATTTTGTAAAATGTCTTTTTAGGCAGGAGGTGGAGGAGAACGAGAAGTAGCAGAAAGCTGTTAGTTCATTCATTTTCAAATGTGAAAATAAGCGGGGAAAAGAAAAAACAACAACAAGAACAATTTCATTTACCACAGCTGTTCAACAGAAATCATATCCAATTGTCAATGTGTTCAATGTTTTTTACTGGTTGTTCGTTTGTTTGTATGACATATGGGTATAAATCATTATGGTTTAAAAATGTGTGATTATTAATCAATATCTTTATTTTTTGTGAATGAGTTGCATAATATGATGAAATATTTTAAGGATGTGTATGTTTGTGTGTCTGCATGAAAATAAGGAAACCTTGATGTTTAAAGAAATTGGTTCCCCTTTTATGAAATTCGGTCAAGACTATGAAGAAGGCATAATTAATGTGAAATGTGTAATGCCAAATTGTGCAACACATTTGGGACGATTTGACCACACATACGCATACACCTCGGAGATATTTATATAGAAAAGGCAATGCAGCATTAAAGGATTACTTTTTAAGTGTTAGTTTTTAAGGGTGTGAGATTGTGGGATGTACTACTGATAAGCGTCATAAGTAGTGTGTAAAGAGATGTTTATCAGCAAAAAAGAATATTGAATAACAAAGGGATGGATATGACGTCAAAGACAGGGAACAAACCAGTGTTGAAGCGAATCACGTGAGATGTGAAAAGATAATATAGAAACACAATACGAAGGGGCGAAGTAGTACAACTATAGACACAGTTTCCATATATGTGTATCTCAAATTGCAAATAAGCATTCTGTTACCAAGTCTGTTGTCTTCTCCTGGTACAACATCAGTTAGAGAACTACTGGAAAACTAGGGATTCTCAGTGGTTGAATGGCGGACGAGCTCGTCTTGTAACAGGAAGGTCTTGGGTTCGAGCCCGGATGAGCGTGTACACTGAAGAGTGGCAAACTAGGATGAAACAACTGTCCAGTACTCCTTGGTTTTCCAATGGTTCTGTAACTGATGTCAGGCTGCGATAAGACCTGTACAGATCGGAATGTTTTCAGGTAACAACTGCAGAGAAGAGGTAGTTAGGAACCCTCAGAATACTCGGATAATAGTATTATATCCCAAGGTGTTTACCAGTTTACATGTATCCGTAATCATACGTATATAGGAAGGACCTATTGATCTTTGAGGATTACGACTACAGAACACATTCATGAATGGCTAAGAAAATACATGAAATCATCGGATATAACTAATCCTGGAAATATATGTCCAACATCGTCTATCGCAAAGCAAATCATAGAGACAAGTCACTTGATTGATTTTGATAGTTCCTTTAAACCTAGTTTTGAGTCATATACTTTAATTCGTTGAAGCCTTACTCATAAAAGGCTTAAACCTGTTTCTTTTATGTGTTCAAATATTATTTGTTATTACCAATTATAATCAGGGTTCATTTTGTTGAATAATATTTTCACCCCCTTTTTTCTCACCTTATTTCCCTACCTTCTATTTGTAATCTTGATCGGTAGACATTTTGATGTACATTGATAAAAAAATTATAATCCTTTAAACTCTGTTGATTCTACTGAAATACATATGACAAGTAGATGTGTAATCAGAATGTTCAAGTATTGGTTTTGTAGGGATTTAGTTTGATTGGATGGAGGAGTTCATCATGAGCTGATATCAGTTAGAGAACCACTGGAAAACCTGGGAGTATTGGACAGCTATTTCGTCCTAGTTTGAGAATCTTCATCAGTACGCATTCACCAGGGTTCGTGCGTACATCTGAAGAGTCCCAAATTAGAACGAAACAGCTGTCCAGAACTCTTAGGTTTTCCAGTGGTTCCTTAACTGATGTCAGCTCATGATGAATTCCTTTATCTGATCAGAATGTCTCAAATGGTTAAAATCATACAAAGAAGTAAGTGTTGAGCATCTGTGTTTCTATTAGGATGGCTAAACATTTACCAGCAGAAAGCAGACAAACAGACACTGAGTTTCAATCTTATAAGTAATTCTTAACTCTCACCTAAAATTATTAGTTCACTGGTCTACCAGCTGATCCCAAAAGCCGGAGAAAAATGGATCGCTTAAACATGGGGGACACCGACCGCACCTTGGAAAATCAAACCAACTGCCACAGAAATTTCATAATGCGGTCAACACTTCTATATGGTTCAGAGAATGAACACGTCATAAAAAATGTTTCATACTCTCACTAGGTACCTCCTCTCGATAGTGAAGATCAGATGGCCGGTCGGAAAGTATACCAGAGTGGCAAGGAACCCTGGCAGTTTAGCGCAGCGGCCAAGAATCTACCAGCTAACAAATATCCCGAAAGAAATGGAGAGGGATGGGAAGTAATCTGAGGAGAGATTCAGTTGATATCATATGTGAGCACCGCCACCGAGTGGAACGCGAATAAGAAGTGACATACAGTGAAATTGTTTGATATACCGATGACGTTTTGAGAACAATTTATTACCTATAAACAGATCGAGGCACTGAGATAACATTCAAACTTCGTTTATGTAAATCTATTGTTTTTTATCCTTTAACTTTTTTTGGTAATAATATTTTCCTTATCTCTGGTATTGTTGTTGAGTCATTCCTACTGCACGTGTTAGGTGTAGATTTGATGAACAAAGACTCCTTGATTAATCTCTTCCTCCTATGTTCGATAACTTAACTGCCTCCTATCTACTCAGTGACTGGTTTCAACATAGAACTTTGCGCAGAAGTACAGCGGTTCCAGTTCCCAGACCTCATGTAACACACAAACCAAAGAGAGAGAACAAAATAATTCAAAAGAACAATAATAAGCAGAAATCTACTGGAGAAAACGTAGTTAGCTGGAAAAACAAGAGGATTTTGGGGGGAGTGATATGGCAGAATACAAAGCGTGAAAGCATCTGCACCACCACTGAGAACAATTTTCAGCTATATCACCAATGATCTTTAGAACCTGGCTGTTAGAATCCTGAGGACCCTAACCAGGCAGTCTACACCTCCCAATGTGGCCCAAAATAACCAACAAACACTTCATGAACCGATAACACGTTTTGGTGTGACCATCACTAGTCATTTACCATTCTGATCCTATCTCAGCTAACGTTACTCGTCGAAGAAGCTCAGGAAGGTTAGGCATGTGTAACACTCTTCCTAGACATCTCAAGTGAGGAAACTCCTCAACGATATCGTCTGAATTTCTCTCCTAACCTAACATTTGACGCCTAGCCTCAATATTACTCATCCAACCGTGCCAACCTAACATGGGATATAGAACACAGACATTTATGGTCAAAGACAGCTAGCCTGTTTATCTCTTACACTTTCAACGAACAGGACAAAACGAACTGCTGAGCAGTAAGCACGTCCTCTGATCAATAGCCAGCCGGATATCACGTCTACGCCAGAGGTGATGTGAGTTAGCAAATCCCACACAAGTCTTTGTATCCGAGTTGAGATGTCGTCAACAATCAATCCATTTGGGTTGATTAAACTTCCCAAATAAGTGAACTGGTTAACACACTTTACTGGACTGACCTACTTAGCTGACCTCACAGTCACTGCGAGGTATTTTGCAAATTATGTTATTTTGTCTAATTGACTCAATAGGGTCCTTTATCCTATAGGGTTTGTTACAAAACCTAGTGGAAAGATGATGAAGTGTTTTTACAAAATCTGTATGAAAATGCAATTTTATTGATAATCAATAACGGAGTGATAGTAAAAAGAAGATTATGCTACTATTAATAGTCGCGGTAAACCTACTTAATAAAATGAAGCCAAATTATGGCAGGGCGAGTGAACGACGCAGAGGTCCAGTTTCAGATCCCGAGTAACCGATGATTCGTCTGAGAATAGGCGATGTATTCGAATTCCTTTCGTGCGATATTGAAGAACTCTGTGTAGCACTGTGAAGCATCCATGGGGACGGGGTGCTCGATGTCCGGAGATGACAAGATGTTAGAGGATAGAGCTGCTGCTATTCTTCTTTTTTCTCCTCTAGCTAACCAAGCTGGACAATGTCTTAGAATAAGTTTGTGGACTTGACGCTGCGTATGGCCGACATACTTTGCTTCACACGAGCAAGTGAACTGATAAATACACATTGAGGTGGTCAAAAGAGGTATCTTATCCTTAACGTTAGACTGGATTAACTGTCTGCTGGAGAATGTGATAAGTAAGGTGGCTGCTTGAAATGTCTTCTTCAAACATTTAGAAAGGAGATCCCTAAAAATCGCTGTTTAAATGTTGCCTTTGAATTCTAGGTTTATGAAGAGAGTTTACTTGGAGACAGTTCCAATTTTCTGAGATGAAGGTTTTTCTTTCATGTTTTTTTCTCTCGCTAAATCTGATTGGATGCTTGTTCCCCAGTAGAGTTTCACGTAGTGATCTTAATTCATTCTCTATCATATCTTCCAAACATTTAGTATTTTATCTCGTGCTGGGTGAATGAAGGTAGTGAAATGGCGATATGGATCGCGACAGTATTAGAATCAAAAACTACTGTATCACTAGTCTGACTGCTTACTAGCTGAGCTACAAGACTCAACCGTCAACCACGTTATTATTCCAGTGGAATCATCACCTACAGCGACTAACTAGGTGTTTCCCAGTCAATCCTTATTCACTCAGGGGATTAGAAAAACAGAGAAGCCGACATTTCGGTATTTTTGTTAACCTCATTCATAAATAATAATAATAAAGAAGTCGGATACATAAACCTAACAGATAGAAAAGCGTAACATGGACACACCTTTAACTAGTGAACAAAATTTAGTTTTCATTTTATTCAAAACTCCTAGTCCTTTCAAATTTACCGACCTGTGTGATAAGGGAAGAAAGCAAGTCAACTCCCAAAAAATTTGTGGATGTGAAACCGTTACTTTTACTTCACTGAAAAATGCAAATGAGTCATCTGAGAAAAAGTATCGTTTTACTAAAGATTTCAGACAGTCAAACTTCACTGTAGACAAAGAAATGTATTTTAACAGTATTTATTTATCTATTTTAACAGAATTCCGACCAGAACAAGCTGGATTCAGGAAAGGCAAATCATGTTCTGACCAAATTGCAACTCTACGCATCATCATCGAACAAAGCATGGAATGGCAATCAAATCTCTACCTCAAATTTATAGACTTTGAGAAGGCCTTCGACAGCGTTGACCGCGAAGTAATTTGGAAACTACTCGAGTACTATGGCGTACCCCAAATATTCATCAACCTTATTCAACAGCTGTACGACAACGGCACATTTCAAGTGATCCAAAACGGAAAAATCAGCGAGGCGTTTGCAGTAAACACAGGAGTCAGACAAGGGTGCTTATTATCACCAATGATATTCCTAATTGTGGTGGACTGGATAATGCGTCAGACAGTGGGAAACGAGAAGACAGGGATATCCTGGACCGACGCGAAGAGCCTAGAAGACCTGGATTTCGCTGATGACTTATGTTTGATGTCACACGAAATCGAAGACTTACAGGCGAAAACCGACAAACTGGTCGAAGAAGCAGGAAGCGAAGACAGGACTCCAGGTGAACATAGACAAGACGGAGGTTGTGAAAATAACCAACCAACAACAACAACAACAGCAGCAGAAACATCCAGCGCCAATCACCATCAACTGGAGGGATTTGAAAGAGGTTACTTCATTCACTTCACTTATCTAGGGAGCATTGTCTCAACTACAGGAGGAACGGACGAGGATGTCAAATCGAGAATCAAAGAAAGGCGAGAAACACATTCATCAACCTGAAACCAATCTGGAAATCTTCCGCTGTCACTCAGCATCAACAACAAAATACGGATTTTCAATACAAACGTCAAGACAGTCAGTTCTTCTATACGGATCAGGAACTTTGCGGGTCACAAAGAATATTTCCAACAGCCTGTTGCAGACCTTTATGAACAACTGTTTTCGCTCTATACTCGAGATCAGATGGCCGGAAAGAATCACCAACAAGAAACTATGGGAACAAACAAACAAAACAAGAACCAATCACTCAACAAATATGCAGGAGAAAGAAATGGAGGTGGATTGTCCATATTCTGAGAAAACCATCAAGTAAGTGAAATCACACTCCAGACCACCGCTCGAGTGGAACCGTAACGGAAAGCGGCGAGTTGGTCGTCATTGTGAGGGTGACATAGAGTAGGAGGTCATGTGTCGAGGAGATGAAAGCATGTGGGCACACGTGGAGCCAGGTGAAAAAGTTGTCAGAGAACCGAACGCAGTGAAGACATGTTGCTGAAGCCCTATATTCCTTTAAGAACTAAACGAAACAATAATAATATTATATTATACCCATGAAAAATGATTTGGCTACGGCCGAGGATGGATAGATTCTGGTCTTCCTCTCGAAATGTTCTCATGTGGACGCGCGTTCCTATTCTCTGCCGGGTAACTTTCATTTACTCTATTCGCATGTTGATGGGGGAGGGGGAGGAGGTTCAAAATAGTGAAAGGGTGAATGCGAATGTCAGGCGCTTATCATCGAACTGGAAGACATAGAGATCCGTCTAGAATATTTAGAAAATTCTGATTACAAACCTATGGTTCACATGAATTCAGGGATCTGAAGAAAGAATGACAACCATAAGGACGCTCTTCTGACACCTTGGGGATCAGATTTCAGGTTAAGAACCCCCAGAGTAATACCTTATGCTTCTACTTTGGTGTCCTGTAAATATCCCCTCTGTCAAACAAACAAGTATCCCAGTTAGTTTCCTTTCTGTTGTCATTGCACTTTTGTTAGAAAAAACACCTAAGAACCTTACTCCTCAAAAATGATAACATTAACCATTTTATTCATAGAAGTACGAAGCTTAAGCTTTTCGAAACTGATCAATAACTCAGCTTCAAAGAAAATAAAACACTTTCATGAATATGGAATTTAAATGGTGATCAGCTTTCATTCAGATTATCTTTTCACTTTATTAAAAAGAAATACTCTTAAATATCCTGAAAGAAAATTTTCTAAACAAGATAACCCATTTCTTTCCAACAGTTTATTTATTTATTATTCACTTCTATTATCATTTCCTTGAGCGTGCTTTTCGATTAGTGCGCTACATCTGCTTAGTTATCATTGCCTTGGTTTCCGAGTGGAACCAATAGCTTCAGCACATCACCAGTTTCCTCTATTCTCTGAAATTGTTTAAGTCGGTTTCACAAGAAACCATAAGCTTTCAATTCCTCCTCATACAATCCCCCACCCTACCATATCCCCCTTAGATCCGTGCCCAACTCGCCTTGGTTGGATCGTCTCCTGTTTGTCCTCTACTTACTATCTTCAGTACCGCAAAAGGCCGGTTTTGATGAAAATCTGCAGCAGCCTGTTGTAAATGCCTATCATGACACGAGCGGCAAGTGTCTAAACTACATTGAAGCGCTGACTTGATATTATTGCTGAAAATCGTGTTAATTATGTTGAGTGAAGTAGATTTTTACACTGATTTCAGAGTTGTAACTAAATACTAGAATATAAACCGTATCGATTTTGTAAAATTCATTTTTGATTTTGCCGTTGATCGATTGGACCAAAATATCGGCTCTTAGTACGGACGCTTCAACGACGTCAACGACATTTGGTGTTTAAAACTAAGGTCGTTGGGTTCGTGTCTCAGTGAGAACACTATCACTCACGGGGAAATCCAGGCAAATTCAGATGACGAGTCCCAAATAGAACGAAATGGGCATCCTGGATTCCAGTGTCACTGACCATCTACCAAATGACCGCATTCGTATGTTTAAGTTAAACTGAACTTCTCTTTGACTGATTTACCTACCATTGAAATACCCAGTCTCTGTCGACCCGTCGGTTCTTAGTACGTACTTTTCCACCATAATGTCCACGGGTTAACAAGATGTCATTTTTGTTTATACTGGTTAATAGTGGAATCCAGAAAATGAGTTTCATTCTATTTCGGACCCATCAACTGAACGCACCCTCATCTTCAGGCCTCAGACAACACTTTATGGTTGGAAATAATGGGTTCTGGGTTCCAGCTCCACTAGGAACATCATCATTCACTGGGGAATGCAGGTACTTCCAGATGACGAGTCCCATATAGGACGAAATACACATCCTAGTTTCTTTTGTTAGTCTTATCTAATTGAATTAATTCAGTTTAAAACAGAATAAAAATAGTAATGTCCAATACAAAAAGTTAAAAGTACTTTTGTATTGCTGTTTTTCATAACCAGCTGACTTTTAAATGGCGGAGAGGGGAGTGGCAGAGGGAAGCAGTTGAACACAATTCTCCACCTTTCCAATCTCCCTCACCATCCCTTATTTTGATTATCAACATGCTGGGAAAAACACACATATGATATAGGCAATTTTCTTTGACAAAAAGAGGAAGGAATTCCACAAAAGTACTTTATTTTCCAGTTCACTATTAATTACACTTGTAGCATTATTGATTTTATTTCAATTTACCCGGGTAATTTTCAGTTGATAATATTTGGATAGTCCAGAAATGGAATCTTTGATGCATTTTCTAATACCATAGTGAATTCGACTGAAGGATGGCATTTATTAAACTGCTGTAAGATAAAATTTAAATCTTCATACATTTATTGCCCTTTATGTTATGAATTTGAATAAAACAAGAACAACAGTAGTTTGTGCAGAATAAAATGGTACAATCATTGTTTATTTCGTTAGCTTCTCACCAGTTGCTTACAGCCCAAAGACATTTTTTTTAATAATAATAATGTACTTTATTCCAAAAACAGTACTTATAATACAGAATGGAATTCTCAGCATTTGTCACAATATTGCATCTGATTTACTCAAAATGTATATAAAATTAAAAATTAAAACAAAAATTAATCGGAGGAATTTGTCCACATTAACGACATAATTATTAGATATAATAATAATAAATACTAATAACAGTGAGTTTGTTTCAAACGGTATTGTCGATTCAGTTTGGAAACTTTAGCATGTTATGGATAATTGGGTCTAATGTTCTGTTGATATGGTATAGTGAGGGGAAATACAAAATTAACAGTCATAATACAGCTTAAATTATGTCCACACTTATGAAAAAAAATAAACAAAACGAAAAAATTGAGAGGATTATAAATATAAGAAATACAATAACAATAAAGAATGATGCTTTAAGGGTAAAGGAAATGGTTTATTTAGTGGTGCTAAGAAGGTTAGTTAGTTCATTTCTGACACTATTTTCATCACATAAAGTACGTGCTAAATATGGTATAGTGGAATTTTTATACTTAGACGTACGTGCATAAAGTCTTCTGAAAAGACTTCTTGTTTTACCTGAGGAGACACAAGGTTGGAGCTGCGGGTAGAGTGGATGCTCAGAGTCTGACAAAATTCCTTTAGCGAATTTGTTGCATGACATCAAATGCCTATCAGTGACAATGCCAACGATATGGCCCAATGGGATACCACTCGTCCTACTGACAGTCTTCAGAGTTCTACGAAGTATGACATAGTCCTTTTTAAGCAATCCAGGAAAGAATAAGGGTGAACAGTAAAGAAGAATAGGTAAAATACACGAGTTGATAAACTGTAAGAGGAGTGGTTGAGTTATGCCTGAGTGCCTTAACTTCTTAATGTAAAAAGTCAAACGAAATATTCTTTTAGAAATCGCTAAGACATGAGAAGACCAGGATAGGTCAGAAGAGAGAACTAATCCAAGATACTTAACTTCAGACTTGCTTTCTATATCAGTATCATCGATTTTGCAAGGGTCATAGGAACCAACGACTTCATTTAACTTTCGTTTACATCGGAAACTGAAATTAACAGTCTGACATTTGGAAGGATTAAGTTTAAGGCCGTTAGACGAAGACCATTTGCTAATTCCTGATAGAAAGTTGTTTATCTTAGTGCAGTCAAGCTGAGAGTTAACAGACATTGAAATAGTTAGATCATCGGCATACTTAACAAAGTTCATTTCATCAGAGTTAGGCAAGTCATGCAAGAAGAAAGAAAACAGAAAAGGAGAAAGGACAGCGCCTTGAGGGACACCAGCCTCAGTAAGCAATGAAGTGGACGACTTTCCCTGACATACAGTGTATTGCTTTCTTCCTGGGAAATAAGAATGCAGCCATTTGACAACCCAACAGTCAGTTTGAGTTTCAGCAAGCTTGTTTAGCAAAATGTCCCTAGGTACTGAGTCGAAAGCAGATGTATAATCTAGAAAGGTTCATCTACACAAACAGTTGGAGCATACTTGAACAGAGTTAACTTTTGAACAAAAATTCAATGAATCAATGCATGCATACAATGCTAATAATAATAATAGTTAAAATAAACACTTTATCCCAAACAATAATGATCATACATAATAGAATTTTTTGGCGTTTGTAATATCTGAAATATCCAGTTTCCAGGCCAAGGAAAGACTAAAAACTGCTTCTTTCTGAACACATAAATCGGGTTTCAGGCATTTGACAGAGATTGCTTCTACAAACGTGAAGAGGATTGAGCTTTTTTGTCTATTGATTGCAGTCGTATATATAAAGGCTTCTTATTTATAGATGGAGAATGGTCCTTTACTGCTTTCTTGATGATGAATTTCTTAATAAACTTTTCTGGATAGCTATTTTCGATTTGGGTGTCATATACAATCGTTAGTTCATCTTCAATTACCTCTTGTGAGCATATCCAGCAATTCAGCTGTGCTTATGGAACAAGTTATATTGGCCGTTGATCTAGGAACTTGATTTTTCGTGCTCACTAGGGAACATCTCCGAGTATGGCTAAGTAAAGGTGTATTCGGAAGTATCAACAGTGCGACATTAGACCACCTGGTCCAGAATGGCTACAAAGCTAGCCAGCATTAAAGAATCCTTCTCTATCATCTACCGGGTACCAAATAAATTGCCAAAAACATCCAAGTACCGTATACTCCAAACAGAAGAGTCTACGGTGATTCACCTGAAACAACCAGTGCTCTGAGTGCAAAAGAAGCTAGTCCAGCCACTTCTACTACCCTGGTCGGCCTTCAGTAGAGACTTTAAATTCATGAATTCATATTATTATCTTTCCTTATTTACCTGCCTGATATTCAGTGTATTGTTATGTTGATGCTTTCGAACTGTAATCCATTGATATTATTATTATTATTGATTCGATGTTATTTAAACAACGACATTATTGTTGTAAATAACACTAACGCATTCACTATTATGTATGTATATATAACTGTAGAACCTGATGATGAAAGGTTTATCGAAAAGAATATTCTTCCTTCAGTAAACATTCTTTTGAAAAATTTTAATGGGCATTTTTAACCAGGAAAAATGCAAGGCCAATTAAAATCAACAAATTCGATGAGGGATTCAAGAATAGCAAGAATAATTAACACTACTTCTGATTATATAATCAGTTAGCGACTACCACCAAGGTAAGTTAAGGGAAGTAATAAATTGTTTCTCAACACACAGGTCAGGTGACTTTACGAATAGCTGTCGCCTCGGTGTATTTCAGCATGTGTCAGGTTTAGGCTTTTGTGTATGACAGAGGTGCTGCCAATTCGTCAATACAGCCCCGAACTTTGTATACAGAAAAAGTTTACCCAGTCTCTTATTCTACCTTGGTCTTAACCTCTTCACTAGTTGTTCCTTGTAAAAAATCTTAATTTTTTTATCTTTTCAATTCTACTTTTAGTTTGCTTTTACTTTAATAATTAATTCACTATTATCACTCTCATATGTTCTTTTTGTACATTTTCACACTCTCTTCACACTTCTTAAATTGACACTCAACTACCTTTATTCTCACTCAATAGCAATTTTAACTTTATCAAATTTCTAACTTTACTTCTAAAGCCACTTCTTGGTAATTATATCACTTATGTCACCCGCCTCTATCACTCAATAATAAACCACTATAAATTTTTGTAAATATAAATACGACTGTACAGCCAGCCTCTGAAGATGATTTCGTCGATAAAGAAGAATTTTCTTCACTGAATTTGTCTTTTATTTTCTTCATGACTCAATGGGTATTTTCGGTGATTTAAAGCCATCCAACTGAGAGGATTTCAACAGTGTGAAAAAGATCTTTCTTGTCTCTTCTCTTCTTTTCCTCACCATTATTCAAATACATAATAATAGATGCGAACTTTACAACAAATCTATATTAACTGCCTTTTACATGAATGGAAAAGGAATGTGAATTGTTTGTAATTGTATATATATTTCACTTTGTGACACAAATACACCCAATATAAGTTGTGTTATACATAGATATACTGAGAGATAAACGACTTCATTGGAGACATAGAATGAAACAGATAAGCCAAATATTCATAATATGTCTTAGTAATCACAAGTTAAGTGTTTTACAGCTTTTAGCTTATTAAGTGTTGTACCTTACCTTACCTTACCTTATCTTCGTGTACTACCTAGCTACCTACCTACCTACCATCATCTGTTCTCCCCATGTCAATAAGGTCATTACATGGGTGTTACTAAAAAACAAAAACAAAAGAAAAACTGAATAAATCTAATAGAGAAATACACGATAAATCAACAGCAGTAAGTACTGGAGAGCTGTTTCGTCCCGAGTTTGGAACCCTTCATCAGTTAGCATCCATCGGGGCTCGCGCTATGTCATGAATCGGCAGAAGTAAGAATTCCTGGACTGGCCATTGGATAGGGTCCCAGTGGCTTAATGGTCTATGAGCTCGCTAGCTTTGTAACCACAAGGTCCTGCGTTTGAACCCCGATGGGTGTGTGCCACTGAAGAGTCTCATGCAAGGGAGGAGAAAGCAGTTGTCTGGCAGTAATCCCTGCAGGTTTTCCAATGGTTTTCTAACTGATGTCAGCTCATGATGAAATCCTTCAACCAATGAAATGAAATCCCTACGAAAACCAATTCTTGAAATATGAGGCTTCGAAATTTGAGCTTTAAATTTCTGTAACGTCAATGTTATTTTATTTTTTACAGTATGGGGTCACACTAACTTCGCACTTCCCTCTTCACTAGGCTTCCTAACGGTCAATCAAGGTTTAGGAGTGAGTTAGTTAGTCAGGAATCGTACTTGGACCAGGTACGTGGTTGGAGAACATTTTATCTTTGAATAACATATGCTTTAATAGATGTATTTGGAAATAGATGTGGATGAGTGGAGTGACGGGAGGGGACATTCAAAACCTAGATGTTATTGATTAATTCACTTTTAAACTCAAGACACTACACAATGGTACTACGTTGATGGTATCAAGGAGAAATGTATCCGGTTATCGATCAAAGGGTATGTGTACTTATCAGCTATTCCGTGGATCCTCCTATACGCATGGTTGTGGGACATAGCCATTGAACTTGGAGGACATGGAAAGTTATCTGTGTTCTATCTCCTATGTTAGTAATATTGACGTTAGGTGTCGGATCGATAAGGCTGTGAAGATACATCAGTTGGGATGGTGAGGACAAGTTTTATGAAAGCACACCCATAGCCTTCCTTGACGGGTAACGTTAGCTGACATAGGATTAAGTTGCGAAAGCGTTAATGATGGTCAAATCAAAAGATGGCATCACTCCATGAAATCTTATACATTTGATTTCAGCTAACCACATAGGGTGGTGTAGACTTCCTGACCGGTCGGGGTCCTCGGGATTCTAAGTGCTAAGTGTCTGGAGACAATTGGTTATATGGTTGATTGACAACAATACGTACAATGAATTGAAACTCCGAGGGCCCCGTTTGCCGCACAAGTATGGCCTTCGAAAGACACACAAAAAAGCAGTCCCTCCGGTACCTATACTTCCGATGATCAACTCGCCCCAACATAAGGTTGCCCATTGGCTTGCAAAGAAGTTGGAACCCATTCGTCAACGGCTAGCCATGAACACCATGAAAGACTCATTAAATTTCTCCGAAAGTGTGAATCACATGAACGTTTCAAATAAATTCATGGCGTCATTTGATGCAACTTCCTTGATGTTCACAATGATCCCAATCAATGAAACCATTGAGATCATTTGTCAACAGTCTGATCTTCTCCCATTACCAGAGTCGGAATCCAAACGCCCACTGCTGATGTGTATCATGGATGTACAATTCCTGTTCGACAACACTCTTTACCGACAAATAGATGGTGTAGCTATGGGCAGTCCACTTAGCCCTGTTTTAGCAGATATATTCATGTCAAACCTTGAAAAAACAAAGTTGAAGCATACAACTGACGAAACAAGTTCCTAATGTCGAAGTGTATATTTATTAATGTGTATGTGTCTGAATTTGTTTTAGGATTATAATAACTAAGTAGATTATATATTTGACAGGATAAACACATACTGTAACGATCAAAACCTGACTCTATGTGATCGGAACACAGGAACCTGATCTCTGTATCCTACTGTGTAGCTGATCAAAATTTCCCTGGGACACGTCAGGTTACAAAACTCTCCAATGACGGAGAAAGGATGGTTATTCGTCGATATATCTATGTGGTTCTATTCAGCAACAATAATCACATCAATAATTCAAAATTACTTCAACAATGTCGTTGGACAGTTTTACACACAGGGCAAATTTCTAAGTACAAAACATGTGCTGTTGAACAAAATTAGTCAGCTAAAGCCCAGCTGTAAGAAGTACCTGAGAATCAAGTCAAATATTCCCAACAACATGAGATCAAAAATTCTCTCAGCAAGAATCACACATCAATAATTCCCGAAGACAGTCGGATGTCAGAAACGCCATGATTCACTCAAACAAAATCACAACGTACAGTACATTATTTTTTTTATTATTTTGATTATAGCTTGATGCCACATCGTATTTTCAGTACAAGTATGAATTTTCAGCATGGATATCGGTAGCCCAAATTTCGCAGGCCGACCATAGATATCGGGTGTGCGTCGGCAGGGGATCGAACCCCGGACCATGTGCATGGTCGGCGAGAGTCCTAACCACTGTGCCACCGACGCACAACCAAAAAGAGAAGCATTGAAATTAGAGATTGAACAGGAAAAAAGACAAATAATGAGGATGAATTCAACAGATTATACGCAAACATTAGGGAAATGATATATAGCCTAGGAGAGAAACGGATAATGGTTACAAAGTTATTTTCAAGTATTGGTTTTTGTAGAGATTTAGTTTGATTGGTTGGAGGACTTCATGATGAGCTGACATCAGTTAGAGAGCCATTGGAAAAACTTCAGGGAGTACTCAACAGCTGTTTTCTTCTCCCTACTTTAGGACTCTTCAACAGTACGCATCCACCGGGGTTTGAAGTCCTCCGACCAGTCAAAACAAAGTCCCTACAAAACCAATACTTGAAAAGATCGATCTGATGCTCACTAGCAACTGGCCCTATTCAGGCAGTTAACGTGGTGTTCTAGTGGGAAGCCGTGACCAGTAGGGTACAGCAGGTTGAAGGTGAGGCAATAACTCATCAAAGAAGGCATTGGAAGTGGTCGCGCTATGTCATAAATTGGCAGAAGTTAGAATTTATAAGTCACTAGATCGGGTCTCAGTGGCTTAATGATCTACGAGCTAGCTTGGTGGGTTTGTAATCAGGAGGTCCTAGGTTCGAATCCTGGCAGTGGATTCGTAGCTCGTAGACCATTAAACCACTGAGACCCGATCCAATGGCTTATGAATTATAACTTCTGCCAATTCACGACATAAAGCGACTGCTAGTCAGTGTCTTTTTTGTGATTGGTTTTTAATTTACATCAGTATTGATCGATCCTATTGACTTGAAGTTTGACTTTTTGTCATGTAACTGGTTCTTTATTTGATCTGTAGTAGTGTGTCATTAATGATTGTTGATTCTCCTGAATAGCAATTCCCCAGTAGCTTTTGACTTTTCGAATGCTGAAAATTTCTACATTTTCTCTAGTCAAATTGCTGTCCATAGTTATCCATATGCGTCGATATAAAAGAAATCATGTTGTGTCTTTTGACATTTACTTTATGTTCTTGTATGTGGATTCTGAGGGGACGCCCACTTTGGCCAATATAGTTTTTATCACACACACACAGTTCATGTAATTTATTTTTGCAGATGGCGTTGATATTGTCTTCTTTTGATGTTAAATAGGTCTTTTAGTCTGCATATTATTGAATGAAGTGATTGTGTTAATTTGTATAAGATATTTATTCCGAATGGTTTTAGTATCCTAGTCGGCTAGGGTGAAGAATAGAAGCCATAGTCAAGCGACCTTGAATCAACCAATCAAATCACTCAACATCACAAATAAATGCTGTTCTTAATCTCTGTTGCAAGTTTCTCCCTGATTCAGTGTTAGGGTTATGTTAAGGATGAAACTTGCAACAAAGATTATGGATAGCGTCAATCTGACATGCTGAGCGATGTGATTACCATCATTCGGCTATATTCATCATAAAGTCAAGGATTCTTCAAATTTAGAGAATCCTAGGACAGGCACTATTGAAGACTTTTGCGCATATCTAAAAAAACGGATCAGTATGGTGTATGTGTGTATAACCACTCCCATGAAGAACTGGGACCTGTTCCGAAGCATATTACAGGCATATACCCCCCATATAATTCATTTTCTAATCTTATATATATCCTATAAATATACTTTTTTCCATGCTATAACAACAATCATACATCTCATCCAAAAGTTGTACGACAATGCTGCATGCCAAGTAATCCACAAGGGGAAACTCACGAAATCCTTCAAAGAAGTGAAGACGGAAGTAAGACAAGCTGGCCAGCTGCACACTACCATCTCCAATGATGTTCCTGATTGCGGTAGACTGGATAATGCGACAGACAGCGGGCAACGAGAAGACAGGCATAAAATGAACCCACACAAAAATCTCCGACGATCTGGACTTCACCGATTACATATATTTGTCTGATTTCCCACAAACTGGAAGATATGCAAGTGAAAAGCAACAAGTTGGCAGTAGAAGAAGCATCCAGAGAAGATAGGACTTCAGGTGAACATAGAGAAAACAGATGTAGGTGATGAAGATTCCTGACCTACCTGCCTACCTGGGAAGCATCGTTTCAACTACAGGCGGGCAGTATTGTTGAAGATACCAGAGCAAGGATCGGGATAGCAAGGCAACCTTTCATTTCTCTTTAGTCTGTGTGAAGTTCAACAGCACTCAGCATGAAAAATAAGATGAGGATTTCCAACTCCAATGTGAAGTCGGTGCTACTCTATACGGACCAGAGATTTGCACTGCGCGTCATGGGGAGCATTTCCAACAAAATACACACCTTCATCAACAGCTGTCTTCGCTCAGTACTTTGTTTAAGATCATATGGCCGTCCAGAAAAGATCAGCAACAGGGAGGGATCTCTGGCAATGAACGAACCAACCCAGCAGGAACCAATTGTGCAACAAATATGCAGGAAGAAATGGAGGTAGATTAGCCATACCCTGAGAAAACCATCAAATGAATGACATCACACTCCAGGCCATCACTCGAGTGGAACCCGAAAGGGAAGCGGCGAGTTGGTTGTCAGTGCGAGGGTGACATAGGAGAGAAAGTCATGCGAAGAGAAGGTGAAGGCATGTGTGCAGACGTGGAGCCAGGCGAAAACGCTAGTAGAGAAGGGCACGCAATGGAGACGTGTGGCTGAAGCCCTATGTTCCTCTAGGAATTTAAAGAAACAATATAAATAATAATAATCATACTATAAATGTCACTTTTCACCTAGAAGAATATGATTGGTTGGTTCAAGGTCATTTGGTTGTAGTACCTATTCTTTACTGTTGCCTTCTAGCCATTATTTCACAAACACTCTATGTTTAGGGTAAATTTTCTTTTGATTCTATAAGGATGATTTCTTTCTGATAGTCTAATTTGGAATTTCCATAATGAAGCATGAGCTGAAGCGATGTTGTACTATTAGAAGAACAATAAAAGCTTCACAATTCAACCATTACCTCGCTCATATAATAACAATCATATGCAAATATGATAGAGATTTGTAGCTCAGGTGGATGATTTTGATGTGTTTGTGTTCTCTGAGCTGGATAGTTAATTTGTGAAACTTTCATCACCCTACTAGGTTACGCATACTTCAATTTGAGGAAGTGAGCTTTTAGATTTTTCCACGAGTTTATGAATCATTGTGTGAGTGACAATGCAGGTAACCTAGATGGTGTGAAAACACACAAAAACAACCAATCGCGTCCAAGGTCACCAGGAGAGATGATAAATAAACTCGTGGAGAATCTAAAAGCTCACTCCAAATTGAAGTATGCGTCACCTAGTAGGGTGATGAAAGCTTCACAAATTAACTATCCAGCTCAGAGAACACAACCACATCGAAATCATATGCAAAACAGGATAAGGATACATTCAAAATGAGATTTTTAAAATAAATTGTCCTTCTTTTAAGAATATCAAAATATTTACCTTAAATAAATAATTATAAAAACTTAATTTCTTTCTTTTTTTAAATATTTTAAATCATCTGATAGAAAGATAATATAATGTGACTTTAAAATGTACTTGTCAACTAAAAATATAAGATGAAAGCGGAAAGAATTTCTTAATTAATAAACAATGAAGAAAACAAAAAGTTCAAATTCAAAATTTCCGCTACTTTTCTTTTGTTTGTTGGGAAATATATATATTACTGAAAACAAATAAATACATATCATAAGTTTCTATGATCATGATTGTTTGTGATGATGATGATGATGATAGGTAACATGAATTCCGGATCATGTAGGTAAAGTAAACAGAAAAATTATACAAAATAATTTATCACTTCTGTTTTTCCCCACCCTTGGTCAGTTGATCTGTCGTATGTTTGTGTGTGTGAGTGCGTGTGTAAATATGTGGTGCATTCCTGAATGAAGACTATAGTGAGTTATAACCTCGCTGATTGCATTACGGGGTGATGAGGATTTTAATTTTTGAGATATAGAGCGTCAGTTCCTTCGAGGTTTCTGATAAGTGCCAGCGAGGACGAAACCTTGGTCAAGTATGGCATCCTGTTGATCGAATTGAACCAAATAACATGTGATTCTGTAGAATTTGTTCTAAGAATTACAAGGTACCATGATTTATTGGATTTGAGTGGGTGGGATAGAGTATCCTAGGAAGACTGTTTGTGTTATAAAGTAATGAATACTTCTGATTCATTTTTCATTATTACTATTACTGTTGTTTCCTTGGGTTCCGAGTGGAACATTGGGTTTCGAAAGCTCGTCTCCACTTTGTCCTCTTTAGCTGACTTCACGATTGCTCAAGATATCTGATCTCCTCTGTGTCACTGGCTAATCGACGCCCAGCGTGTCGTATTCCGCTTGGGTTCCACTAGAGTTTTGTCATCCAGTGACTTTCTCAGTGGCGTGTGTCAGACCCATCTCCATTTTCTTAGGAATATTTCTTCTTTTTATTCCTTTACGTTTCCAGTGGAACATAGGACTACTTCAGGCGGTGGTATTCATTTTTACGGGATGGGGTTGCTAACCTCATGCCCAAACTTGCCTCTTTACCAGTCTTATTATTGGCTTAACGAGGTAAATGAGTGCGTCAGTGGCCGGGAGTCAAACCCCGAACCACAGGAGGCGTAGTTGGCGAGTATTCTACCGCTATGCCACCGACGCACAGGAATATTTATTGAGAAATAAATTCACGATTGGTTAGTTCCCAGAGTTTTAAGTCGTTTAGCCCTTCACGGCATCTGATCTTCAGCCTTGAGAAAGTGAAGGCAGTTGTATATGAAAGTCCGAAGATTTCCAAACTGGTTTCAGCTTGATAAAGGCGTATCTTGCTTTTCCGATTCTGACTTTGACATCTTCATCCGTTCCGCCTGCAATTAAAACAGTACTTCCTAGATAAGTGAAGGAAGTGACCTCTTTCAAATTTATTCTGTTGATAGTTATTATTGCTTGTTTTTGTTCCTGTTGGTTGGTTGGTTATATTCATCCCTTTCAACTTCTCTGTGTTTACCTGGAGTATTATTTTCGCTTGCTGTCTCTTCTGCCAACCTGCTGGTGTACGCCTGTAGTTCTTTGAGTTTGTGTGACATTAGATATATATCATCCACGAAGTCCACATCTTCTAGAGTCTTCTTGTCGGTTCAATGTATTGTTGTCTTCCCACTCCCACCCACAGTCTGACGCATAATACAGTCCACTACAGTCAAGAATATCATCCGTGGTGATAATTGGCAGTGGTCTTGTCTTCCTCCTGTCTTCCCCTGAAACACCTCACTGAGTTTTCCTTCGTGGATCACCTGTCATCCGGAATTGTCATATAGCTGTTGAATGGGATTGGTAAAAATCTTGGACACTGCACTCCATAATTTCAAGGCAGTTTCTAAATCACTTCATGGTAAACCTTGTCGAGGGCCTTTTCGAAGTCGATGAAATTGAGGCAGAGATTAAAGTGTCATCTTGCGCATTGTTCGATGATGATTCGTAGAGTTGCTATTTGATCCGCACCTCTTCTAGTTTACTAGTTTGCTATTTTTTTAGCCGATTTAAATCCCAGGAACAGAGGGAAGGTTGTGTGTGAGGCTAGCTACCCTACTTTGGAAAATCAGTCGAATTACCGCACCATTTAAGTGCAAATAAAGTACAAAAACAGACTGATTCTTTAGGAACCAGGAAATAGAAATATTGTGTATTTTGTACCCCCTTTGTGTTGCTGCTCATATTCTTAAATGACGTTAATATTAGAAAATTTGCATTTTGCAACTGTCACATGCTCATTTTTGTTTCATTCCTTTGTATTTTGAATAGAACAACTGACTATGGCTTTTTGGTTTTTCAGTAGTGGTGATGTTGTTTTTATTACCGGGAGAGGTTACCAACCTCTCGCTTAACCTTCTCTATTTCACAGGCCTGCTACGTTCTAGAAATGAAGATGAGGTTTAGAAATAGATCAGTCGGCAAAAGAATCTGAGACCAGATGCGTTGTTGGTGAGCATTCTTGCGTTTAACCATCAGTGCATATATAACCAGGGAGTATTGGATATCTGTTTCGCCCAATTCGTAACTTCTTAACAGTATGTACCTATGACCCTTGTTGATTAATCCCTGGACCTTCAGGTTACGAGGCATCCACGTCGGTCCTCCGGGTTACTTGGACATACATAAGGCTTCAAATCTTGAAGTTCCAGTAACGGTGATTTCCTTTATATAGAGTGAAGGCTCACGCCAAACTACGTCCCCTTTTTTGACCTATTATTTGCTAGAAAATTAGGCAGGATTTTTAGCACTACGTCAGTCAGGAATCGAGTCCCAGATCTCCCACGTCACTGGCGAGTATGCTACCATTAGCTAGGAGATAGGCACCACTATTATTACGCAATCGAATACTCGGAGACAGAGTTCAAGGAAAATAATTAGAGGTGTTAGAAAAATACTTTTGTACATGTAGAAATGCTGCAATTTATATTTTCTTACTTCCCAGCGCTCACTTCACATTGAAGTTAGAAGATATTGTCCATAATGATAGTGAAAGCGCTGCAATTAAACTATGTAACTGGGAGGACATTAAAACACCAAAAACGATGCATACTGCCGTTGAGTCTCAAACTAGGACAAAACAGCTGCCCAGTACTCTCTGATTTTCAATGATTCTCTAACCGATATCAATTCGTGGTCACACTTGAAACAAATTGTTTTTACAAATTTTTCTGGGGTGAATATTTTGCGCATATTAATTAGGCAAAACAATTTTCTTTTAAAAAGCCAATAGTAGATAAAATTAAATAATGATTAATTTAGGAATTAGCAAAATTTGTATTATTTGGCAATGTCTTTACTTTGCAAAAGTTAAACTATATACCTCCAAGCGAATAAATGCGCCAATGACCTTGATGTGGCCAATCAGAGTTTGCGTAGGTGGTAAGTGCTTGCGTAGAAGAAGAAAAATCGATATAATTATTAATGGACAAATGCTGTCGGGATTGAGGGAAAAGATTCATCTGAAATTTTATATAAGCTCTAGATCTCAGGGCTAACACTAAAGGATAGTCGTTTAGGCGAAAATAGATATCATCGCGAGAAACTGGGAGTTATTCTTACAAAATAATGTTGAACTGTATCCGCTTTGATACTTTTACGCTTTCTTAAACATTGCTTTTTGGAATTAACATGCTTTTATTTAAGCCTTTTTCAACATAATTAGTTGGTTCGAGGTCAGTACTACACCTGTTTATGTGCGATGTCGTAGTTTAACACTTTTTGTAATAGTTACATGAAAAGGAATTATGCAAAAGTGAAAAGAACAAATTTTCACCAATATGTATGTTTCCAGTTCAGGTGAAAATATGAAAAACTGTCAGCGAGTTATTCATCTAGTTCACTTAGTCAACATCTTAACTTTCCATCTTTTGTCATTGTTAGTAGTCTGTATATTCAAATAGTTTCTTCGTTGAAAACTGAAACACATCTGTTCCCCGCTGACTGACACAACTCCTCACTGACCGTTCGGGTTCCTTTTCGAGGTCTTGCCTAGCGCATGATGTCACTCAATGGTCTCCACAATGTTCATGCAGTCTATCTTAATTTCTTTCTGTCTGTTTATTCGGCAAGAGGTCCTTGGCGCTGGTTCTTTGACAAAAAAGTTTTTTCCTTCACGTTCCCCAGTGGAACATAGGGTTCAAGCCAGTGGCTTGAAGTTTCTGTAGCAGTGTTTATTTTACAGGATGGGGTTGCTAGCCTCATGCCCAACCTTTCCTCTTCACCGGCATTAATTCTGGCATAGCGAGGTAAAGGAGTGCGTTGGCCGGGGATCGAACCCCGGACCATGTGCACAATCGGCGAGCGTCCTAATTGACAAAAATTTACCTACTTCTTATCCTTTCTGGTTGGTCATTTTATTTTCAGTATTGACTGAAGGCAGATGTTGATAAGAGGCTTCAGTAACCTAATTATAATAAAGGTTTTTTGTACTTCCCAATGAATGAAAAACAAAACGATACTCTTGTTTCTACTGACGCCTCGCTATTTAATGCTGCTGCTAATAGCTTTATCAAAGTATTGCGAAACCAGAATTTACAAAATCCACTCAGCTTATATATAACAACTTAATCATCCTTCCTCAGTATGGCGTCATTTTTGCGTTGCCAAGTTTGCCAATTGGTGAAGTTAACAAAACCAGGTGTAGACTGTTGGATTTGATAAGTGTGTAAAATTATAAAAGCAGCGTGTGTTTACGTAATGAAATTGCCTATCACATTCGTGTTGATTTTGTCATTTCATGCAAGAGACCAGGAGTGTTGTAACCAGGCCAAATTCTGTTTTAGTCCGTCATTTCTATTCAGACAATTTGGATTCCATTTGGATATGAAGTGCTGGCTTTTGATATTAGACGTTCCTTGTGATTTCTGAAATGTCTTTTCTGGATGATGATTTCAATATTGTCAAAATCAATTTGTGGTCTGATTCTATGGCATAGCGTGTAGACAAGCTATGGGTGATGATTTTTCAAGCTTTTCTAGTTCACTAACTGGATTTCTCGGTGGTCGAACAGGTGCTCTACAGTGTTCATTTCTTCTGATTTTGATTTCTCGAGATGTTTGTTCGATGTATATCTCATCACATTCCAAGCATTTTATTTTGTAAACACAATTAGATAGAGAATCTTTAGGGATTTGGTCTTTTATATGGACAAGGTTGCTTTGAAGTGTGTCTCATGTTTTGAAGAAAACTCTGATGTTGAGCTTATTGAGTACTCTTCTGATATCGTCTGACGTTTATGATCTATATAGAATGACGACTTTTGGGGCCCTTGAAAGGTCAGTAAAAACGAGAGTATCGTTTTGTTGTTTTTCATTCATTGGGAAATACAAGAAAAACCTTTATTACAATGAATATCATATACCCAATGCCCAAATTTTTTTTCAAACTGTTAAAAGTGAACTTGGTTTGGACATATATAGCTGCACTAGCCTGTTGGAAATGCTCTCAGCGACTGACACCCTAAGTGTCTGAACCATACAGACACACAATGACTTGACATTAGTGTTACACAGAATTCAAATCTTGTTCCTCATGTTGATTTCAGAATAGTAAACATCTTTCTCGCCTTTCTGATTCCGGCTTTGACATCTTCATTCCTGAAGCTTGTAGTCGAAACAGTGCTGTCCAAATAAGTCTGTGTCATGTCTTTTGATGGCTAGCTTATGTTCATGGATACGAAAACGAAAACGGGGACGTCCACTTTGGCCAATGTAGTGTTTTTCACAGTTGATACAATTTATTTTGTAGATGATGTTGTTTATCTTCTCCCGTTGTTTAGTCTTTTGGTTGACATAGAACTGAGTGAAGTGATTTTGTCCGTTTGTATGCGATGTCAATTCCTAACGGTTTGAAGAGTCTTGCAGTGATTTCTGAAATATCCTTTATATATGGTAGGGCGATTTTCATTGTACTTTTGTGGGGCTCTTTGGTTTGATAGGTCAGTTTGGGGGTATATATGTCTTTTGATGAAATTCCGTGGATATCCATTCTTTTGGAAGATGTCCATGAGATATCTTTCTTCAATTTTCCTTAAAGTGGGAGTGCTGCAATGAGTCCTGGCTGGCTCTCTTGAAAAGTGTTTGTATGCAATTCCTTTTGTGTGTTATTGGATTGTTGCTGTTGTAATTCAGTATTTGGTCTGTGTGAGTTGATTTTCTATAAACTTGAGTTTCTAATTCCCCTGTGGTTGTTCGCTTGACTTAGACGTCTAAAAATAGGATTTTGTTCTCGGATTCCTCTTCTCCTGTGAATTTGATGTCGTTGAAGACGTGACAAGTTGTTCCTTCATAGATTTCTCCTGCTGATGGCAATTGATGCTTGTTGATGGTCGTGGTTAGATATCTTCGTCACTTCTGCCGTGTCTATGTCCACTTGAAGTCCTATCTTTGCTACGTCTTCTTCCCGTCCTAAACCCTGAAAAATTGGGAAGGTTGGGTTGAAGCCAGCAACTGTACTCCAGAAAATCAATCTAATAACTACAGAAATTCCAAAGAACAGAAGAAATTAAAAAAACAATAAAAACATCATAGTCTACTGGTTTCGAGTAATAATTTTTACGGAATACACACATTGGGTCATAGGAGTTATTAAAAAGACAGTTGAAGCGAAGAAAATTTTCTTTTCGACGAAGTCATCATCTAGGTTGTGCATTCGTGTATTTATATCAAATGGATGGGAAAGTTCCAAAATTATTTCCGGTTAAGGGTCAAATTAATAAAAATTACAATTAGGAATTAGAATGCCATAATAAACAGGAGGCGGATAAAACTCGAACAAAGTAGCATTATAATAACTAAGAAGATTGACATTGTGCATCTGGAGGTTGGAAATGTAGAAATAACAAAATATACAGGATGTTTGGATAAAAAACTAATATGACGAATAATTGTTTACGCAATCAGGGATTAAATATGTAGAAATAGTAAAATGACAAAATAAGTAATTTTTAACTTTCCCGCCTCTCATTGTCCTTTTCACAAATCATTATGATACAATATAATTAAGTGAACAGGTATAAATATTATACATTTTATTCAAAATATCCTTAAAATTTATTTACTGATGCAATAAGTGACGGCGGAAGACGGTAAAATGAAAATCTGGATCACTTCAGGATTCAAATCCAGTGGCCTCACAATCATTAGTTCTGTGGCCCACCAATTTAACCACAAGATCAAACTGATAAATATGCCTTCCTTTTACCGTAACACTATCGATAATTCCCAGTCGTTATATATACATGAGTGTTACTTTGTTCCATGGTAAATTCCCACTAGGGAACGTAAAAAATGAAAACAAGTGATTCAGAGAATTTATTATCAAGCTGTACAATCGTATAATAATATTGTTTTTTATTTATTTTATTTTCATTACAGCTTGATGCCACACTGTATTTTTAGTACAAGTACGGCATTTTCAGCATGGATATCGGTAGCCCAAATTTTGCAGGCCGACCATAGATATCGGGTGTGCGTCGGCAGGATATCGAACCCCGGACCATGTGAATGGTCGGCGAGAGTCCTAACCACTGTGCCACCGACGCACACATAATAATGTAAATAATAATGTAAACTGCGATGAAAAATATTTTTGGTCATATTAATACTTCAATATAATACAAAAAAACAGGCTATATAATTTATAAAATAATTCATGGAATGTACAGATCTTAAAAAGGGATGTAAGATTGTAAGGATTTTTTCCTTCACGTTCCCTAGTGGAACATAAGGCTTCAAGCTTGTGGCTTGAAGTTTCTGTAGCAGTGTTTATTTTACAGGATAGGGTTGCTAGCCTCATACCCAACCTTTCCTCATTACCAGCATTATTTCTTGTTTAGTGAGGTAAAGGAGTGCGTCGGCCGGGGATAGAATCCCGGATCATGTGCATGGTCGGCGAGCGTCCTAACCGCTATACCACTGACGCACAAGATTGTAAGGATCAGTAGGCAAATAAAACGTTGCGTAACAAGGTGGGAATTTTGATTAAACCATATGGCAAATAAATTCTATCAAATGTTGGTTTGCAGGCATTTGATTGTCTACAGGTTAGGCCAAGAGTTGATATCAGTTAGAGAGCCTAGAGTTTTGGTAAGAAGTCATGACCAGAGGGTCCACCAAGCCAGGTACTCGCCCATGATTTTGGCTGGTGGTTGTGCTACATATATCGCCAACCGGCAGAAGTTGGAATTCATAGACCATTGGGTAGGGTCCCAGTGCCTGAATAGTCTACGAGTTCACCTGGTAAACGGAAAGTCCTAGGTCCGATCCCCAGTGGATGATTATTACTGAAGAGTCTCAAACTAGGACGAAACACTTGTCTGGTAGTACTCAAAGGTTCTCTAATGGTTCTCTAACTGATGTCAACTCGTGATCAGAATTAGATGATGAATACTGGAAATTGTTTAAAGTGAAAACAATTATAATGCCAACCAAAATAATATTGGGTGGATATACACGTTGAATGAATAAATAGACAAAGACTACAATAATCGAACAAAGCGTGGAATGGCAGTCAAACCCCTACCTCAACTTCTTTCATAGACTTTGAGAAGGCCTTCGACAGCGTTGACCGCGAAGTAATTTGGAAACTACTCAAGTACTACAGCGTACCCCAAGTATTCATCAACCTTATTCAACAGCTGTACGACAACAGCACATGTCAAGTGATCCACAACGGAGAACTCAGCGAGGCGTTTGGAGTAAACACAGGAGTCAGACAAGGGTGCTTATTATCACCAATGATATTCCAAATTGTGGTGGACTGGACTGGATTATGCGCCAGACAGTGGGAAACGAGAAGACAGGGATATCCTGGACCGACGTGAAGAACCTAGAAGACCTGGATTTCACGGATGATTTATGTTTGATGTCACAGAAAATCGAAGACTTACAAGCTGTCAATGGACGTGAACATTGAACGTTTGTTTATTGAAACTGGTAGCCACTGGTAGGCAACTCGAAGACGCGAATGGTTCGATCGCGAGCAAGTTGGATGAAGGCGGAAAGAACACGAATATAAACTTTGTATTTTGTCTTGCTTTAATTGCCAAACAATAAAAATTCGTTCAAAGAATACTGGTGTTTTGGACTTAAAGTTGAAACAAATACTTAGTCATTATCGGTTCAAATCGCCTTCGTTACTATAGGAACTTAGGGTTAAGTTCCTTGACACAAGCGAAAACCGACAAACTGGTCGAAGAAGCAGGAAGCGAAGACAGGACTCCAGGTGAACATAGACAAGACGGAGGTTATGAAAATAACTAACCAACCATCAACAACAACAACAGCAGAAACATCCAGCGCCAATCACCATCAACGGGAGGGATTCGAAAGAGGTTACTTCATTCACTTATCTAGAGAGCATTGTCTCAACTACAGGAGGAACGGACGAGGATGTCAAATCGAGAATCGGGAAGGCGAGAAACATATTCATCAACCTGAAACCAATCTGGAAATCTTCGTCACTCAACTCAGCATCAACAACAAAATTCGGATTTTCAATACAAACGTCAAGTCAGTTCTTCTTCTCTACGGATCAGAAAGTTGACGGGTCACAAAGAATATTTCTGACAGGTTGCAGACCTTCATCAGCCGCTGTCTTCGCTCTATACTGAAGATCAGATGGCCGGAAAGAATCACCAACAAGAAACTATGGGAACAAACAAAACAAGAACCAATCGCCCAACAAATATGCAGGAGAGAGTGGAGATGGATTTGACACTCGCCGAGGAGGCCGCTGGGTGACATCGCGCGTCAGGCCAGTGCTCGAGTGGAACCCGAAAGGGAAGCGGCGGGTGGAACGTGTAAGGGTGACATGGAGGAGATCGTGTGAAGAGGAGTTGAAACAGTATGGACTAACATGGATGCAGGTGAAAAGTACATCAGAAGACAGAAGCAAGTGGAGGCGTGTAGTTGAAGCCCTATGTTCCACTAGGAACCCAAGGGAACTATAATAATAATAATATAATTTAACATAGACAGAATGAGACTATAAAAGCAAGAGTAGTTGAATAAACGTTTTCTGTTTATAAAGGTCTGGCTTTACTGTTGTAATGGCCAAAGCTTCAACATTAGAGATGATTTCGTCAGTTTATTTTGCTTCTTGTAAATAACTTTAAGGGAAGAAGCTGTAGAGATTCAGGGATTGGCATCGATCAGATGTCTAATTATTGCGCTTTTTTATAGCCTCACTTCTAGATCATCTTAATCACACAGGTAATCATTCTTGCACCCCCTTTTTCTGCTTTTGGAAGTAACCCGTGTCGAATGACTGATGTACCTGGGTCCTAAGGAACAGATGAATTGGTCAACTGCGGCAATTTGTCTTTCTGGTTATTGAACAGTAATGGTCGAAAAGAAAAAAACACTGTTGTCAGCAGTGCTGCAGAGAGTTGCGTTTTCAAGGAGTATAAGATGACGGTAGTTAGTTCACCTTTGAATTCAAGCCTCCCATTAAGTATTTTTTCTTGTTGAATCACAGGTTCTTGCAATTTATTGCTATCAGCATCACAGTTGTAGTTCAATCCCTTAGCTATCATCTAGTAGAGCACTTGACGGCATATTCAGAAGTCGCCGGCTTTAAATTCTCCTTGACGCATATCTTTGTTCCACCTACAAATCATCATCACTCACTGCGGAATGCAGGTACATTGAAATGACGAGTCCCAAATGGGACGAAATGCGCATCCTGAATTCCACTGCTAGTCACCATCCATTAGTTAACTTCTAATTACATGCCCAGACATCTTCGAAACATATGCGCAAGAAGCCGACAGACATTTCAACCTGAGACCGAGCACTTCAGTGCAATCAATCGACGGGAAAATCTACAAATCGTCAATAACAGTCTATGAACCCAAAATTATCGCATACATTCTCACTATTAAATATTATTTATTATTATTATTAATAAATGTTTACGTGGGACCATTTTCTCTTTTTCCCTTATTTTCAAATGTTCACTATGGTAATTCTCCAAACTATTAACCATAAATATGCAGACAATTATCTCTTCTATACATCTAGTAAAAGTTTAATGCCAAGAAATGTTTACACTTTGTTTGGTGAAAAACAAGACTATTCCTTTTGTTTAGCATCTGGTTTGAAAAAAAAAAAAACATTTTGGTGAAAAATTTGGCTACTGAAGTTATGATAGTTGTTTCAACTTTAACGCAATAGCAGTGGAATAAGAGATGTGAATAGAAGATAATTAGGAATCGAACAACCAAACTTTATTCATAAGTAATACGATGGAACGTTCAAGAGGAGATGTTAGAATTGAGGAGAAATTGCGAGTAAAAGTAAAATTATGACGTTAGTAAACGATTAAGTTAACTGGAAAATCAGCTCAGTCAGTGGGGGTGTGCTCAAACAAAAAAATCACAGTAATAAAACAAAGACATTTATCTGGTTATTATATTATTATTATTATCGTTCCCTTGGCTTCCAAGTGGAACATCACAAGCCTTCAATAACAACGCATCTCCACTTCCTTCTGTTTTCTGCCAACCTCTTCAGCTGAGTCAACAACTGACCGAAATCTCTCATCTCCTTCACCCCACACGACCGCCTTCATGTCACCCTCACACCGACCACCCACTCATCGCTTCCCATTCACCTTCCACTTGAATGATGACCTGCATTGCATGCGATGTAATTCGGTGGTTTCCTCAATTTATATCTGACCCATCTCCATTTTTTCCTACATATTTGTTGAGCGATGAGCTTTTGCTTGTTGGTGTGTTGCCACAGTTTCTTGTTACTTATTCTTTCTGGCCGGCTGGCCGGCCATTCGATCTTCAGTATGGAGCTAGCGAAGGTGTAAGGTGTTGATTAGAGTCTGTAGAAGCCTGTTGGGAATGCTTTTCGTAACTGACACGCTGGCCAAGTTTCTAACCCGTATAGAAGCATTAACTGACTGACTTCACATTTATGCTCAACAGAATCCGAATCTTGTTCTTCATGCTGACTGGCTGAGTGAGTGCAGACGATTTCCAAACTGGTTTCAGGTTGATGAAGGCGTGCGTATCTTGCCTTTCCGATTCTGGCTGGCTGGCTTTGACATGTTCATCCGTTCGGAGTGCCTGTAGTTGAAACGATGCTTCCTAGATAAGTGTTAATCTCCCGTTGATAGTGATTGGTGCTGGTTGTTGTTGTCGGTGTTGCGGTTACGAGGATTATGAGGAATAAATCACACTGTCTTTCTGTATATAGAGATTAGATTGAAATCTTTTGGTAACAGTGACTTCTGCAAGGTTAAGTAGCCAGTATTTTCTGTGTATATTGATTATTTTGAAGGTTAGACTGATTCTGAGTAATTACTCCGCGTCAGTTAGTTGTTTGGTGGTCGCACTTGCTAGAGCTTTCTTATTTTTCTTATGAAGACTGTTAGTGATATACCTAGTGATGCTTTCCTCTCATTCCTTCTTATGTAAGTGGATGTAAACTGGTAAATACAGTTGGAGTTGATATTAACAGGGTACTCATCAACTTTGGTCTCTATTACTCCGGGGGGGGGGCGCTTAAAGACTGGGCTACCAAAAAACCTCCATCACTATATTGTATATAATTTCTCCCGTTCACTTTATGGATTATAATCGACATTTTACATTGAGAAGTTAAGGCACTCGGGTATAACTCAACCCCTCCTCTTACAGTTCATAAACTCTTGCATCCTACCTATTCTTCTTTATTGTTCACCCTTATTCTTTCCTGGTTTGCTTAAAAAGGACTATGTCACAATTCGTAGAATGCTGAAGACTGTCAGTAGGGTGAGTGGTGTCCCAGTGGACTACATAGTTAACGTCGTTGTCGATAGGCACTTGACCTCATGCAATAAATTTGCTAAAGGGATTTTGTCTGACTTGGAGCATCCACTTTCCCTCAGTTTCACCTTGCATCTCCTCAGGTAGAACAAGAAGTAACTTCAGAAAACTGTATGCTCGCACGTCTAAGTATAAAAATTCTATGATACCATACTTGGCACGTATTTTATGTGATGAAAATAGCGTCAGGCAAGAATTAACTAACCTTTTTTCATCTAGTAAATAAACAATCTCCTCCATCCATCCTTATATACCTTCAAGTTTTACTTTTATTATTTCTATTATATTTATGGTCCTGTTGCTTCTTTGTTTTCACTTTCATAACTGCAAACACCAACTTATCTCTATGACTGCTGTAATCTTTCTTTTTCCCCTCACCATATCATGTAAAGAGAACATTATATTCAATATTTTTAATCATGCAAGGATTTCTATACCGCATCGACAATACTGTGTGAAACAAGCCCACGGCAATTTTCATTTGTATTATTATTATTATTACCTTAGCTGTTATCATTATTATTATTATTTCCATTTTATATGCTGCATGTTTTTGACATTACCCCTATTGTAAATGTGGAAAAATTTTCTGTGTGATTAATTTTATTTATAATTTGAGGAAATTAGATGCAATATTGTGATTAATGCTGAAAATTCCATTCTGTATCACAAGTACTGTTTTTGGAATAAAGTAAATTATTATTATCATAAAGTATGATCTTTGTTGGTATTATTTACTCTCTCCATCAAGTATTTAAAGCGTTCAGAACCTGTTGATTCTCTAGTTTCTACTAAACTTGAGAAAAAGCATAGTAGTGAAGGTCACTGTATCCCAATACATTGAGATAACTGTTCCTTATTTATGTCCTCGGGTCTTAAAATCTACTTCTGAACGTCTTATAATTAGCTTCCATCTAAACATCGTGCATTTCTCGAAAGAAACAAAGATGAAATATAGAAAAAATCCCCATTTAGACATTTAGAAAACAGAAAGATTGAGCGAAGAAATATTTACTTTTCAATTAGATCCTCATCTCTGGCTCTACTCTAATATATATAGCATTTTTATTACAATACACAACAGTTTACCAAACAAGTGGCACTGATATGTTTGTTAACAATAATTAGTCAGTGTCGAAATGTCAATGGGTTGATAATAAACGAAGAAAATCAATACACATTTAAAAGGTAGAAATGGTTAGAATAAATTAATTTTACAAGGATAACACGTAATTAAAGATGAAGTGGTCAGAAAAAATAATTTAGACAATTATAATTTTTATAATTTTAAAGGTTTAGGGGGAGGGGGGCGAATTAGTCCGGTTTACACATTCATGTAACGATGGCCAAGGTAAGAAAAGTGGCTGCACAAATTTCTTCTGAACACACAGGTTTGGCTTCTTCAGGTGGATTCCTATTGCTTCAGCTGTCTGTAGAAGACGAACTCGTAAAGCAAAGTTAAGATTAGTCGGAATGCGATAAATAATTTTGAATGCTGTATTAACATCAACCTTATGCTCAGTATCTACAAGGTGTGCTAAAATAGAGCTACGAATAGATCTTGTTTGTCCCTTGCTTAACCATGTTGGATGATGTTCGGAAATACAATGATGAACCTGCCTAATTGTAGCTGGCTCCGCAGCTGCAGTCAAACTGGTAGATACACATAGAGGAGGCAAATTTAGGTAGTTTATCCTTATTTCTCGAACATAGAATAGGGGTGGTTGTGAAGAGACAACGTACCTCTGCTGCATAATAAGCTCTTTTAACTGCATTCTTCAGGCGCTGTGTTATTATTTCGCTGATGTTGTCACCGAGGAACTGCAGTTTTATGAACATTGGTTTTTTCGGAACTGTTACTATATTGACTCTAAAATTAATTTATTCTAATCACTTCTACCTTTTATTTGTGTGTATTGATTTTCTTCGTTAATTATCACCCCACTGACATGTTGACACTGACTAATTATTGTTAACAAACATATCGCCACTTGTTTGGTAAACTGTTGTGTATTGTAATAAAAATGCTATAGGTGTATATTAGAGTAGAGCCAGAGATGAGGATCTAATTGAAAAGTAAATATTTCTTCGCTCAATCTTTCTGTTTTCTAAAGATGAAATAGCATAAATGAATTAGTTGGCGCTCCAGGTCAGACAGCACTGTGTCACAGAATCTACTGTCAATTAATATTTCATCTGAAAACTCAAAAAATTCTTTACATTCAAACAAACACTGTCCAGAATAAAGCCATTAATATTACTCAGCATTTCGTGTTACAAAGTGGGATCAATCCTACAGAGGGAAATATTTTTATAATGTACTTTTAATTCCTTTTTTCGATTCCTTTTGATACTTCTTTCCCTTTGTACGCCAGGCAACGATTAAGGTCATCAATCTAGATGTTTCATTTTGAACTTCTTCAAACATCTATTCTGCATTAAATTCTTCCCAGTAATAATCGTTAGTTCTTCATCAATCTTATTTTCTGACCAAACTCTTAGTGATACTTGGAAATTCCTGTTGTTTTGTTTTTTTCATTTTGTCCACCTTTAAATGATCAAAATTTAAAATCACCACTTTCATGGTTCGACACTTTTGGTATTCGAAACAACGAATTTCAAGTTGATGAGCCCCAAAACGGACGAAACACGTATTTTGTAATTTGCAATAACTCATTACAAACTAAATAAAACTCTTCCTCCTTAATAATTTACTTCACTGCTATAGTCACAAGAATGTGTGTCAGATGATACATCTGTAACGGCAGAACACAAGAGCATTTGTCAACAGAATTATCCGATTTTCTTGCAGATGATTTACATATTTATGTCTGCATAGATATACTACTTACTAATCTTGTCAGTAGCACATGCCACACATTCATTGTTGAAGGATGATTGACTTTCGTCATTGAAAACCTGAGATTTGATTAGTCTGATTCGATTAGTTAACTTCCTGTCACTCTACCAACCCTGACCATGATTTTAAGATCATCATCTACCGAATCCGTGCTAACTTGCAGCGTTTTCTTCGCCACAGACGTCTAAGGATAGCAGAGGCCTTAGTCATTCATGAATCCGTAATAATTTTTTCTTTATTTCGTTCAGTTAATAAGCGGAATGGATACTGTCAAATATGGAATAGACATCGAAACCAGAAACATCAAATTGCAATTCTGTGAACTTAGCTTACACACTTAACGTCCATGCAAATCATTCATTTCCGTTCTGAGTAAAATATGGGGCTACAAGCCTGAATTCTGAATTTTCATAAGCGTCATTGTCATTTTCTCACCGAGTGGAATTGTTGGCCTCATGTACAACCTGCCCTCCTTTTCGTGGCTTTTTACCGTCTATGTGAGGGTTAAAGATGAGTCGGTGGCGGGGAATCGAGCACTGGATCTCCCATACATGAGTAGTCTGTGAGCAGTCTACCACTGAACCAGCTACTTTTATGTTATTCAAAGTATGGAAAATAACTTAAGGTTTTGATTGGACACTAGTAACTAGTGTGATGTGTCCAGTCCTTTCTTTGGTGCAGACTGAATTCTATCAGTCAGGTTTGCAGTGTGGTCACCATTCTAGGTAGCTCGCCATCACGGTGCAGATTGATTTGATGATATTAGAAGGAAGCCTTGCTTGACCTAGGTTTCGGGCTAGTTGGCACTCACTAGTCAGTCAGCAAGGCGTATCTGCAACCACCTTGAAGGAACTCATGTCGCACCCCTCTGAGATTCGAACCCACTTCACCCAGTGCTGCAGTCAGAGACGTTACCACTGAGTCAGCTATTCATGCTCGCGATTGACACTAGTTACTAGTGTCCAATCAAAATATCCACTACAGTCCTACAGGAGGTCAATCGCGAGCCTGAATAGCTGGTTCGAATATCAGAGTTGTGGGACATGAGTTCCTTCAAGGTGGTTGCAGATACGCCTTGCTGACTGACTGGTGAGTGCCAACTAGCCCGAAACCTAGGTCAAGCAAGCCTTCCTCGTGCCGATTGCCTCCAACCTTCTAATATCATTAACCTAAGGTTTATTATTTTGTATCGATTTAATGCCTAAATTTGATCAGACAAGACACTAATGATTATATATATATATATATATATATCAGTGTTCTATTAGGAATTTTAAAACAGTTGTTACATGCAGATATACAGTAGTAGTATGAGGAATATAAGACGATTTATCAAAATCAATAAGAAGCCAATCGTCTTCTGTCCAATCAGATTTTCTAGCGTGCGCTTATGTGTGTTCTTTTATACAGGCACAATTTGACACACACACATATCTCTGTGCCTATGAAATGACCACTGTATAGAATTGGGGAATAAGAAGAGGTCAGGCCGAAAGAGTTTCAGATTGGCCATTAGTGTAACCATTATTATTATACTTCGCTGATAATACACTGCTGTAGCGTGTATATGTGCGTGTATGTGTACAGGGATAGGCAAGATAGCCCAATTTAAACAAGCACCAATTGTCCACGTGCATACCAACGAAAAAGTCGATAAATTTTCCTTCTCCACACTAAAGCCCCCACAAAACAGCATTATTATTATTATTATTGTATTATTAAGATAAGGTTAACGAACACACAGTAAAACACTCATAAACCAAAAAATACAGTTGGACAGAACACCTTTGATCAGTGGAAATTACTACTTATTACTTCAGTACATTTCTTTTCTTTTCTTTTTGACATTGACTTTCTACTGACAGAAGTAATTGTACAACAGCCTCTTCTCTTAAGGAAACATCGAACATCTGTATTTTATCCATTCATTCATTCATATAAAGATACATAAATATACATATTACATAATACGAAATCGTCAATTATTCAATCGGTCTATTCTATTGAGAAGAAGTAAAACCCGCCAAATTTATTAACAGAAGGTAAGTGAAGATTTACACATTGATTACGTGCTTATTGTTGTCATGACTGTTTGAGGTAATAAGCTTCACAGATTTCACAGACTAAGGGGGGTTGAGAGTTTCGTCCGATTTGGGACACGTCAGCTCTAGATGTACCTTCACGCTACTCAGTGAGTGATGGATGATGTTTCCATGGGGAATTGAACTCTGAAGACATCGTTTCCAGCCGAAGGAGTTCCAAATGTCCGCATCCTGGTGGCCACTACTAGTCACAATCAACCGTAAAATTAACCTCGGGTTAATCCTTAGACGTCGTTGAAGCTACTGGACTATTAGAAGCCTATTTGTCAACAAAGATATCGGGCATTTTGGTCCAACACGTAATTAATCAATGCATATATATATATATATACATATATATAGCGATGTCGGTAACGTCCCAGCATATATTCGGTGCATGTTGTAATGTGTCATGAAATAGCTCTTAACCTAATCATGAGAAGCGTAGAATTCATTTCCTTATATTTAAAATGTTCTTTTTTCATGAGTTTGCAAAAGTTACGCATGATTATAATGACCGAAACTGTAGAGGTGTGTGTGTGTGATGTAAGAATAGGATGAGATACTATTATAATATTGACTTCTCTAAGCAGTATTGCATATGTACTGCGTGAGTTGCTTAATGCAACATAAAAGATTTCTCACCTTACATTACTGAAGTGGACATTATTCAGGATACAGGTTTTATTATGAGCTGACAGTGGTTAGAGAACCAGCATGTTGTTATGTTATTCAAAAGACAGGATTATGAGTGAACTGGAGTTTGAACCCAGAGCCTTCTGGTTACAATGTGAGCAACGTGGTGGCTGCACTCTATATCGCGAATCAGTAGAACTTGGCTGAATGGCCTACGAGCTCACCTTGTAACCAAGAGGTCTTGGTTTTCAATTCTGGCTGTATGTGTGCACCACTGAAGAGTTCTAAAATAGGACGAAACGGTTGTACATTACTCCCTTGTTTTCGAATGGTTCTCTAAATTATCTCAGCTCGTGAATAAATCTGTAATTAATGAAATCCCTGCAAGTCAACTCATGAGAAAGAACATTTTCAGGATATTCGTAACAACCCCTTGCACAATGTCAACAAATGACCTCCTGACATTTCTAGGATGTGATTCTCAAATGAGCACGGATTTAAATCTACCTTTCAAGTTGGAAGAATTGTTGAGATTAGTGAAATTTAGTATGTATTACCTAATGTCTTCTTTGAAAATAAATGAAGGTGTTCCTCGCTTAGATGAATTACGTCTCCACTTATCATGAACACAAGTCAAATGTAGTTGGAATGAAAAGTTCAGCTAAATTAAGCAGGGAACATACAGTCATTAGATAAGTGTCTCTTTGTATTTCATTCAGAAATCTCCATAAATGACAAATATTCTATGTAGTATTTCTATTCCGTAACTTCAAGGTATGTGAGTCGGTGGTATAGCGGTTAGGACGCTCACCGACCATGCACATGGTCCGGGGTTCGATCCCCGACCGACGCACTCCTTTACCTCGCTGAGCCATAAATAAAGCTGGTAAAGAGGAAAGGTTGGACATGAGGCTAGCAACCCCATCCTGCAAAACTAAACACTGCTACAGAAACTTCAAGCCTCCAGCTTGAAGCCCTATGTTCCACTGGGAACGTAAAGGAATAAAAAAAAACTTCAAGGTGTAGCCTGGAAATGAACCTAATGCGTAGAATATGTGCAATTATAAATGTACACCATAGAAGGAGGGTTTATCCTTCGTATGAAGCCAGTTCTAATTGGTGAAGTTTTTTATATTTCTTATATTAGAATCACAACTTTTAGCCTAAAATATGACTTCATAGGCAGTGGGTGTCGTAGTTCCCAAAATCATAGCTGGATTTCAGTCCAGCGGTTGAATGATCAATTGACTCTCATCGTAAACTGAAAGTTCTGAGGTTACAGATGTGTACTCCTGAAAAATTCTAAATTAGGACAAGACAGCTAACTCTCCTGTACACCCTGGCGGTTTCCAGTAGTTCTTCAACTGATGTTGGTGATGGTGATCTCATTTAACCTCATAGTAACATTTTGCAGGTTTTAACTCCATAATGGATAAGATTTCATTTTAATAAATCACACAGTGTTGTACAGTTAAATTAACTGTTGACGTTTCGAGCACAAACTATTGCTCATAATCATATCAAGTTGATATCAACTTGAGCTATACTCTACCACAGTGCCCAGGTTTTATACTTATATCAATTTTGCAGGTTTTAATTAAAATTTATCTTTGCCCTTTAACAGTAAGTGATTTTTACAAACAAATATATAGATTATTTATTCTCTTTTTATTCCTTTACGTTCCCAGTGAAATATAGGGCGGTTTCAAGCTAGAGACTTCAAGTTTCACTGGCAGTGGTGTTTCTAGCCTCATGCCCAACCTTCCCTCTTTACCAATCTTATTAATGGCTTAGCTAGGTGAAGGAGTGCGTCAATGACCGGGGATCGAATCCCAAACCACATGAGGCATGGTTGGCGAGCACTCTACTGCTGTGTCACTGACGCACTAGGCACCACTGACGATTATTGATTCTTAGAAATGATATTTTGAATGCATCAACACATTGTCATTAGACTGCACAGATAAGCTAAGTGAGTGAACTTGTTGAAGAAGAAAAACAACAGATTCCTCGATGAATTACTTGATCTTTTCTATTTCATTCGGAATTTGCTCATATTTTTCCTAAAAGAGGAAACCTTTCGTAAGTTCTATTTTTTGGGGGGGGGGGGGGAGAGATAAGCATAAAATAGATACGCTGCAGTTAAACCCTTCAGATGTGAAGGTGAAACTAAGCAACATTTATTTATGCAGGGTGTTGTATGAGAAAAAAATGGAGGCTTGATTATCATCTCTCTGTTATGCCTATTCCATGAGTAACTCTGTCCACTGAACCAGTTGTATAATAAAGAATAACTTTGGAAGAAGGCCAGTCTCATTCTGTCTGTGATAACGACAAAATGACGATAAGTACCCGTACTCCCACCCTCCTCCCTGAGTTTCTCTTTTGTGTATTGTAAGTAAACATCTAACAGCAATTTAATTTTACATTCCTTCGCATTCCTACTGGAATATAGTACTTCAAGGCTTCAGTTTAGAAGTTTCATTAGCTCTGGTGTTGTCAATATTTACAGTATGAAGTTGTTAGCCTCAAGCTACTTATTAACAACTAGAAGAGGCTTAGTAGTGTGTCAGTGGCTGGGAATCGATCCCCAAACTACGTGCGCGTGGTTGGCAAATATTCCACCATGAGACAACTGACACACAGCAATAATACGCATTATAAATTCAGTGTGCAGTCTGAACTGAGAACAAATTATCCACTCAAAATATTAGTTTGCAACGCATATAATTAAAAACTAAAAAAGACTTTCATGTTTTCAAGTGTTGGTTTGTAGGGATTTGATTGGTTTCAGGATTTTCATCATGAGCTGACATTAGTTAGAGAACCATTGGAAGACCTGGGAGTACTGGACAGCTGTTTCAACCTAGTTTGGGACTCTTCATCAGTACGCACCCACCGGGATTCGAACCCAGGACCTTCTTGTTACAAGGCGAGCTCGTATAACATTAAGCCGCTGGGGCCCGATCCAATGGTCCATGAATTCTAACTTCTGCCAATTCACGACATAGCGCGACCCCTAGCCAATGTCTTCGTCTTTCATGTTTTGTCTGTGAAAGCAATCACTTCCACAAACATCATCATCAGCATCATCTTCACTGGTGTCATGAACAGTAAAAGTCTGCAAGACTTTAAGCCTTGACAACAAATATCCCCCCGCCCCGCCCTAAATACTTTAACCTACAGAAAAACTGTATTGAATGACAAAACTTTCATTTATGAAGTGTAAAATTCAAAAAAGAAAAATAAATGGAAGAGGTATTTGAACAAAGCAATAACAGTAACACTTGAATCAGGATAAAACATGGATCCATTGTTTTCCTAGCGAAAATGAATGATGGCACAATCGAAACATCTATATTTAGAAAGTCTTCATGGACAGGACAGTACATGCATTTCAAGAGCTTTGTTCCAATCCAGTATAAAAACAACTTAGTCAGAACACTGTTCAATAGAGCACGAAAAATTTGTTCTGACAGTACTATTGAGCATGAAATAAAATCTCTGAAGGATATTTTATCTAAGAATGGATATCCTGAGAAGTTCATTAATAAATACTCTAAAGAAATTAGCCCCTGCAAAACAATTCAAACAGTTTCGAAGAAACCTGTCTATATCAGTTTGCCATTCAAAGGAGATGATGTACAGGAAATAGTCGAACGAAGACTCGACAAAGCTATCAATAAAACTTATTACGCTGTAAAACTTGTTTTCCTTAAGGAAGTGCTTCAACAATCTGGGAAAGACCAGTCGCCAGTCATGGACACTTCAAACTGCGTATATCACTTTGAGTGTGCTTGTTGAAAAAAAATACATAGGTCGTACAGAAAGGCGATTGTCTACTCGCATGATGGAGCATTTGCCAAAATGGTTGAAAACAGCTGAGTGCAAAGTGCCAAAATCCTCAATAACAAAACATCTTCTGGACTATGGACATGATATCGACGCTGTCAAGTCATTCACTATTGCCAGCAGACAAAGAAACAGGAAGATGCTTGCAATTCCGAATGAGGCTTGTGCAATTCGAGTTTATAAACCAGATCTCTGTGTACAAAAGGAGATGGCCATAATTCTTAATCTATCTCTTATTATTATTGATTCATTTAAAACTATCATTTATCAGTAGCATTATCTTAACTCACTTAAACATCATTCCTATTATTGCTATAACTATTACTATTGATGTTACTCTGTTTGCAATTCTTGATATATTCTCTAATGACTAATTGTTTATCTAAGTGATGTAATTGAAGCGTAATGCATTTTATCTTAATTTTAATCTCTCATACTCTCTCTCCCTTTATCTATTTGAACATGACCTGGAAAACATTCACCCCTGTCTTTCTGCATGATTAATGCAATGTAATTTCAAAAGTATATATATCCCCGTATGTAGAGCATTCAGCTGAAGAGGAATTCTACCGAAATTTGATGAATTCATTAAATCCTGCTTTATTAAACTTTGTTGCTTGTTTTAAAATCGTATCGGGAAATAAATGTTTTCAGTTTATTTAGTCAGTCGATATCTCATAAACCATCTGCTTATACAACTTGAATAATGAAAGTTAATAGTTTCCCTTGTTACAATTTTAGCACATTTTATCAATTCATTAAGCATCATTGGTAACGTCACTGCTGGAACATTCACCAAAGAAGCATGTGGTCCAGAGTTCGATTCCCACCTGATATACTCAAGGTTGGACGCGTAAGGCAAGGAAACCTACTCCGTAAAAAAGAACACCACTAGTAAAACTTCAATCTCAAACCTGGAGCCCTATGTTCCACTACGAATGAAAAGGAATAATGGTAATAAGTAATAATTAGTTCGTTGGAGAGAGAAATATGGAACAATATTTACGAATAATCATAGCATGTGTACAGATGAATAGAAATATTAAGTTCGCAAAATATAAAATCACTGCTGAGCTTATATGCACAATGTGATCAGATTTACCCGAATAAAAAAAAAACTAAAGTAGGGAGCACAAGTAGCAACAAGATATTGAGGTAAATAAATTATACGATTACGTAAGTCAATAGAAATATATTGTGAGTTAAACTCATTTAGTTAGATATCAAACATATAAAGTATAATGCTTAATAATTGATGACGCATAACTTGGTCCGAGGTTCGAGTCCCAGCTGGTTATAATCCTGAGAAAGAGAGGAGGTTGGGCGTGAGACTAGCAACCCCACCCCGTAAAAATAAACACCACTGCTACTGAACGTTCAAGCCTATAACTTGAAGTAGCCCTATGTTCCACTGGGAATGTACAGGAATATAAAAAACTTGGTAAGAATGAAAAGAAATCAACATTTACGTTCAATAGAAGACGATACAATCAATTAGGTTTAAAAGACGAGTAACCAAGGTAGAGAGAAGACATTACTAAGGCTTCTTTTTGAATAAATAAATCAGGTTTCAATCGTTTGATAGTGGCAGACTCTGTGAACTTCAAGAGACTTGAGCTTGATTGTTTGTTTATTGCTTTGAAAGAGCTCACAGTATGTCTACCTGATGTCCATGCGCTAACCACATTCTCATGATTCCTTATTCTTATTCACTATAATTAAAACTTAAATGAGGAACACGTGAATGAAATTTCTTAAGATGAGGAGTATTGTTCCTCTGTTCTTTTAAAAGAAAACTTTATTGACAATTTCATAGACAAAGAAAGTTGAAGCGTTAGGCAGTTTTATGATGTCAAAACATTACAGGTAACGAAACTGTGCAACTCTCGATTACCGATGGATTTCTAATAGTTATTTACCTACAAGTAGGTTGTCTGACAGTTACTGTCTGTGAGAATTTTTGAAATTACCCGTTGTTTTTCTATTTGGTTATACCAACACTATTACACTGTTTAATATTCATGCAAAAAGGGATACAACTCAAACATTTAGAAAACAAAAAACATTGATCAAAGAAACTTCTTTTCGAAAACCTCTTCATGTGGTTCTAACTTTTAAAAGGCTTAGAGAATAGGGGAAATTGTCAAATTTTTACAATCAAATAATGAAGGTGTAGATAGGGAAAGTGTCTAAAAGATCTTCTTAGGGATGGCTGTGGAAGACAATGTAGAAGACGAACATGTAAGGCAAAATCAGGATTAGTTGGAATATAATAGATGATTTTCAATTTTTTGTATACATCAACTTTATGTTCAGCAACCACTATAAGGTGAACTAAAACAGGGCTACGAATAGACCTTGTTTGTCTTTTGCTTAACTATGCAGAATGATGTTCAGAAATCCGATGATAAACATGCCTAACTGTACGCTGAATGTAACTGGCTCTATAGAATCAGTAAAACATGTAGGAGGTGAAATAAATTAGTTTCTTTTGAACACATTTCACAAAGTGACAAGTATAAAAGGGCATAACTGAAGGAAAGATTCACTGGCTGAAATTTTACTGTAAACTTTAAAGATCTTGTCAGTAATTTAGATCTACTGTGTTAATCACTTGCGAGTTATCTGATTCACATATAAACTTGTGTGCATCGGTGGCACAGCGGTACGAAGCTCGCCAACCAGGCATACATTTACCTCACTAAGCCAGTAATCAGACTGGTGAAGACGGAAAGTTAGGCATGAGACTAGCAACTCCACCCCTTGTGAAAATAAACACCACTGTTACCGAAAGTTCAAGCCTCTAACTTGAAGTAGCCCTATGTCCCACTGGGAGTGTAAAGGAATAAAAATAATAATAAACTTGTGTACACTGTCTGCTGTACTGATAGTACGTATTTCCTTAAGGTAGAGAAGAATTGCTCTGAAAAGTCTGGAAAGGTATGAAACCTAGGTAGGTGACTTTTGTCAAAATCTATAACAGTATTTTAGTACACTCCGAAGCATTACAGTATCAGTGTTGCTAAGATTAATGACTATGTCTCACACATGGTTGATAGATTTCAACCTACACAAAGACCACACTTCTCGATTATACTACACTCTGTAAATTTCAATATCCCCCATAAATTATTCAGAACAATAATAGTTACAGAGAACAATTGTAGTTCCGATTCCATCCTCTTCGATACTTTCCCTCATTTCCTTTGAGAAGTGCTCAGCATTACTTTGACAGCAAACTGAAATTGTGTGCGAGTTCATGTATAGTGACCCAAAATAAATAATTAGATAATTATAAAACCATAAAAAATGAAAAAGAGTTTATGATTCTTGCGAGTTGATCACGGATTGACATCAGTTAGAGAACCACTAACAATCAGGAAGTACCGCCAGACAGCTGTTTCAGCAGCAGTACGCACCCACCACAGAAGGTTCGGACCCAGGACCTTCCAGTTACAAGGCGAGCTAGCTCGTAACCCATTCAGCCACTGTGACCCGATTGAATGTCCAGTCCATGAATTCTAACTTCTACCAATTCGTGATTTAGCGCGACCCCAACCAATCTCATCGGTGGGACATCCATCCTCACACACTTGACTGGATGGACCTCAATGGTCACGACTGTCCAGTACTCCCTGCTTGTTTTCAATGCTTCTCTAAGTTGATATCAATCCGTGATCAACTCGTAAAGAAAACAAAACTAATCCTTACAAACCAACTATAGAAGAGTTTAATGAATTATACTGGACGAAAATTTAGATAGCCCAGTGATTTAAACAAGCCACCTTATCATTCATAGCTTGTCGGTGAGTTCCAACTGTCATTTGAACCAACATAAAATGTAGAGGTAATAAGAACATAAAAGGAAATGAAACGCACTAATTTCCTGATGTGTTTGTATATATATAGTCAACAAAAAGTGCAAGTTTAAAGGTGAATCTAGTAAGTGGTGGGAGAATACTACAGAGAAATACACCAACAGATGGGATAGACTACACGTAAGTACAAGGGTGACAAATAACAATAATAATAATGATGAAATATGAACGATGGTGTAGTGTAAACACAAAAGTACTATTAGCGGAGGATCATCAGTTAGTGAAGAAATTGATAAGGTGGCACGGAAAGAACTGTTTGGACATATTAACAAATTTTAAAAGTATCACATAATCCTGGAGTGTAATAGACATAATAAAAGAAGTCATGAAGTTGGAAAAGGTCTGGAATAAAAGTTTGTCTGTGAAACAAACGGGAGAAAATGAAGTAGAGAACTAAATTATTGATGTTTATGAAGCATTTGTTGACCTTCTTGTAGGCTAAGGTAAACAAAAAGAGTTGGACATACTTCTTCTGTATACAGAGTCGAGGTGTTCTGGTCACAGAAGACATAGTCTAGCTCCTTTAGATAGAGAACGCTTGCTCCATTTTTATTGAATGTCCAGTATCTACTATGTGAACTAAGACTGCACTATTTACGTGTTCGATTTTCCCTTTACTCAACCATACAGATACACGTTCATGTGCGTGCATGGCTGAAGCCTTCTGAGTACGTCCAATGTAACTAACTCTGCATGAACGATTAAATTCATAAATACACATTGAAGAGGTTACCACTGGTAGTTTGGTAGCTTGGAAACTGAATACCACTTTAACCACAGGGACTGTTCTCTCAGTCGATCTGTTAAGTCTACACCTTAGAATGTCTGCAGCAGTTTCACTGGGGGAAACATAACTTGAATATGAAGTTATCTAATAATAATAATAATAATTTGCTTTATTCCAAAACAGTACTTGTGATACAGAATGGAATTCTCAGCATTTTTACTACAGTATTGCATCCAGTTAGTACATTATCAATAAATAGAATTCTACATGGATTAAGGAAATCTCAGTTCATTATGACAACAACATATTGGGATGTCGGTAGCAAAGCCAAAGTTGAACAGTGTTTGAAGGCGTTAGAAAAGTAGGTGCTATTATATTTACTGGCGTAAGCGAGAGAAAGAAACAAAGCAGCACATAACGGAAAAAAGAGAAAAAAAGAGAGAGAAAAGGAAAAGAAAGAAAGAAAACGTTGTACCTATAAATGAGATGAGTTGGAAAGACGAGATCCAATTGTTCTACTGACTATTTAATAAGTTATAGGTGTCACGCCTAATGCTTTCTTAATCGCACAGAACACGAGCCAAGTAGGGTATGGTTGAGTTTTTGTACTTGCTGGTGCGAGCATTTAGTTTTCTATATAGGCGTCTGGTTTTGCCTGATGAGATGCAAGGTAAGAGTTGTGAGTGAAGAGGGTGGTGTGAACACGATAATAGTGTATGTACTGTTAGTAATCGTCTCATCGGAATGATGAAGATAAAAAAAATGACCTAATTTTTCACAGGAATAATGACCTTGGGCGAAGTTCGTTTGCTCTCCACAGTGTCTAAGACTGCTTAGCAATGGCTAGCATCATTTTCATTATACGCAGTACATATACAGGTGGTTTTATAAAGTCAAATCAGTAAATTACTTTATCAAAACAAACACTATTTCTTCTTTACTCCCTTTTCTAGTAACAAAAAATCAAGCAAAACATGGACTATCCAGATGCAGATGCCGGTTATGTGGATGAAGATGAGGAGGAGATCCCATTGGCCGAACGCGAGTTGGCTGAAGACGCTGAATGGAAGTTAATACAAAAGAATACATTTACTCGATGGGCTAATGAACATTTAAAGCCTAAAAATGTTACCGTAGAAGATTTACAATTCGATTTAGCTGATGGTCTTCGATTGATTGCTTTAGTTGAATCCCTATCTGGACAACAATTTAAACATGTTAACAGGAAACCAAGTTTTCGTACACAGAAATTAGAAAATGTCACGATGGTTTTAAGATTTTTGGAAGAAAATGAAGGCTTGAGACTGGTGAATATAGGTAAGTTTGTAGTTTAGGCTTTTTTGTAAAAGATGTTGTTTATGTATGAAGTGTTTTATGAACAGTAGAACTGTAGTTCTTTAATTGTTGTCATTCATGTAATTTCAAAGTTGTTATCACGGTATGATTATTTATTATTATTGTTCCCTTGGATTCCTAGTGGAACATAGGGCTTCAGCTACACGTCTCCACTTGTTTCTGTCTTCTGCTGTACTTTTCACCTGCATCCATGTTAATCCATACTGTGTCAGCTCCTCTTCACACGATCTCCTCCATGTCACTATTGGACGTCCCACTCGCCGCTTCCCTTCGGGTTCCACTCAAGCTATGGCCTGACGCGCGATGTCACCCAGCAGCCTCCTCAGCGAGTGTCCACTCCTCCACTGTCTCCACTTTCTCCTGCATATTTGTTGAGCGATTGATTCTTGTTTTGTTTGTTCCCATAGTTTCTTGTTGGTGATTCTTTCCGGCGGCCATCTGATCTTCAGTATAAAGCGAAGGCATGTTGTTGATAAAGGTCTGCAACAGGCTGTTGGAAATATTCTTTGTGACCCGCCAAGTTTCTGATCCGTATAGAAGAACGGTATGATTATGAATTTTCTTAAATTAATGTTGAAGACGTGTCGCAGAGTTTGATACCGACCTACTCCTTCTAACATTTAAGGAGAGTATATGAGTTATAACAACAAAAAACGACAACAACATTTACTTCCCTTTCGTTTCTGACTACTTGAATGGGTAGAATGGAGGCGATCAATTACGATTTGAATTTCACCAGGTGTTTGGTCTTATTTGACTTACTAGATGTTATGTTTTTCCGATTTATGGGTACTTTATCAGTTTTTATAGACAGCAAAAATAACTGTTGTGGTGTTTGCTACACTAATATGCTCGAAAACAGCCCCACTGAGTCTATCAGACCTACATACATCTCTGATTTTCATCATAATGGCGAAATATCACCATGGTTTCTTCGAAACTGAAACTGTCCAGTTCTGATCTACTTGATATCACTAATGGTAATCAAGAAAGCAGGTATAATTAGAGAATTGCGAATTCAAGCAGCCAGTTGAAAATTTGGATCTTGTTACTTGTGATAGATCCTGTAGATCTTCACCACGATTTTAGGGTAACCAACACCTTCCTTACTTTCCTGAAATGATCCTAGTTTCGACATTCTCATCTATGCCACTTGTATTCAAAACGATATTGCCAAAGTCAAGTTATTGAAAGAGGTAACTTCGTTTAGGTTTCTTTCAGTTGATGATGATTGGCGCTTGTTATTGTTAGTTAGATATTTTCATCTCACCCCCTTGTCTTCAATGTGTTCTTCTAGATTACCATCTTTACTACCTTTCCTGCTAACTTGTTACTGTTCACTTGTAAGTCTTCGAGTATGGGATTTGCATAAAACATAAATCATACGCTAAGTACAAGTCTTCTAGTGTCCTTTTGTCAGTCCAACGTGTGCTGGTCTTCTTGGTCCCCACGATCTGTCACATGATCCAGTTAACCACAATCAGGAATAGCATCAATAAAACACAAAATAATTGAGCAAAGAATATCCTTTTCGATAATTTCCTCCTCCTCTGACTCTACAATTATATGTATGTTTATATACATTGAATATCCTAGAACAGTAGTCAATAAAAATATTTTTATTCCTTCACGTTCCTAGTGGAACATAGGGCTTCAAGCTAGAGGCTTGAAATTTCTGTAGCAGTGGTTTACTTTTACAGGATGAGGTTGCTAGCCTCATGCCCACCCTTTCCTCTTTACCGGCTTTTTATTACTGCTTTGGCGAGGTAAGAGAGTTCGTCGGTCGGGGATCGAACCCCGGACCATGTGCATGGTCATGGAGCGTCCTAACCACTGTGCCACAGACGCACCAATAAAAATATTAGTGTATTTTAAATAATATCGATTTGTAAAGCAAGATCAATGGAATAACAGTTCACTAAAGATGCTTAAATTATAATAACAATAAAGATATAGTAGCAAACAGAATATCAACTAAAATTAAGGAAATTTCTACAAAAAACTGGTGATCATTCGAACCAAGTTGGCCAGTGAGGTAAGGGCAATATCTTAACTAGCTTATTTTAGACACATATATTAGGCTTCTTAATATGGATCTCAACAGCCTCAGCAATATTTAGTAGTCTAACTCTTAAGGTGAAGTTAAGATTTATTGGTATGCGGTAAATGACTTTGAAAGCCGCCTCGTTGACATCAATCTCATGTTCCGTATCCACAAGATGAGATAGAATAGGGCTACGAATGGATTTGGTTTGTCCTTTACTTAACCACTATGCAGGGTGATGTTCGACGAGAAACACGCCTTCTTGTACGGCCTATGTAACTGCCACCACAGGAGCAGGTAAGTAAAGGACAAACAAAATCTATTCTCATCGCTGTTCTATCTCATCTTATGGATACAGAACACAAGATTGATGTCAACGAGGTGGCTTTCGAAGTCATTTACAGCATACCAATAAATCTCAATTTCGCCTTAAGAGTTCGACTACTAAATGCTGCTGAGGCTGGCCTTTGGGATCCATATTAAGAAGCCTAATTTGTGCGTCCAAAAGAAGCTAGTTCAAACGTTGTCCACATATCGGCCATCCTCAACCTCTGTAGAAATTTCCTTAATTTTAGTTGCTATTCTATTCGCTATTATATCTTTATTATTATTATTTAAGCATCTTTACTAAGCAGCTGGACCAGATGGAATACCCCCAGAAGCACTGAAAGCTGACCCAGAGACGACAGCAGATATGCTGACTCCATTATTGCAAAAGATCTGGAAAGAGGGAAAGGTGCCTACTAACTGGAGGAAAGGTTACCTAGTGAAACTACCAAAGAAAGGCGACTTAGGCCTCACTCTGCAAGAACTGGCGAGGAATCATGCTCCTGTCGACGCCAAGTAAAATCCTGAGTCGCATCATCCTGGAGAGAATAAAGGACGCACTGGATGCAGAACTGCGAGCAGAACAAGCTGGATTCAGGAAAGGCAAATCATGTCCTAACCCAACTGCAACTCTACGCCTCATCATCATCGAACAAAGCATGGAATGGCAATCAAACCTCTACCTCAACTTCATAGACTTGGAGAAGGACTTTGACAGCGTTGACCGCCAAGTTATTTGGAAACTACTCGAGTACTACGGCGTACCCCAAATATTCATCAACCTTATTCAACAGCTGTACGACAACGGCACATGTCGAATGATCCACAACGGAAAACTCAGCGAGGCGTTTGGAGTGAATACAGAAGTCAGACAAGGGTGCTTATTATCACCAATGATATTCCTAATTGTGGTCGACTGGATTATGCGTCAGACAGTGGGAAACGAGAAGACAGGGATATCCTGGACCGACGTGAAGAACCTGGAAGACCTGGATTTCGCGCGTGGATGATTTATGTTTCATGTCACACAAAATCGAAGACTTACAAGCGAAAATCGACAAACTGGTCGAAGAAGCAGCAAAGACAGGACTCCAGGTGAACATAGACAATACGGAGGTTGTGAAAATAACCAACCAGCAACAACAGCAGCAGCAACATCCAGCGCCAATCACCATCAACGGGAGGGATTTGAAAGAGGTTACTTCATTCATTTATCTAGGGAGCATTGTTTCAACTACAGGAGAAACGGACGGACGAGGATGTCAAATCGAGAATCGGGAAGGCGAGAAACACATTCATCAACCTGAAACCAATCTGGAAATCTTCGTCACTCAGCATCAACAACAAAATTCGGATTTTCAATACAAACGTCAAATCACTTCTTCTATACGAATCAGAAACTTGGCGGATCACAAAGAATATTTCCAACAGCCTGTTGCAGACCTTTATCAATAACTGTCTTCGCTCTATACTGAAGATCAGATGGCGACGGAAAGAATCACCAACAAGAAACTATGGGAACAAACAAAGCAAGAACCAATCGCCCAACAAATATGCAGGAGTAAGTGTAGATGGATTGGACACTCGCTGAGGAGGCCGTTGGGTGACATCGCACGTCAGGCCAGTGCTCGAGTGGAACTCGAAAGGGAAGCGGCGAGTGGGACGTGCAAGGGTGACATGGAGGAGATCGTGTGAAGAGGTGTTGAAACAGTATGGACTAACATGGATGCAGCTGAAAAGTACAGCAGAAGACAGAAGCAAGTGGAGGCGTGCAGTTGAAGCCCTACGTTCCACTAGGAACCCAAGGGAACAATAATACAATAATAATCTTTAATGAACTGTAATTCCATTGATCTTACTTTACAAATCGATATTATTTAGAAAACACTAATATTGTTATTGACTACTATTCTAGAATATTCTATGTATATAAACATATGTATATATATATAATTGTAGAGCCAGAGGAGGAGGAAATTATCGAAAAGGATATTCTTTGCTCAATTATTTTGTGTTTTAAAGATGTCTGAATGAATATCATCAATGACAGTATACAACATTGTCTTGCTTCAGTATCCACTTGAAAAGCTTAAATGAGCTGTTGAATAAGGTTTGTAAATGTTTTTTTAAGTGAGAACTAATAAAGTGTGTTTAAATATGAGACAGTAGCGATAAAGACATGTGACTGGGAGTTTCCTTACATCTTACTGACCTTAATCTACGTAATTCAAATTTAACAGTAGGACACTTCTAAAATTAGTGCTATTTTACTGGAGCTGTCTATTATCCACACTTAATGAAATTAAGGCCACACCAATTTCTTTAAAGCAGGAAGAACCAAAATTTGTAGTCTATCAAAATGAGAACATTTTATTTCCAGGCCTCTCTTCAACTGTAGACAGCCTAAAATGTACACAGTATTAACAAAACTGAAAAAAAAACACAACAAACATTCTTCATTTTATTCAACAGAAGTTTCACGTGAGAATCGTAGTTTTGAGGCAACAACAATACGTGTAATATGGATGGTGTAGTAGGAAGAAAGAAAGTTATTGATCATAAGTTTGGAAGAATATTCGAGAAATCCGTTAAGTGAGTTCAGATCACTGAGTCAGTAAACAGATCTGAGTAATAATCATAATAATAATAATGAAAACAGCCTTTAAAAAATCTATAAAACAGAATGTATAAGTTGTATAATATCTGAAAGGATTGTTACCGAATAAACTGAGACTAATCAATGTTTCTTTCTGTATGTACAAGTTTGCTTTGAGTTACTGTGGGGAGCAAGGAGTCAGGAATACGCTGGACCACCGATAAGAAGACTCTAGAAGATCTGGATTTTGAGTGTGGATGATTTATGTCTGATGTCATGCAAACTCGAAGACTTGCAAGCGAAAAACAACAAACTGGCTGAAGAGGCAGGCAGTGAAGACAGAACTTCAGGTGAACATAGAGAAGATGGAGGTGATGAAGATAACCAACGAACCACAACAGCAACAATAACAACCAGCACCAATCACTATCAACGGGAGATTAACACTTATCTAGGAAGCATCGTTTCAACTACAGGAACTCGGAACGGATGAACATGTCAATACCAGCCAGCCAGAATCGGAAAGGCAAGATACGCACACCTTCATCAACCTGAAACCAGTTTGGAAATCTTCTGCACTCACTCAGCCAGCATGAAGAACAAGATTCGGATTCTGTTGAACACAAATGTGAAGTCAGTCAGTTAATGCTTCCATACGGGTCAGAAACTTGGCCAGCGTGTCAGTCACGAAAAGGATTTCCAACAGCCAGTTACAGACCTTTATCAACAGCTGCCACCTTCTCTGGCTATATACTGAAGATGAAATGGCCGGCCAGCCGGCCAGAAAGAATAAGTAACAAGAAACTGTGGCAACACACCAAAATTCGAGAGCCCATGACTCAACAAATATGTAGGGGAAAATGGAGATGGTTCGGGCATACATTGAGGAAACCATCGGACGACATAGCGCACAATGCAGGCCATCGCTCGAATGGAATCCCAATGGGAAGCGACAAGTGGGTCATTGGTGCAAGAGTGACGTGGACGGGATCGTGTGGCGAGTTGGAGGAGATGAGAGATTATGGTCACTCGTGGACCCAGTTGAAGAGGATGGCAGAAAATAGAAGAAAGTGGAGATCTGTTGTTGTTGAAGCCCTATGATGTTCCACTTGGAACCTAAGGGAATATGATAATAATTGATGGCATCAGATTCAGCAAATCTAAGTAAACCTGTACTTTTGCTTGTTTGCTGAGGTTGGTAAATGTAGTCTGGATATCCTCTCTGTGTCCTAATTGGCTTAGATGTCAGCCAGAAGCACTGGTTAGGGACTAAATAACTTTGAGACTTAAGTTTTTGGCATATGAAGTTCAGAGAAACGAAAGGATGCCCACACTTACATCACGTACATATGAATTGTAAACATACCAACTTGATACTATTGATTATTCACTGTCTTCTTGTGGAGGATAATCTCATAAAAGTGAAAGGGTGAATGCAAACGTCTGGTGCTTACCACTGAACTGGTAGACATGCTAATCTACCTAGTGGAGCTGAAAAACTGTGATTCCGAACCTATGGTGTGTACATGGGCTGTTAAATTTGAAACGATCAAATAGCAGATGGACCTGTTTTGGTCACCAGAAACCATGGAAACGTAGCTCCTGGTGCTGCTCTACTACCTTGTGGATCAAACATAAAATTAAAGTCTAGGTGGGTGGCCCTAAATGACAGCCATCTTTTCCGATCTTGACATCCAAGCAATACCCCAGCGATCATATAAACTTAAAGACTTTTTGCAGTGCGTCTGTCGATTCCCATAGTGTATCAAGTTTATGCTTTAATAATAAATAATAAATGATCAATACCACCACCAGCAACAACAACAGACAACGATCAGCATAAATGGGAGGGACCTGAAAGAAACAACCTCCTTTACCTACCTGGGAAGCATCGTTTCAACTACAGGCGGACGGAACTGACGAGGATATCAAAGCAAGAATCGGAAAAGCAAGACAAGCTTTCACTACTCTCAAGTCTGTGTGGAGGTCAAAAGCACTCAGCATCAAAAATAAGATCCGGATTTTCAACTCCAATGTGAAGTCAGTGCTACTATACGGATCAGAGACTTGCACTGCGCGTCATAAAGAGCATCTCAAACAAACTACAGACCTTCATTAACAGTTGTCTTCGCTCAATACTCAAGATCAGATGGCCGGCCAGAAAAGATCAGCAACAGGGATCTCTGGGAGCGAACCAACTAGGAACCGATTGTAAAACAAATAGGCAGGAAGAAATGGAGATGGATTGGCCATACTCTGAGGAAACCATCAAGTGACATCACTAGACAAGCCATTGCTCGAGTGGAACCGGAAAGGGAAGCGGCGAGTTGGTCGTCAGTGCAAGGGTGACTTGGAGGATGAGGTCATGTGAAGAGGAGATGAAAACGTGTGGACAGACTTGGAGCCAGGTGAAGACTCCAGCAGAGAACCGAACGCAATGAAGACGCACGGCTGAAGCCTTATGTTCCTCTAGGAAATAAAAGAAAACAATAATAATAATAAATGATCAATTTGTTCATAAAGTGTAGTTGTTTGTATAATTTAAGACACGCTTTCTGTATGTATTGTGTATTTGTGTACTTTTTGTTTATTCCCCTACAGATAGTTCAGATATTGTTGATTGTCGGAGTAAATTAATCCTCGGTTTAATTTGGACGCTTATTCTGCATTATTCAATCACAATTCCACTTTGGGAAGGTGAACCTGACTATGGGGTTAGTTTTGCAGTATTAATGTTACTTTAAAAGTGTTTAATCTAACATTATTGATCATTATTATTATTCCTTTGGCGTCCAAGAGGAACATAAGACTCTGTTCTCTATAGTTCTTTTTAGGTGTCTCCACTATCGCCCATAATCTTTCAATTCATCCGTGTTATATTTGGATTGACGCCTGACTCATCGTTTCTTATTCGGGTTCCATCTGTGGGCCTGCCCGGCGCGTGATTTCGCTCTATGGTCTCCTCAGAGTATGTCAAAAGCACCTCTATTTCCTTCAGCGTATTTATTAGCCTATGTGTTCTTAGTTAGTGCTTTGCACTGTAGAATTCCTTATGGATAATCCTTTCTGGCGAGTCACCTGATCTTAAGTATGAAGTAATAGGGGCCAGCTGTTGATGAAAGTCTGCAGCCTTTTGGAAATGCTGCCAAGTCTGTGGATCCTAAAGGAGCGCTGAGTTGACACTAGTGTTGAAGATCCTTATCTTGTCTTTTTATGCTGATTCCAGCAGATTTCCACACTGATTTCAGAGTAATAAAGGTCTGTCTTATTGAATTAGGACTCCACAATGAACTTAGTCTTTGATTGGACACTAGTCAGTAACTAGTGTGATGTGTCTAGTCCTTTCTTTGGAGCAGACTGAATTCTATCAGTCAGGTTTGTAATGTGGCCATCGCACCACTAGGTAGCTCGCCATCACGGTGCACATTGATTTGATGATATTAGATGGTTGGAGGCAATCAGCAGGAAGCTATCGTGATGGCAAGCTACCTAGAATGGTGGCCACACTGCACCAAACAAAGGACTAGACACATCGCACTAGTTACTAGTGTCCAATAAAAGTATCCACAGCAGTCCTACAGAAGGTCAATCGCGATCCCGAATAGCTCAGTGGCAACGTCTTTGACTGCAGGCAGCACTGAGTGACGCCAGTTCGAATCTCAGATGGGTGGGACATGAGTTTTTTCAAGGTTGAAGATACGCCTTGCTGACTGGTGGAACGAAACGGATACCAGTGTAAATAATAGAAGTACCAGAGAATTCCTAGATGCCGGATACTCAGATGAATCAGTGATCAACAGAAACATTATTTCAAGTATTGGTTTTTGCTGGGATTTTGTTTTGATTAGTTGGAGGATTTCATCATGAGCTGGCACCAGTTACAGAAGCATTGAAAAAACTGTAGGGAGTGTTGAACAGCTGTTTCCCCCGTCCTAGTTTGAGACTCTTCGTCAGTACGCATCCACCGGGGTTTGAAATCCTTCAACCAATCGAAACAAAATCCCTACAAAAACCAATACTTGAAAAAATCGACCTGATGCGGTCCTGTGTTCGAACCTCCTGTGGTGGGTTCGTGCTGCTGAAGAGTTGCAGACTAGGACGGAAGAAACAGGTGTCTGGTAGTACTCCCTGCAGGTTTTCGAATGGTTCTCTAAAGGATGTCAGCTCATGATGAAATCCTCCAACCAAAGAAATACTATAATAGATCATATTTATCAAATAATAAGGCATAAGCAATATGACAAAAAAGTCGAACTCCAAGTCAATACAAACGATCATTACCGATGTAAATTAACGGCCGATCACGACAAAAATTGTCAGGAGAACGGGAATTGTATCATTCATGTAGAAACCAAATACGTTCACTACTTTATGTAGAAGATCATGTTGAAGATGTTGTCTAGATCGAGACAATGACAGCCTCGTAAATAAACCAACCAGTTCAGAAAATGCAGACACAACAAATAAGGTTGGAATTGTACTCTGTCACAATGTCGTCATTTAATGCCACTCTAATTATGGTATTTATAATACATCAAACAGAAAATCAATTCAGTTTATTATTGTAATTAAATAAATTTATTATTATTATTGCTATATTAATCAGCACTTCACTGACATTATTATTCACCGCTGTTTCTATTACTTAGTGAGCATGAGTACTTCCTTTTTTAAATTTGTTTTCAATGGTTCCAATCATTTTTTCTAATGAATATATTATTTTCAAGTGCATTTTGATTTATTGATTTATTTGCATTTATTCACGATCAACATACCTTCATTCCCTCCGTCTCAGAGGAAGGCGGAAGGTAATCAACTGCAACACATAAACACACCCACGCACGCACACATACAATACAAGTTAGATTGTTAGATTTACGCCTTTAATAAAACATAAACAAGGGACCCATTAAATACTCATTTTTAAACCACTATTATCTACTCAGTCACTCAACCACTTTACTCCAAATATTGTCTATGCTTATGACATTTAAATCTCAGTTATTGATTAATGTGTATGTTTTATGACCTTGAGGAAAGAGTAGTAGTAGTCTGTCTTTCCTATACAAACAAATAGACACACATTCATAGAAGGCATTTTATTGATTGATTTTAATTGAACACGTGATAACAGTCGGGAAAGTTAACTTTAAATTATGATTACAATGTTCAGGCGTCTCCCGTATTGATTTCTACTGTCTTGAAAGACAAATGTAAATGAAATAATAACTATTTAAAAACGTTTGTTATGTTTGCAATTAATAATAGTAATAATAACAACAACAAATTGAATGGCATAAGCAATTAATGCGTTCACTGTGCAGTGAATAATGGGATGGGTTACCATGGCAACACTAATGTTCTCGTTTGAATACTGGGGTGGAGGGAGGGGGCAGAATTAATACATCGATGATAGACAACAGCTAAAGCGCTACTGATTACCATGAGGTTTAGATTAGTTATTTTGTTCTCATGTATAGTACCACGGTCTAGACGCGTGACATTGTCTACAGCCTAGTAACTAATCTGTGTATCCTACAGAATGTCAATCGTAAATTCAAAAAACACAATGGTAACATCTCTGGCTGAAGAACCGAATGACTATGGAAACATGAGTCCCTTCAAGGTTACAGGTACGCCTTCCTGACGAGTACTAAAAGGCATGAAACCTAAGTCAAGCTTGGCGTCTTGAAGATTGCCTCCACTCATCCAACAACAATTCACAGTGCACAGCCATGGTGAGCCACCTAGCTTGGTGACCAAATTGCAGATCTGACTGATAGAAACCAATCTGCACCAATACAAGTTGTAGACGCATAACACTGGTTACACCTTAGAGACCAGTCAATGCATGTACAATATCATTCCATGGAAATTCATCGGACAAACTTTAAAACATACATATCTGATGCTAACACGATGATTTGAGACGTAATGATCTGAACTTATTAATCGTGAGCTAAAAGTGTAAACTACTGAAACTTGAAGATTGTCTGACTGGTTTCAAAATAGAACGTTGCACAGAAGTGCAACAGTTCATGTCGCCACATTCCATTTAGCACACAAAAGAAGACAGATGGAGAAACATGAAGAGTTAATGGGTATGGCAGATTGCACAGAGTTAAGGTATCTGAGCTATTGAGAAGAATTTCCCGAGGACCCTAACTAGGCAGTCCACACCTCCCTACCTGTCTCAAGCTAACTATTAGACATTTCATAGACTGATGTTATGTTTCGGTGTGACCACCACTAGCTCTTTTCCAACTTGATCCTATGTCAGTTAACACTGTCTGTCGATGTACCTTCATAACCTTATCGACTGATTGTCTCTCCTTACCTAACACTCGACTCCTAACCCCAATACTACTCACTGTATTATACCACTTAACGTAGGAGAAAAACCGCAGACACCTCCGATCAAAGACAGCTAGCCAGGCTTATCATGTCTTCCACTTTCAATGGCCATGTCTCACAGCCATAAAGGAGAACAGAGAGAAATGCTGATAGCCGGATATCATGTCTGCGCCAGAAATGATGCAATTTGCGAATTCTACAAAAGCGTTATGTATCCGTCCTCAGAATTCGTCGCCAACCAGCCTGCTGGGACTGATTCAACTTCTCAAATAAGTGAAGAGAATCCACCTTAATGCCAACCAATCATATTCACTGTATAATTCTGTCAACTAAATGGTTTATGAAGTAGCTATTGGTTTGGAGTACTTTTTGAATGATTCTTCGGTAATTTAACAAGTCTGCTGGATATCCTGAATGCTTATTGGAAAGTAAAATACCACTAAAAGCAGTATCTAGGTTGATATAGAAGAAAATGTTCTGGGAAATGTACGATTAAAGATTTATTGACTGGTCACAAACTGATTTCACCTATAGGACAATTGAAAATCAGCAGGGAATACTGGACAGTTGATGGGCTGCTGGATCCCATGCCACTGGCTTGTAATCTGAAGGTCTTGAATTCAATCCCTAGTAGCTGGATCATGCGTGTACACTGATGATAAGTCCCGAACTGGGACGAGATATATATGTCCACTACTCCAGTGCCACTTTTCAATGGTTCTGTAACTGAAATCACTTCACAATCACACCAAATACCTGTAGTTAGTTGGGCAAGACTTGATTTCTCATAATTCCAGTTAACCTGGGAATACTGGACAGATGTTTCGTCCTAGTTTGGGACTCTTCATCAGTATGCACCCACCGGGGTTTGAACCCAGGACCTTTTGCTTACAAGGTGAACTCGCAGAAGGTCCTAGGTTCAAACCCCGGTGGATGCGTGCTGCTGAAGAGTCCCAAACTAGGACAGAGGAAACAACTATCCAGTACTCCCAGGTTTTCCAGTGGTTCTCTAACTGATATCAGCTCATGATGAAATCCTCCATGCAATCAAGCAAATCCCTACAAAACCAATACTTGAAAATTCCAGTTAATTTAAGAATATAATTTCGAAATTGTGTATAATGACCTATGGATATTTTCTACAAATTGATTGGCCACTAATTGGGGGTAACCAATGTCACAGCTCGAGTCCATAGTGTTGGTTTAGACTTAAGTCTACCAATCAAGTTTCCAGTCATCATGATATCTGAATCTTTACATGAGTAAAGTTAACAATAATAAACCCTTGACAGCTTCCTATTAGATTTTCCCCTGACCTGAAATGTTAATTTCAAGAAGCAAAAATATTCATTCAGACATCTATAAAACACAAAATAATTGAGCAAAGAATATCCTTTTCGATAATTTCCTCTTCTGGCTCTACAATTATATATATATGTTTATATACATAGAATATTCTAGATTAATAGTCAATAACAATATTAGTGTTTTTTTAAATAATATCGATTTGTAAAGTAAGATCAATGGAATTACAGTTCATTAAAGATGCTTAAAAATATAATAGCAAATAGAATATCAACTAAAATTAGGAAAATTCCACAAAAATTCAGGATCATTCAAACCTAGATGGCCAGCGGGGTAAGGATAATGTCTGAACTAGCTTCTTTTGGATGCATAAATTAGGCTTGTTAATATAGATCCCAACAGCCTCAGCAGTATTTAGTAAACGAACTCTTAAGGTGAAGTTAAGATTTGTTGGTATGCGGTAAATGACTTTGAAAGCATGGTTAACATCAATCTTGTGTTCTGTATCCACAAGATGAGATAGAATAGCGCTGCGAATAGATTTTGTTTGTCCTTTGCTTAACCATGCAGGGTGATGTTCGGAAATTCGACGAGAAACACGCCTAATTGTACGGCCTATGTAACTGGCTCCACAGGAGCAGTTATATTGGTAGATACAAATGAAAGAGGCGAAATTAGTCAGTTTGTCTTTTACTCCCGAACGCAAAAGAGGAGTGGTTTTGAAGATACAGCGTAATTCGGCAGCAGGGAATGCTCTTTTCACCGTATTTCTAAGGCGCTGTGTTAGTATCTCGCTGATGTTGTCCCCAAGGAACTGCATTTTACACACATCAGTATTGGAATGTGTATTTCCAGACGAGCCTGTGATAGGTTACATAATTACGAATGTAATAATAATAATAATAATAATAATAATAAAATGTATCACAAAAAGTGATTATGCTGCAACATGGGCCGATTAACAGGCGTCTATCTACGTGCTGAAATCTGATTGGTTGTTTCTCTGACCAGCATATACACAATCAATATTTAAAAAAATTTAAATTCTGACTGACAAAATATCGAACTAGTCTATTTATATTCCCTAATACTAAGCTAGATGACTCACCATTGTGGTGCACCTTAAATTGATGTAAGCTGGTTAAAGGCAGTCAGCAGGAAGTCCTGCTTGTCAGCAGTCATCAGGGATCGATTTCCTTTTTCTATGTCATCTTTTGGGAAAATGACTTCAAATTTCATGATGGCTTTTCACCTGACATTTGAAAGAAATAATTGTCAAGTGTCAGTCAATACACTTCGATTCATTCTTTATGTACACACATATATGTTCTAATGAAGACATTTATAATAATCATAATAATAATTTGCTTTATTCCAGAAACAGTACTAGTGGTACAGTGTGGAATTTTCAGCACATATCTACAATATGTGCATCTAATTTTATCCAACTTTTAAAAGGAGTATTTTCAAAAAAAAGATAAATATAAAGACAACAACAGCAAAAAAACACAAAATAATTTTTAAAAAATGCGAAAAAAATACCAAGAAGTAGAAAGGAAAATAAACAGCATATAATAATATCTCAGTATTGGGTAGTGGAAGCTATGATGTGATTATGCATGGTGACAGTAAAGCTATAATCATACAAGAAGTTATGAAATGATATTTAAGAATGTTTATCGCCAAGATGATCAGTTAATTTGGTTGAAACAACACTAAACAATCATAAAATAACATTTCAGGGTTATTTCTTATTGTCAGGTCTAATGCAGTGTTTGTAGTGGTAGTGTGAGTAATCCTGAATAATACAAAATTTTAAGATGGTGATAATGGCGTTCACAACCAATGATTGTCAGTTTAATATTGCCGAAAAAAATAAAAAATAAAAAAACAACCACAAAAACTAATAATTACATGATGGTTAATGACAGGACAATTTTGTAATACTCATAGTGCTAATATAGTCGGAACCAGTGGATACACAATAGAAGGAATATAGTAAAGTACAAAAAAGTAAGCCAATGTTAATAATTTAGGTAGCTAAGTATGTTTAAGAAGGAGTTTACTATAGAATACAAAATAAGAGAGAAATAAAAGAGCCTATAATTATGATATTAACAACAAAGCAAGTAATAGGTTTCGCGCTTAACATTGTCTCTGTCGGGCCAAATATGGTATCGTTGAGTTCCTGTGCTTGGTTGTACGAGCATAGATTATTTTATACTGATTTCTGGTTCTGCTTGATGAGATACAAGGTGAGAGTTAGGAATAGAGGGGGTATTGGGGGTCTGAGAGTATGGTTTTAGACTATTTTTCTTTTTTGTTTATAATACTGCGAATTTGTATTTTTGCTTTCAATATTCAGAAATCCAAACGATGGATACGTCATCAACGAGTTGTCAAGCCTGTACCACCGCTAGAACCAAAACTTTTCAATAATTACTCTGAAAAGAATTTCCGGGTTAGCACTCAAAGATAATTGTTTTTCAAAAAAGCAAAGAAAGAATAGGCAACACTTTGAACACTTATGTGTGTGTGTGATTCTCACATTTTCTTTCAACACTATTCAACTGCACTAAAAAATTGTTTCAAGGACTTGGTTTAATTTCATTGGATTGAATGTGTGTGTAGGGGTCTTTTTGCTTTCATGTCGAAAAGGACATCTATGAACTGTGTATTTTAAACACTATTTCTTGTTTTTCTTTATACAACAGGCTCAAGGACCTACACCAAAACAACGTCTAATGGCATGGTTGAATAATAAACTAGCCGAAAGACCCGTGAAAAATTTCACAACTGATTGGAATGATGGTATTGCTATCGGTGCATTGGTTGATGCTTGTGCACCAGGCCTATGTCCTGATTGGCGTGAATGGGAACCTAAACAAAATTTAAGAAATGCACGTGAAGCAATGGGTGCAGCAGAGCAATGGTTAGATGTACCACAACTTATTCGCCCTGAAGAGATGATTAATCCAAGAGTGGATGAAAAAGCTATGATGACATATTTAAGTCAATTTCCTAGTGCAAAACTTAAAGATGGTGCACCGCTTAGACCAAAATCAAATCCTGGTCTTGTACGTGCTTATGGTCCTGGTGAGTTAAAATTAGATTTGTTTGTTTTTTTTATTAACACCTTTAGACATATTAAAAAATCAGTTTGTGGTAACAATTATTATTGGTGTACACTTATACCTCACAAACATCACTATCATCTCATGTGTATTTGCCGTCTGAATAACTCGGGTCTAAATTAATTTGATTACACTAGTGACTGAGTGAGATGCCATTTCATATTTCTGTCATGAAATCATTTCGTTTGAGGTTAGAAATATATCCGTCACTTAGGTACAGTGTCTTCTGTCTAATTATCTCTAACCTTCCACCAAGAAGTGAGGGAACTGGACTGAACTTTCAGCCTACAAATTTGCACAAAATTGAAACAATTCAAGTTGTCACATCTGTAAAGTTTTCAAGTAATGGTTTTGTAGGGATTTTGTTTGATTGCATGGGGGATTTCATCATGAGCTGACATCAGTTAGAGAACCACTGAAAAACCTGGGAGTACTCGACAACTGTTTCGTCCTAGTGTCTTGGAACTCTTCAGCAGTACGCACCCACCAGGAATCGAACCCAGGACCTTCTGGTTGCAAGACGAGCTAGCTCGTAGACCATTGAGCCACTGTGACCCGATCCAATGGTCCTTGAATTCTAACTCCTGCCAATTCACGACATAGCGCGACCATTTCGCAATGTCTTCTTCGATGAGTTACTGCCTCATCTTCAACCTGCTGTATCCTGCTGGTCATGGCTTCCCACTAGAACCCCAGGTTAACTGCCTGAATAGGGCCAGTCACTAGTGAGCATCAGATTAATTTTCAAGTATTGGTTTTGTAGGGATTTTGTTTGATTGAATGGAGGGTGTGTACTGATGAAGAGTCGCAAACTAGGACAGAGGAAACAGCTGTCCAGTACTCCGAGGTTTTCCAGTGGTTCTCTAACCGATGTCATCTCATGATGAAATCCTCCATGCATCTGTAAAGTTAACGATAAAAAAAGGAAAATTAAACTTACAGGAGGAACAGTAATTATGTACAGAATAATAAGAATTTCATTGGCCTTCGGAGATTGTAGAAAGTGAATGAGTCTAAGTCCCTTAAAGCGACTTTTAGCCACGTCACCATCAGTCCCCATTCAAAAGGTCTGTATCTACTTTTGTGCCTAAAACGGACGTCAGTGACTGGACTAACCTCCTTAACTAACAACCTAAGCTTAGCCTCAATAGTACTCAGCATATAACACCACTTAACGGGAGTGATATAATACGAGCACCTATAGCCAAAGACAGCTAACCTCTTTGCGTCTCACTTCTGTGCAAAAAGGACTAAGCAAACTGCTGAGCAGTGCACATGTCCTTTGATGGATACGTAAGTTCACAAATGACACACAAACCTTTAGTATCCTTTACGGGATTTCGTAAGCAGTCAACCCATTAGGGCTGCTGCAACCTAAGCAGATACATGAAACTCTCAACACACTTAACCATTTCACTCCTGGCTAACTTTAAACTTGCAGTCGGTGCAGACCATTTTTGTAACGCTGTCTCATTTCTGGCACAAGTGAACCACACACCGAACATATTAGGATTCCTGCGAAAGTAAAGTAAATTATAATTAGGAAAATTAAAGTTCTAGTGAAACTGAGTTATTATTATTATTATTACATATTATTGATCCCTTGGGTTCCGAGTGGAACATAGGGCTTCAAAAACACATCTCCACTTTCTTCTATTTGACGTTGTCCTCTTCAACTGGGTCCACGATTGTCCATAATCTCTCATCTCCTCCAGCTCGCACGATCTCCTCCATGTCATCCTTGCACTCGTCGCTTCCCATTGGGGTTCCACTCGAAGGCCTGGTGCACGATGTCAGTTAACGGTTTCCTTAACGTATGCCCGATCCGTCTTCATTTTCCCCTACATATTTGTTGAGCAATCGGTTCGTGTTTAGTTTGTTCCCAGTTAGAGTTTCTTGTTGCTAATTCTTTCTGGCTGGCCGGCCGGCCATTCGATCTTCAGTATAGAGCCAGACAAGGTGGCAGCTGTTGATAAGGGTCTTTAGTAGCCTGTTGGGAATGCTTTTCGTGGCTGACACACTGGCCAAGTTTCTGACTGACTTCACATTTATGTTCAACAGAATCCGAATTTTGTTCTTTAAGATGGGGAGTGCAGAAGATTTCCAAACTGGTTTCAGGTTGATGAAGGTGTGCGTATCTTGCCTTTCCGATTCTGGCTGGCTGGTATTGACATCTTCATCCGTTCCGCCAGTACTTGAAAGTGAAACTGAGTTACACTTAAATAATCTGGAAGATTCGTAGAGATAGAAGGCCATAAAATCTGTTTAATAATTTCTGAGTACAATTCACAAAGCATGTTTTACTAAACCAGTGCTCACCTTTTCCTGACACTTTGTCTAAACAGTATGAAATAAGGCTTACTTGTTCACCGTCAAACATCATTTGTTTTTGAGTATCAACAAGCAGAAAAATGATACTAAATCACGTGACCAAATTTCATTGGATTACACGATATACAACTTTGACTGTCTACTGTCTAATTGGTTGAAAAATTAAGGATAAAAATGTTTAAAAATAAACGAATCAAACAATTCCAACACTGGTGTGAACACGGGCAGTAATTTTGCTCGAAATATTACCAATAACAAAACTTATCATTGTGTGTAAACTATTAAAATATAATTATACTTTATTTGATCTAATCCACAATGCTCAAACTTTTTACTGTTATTAAATAAACGGATATCTTATAACCAAAAACATAAATAACTGCCACCGGTATTTCCTCCTCAAATAGTACAACGTCTATGTTCCTCAGTAAGTACTTATGCTATAGACCACAATAACAAGAGAGGTCATAAATAATCAAACCACATATAACCACCAAACCAGTCCCAATTTACAATTTTCCTACGATTCAGATCCCTGAAGAAAAATATCCCTAATCAACAGAAATAACCAATAAGAATTTGAGTACATTAATATTAACCAATAGAAAAACACTATCCCAATAACCAATCATGATTGGCCAGGCATGTATCAGGCATTAAAATAGGCATTCGATACAGTCTCTCTCTTAAAACTCATTCACACATAAATAAATAAATAAATATCACATATCTCAACAAAAAATAATTGAAACCTTGAACATTATTGCATATCGCGCAAAAATTTAAACAAACAATTCAATAGATTCAATGGAATTATAATCACTCTGACTGTATATAATTTAATGGTCGTTTTATTTGAAATCAAAATCACCAAAATACAGAGCAGATAAATAAAGATTGTTGGAAAAGAAAAGTATAGTATAGAAAAGAATAGAATGATCCTTATCTAATGGCGACAGGATTTCAATATTTAATTGAAGTCGATGTGGATCACGCTTTACTAGCTGCTGCAATATTACCTTCAGTAGAATCAATTTCCACGCCATTAGTGAACATTGAACAAAACGCCTCGGATTATAACAAGAAAAACAACAACAACAATAATAACAGTAATTTGAAGATACAAAACAACATTGGGCAGAGCTTAACTCTATTGATACAAATCGTCAAGGATTAGGTGTGATATATGCCTTGAGTAGACAAACTTTTTCATGTTATCTATTCTTTTTTGGTTCAAAAATGAAGAAACAAGTGACACCGACACCAAGACAGAGTTTAAAACCACCGCCACCAGCAGCATCATCACGTACTGGGAAATTAAATTCAACAGTTAAAGGTAGATATTTGTGTGTGTTTTCTACACCCCCCACTTCCCCACCATTTTAATGACTTCTATTTTCATGTATTGTTTATTTTTGGAATAACAAGGTGGATTACATCAAGATAATCACATCATCTTGCATTAAATATTGTCAACTGAGACTGAAAGTAAACGGCGTGTTGCTAGGCTAATCAAATACATTCGAGCAGATGTGTCCAAATATCAGTTTACGCATAATCCTATGTATTTTGAATGACTTACCAACATGTCGTTTACTGTTAGTCGTCAACTGGCCCACTTGATCGAAATTTGGGTAGATTTTGAGATTTAAGTTTTACAGTTATTTTGATGAACACCCAACAAGTATGAAGGCACTAGTGACCTTGGAAAGAGAAATTGCCCTAAAAAGTAAATTTTAGTCCAAAACACAACCATAACCTCAATCTTTCCTTAAGCAAAGTCTGCTCTATCCTTAGCCCTTCGTTCAACACACTTTTTTGCATATAGCATTATATACCTAGTTTCACTACCTTGCTCTAACTGAGCGTTTCAAGGTCATGATGCGTTCATGAATGTTTGCTATATATATATATTATTATTTCTGAATATACATTATCTCATATTGATTTTTATTCAAATTTCTAGTCAATTCCACACATGTGTATAAATGAAGGAAAAAAGTTGTGTGAGTAGTGTCTTGATATGATTATGAGCAGCAATAGATTGTCCTCAAAACGTGGTCATCAGTTAATATTGTAACAACAGAAGACAAGGGCCAGGCAACAGAACGATTATTACGGAAAATCAACACATATTTATAGATTTTGATGTACATTATTGTAGGTTAATGTTAGTAGAAAATACAGTCTGTTGATTGGTTGTTTCTCACACAAAGTTAACTTTGCATCTCTTGTGGCTGTGTCAGTTCATCTATATGTTAACTGTACCCGCCTATCCATCTTGACCTTGTTTTCACATGAATAACATTGACCTCAATTACTGTCAACCAATTAGGCTAGCAACCATCTCTCACCACACGCTCAAGTAACATTTGTGATTTAAGTGGTGATTACCGGCACTATGATTATGGTTCACTAACATACATTAGGTTAGGCAGTCCCGTCTTTGCTGTTCCAGATTTATTGCGTATACAAATAAACACCATAAAACAGTGATACTCAAGAATCGTCAGCTAGTATATTTCCCTGATGTGAGTCGGTGGTTCAAGAGTAGTATGCTTGCCAAACACACACGTCGCTTAGGTTCAATTCTCGGCCGATGCACGCCTACACCTTGCTTAACAAATAGTAAATCCAGTAGACACGGAATTTCAGTGGGGAGGCGTGAGGCCAGCAACTGAAACTCTGTAGAGGAAACAATACTATTATTATTATTATTTCCTTTAATTCCTAGACGAACATAGGGCTTCAACCATGTGTCTCCATTGCGTTCGGTTCTCTGCTAGAGTTTTCACCTGGCTCCAGGTCTGCCCACATGCTTTCATCTCTTCTTCGCATGATCTCCTCCAGGTCACCCTTGCACGACCAACTCGTCGCTTCCCTTTCGGGTTCCACTCGAGGGCTTGTCTAGTGATGTCACTTGATGGTTTCCTCAGAGTGTGGCCAATCCATCTCCATTTCTTCCTGCCTATTTGTTTCACAATCGGTTCCTGCTGGGTTGGTTCGCTCCCAGAGATCTTTGTTGCTGATCCTTTCCAGCCATTTGATCTTGAGTATTGAGCGAAGACATCTGTTAATGAAGGTCTGTAGCTTGTTTGAGGTGCTCTTTGTGACACGCCAAGTCTCTGATCCGTATAGTAGTACTGACTTCACATTGGAGTTGAAAATCCGGATCCTATTTTTGATGCTGAGTGCTGTTGACCTCCACACAGACTTGAGAGAAATGAAAGCTTTTCTTGCTTTCCCGATTTTTGCTTTGATATCCTCACCACTTCCGTCCACCTGTAGTTGAAACGATGCTTCCCAGGTAGGTAAAGGAGGTAGCTTCTTTCAGGTTCCTCCCATTTATGCTTATTGTTGTCTGTTGTTGTTGCTGTTGGTGGTGTTGGCCAGGAATCTTCATCACCTATCCGTCTTTTCTCTATGTTCACCTGAAGTCCTATCTTTGATGCTTCCTCTGCCAACTTGTTGCTTTTCGCTTGCATATCTTCCAGTTTGTGGGAAATCAGACATATATCATCGGCGAAGTCCAGATCCTCCAAGTTCTTTGTGTGAGTCCATTTTATGCCTGTTTCCTCATTGCCCGCTGTTTGTCGCATCATCCAATCTACTGCAATCAGGAAAATCATAGGCGATAGTAGGCAACCCTGTTTTACTCCTGTCTTCACTTCGAAGGATTCCGTGAGCTTCCCGTTGTGGATTACTTGGCATGCAGCGTTGTCATACAACTGTTGGATGAGATGTATAATTGTCGGCGGCACCCCGTAGTAGCGAAGTAGTTGCCAAATCACCTCTCGATCGACGCTGTCGAAGGCCTTTTCAAAGTCGATGAAGTTGACTTTGAATAATACTATCATTATTGAAACTTTAAATCTGAGGCTTGAAGCCTATTGTCCCACTCGAAAGGCAGAGAAAAGAAAAGACGTTTATCCGATGCTCATCCATATGATGGATTTCATGATATATATATATATATAGCAAAATAATGTACACCTTATCTTTAATGTACCATTTCTACAGGTCTTCCGTGTTGTCCTTCTTCTGGCCTTACTTGATAGTGTATGTGTTTCCTTGTGCCCCTTTCACGTTTCCCATGTATCTCCGCAACTCTGTATCATTTAACTTGTCTGACATTAAATCTGTCCCCCAGCTATTTGATGTTTTCCATGTCGATGAGCATCTCTTTATATATATACATACTACTGATAAATCTTATCAGTAGCACACACCACAGTAGGATTTAGATGCTAACCTCTTTTAAGATTAATAATATTTCCATTCGCACTCTATTTCCAGTATCACAGAAAATGAAATATTGCAAACTTTGAAGTGTATTGTATTTTATTCTGTTTATTAAAGAGGCAGCTGACTGTTAGAAGTGTGTGCATGTGTGTGTGTGTTGCTGTTTGACAAAATCAGCAGCCTTGAAACTGTCGCCAACCTCACAACTATCTGACAGTGAGAGTGTAACTGTTTTGAGAGTTAGGATTCATTCCCACAGAATTGATTACTAGAAATATTGTGTGAATACGACGTGCGTGTGTGTGTGCTGTGTGTTTATGTGTGATTTGCTTTGGTTGTGCTTTCCCATTGTTGGCAGTTTGATCGTTAATCTAATTGATATTCTAATAGTGTAGTTAGGAGATGATCACAATTCCATATATTAGATAGATAGGTTTATTCAATTTATAACGCATAGTGGTGATAGAGTATTTTAATAAGGTGGATGACATTTGAGCATTATTTATTGCTGCTCATAATCTTATATTTCTGAGCTTTTACGACTTCATGACCTTTTTTATGATTTCTGTGACCTTAGGCGCTTAAGTAATGCTTTTCTAACTTTTTATCACATTGACAAAATCCTGTTCATTTCACTTCACTGCACTCATTATTTATTTGATAATCGTTCACGAATAGTACTTTTAAGTTTACACCACATCATCGTTATTACTTCACCATCATTACTACTGTCGTTATTTCCACCCTTGAACTTACGTCTAGTCTACTATATTTGCTGGTTTATTTTCCGTAGTATTCATATTGTCTCACACACAACTGATTACACTCACCCTCGAAACCTGTACTTTTGTTGACTATATATGTACCTGACGCCGTGTTCAGGGTGATCAAGAATACTCTGACCCGGGGTGGAGGCTCACCACTGCACCTCGGTGGGTTGAAACTCGCGACAGACCCTAATCGGGTGCGCTCGAGCGTGTAGTTTTTGTCAGTGGGGAGGCCTCACGGTCCTCCCTTTATTGTGAGTCGGTGGCACAACGGTTTAGACGCTCGCCAACCATGAACATGGTGCGGGGTTCGATCCTTGGCCGACGCACACCTGATATCAATGGTCGGCCTGATAAATTTTGGCTACCAGTATCACATGCTGAAAATTCTATAATTGTATCAAAAATACTGTGTGGAGTCAAGCTATAATAAAAAAATTTATATATATATATTGGCAGAAGTTAGAATTCATGGGCCATTGGATCGGATCCTAGTGGCTTAATGGTCTACGAGCTCGCTAGCCTTGTAAATGGAAGGTCCTGGGTTCGAAACCTCAAGATAGGTGTGTACTGCTGAAGAGTCGCAAACTAGGACAGAGGAAACACCTGTCCAGTACTCTTTTGCAGGTTTTCGAATGGTACTCTAACTGATGTCAGCTCATGATGAAATCCTCCAACCAATCAAAACAAAATCCCTACAAAACCAATACTTGAAAATAACTGACTATTGTTCCATCCCATCTTATACTTGTTCCACAATACACTTCTGATATGATTCTAATTTACCTTTACTGGCTTAAATTAATGGATTTATAATTGTAGAACTTGAAGAAGAAATTACTGAAAACAGTTGTTCGCTCTAACTATTTTTGTTCTGAATAAATTATGGGAATATTCAAGTTATATTAATACATACACACGGCTTAATAAGTTGCTTTGAAATTATCATTCAAGCCTAACATTAACCCTTGATAGAACAAAATGTGGGTGGTCAACTTCTCCACGAGAACATTTTTTCTATTCTTTTACGTTCCCGGTGGAACATTGGGCACTTCAAGCTTTTTGGGTTCAATTCCTGCCCACTGACTCATTCCATTACCTCGTTAAGCCTGTAATAAGACCGGTAAAGAGGGAAGGTTGGGCATGGGGCTAGTAACTCCATCCCGTGAAATTAAATACCATTGCTACGAAAACTTTAAACCTGTAGCTTGAAGCCCTATGTTCCACTGGGGACGTAAAGAAATAACATCAAGTAGAAATGTCAGCGAGGAAGAGTAGCCATATAGAGAAAAAAATGACGGCTTGGTGGATATGGACGATCACAAAGAGTGAATGCTTCTACGCCACTGTTAACGATTTTTAGTCATATTGCCGAAAAATTCAAGTCATTGTTTCTTAGTACCTCCCTATGTGGCTCAGACCAACAGACAGAAAATTGGTCGACTTATGATACATTTCGATATAACCACCCTAAACTCTTTCCAAAGCTAATCTTATGTCGGTTAATATTTCCTGTCGTGGAAGGCAGCGGGCTGGCATGCTCAACATGTGTTCTAGCCACCTAAATCGGTGTAGCGTCACAACCTTATCGACTGACCTTTCCTCACCTAATACTCTATGCCATAGTATTCCACTTAACACGAGATATAAAGCAAATCTCTGTGGTCAAAGATAGCTAGCCTTTTCATATATTACACTTTCAACAGCCATGTCTCACTCACAGTCATAAATGAGAATACAGCGAACCGCTCCCCAGGACATACGTCTTTTCACTTTCTCTCCGGAATCGAACCCTGATTCCCCGTTACCCGTTATTATCATGGTAGGCAGATCACCTACCAACAAATTGATAGGGCAGACATTTGAAAGATCCGTCGCCGACACAAGGCCGACTGTGATCATTAAAGTTATCCAGAGTCATCACAGAATTCAACAGAGACAGCCAAAACTGCCCCCGGTTGGTTCTGTTCTAATAAATGCACCCGTTCCCTTGAGGGTCAGGGCATAATTGCATGTATTAGCTCTAGAATTACTACAGTTATCATGTAGTATTTTAAATTTAATGAGCCATTCGCGGTTTCACCGTTTCAAGGTATGTACTTAGAAATGCATGGCTTAATCTCTGAGACAGGCATATGACTACTGGCAGGATCAACCAGTTTTTTCACACAATGATACACCCATTGACTGGGTATTGGTTTTCAGGAGAACCAAACACACCCATCCCTGCATCTTGAGAGACGAGACCTGCAGGCAGGATCATCCTGTGGCGCAACCACTCGAGAGCCGTCTCCCTCGGTGGACCATTCACACCGTTATTATACAAAGTAATGCACAGGTAAGCATTGTTACGCCGATCATTGATCGCATCAATCACTTATGTACTACATAGATAAGCCCAATAGAATTCATCTCGCATACAAGACCAGCCAAACGTATTATTATATGCAAAAGTAGCACGCATAGCCACGCTGTAGTGACAATAGGCCCCAAAAAAAACGAAGCCAGCAGCCACCAAATTCAATGAAATCGTTATCCCTGCCAACCAATTTAAGCATGCAAATAGCTTCTATACGTCTGCCAAGACTATAGAAAACCATACACAGTCATATAAGTGAGCAATGAGAACCATTTGACTCACGCTCATATCGTCTATATAGTTTATGCTGTGTTTACTATAGGATTTTTAGCTTATAAGCAAGACAGCCTAGCTGGCCGCTATTAGGCTTAAACAAGCTCAAAACCCCATGGTCACAGATACTATAAAACACGTTTCGCGCATAGCCGAATGTCATGTCTATGCCAACCAAAGGTGATATAATTTGGTGAATGCCACAAAGGCCTTATGAATCCGTCCTGAGATTCTTTGAGTAATACACTCCATTTGGACTCATGCAACTTCCCAGATATAATCGAATTAGTCAATATGCTCTACCAGCTGACAGAGAGCTCTAACAGGCAAACATTTCACTAGGTGGTAGGAAACAGGAGCATAGTGTGGTTGTTGTTTATTGTTACGTATTTTTCTAAACGTTGTTTCTACTTTTCTCCTTCTGTCAGGATAATCAATCAATTTTAATATTCAAGTATATAGGTTACCATGGTAACGTGCATTTGTATGCTGAGAGAGAGGAAATAACATTATTTCAAAATAATAAAACACTATAACTACTACGTAGTTAAATAACTAAGAAAAAAAAATCAATAATCAGCTGATTTTTACTCATTATTTTGTAATTCATTTGGATAGGTTTTCCTTCCTTCATTAAATTTCTCCAGTTTTATGTTGAGGTTAGATAGGATGATATTAGAAGATTAGATAATTTCATATTACATGAGTAAATATTGTAAAAGTGAAATAGTTACCAGGACAACTTATTACTGATAATCATATAGTCTTAATCCAAGCTGTTTTCATTGTGATTTTTTGTTGTGTAAATCCCGTATCGGCATTGTATCAATTCCTCCATTTTATGTGTTTTTGTTTTGTTGACTCGATGAACAAAGATTAGATGATTAACTTGTTCCCTCCCTCCGTTTAACTTGAATAATTTTTCTTTTTTTAAATTAATTTCACACAATATAAACTCAGTAGTGCATGGAAACCAATTCATTTTTGAGTTAGAAAATGAATGGAGTACGTTAGCTATACTAGAATGTAAAATAAAACAAAAAACAGGATAGTGGGTTCCATTATGGATAAGATTTTATTTTGATAAATCACACAGTGCTGTTATACAGTAATATTAACTGATGACCACGTTTCGAGCACAAACTATTACTGCTCATAATCATATCAAGTCACTCACTCACACAACTTTTTACTTCATTTATATACATGAGTGGAATTGACTAGATATTTGAATAAAAATCAATATGGGATAATGTACATTCAGAAATAATAATATGAGTGTTATTGATCAATTAATACAATCAGATGGGAAATAAGACGAGTGTTTTTTATAGTAATAATAAGTGACTTGTTAGAATATTGTGATATGCTTGAATTGAAATAGAATTTTGAGATTATTTATTATCCTTCTCTGATTTGACTGGTGGTAATAATATCTTCCATATTCCCAGTCAAATCAGAAGAGGATAATAAATAATCTCAAAATTCTATTTCAATTCAAGCACATCATAACATTCTAACAAGTCACTTATTTTGACTATAAAAACACTCGTCTTATTTCCCATCTGATTGTAATTGATCAATAACACTCATATTATTATTTCTGAATGTACATTATCCCATATTGATTTTTATTCAAATATCTAATCGATTCCACACATGTATATAAATGAAGGAAAACGTTGTGTGAGTAACTTGATATGATTATGAGCAATAGTTTGTGCTCGAAACGTGGTCATCAGTTAATATTACTGTATGACAGCACTGTGTGATTTATCAAAATAAAATCTTATCCATAATGGAGTTATACTCCACCACACTGCCCAAGTGTTATACTTATATCAATAAGCTTTGTTATTGTTTTTCTCATGACCCCGATTCGGGACGTAAACATGGACGTAAAGTGTTGTCTACAATTTTCGCTTGCAGATAGCTCTCACCACACTCGTCCCCCCGTCAAAGACTTTCGACTGAAGTTGGTTCGATCATATTGGTGCTGGTGGCTTTGTTAGCTTGTCTTGCTGTATCGAGTTCCAGAGCTCACTGAAGTTCACCCGCTCCTCTTTGTTTACATTTGCGATCGTATCTACGTGATCCCATCTCACAGTGACCATGTATGGTCCTTCCCACTTTGAAAGCTGTTTGCCTGCCTCTGGCGCGCATTCGTCGGTGTTTCACCTCACACTTTCATATGCTGCCTTCGCCCGACCTCCCAGCAGTGTTCCAAGTAACAGCCTCATCACTGCAGGGATCTTGAACGCCACTCAACTGCGCAACAGCCTCGAAGTCCTTCCCGAAGATCCATATATCTGCATCAAAAACTGCAGAGCAATAGGCTTTCCATTTGTCAGCAGGCAGCAACACCAAATGTAACGACAGAAGACAAAGGCCAGGCAACAGCTCTCACCACAATTTCAACTGTATTCTTTATTACCCTTTTTTATCTAGCTCCGTGATTGCCCACAAACTACCATTTCCACCTCACATGATCTCGTTCATGTTAACTCTGGGTGAACGATCTATAGACTTTTTCCCAGCTTAGGACTATCTGGTAAACTAGGCGAAGTTATATGACGATGAGTGGTATATATACATATATGAGCAGAGTAAAGAAATCCATGTGAATATCAGATAACCAAGTCTCTATCCGGGAAGAGATCAACCCAGATGATGAAACCAATAAAAGATGGTCAAGGGAACCTGATCAACAAGGAGGAGAAACAAATCAAACAATGGGCTGATCACTTTAAAGGACTCTTGAATCGACCACCATCGGCAACTCGCCAGAAACCACCAACATCACATACAGAAATGTCAGTGGACACCACTCCTCCATCAAAGGGAGAAACTTAACAGAGGTTGCCTCCTTCACTTATATGGGCAGCATCGTTTCAACTACAGGCACTCGGAACGGATGAAGATGTCAAAGTCAGACAGTGTAGGAAAGGCAAGATACGCACGCCTTCATCAACCTGAAACCAGTTTGGAAATCTTCTCCACTCACTCAGCCAGCATGAAGAACAAGCTTTGGATTCTGTTGAACACAAATATGAAGTCAGTCAGTTAATGCTTCCACGTGGGTGCAAAACGTGTACTGCGTGTCACTAAAAGGATTCCCAACAGGTTGCAGACTTTCATCAACAGCTGTCTTCGCTGACTCTATACTGAAGATCAAATGGCCAGAAAGAATAAGCAACAAGAAACTATAGGAACAAATCAACAGGCGAGAGCCGATCGCTCAACAAATATGTAGAAGAAAGTGGAGATGGATCGGGCATACATTGAGGAGGCCGCCGAATGACATCGCACACCAGGCCACAGCTCGAGTGGAATCCAAATGGGAAGCGACGAGTAGGTGGTCAATGTGGGGGTGAGATTGAGGAGATCGTGTGTGGAGGGGAAGAAGAGATGAAAGATTTTGGTCAGTCGTGGACCCAGATGAAGAGGATGGCAGAAAACAGAACAAAGTGGAGATGTGTTGTTGAAGCCCTATGATGTGCAACTGGGAACGTAAGGGAATAATAATAATAATACAATAACAAAAGAGGAAATGTGTATATTCCCATCCAAATATAGGAAATGACGATAAAAAAACGTAACAGTATTGATAACATGGCTATTAATACTGTCATGTAGGAAAGAGCATGACTATACAGGAATAAAGGGAAACAGAATAAAAGGGTGTGATGGTTAGTTAAATTGGGAAATTTATGATAAGATTGTTGACAAATTGTGCTTATCCTATTATTATGGGACAGATAGACCTAATAGATGGACTGACAGACGACTACTGTACAAGACATGTGTTGGTAAAAATCAATCAAAAACAAGATAGAACTACAATTTGGACACTTTCTTTTATTTTAATGTTCCAATGGCTTAGAAGTATTCCTTCTTGCGTTAGTAGAATAGAAGGCGTAGTTTTATCTCTTATGATATAAAACACAAGCTACGCGATGCAATCACAACTAAAAAGTCACTATTTACTGAATTGTGTATAGAACTGTGCTATTTGTGTTCTTTAAGAAGCCTAGAAATCAATTGTCTTGTTTCGTTTTCACACAAACGCACACAGATAAAACCCTAGGAACTCATTGAGGCAGCATTCATCTTGATTATTTAAGAAGGTGGTAGTCGGATTCATAGACTGCATACAAGATTTACTGTGTTGGATTCAATTTCTTCGACCAGTCGATCGGTTCGACTGACTTGTTAAGATATTGAAAGTGATGAAACAATCTAAGATACTTAGTTGAACATAATTCGGAAAAGCTTCACATTACTACATTAAGAAAAGATCTTAGATGTGGATTACAGAAAATTCGTTTCAAATGACTGTGGAAAGTTAGAAAGAAGGATAATCTAGAAAGTCTTGTAAATGCATGACACTATAAAAATATTGATTGGATGAGATGAGTAGCATTGTATCATTAGCATCAACCAGTAACGCTTGCTAGGTAGATGAAAGTGATCTAAATTCTGGACAGATGTTTCTCTTGTTTAGCGCGGAGATTCTCCGCTCCTCGGCAGTATACACAATCATGTTAGATGGATTTGATTTGATTCCCATTATTGTTAACTGAAACCGCTCCTCATATGAATGGGAACCTTGAGATTTGATGTTATTGACAACATTTTGCTCTTAAGATGAACCTTCCAGTTATATACATTAGGTGGCTCAAGTGGCCTAGTGGATGACGCTTTTATTATGTCGGTGGTTCAACGATAAAATGCTTGCTAACCACGCAACAAGGTCCGGGGTTCAATTCCCGGCCGACTCACTCCTAAACTCCGCCTAACTTACAATGAGCCGGGAAAAGAAGCCCACACCCGTAAAAAACAACATCGACATCTCAAATTTGAAGCCCTATGTCCCACTCGGAACGCAAGGAATGAAAGTATATATATACATATATAAGAGGTTTAAAATGTTACCAAGAGTGCATATTTCGTCCTTTCATGGTCTCATCAACTGAATTTATCTATATCCTAGGTATTTTTGTTCCCAACGAGACTAATAATGCTTTAAATTGATTTCATATGACAAGGTAAACTAATCAAGCCAGCCCGGAAAATAGACAGTAAGATAAACCAAAAATGTAAAAAGCGGAAATTTATTCTCCTGTGAACAACTTTTGGTTGATTCTTTCAAAAATAAGCACTTCATATAGATGATTTCAGGCGTGGAAACGCTGCATTATGATAGGTTTTTTAAATAGCTCTATGATTGTAAACATAAAGATTGTTTTTAATAATTTCTAGTATACGGTCGTGCAGTTCTGTCTGGCACTCGTCAGCTAGATGTACCTGAATCCTGAGTGAGTGATGGCTTACCTACTGAGAATTAAACGCACTACCCATTGTTCTTAAAGTTCAAAGCGTTCTCTGCCAGGCTACTGTACATTCATGAGAGTTACCTTCTGTACAATGGGCATTATTTGTTTTTAAACAAATTGTTCTTTTGAATTCCTGATTGACTGTTTTTACTGGACCACCGAAACGCTCAGTCTTTGTTAACATGCCGACTCTAAATATTAACTATTTAACGATGTTTTGAGATTAGCATGGTCTCATTCGGTTGATTATTATTATTATTGTTATTTTATTCCACGGCGTTCTCAGGTGAACATAGGACCTCAAGCCTGAGGGTAGAAGTTTCAATAGCTGTGATGCTTTTCTACCAGGTGTGGCTGCTAGCCCCATGCCCCACCTTCCCTCTTTACCGGGATTACTGTCTACTCACGTGCTCATGTAGTCGAAGACTTAGATCCAGAACTACGCCAACACATCGAGGAATATGTAAAAGAAGTCACAGAGAAACAATGCGACAACATCAAATCTGACCTCCTTAAGAGCCTAAAGCCTTCAGTAAACAATATCTGTTTATTTAGTGGTCTGTCACGTCTCACTTCTTGTTGAGGTGTGGTTTCCTGGCTTAATCTCTTGGCTTTCAGTCATCTGGTCACGGGTTCGAGTCACACTCCACCTAATTCAGCTTGAACAACTCGACAGGTATCATCAACCCTGATACAATCTGTTTGATTCATAACCCCTGATATCAAACACAAGAAGGCAGTTGTGACTGTTTTTTTTAAATGTCAACTGACAGCATAAAATATTCTGAAGTCAACTGTTTCTTTGAACATCCTCCTTCCATTCTTTAGAGTATTAGACCAAACAGACATACAGACTTATGAGTTTACTTCATTATCTGCGTATGATTCATCCTTTTTATGAAAATTTAATGTAATAAACACCTTAAAACATGTTAATTGAAAAAGAAATAAGTGTTAATTATTCCTTTTTTATGAAAGTAACATCTCAAGCATCCCATTATGGGTAAATTTTGTTTTGATAAAGTCTCACAGTGTTATACGGTAATGTTTACTGATGTTTATTGATAGCTGGGAAAATATGGCTCTTAATACGTTTAATCCTACTCCAAAAATATGGTCGAGATATGTGGATGACACTTTCGCAGTTAAAAAAGCATACAAACTAACTAGTGGAGGGAATAAAATCCACACTTGAAGCCGAAAATGAGCAAGGAGAATTAGCCATGATGTTAGATTGTAAAATAAAACGAATAGAAGAATGCAAACTACACACTAGTGTTTATAGAAAACCAACGCATTCTAATAGATATTTAGACTTTAATTCATCTCATCCGTTAACTGTTAAGGCAGGCTTAGTTAAGTGTTTAACAAACCGAGCAATAGCACTAAGTAGCACAAGAAAAGACCTAAGTGATGAAATAAAACAGATAGAAGGGGCGTTTGTATCAAATAACTAACTATCTTATAAAATTCATTAGGAATATCAAAAGAAGTCAAAAGCAAAATAAAAATAATGTTGAAACTAATAATGATAACATTAATAAGAGAGAAAATAAGCTTTCTACAGTTTTACCATATAAAGAGGGGACATCTGAACCCTACATAGGATTCTGAATAAAGTAGGAATTAGGGTGGCATTTAAACCTACAAACTCACTCAGGGACAAGCTCTGTAGGTTAAAGGGCCCAGCTGACCCAATTAGACAAAATAATATAATTTACAAAATACCTTGCAATGACTGAGGTCATTACATAGGTCAAACTAGTAGGTCAGGGGTACTCAGATTGTCAGAACATAAGAATTTAGCTAAGGTAAGAATGGTTGACCCAGAGAAGATAAGTAATTTAGAAAAAAGCTCAGCAATTGCACTGCATACATTAACACACAACCACACAATAGGGAGAAAGAGGGTTAAAATTCTAAAAAGTAATCTAGGTAGGTGGAGAGAGAGGTTGATTAATGAATCCTTGTTCATCGAATCTACACTCAACACATGCAATAGGAATGAATCATCACTCATACCCGAAATATGGAAAATAATACTACCAATCAAATCAAGTGAAAAACAATGGAACTATATAAATGAATTTAGGAAGTCTTGATATGATTATGAGCAATAAATTGTGCTCGAAACGTCATCAGTAAATATTACTGTATAACACTGTGAGACTCTATCAAAATAAAATTTACCCATAATGGTATTGCAAACTTAATAACTTTTTGTTGGACCTCAGTTATGCTTTAAGCTAAATGGTCTTACATTAACTCCTCAAAATCTCCAGACTACTGACTTTTCCTTTAGACATAGAAGTTGTCTACAACGACCAGTTAGTATACACGGTGCTTGTAGCATAGAGGGGGCTGTAATAGAAACCACGTCTAATACAAAATACCTTGGTATAGTTCTATACTCTGAACCTACTTGGTCATCCCATATTCTGTCAATCTCCAAGGAAATGTTCCATCTAAGCGACTGCGTTAAGAAGGTCAAACAACCTGGAATCACTTAACCTCTGCTTTTACAGTTTGTCAACTCGTGTATCTTACCTGTTATACTTTACTGCCCACTCTTAGCCTTCTCTAGGCTACTCAATAAGGACTATTTCATTTTGAGAAGGGTATTCAAGGTTGCTGGCAGGGCATTTGGTTGGCGACTTAGTCAACTTGTCACTACATTAGTCGATAGACATTTGAACTCATGCAACAAATGGTCTAAATCTACATTGATGACCATCAATGCTGACTTTATACTCAACTGTTCCCTTGTATCTCATCTGGTAGAACTAGAAGTCAGTGCAAAAGATTATATGCTCATACTACTAAGTATAGGAACTTAACCATACCATATTTGACCCATGTTCTATGCGATAAAGATAATATTGAGCGGGAAACGTGTGAATTATTATGCTGCTAGCAAAATAATCCTTGTTCATCGAATCTACACTCAACACATACAATAGGAATGATTCATCACTGATACCCGAAATATGGAAAATGCTACTACCAATCAAATCAAGCAAAAATCAAGTGAAAAATAATGGAACTATATAAATGAAGTTAGGATGTCGTGTGATTACCTTGATATGATTATGAGCAATAAATTGTGCTCGAAATGTCATCAAAACAAAATTTACCCATAATGGAATTACCCTCTACCACAGTGCACAAGTTTTATTCTTATATCAATGATCTCAAACATCCCAATTTCGTTCTTTTTTTCTATGGAATTACAAGCCTAGTTACTAATTCCCAGTAATATTGCGACTAAAACGAATTAAGGCGAATTACAGAATTCCCCATGCATACATCACTGTGTTAGTCTATTGTTTAATGGGAACTGATGGAGAATATACGTGGAATGTTGTTAAGTGATGCAAATGTGTCCGAATTCTAGTTCACTCATAGTCTCTATATGTTTGAATGGCTTTATTAACATATCAGCCTTTAATTGATTATTTGACGATTAAATTTAGACTGCATTCTATTTTGATTGGTGATTCTCAAGTAATTAATTCATTCAATTGGTGAAATGTATGACCTTGAGACCATTTTTGGCCAATCAACTTGAAGTAAATATGTATAGCTTGTAGTATAAATTATGTGCATTTCGACAGCGAGTATTTAAAACTTATTGATTTCATTGAGAGGATTTATAGATCAGGGGGATGTATTTTTGGTATTGTTTTATTCTCTGTGTTGGTAACATTTTTCAAACTAACTTTGATGGCAACGCTTTATCTGGCTCAGACGCACAAGAACACCAAGAATTTGATAAGCGTTAACGGTTGAATAACACGACAGTGGTAACACCTTAGTGATTGACGAATATATGCATTTCACATGTCTTTTCGCTGTGAAATATAGCCATTAAAAGTGTAAGACCTGATGAAGTTAGCTATCTTTAACTACAGATGTTTGTGCTGTATCTACCAGGTTAAGTAGTATAATGTGGTGAATAATACTGCAGTTAGGTCAGTTGAGTAATGTTATCTGACACAGGATTCGAATAGAAAATTATTAGAGGTGGTCAGATCGAAACCTAGCGTCAATCATCTATGAAGTGTCAGGCTATTGGTTTGAGTCACTTAGGGAGGTGTAGCCTGTGCCACTGGGTCATCGAGACGCTAGAAATCAATAACTTGAGTTTTTTGGTTACATAGTCACAAATCGTTCTCAATAGAGTAGATGCATTAACTCCTACTGGGCTCCCGAATCCACTAAACTGTCAAGTGCTGGAAGGCTGGATATACTTTTCAAGACAGAGTGCCACACCTGACTCCTAAGAAACCCTGTTCAGCATGATGAAGAAGATTTGTAGCTCAGGTGGATGATTTTGATGTGGTTGTGTTCTCTGAGCTGGATAGTTTATTTGCGAAGCTTTCATTGCCCTACTAGACAACATCTTCAGCGCATACTTGGATTTGAAGTGTGCTTTTAGAGTTGAGTATGATTTATCTTAATAAATAGAAAACCAAACAGTATTTTTGTCACCCAGTTAATCACAGAACTGCCTCCATTAATGTTACTTGGTTAATGATGGTTTACAGTGAAAAGCAGTTCACGCATTTCGTCCTGTTCGAAACTCGTCGACTGGACATATCTACATCCCAGTACGTGATAGTAGGGCTACTAAGATTAGAAACTGGGTGCCTTTATAAGTGATCGTCAAAACAAATTCATCTCCCTTCCGTTCGTGCCTTTTTGATAAGAAAGGCTGGAAGCGGTCAGTCCCTTTTTGAATTTCTTCAGTCGGCTGGTCTTCATATGATTTTGTACTACGTGTTTAAAGAAATACTCTAATCATAGCATATGTTACATTTGACCTTTTTACAAGATATTTTATTGATTTGTTTACACAGTTAGAATACCTATTGTGGCGTTTGCTATGGTACTACTATGCGCGGAGATACCTCTCAGTTACTTTTGATCCTCACCTTCCTCTCTCGCCCTCCCCCGCCACAGTTTATTTTTCACCACTATTTTATTGTTCCCATGGTATGACTGACCTATACTATTTCTACTAGAAAGGAAATAAATCTTTGAAATTGTTTACAACTTCTGTAAAATATGTATGTACGTAATGTTTTATTCGGAATGTTCACATACAATTTTTTTCAGAAATATAATAGAGCATAAGAAAGAAAAATGTATATTATGGAAACTTTTATGCATATTGCACAGAAACAAAGTTGCTGTTTATTGTTAGTAAAGATTAGATAATCAGTGTAACAACAGAAGACAAGGGCCAGGCAACAGATCGTTTATTTACGAAATCAACACACATATTTATAGATTTTCATGTACATTATTATAGATTATTGTAAGCAAACAAACACAGCCTTCTGATTGGTGGCTTCTTGTTGAACGTTAATCTTTCATCTCTTTGTGGCTGTTTCTTGAAGGTCAGATTATCTATCTGTAAATTGTATCCGCCTACGCAAACAAAGTCTGCTGTGATGGGTTGTTGTTGAGTCAGTCTTTGTTTTTGTTATTTTCCTCATGACCAATATTAGGGACGTACATATTGACGTCTACCAATTTGGCTAGCAGCCAGCTCTCACCACATCAGTACTATTTGCTTACAGTTTCTTCTCGTTTTTCTGACCTAAATAAACATCCTTGTACGTCGGTAGTTCAACGGTAGAATGCTCACCGACCACATATGTGATCTGAGCTCAACTCCCAGTAACCTACATGAAGTGCGAAACTAACGACCTTCACTCTGTAGAAAAACACATAACACCGCTGCTACTGAAACTTCAAAGTTTGAAGTCCTACTTCATACTCGGAACTGCAGTAGTGCGATGAACCAACCAAGAACCTGTTGCTCAACAGTTTGGCAGATGAAAATAGAGATGGGTTAGATATTCGCTTAGGAGACCTTCCACACCATGTAGGTTGTTGAATGGTACTTCAATAAGAAGCCATATGTTGCATGTCCATCCAAGTGTGACACAGAGAAGATTATTTGACGAAGAGATGAAAGCTTGTGGGTAATCATAATCCCAGTGAACCAAGTGCATTGAGGATGTGTCAGTAAAGTCCCATGTTCCAGTGGAAACGTAAAGAAAGCATAATAAATTAGTAAACGATATTTAGCTATAAAATTCGGCTCAAATACTGTTTAGTAACAAGTATTCGATAAGTTATGTGAACAGCAACAGAAAATTATGTATGCGAATTGGGAGGTCATTGGAAACGTTGTTGCAGTTCTAATAGTTATAAAAAATTGAAAATATTAGTATGTTCTTCACTACTCTAGTTTAAGGTGGTGCTTCGTGTGTTCATTTCCTGACCGATAGCTGCTATCTTGGTCTGGTAGTTGGGGACTTTCTTATCACAATGACTCAATGAGCTATACTAGTTGAAAGGAATGTTCCCTCAAAGATTAACATACCAGAAATGTCCTTTGCATAGTGGTTAGACGAAAAGCAGTTACCAAAGTTTAATCCACTCACTACAGGATCCCAAAAAGTGTATATCCCAACTTACAATGTGGCGACCAGCACTTCAAATAGGCTATGCATAACCGACCTCAAGCAGTTTTCCCTTGAATCCAGCAGTTATTTTTCCTTCACGTTCCACATTGGAACATAGGGCTTCAAGCTATTGGCTTGAAGTTTCTGTAGCAGTGTTTATTTTACAGGATGGGGTTGCTAGCCTCATGCCCAACCTTTCCTCTTCCCCAGCATTATTTCTGGCTTAGCGAAGTAAAGGAGTGAGTCGGCTGGGGATCGAACCCAGGACCATGTGCATGGTCGGCGAGCATATCTATCCAATGCGTTTCAAGAAGAAATCAAATTTCACGGATTAGGCAGCCGCCGGGAATAATTCACCGCCCACACACTTCCATCAGCACACAGAGCATTTTTAATCATGTGTTTTGCTTCAGATTGAGTAGATTCAAGTAACTATTTCTCCCTCTCTCTCTCTGTCCAATATCATCTCAGTGATATCTCATCAATGATATTTTTTGTTGTTGAATAGGTCTTGAACCACATGGCAATACAGTTGGTAATCCAGCACGATTTACAATTGATACATTCAGCGCCGGTCGAGGAGCTGTTGAAGTGATTGTGTTGAATCCTAAAGGACAAAGAGAACCAGTAAGTTGATTGATCTTGTAGTCCTAGTCTTAATTAAATTGACCTACAATTTTTCATTAATTATTTGAGCAATTTTTTTGAGGTAATACATTTATAAAATAAATCTATGCATGTTACTAAACAATAACTAGTTTGAGACAGAAGTAAAGTCATAATTTGAACAGTTTGCGTTATCGGCAAATAATGATGATTGGAGCTGTGTAATTTACAAACTTGTTGGAAGAGAAATGCCTTTACAGTTCCATTTAGAAATCTAAACTATTCACATCACAAAATGATAAATGATAAACAAGAAACCAAGCATAAATGAATGCATGGTGTTATGTATACTACTGATAGACTGAAACGAGTAGTTGGATACTACTTACATCAATCAGTAGTGTTTATCAGTCAGTCAGATCAGAGTAATCTAAACACTACATGGCCATTTCGCTTGTGAACAGCAATCATACTAGGATATGTACTACTGATTTCCGGTGAGTAATTCGGCGGTATTTATAACACAACCAATTGGGTTTTGTTAGATGAATCGAAGTTATAGCACAAACTATGAACGTACAAAAAGAATCCGTTGTGAAATTTCATCTAGAACTGCTTTTTCTGCAAACAGTTGATTTGTACCAAAGAAATAAAAACATGATTGACTGCAAACTAAAGATCTGCACATTAAGAGGTCAGTCGAGATGAAGGATTACGTAATGTAAATAAAAGTTTGTAAGTTCTTTATTGGGTTTTGAAGTAAGATCAAGTGAAAGAACAGTGATCCAGGGAGACAAAGGCATCAGTGATCTTGAAACGCACAAGCAGAGAGAGAGAGGCTGAAATGAGATAAAAGACACCATATTCTTAGAAGAATGATGAAAAAAGTGTAAAAATGCTGAACAAGATATCTAGTTAGTGTACAGTTACGTTAATTCCGTCTATGTATAGATTAGAGTCTAATTAAGGAAAGATAAGAGTTAAGGTTAGTTAAGGGATAGGTGGTATAACGGTTAGGGCGCTCGCCGACCATGCACATGGTCCGGGGTTCGATCCCCGACCGACGCACTCCTTTACCTCGCTAAGCCAGAAATAACGTTGGTGAAGAGGAAAGGTTGGGCATGAGGCTAGCAGCCCCACCCTGTAAAATAAACACTGCTACAGAAACTTCATGCCACTAGCTTGAAGCCCTATGTTCCACTGGGGAACGTGAAGGAAATAAAAAAAAGGGATAGGTTAGGGTTAGGATTAGGTTTTTCTTCATTTCTTCGCGTTACTGGTGGAATAAGCTTCAAGCACTGAATTGATACGTGTTTTTTTGGGGGGTTGGTTGGTTTGGTAGCCTTACGTCCAGCCTATCCTCTTTGTCGGGCTTACGATCGACTAAGCAAGGTTCAGGAGTGCTTTGGTGTGTAGGAATCATCAGCAGACCTTGAAAACAGACAACTGACCTAAAAGGAAATTTTAAGTAACTAGCTCAACCATAACTAGAATCTTTCACTAACCTAACTTCAACCTAACCCTAATCTATCCCCAACCTAATCAAAACTGTAATCTTTCTCTAACATTGTCCTTAATCTATCTCTAACCAAACCTGATTTCTTCCTAACCTCTCTCTCGCTTATACTCAGGCTAACATTAACTCTAATCCTTTCCTAACCTAACTCAAAACTAAATAAATGACCTGCTTAGTTATCTTACACTTCTGCTAATACTTTTTTACGAATGCTCCACTGCAAACCTCAAAAGTGCACATCCCACACCATTTACCAATTTTCGTGTGTGTGTGGACACACAAACATAGGGAGGAGTAATCGTGCTTTGCATGTGAAAATGGGAAAGCATATCCCAAAATGGTTAGAAAAACAAATGGATTGTCAGACTACCAACTTTGTCTATTGCTAAACACCTAATCGAGATAAACCATAAGACTGATGTTAACTCAGCCTTTAAGGTCATATATAAAAATGGTCAAGGGCGCTTATTGAAATACTCTGAGGCTGTAGCTATTCATAAACTTAAACCCACCCCGCTTCCCACCATGTGTATTCAAAAACAGTTTATAATTACTCTTAACCTACCTTGGTATTCCTTATTTGAATGGATTACCATACGTTGTGTTAATCATTCTTAAATCCTTTTTTTGTCACTTTGTTTAATTTATTTATTTAATTTTTTTATTTATTAGTGTGATGTCCTCAGTAATAATGATAAACAACAAACCTATTCATGTGCTTATGTACCAACACAAGAAGGTGAATATCGAGTGATTATTAAATTTGCTACAAAAGAAATTCTTAATTCACCATTTAAAGTGCTAGTAGAAGGTGCACAAGGTGATGCAAGTAAAGCAACTGCCTCTGGTCCTGGAATTGAACCAACCGGGAATCAAGTTGGTCGACGTACATTCTTTAATATTTTCACTGCAGGTAACTTTAACTTTTTATTCATAGTAATTTGTTCTTTAAAAAAACAACTTAGAAAGATAATAACTGATACTCCTTTTTGCATAAGAGGTGGCTTTCTTGGCCCAACTAATTTGATGGGTAACACTTCGGTGTATTTGGAATGATGGGTTTTGGGTTCGAGTCTCAAGTTGGACAACATCACTCACTGTCGGATTGCAGGAAGAAATGTTTATCTTAGATTCCAGTGCTAGTCACCATCCATCAAATATTATTATTGTTGTTTCCTTTAGTTCCTAGAGGAACATAGGGCTTCATCCTCACGTCTCCTTTGCTTCCAGAGTTCTCCGCCAACGTTTTCACCTAGCTCCACGTCTTCACACATGCTTTCATCTCCTCTTCTCGTGACCTCCTCCTCTATGTCACCCTCCCACTGACGACCAACTCGCCATTTCCCATTTGGGTTCCACTGGAGAGATGGCCTAGCGTGTGTTGTCACTCACTTCATGGGTTTTACAGAGTATGGCCAATCCACTTCCATTTCTTCCTGCATATTTGTTGCACAATCTGTTCCTACTGGGTTGGTTCACTCTCAGAGATTCCTGTTGCTGATCTTTTCAGACCAGCCATATGGTCTTGAGTATTGAGTGAAGACAGCTGTTGATGAAGGTTTGTAGTTCGTTCAAAGTGACCTTCGTGACGCGCAGTGCAAGTCTCTGATCCGTATAGCAGGTAGCACTGACTTCACATTGGAGTTGAAATTTCGCATCTTATTTTACATGCTGAGTGCTGTTGACCTCCACACAGACTTCAAAGTAATTAAAGTTTAACTCATCATCCTCATCAGTTCCGTCCGCCTGTAGTTGAAACGATGCCTCCCAAGTAAGTAAAGGAGGTTGCTTCTTTCAGATTTTTCTCAGTTATGCTGTCTGTTGTCTGTTGTTGTTGCTGTTGCTGTTGGCCAGGAATCTTCGTCACCTCTTGTTTCTCTATGTTCACCTGAAGTCCTATCTTTTATGCTTCTTCGGCCAACTTGTTACTTTTCACTTGCATATCTCCCAGGTTGTGAGAAATCAGACATATATCATAATGGGCGAAGTCCAGATCCTCCAAGTTTTGTTGTGTGAGTCCATTTTATGCCTGTTTCCTCGCTGCCCACTATCTGTCGCATTATCCAGTCTACCGCAATCAAGAAAATCACCGGAGATTTTGGGAAGTCAGCCAGCTTGCCTCACTCGCGTCTTCACTTTGAAGGACTCCATGGGTTTCCCGTTGTGTATTACTTGGCATGCAGCTCTGTCGGACAGCTGTTGGATGAGGTGTGTAATTGTTGGCGGCACCCCATAGTAGCGAAGTAGTTGTCAAATCAGCTCTTGATCGATGCTGTCTAAGGCCTTTTAAAAGTCAATGAAGTTGAGATAGAGAGCTGACTGCTATTTCAAGCTCTGTTCAATGATGATCCGCAGTGTTGCGATTTGATTGATGCACGACTTGTTTATCCTGAATCCAGCCCATTCCGGTTGAAATTTTGCATCCGGGGCGCGTTTGATTCTCTCCAGGATAACAAGATACCAATCGTTAATGCCTTGCTTGAGTTTATATACTTATCTACAATAGTATTAATAAGTTGATTTAGCTACCCCTCAATTGTCATACTGACAGCTTATAGTATTCATCGCAATGTAACAAAGTTTTTCTTTAGTAGCTTAGAAAAGATTAAGGCGGAACAATAAAGAAGATAGATAAATAGATAGAAACATAAATTAACAAACTATAACAGTAGAGATTGAGTGAGACCAGAATGTCTTAACCTATTTAGGTAGAAAGTTAACCGAAGTATCCACCTGTCATTTGATGTCTTTTTCAAAGGTGTATTTGTAAAAATATTGTATACAAGTGAAAGTATATTCATTATATACACTTTCATGAAATTTAACTTTTAACTCACTTACTGGTTTTACAAAAACAAACAAATGAACACACAGCTGGTTACATTAATGACCGTGAGTTCCTGTGAATCAATGTTGTCCAAGTTACGTGTATCTACTTGTTGTCTACTCGTGTACTAATTAGTTGTACTATTGATTGATTTGTGTGAACTACACAGTTTTAACTTTTCATTTTTTAAGAGGATATTATTTTATTGGGTCAAGACTGTTATTATTCAGCGAAGAAATATTCTCTGTCGACGAAATCCTCTTCAGAGTCTGGCTTTACAGTCGTATAGCAGTCTATTATTGAGTAATAGGGGTATGGTGACATAATTGATATAATTACTCAGAAGTGGCTTTAAAAGTAAAAAATAAAAGTCGTAAATTAAATGGTACTCAACGGCACAAAGATAGAAAATTGATAAGATTAAAATTGCTATTGAAAGAGAATAAAGGTTGTTGAGTGATAATTTAACAAGTTTGAAGAGGGTGTGAAAATGTACAAAAAGAACATATGAGAGTGATAATAGTGAGTTAATTAATAAAGTAAAAGCAAAATAAAAATAAAATTTTAAAAACAAGAATTTTTTTTGTAGGGAAAGACTGGTGAAGTGGTTAAGACCAAGGTAGAATAAGAGAGTGGACAAATTTTTTCTGTATACAGAGTTTGGGATTGTATTAGCGAATTGCCAACACCTCCGTCATCCAAAAAACCCGAAACCTGACACCCTTTGCACCATTTGGCCTCACCTTGTAGATGATCTTGAAAGACGACTGTGATGGAGCTACGTTCCTTGAGTTGTCTTGCATTTTCCATTTGCTAACCATTCTGGATAATGTTCAGAGATGCATTTGGAAAGTGTTCGCTTTGTATGGCTAATATAACTAGCTCCACATGAGCAGGTGAATTTATAAACACTCATTGAAATGGCGCGTCCAAAGCGGCAGTTTATCCTTCACACATCCACTGATCGTTTGTAGGCTGTAGAAATTGATCTGTAGCTCGCTCACAAGGAAGGCTTTCCTCAGTGATCTGGATAAGTGGTTCTTCAGAATCCTTACTGAGCTATCACCTATGAATTCAACGTTTATAAATAGCAGTTTCTTAGGCACCTTCTGGGTTCTTTCAGGCTTTTGCTTCAACTTCATGTTCTTCCCGATAAATCCTAGAGGATATCCATTCTCTATGAGTAATTGTGTGACTACTATACATTTTTGGTAAATATAAATACGACTGTACAGCCAGACTCTGAAGATGATTTCGTCGATAGAGAAAATTTTTGTCCACTGAATTTGTCTTTTATTTTCTTCATGACTCAATGGGTATTTTCGGTGATATGAAGTATTTAGTATCTAAAGAGGTTTGGCAGTTAATTCAGTATCCGATAGATAACTGAAAAAGATTCTTCAATGCTGGATATATGACCTGTTTGTAGTAGGTGATCTATTAGCACTATACTGTCAATGGCTTTATTAACTACATCTTTGTCTAACCACATTAGTAGGTATTCTCGAGGACGAAACATTAACTTCCTGGACAAATGTTCAATGTGTAATTGGCTGCACAAGAGCAAGACAATTTTGAAATAGTGGAGAATATTTAATTCAATTTTAGATTTTCCCATCGATTGGTTGGACCGAAGTGCTCGGTCTCAGGTTGACATGTCTGTCGTCTTCTTGTGCAGATGCTTCGATGATGTCTGGGCATGTAATTATAAGTTAATTGGTGGATGGTGACTAGCAGTGGAATCCAGGATGCGCATTTCGTCCTATTTGGGACTCGTCATCTGGATGCACCTGCATTCCTCTGTGAGTGATGATGTTCCCACCAAGACTCGAATCTAGTGCGCTTGAGTGGAAACATCATCACTCACAGAGGAATGCAGGTACATTCAGCTGACGAGTCTTAAATAGGACAAAATGCATATCATAGATTCCACTGTTAGTCGCCATCTACCAATTAACTTCAAATATATATATATATATATTCAGCAACTCCTAAGTGCAATTTCTGGACCGTTAGATGAGAGAGGTGTAAATTGTTGTCCAGTTACCATCTTGTTTACTCATATTTCCCTTTCTTGCTATCCTTCTTCTTCTGACAAAGAAAAGCAAAACAATTTCACAAAATATATATTCAACTAAATGTTGTCCTTCAGTGTATTCCATTATTATTTTACTTCTGTCTATTTTCTTGTTGTTGCTGTTGTTATCATTATCATTTGCATTGTAAACACTTTATTGACAGTGTATAGTCCCCCCCTATATAGCATTAGTCTGTGTTTTTTCCTAATCCCAAAATGTGATGTTTATTCTTGCAGCACACAGTAGTCGTTAAATTCTCTTGCTGATTCATCACTGGTTTTTGTTGTGTTTTTAGCTTCTGTTTATTCTGTTGTTTGTGTGCGTGTTTGTGCTTCGTTTGTAAAAAATTGTAAAAAAAGAACTAGAAAAGAAGGCGAAATGAAACAATAAAGTCAGACTGTTCTTTTTTTGTATCCAGCATGGAATTAACCTCAACGCACACTAGACAAGTCAATAATTATATTTGACAATAAGTCAGCCAATATATGCTATAAGTATAAAACTTGAGCCAATATATGCGTTTGTATAGTGAATGGTTAAATGGTAACCACGCACGTCGTCAGGATTATATCCTCACTAACCTCTCCTAGTTTGCTAACCAGTAGCAGAGAGATGAAAGGTGGCTGGTTGTGAGGCTGGGAAGGAACTCCACGTTGTAGTAAAACAACGCCAGTGCCACTGCCACTGAAACATCATAACTTGAAGCTATATGCAACTCTTGAAACGCTGGCAATGAAATAAAAAAGAATTCAACTGGAAGATTTCTGAGAAATTAAATGTTAACATATGTGTGTAAAACTTGGGCACTGTGGTAGTAAGCAATTCCATATTAGTTTCTTTATTAGATGGATATATCATACAGTCAGAGAAACAGTATTATTGTTTACTGGATGACAAAGTTTCGAACAAAATTTATTGCTGTTCATAATCATTTCATCAATTATAACCACAGGACTTCGAAACTTGAGTTTTATAGTTTTCTTTGTTCTCTCCTATTTGTCGCCGTTAGAGTGGCAGAATTTTCCAGATGTCTAGATGGACAGGTGTTGAATCATTCCTATTACATGTATTTACAGTTGATTCAATGAACAAAGCTTCTGTTATCAATCTCTCCCTCCATTCACGCTGTTACATTAGATTTTAAAACTGTCATCTTATCCCATCCGTCCTACTGTATAGTTGTGTGTTATTGCAAGTGGTGAGTGCTGTAGTTGGACTATTCTCTAGATTTCTTATCTTATTCGGGTCAACTAATCTAAATTTTCCTAAGTTTTTATTACTACTAATATTATTATTACTATTATCAATAATGACGACTTGCATGTCAAATATGCGCAGGACAACACCAACAATAAGGAATCTAAATCATCAGTAGTGATTCCATACAAGGAAGGAACCTCGGAAACCCTAAGTAGAATTCTTAACAAGGCACGAATAAAAGTGGCTGGCATTCAAACCCACAAACTCAATTAGAAACAAGCTTTTTTGGTTAGAGAATCAATCCTGTGGAGCCTTTAAAACAAAACAATTTAGTTTATCTAATACCCTGCTAGAATGATTTTCAGGTCAAATACATAGGTCAAAGTAGTAGAACAGGGTCAGTCAGACTAGCCGAGCATAAAAGCTTAGCAAAATCTCGATTGGTTGACCCGAATAAGATAAGAAATCTGGAGAATGGTTCAGATATAGCACTCACTACATGTTTTTAAACACAACATGCGATAGGATGGGATGAGATGACAGTTTTGAAATCCAATGTAACAGCGTGAATGGAGGGAGAGATTGATAACGGAAGCTGTGTTCACTGAATCAACTGCAAATACATGTAATAGGAATGATTCAACACCTGTCCCAAATGGCATCTGGAAAATTCTACTATCCAAACGACAAATAGGAGAGAACAAAGAAAACTATAAAACTCAAGTTTCGAAGTCATGTGATTATAATTGATGAAATGATTATGAACAGCAATAAATTTTGTTCAAAACTTTGTCATCCAGTAAACAATAATACTGTTTCTCTGACTGTGTGATATATCCATCTAATAAACAAACTAATATGGAGAAATTAAATGATTTCATAGTACAGATGTTATTTTGGTTGATGGCGATTAGAACTGGGACCTATGATACCTGTTTCACCCTGTTTGTGACTCATCATCTGTATGTACCTGCATTCTCAGTGAATGATGTATGCTATTCCTAGTGAGATTCAAACCCAGTGCTCATTATTTTAAACAACAAACCTTCAAATATCGTCGAAGTGTTTGAGCAAACATTTCAATAGAGACGGCATATTTTGACTCAACATAACCGATCAATGGGTAATACTTAGTTAAGTTATACAGATTTTATAGTAGGCTTTAACACTAATCAATATCAGTTAGCGAATCAACTGAAGAATCAAAAATGTAATCAATTTCCAGGATAAAATGAACACGTCTTAACATGCACATTATCATTCTAACAGTGAATTCAACTCGCAGTATAATACAACCAAGCCAGTTGAGGGAAAAGTCTTGTTTCTTTTGAAGTCAGAAGTCTAGAGAAGCATATCATCAAATTTCTAACCTGGAATCCATCACTGCTGGCAGTTCTGAATTCCATTAGGCATAAGCTCTGAATTGTCTAAGGTTTTCGAGTTGATAATGAAACTTAGTATACCTGACGACCATCATTTTCGTCCTTCATATTGTTCTTTTTTTAACCTTTTCTTTGTTTGTTTTTTAATTTGTCTTCTTTCAGCTGCTGGACCTGGAAATGTTGATTGTGTTATCCTAGATCCACTTGGTCGACGTGATGCTATTAAACCATTGATTACACGTCAAGGTGAAGATAATTATCTTGTTGAGTATACACCAAAAGATGAAGGTCTACATTCAGTCAATGTCTTCTTTGCTGGTCAACAAATACCGAATTCACCATTCGGTGTAATGGTTGGTCCACGTAAGTAAAATATCCATAGAAGTGTAATTTTTTTTAAAAAAAAGAATGTTTTCACCAATTAATCATTAGAATTTTTAATATATTTGTGCGTTGAAGTTTCTGTAGCAATTTGGTTAAGTTTTGGGGGTAGAGTTGCTAGCACCACGCCCCAACCCTCCCTCTTTATCCGGGCTTGGGACCGGCTAGAAAACTAGTGAGCTAGTAATCTAGGCGAGGTTAAAATAACCAACCAACAACAACAACAGCAGCAACATCCAGCGCCAATCACCATCAACGGGAGGGATTTGAAAGAGGTTACTTCATTCACTTATCTAGGGAGCATTGTCTCAACCACAGGAGGAACGGACGAGGATGTGAAATCGAGAATCGGGAAGGCGAGAAACACATTCATCAATCTGAAACCAATCTGGAAATCTTCGTCACTCACCATCAACAACAAAGTTCGGATTTTCAATACAAACGTCAAGTCAGTCAGTTCTTCTATACGATGATCAGAAACTTGGCGGGTCACGAAGAATATTTCCAACAGCCTGTTGCAGACCTTTATCAACAACTGTCTTCTTCGCTCTATACTGAAGATTACATGGCCGGAAAGAATCACCAACAAGAAACTATGGGAACAAACAAAACAAGAACCAATCGCCCAACAAATATGCAGGAGAAAGTGGAGACAGTGGAGGAGTGGACACTCGCTGAGGAGGCCGTTGGGTGACATCGCGCGTCAGGCCGTAGCTCGAGTGGAACCCGAAAGGGAAGCGGCGAGTGGGACGTGCAAGGGTGACATGGAGGAGATCGTGTGAAGAAGAGTTGAAACAGTATGGACTAACATGGATGCAAGTGAAAAGTACAGCAGAAGACAGAAGCAAGTGGAGACGTGTAGTTGAAGCCCTATGTTCCACTAGGAACCCAAGGGAACAATAATAATAATTAATCATTAGAGAAACGACATTTATCAAATAATAAGATTATGATAGAATTGATTTGTTCCAGTGTGCATGTTATAGTGGCTGTCCTTGGTTTCTACAGTCCTACATGTCGAAATAATTTATTTCCATCAACTGGTTTTTCTGTACACTTTACGTCTGGATTGTTAACCCACTAACTCCAGCATATATAGGTGATACTGTGGCATGTACTACTGATAAGATTTATCAGTAGTATGTATATATTAAGAGGTGTTCATCGGCATAAAAACATCAAATAGCAGGGAGATAGATTTGATATCAGAGAAAGCAAATAATACAGCGTTGGGGAGACACAAAGGAACACATACAATATGAAGGAAGGCCAGAAGTAGCAAATGGTGCGTTGAAGATGAGGTGTACATCATTTGGCTATATAGAGATACCGAATTGCTAGAATAAACATTCCTCTACGAAGTCTTTCGTCTTCTACCGTTACAATACCATAACGACAGCAGTGATTAGATTTCAGAAATCACCATAAATCCATCTTTCTACATGCAGTTATGTCATGTCATTGTGTAGTCGTATTGATTGGAACAGTAAATAACGAAAGTGTGCGATGATGAAGATCACTAGGGGCGAAACAGATGTAATGACCACTAGCAGAACTATGAGTATGAATAATGACTGCCGTTTTAGTTCTCTTGGTAGGTTTCTACTCATTCTAATGTCTTTATAACGACCAAAACTGAAGCAGTACAGTCTGAATGCAGAAATCACACGATGTGTCCTCCTGTATAGGTAGGTCACTTAACTTCTACGAATCAGGCACACTTTCGATAATATCAAAAAGACAAGTTGATGTCATAGAATCTGGAGTTCTATTCCACAATAATAACTTATATCAAAAGTATAAAACTATTTCAACAATATGATCTGGCAACTATACACTTCTGAAGTCTCTTCAGTGAAAAAATATATACTGCACGACAACATGAAATAACCAAACACACCTATAAATTGTCTAGTGATCAATAAAAAAAGTATTCTCAACAATGTGAGATCAAAACTCTCTCTGCAAGAAGCAGACAGTAACAAACACATTTACCCTTAGATAGATCAAGGTCAATACAGGGCGTAACCCTGACTACAGTCATAAAAAGATGCCATTGTAAAACACTATATTTATGTCATGAGAGAATAAAGACATTCAGTTACCAGGACAAGGAAAGACTGATCACTGCTTCTTTCTGAACACTTAGATCTGGTTTCAAGCGTTTGATAGAAATCGCTTCGGCAAACTTGAGGAGAATGGAACTCCTTTGTCTATTGATAATTTTAAAGCATTTCGCTATTTACACCTAATGACCAATATCGAGGAGATGTCTGTTAATAGCGCTATTATAAGAGTTTGTTCCCTTGAGACCAACGTAGGCTTTTCGGCACATGTTCAGAAAATCGGAGGTGGGCCCTTCTTTCTGTTCTCCCAATGTAACTGCTCTCGCAGATACACGTAAATTTGTATACACAGTCGGAGTTAACATGAGAAGGGTATCTGTCGACTTTTGACTGCAACAAACAGCATGTTTTTCGATGGACGGGAACCATATCATATGATAATTAGCAATAGTTTGTGATGGAAACGTGATCATCAGTTAATATTACTGTATAATACTGTGTGATTTATCAATATAAAATCTTATCCATAATGGAATTATACTCTACCACAGTGCCCAAGTTTTATACTTATATTCCAATGTCTTTCTTGTAAGCTATCTATAATGAATATGAATTTACACTATGAATACTAATCCTACCACGTTAATATGTACGCCTTATCTAACTGTAAAGTGAGAATGTAAGCCGTTGAAGATTTCAAAAAGGGGATGTAGACATTCTTTATGATGGCTGATAGCATAAGACATGATTCTATGCTGTTCAAATGTATAACAATCAAGGTATTATTCATAATTCAATGTGTAACATTGTGAGTTTGTTTGATCAAAATACAGTGAGTATCCATCACTTGTGTTCACGATAGGGATTTATACCCATTATTATTATTATATTATTGTTTCCTTTAATTCAGCCGTGCGTCTCCATTGCGTTCCCTTCTCTGCTAGAGTTTTCATCTGGCTCCAAGTCTGCCCACACGTTTTCATCTCCTCTTCATATGACCTCCTCCAAGTCACCCTTGCACTGACGACCAACTCGCCGCTTCCCTTTCGGGTTCCACTCGAGCAATGGCTTGTCTAGTGATGTCACTTGATGCATTGTTTCCTCAGAGTATGGCCAGCCAATCCATCTCCATTTCTTCCTGCTTATTTGTTGCACAATCGGTTCCTGGTTGGTTCGCTCCCAGAGATCTTTGTTGCTGATCTTTCCGACTGGCCATCTGATCTTGAGTATTGAGCGAAGACAACTGTTAATGAAGGTCTGTAATTTGCTTGAGATGCTCTTTATGACGCGCTGGCCAAGTCTCTGATCCGTGTAGTGAGTAGCACTGACTTCACATTGAAGTTGAAAATCCGGATCTTATTTTTGATACTGACTGCTGTTGACCTCCAAACAGACTTGAGAGTAGTGAAAGCTTGTCTTGCTTTCGCGATTCTTGCTTTGATATCCTCGTCAGCTCCGCCTGTAGTTGAAACGACGCTTCCCAGGTCGGTAGGTAGGTGAAGGAGGCTGTTTCTTTCAGGTTCCTTCCATTTATGCTGATTGTTGTCAGTTGTTGTTGTTGCTGTTGGTGTTGGCCAGGAATCTTCATCACCTCTATTTTCTCTATGTTCACCTGAAGTCCTATCTTCCATGACCCAGAAAGTTTTACAGTCTTGTTGCCCATTAGTACAAAACATTAAATCTATGTAGCGTTCAATGTTTCAACCATTTCATAACATATTACCTTTTAATCCTAAATTATTAAATGATCTGAGTTACTATTTATGGAGTATTTACACAGTTGGTTATTGCTTTCATCAAGGTCAAATAAGGTTATGCGCTAAGTTTTCAAGTTTTATGTGTGTGTGTGTGTAGTGTATATTGTCAGCAAACAGGTACCTCAATGGACTTGCCTTTATATCAATCATTCAATTCATATTGTATACGCTAAACGAAGCCGTTAAGTGAAGCCAATTAATCTAACATTAACCAGCTAAGTTATAAATGACCTTGTTTTTATTTGTATTTTGACATGTATCTATCAAGGTCGCTTCCTTATATACAGAATATATATATATATTATTTATATGGTAACTACAACACATTTCCGCACGTATTTTATGTATTCGTTAAATGGTGTCATTGGGAAACTCAAAAAAATACTTTAAAGGTCATTTATTTGCATTGCTAAGGTACTTTTATTAAAAAGTAACGTTTCAAGGTCACAAAGGGGATAAAAGCGCTTAAAACAACCTATATTATCCTACAAAATGCTAACTTATTCTATAATTCCGATAATTATAGTAATGTATTACCTTACTAGTTAACTTCAGAATGAAAATGAGGTAGGATTTCTGTGTTAGACAGTGCTAACACCTGTTGAGGTGCCACGACTCCCTTTGGTGATGAATCATTGGCCCTAGACGTGATGAAATGCGGCTGGGATTTGAATCCAATACCAGATGTTACCTGAAATTTCCTTCTTTCTTGTCTTTCTGAAAGTATTATGAAGTAATCAACACTAGGCATATATATTTAGTTACAGGGTCTCATCATGAGCTAAAATTGGTTAGAGAACCATTGGAAAACCTGCAGGGAGTACTGGAAAGCTGTTTCGTCTTATTTTGGGACTATTCGTCAGCACGCACCCACCAAAGAAGGTTCGAACCCAGGACCTTCTGCTTACAAAGCGAGCTCATAGACCATTAAGCCATTGGGACCCAATCCAATGGCTAGTCCGTGAATTCTAACTTCTGCCAATTCACGACATAGCGCAATCGCTAGCCAATGTCAGCTCATGATGAAATCCTGTAACCAATCAATCACAACCTCTACAAACCAATACCTGAATATATATTTAGTGTTGTTTTCATGACACTGTTAATATGTTATTGTATTTCTGCCTTTCTTTATATTGCTTTGTTTACTATTTGTGTATGACACAACTTTTGATGTTTACATTTTTACCAAGAAGTTTATTTTTTTCAAACAGACAAGTAAGTACAAACCTTCCCTTGGATTGTGAACGAAGCAGAGGGCACAGCGCAGTGTCATTTCACTCTTGTTTTCTTGCTGCCTCCACAACAGCCCATAAGCTTCCTTTCCCTGATCACACGATCTCCTTCTTCATGTCACTGATGATCTCCATTTCCTTCTGCATAACAGCTGGTTGATTCTTTGTCAGAGTGCTTTAATGCTTCTCTTTTCCGGCTGGTTATCTTATATTCAATATGGCGCGAAAGTAACTGTTGATGACACACTCTGCAGTAGCCTGTTGGAAATGCTTTTCGTGACCCACGAAATCTCCGAAACATACAGAAATACTGATTGCACATTAGCACTGAAGATCCAGATCAAATTCCTCATGTTGAGTGCAGTAGATTTCTACAGTGATCTCAAAAAAATGAAAGTTTGTCTTGTTTTCCGAATTCCCACTGACTTTGGCACCCTTATCTGTGATGCCTGTCATTAATTGAAATGATGAGGCGAGGTAATTGAAAGCAGTGACCTCCTTCAAATTTTTCCCCGGCGGTAGTAATTGGTAACTGTCTTTATTGCAGGCTGGGTATTTTCATCACCACTGCCTTCCCTATGTTCACTTGAAGGTCTGTATTCTCTACATCTCCACTCAAAATTTATTGCACCATCTAATTCACCACAATTATTGGTCATTGATAATATTAGGCAGCAGCCTTGTCTTACTGTCGTCTTTATTTCAGATTTCTTCATTTCAAATTCAAGACTGTGAAGATGCAACCTGCTGGACATAAAATAAAGAAATATATCAGACATTGGCTCAAAATTCTCAACAATAATTTCCTACGAGGCTATAAAACTTTCTGAGTCAAGGAAGACTTAGGCAATCTTAGGACTGCACTGATATAACAGAAACGGGGTTGCAGTTCACCCCAATCGCTTAGCAGTAACATGTTCAACTTTTATTGACTAACTAACCTCATATCAATACGACATAATGATAACAGCATAGACATGATGTAACAACTTATCGGCAAACTTCTGAAAGATAATCTGTAATTTAGATAAAGCAATAAGAAGATGTAATTTGTCTGAATCGTGTAATGCATGTACTTGCGCAACACATTTCGAACAATCTGATCCATTACACACGAACTTGTCATGGGAATATATATGAAATTAATAAAGAGGTAAGAGGTGAGAAAATAGACAACTTAGGTCAAGTTTAAAGGACATATTCAAGGTCAAAATAACAATGAAGACCACTAAACCAAATAACAGAGGTAATAGTACATCTGCTATGGTATCAAAACAAAATTTACCAAGGATGGTTTAATGTGATGACGAATTGTTTTTGAACGCATAAAGGTGGCTTAAACTTTCTAATTGCTAGGGTTTCCACAAACTTTAGGATATGCCCCAAACACGTTTTATAGATAGGTTTAAAAGATCTCTTAACGTCAATTTTATGTCCTGCTTCTATGATATGTTTCGCAGTAGAGGAGCTAGGTCTACTGTTCTCACCGTTAATAGGTTCTGAAGATTCCATTTGTTTCTGGGGCCATTTAGGAATATGCTCTGGAGCTAGCGCTTACTTGCAGAGATCGATGAGTCCTCCCCATATATGTGTGTCCACACGTACATTCAAATTGGTAAATACAGTGGGATGTGACGTCATTTTTCGCATGTTCGAAGGGCTTAGATAGATATATTGGCTTTACATTCTCTATTATTATGATATTGGCTGCATAAAATGTCTTTTTGACAGCAGTGTTCAGTCTTTGTCTAGTTATCAAGATGCTTTGATGCCCCATATAGGGTAGCTTGATGTACACATCTTTGTTAGGGGCAAGTTGTAGAGTGGGTCTTGGTGATCTGACTACCTTATATCTCCTGATGAACTTATCTGGATAATTGTTATCAACCAGAGTTTATGTCAACTTTCTTTCTTCTTCATCAAGTGTGTCTTCAGTGCATATTCGTTGGATTCTGCTAAAGAGGCACCTTACTAAGGCTCTTTTGTACCCAACGGGGCAGAAACTGTGGTAATTAAGATACTGTCCTGTCCAGGTAGGTTTTCTATAAATAGATCTTTTTATTAACCCATCAAGCCGTCGACTAAGCAATATTTCTAGGAAAGATAAACAATTATCTTCCTCTTCTACAGATGTAAGTGATATGCTACTCTGAACTTCATTCATTCGATTTAAAACTGAGGTGGCAGAACAAGACTTATCACTGATGATTACAATATCATCTACATACCTTCTATAAAGTGGCACATTTTCGATTAAATCATCCGATAAATTCTCAATGTACGACATATAAATATCTGTAATTTCAACTGTTGAAAGATCAAGAACACCGTTTTTCCAGCATTTTTTCTCCTTGCTGATTACATAACAAACTCTTCAAACTGAAAAGAACCGATATTCCAAAAGGCATAGGAAACAAATAGATAGTGTTCATTGAAAATTTTGCTTCTGTGTTGTATATGGCTGGTAGTCAGAGGATATTTGATTGATTGATTGATTAATTACAGTTTTACCCTATTTTACGGAAAGGCAACTACCAATAGTATTTATAATATTATCAAAAAAATATTTGTATGAACCTCTTTCTACTGAACATTAAAGCAGTTTAGTAAAGTACATTTTAAGATATATATAAACACATGATCCCCACCAGTGTTTTGGTTAAGGGGATCAATAAATATAGATATAGATATACATCCAAGTTATGCAATAATTTTGATTTTTATTCTTCCCCTCCTGTTGTATAGGACCACCTCCTGCAGTACAATCTCCTGCTCCTATAGTTAATCAAGAAGGTGTGTGTCTGTGCGCCTGCGTATGTCTGTTTTGTATGTTTGTATGTGTGTTGTGTGCCTGTGTATATATGCGTGTGCGTGTGTGCGTGTGTGTGCGAATGTGTGTCTATGTTGCACAGATGACATTGATTTTTTTTTCAAAAAACCATTCAGCATGATAATTTAATTCATATTTCTTGTTATTTGGCAGAGATACTTATTGATAAAGCTTATCAGGTGTTTGGCAATATTCATCAGGGAAATATTTTGAAAAAAGTGCATGTATGCATTTGGCTGTATAAAAATTGCCTACGCTTTGCTTTTTTTTGTAAAAAAAATTTCATTTGCTTTCAACTTGCATTTTAAACTGATATGAAAAATACTCTGTCTCTTCCGTGCGTCGGTGGCACATCGGGAGAATGCTCGTCAACCAACCACGCCTCATGTGGTTCGGGGTTCGATCCACGGCCACTGACACACTCCTTTACCTCGCTAAGTGAGTAATAAGACTGGTAAAGACGGAAGGTTGGGTGGGCATGAGGTTAGCAACCCTATCCCGTAAAAATAAACACCACTGCTACCGAAATTTCAAGCCTCTAGCTTGAAGTAGCCCTATTTTCCACTGGGAACGTAAAGGAATAAAAAAAACATACTGTCTTCCACATGGTGTAAACTAAAATAGACCAGAACATTGGTTAGAAAACAATTTAATATTTCAGAATCATTGAAAACCGGAACGGAGTAATGGACAGCAGTTAGTAGAATTGATCACTACACTACCGGATTCAATCCCAGTGACTGAATGGACAACGATGTCATTGTGGGACCTGAATTTCCTAGGTCCAATCCCTGGCACCGTGTAGTAAAGAATTATTTGTCGTGTTTGACCACCAAATCACTTGACTTACGGGACCACTGAAACCCATTGAGTCGTGTTTCGTTCTTTTTGAGAACTCTCCAACGGTGCGCACTCATGACTTCATCATTTGGGTAGTACACAAGACATTGAGATAACAAGACAAGCTTACTGACCATTCAACCCCTTGGATGATGTTCGACGGCCCATTGGTCTACCCCTTGCATACTAACACTTGAAAATTTATATAGTGCTCAAGTGTTGGTTTGTAGGGATTTGATTGGTTACAGGATTTTCATCATGAGCTGACATTAGTTAGAGAACCATTGGAAAACCACCTGGGAGTACTGGACAGCTGTTTCGTCCTAGTTTGGGACTCTTCATCAGTACGCACAATTTTGGGTGTGAAGCAAATTCTCAACAATGGGACTGTACTGCGGTTGCTCTATATTGTGAATTCACAGAAGTTATAATTAACAGGTCATTGGTTTCTAACCCAGTGGCTAAATAGTCACCTCATAACTTGAGTGTTCTTGGTTAGATCCTCCCCGGGGGAGGATGGGTCATGGGCGAATACTGATGAAGAGGTTCAAGCCAGCAGGAAACAGTGATACAGCTAGAATGCTCAATGACTATTTGTGCATACTTTAACCTTTAATGAAACACATTGATATTTTCATGAAGTATCTATCCTCAGTGAAGAACGCCTAAATTACATTCTTTTGGCTGCATTTGATGTAAAAGCTTTCATGTATATAATTTTATAAGTTATCCAATTTTTATTGAATCACAACTGTGATTATATTTGCATGTCATGGACATGAATGAATGGATCTTATTCACCTTGTTTGTATTTATTAAAGGGAAATAAAAATTCGGAATTTGATAATTATAAATGTGCAGCTGTGACAGAGTAACTTAATAATAATAATAATAATAATAATAATTTGCTTTATACCAAAACAGTACTTGTGATACAGAATAGAATTCTCAGCATCTCACTACAGTATTGCATCCAGTTAGTACATTATCAATAAATAGAATTCTACATAGATTAAGGAAATCTCAGTTCATTATTACAACAACATATTGGCATATCCGTAACAAAGCCAAAGTTGAACAGTGTTTGAAGGTGTTAGAAAAGTAGGTGATATCATATTTACTGACGTAAGCGGAGGAAAGAAACAAAGCAGCACATAACGGAGAAAAAGAGAAAAAGAGAGAGAGAGAAGGGGAAGAAAGAAAGAAAATGTTGTACCTATAAATGATATTAGTTAAAAAGACAAGGCCCAGTTGTTCTACTGACTATTTAATGAATTATAGGTGTCACGCCTAATGCTTTCTTTATCGCACAGAACACGAGCCAAGTAGGCTATGGTTGAGTTTTTGTACTTGCTGGTGCGAGCATATAGTTTTCTATATAGGCTTCTGGTTTTACCTGATGAGATGCAAGGGGAGAACTGTGAATGAAGAGGGTGGTGTGATTTAGATAAAATGGATTTAGCCCATTTTTCACATGAGTCCAAATGCCTGTCGACCAGAATATTAACAAGCTGGTTAAGTGGCACATTGCTCACCCTGCTGACAACATTTAACATCCTGCGTAATATGCTATAGTCTTTATTCAGTAGCCCGGGAAAAACTAAGGGGGAACAACAGAGAATAATAGGAAGAATGCGAGAGTTAACGAATTGTAGGAGTAAGGATTGGGTGATACCAGAATTTTTTAACTTCTTGATGTAGAAGGTAAGAGGGAATATTTTCTTAGAAATCGCCAAGATATGAGACGACTAGGAAAGATCAGCAGATAGAATGACGCCTAGGTATTTTGGGCATGGCTTCATATCAACTTGATGTGACTATGAGCAATAGTTTATGCTCGAAAGGTCATCAGTTAATATTACTGTACAACACTGTGTGATTTATCAAAATCAAATCTTATCCATAATGGAGTTATGCTCTACCACAGTGCCCAAGTTTTATACTTATATCAATGGCTTCAAAAACACTGCCAACATCAAGATTGTTTTCACTGTTTCGGCGAATCACACACACACACAGTGTGAGAATGGAGAACATGACTTGCTAAAGCAACAAATGGCCTTGATGTTGATACTTTCACTTACTTCATAAGAGTTCATAAGAGAATAGTAGATTATTTTTTAAATCACGGAAAATTCCCATTGTAACATATAGAAAATCAAAACAAATGATTCAGCGAAGACACTCTTTTGAACAACGAATTTATCACCAAGCTGTACAACCGTATATATATGGTTTTTAGGAAGTTATATCCGGTGAGGGAATTGAATCATAGGTGTGAATGCATAAAATAATAATAATAGTAGTATGAAATAAAATTAAAACTAAAATGTTTGTGATTACAATCATAAGTAAATGTCAAGTGGCAAAGCAAATTAATGTCATATATAGAATAATTCATAGGATGGATAGAACTTGAAAAAGGATGTGCAATTATAAGATTAGTAGACAAATCGAATAAAATAAAAACGTTACGTAATATCGTGTGAAATTTAATAGCATAGAATTTAATGTTGCATAAAGGAATTGATTTAGAATGACAAGTGGAACAAGTGAAATAATACCGGGGACAGTTAAAAGTGAGAGTAGTAATAGTAACAATTGACTTAATAAGGAAGAGTATACAAATTGAATAGACAAAAATGAAAAATTGGTAGAGCTAAAATATGATCGGGGATCACCATACTTTAGCATAGAGGGATTAAGAATGGAGTGGTCAACTGACAAATTTCTACAGCTGGGTACCCATTGGTCGAAAACGAAACCTGATCCAGCCGCTTACCACTCGTATTCGGCGCATATGTAGCCCTGATACTGTGGAAGATGAGTTATACATCTTGAAGAAAATTCTAATAGAAAATGGATTTCCACCACGTTTTATAGATACGAATATACATTCAAATCCTAAAAACGTGACTTATCAACCTTACTCAAGAAAATACTTTATATGAGCTTGGAATTCAAAGGGGACTTAGCTTCCGATATCATGAAACGAAGGATATCACAGTCCCTGAAAAGAACATTCCCTGCTGCATCTCTGAGAATAGCCTTTACTACTCGACCATTACTGTTCAATAACCTGAAGGACAAGATCCCGCTGTTGACCAACTCTATGTGTGTTTATCAATTCACCTGCTCGTGTGGAGCTAGTTAAGGTGAAAAGAGTCGCTTCGCTGAATCACTTGTTTTGATTTTCTAATAGTAGAGTAGTTATAATATTATTTTCACCTGTCTACGCATGTTTCGTGATACACTGATATCAGATGATATACATATATATATAGCATGTTTTGGAGAAAGGCTGTTTTTGCTTCTACTGTATTCCCCCGCTTCTAATTGACTCATTCATTCATCAATCCGCATCATACTGCTTAACAAGCATGAATGTGATCTGTAAAGCTTAAGTTCGTCACACTCATTATCCCATTGTTATTTAAGAGAGAAATTGTGTATTACAACATTTTAATTTACAGCTCCTCTACAAGCATCACAAGCACAGAGAAAAATGTCTCTACCAAAACGACCAGGTCAGAATTATCTTAGTACTCTATACTAATCATTTACTGTCTAAAATTTAACATTATTTGATTATTATTATTGTTATTATTATTATTCGTTATTTATGCCTCAGCGACACATCTCTATTGCACTTGGTACACTGCCATCACTTTCAGGTGGTATCATGGCTGCCTGAAAGCCTTCATTGCTTTTTTATATGATCTTCTCCCTGGTGTCACCGGAGAATCAATTTGCCAGTCCCCTTTCGAGTCCCATTGAAGTGTGATGTTATTTGAAGTACTTCTCAGCGTATGTTGGATCTGTCACCACTTGCTTCTGTCTACTTTTCGGACAATATTTTTTTTAACCATTTCACTGTCAGACATTTTTGTTGCTGGTGTTTTCTGACTAATGTTTTTGAAAAAAGCGATTACAGTGCATAATTTTGACGTGGTTGTGTTCTCTGAGTTGGATAGTTAATTTGCGAAGCTTTCATCACCCTACTAGGCAACATCTTCAGTGCATACTTCATTTCGAGGAAGTGAGCTTTTAGATTTCTGCTAGAGAATTTTTAGAAGCTTGGCATTCCAGTGAATCATCAATCAATAGACACATCGAGATTGACAAAGTTTATCAACCGATAAGAAAGGAACCTCACACACAAAGGGTCAAAGTTCAAGTCAAAGAAACAATCAGTTCCAATACAAGTAGCCTAGAAGGTGTGAAAACACACAAAATCAACCAATCGCGTTGAAGTTGACCCACCAGGAGAGATGATTAATAAACTCGTGGAGAAATCTAAAAGCTCACTTCAACGAATTGAAGTATGCACTGAAGATGTTGCCTAGTAGGGTGATGAAAGCTTCGTAAATTAACTAGCCAGATCAGAGAACACAACCACATCAAAATCATCCAGCTGAGCTACAAATCTTCTCCATCATATCTACAACGCATAATGCACATTGTAAAACTACCCTATCGTTTATTTCATCGCAATCTTGTCAGCTTTATACAGGCTGAATATTACAAGTTAATGGTTTTATTACAGTTTTAACATACATTAATTGATCAGAGATTAAATGTAGAACAGTATTTAAAAATGATAGTGTTATACAAATGAATCGAAATGCTAAATTAATAAAAGTAAACAAACCAACACTTGAATTTCAATCGGATGCTTACTGGTGATTGGCCCTGTTCAGGTTGGGTAGTTCCCTGGGGGTTCTAGTAGGAAGTCGTCACCAGTTGTGTACAGCAGACCTGGTGTGAGGACAAATACTCGCCTCTGATGACATTTGCTTGTGGTCTCGCCATATCATAAATTGGCAGAAGTTGGAATTCATCGACTGACCATTGGATTGGGTCCCAGTGACTTAATGGTCTATGAGCTAGCTCGCCTTGTAACTAGGTGGTGGTCCTGGATTCGAATCTCAGTAGGTCCAAAACTAGGATGGAGGAAACAGATGTCTGGCAGTACTCCTGGAAAGCTTTCCAATGATTCTATAACCGGTGTCACTTCATAATTACTGGTGTACTTATACATACAATGTGATCGGACTTTCGCCAATCAAACACGAAATCGGGGAGCAAGGGTAGCAACAAGATATAGAGGTACATGCATTTTGAGATTACTTAAATCATTAGAAAATTATTTGTAGACGAATGAGATACGAAGAAAATATATTGTGAGTTAAGCTCATTTGATTAAACATCAGACATATGAAGCATGACACCCAATAATTGAAGATGTAACTAGGATTGAAAAGAAATCAATATTTACGTTTAACAAAAGACGATACAATCAATTAGGTTTAAAAGACGAGTTACCAAGGTAGAGAGAGACACTACTACGGCTTCTTTTTGAACATATATAAATCAGGTTTTAATCGTTTGATAGCAATAGACCCTACGAACTTCAAGGGACTCGACCTTGATTGTTTGTTTATTGCTTTGAAAGAGTTCAAAGTATGTCTACCTGATGTCCATGTGCTAACCACATGTCTCATGATTGCGCCTTATTTCCTCTTAATCACAGATTCTGCATACTTCCACTTTTGTTTCGTCACTGAACTAAATTATGTTAGAACTGTAATAGAGCTAATAACTTCCATTATTCAGGTTGTGTAAACAGTTGGTCGACAAGATACTGATTGACGAAATAAACGATGGATCCGTGTTTTATGCTGCACTATCAGTTGTTGTTGTTGTGGTTACTGCTTTGTTTAAATTCATTAAATGGGGAACTCTTGCATGAAACATTCCTTTTTTCTGATCACCAGTGGCTCAGCTGGCAGACAGCTGGTTGAGTGATTCGGAGGTCTCTGTTTAAAATCCCACCGTCAACTGGACGTTTACTTCAATTTGAGTTACATAACCTACTAAATCAATAAGTGCCTGTTAATGTGAGACTATCTCATGGAATGGGGTAAATGCATATAACGGAATTACTTCCTAATCATTATTTGGCAAGACGTTATGACGATTGAGCGAAGAAATACTTAATTTTCAATTAGATCCTCATCTCTGACTCTACTCTAATATATATATGGCATTTTTTAACACAATACACAACATTTTACCAATCAAGTGGAGATATGTTTGTTAACAATAATTAGTCAGTACCAATATGTCAAGGAGGTGAGGATTAACCAAAAAAATTGATACAAACAATTAAAGGGTAGAAATGGTTACATTAAGTGGATTTTATAATGTATAATTTTGGGAAAATGAAGAGTAATTAACGAATATAAGCGAGCGTTTAGGTTGATTACGTAATAGGCGAAAAAAAATAATTTGGACAATTTTAATTTTTAAAAAATCTAGGGGGAAGGCTAAGTTGTCCGGTTTATACATTCATGTAATTCATGGCCAAGGTGAGGAAAGTAGCTGTAAAGCATAGGTTTGGCTTCTTCAAGTGGATTCCGATGGCTTTAACTGTATGTAGAAGACGAACTCGTGAAGAAAAATGAAGGCCATTTAGAACGTGACAAATAATTTTTAATACTGTGTTAATATATCGACTTTAAATTCACTGTCTACAAGGTATTCTAAAACAGAGCTATGAATGGATCTTGTTTGTCCTTTGGTTAACCATGTTGGATGATTTTCAGAAATATGATGATGAACTTGCCTGATTGTAAGCCCAATGTAGCTGTTTGCTCAACTGCAGTCAAACTGGTAGATACACACAGGGGAGGTGAAATTAAGTAGTTTATCCTTATTTCTCGAACGTAAACTAGGAGTGGCAGTGAAGAGACAACGTAACTCAGCTGTACTGAATGCTTTTGAAACTGAATTCTTCAGGCGCTGTGCTACTATTTCACTAATGTTATCACCACGTTTAGAAAAACTTGCATTCCGTTGTATATCTTCTAATTTGTTTCGAAGACAGTAACAGGCAATCATTTTTAGTGTCTGACTGGTTTGTGACAATTGTTCATTCGTTGAAGGATTTCATCATGAACTGACATCAGTTAGAGAACCATTCGAAAACATACAGGGGGTTCTGCCAGACAGCTGTTTCCTCCATCCTAGTTTGGGACTCTTCATCAGCACGCAACCACCACAGGAAGTTAGAACCCATGACCTTCTGATTACAAGCCCAGCGAGCTAGCTGGTAGACCATTGAACCACTTGAACCCGATCCAATGACCAGTCCATGAATTCTAACTTCTGCCAATCTACGATATAGCGCGACCACTTCGCAATGTCTTCTTCGGAGAGTAACTGTTCTCACCTTCGACCTACCTTACCCTACTGGTCACGACTTTCAAATAGAACCCGAGGTAGCTACGTATCTGAATAGGGCTAGTCGCTAGTGAGCATCAGATCAATTTGTTCAAGTATTGGTTTTGTTGTAGGGATTTTGTTTTGATTGGTTAAAGGATTTCCTCATGAGCTGACATCAGTACAGCTGTCTGGCAGTACTCCCTGCAGGTTTTCTAATGGTTCTCTAACTGATGTCAGCTCATGATTAAATCCTCCATTCAATCAAAACAAAATCCCTACAACAAAACCAATACTTGAAAATTGTTCATTGGTTAACTTTACTGTAACAATTTTTATCTGCGATATTATTACTATTTAATTTTGTGTATACATTTATTAATTCATTTAAAAAAATATTTTTTAAAACATGATTATTTGTTATTCTGTCAATTCTTAATCATTTGGGAATATTTTTTCTTTCTCTTCTCTGAAACGCTTGAATAATTGAGGTGTGTAAATTGGTGGTAACGCTGCTATCTGGTGTGTAGTCGTTTATGTCGTAAAGAGTTTTTCATTTTATTGACACAACATTTTTGACATGTATTTAAGGCGTGGTATTTAACGCTGTCTGAAGAAGAAAAAAATGGGAATAGAAAATAGGAATAGGAATAGAACTCTGTCATGGAAAACTAGATTATTTTGGGAAGTTAAAAGTGTGTGGTGGAACATTGAAAACTTGTTCTTCATAGTTCATTTCATGCACATATGGTGATGATTTTCCGAGGATAAGTCGCTGCTCTCATAATCTTATATTTATGTATTCATTTTTTTTATTCCTTCACGTTCCCCAGTGGAACATAGGGCTCCAAGCTAGTGGCTTGAAGTTTCTGTAGCAGTGTTTATTTCTACAGGATGGGGTTGCTAGCCTCATGCCCAATCTTTCCTTTTTACCAGCTTTATTTCTAGTTTAGAGAGGCAAAGGAGTGCGTCGGCCGGGGATCGAACCCCGAACCATGTGCATGGTTGAAGGGTGTCCTAACCGCCGTGCCACTGACGCACTATGTATTCATTACATGACTTTATTGCCTTGCTTTATATCACTAGCATCTAGTGGAATCTGACATCTTTCTAATAAATTCTTAGACTTGAATTCATCCCACGTAAAGTTAAATGCTTAGACAACTGGGTCAGGAGATTGACTCGTAAGTTAGAAGATTTAAATAATAAAATCAAGCAAATATGGGAAACATTTTCTGGTGTTTAACTACCAGCCAGATTTCATCTAAAAAACTGATCTGATGCTCACTACCGACTAGCCCTATTCAGGTAATTAACCTGGGGTTCTAGTAGGAAGTCGTGACCAGTAGGGTACAGCAGGTTGAAGGTGAGGCAGTAACTCACCAAAGAAGACATTGGCTAGTGGTCACGCTATGTCGTAAATTGGCAGAAGTTAGAATTCATGGACTGGCCATTGGATAGGGTCCAAGTGGTTTAATGGTCTACGAGCTAGCTCGCTGGGCTAGTAATCAGAAGGTCGTGGGTTCGAACCTTCTCTGGTGGGTGCGTGCTGCTGAAGAGTTGCAAACTAGGACGGAGGAAACAACTGTTTGGCAGTACTTCTAGTTGGTTTTCGAATGGTTCTTTAACTGATATCAGCTCATGATGAAACCCTCCAACCAATCAAAAATAAAAGTAGTAATGAAAATAACGTAACTAGTAAGTAATTCAAAACCTCAATACTACTACTACTACTACTGCGTAAAGAAGGAACATCATAGAGACTACTTTGAATTATCAATCGGAGACAAACTTTGTCGGCTTAAAGACCTGATAGATCCAGTTAAGAAAAATTATGTAATTTACCAAATACCATGTAATGACAGTGAGTGACGTCAGTTACATAGGTCAAACTAACAGATCAGAGGGGAGGAGTGGGAGTCAATTAGTCTATCGGAACAAAGTAATTTGGCTAGAGTGAGAATGATCCTGTTTGAGTAAAGCTCGGCTATTGTAATACGCGCAATATAGAGCATCGCCCAAGTGGAATTCAAGTGGGCAATGACGACTGGGTGGTCAGTGAGAGGGTGACATGTAGGAGATCGTGTGGGGTGGAGGAGATGAGAGATTATGGTCAATCTTTGACCCAGTTGAAGAAGAGGGCAGACAATAGAAGAAAGTGGAGATGTGTTGTTGAAGCCGTATGTTCCACTCGGAACCCAAGGGAATAATAATAACCTTATTTAAAGCCTTTATTGTCCTACGTAATATTTCCATAGTCCATTTTGTGAGAAGCCTACAGAAGAATAAGGATAAAATATATGTGTTTGACCACGGATTGCTATCAGTTAGAGAACCATTGGAAACCAGGGAGTACTGCCAGACAGCTGTTTCATCCTAGTTTGGGAATCATCGGCAGTACGCACCCACCACAGGAGGTTTGAACCCAGGACCTTCCGGTTACAAGGCAAGCTCGTACACCATTCATCTACTGGTTTTCAATGGTTCTCTAACTGATATCAATCTGCAGTCAAACTCGTAAAAACAAATCTAATCCTTACAAACCAATTGTTTAAACTACATGAATTCATAAATTGTAAATGAAGCGGTTGAGTTATGCCACAAAGTGTCAACTTCTTTATGTAGTAAGTTAAATGAAAAGACTTCTTTTTATAAATCAACAAGATAGTGAGACGATCAGCAGAGACGGGAAGAGAAACTGATACCAAAATAGGTAATGTTCAACTTATTTCGAAATTATTGAGTAATAGGGGGTGACATAATTGATATAATTACTCAGAAGTGGCTTTAGAAGTGAAATTGTGTTTATAAATTCACCTGCTCGTGTGGAGCTAGTTATATTGGCCGCACGAAACGCACGCTTTCCAAACGCATCTCTGAACATTATCCGGCATGGTTAGCAAAGGGACAGTGTAAGACAATTACTAGCTCAATTCTCGAGCATTTGGTGAATTCAAGCCACGTAGCTCCACCAGAGTCGTCTTTCAAGATCATCTACAAAGTGAAGCCAAATGGTACGAAGGGTGTCAGGTTTCGGCTTTTGTGTATGGCGGAGGTGCTGGCAATTCATCAATGCAACCCTGAACTCTGTATACAGAAAACATTTGTCCAGTCTCTTATTCAACCTTGGTCTTAACCTTCTCACTAATCGTTCCCTGTAAAAACATTTTGACTTTTTTCTTTTCTTTCTTGTAATTTTTAATCTTACTTTTAGTTTGCTTTTGCTTTAATAATTAATTCACTATTATCACTCTCACATTGTTCCTTTTGTATATTTTCACACCCTCTTCACACTTGTTAAATTGACACTCAAATACCTTTATTCTCACTCAATAGCAATTTTAACCTTATCAAATTTCTATCTTTGTTCCGTTGAGAACCGCGTAATTTACAACTTTTAATTTTATTTCGGAATTAATTAACGGGCAATACAAAATAACTTGTATGGATAAAATGCTTATTTAATACATTAACAGTTGTAATTTGGGTACTGTAATCTGAAAAAAGCAACATGATCTACCAAATTGGAACCCCCAGACACACACACGCACACACTCTCTCAAACTCACCAATTTCCTACACTGATATTTTGCTTATCTATTCTCAGTTGATGACATCAGTTCTGTAAGAATAAAGTAAATCTATCTCTTTCTGAAACATTCCCTCACAGTATTGTTCAGTATGAATGATATAACAGTACTTAGTATAAACTTTATGATAACTCATTAACATTTGCTAGTTGACTATTTGTTTTAAAGAATCTCTAATGTTCATTGATCAATTTCTGTTATTGAACGTTGAATGGAAATAACATAAATGAAGGTCAAATAGTATAACCAATTCAGAATACCTTTAAAACAGTCAAACGCAATATCTGACACAACATCTCAAATTGTAACTGATCACCACTTTTTTATCCTATAAAGGAGTGGGAAATGAAATAAAGGGGTGGGGCGAAATTTGTTTTTTTATTAAGACTCACCCCTTGAAATTATATCTCTTCACCTATTCTGATTTCCTGATTTCCCTCTCATCTATTTTCAGCTTGTGATCCTAAACAAGCCTATGCAACAGGTCGTGGAATTCAACCTCAGGGTATACGAGTTAAAGATTTGGCCGACTTCAAAGTTCATACAGAAGATGCTGGAGAAGGTCCATTGGAGGTGTCTGTCATTGCACCAGGTAAATTAAACTGTCCGTCAGGTTTTTTAAAATTTTTTTCGCCTATATTATTTATTTATTTCACGTTTTCTCGCGAACTGACTTCTGTTAAACAATCACTGAAAACCATAAGTCAGTATTAGACAGACGTTTTGTCCTACTTTGGGACTTTTCAGCAGTACACACCTATGATCCCATGAGAGATCGAACCGAAGACCTTCAGGCTGTATGGCGAGCTTGGTGACCATTCAATCACTGAGGCGGTTTCCATTGTTAGAGTCATCAATTCTAACGTCTACCAATTCGCGATATGTGTTCATTTATTAAGAATCAGGTGCGTTGGTGGTTCACAGATACAATGCCCGCCAAATAAGCATTTGGTCCAAGGTTCGATTTCGAGCTACTGAAGCACTCCTAAATCTCACCTAGACAGTTGTAAGCCTAGTAAAAAGGGATAGTTGAGCATGAGGCCTAGCCAAGCCATTGTGTAAGAACAACACTTCTGCTAATGAAACCACAATTAGTAAAGTATTGAATCCCTATTTTCCACTTGGTACACAAAGGAAAGAGTTTGGAGTTTGAAGATTATTATATATGCGAATGACCCTCTAAATAACCTTGAATTAGCTAATCACATCTTGCAGCTGAAAAATCTAGTTTCGTCACTATGTTGTTTATGGAATTGATTTAAACCAGAGCAAAAGTGCTTAAAGTTAAGTTTAAAGTAATTAGTTCCCTTTATGAATTTCGACAACACAATAAGAAGACGTAGTTTATCTGAAGCGTGTAATGTATTGGCGCAACACATTTCGGACATTCTGATCACACACGTACTTGTCATACACAGTTTATATATAATGCAAGAAGGCATGAATTATTACAATACAGGTCAGATTGTATACAGGTCAAGGTCACAAATAATGGGTAGGGAGACACAAAAGGTGTGGGTAAGAAAGAGAAAAAGAGAAAAAACGAGGCAAAGAAGGGGTTGAAAATATTATGAAGTATACTAGTCCTTGGTTCTAAATTAGATTACCAAGGCAGGTTTAAGGTGATAACAATTAATTTTTGGACACATAAGACAGGTTTATGTCTTTTTATGGCTAAGGCTTCAATGAATTTAAGTATGTAGGCCGACCTTGTTTTATATATCGGCTTAAAGGCATTGTTGAAATCAACCTTATGACCCATCTATGCTTCGCTAAAGATGATGTTGGACATCTATTTCCAGGTTCAATTGTGACTGGCGATTTCATTTGTTGTTGCAGCCACTTTGGAATGTGCTCTGTAGCCCTAACCTGCAGAGACCGATGGGTCCTCCCTATTTACGTGTCTCTACACTTACGTGTAAATTGATAAACATAGCGGGATGTGACACTATCGTTCGGATAATGTGAGGGCTTACAGGATAGCATAGTTTTCGTTTTCTCTCTATGAAGATAAGTTTAGCTGCATAATAGGTTCTATTAATTGCGGCCTTGAGTCTTTGTCTAGTTGACTAGACTTTGTTGATCACCTACCTCTGAACGGCAAGGATATGTAAACATCCTTTTTGGGGAGCTGATTGGATTGGTAAAGCTCTACGGTTGACACTTCCATAACGTCTAACTAATAAATCTCAGTGGGTAATTGTTGTCTAACAATATCTCAGTGAGGTGTTGTCTTTCTTCTTCAGTTGTATCGGCAGTACATATACGGTGAATGCGCTTGAACAAGCATTTAACCAACGTGTTCTTATACTGTAGTGGACAGAAACTATGATAATTTAGATACTGTTCCGTCCATGTGGACTTTTTGTAGACAGATCGTTTTACTAACCCATCTTCTCAGCGGGTTATTAGTACACCTAAAAATGGCAGGCATCCATTATTCTCTTTAACGTATGTTAGTGATATACCTCACTGAAATATTGTTAGACAGCAATTATTATTATTAAGTGCCTCTTAATTAATTATGCGCATTAATTATATTTAATTAAAAAATATATTAGAAAACAGTAATAATAATAATAAATTTACAAGGTTTTTATGTACTTTTAATGAATTATTTTTCCATTTTTTAATTCTCTTTCTTCTTCCTCTTCTCTTCTTTTGGGTTTTAATGCTTCATTTTCAGGATTAACTAACAAATTATTTTTAATAGCGGTGTTTACAGTTTCCCCAAAAAGTGAATAGTATTCAGAAAAGATTGTATGACAAAACGTCTCCGTGTGTGTGGGTGTGTATTTGGGTGTGTGTGAAGACATTAATTTTAGGCGTATACTTTATTCCATTTTATTCTAACACACTAACCAACTTACAATGTGTTTTAATTATTGTTCAATAGTGAAGGGATAAAGTCATCAGTCGCACTTTTTTTGTTGTTTATTTTCAAACTTCCATTTATCGATTAAATTATAGCGCCTAATTTATATTCTGAAGATAGTGAAACAAAAAATGAATAAAAAAGGAGCTCTAGCTAGTCTATTAGTGTAAATGGTGTTAGTTTTTACAATGTTTTAAAAAAAATCTAAAATGTTATATTCCACATCTCTTGTGCTTTACAGTATTTCTAAGATGAATATGTCGGCGACAAATTAATAGTAGGGTAAGATATGAGGTGAAATGAAGTTCACTGTGTCTCTGCGTTAATGTACTCTTTTAGAAAGAAATATGCATTCCTTTTCAATGAGTTCCTCATCATTAACTTTACACTTATATATAGTTATTTTTTGATGTGGTTGTGTTCTCTGAGCTGGATAGTTAATTTGCGAAGCCTTCATTACCCGCCCTACTAGGCAACATCTTCAGCGCATACTTCAATTTGTTGAAGTGAGCTTCTCCACGAGTTTATTAATCATCTCTCCTGATGGTGACCTTGAACGTGATTGGTTGATTTTGTGTGTTTTCACACCCTCTAGGCTACTTGTATTGGAACTGATTGTTTCTTTGACTTGAACTTTGACCCTTTGTGTGTGAGGTTCCCTTCTTATCGATTGGTAAATTTTGTCTATCTCGATGTGTCTATTGATTGACGATTCACTGGAATACCAGGCAGGCTTCTAAAAATTCTCTAGCATTCTTGGTGTTTCCTCTGTCTAATATTTGAACACTGGTTGTCCCAGTAGAATTGATGTCCGTGGTTGTCTGTATGCGGCGATATGAGGGAGTGGATGCGAAGACGAAGACGGGGACATCCACTTTGGCTAATGTAATGTTTTTCGCAGTTGTTACAATTTATTTTGTAGATGATGTTAGTTTTATCTTCTTTCGTTGTTGAGTCTTTTGGTTGACATAGAGTCAGCTGAGTGAAGTGATTTTGTTGGTTTGTGTGCGACGTCAATTCCTCATCAAGGTTTGAAGAGTCTTGCAGTGATTTCTGAGATGTCCTTCATATATATGATAGGGCGATTTTCTTTGTGCTTTCCTTGGGGACCATTGATTCATCAAAATGATACCATTTTTATGGTTATTTGAGTGAAATCTGTGTGTCCAAAAGAAGTTTGTGCTGTAACCCTCCCTTTCTTTGCCATGGCCAACTGTATAATATGCAAAAACATAGTTCTTCTTTTGTTCAGCAAAGAAATATCTCTTTTCAACGACTTCATTTTCAAGCCAGCTGTACAGTTGTGTATTTATATTACGGAAAAAGGCATTGAGTGGCATTAGAAATTGATCAATCATTATACCTATGATAATAATAATAATTAAAATGAATTAGATGGAGGATTACATCATGAGCTGACATCAGTTAGAGAACCATTCGAAAACCTGGGAGTACTGGATAGCTGTTTCGTCAGCTTAATTTGGGACTCTTCAGCAGTATGAACCCACGAAAGGAGGATCGAATTAAGAATACGATGATGATAACAATAAACCTGGGAATACTGGACAGCTGTTTCGTCCTAGTTTGGAACTCTTCACAGTACGCACCCACTGGGATTCGAACCCAGGACCTTCCGGTTACAAGGTGAGCTCGTAGACCATTGTGCCATTGGGACCCGATCCAATGGTCCTTGAATTCTAACTTCTGCCAATTCACGACATAGCGCGACCATTTCGGGTCCCAGTGGCTCAATGGTATACGAGCTCGCCTTGTAACCAGAAGGTCCTGGGTTTGAATCCCTGCCGGTGCGTGCTGATGAAGAGTTTCAAACTAGGACGGAGGAAACAGCTGTCCAGTACTCCCAGGTGGTTTCCCAGTGGTTCTCTAACTGATGTCAGCTCATGATGAAATCCTCCATGCAGTCAAACAAAATCCCTACAAAGCCGATACTTGAAGATAACAATAAAGACGGTGGAGATGAAGTGAAGAGGAGGGAATTCAAGTGGTAAAATATAATGAAATAAAAGAACATTAACATGACCAATGTAAAGAAGAGCGTTTGACAAAACGTTTTTGAACATATAATTTAGGTTTTTCTCCATGTATAGCTAGTGATTCGGCTATGCATAAGTGGAGAAAACGTAAGCTTTTGGAGTGATTTGATTTGGTCCTGTAAATAACTTTAAAGGATGAATCACGTGTGGCTGAATGATCTGACTCCAGAAGGTGTTCACAGAATGAAGACTTTGTCATCCTTTGATCACCTTTCATTAACCAAACCGGATAGTGTTCAGCTACGCGTTTACGGAGAACACACTTATCACGTCCAATATATAATCAGCAGTAGTAGCTTCAACAAACTGAAGTCAGATTTCTTTGTTTGTTGATAATGGTAAGTGCTAACTGAATATCCCATTTGGTGTCCCAATTCAATTACAGGTCGGTTAGCGCCTTGACTTTGAAATATCATCTAGGCAGGCCTTTTTCACTGGCGCTTACATTTCTATGTTCAAGTCATAAGCCTTCGTTAGTGCAACGACGTGTGTACCTGAAACATTTCGCTAGATTTCAACGTCCTTGGTCAGTCTAGCCTAGCCCATCTACGCCGGTAATGACATAAATTGGCAAAATCCCTAACAAACCTTCTTTATGCGTATTGATATGTCGTCAGCAACTTCCCAAATAAGTGGACTGGTCAATACGCATTACCATTTCACTTCCTTTCTTTATGCTGGAGGCTAGTCATATGGTATCATCTTATATTTAACAGGATCAAGTCACATGTCAAACATTCCAAGATTTCTGCTGTAGGTGTTGACAAGACCGCATTTTGTCAGTGTCTTAACCTAGGGTGACAATATCATCCTCCAACTCTAAATCTAACAGACTGTCCCCTGGTAACAAGCCAATCCTTAAGTCAATAAACACAGTTATCGTCAATTCCATTATTATTATTATTGTTTCCTTTAATTCCTAGAGGAACATAGGGCTTCAGCCGTGCGTCTCCATTGCGTTCGGTTCTCTAATAGAGTCTTAACCTGGCTCCAAGTCTGCCCACACGTTTTCATCTCCTCTTCACATGACGACGACCAACTCGCCGCTTCCCTTTCGGGTTCCACTCGAGCAATGGCTTGTCTAGTGATGTCACTTGATGGTTTCCTTAGAGTATGTCCAACCCTACCTATTTGTTTCACAATTGGTTCCTGGTTGGTTCGCTCATTGCCAGAGATCACTACTGCTGATCTTTTCTGGCCATCTGATCTTGAGTATTGAGCGAAGACAGCTGTTAATGAAGGTCTATAGTTTGTTTCAAATGCTCTTTAAGACGCCCAGTGCAAGTCTCTGATCTATATAGTAAGAAGCACTGACTTCACATTGGAGTTGAAAATCCGGATCTTATTTTTGATGCTGAGTGTTGTTGACCTCCACACAGACCTGAGAGTAGTGAAAGCTTGTCTTGCTTTTCCGATCCTTGCTTTGATATTCTCATCAGTTCCGTCCGCCTGTAGTTGAAACGATGCTTCCCAGGTAGGTAGGTAAAGGAGGTTGTTTCTTTCAGGTTCCTCCCACTTATGCTGATCGTTGTCTGTTGTTGTTGTTCTTGTCCAGGAATCTTCATCACCTCTGTTCACCTGAAGGCCTATCTTTGATGCTTCTTCTGTCAACTTGTTGCTTTTCGCTTGCACATCTTCCATTTTGTGGGAAACCAGACAAATATAATCATCGGCGAAGTCCAGATCCTCCAAGTTTTTTGTTTGAGTCCATTTTATGCCTGTTTCCTCATTGCCCACTGTTTGTCGCATTATTCAATCTACTGCAATCAGGAAAATCATTGGCGATAATATGCAGCCTTGTCTTACTCCTGTCTTCACTTCGAAGAATTCCGTAAGTTTCCCGTTGTGGATTACTTGGCATGAAGCATTGTCGTACAGCTGTTTGGATGAGATATATAATTGTCGGTGGCACCCCGTAGTAGCGAAGTAGTTGCCATTAGTGCGACTATAATAGAATTAAACAAAAATGGGGACATTGGGCATCCCTGATGAACACTACTGATTTATTAATCACTTCACTCTATTCCAAACATGTTTGAATCAAATTCATTTATGGTTAACACTTCTTTTTGAGGATATTTTATGACTGTATTTATTTTTATTTTAACTTTTAACTTTAGATGGTAGAGGTATCCCATGTACAAGTCGTAAAACTGGTGCTTATCTATTCGACTGCAGTTATACACCACAACGACCAGGTACACATCAAGTGAATGTTCGTTATGGTGGTGATCATATTATGCTTAGTCCATTCACAGTAAGTATATAGTGAATTGAATAACTTCTGATGGATAGTTTTATATTATGCTGTTATAGGCTTTGGGATCATATTGTGAATGTGTGTGTGCGTATGTGTCGGTTTCATCTTTCACTAGTATTAGCATAAAACTTAAACTGAACGCTAATCAATCAGTTACTTTTAGGATTTGAAATGATTTTCAATCTATCGATCTATCTATCGTCGATCAGTCTTGAAACAACCATTTATACTGATTACCAGTGGACATGCCAGACCATCGAGTGGGACACGGATTGTTTTACGTTCCCAGTGGAACATAGGGCGGCTTCAAGCTAGAGGCTTGAAGTTGTGGCAGTGGTGTTTATTTTTACGAAATAGGATTGCTAGTCTCATTCCCAACCTTCCCTCATTATCAGTCTTACTACTGACTTAACGAAGTAAAGGAGTGCGTCGGTGGCCTGGAATCGAACCCCGAATCATATGAGGCGTGGTCGGCGAGTATTCTACCCCTGTGCCACCGATGCACACTGTTAGGGAACGGCAATGTGGGCATGGGTTAGAAGGTAACGTGGCAGGGATCATGTGAGAAGGAAACGAAAACTTATGGTCAATCGTGAAGCCACCTATAAGTGATTGCAGAGGACAGAGTGAAACGGTGATTTGTTCATAAAGCCTTGTGTTTCAGTTGGAACCCAAGGGACTTAATAATATAATAATAATAACAATCAGTTAAATACTGTTAAAAATATGTACTACTGAGTGAATGAGATAAGTAGTAGTATTAAACTATTCAAATCAACCATAATACCTACTAGCTGTATCGACATGATCTAAACACTGGGCGGTCATTCTGATCGTTTTGGACTGAGTTCATTCGTGGTGTACCCGGTTTGACGCAGCCCGGAGAGATAAATCAGTTCAAAATACCAAATTGTCGGCTAGCTACTTAGCAACTGTACCCCAAAATCAAATTAGAAATCTCTGCAAGTTAATTTTTTAATTCATTTAGTTGAAATTTCATAACAGTTTCCTTTGGAAGCTTAAATTACTCAAATCACAATGTGTATGATCTGCTTGACACCATAAATAGTAATTTTAAAAAACCAAGCATAAATGTATAAAATTATATACTACTAATTGAATCACATGAGTAGTCGTATACCACTCACATCAACCAGTAGTACTAGTAATCATATACAAAAATCTATATATTCTTTAGGATAACTATGGGGACTGTGATCGGATAATTGTATAGTTGGCGAAGTTAAAGTATCACAGTCCAAGTCAAGGTGACCTTTCAAAAGTTGACCTACAAGAACTGATCAGACATAGGGAATGCTATAAATTATCACTCCAAATCAAGTCATGCCTGCCTTTTTGAACTTGAAGAGGACAAATACAGTATTGTACTTATTTACTAGGTACTTTTTCTTCAAATCTATACTGTTAAGTATAGTTATGGCTTTTAAGATTAGGGTTTAAGGTTAAGGTTAAAATCAGAGTAATAGTTAGAGTTAGGAGTAGGTTGAAGAATAGTGTTAGAAATATGAATGGATCTCAAAGTGTCATGACCTACAGTCACCTGGGTGGATGGGTGTATCGTGCATGGTAGGATTTCTCTAAAGATCATTTGTGTATTGACTGGGAGACATTCTTAAAACACATAAACTACAACTATACAGTGTAATATTAAGCTTGCAAATATTTTCTAGTGTATTTTTCAACGAATATGCGACTTTTTTGTATCTGAATGCTGATTGGTTGTTCAAGGTCACTGTGGTTTTTTTTCGCTATGTTAGTTTAACTTTGCCGTATAGTTGTTTTTTTCTAAATGTTATCAGGTAGTTTCAGATTTTCGTTCACAAGTTATGAGAACATCTTGATATGGTTATGAGTACTACATTGGGTCGGCTACGTCATCAGTAAATAATGCTATTACCAACCACTGTTTGTTTTATCAACCGAAATTATTCCATTATGAAAGTGTACTCTGTCACAATGGCCAAACACTGTTTTGATATCCCTGGAGCTTCAGGTTATAGACCCGAAGTTCAATAGTTTGGCTAATTTCTGTTGTAACATAGATTTCGTTTTTATTTCAGTTTTCAACGTAATCAAAATGTATATATTTAACTGAGTGGCAAACTGATAGAAGCAATTTCTCTATATAAGTGAATGTCAACTAAGCCTTCGAGATTTCAAGACGAACACACTTTTGGCGTTTGGTCTTCTGATCTAGGTCTTGATCTGATTATTGGCACATGTTAGTAAGGCATGCTGGAAAACTCAGACGAATTCATATCCCCTCTGAGACGGTATCACTTAACTATCCGAAATATTATTTCCTTTGAGGCTGCAGATACAGCTTGCTGATGACAGCCAGTAAGCATGAAACCTAGATCCACGACTTCCTGCCGATTGTCTCAAGCAATCAAAAATTTATTTGGAAAGTTTACCGTGACGGTGACCATAATGCGTACTCAACACATGTCATTAGTAACTTTCTGACAAACAGTAAGTGTATGTCGACATCTTGTTCATTGTCCGACAGATAACGTATGGCTTAGCCAATTGGTTCAATGAGAACCTATAGTTCGCTCCTTCTTAGGAATGTTTTGTTGCTTTGACTTATTCTGTGTTTAGTAAGTTTGGTCTGGTAAAAATATTGTTTCTCAACCCATTTGTCACTTGTCAGCATGGTTCGTTTACATTCGAAGGGACGATGGTACCGCTGTTTTTTATTTGCTATATATATATATCAACTAAGATTCTATAATTCTATTGGAAATTGTAGACTTTTCTTTAAAGCTGTACATTGCGCAACTTTTAATCTGTTTATCCCTGATACACTTTTATTAATGATAATAGGTTGAGGTAGCGCCTTACAAAGAATCACGTATTCGTGCATTTGGACCAGGTCTTGTCGGTGGTGTTGTCAATAAACCAGCTGTTTTTGTTGTTGAGACAAATGGAGAAACTGGTGCTTTGGGTAAGTTTTTATCAATCAATCAATAAATAAATAAATTCATGACTCATAAACGTTTTAACAAATTGAAAAGAACAAGAAGTTCAGCAAAGATGGCGATCTTTTCGGCGATTTCATTCTCAAAAGCTGTACAGTCGCATTTATATACATTAGTTTACATGGATACAATTATTATTTGTTTAATTCCACATAGTAACGAAGGAGATAATAATTTTCAACTTGATATGAAAGTTTGAAGGTACGAATATACATTACAAGGGGTTTAGAGACAAGATTGCATACGACTAGAAAACAGGTGAGAAACACATTCATCAACCTGAAACCAATCTGGAAATCTTCGTCACTCAGCCTGCATCAACAACAAAATTCGGATTTTCAATACAAACGTCAAGTCAGTCAGTTCTTCTATACGGATGGATCAGAAACTTGGTGGGTCACAAAGAATATTTCCAACAGCCTGTTGCAGACCTCTATCAACAACTGTCTTCGCTGGCTCTATACTGAAGATCAGATGGCCGGAAAGAATCACCAACAAGAAACTATGGGAACAAACAAAACAAGAACCAATCGCTCAACAAATATGCAGGAGAAAGTGGAGATGGATTGGACACTCACTGAGGAGCCTGCTGGGTGACATCGCGCGTCAGGCCAGTGCTCGAGTGGAATCCGAAAGGGAAGCGGTGAGTGGGACGTGCAAAGGTGACATAGAGGAGATCGTGTGAAGAGGTGTTGAAACAGTATGGATTAACATGGATGAAGGTGAAAAGTACAGCAGAAGACAGAAACGAGTGGAGACGTGCAGTTGAAGCCTTATATTCCGCTAGGAACCCAAGGGAACAACAATATAACAATAATAGAAAACAGTTACAACCTATGCAAAATTAATATTTGATAACTGGAGAAATAATTTTAAAGGCGAATAAAAGGGGGTAATTATTTTCAACTTGATATGAATTACAAGAGGCTTAGAGACAAAAGTTACGCAGGGATAGAACGAATTACATATCATACATACATTTCATATCAAGTTGAAAATTATTATCTCCTTCGTTACTATGTGGAATTAAACAAATAATAATTGTATCCATGTAAACTAATCTATATAAATGCGATTGTACAGGTGCTTTTGAGAATGAAATTGCCGAAAAGATCGCCATCTTTGCTGAACTTCTTGTTCTTTTCAATCTAATGTCCCGATGGGTATTTTCCATGTTTTAACAAATGCCAATTTCACTTTGTTCGTCGAACGCGTTGATGACTATTTTTACGTATTTGAAACACTGTATCAGCCCTAGTAGACTGAATGTTCTGACAAAATATCCTCTGCGATACAAAAAGACTCTTGTGGCATTTACTGACTGGTATAATCTCTGACGTGGACGTCATATCCAAGTATCTATCAAGTGAACGTGTATACCACAGAGTAGTGTACTCCATCTTCCTTTACGGCTGTGAGACACTGACGTTGAAAGTGAAAGATATATGAAGAGGTTGGCAGTCTTTGAACCTAGACGTTTGCGTTCTGTCCCTTGTGTTACATGGTGTCTTAGAGTGTTACGGTAAGCAAAGGAAGTCAATAGATGAGGTTATAAAGGTGCACCAACTGAGATGACTGGGATATGTGTAAAATTCTTCTCCTCTTACAAAAAATGGGGAAGAAAACTATAAAAATCAAGTTTTAAAGTTATATAATAACAAATGAATAATAATAATGAATAATAATAATAATAATTTGCTTTATTCCAAAACAGTACTTGTGATACAGAATCGAATTCTCAGCATTTCACTACAATATTGCATCCAGTTAGTACATTAACAATAAATAAAATTCTACATAGATTATGGGTAGTCTCAGTTAGTTTTGACAACAACATATTGGCATGTCGGTAGCAAAGCCAAAATTGAACAGAGTGTTTGAAGGTGTTAGAAAAGTAGATACTAGCATATTTACTGGCGTAGGCGGTAACAAAAATGTCGAGATATACGGGGTATGAAAGAACGAAGAAGAATGTTTCGAGTAGAGTTTGCAAATAAGAGAGAAACAAAGCAGCACATAACAGAAAAAAAAGAGAAAAGGAAAAGAAAGAAAGAAAACGTTGTACCTATAAATGATATGAGTTGGAAAGACGAGATCCAGTTGTTCTACTGACTATTTAATAAATTATAGGTTTCACGCCTAATGCTTTCTTTATCGCACAGAACACGAGCTAAGTATGGTATGGTTGAGTTTTTGTACTTGCTGGTGCGAGCATATAGTTTTCTATATAGGCTTCTGGTTTTGCCTGATGAGATACAAGGGGAGAGTTGTGAGTGAAGAGGGTGGTGTGAGTTAGATAGAATGGATTTGGCCCATTTTTCACATGAGTCCATGTGCCTGTCGACCAGAATATTAACAAGCTGGTTAAGTGGCACATTGCTTACCCTGCTGACAACATTTAACATCCTGCGTAATATGTTATAGTCTTTCTTCAGTAGCCCGGGTAAAACTAAGGGGGAACAATAGAGAATAATAGGCAGAATGCGAGAGTTAACGAATTGTAGGAGTAAGGGTTGGGTTATTCCAGAATGTCTTAACTTCTTGATGTAGAAGGTAAGACGGAATATTTTCTTAGAAATCATCAAGATATGAGACGACCAGGAAAGATCAGCAGATAGAATGACGCCAAGATATTTAATTTCCGACTTGGTTTCTATTTCAGTGCCATCTATATTGCACACCTCGTGAGAGCCAACCAGTTTGTTTAGGTCAGATTTATGCCTAAAGGTGAAATTGACTGTTTGACATTTGGAGGGGTTTAAGGTAAGACCGTTTTCCTTGGACCACTGGCTGATTTCTGATAGAAAGCCATTAAGTTTAGAGCAGTCACTTTGACATTTGACAGGCAAAGATACAGTCAGGTCGTCAGCATATTTGACAAAATTGATGTCATTTGAAGATGGTAAGTCATGTAGAAAGAAAGAAAAGAGAAGTGGGGAGAGTACAGCACCTTGGGGGACACCAGCTTCAGTGAGCACAGCAGAGGAGGATTTACCTTTGTATACAGTGTACTGATTCTGTTTGAGAAATAGGAATGCAACCAGTTTGTGACCTAAGCTTATTTAGCAAGAGACATCTAGGTACAGAGTCAAAAGCAGAAGTGAAGTCGAGAAACAGCAAATTGTATTCATAACATCATGCTACAAATAATACAGTTTCACTATGCGTGTGATACAATATCTAATAAACAAATGACTATGGAACTCTACATCCCCCCATATACTACTTAACTCTGATATAAGTAGCTTACATCCTTTTTATAAAATGACGCCAATATTTAATTTAAACATACTACTATCGATAGGCTAGCTAATGTAGTGATGAAATAAACGCTTCATTGAAACTGTCAATCAGCTAACTAATCCTCATCTCAGGCATGTAACAAACGATTAAAATAACGCCTAGGTGAATAGTAATCTTTCAAGAAGAAATAGTATCAACGAATATATTCTTACTTATGTATAAATTTTCGTCTACTGGCGTTGAAGAGTTTCAGTGAAAGGTATGACCTCTTTGCTCTCTCTCTCTCTGCTTCTGCACCTCTCCACCTGTTTTATTTCCTGTTTTTTTCACGCTCAAATTAACAGCTATATTCTCAATTCTATGATATATATCTATTTGTCAGCAGTCTGTTAGAATACAGGGTGTAACTTCGAAATCCGTCTGAGTAATCGTTAATAAGTTGTTCATGTATTCAGGATGTAGATGTTTCACTATTTTATAATATAAAATGAAAGCCTCTGTGTGCCAGTGTGTGTGTGTTCTTATTAGTGTATGCGCGTGAAAGTGACAATCAAATGTGTCCATTAGAAATGAAATTCCACTCATATACATACATATATCTATCTGTATATTTATTACTTATAAACATATTCAGTAGTTTATAACTATCGGAAACCAATACACATGAAGTTTAATGAAGTAGATGTTGTTTACTTTTGAATTACTTTCAGGGTACTTATTTCTCCCCATAAACTAAATATTTTTTATGTGATTGACATAAAAATTGTTTCCCTCCAGAAAAAAACTTCATGAAAGGCTGTGATAAGCAATAAAACTTTATTCTAATAAATAAATAAATAAATAAATAGGTGAATAAAAATAAATAAAATTAATCTGACTGGCTAAAAGACAAAGTTGACTGGAGTTCTAGTGAGAAGTCGTGACCAGGATGACAAACACTCGCACTAAAATCACGAATTGGTAGAAAGTTAGAATTCATGGTCTGATCATTGAGTTAGGTTCCAATGTCTGAATGGCCTATGAACTTGACTTGTACCTGAAAATTCCTGGGTTCGAGCCCTTACGGCGAATGAGTACTGCCGATGAGTCCCAAACTGGGAGGAAATAACTGTTCAGTACTCACCGCCAGGGTTCAAACCTTGGACCTTTCGGGTACAAGTCAAGTTCGTAGGCCATTCAGACATTGGGACCTGACTCAATGGTCAGTCATGAATTATTATTATTCTTATTGTTTCCTTTAATTCCTAGAGGAACATAGGGATTCAGCTGTGCGTCTCTAGTGCGTTCGGTTATCTGTCGACGTTTTCACCTGGCTCCAAGTCTGCCCACATGCTTTCATCGCCTCTTCACATGACCTCCTCCAAGTCACCCTTGTACTGACGACCAACTCGCCGCTTCCCTTTCGGGTTCCACTCGAGCGATGGCTTGTCTAGTGATGTCACTTGATGGCTTGTTTCCTCAGAGTATGGCCAATCCATCTCCATTTCTTCCTGCTTATTTGTTTCACAATCGGTTCCTGGCTGGTTTGCTCCCAGAGATCTCTGTTTCTGATCTTTTCTGGCCGGCCATCTGATCTTGAGTATTGAGCGAAGACAACTGTTAATGAAGGTTTGTAGTTTGTTTGAGATGCTCTTTATGACGTGCAGTGCAAGTCTCTGATCCTTATAGTAGGTAGCACTGACTTCACATTGGAACTGAAAATCCGGATCTTCATTTTGACGCTGAGTGCTGTTGACCTCCACACAGATTTGATAGTAATGAAAGCTTGCCTTGTTTTCATGAATTACAATTTCTACCAGTCCGTAGTTTTAGAGTGTGTATTTGTCCCTTTCCTGACCCGATAGACCTAACTCCCCTCTTTAAAACTTCTCAATAGAAATCCAGACAACTAGGACGAAATAACTGTCCAGTATTCCTTGTTGGTTTTCAACGGTTCTCTAACTGATATCGATCCGTGGTCAAACGTGAAATATATAAACTTTTAGTAGCAATAAAACCCACCAAACTGGTATGTAGTTTATTTCAGATAATGGATAATACGACACTGTAGCTTAGATGGATTTCCAAGGCTGTAATGTTGGCTGATTTAAATTCGTGTTTTTTTTTTCATGATGTTACATTCCACTGATTAATTGATTGATGAGTATAGTTGGATGCTGTTCACACTATGAGATACAATTTAGCGTCACTGGATTAATTGTAAAATGCTTGTCAAGTACACAAGAGGTCCAGCTTCAATTTCCGGATGACACACTTCTAAACTTCGTTCAGCCGGCAGTGAGTCCGGTAAAGAGGGAAGTTTGGACATGGAACCAGTAGCTTCAACTCCTTACGAACAAGATTAGTGCTACTGAATCTAATTGAAGACTTTTGTTCTATTCTGAATGAAAATCAGGAAGCTTAAGAATGAGCAACACATATTGTGTGAAGGTTGGTGATCGTCGGTGGAATGATCGTCGAATTCATGAACTTTCTACATGATGTGCTTTACGACAGACGATCTCAGGCATCTATTTCCAGGGTTAGTTGAATTGGGCGACTCCATTTATTCTTACAGACACTTAGAAATGTTCAATTATTGGTTTTGTAGGGATTTTGTTTGATTGGTCGGAGGATTTCATCATGAGCTGACATCAGTTAGAGAACTATTGTCTGTCAACACAGAACTTCACACCGATGTGCAGCAGTTCAAGTCACCACACTCCCTCCTTGTAGCACACAAAGCAAGAGAAGAAAGTAGAAGAAATGCTAAATAGAGACAGTTGACAAGGATATGAGACAAAAAGAATAGTAATAACGAAGAACAATATAGTTTCATTGGAAATTATAAGTCACGAGGAGTGAATGCATCTACGCCAGACACTGAGAACGATTTTGAGCCATATCACCGATTGTCTCCAGCTGTCATTGGTTTTTACCGTCCCGAGGACCCCAACCAGTCAGCGAGTCTACACCTTCCTACGTGACTTAAACTAACTGTTGTGGATTTCATTGACTGATGCCATGTCTTGGCTTGACCGCCTCCATCTCTTTTCCAGCCTGACTCTATGTTAGCTAACATTGCCCGCTGTCGAGGAAGGCGATGGCTAGGCATACGTAACAAATGCACTAATCATCTCAGTCGATGTAGCTTAACAGCCTCGTCTATTGATTTCCCCTCCTTACCTAACACTCGACCGATGCCTAACCTCAGTATTGCTTACCCTACTATACCACTTCACATGGAAGATAGAGAACTATTGGAAAACTTGGGAGTACTGCCAGACAGCTGTCTCTTCCGTCCTAGTTTGGGACTCTTCATCAGCACGCACCCACCGTAGGGGTTCGAACCCAGGACCATCTGGTTACAATTGGTTTATGAGCTAGCTCGCTTTGTAACCAGAAGGTCCTCGGTTCGAACCCCTTGTGGTCGGTGCGTACTACTGAAGAATCCCAAACTAGGACGAAGGAGACAGATGTCCGGCAGCACTAACAAGTTTTCCAGTAGTTCTCTGACTGATGTCAGCTCATGATGAAATCCTCCAACTTAGGAATGTTTCAGTTGTTAGAATTTCATCACAAACCAAAATCACTTAGAGGGATCACCAGAAACGGGGTTACAGATGTGTTTTGTAACCCTATTCTGCAAAGATCAATACCTCAACTCCCTACACACTTGTGATCACACACTTGTAGGTCGGTAAACACATTGCGATGCAGCACTCGTTCAAATACTGTTTCGTTTTCTTTATAAAAATGGGCATTGTTGTAGAGTAATTTCTATAGGGTACCGCTTTAACTGTATGTTCGGTGGTCAGAATTAGGCAATTACTGTTGAAAATTTGTAGAAACATCGTATTGGGAGCTAATTGAATTGCCATTTCTACCATGGCATTCAATGAATTTTTGAGGATATTTATCAAGTAATCATATTTTAGTCAAGTTTTCGTTCGGATTGTAATAAACAGTGGTCAAAATCTTATCACAGTAAATGATTATTACTGTTACACTGTGATACCGAAATATGATCAACCACAGTTGTTTTTTTCATTCCTTTGCATCTGGATTAGAAAAAAAGGTCTTCAAGCTTTGATGTTTCAGTAGTACTGGTGTTCTTTACTGGTTATGGGGTTGCTAGCCTCATGCCCAACCTTCCGCCTTTCCCAAGCTTGGCTAACAAAGTAGTCTAGGTTTAGGATTGCATTGGCAGAGGTTGGATCCCATAACTTCCATACGGTTGATGAACATCCTGTCACTTACGTCAGTAGTAAATATAATTCTTCTTTTCCTTTACTTTCTTCTCTTAAAGGCTTTTCTATTGAAGGTCCAAGTGAAGCTAGAATTGACTGTACAGATAATGGTGATGGATCAGCCACAGTAGCGTATTGGCCAACAGCTCCTGGTGAATATGCTGTGCATATTTTATGCAATGATGAAAATATACCGAAATCTCCATTCATGGTTCCAATTGAACCAGATATGGGTAAATGTGATCCAGAAAGAGTAAGTTTCGCCTACTGGAATAACAATTGCTGTTTGTTTTTTTATGATCAATAGTCCTTTTTGTTCAAAGTAATAATTCACTTTTTCAATGCAGATTCCGTCATACCCCGACAACACTTGAGGAATGATTAGAAACCAAGGAGTGTTAGAGAGTTGTTTCGTCCTTGTCTGTGACTCTTCATCCATCCAAATCCATGCCACCACACCAGCAGGCATTCAACGCAATACCTTCCAGTTACACGACAAGCTAACTAGAATCTAATGGTACATCAGTTCTAAAGAACTCTTATTGTAAATTGAAGATCCTGGGTTTGATTTCTGATGAAGAGTTCAAGGCTATGACGAAACACCTGCCCTGTACTCCTTGGTTGTTTTCATCTACTCTCTAACTAAACTCAGCTTGTGACCATATATTAATATTAATCAAGATGTATACAAAAATCAAAATGTGAATAATTTGTATCGCATGTTTTCTCTAATTTTTTTTTTGCAGGTTAAAGCACATGGACCAGGTATAATGCCAACAGGTAATGTAGCTGGACAACCAACAGAATTCACTGTTGATATAAGAGATGCTGGAGGTCCTGCACCATTGACAGTTGAATGTAGAGATAATGAAGGTGAACCAGTGGCATTAAAAGTTCGTGACAACGGTGATGGTACATACACTTGTAGTTATACCCCGAAAGTGCCCAAAAAGCATACAGTACTTGTTTCATACGGTGGAGTTAATATACCTAGAAGTCCTTTCAGAGTAAGTTATATTCAGTTAATTTAATAATTCATAAATCAAACTCTTTCTTTTATTCCTTTATGTTCCCAGTGGAACATTAGGCTTCAAGCTAGAGGCTTGAAGTTTCAGTAGCAGTGGTGTTTATTTTTACAGGATGTGGTTGCTAGCCTCATGCTCAACCTTCCCTCTTTATCAGTCTTATTACTGGCTTAGCGAGGCAAAAGAGTGCGTCAGTGGCCGGGGATCGAACCCCGAACCACATGAGGCGTGGTTGGCGAGCATTCTACCACTGTGCCACTGAAGCACTTCGACATTAAAGAAAGGCGTCTGTAGACAAGAAGCCTCTGTATATCCGACGGTAATTCAGAGGTGATTTAACACGTGAAATAATAACCCACAAATTTTAGAAGTTTTAATGTCGGTAGCATAGCGGTTAGGACGCTCGCCGACCATGCACATGGTCCGGGGTTCGATCCCCGGCCGGCGCACTCCTTTACCTCGCTAAGCCAGAAATAATGCTGGTGAAGAGGAAAGGTTGGGCACGAAGCTAGCAACCCCATCCTGTAAAATAAACACTGCTAAAGAAACTTCAAGCCCCTAGCTTGAAGCCCTATGTTTCACTGGGGAACGTGAAGGAAAAAAAATGTCGGTAAGCTGCAGCTCATATTTTTCACACAGCATGTTGAATAGATATTTTTATTCAGTTACATTTTATTGTTGATATCTGCACAGTGCATTCATTCTTTGTGAAATCAACTTCGATAGGTTTACGATAATCACTGATTTCAACCAGGTACATCTAGCTATAAACTTTAGGGGTGTGAATTTAGAATCCCAGGGTGTAGTTACATTTCTGCATCTTCTCGTCACAAGAAGATCAGATAGAAAGATAAACGGTATTCTCTGTAAGAAAAGTACCTGGACTGTATGTTATAGACATTTCCAACAGCTTTTTTCCTCTTCCGTAGAAAAAGAATTTGGTAAAACATTCATCTGTAAAGTGTGAATTATATGTTCAGGAGTTGTGATTAGGAATGAGCTAAAGGGTATATACAATAGCTTAAAAATGCACATGGCTAGGAAAGTCGAAAAGGTCTACGTTGCATTTATGAACAAGAAGTTACTGTATACGAAATCGGAATTCAGTGGTGAAAAAGTCGGTTAAGTAGTGACTGGCAAGTTTAAGAAAACCCAGTTGTGTTACTACATCTGAAAGATATAATTCCTAGGATAGACACCTCTTCTAGCGTCTGCCCATACACCTACTTCTGTGGAGCCGTTGGCTTAGAACCCTAGTTTTTCGTGTTCGAGAACACCTACTAGTGTGGCTAAACAATTCGATTTCAAACAGACCAGAAATCGGGTATTAAACGATCGTTTTCAGTTGTCAATCTTATATCATCAGGTGTACAATGCTCCAAGTAGTAGAAGCCGTAGTAATTGCCTTGAAACCACTGGATCTTTCGAGCGCCGAGTCAGATTGATTCATTATAAATTATTTAAATTAATCCCAGCGTGTTAAGAAAATCAAAACAGATTTTTTTCTGAACGTTTCGTTGTGTAAGCCACAGCTTCTTCAGCAGATTTCACTGTGGCTTACACAGCGAAACGTTCAGAAAAAAATCTGTTTTGATTTTCTTAGCATACTGGGATTAATTTAAATAATTTACACTGGATCTTTCGTTTCATACAAACGAAATAAGTCTTCCTACTTTTAAGATTGTAGCCTGGTGCGTTGGTGGCACAGAGGTTAGGACGCTCGCCAACCATGCACATGGTTTGGGGTTCGATCCTCTGTCGACGCACATATAATATCACTGGTCGGCCTGAAAAATTCGGGCTACCGATATCACATGCTGAAAATTCCATACTTGTACCAAAAATACGATGTGGAGTCAAGCTACAATCAAAAATAATTGAAAAAATTAAAAAAATGTATGTATATTCATAAATAACTCATTAATAGGTTTATTTGAATACTTTTTGCTAATGTTGTACTTCATTCATTAGGTTGAAGTCGCTGAACCTAGTAATCCAGGAAAAGTACGCGTTTTTGGACCCGGCGTAGAAAGTGTTACCCGAGGTCAACCAACATATTTCACTGTTGATTGTAAACAAGCTGGACATGGTAAGTTATTGGTTCATTCACGCCTCTCGGGTGTCTATTCTTTGACAATGCGCTTTTATGCTTGCTAACACGTTATTTATATTCACGTTCGAAGCAATAAAGGAGTCCCAGAAAAGTTGAACAATAGTGATTCAAGTGAATGATGGAAGGGTTACGTTTATTGTTTCAGGATTTATTCAGATAGAGTACAGAATATCTGTTTACTATCATCTATGACAAGTCTGTGTGGAGGTCAACAGCACTCAGCATCAAAAATAAGATGCGGATTTTCAACTTCAGTGTGAAGTCAGTGCTACTATACGGATCAGAGACTTGCACTACGCGTCACGAAGGCCACTTCGAGCAAACTACAGACTTTCATCAACAGATGTCTTCGCTCAAGATAAGATGGCCAGAAATGATCAGCAACAGAGACCTCTGGCAATGAGCGAACCAACCCAGCAGGAACCAATTGTGCAACAAATCTGCAGGAAGAAATGGAGGTGGATTGGTCATACTCTGAGAAAACCAACCATCAAGTGAGTAACATCACACGCCAGGCCATCGCTCAAGGGGAACTCAAATGGGAAGCGTCGAGTTGGTTGGCAGTGCAAGGGTGACATGGTGGAGGAGGTGAAAGCTTGTGGGTAGTAGCAGAGGCACGTGAAAATCAGATAGCAGAGAACCAATTACAATGAAGATATGTTTCTATGAAGCCCAGTATTCCACTTGAGACGCTAGAAACGAGTAGCAATAATACTGGTCGATGAATTATTCGTTTTAATCTAGTGAAAATCTCCCATATAGACATTTAGAAGATCAAAGATAGAGCAAAGAAATATTTACTTTTCAATCGGATCCTCATTTACGACTCTACTCTAATGCATATTATATATATATATATATATATATAGCATGGATTGATACAAGTTTGAGAACCATTGAAAACCACCGAGGACTGGATAGCTGTTTCACCCTAGTTTGGGAATCATTGGCAGTACGCACCCACCACCAGGGTTCAAACCTAGGACCTTCCAGTCACGAGGTCAGCTCGCGTATCATTCAGTCACTGGGACCTGACTCAGTAGTCAGCCCATGAATTCTAACTTCTACCAGTTCGTGATTTTAGCGCAACTGGCACCAACCAATGTCATCGGTGGGACATCCATCCTCACACACTTGACTGGATGGACCTCACTGTTCACGACTTCTCGCCAGAACTCCAGGAAACTCCATCCTGTAACAATTTGCTAGCGAGCATCAGATTGTCAATACTGAAGTCCATCCAGTCAAGTGTGAGGATGGATGTCCCACCGATGACATTGGTCAGTTGTCGCGCTAAATCATGAACTGGTAGAAGTTCGAATTCGTGGGCTGGCTACTGAGTCAGGTCCCAGTGACTAAGGTCCCGCGTTCGAATTCTGGCGGTGGATGAGTACTATCGACGAGTCTCAAACTGGGATGAAACAACTGTTCAGTCCTAGGTGGTTCCAATGGTTCTCTAACAGATATCAGTCCGTGATCAACTCGTAGAAAACAAATCTAATCCTTACAAACCAACTATTGAAAACTAATGAATATCATATATATCCAATGCCCAATTTTTTTCAAGCTATTAAAAGTGAACCTGGCTTGGACATATATATAGCTCTAGAATGATTGACACTACTAAGTTTAGTAATTTGAATGAAGGTTGACCGTTGCAATGCATTTACTTGCATGTAACCCCATAATAGGGTGAAATAAGATGCAAGCATGAGAAAGGAATATAGTTAGATAACGTTAAACGTTATTCAACGTCTAACACACGTCATGGAATACGGTAAACTTGAACAAGCAATAATTATTGTAGTGAGGTACCTCTAAATAGTTAAATTATGTACACCTTATCTTCAACGCACCATTTGCACAGATCTTCGTGTTGTGGTACTTCTGGCCTTCATATTGTGTTTCTTTGTGTTCCTTTCACATCCCCCATGTATCTCTTCAACACTGTGTCATTTGTTTTCTCTGACATCAAATCTATCTCCCTGCTATTTGATGTTTTTTATACCAATGAACATCTCTTTATATACACATTATATACTACTGATAAACCTTATCAGTAGCTCACGCCACAATACGACCATACAAAACAAGTTATCAAGTTGTGTAAATACATTCGTATGAGATTATGAGGAATAAATTGTTCTCTAAACGTTATCCATTTATATCCCACACTGTGAGTAATATTCAAATAAAGTTGTCCAGCATGAAATTATATTTTCACCATACAGTGCCCAAAAATCAACTCTTACATTCATTACGTAATTATCAAAATTATTCATTTTTCATTTCATTTATAGGTAATGTTGGCATTAGTGTAACAGATGAAGCTGGTCGTGATGTTGCTATGGATACACAAGATATGCGTGATGGAACATTTAAAGTAGCCTATACAGCTAATACACCTGGACCATATTATACTGTACAAGTATTCTTTAATAATCAAGAAGTTCCACGTAGTCCATTTAAAGTACCTGTTAAACCAAATATTGATATGTCTAAAATTCAAGTTGAAAATCTTGAACCAAGTAAGTTAGCAAGCAAGCGGTTTTGTTTGTTTCGTTTCATTTGTCTGAAAAATGTATAACTGAAGGCTGATGTTATCCATCATGTATCAAAATGAAAACTTGAAGTCAATTGGTGGTTGGTGACTAGCAGTGGAATCCAGGACAATCCGCATTTCGTCCTATTTTGGACTCGTCAACTGGATGTATATGTATCGACGGGAAAATCTAAAAGTGGATTAAATAATTAATAAGACCTGTTGCACAAAAGGTGGCCCTCGTGGCCCAAGTGGTCTAGTGGATAATACTTTGGCGTTTGAAACTCTGGGTGCTGGGTTCGAGCCTCGGTAGGAACACTATCTCTCTCTCTGACTGGGGAATGCAGGTATATCCAAATAAAGAGTCCCAAATAGGACGAAATGTGCGTTGTTCTAGATTCCGCTGCCAATCACCATCCACCAACTGACTTCAAGTTGTACGACCAGACATCGTCGAAGTATCTGTACAAGGAGTTGACAAGTAAACCTGAAACCGAGCACTTCGTCCGATCAATCGACGGGAAAATCTAAAATTGAATTAAAATGAAAAGCTATTAGCATTAAATAGCAGAACGTCAGTTAAAACAATATCGTTTTGCTTTTCATTCATTGGGAAATACAAAAACTTGAGGGAAGCGCTTGTTGAGATGGAATGATCAATGTTAACCAGATGTCGTTCAATTATCTCACTCCTTATAGCACCACTATTGCCTTTTCGCAACCATGCTGGACAGTGTTCTTGAATCCTCTTGGACAGGATGCGCGTTGAACGACCAATGTACCTGGCTCCACAGCAGCAGGTGAACTGATATATATGTACATAGAAGTCGTAAGATGCGGGATCTTGTCCTTAAGGCTTCTGCGTTGCTTAGCGTTGCTGCAAAGAATGTTCTTCTCAGAGATGATGTGATCCTTCTCTTGAGAATATCGCTTGTTAAATCTCCCTTAAAATCTGAGTTCATGTAAAGTTTCTTTTTCGGCACAAGTGAAGTTTCATTTCTCCAAATTCTTGGTTTGATATTTTTGTCAATGAATCTTTGTGGGTATCCATTTTGGATGAAGATTTCTCTCAGAAGATTTAATTCTGTTTCTAGAACATCGGGACTACAGATACGTTGGATGCGGGTGGCAAGGGATTCAATTAAACTCCGCTTTTGTTGATTGGCTACCCAGCTATAGAAGCTTGTTAGTTGACCACTCCAAGTAGCTTTTCTTCTTAAGGTCCCATCAGTTCTTCTTGTTAGTTCCACATCAATTCGCCGAAAAGAGACTCTTCGCTGAACTACGTGTTTTGTTTTCATTAATACCTGGATGACAATTATTCATGAATTAATAACAGATGTTTGGAAGTGATCAACAGAAAGTTTCCCCCACCACCTAGTGCGTCGGTGGCACAGTGGTTAGGACTCTCGCCGACCATGCACATGGTCCGGGGTTCGATCCCCTACCGACGAACACCCGATATCTATGGTCGGCCTGCAAAATTTGGGCTACCGATATCCATGCTGAAAATTCCATACTTGTAATGAAAATACGGTGTGGCATCTAGCTGTAATAAAAAATAAAAATAAAAATAAATATGCCAGGTATTATAAGAATTTCATCCTTTTCTGCCTTTATTGAAGTTAACAAATGTATGTGAAACTTACTAGTTGTTTGAGTTAAAAAAAACAATCTTAGAAAAACGTAATAAAATTTTGAATAATTCAGGAAGAAAACCCGTTTCTCCGTAAAAAAAAAACAACACCAATTTACTTTTTCTAAACCACTACAAAGTTAAACACTATAGTTACTACTGATGGTAATATAAATATCACCTTGTTTATAAGGTGAAAGTCGATGTAACAGGGACAGGGGAAGGGGGCGGGCTGGAAAGAGAACGATATCAACCAATGATGACATCATCAATTCTGTCTTCAACTACAATTTTTTTAAAACAACTAAATTCCAGAAAATAGCCTTTTTTCCCTTAAATGACATTATTCTTCGTATGCAAGGGAAATAAGCCAACGGAGACTGCAGTAATGTGATAAGATGTAGACTTAAACACGACCTTTTTTCGTGTTTGTGGTGTACAAAAAACCAACCAAACAAACAAAATAGACAGAGGAAGACTTAAAACACTATACTACTGATAACAAAAAACTAATGAGATACAGTCAGTCGCCTGTTTATTTTTCCTTTTATTGGTTTTTGATGGTAAAAATTTAGTCTTCCCATCTTATGCCTACCCTTTTCCTGTCTGTTTCTCTTCTCATACACACAGTGATAACAAATAAGGATTGATATAGACATTTTTTTATATTAGGCGTCATACATATTGTTGTGAAGTATTGTGTTAAGTAACTGATAGGCGTTCCTGTGAAATGCTAGCATATAAGCTGTATAATAAAAAAATAGCACACAAAACAAAGAAGGCTGTCTTCCTAAAAGTAGTCAGTGGAAGGTTTTTTAACACTAAAATCTGTCATTAGTTGTCACTGGTGTTTCCGGTATCTTTCAGGAAATTATCAAATTAGAGCATGATTTATTTTATTTTTGACAAATATTGACATTAAGTGAAGTGACAGGGGGGGGGCTTGACAAGGGGAGAATAAAATCTTGTTTCTGTAGTGTCTGTCTATCAGATTGTTCTTTTATTCGCCTTTTCAATCACTTCTGATATTAAGTAAGGAGATAAAACTGACACATATGCTTTATTACAAGGAATTATTTATTATTACTATTGTTTCCTTTAATTCCTAGAGGAACATAGGGCTTCAGCCGTGCGTCTCCATTGCGTTCGGTTCTCTGCTAGAGTCTTCACCTGGCTCCAAGTCTGCCCATACGTTTTCATCTCCTCTTCACATGACCTCCTCCAAGTCACCCTTGCACTGACGACCAACTCGCCGCTTCCCTTTCGGGTTCCACTCGAGCGATGGCTTGTCTAGTGATGTCACTTGACGGTTTCCTCAGAGTATGGCCAGCCAATCCATCTCCATTTCTTCCTGCTTATTTGTTTCACAATTGGTTCCTGTTGGGTTCGCTCATCCAGAGATCCCTGTTGCTGATCTTTTCTGGCCATCTGATCTTGAGTATTGAGCGAAGACAGCTGTTAATGAAGGTCTGTAGTTTGTTTGAGATGCTCTTTATGACGCGCAGTGCAAGTCTCTGATCCGTAAGTTAGTAGCACTGACTTCACATTGGAGTTGAAAATCCGGATCTTATTTTTGATGCTGAGTGCTGTTGACCTCCACACAGACTTGAGAGTAGTGAAAGCTTGTCTTGCTTTTCCGATTCTTGCTTTGATATCCTCGTCAGTTCCTCCTGTAGTTGAAACGATGCTTCCCAGGTAGGTAAAGGAGGTAGTTTCTTTCAGGTTCCTCCCATTTATGCTGATCGTTGTCTGTTGTTGTTGTTCTTGTCCAGGAATTTTCATCACCTCTGTTTTATCTATGTTCACCTGAAGTCCTATCTTTGATGCTTCTTCTGACAACTTGTTGCTTTTCGCTTGCATATCTTCCAGTTTGTGGGAAATCAGACATATATCATCGGCGAAGTCCAGATCCTCCAAGTTCTTATGTGAGTCCATTTTATGCCTGTTTCCTAGTCACGCTACCCACTGTTTGTCGCATTATCCAGTCTACTGCAATCAGGAAAATCATTGGCGATAGTAGGCAGCCAGCCTTGTCTTACTCCTGTCCTCACTTCGAAGGGTTCCGTGAGTTTCCCGTTGTGGATTACTTGGCATGCAGCATTGTCGTACAGCTGTTGGATGAGATGTATAATTGTCGGTGGCACACCGTTACGAGACGGCAGTCGCTAGAGAATCACTGAAAACCAAGTAAAGGATAGGTATAGTTTTGAACTCCTAGGTAGTACACAATCATCACTCCACTGCAGGATAGTGGTAGAAGCTAGAACTCATCGACCACTTGATTTCTTCTCAGTGACTGAATTATTACGGGCTCTCCATATATCCTGAAGGTCCTGAGTTCTATTCTTGGTAAAGTGATGTTTGTATGCTGCTGAAGAGTACCAAACTAGGACAGAACAGCTGTACAGTACCCCCTGACTTCTTTTGGTTCCCTATTATTATTATTACCATTCCCTTGAGTTCCGAGTGGAACATAGGGTTTCAACAACACATCTCTACTTTGTTGTATTTGGTGGTGTCCTCTTCAGCTGGGTCCACGATTGCCTATAATCTCTCATCTCCTCCAAGGATAAAAAGATGAAATCAAGACTGAGCACTTCAATCCAATCGATCGATGGGGAAATCTAAAATTGAATTAAACAATACTTTTGTTCAGGTTATTTTTACACAATAAAGTAGTGATCCCTTTGGTTATTTATAAGTGCGTCGGTCATTCAATGCTAGAATGCTTGCCATGCACATACGTCGTCGGGGTTCAAGTCCTGGCCACTGAAGCACTCCTAAACCTCTCCTAGTCTACTTACCAGGTAATAGTGAGTTGAACAACTCCATCCTGAGAAAATCTTACCACTGCTGGTGAAACTTCCAAACTTAGAACCCGAGTCCCTAGGTTCCACTCGAATCGTCAATACTTTTTGAGTTGCTGATCAACCTGTCCTAGGTTAGGCTGATGAAGATTTAATGACTAGTAGGGTTTCAAAATAACAGTCGGGAGGCAGGCTCTGTAACTGAGGTGAAATTCTGGTGTGGTAAGTAGCTGAATCTTGTCTGACGATCGATGAAGCGCCGAAATAGTAGACTAAAGTCTGATGACTGTTTGTCTGATACAAACAATTCATGCTTTATATCCAATTCAATTATCAACCTCCCTCTCCACTTAACTTCAAACTAAGATCACTAAACTAACCAAAGCTCTATCAGAAAACCACTCTAAGTATACAAGTTTCTGCTGTATCACAAAATATTGATAATAAATCACGTAAGTCATCGGGACAAATGGTAGGTTATACTTTCGGACAATATTTATATTCTTCCGGGATTATTTTTATTTGTGACGTAACTAATTCTTTGACTGCCAACCAAAATCAATTCATTATTCTATCAAAAATTGTATTTTTTGTACCAACCAGACATCACTGTAGGTGTACCAACTGAATTCGACGTCATAACAGCTGGTGCCGGGCCACCGAATAACAGTAAACCAAAACCAACTGTAACTGTTAAATCGCCTAATGGTATGCGTGTACCCTGTACACTAGCTGAAAGTGTCGATGGATATACACCTTCATTTACACCAACTGTTGTTGGACCGCATACAGTCGCTGTCGAGGTTGGCGGTGTACCAGTCAAAGGAAGTCCATTCCGTACAAATGCTGTCCCACCAGCTGCGCTACACGAGCCTATTTATCCTAAAGATACTGGACGTCAACAAGCCGCCACAACAGCACCGATTTCTGGACCTGAAGCTGCAGCTTTAGTTCGTGCCTATGGTGATGGATTATATCGTGCAACAGCTGGAAAACCGGCTAAATTTACAATTGACAGTCAAGATGCACCACCTGCTCCCCTGAGTGTTACTATTGAAGGACCTGCAGAAGCCAAGATTAATTACAATGATAATGGTGATGGAACCTGTGGAGTGGATTATCTTCCAGTTGAACCTGGACCATATGTTGTCAATGTTTTATACAAAGATACACATATCAAAGGAAGTCCATTCCCAGTAAGAGTTGCTCCGCCGGGAAGAGAAAATATTGATATCTCTCGTGTTCATGCTTATGGGCCAGGATTACAACCAACTGGTAGGCGAAATCAGCATGACAAACGTATATTCTTCTCTACTTGCTGCTGCTTTCATTAGCTTAATTGTATGATCTTTGAGAAAATCTCAGCATGATCCAGTCTGAAAGTTGATCACACTAGTGTTCTACACATCAGATTTCTTCGTCTTTCTCTCTTTCTTTCGTCTCTCTATCTGTATGTTGCATGACAATTGATATTCGTTCATTTAAGGCATGCATTTTTAATATTTCTCTAAAAAAAGTGTGTGAAATTTCATCTTCATGAATGTTTTAACGCTCTTTTAGAATAAACTAAGTCTTTTATGCTGTTTCATTTTTCTTTTACTTTTAAAGGTGTCCTGAAAGAATCATTCGCCAAGTTTACAGTTGACGCTAAAGCTGTAGATCCACAAGGCAAAGGTGTTGTCAAGGCTATAGTTGTTAGTCCAAATAAACAAAGAACAGCCTGTCTAATACAGAATAATGGTGATGGAACATACAAGTGTAGTTATTCACCTGTTGATGATGGTAAGTTTTGTTTTTAGACAATTTATTTAATCGTTAATTATATATTCAACCGACATGCTCGGTCTCGCCTGACATATTAGCTCCTAGTGAGAACACTTCAACGATATCTAATAATAATAATAATAATAATAATAATAATCTACTTCATTCCAAAAGCAGTACTTATAATACAGAATGGAATTCTCAGCATTTGTCACAATATTGCATCTGATTTACTCAAAATATAAATAAAATTAAAAATTAAAACTAAATCAACCAGAGGAATTTGTCCAAATTTACTGCATAAATTCAGAAATATTCGAAGTACAAACTGAGAATATTAAATACAGTAGAAATAATAATAGTGAGTTTGCTTCAAACAGTATTGTCGATTCAGTTTGGAAATTTTAGCATGTTATAGATTATTGGATCTAATGTTCTGTTGATATAGCAGCATGGTGAGGGGAAATACAAAATTAACAGTTATAACACAGCTTAAATGATGTTCACACTTATGAGAAAATAAATAAAAATAAAAACAAAAAATTGAGAGGATCACAATTATAAGAAGTACAATAACAATGAAGGTTGATGTTGTAAGGATGGAGGAAAATGGTTTATTTAGTAGTGCAAAGAAGGTTAGTTAGTTCATGCCTAACACTATTTTCATCACATAAAGTACATGCTAAATATGGTATAGTGGAATTTTTATACTTAGACGTACGTGCATAAAGTCTCCTGAAAAGAATTCTTGTTTTACCTGAGGAGACACAAGGTTGGAGCTGCGGGTAGAGTGGGTGCTCAGAGTCTGACAAAATTCCTTTAGCGAATTTGTTGCATGACATCAAGTGCCTATCAGTGACAATGTCAATGATATGGCCCAATGGGATACCACTCGTTCTACTGACAGTCTTCAGAATTCTACGAAGTATGACATAGTCTTTTTTAAGCAATCCAGGAAAGAATAAGGGTGAACAGTAAAGAAGAATAAGTAAGATCCACGGGTTGATAAACTGTAGGAGGAGGGAATGAGTTATGCCTGAGTGCCTTGACTTCTTAATGTGAAAAGTCAGACGAAATATTCTTTTAGAAATCGCTAGGACATGGGAGGACCAGGATAGGTCAGAAGAAAGAATTAATCCAAGATACTTAACTTCAGACTGGGATTAATGCGATGTTATTTTGGTTGGTACTGACATTATAGTGGAATCTAGGATGTGCAATTCGTCCCGTTGGGTGACCCGTCAACTGGATGCATCTACATTCTATCCAGAGACAGCTCTAGTAGTCAAATTGGCCTAATGGATAATGCTTCAGAGTTTCAGACGATGGGTACAGGGTTTGACTCTTAGTGGCAACACTGTCGGTCGTTGGGTAGAATACAGGTACGTCGATCTTACAACTTCCAATTAGGACGAAATGACTATTGTCGACTCCAGTGTTAATCACCATCAACCGAAATGAACTCAACTTTGTTTCTGTAATCTCACTCTAATCTCACACAGTTTATTACCGTGTAGATATTTTTCAGGAGGGTCAGTTTCAGAGAAGAGAAACTTTATTTTCAAATGTTTGTTTTGTAGGAATTTGATTGGTTTCAAGTCTGATCACGAACAGTGTCTTCAGTGGGTGTCAGGACAAAAACTCGACAATGATTATTGACTGGCCATTGTTTTCTATATATATATTATTGTAGCTTGACTCCACGCAGTAGTTTTGATACAAGTATAGAATTTTCGGCATGTGATATCGGTAACCCAAATTTTGCAGGCCGACCAATGGTATCAGGTGTGCGTCAGCCGGGGATAGAACCCTGGATGATGTGCATGGTCGGCGAGCGTCCTAAACGCTATGCCACTACATATATATATATATATATCACAAATCAGCAGAAGTTAGAATTGTTAGACGATTGAATTCCATCCCAGTGGCTGAATGATCAACAGGCTGGCCTTGTAGCCTGAAGGTATTGGGTTCAATCCTTGATAAGGTGACTGGTGCATATAGCTGAGGAGTACCAAACTAGGACGAAACATATGTCCTGTATTCCCTAGGTTTCACTGGTGCTCTAACTGAAAAATGTTTCTTTTAGGTAACGTTATTACCTATGCTGTACAGTCGTTTCAGGTTTTTAGCTATGGAAATCCATTTCCTATTAGAGATCTTCAAAGATTTCTCAGCTTTCCATCAACAGTTATTTCAGTCGATATTTTTCGTATCCTTAAGTAGAGGAGTAAAGAACTTTGGAAATCAATAAACTATCCGTTCCATGCAGGCTTTTTGTAAATACACCTCCATAATGAGGTTTTCATCCTTTCTTAAGGGTTGAACATCAAGGAAATAGAACATGGATTCTCGTTCTGCTTTTAAAGTGAAATCAGCGTATCCGAGTTTACATTATTGAAGGTTCAGAGAGAGAGTTCTCAAAATTAAAATTCCTTTCACAAACAGTGAGCACCACCAAAAAGCGTGATATCCTATAAAAATGTCTGTATTGGATCAAATATATCAAAGTTATTTAGGTCTATGTTAAGTCATACATTCACGGGATATAGACAAATAGAGTGGAAACAGTTCAAAAATCAGTTATTCCTCCCTCCCTAGAATGGTTTAACAAGTGATGAATTTATGCTTAGATATATATTTTGTTCAATGAACTCAACATAATGTTGATTGATTGATTTTGTGAGCTTAAACGTTCTAAAAGGGTGAATTTGGAGGCATCTTTGACTGGTTACAGGATATCATCATGAGCTGACATCGGTTAGAGAATCACTGGAAAACCTGCAGGGTGTATTGGACAGCTGTTTCGTCACCTTAATTTGAGACTCTTCAGAAGAACGCACCCACCACAAGAGGTTCGAACCCAGGACATTCTGGTTACAAGGCGATCCCATAGCAGCCAGTCCATGAATTTCAACTTCTGCCAATTCACGACATAGCGCGACCAATTAGCAATATCTTCGGCGAGTATTTGTCCTCACACCCGATCTACTGTACCCTATTGGTCACGACTTCCAACTATAGCCCCAGCTAACAGCTGTCTGGCAGTACTCCCTGCAGGTTTTCAAATGGTTCTCTAACCGATATCAGCTCATAATGAAATCCTGTAACCAATCAATCAAATCCCTACAAACCAATACTTGGGTCTTTTTGACGCCTACTCTATATATAAGCCGCCTTCAGATTACTAATCACCATGACACTTGATAAACGCGCGCATACTATCATCTACATTTTCACTTACACTGATCATAGATAAGGTAAATTTTTCAAAAAAAAACATATTTCTCCGGTTGTTTTTATAAAGTTTTATATCCCAAATATAGTTCATTCAATATCTACAACTATTGTGTGATATCAACGTCAATTTTATTGTACTCACACATAAATACACAGATATGCCTACTCCGATATCCGGTTATAAAATGACCTCAAGAGAAAAAGGTTAGGAAGTTTATTTTGTGGGGTATCTAGAAATTAACTATTGAGGTTAATAAATCTATCTACTTAAAAATAAGATAAATATATGAGATATCACTACTCATCAAGGTGATAGATATACATATATATTCGCTGTTGTCATGGGAACGGCCTAGATAAAGTGGTCATTAAAGGAGCATTTCAGCTTAACATATTCCATAAACAGGAAATGCAAAAATTAAGAGCTAAAAAAGAAATAATAAAAATGTTACCTGTTGCACAAGAGGTGTCCTTAGGTGGCCTAAACGATAATGCTTTGGCGTTTGAAACGATGATTGTTGGGGATGCTGGATGGTAGGTAGAATGCAGTTACATCGATGGCGATCTACTTGAAGCACTTGGCTACCTCAGTTACCATTTTGCATAACATACACCATGTTATTCTAGTCAATCAGTTATATTCCTGAGTCCAAAAGTGTACTCATGCATATTTTTAATTTGCTTTCATACTCCAGATGTGTATTTCTCGGAGATGAACGAAAAATATCACTGCGTTGCATGATGCACTATTGATCACTGTTCTACTGGAAGATCCAGGATGAAGAGAACACTGATAATTCTGTGCACTGTGTAAACATTTTGTCCAGAATAAATAATAGTAATGTCAGTTAGAGAATTGTTGGAAATCATGGAGTACTTAATGGACAGCTGTTTCGTCCCAGTTTGGAACTCATCATCAGTATCCATCCACTGGTAGAAGTTAAAATTCATGGGCTGGCTACTGAATTGGATTCCAGTGGGTGAATGGTCTTTCAGCTTGTCCCGTAACCGGAAGGCCATGGGTTCAAACCCTGGAGGTGTTGGTGGGTGTGTACAGTTGAAGAGTCCCAAACTAGGCTGGCGAAACAGCTGTCCGGTAGTCCTTGCTGGTTTTCAGTCATTCTCTAACTCATATCAAGCTGTAGTCAAACTTGAAACAGATCAGATCCCTAGCAAACTAACTCTAGAAAACTTTATAATAATAATAATGACTTGTCTCATTCCAAAAGAGTACACAAGATGCAGCATAGAATTCTCAACATTTGGTACAACATTACATATAATTTACTCAACGAAAACAACAACAACAAACATTACAGGGTATAAGTAACCAAAAATGATACTGGCAACATTTTGGCATTAGCGGTAACAATAATAAGATGTTCACAATATAGCGCAACCGCTAGCCAATGTCTTCGGCGAGTATTTGTCCTCACACCCTACCTGCTGCACTCTACTGGTCACGACTTCCCACTAGAACCCTAGGTAACTAACTACCTACCTGAATAGGGCCAGTCGCCAGTGAGCAACTCATTGATATTCAAGTATTGGTTACAGGATTTCATCGTGAGTTGACACTGGTTAGAGAACCATTGGAAAACCACCTGGGAGTAATGCCAGACAACTGTTTCGTCCTAGTTTGGGACTCTTCATCAGTATGCACCCACCGGGGTTCGAACTCAGGACCTTCTGGTTATTTAAGCGAGCCAGCTCGTAGACCATTAAGCCACTGGGACCCGATCCAATGGCCCATGAATTCTAATAATAAGATGTTATTGTTACTAATATCTAGATGATAAGTCCCAAAGAGGACGAAACTCTCACGCTGGATTCTAGTACTAATTACCACAGACCGAAATAAATTCACTTGTGTTCTTAGAAATCATCGAAGCTTGTTTAGTAGTAGTATTGCGTGTGCTACCGTCACATAAAGAGATGTTGATTGGCATAGAACAACAAATATCTGGGAGATAGACTTGACTTCAGAGAAAGCAAATGATACAGCGTTGGGGAGATTCATGGGAGATGTGAAAAGAACACAAAGAAACAGACACAATATGAAAGAAGGCCGGAAGTAGAATAACACTGATCATCCGTACAAATGGTGCGTTGAAGATTATTTTTTTTTCCTTCACGTTCCCAGTGGAACATAGGGCTTCAAGCTAGTGGCTTGAAGTTTCTGTAGCAGTGCTTATTTTACAGGATGGAGTTGCTGGTCTCATGCCCAACCTTTCCTCTTTACCAGCATTATTTCTGGCTTAGCGAGGTAAAGGACTGCGTTGGCCGGGGATCAAACCCCGGGCCATGTGCATGGTCGGCGAGCGTCCTAACCACTATGCCACCGACGTACACTGAAGATTATAGTATTATTATTTTCTTCCCCTACGTTCCCAGTGGAACATAGGGCTTTAAGCTAGGGGCTTGAATTTTCGGTAGCAATGGTATTTACTTTAACGTGATGGGATTGATAGCCTCATGCGCAAACTTCCCGATTTACCAGTCTTATTACTGGCTTCGCAAGGTTGGCGAGCATTCTACCACTGTGCCACCGACGCACGAAGTCTTTCTTCTTCTAGCGTTACATTAGGAGCAGACTATATCAACAGAAGCTGGAAATTTCTGTTTTGCATTGTGTGCATACAAAATAATTTCGTATTGTTTTATCTTTTCTTTTTCTTCTTTTAAAACAGGTTTACATCATGTTGAGGTTACTTATGACGGTGCACCAGTGCCTGGTAGTCCTTTCCCTGTTAACGTGGCACCTGGTTGTGATCCAACCAGAGTTAGAGCATATGGACCTGGTTTAGAAGGTGGATTTACGCATGAAATGCAAAGATTCACAGTTGATCTTGATGGAGCTGGTCAAGGTGCACTTGGATTGGCTTTAGAAGGTCCAGCTGATGCACAAATACAGTGTCAAGATAATAAAGATGGAACATGCACAGTGGACTATTTACCAACACGTGCAGGAAACTATGATGTTTTTGTTAAGTTTAATGATGTTAATATTCCAGGTGAGTGAGAATTTAGGTTCTGGAAATATTCACTGATTGGATTTTTGCATAACTTAAAGTTAGAAAAATTTGGGGGAGAATTTTCTTATGAATCCAGCTATCGATTAAAGGACATGTTTACTGTACAGCACAGTTTGCCCTGTCCTCCTTTATGTCTCTATTATTACTGATTATCATTTTACTCCTTTCTGACCCCTGTGGAACATACGGCTTCAGGTTTGAGGTTTAAATTTTCAGTTTCAGTGGTGCTTTTTTACTACCTGGTGGGGTGGCTAGCCTCATGCCCAACCTTCCTTCTTTGTCGGGATCATAACCGACTAAAGGAGGTAAAGGTGTACACCGGTAGGGAATCCACCCCGAACGCACCCTTTATGCCTGTGAGATATGGCAATTGAAAGAGGAAAGTAAGAAAAGGTTATCTATCTTTTATTATAGATATTCACCTTTTGTTTTCTGTGTTAAGTGGCATAGTATGGCGTGGAGTATATTGAGGTTAGGTGTGGAGTGCGAAGTATGGAAAGATGAGTAGGATACGTGCCATGGATGCTGAGTCACCACCTTCCTCAACGATCAATGTTAGGTGGTCAAAACAAAACTTGGCATTCATCTATAAAGTCTTTGACGGCTGGTTTGAGCCACGCTCATGCAGGTGTAGGCTACGTGTCTGGGGTCCAAAGGATACTGAAGTCCAATGGGTGGAAACTATTGGTAATGTGGCTGAAAATCATTCTGAATGGCATAGATGCATTCACTCTTTGGGATCTTCTATATCCAATAAGTTCTCATGTTTTCTCTATATTCGTATTCTTTCTTCTGTAAACTTCTGGTCATTGAAGTTCTTCTCTTTCCTTTCTTTAGTCTGTCTTTGTGTGGTACACGGAGTGTGGTAACTTGAAATGGTTCACTCCTGTACACTGTTCAGTGTGTTAAAACGCAGTCTCAGTTGAATTAAGCTGTTTCATCTTTGAGCAGACTAGAGACGTCAAACTATAGTGAGCTAAACAGTAATTTACTCTACTCATAAATGCGATACATCAGTTTAAAGACTTTGCATGACACTGAAAAATTCCTCATCCTTTAGGTCTAGAAAATATGCCGAAGATGTGACTCATAAGCTTAAGCACTTACCTTTCAGTATGAATGGGTTCCAGCTTTCCGAACTCTCTCCATCTACTTCAACCTGAACAACTACATAGTACCACCATCTGTCACAGGACAGGTGCGTCCCATAGTCTAGTGATGTGAACTTTATTTCTAATTGACTAACTAACTAGCTAACTAACATTTCTCGAGGACACGAAACTTTTAAGCAAATTAAGGGCAAGTGATCAAACACCAAGTTATTAGTGGATGGAATGAATTCACTCTCTGAATAGATCAGTGGCCAGTTAAAACTATTCCGGCTGATCAAACCACTAGCCATTTGGTGACAGCTAGCAGTAGTATCCAAGACGTGCATTTCGTCTTCTTTAGGACTCGTCAGCCAGATAGATATACCTGAATCCCTATTGAATGATAGTCTTCCCAGTGATAAAACATTTGGTCACATAAAAAGGAAAGTGTATATTTTAAGTTCGAGGTGGTCAGGAGTGGTAGCAGTTATTACAATCATGGAGAATTTGCAAAGCTCATTTCAGGTAGAAGACAGCATTTAAGACGTTGTTTAGAAAGACAGTGAAAGCTTTGTAATTAAACCATCTAGTTCAGAGAACCAAACTACACCAGCATTATTATCATTTGTTTCTTTTCACCAAATCTCAGCTTGTTATTTCTTTGTTTATTTTATCAATGCGGGTGTTATTCGCATCTTGTCTAGTGAAGGCCACCATGAAGGTTACTTTTTATAGTAGAATCAATTTATTGAAGAAATCAAACAACAACAAAAATCTAGTAAACGGATGCTTCTTTCTCACCATGACAACCCAGAAGATCTTTATCTGGTTAGCAGGCTTTAAAAGGGCCTAACATATTTGCCTTAAATATAGGACTAGTTGAATCAAGTTGATACAAAGAGGAAAGAAAGTAGATTTTCAAAATAAATTTCCCTACCTTCCTGATGGGTCATTGGGCTTTAAGGACTGTAGTTTCAGTAACTATGTGCTGCTATCTTTTCCTACAGGATGGGGTTTCTAGCTTTATGGCTAACCATCCCTGTTTTCTGGGTTTACTTATTGACCAGTAACCTAGGCAGGGTTTGGGGAAAGTGTTAGCCTGTAGCCAAGCCCAGATCTCCCGGATGCCTAGCTGGAGTTGTGCAATTGAATCACCTAAGCACCTTCAAGATACCTACTCCATTGTTAATAATACGACGGTCTGGTAGTATTCTAGTTTTAAAAATATTCACTTGGTGGCCTCATCTCTCTGTCCTTATCTCTTTCATCAAATGGTTAAAAATTTGTCTCACTGTCAGTGACTGACTGGATTTACAGTTCACTTATATTAGATGATTGGAAGCAATCGATAGGAAGCTACGGTTCCGGGATTATTGACTGCAGTTTCTGAGGAATTGATGTCCAAAGTAGTTCAGTAATTCGAGGATTGAACTACTCAGGATCAACTCACGGAGGAGGATTTCATCTTCTTCTTCTTCCTCATTTTAGATACATCCTACTCATGGCTGCCGATAAACTCGAAACGCAATAGCAAGTCTTCATATCGATTGCTATTAACCATCTATTTAGAATTCAAAGTATGCAGTGTGATACCAAGTGTTCAAGCTTAGTGATCACATTAAAAGCTTAACGGACAGAATTCAGTTAGTATTAATGTTAAGGATTAGATTCTCATGATACCTCAATGACCAGTCACTTAAAACGATTCAATCGCACCTTGAAAAATATCACGTGGTTGATTGCACATCTAAGACTCGTATGCATTATTCGCTCTTATCTTGATGTAATCCTTCAAATATAATTAATAAAACAGAACATGGTACCACAAAACGTCATATTTCAGAAAGAAAACAAAAGTCAAGATAACATTTAGTAAAATCACTTTTTTCCAGTGATTTCATCATTCACTATTATTATATTATTATTGTTCCCTTGGTTTCCGAGTGGAACATACGGCTTCAGCAACACATCTCCACTTCGTTCTATTTTCTTCCATCCTTGTCAGCTGGGTTCACGATTAACCATAATCTCTCAACTCCTCCATGCCACCCTCGCACCGACGACCCACTCGTCGCTGCTTTTTCGGATTCCACTCGAGCGATGGCTTGCATTGCACACTATGTCATTCGACGGCCTCCTCAGTTGTGTATGCTCGATCCATCTTCATTTTCTCCTATATATTTGTTTGTTCCCAGTCAGAATTTCTTGTTACCAATTCTTTCTGGCCATTTGATCTTGAGTATGGAGCCAGCCAGCGAAGGTGACAGCTGTTGATAAAAGTCTTCAGTGGCTTCTTGGAAATGATTTTTATGACGCGCTGGCCAAGCTTCTGACCCGTATAGAAGGACCGATTTGATATTGGTATTGAAAATGCGAATCTTGTTCCTTATGTAGCTGAGTGTAGAAGAATTCGAAACTGGTTTCAGTGCGATGAAGGTGTATCTTGCTTTTCTAACTCTGGCTGGCTAGTGTTGACATCTTCATTCATTCCGACTGCCTGTGGTTGAAACGAAGCTTCCTGGCTGGATAAGTAAAGGAGGTAACCTCTGTTAAATCTCTCCCATTGTTGGTGATTAGTGCTGGTTGTTGCTGTTGTTGTTGCTTTTCGTTGGTTTTCTTCATCACCCCCGTCTTCTCTGTGTCCACCTGAGGTCCTATCTTCGATGCAGTGCTTCTTCAACCAGTTGGTCGGTTTTCGCCTACAAGTCTTCGAGTTTGTGTGACATTAGGCATATATCATCTGTAAAATCCAGATCTTATAGAGTCTTCTTATCGGTGGCCCAGCGTATTCCTGTCTTCTCACTTCCAGCGTGCCGCCTGATGCATAACCCAGTCCACCACAATTAGTAATATTATCGGTGATAATAGTCGGACAGCCTTGTTTTACTCGTGTATTCACTTAGAACGCATCGCTGAGTTTTCCGCTGTGGATCACCTGACACGTAGCATTCAGATACACCGTGGTTTTGAATTAGTTACCGAATTACGTCTCAGTCAACGCTGTCTATCGAAGGCCTTTTCGAAGTCAATGAAGCGAGGTTTGACTGCCATTCTATGATATGTTCTGTGACGAAGATGCGTAGAGTTGCAATTTGGTCAGAACATGATTTGCTTTTTCTGTACCTAGCTTGTCCTGTGTTGTTGGCGGAGTTCTGTATCCAGTGCATCCTTGATTCTCTCCAGAATGAGGCAACTTAGTATTTCACGTGGCATATAGTGTATATTTTTGTTCTATACCCTACTGCATACTTACAAGCAACCGTTTTATTTGAACATGGACAGAAAGTGATGAAATTAAGTGATAATAGTAATAACCATTACATCAGTAATAATAATTTTTCAGTGTGTTATGACATAATCACAGGTGCAATGGTAGGAAATATGGAACATTAAGATTATGTATGTTTAGAAATAAGTTTGTGTAATTTATTGAAATTACCATTTTTCAAATGACAATTAATGCCTTTTGCACACAAGGTGAACCGTATGTTTCAGTAGTCTGATTAAGATCAGCACTTTGGTGCTTAAAATGATAGATACCACATTTAAGTCTCAGGAAGAAGAAAAAACAGTCAATTATTAGCGATGCAGCATCAATCAGATGATGAGTCTCAAATAGGGCGAAGCGTTTATCTCAAATTCAGCTCCTAGCCAACATTTACCAAATTATTATTATCATTATTATTATTGCTTCCTTTAATTCCTAGAGGAACATAGGGCTTCAGACGTGCGTCCCCATTGCGTTCGGTTCTCTGCTAGATTCTTCACCTGGCCCCAAGTCTGCCCACACGTTTTCATCTTCTCTTCACATGACCTCCTCCAAGTCACCCTTGCACTGACGACCAACTCGCCGCTTCCCTTTCGGGTTTCAATCGAACGATGGCTTGTATAGTGATGTCACTTGATGGTTTCCTCAGAGTATGGCCAATCCACCTGCATTTATTCCTGCAGATTTGTTTCACAATCGGTTCCTGGTTGGTTTGCTCCCACAGATCTCTTTTGCTGATCTTTTCTGACCGGCCATCTGATCTTGAGTATTGAGCAAAAACAACTGTTAATGAGGGTCTGTAGTTTGTTTGAGATGCTGTTTATGACGCGCAGTGCAAGTCTCTGATCCGTATAGTAGCACTGACTTCACATTGGAGTTGAAAATCTGGATCTTATTTTTGATGCTGAGTGCTGTTGACCTCCACACAGGCTTGAGAGTAGTGAGAGCTTGTCTTGCTTTTCCGATTCTTGTGTGTGTTTAATATGTGAAAACGGGGAAAATCTAAAGAAAGTAGTCTCTTTTACTTACCTCACCTAAGTAGCATCATTTTCATCTAAAAGTGGTACGGATAAGGACGTTGAAGCTAGCTAGGATCAAGAAAGCAAGACAGACATTCATTGTTCTGAAATCAAAGTGGAAATCTGCTGAGCTAAGCGTGAGGAACAAGATTCGAATGTTCAACACTGATATGTCAATTTAGTTCTTATACATAGTTCAGAGATTTAGCGCGTCACCAAAAGACTTTCCAAGAAACTGCAGACTTCGATCAACATCTGCCTTGAATATCAGATGGTGGGATAGGATTAACAACAGGGAATTGTGGCAAGTAACCTACCAAGAGCCCTGTTGCCCAAAGAATGTGCAGGTGGAGATAGACCTAATATACACCGAGAATATTGCTGAATAACACCGTGCCCAAAGCTCTCGAGTGGAACCCAGATAGGAAAAGACGAGCTGGATGTCAGTCCAGGTATGAAATGGTGGAAATCGTGTGAGGAAAACAATGAGGTCTGATGGGTAACTGTAGAACCAGACAAAATGGACTGCAGAGAGCAGAGTAAAATTGAGATGTACTTCTGAAGACGAATGTTCCACTTGGAACCCAAAGGAGTAATAATTTCTTTTATACCACTTATTTTCTGAAGTTATTCGATGGATGGTGACCAGCAGTGGAATCCAGGATGCTCATTTCGTCCTATTTGGAGCTCGTCAACTAGATTTACCTGCATTCTCCAGTGAATGATAGTGTTCTCAATGGTACTCGAACCCAGTACACATCATTTCAAACATCAAAGAGTTATCCATCAGATCACTAGGTTTATTTTTCTGTTTAATGACTGCTAGCATTATGAGCGGAACATGGAGCTTCAATCTATAAAAATTAGCGACATTCAGAAACGCTTGAACTGGGAATCGTGGACCGTACCACGTGCATAACTGACGAATTTATACCTCTAATTTTACCTAATTTTTACTTATAATCCTAAAATAACTCTATTTTACACGTATTACGGGCTCATATCACCTTGTTATTTCTGACTGGCATTAGTTACCAACTGTTTAAACTTACCAATGAATTTAGAGTTCGTCAGCTTAACTCGAAGACTATGCATATATTCACAATCATCGTAAACTGTGTTGACTGTTGTTTGAGTGATTAAAAGCTCTCTTGTCATCAACGAACTGTCTTATCTTCTTTTTATGTTGGCAGTGGTACTTTTATGTTGTCACTGCTGTGGTAATGGTGTTGGGAATCGACATTTTGATTAAGGATTATAGCAGTTTTACGTTAGTGGATTAGGTTCGCATCGCTAATAGGTCGTACTAGGTCGTATTACGGGTTATGTGAATGCATATGTGTTTGGCGCCTTCAAATCTATGCTTAAATCAGATAGTCCACTGAAATATACTACTTATACATCACTTTCTTTAATGCTTGGATTGATTTTCTCGTATACTTATTACTTTTTCAATAACAGGTAGTCCATTCCAAGTACCTATTCGTGATGTTGTTGATCCAACTCGTGTACGATGTTATGGTCCAGGCTTGGAGCCAAGAGGTGCACGAGCCCAACAACCAGCACACTTTACTGTAGATGCTTCACAAGCTGGAGAAGCACCAATACAAGTAAGTCGTGATTACAAATATACTATTCCTGATAACACGTTTGTGACATGCTGTCATTAAAAAAGTCAGGATCGATTTTCAGGCAACTCAAGTGTTTAAACCTCATTGACCTTGTAGCGCTAATGAAGTATGTGAACAGTACAATAGGTGATTTTAGAAAGTCAACTGAACCGGAGAAGTTGAAAAGTGTAGTTAACTGTGACAAGACTGAGAACACAACCCTAATGTATGAATTGTTTAGTTGAGGAAGAGTCTAAGTTACATACAGAGAAATTTTCTTTGGAGTAACAGAATTCATTTTATAAAACACGAAATAATTGAGCCAAGAATATCCTTTTCGATAAATTCCTCCCCCTCTGGCTCTACAATTATATATACAACTTTATATACATAGAATATTCTAGATTAGTAGTCAATAACAATATTAATGTTTTTTTAAATAATATCGATTTGTAAAGTAAGATCAACGGAATTACAGTTCATTAAACATGCCTAAATTTAAAATAATAATAATAATAAAGATATAATAGCAAATAGAATATCAACTAAAATTAGGGAAATTTCTACAAAAATTAAGGATCATTCAAACCTAGATGGCCAAGGTAAGGACAATATCTGAACTAGCTTCATTTGGACAGCCAGCCTCAGCAATATTTAGTAAATGAACTCTTAAGGCGAAGTTAAGATTTGTTGGTATGCGGTGAATGACTCTGAAAGCCACCTCGTTGACATCAATCTTGTTTTCTGCTTGTACCCACAAGATCAGATAGAATAGCGCTACTTAACCACGCAGGGTGATCTTCGGAAGTCCGACGAGAAACACGCCTTATTGTACGGCCTATGCAACTAACTGGCTCCATAGGAGCAGTTAAATTGGTAGATATACATGAAGAGGCTAAATAAGGCAGTTTATCTTTTACTCTCGAACGCAAAATAGGGGTGGCTTTGAAGACACAGCGTAATTCAGCAGCAGGGAATGCTCTTTTTACCACATTCATAAGGCATTATGTCAGTATCTCGCTGCTGCTGTCCCAAGGAACTGGATTTGTAAGAATAAAGCCTTTTTTAAGAACTGCTGATACCTTGGACTGCTCGGAATTTAGATTCATATTCTTATCAATAAACTTTTCTGAATAACCGTTTTCACTCAGCAATCACTAAATATTGTTAAGTTCCTCATGAAGACATTCATCCGAGCAGATTGTTCTTGCTCTGTAAACCAAACAATTTATTAGATTGCGTTTGTATTTCAAAGGCACGAACCTGAAAAATGAGTATACTGACCCGTTGATGTAGGCTTTCTATATACACTTCTTCTTATTGTGCCATCCTCTTTTCTGGTCATAAGGATGTCTAGAAATGAAACACTGGAGTCTTTTTCTTTCTCAATAGTAAAATTTATTGCAGGATGAACCTCGTTAAATTTCTCCATGCAGGATGTTCTTCGCTTCCTTCTCATTTTTCATAATCAAAAATGTATCATCCATGTACGGACAATAGAATTCAAGTTCATCAATAACATCTTTCAGAGGTCTGGTTTCTCAAGTAAAATGTTAGCTAGAATGGGTCTTAGTGATGACCCCATCGCCACACCTGATTTAATTGCGAAGCTTTTGTTGTCCTTCTAAACAATATTTTCAGCTCCAACTTCAGTTTGAAATCAGTTTTGGGGATTCTTCATTCAATGAAATATTTGACTTTCTTGGTGATCTTGACCGTGACTGATTGCTCGCTTAGATTTCTTTATGATGATAGAATCCATACCTGCATTCTTGAATACGATCATAAGGAAATCTATGAGAGCAACCAGTCACAATATTTTACCCATGAAGAATTCGCAAAACTTACTTCACATTGAATTTATTGCATGGAGGATTTCATCATGAGCTGACATCAGTTAGAGAACCACTGGAAAACCTGGGAGTACTGGACAAATGTTTCGTCCTAGTTTATGACTCTTCACAGTACTTACCCACTGGGATTCGAACTCACGACCTTCTGGTTACAAGGCGAGCTCGTAGACCACTGAGCCACTAGGACCCTATCCAATAGCCAGTCCATGAATTCTAACTTCTGCCAATTCATGACATAGTGCAACCAGTTAGCAGTGTCTCCGATGAGTAAATGTCCTCACCTTCAACCTGCTGCACCCTACTGGTCACGGCTTCTCACTAGAACACCAGGTCAATGCCTGAATAGAGCTAGTCCATAGTGGGCATCAGATGAATTTCCAAGTACTGGTTATGTAGGGATTTTGTTTTGATTGGTTGGAGGATTTCATCATGAGCTGACATCAGTTAAAGAACCATTGGTGAGGCAGTAACTCCAGAAGGTCCTGGGTTCGAACCTCCAGTGGTGGGTGCGTGCTGCTGAAGAGTCTTGAGCTAGGACGGGGGAAACAGCTGTCTAGCAGTACTCCCTGTAGTTTTCCCAGTAGTTCTCTAACTGTTGTCAGCTCACGATGAAATCCTTCAATCAATGTAATATAATAGATAGAAAACAAACTGTAGAAAGTCTTAGAAACAATCGTTACTCTTGCATTTCAACCCCTTATCACTCCCTGTTGAAGCCAATACCAGAACAAACATTTTGGCTTCATGTAGTGTCTCTATCTATAAAATACTTTGGTGTTTTACCCATGTTGAATGGTTCATCTAAATACTTTCATTCGACATTTAAAAATCCTTCTTTTCACTAGATATTCAAAATTTAATTGTTTAAAACGCCCACAAAAATATTCATCCATGATGAAATATTCAGCATGTTTAACAAAATCAAAGTGTGTTACATAACCATTGTGTTCCTTTGGGTTTATTGTTTTTTCTAAACTAAAAAAGTAGGTGAATGGTGTGTTCACATTCCTTTCAAAGGAAACTAACACCACACTAATATGGTTTTAGGTGTAATCGATAAATACAAGAACGCATCCCATTATGTGTATATTATAAATGTGTAGGCGGTAGGCAATGTACAAGCTGTCTGTACTATACAATATTGAAAGGATGAAGGCCACATTAAGACAACTATTCACAGCAACATAATTTCTCTTCTACTGTTGTAACAGCTAAAGGCAAGACACGGAAGCAAAGGTATATTTTTCATTAATCAAACCGCTGTTAATATATCTACAGTTTATATTCGTTAGCCAATCACTGAGCATGTGATTTCGGTTTACATGAAACGACAAGAAATAGAATTTTCAAATATACGTGGTATTCTGTTGCCAGTGTTGTATTGAACTGTGGGAACATGTGAGAATAATATTCCGTTGGCACACATTGTCTGTATCCCACCACCAAACTCGTCCCCCCGTCAAAAACTTTCAACTGAAGTCGGTTAGATCTTCTTGGTGCTGGCGGCTATGTTCGCTTGTCTTGCTGTATCGAGTTCCGGAGCTCGCTGACGTTCACCCGCTTCTCTTTGTTTGCATTTCTCATCGTATATACATGAGGCCGTCTCACGGTAACCATGTATGGTCCTTCCCACTTTGGGAGCAGTTTGCATGACCCCGGCTTGTGTTCGCCGGTGTTTCACCTCACACTATCATATGCTGTCGTCGTCCGACCTCCTAGCAGCGTTCCAAATAACAGCCTCATCGCTGCAGGCATCTTGAACGCCACTCAACTGCGTAATAGCCTCGAAGTCCTGCCCAAAGATCTATATGTTTCCAAGAAAATCTGTAGGGTATAGGCTTTCCATTTGCCGGCAGACAGCGACACCAAATGTAGCAACAGAAGGCAAGACACAGAAGCAAAGGTATATTTTTCATTAATCAACCCGCTGTTAATATATCTACAGTTTATATTCGTTAACCAATCACTGAGTGTGTGATTTCGGTCTAAATTCCGGTTATAAGGCAAGCTCGTATACCATTCAGCCATTGGGACCCGATTCAATGGCTCATGAATTCTAACTTCTACCAATTCTTGTTCAAATATACATGGTATTCTGCTGTTAATGCCGAATTGAACTGTGGCAGCATGTAAGAATAACATTCCGTTGGCACACACTGTCTGTATCACACCACTACAGTGTTAATGACACATTTATTTTTCAAAATTATGTGAATTTACTTTTCTGGGCATTTATCACACCTACTTTAATAAGTAGTAAGAAGGTAGCAATTGATGATGTATGCGAAAGTTGAATAATGCTAATGTTAATTAACTATAGTTAGAAGGAAGTTACTTGATTCATTGGGTACTGGTAGTGGAAACTAGTATAACGCTGGAACATGGTAGTATATACTAGAAGAATCGTCTATTGGTAAATGATATATAATACAGTTAGGGTAAAGGGCAGAAAGCTTACATTCAATTCTCCACTTGTACATATTCTTCCTATTGTGTTTCTGTTATCTTCCTCTCACATGCTTTCTATATTATTGTTTCACAAGGACCATTTATTTCTCCCCGTTGCCATTAAATCCATCACCACAGTATTCAGTAATCTTACGAGAGGCACAGCATACAATATTATTATTACTATTATTTCCTTTAGTTCCTAGAGGAAAATAGAGCTTCAGCTACACGTCTCCATTGCGTTCCCTTCTCTGACAACGTTTTCACCTGGCTCCACGTCTGCCAACATGCTTTCACCTCCTCTTCGCATGACCTCCTCCTCTATGTCATCCTCGCACTGACGACCAACTCGCCACTTCCCATTCGGCTTCCACTAGAGCGATTGCCTGGCCTGTGATGTCACTCACTTGATGGTTTGTTTTCTCAGAGTATGACCAATCCACCTCCACTTCTTACAAATTCTTGTCAGTAGCACACACCAGACTTAGAGAAATGTGTTTCGTCCCTTTTGTGGCTCTTCAGTCAAGTGTATCTATATCCTAGTGAGTGATGGTGCTTTATACCAATCATTTCAAATGCGGAGGTCTCCCCCCCTTAATAAACGACAACAGACCTGCTCCTAAGTGGAATCTGAATGGGTAGTAACGAGTTGAGCAAGAGTCCCAGAATGAAATGGAAGAGATTGTATGAGGAGGAGGAAATGAAAGCGTATGGGCGAACGTAAAGCCAGATGAAACGTATCGCAGAGAAGCTCTATGTCCCACTAGGAACTGAAAAGATGATGAAAAGAAAAACATTGGTAAAATATTGCTAGGCAACAATGCTGATCACGGATTGATACCAGTTAGAGAACCACTGGAAATCAAGGAGCACTAGACGTCTGTTTCGTCCTAGTCCGGGATTCTTCAGCAGCAAGCATCTGCCTCCAGGATTCGAACCTGTGGCCTTCTGGTTACAAAGAAAGCTTGTAGACCGTTCAACCACTGGCTCATGAGCTCCAACTACTTCAAGCTGTCGAGTACTCCCCAGTTTTAAATGGTTCTCTAGCTGATATCAATCAGAGATCAAACTTCAAATAAATAAAATCCCTAAGTTTGATTGAACACTAGTCAGTAACTAGTGTAGTGTTTGTGTGTCGAGTCCTATCTTTGGTGCAGACTGAATTCTCACATCAGTCAAGTTTGCAATGTGGCCACCATGCTAGGGGGCTAGCCATCGCTGTGCACTGTGAATTGTTGGCATTAGATGGTTGGAGGCAATCGACAGGAAGCCTTACTTGACCTAGGTTTCGTGCTAGTTGGTACTCGTCAGCGAGGGACATGAATTCCTTCAAGGTGGTTGCAGATACACCTTGCTGACTTGTGAGTGCCAACTAGCACGAAATCTAGGTCAAGCAAGGCTTTCTGCTGGCTGCCTCCAACCTTGTAAATGAAATCCCTACAAATGAATTCTTGAATATTAGGTAATAGCTATCGTCTGGAATTCATTTAGGGCTACATAAGTGTCAAACAAAGAAATATGGCAATGTAACCAGCTCTCTTGAAGAATGTTTGTATATTTCTACCGTACAAAAGAGATCAAAATAGTCTGATCGTTAAACAAAGACCCACACAAACGCTCAAATATTACTTTCTGTACACCTGAACTCATTTTCATAAAGAAAACTAAATTCATGCTGTCCTGTAAACACTGACAGCATCCTAACAGGAATGTCATATCTCACTGTGCGGTCATACATAGACAGGAAGGACTCATTGGTCTTTGCGGGTCAGTGTTGGAGAACACATTCCTAAAAGGGTGTGAGAAGAGATAAAATCGTCAGATTCGAATAACTCAAACGTCATTTATTGCAAAACTGATCTTAATAGTGCCTTCAAATCCATTTTAAAAAACAGGTTTGAGTCATATACGTGAATTCTTCAAAGCCATAGTCATAAAAAGGCTTAAACCTGTTTTTTATGTGTTCCAGAAATTATTTGTTATTACTTTGATTTTGCCTTGATAATCAAATTTTAAAACCAAGGTTTATTTCACTTAATAATATTTTTCTTGTACATCTTATCAACATAGGTTGCAACAGTTGATCGTCTGGGAAGATCAAATCCAGCTCATATTGTTCCACGACCAACTCAACCAGGTGTTTATGATGTAACCTATGTACCGGATACAGATGGTCCATGTCAAATTGAAGTGAAACAAGGCGGTAATCATGTAGCACGTTCACCATTTATGCAGCATGTTCTACCAGCTTTTGAACCTCAACGAGTTCGTGTCACTGGCGAAGGTGTTCATCCAACACGACCATTAGGTCTGCCAGCTACTCAGCCTACCTCTTTCCAAGTAGATACAAGAGATGCAGGACTTGGAGATTTAGAATTATCAGTAATGGTATGTTTTCATAAACGGTTTATTTTCCGAAGTGTGTAGTTTTGCTTAGTGAATTTTTAATTTCTTTTTTGATTTTACACTGAGTTTTGACCACTCAAAGATTTATAGTTGCTTGTGCTCAAACAAATTTTGAACTCAGTTGGGTAAATGCCAAGGAATTACTGTTCGTTCCATGTGGGCCTCAGTGGCACTTCTGGACTGATTCGGTCCTGTGTTATCCCTCTTAACTGTCTTCAAGATTACGCATAAGCCTTCATTTTCTTCAAATATGATTTACTTCATGTCATCCTTCGACGTCCAGCTCGTCGCTTCCCATTCAGGTTCCAATCGAGGGACTGTCGGGCTTGTGATGTAACTTGAATGTATCTCCAATCCATCTTCATTTTCTTCTACACATTTGTCAGGAAACAGACTATTGGCTAGTCCAGTGGATTGTTAGATTTACTTGTTCTGCTTGTCCCTCCGATCTTCTGTATGGAGTGAAGGCAGCTAGCTAGCTGTCGATACAAGTTTGCAATCTTTTGGATTTTTATAGATTAAAAAATCATTTCATTTCTTAGTGTTTGTTGAGCTTACTTTCAAAAATGATGTACTTTCAAGAAGAAACGCAAAAATCCTACTGTAAGTGATAAATAGTCATCGTTCCATGCGTAACTCTTTCCTCGTCACAGATGATGCGTTCCAAATAAGGTGTCGTTTAGTTTTTATACTTAGTTGTCCAACTCTATAACGTCTTCTGTAGTTGCCTCTAGTCCTATCTGATGATAAACAGAGCCAGAGTTGTGTACAACGCGGATGCTCGGTGTCTGACAAGATACCATTCGTGAATTTCTTGCTTGAGTCTATGTATTTACCTGAAACACCGTCGGTGGCACAGAGGTTAGGATGCTCCGGCGTTTGATTCCCGGCCGACGCTTGCTAAATTTGGGCTACCTATATCACACGCTGAAAATTTCATACCTGTACCAAAATACTGTATGGAATCAAGCTATAATAAAAAAAATAATAAATGAGTAAAACAAGTTGATTTAGCAGCTTCGCCCTCGTCATACTGACAGCTTTTAGTGTCGATCGAAATGTAACAGAGTCTTTCTTAGATAACTCAAGAAACATTAAAGGAGAGCAATAAAGAAGATTAGACAGAATATATGAACTAATAAGCCATAACATTAGAGATACCAGATTATCTTAACTTCCTTACACAGAAGGTTAGATGAAATATCCTAATAGAAATTAGCAAGATGTGGAAACACCAGGAAATACAATAATCCAGCGTATTTAAGAAATGACTTAGTTTTAAATTCACTGTAATCTATGGTACAAAAATCATACGAACGAACAAGTTCATGCAAATCACCTTTTTGTCTGTAGGTGAAATTATCAATCTGACATTTGGAGGGATTAAGCTTGAGACCATCGAATAAGGACCAACTAGAATTTAAACGAGTCATTCACCTGTAATGACGTAATTTAGCTCATACTTCATTAACGCCACCCATCAAATTGACAGCTAAATCATTTCACTATTGTTGCTCCTCATAATAAAATTACAACGCGTTGAAAATATTGTCTAGGAAGATAATAATACCTACACAATTAAACCATTTAATAATAATAATAACAATAATAATAATAATTTGCTTTATTCCAAAACAGTACTTGTGATACACAATGGAATTCTCAGCATTTCACTACAGTATTGCATCCAGTTAGTACATTATCAATAAATAGAATTCTACATAGTTTAGGGAAATCTCAGTTCATTATGACAACAACATATTGGCATGTCGGTAGCAAAGCCAAAGTTGAACAATGTTTGAAGGTGTTAGAAAAGTAGGTGCTATCATATTTATTGGCGTAAGCGGAAGAAAGAAACAAAGCAGCACATAACGGAAAAAAGAGAGAGAGAGAAAAGGAAAAGAAAGAAAATGTTATCCCTATAAATGATATGAGCTGGAAAGATGAGGTCCAGTTGTTCTACTGACTATTTAATGAATTATAGGTGTCATGCCTAATGCTTTCTTTATCGCACAGAACACGAGCTAAGTAGGGTATGGTTGAGTTTTTGTACTTGCTTGTGCGAGCATATAGTTTTCTATATTGGCTTCTGGTTTTGCCTGATGAGATGCAAGGGGAGAGTTGTGAGTGAAGAGGGTGGTGTGAGTTAGATAAAATGGATTTGGCCCATTTATCACATGAGTCCATGTGCCTGTTGACCAAAATATTAACAAGCTGGTTAAGTGGCATATTGCTTACCCTGCTGACAACCTTCAACATCCTGCATAATATGTTATAGTCTTTCTTCAGTAGCCCGGGAAAATCTAAGGGGGAACAATAGAGAATAACAGGCAGAATGCGAGGGTTAACGAATTGTAGGAGTAACGGTTGGGTTATACCAGAATGTTTTAACTTCTTGATTTAGAAGGTAAGACGGAATATTTTCTTAGAAATCGCTAAGATATGAGACGACCAGAAGAGATCAGGAGATAGAATGACGCCTAGGTTTGATTTCCGACTTGGTTTCTATTTCATTGCCGTCTATGTTGCACACCTCGTGAGAGCCAACCAGAGAGAATACAATAACGACAACAAAAAATGACCTACCTCATATAGTAGCAGATGAATAATCTTCCATTCACTAATTTTCTGATGCCTGATATCATCCCTTTCCATTCTTTTCTTTTCTCTTAATAACCCCCATGCTTACGTAATCATGCTACATATGCACAATGAACGGTAATCAATATATCTATATATAATTGTTGTGTATCTTCTATGTTGTTGATCATGTTGTGATCATTTCTGTTCCACTTGATTCCTTGTTTTATTTTTTTCCACTATGGAATTAATGATTGTCTTTTCTTTTTCAAGAATGAAATGGAGCCTGTTACAGCAGGTTTAAGTATACACAAAGCAGACGACAAGAATTACCCGTCATCGTAATATATATATATATATTAGTGCAGGGGACGGATGAATCACGCCTTCCTTTATTTAGTGAAATTTACTCCCAAGTTATTCTTTCATAAGGAAGGCGAAAACATCCAGTTTTTCTAATTCTTGCAGAATTAGTATTCTGTTTTCGTTTTCGAAGGGCCGGTTCCCTATTCACTAATAACAATGTAACAATGTTAACGTATACAGATTACTTACTACCTTATTCAGTAGTATAGTAGTGTCTTAATTTGTTTCTTTTCGTTCCCTTCCTAAAGTTTTACTGTTCACAGTTGATTTCAACTTTCTTCAGTAAAACAAATGTAAAAAGATGTTTGATGATTGTAAACTGGTTTTTATTTTGGAGGGGGGGAATATTGTCTCCGTAAATATTCACAAAAATTGTAGATATATGGAGTTGAAACCAGTTTTCGTGATTCCATCTTGACACTATCACTCGTGAATAAAAAAACCTCAGTAAAAATTTGCTCTCTTTGTTTCGTTTGGATTTTTAAGTCGTCAGCTGGCACACATCAGTAATAATGGTCTTAATCTGGAAATTACATCTTCACATAATATAGAATTGCCGGCGTAATGTCTTCCACCATATTGACTCCCTGTGCAGAATCTTTGGGTGAAAAATATTCATAAACAGATTGTATATCGTGTGACTCGCGATGTCATTCTATCTGGAATAAGACTTAATTCTCTACAACACTTTACCCTCATTTTCTGCTTGAAGTTTTGCGCAGCAGTAGGCTTGAAGCCAGTTAGCATTTTGAGTGAGTTCATGTTGCTATCCCAACACATCACTGGAAGATTATTACAGCATTATGCTGGCCAGATGGAAATTTAGGTATTTCAGTGATTTAGGCAGGCCACTATCAACACTCGTACGATAGAATGAAAGTCCAACAACACTAGAATACCGTATCATTATCTACCTATCAAACTAAATCAAATATTCCCTTAATTTTTAGACTACACATGACTGTGAAGAATAAATTTTCGCCGAAATATTCATACTACTTAAATCGCGAACTATGTGTAAATGATATTTTTTCGCGTCCTACACTTAAATTAAATATTGATCCAAACGAGTGGGCATGTAAATATTGACCTTATATCAAGTAGCCAATCAGAGTGAAGCAGGCTGATTCAAATAATAATAATAATACACTATATTCATGAATCTATTAACAGCTAAGACTAAACAAGCATGTTTCCCACCTACAATGCTCGACTGTGAATGATGATAAACAAAAATTACAACACCTGTTGGATAACTGGCGGCCACATATTCTAAAGAAGTGAAGAGTTATACACGCGAAGAAGTGTTCAATTTTTTCAGGTTATTTTACTCGTGGTTTACCTAAACCACCTGTGAGTAAAGAATATAATCAGCTAGTTTGCCCTGTGGTATTATCATGATAACATTAATAAAACAGTATTCAGCGAAGAGACTCTTTACAAAGAATTTATTACTACGCAATTCGTGAATCATACTATTTAACTGTTGTTGATCATGGATAGGTATTCGTCAGGGAGACATCTTCAAGAGTATGTGATCTTCAATGTTGATCGCAGGTTATACAATCCTAGTTTGCCTGTGCTGGTTTGATCCTTTCCATCCAGGTGTGGATTTGTCTTTATCTTATTGGCTGCTATTTGTGATAATGTAGGGTACTGTCTGCGTTTATTAGATTGTCTAACCACAACTTTGTGCACACCCCGATTTTAATGTGATCTCAACAGAATTACACTCTTTAGATTCATGGTCATATCTTGGGAATCCGTTAAACGACTATGGTACATCAAATTCACAATGAACGGCTTGTTTTCAAGGTGCCAAAAACGTTGGCGTAAGAGGTTTTTCTTCTCTCGTGATAGACCAATACCAAGGTAACGTCTGAAAGTAGACTCTTACCTAGTTTGGTTAGTGTGAACTCTTTATTCTTTTAAAAGTTAGGCTGTTCCCCCCAGCTTCAGTCGTCTGTATCCCCTGAGGAAATTTCAATAAACATTAGTGATAGCGTTAGTTGATATAAAAAGAAACATTTGTGATAATAATCATAATAATTAAATACTGAGAGATAACAAAATAGGTTGTGTAATATGTAAAGTGCCTAATAGAATGTTCACACATCATAGAAATTGGTGTCATGTATATAAGTTTACCGTATAGTAAAAAGATTACATGACAGTGTGAGACAAGTTGGGAAAATGAGTGTTGTTTAACGCAAAACTATACATTTCAAGTGATTAAAATAGGTCGAATAAAATACCACTGAGAATTATTCAACGTGAAGATGATTATAAGATGCATTCCACTTGGATATAATAGCAGTATTTCAGCATCATTGAATGGAAAGCCCGGGAGGGGTAGGTGGTGGCGATGAGAGGAAGGAAGAAGTTCCATTCTGGGACTTCTGTTTTTTGTTGTTTTTTTATTCCTTCACGTTCCCAGTGGAAAATAACGCTGCTTCAAGCTAGTGGCTTGAAGTTTATATAGCAGGGGTGTTTATTTTCACAGGATAGGGCTGTTAACCTCATGCCCAACCTTCCCTCTTTACCAGTCTTATTACTGGTTTAGCGAGGTAAGGGAGTGTGTCGGTGGCTGGGGATCGAACCCCGAACCAGATGAGGCCTGGTTGGAGAGCATTCTACCGCTGTACCATCGGCGCACATTTGTTTGCTTTCCACCTATTAACTAACTGATTCTGATAATAATTTTACGATTAACTGTATTGAGTTGACGTCGTCTTACCAAAGTTTCTACCTTTCAAACTCCTTAAAACAGTGGAGATCTTGTCAGATCTTTAACCGGTTTTTTGTTGTTGTTTTGTTAAGTTACCCTGCTCACCGTTTTTGTTGTCATTTTACTCTGTGTTATTTTGTGAATTTATTGATGTTGTAATGAGTGTTTCAGATATAATATTGGTATACACCTAAAAATATATATGCACGCATGAGCAGATATTCGTATATTGATTATGTCTGCTATTAGTTCCAGTTTTTTCTTTCTACTTACGCAACCCCTTAGAGAGTTTTCGATGCAGACATCTTCACGAAAAGTCTTCACTTAGAGATTCATTAAAAATCTTGAACCAATGAACATCTGTGACTATATACACAGGATTGGCGTTAGTTGGCAGTGCTATAATATCACACACTTTGAGAGAAATTCGAATTCACTAATCAGTAGATTTTAGCCCCTTGACTAGAAGGTCAACGTGTGATGAGGGCTGGCTACAAGCCAAATATTGTAGACAGCAATTTATGTCAATGTTACATCCCGAATCGGGGTCATGAGAAAAAATACAATAACAAAGCTTAACCTTGAGGATCTCAGCAACCAATCAGAGCAGACTTAACGTGTGTAAATGCGATTCGCACAAATATGGCTTAACTTTCTAGGAAACGGTCACAAGCAGTGCAGAATAACCATCAGCAAGAAAACAACCAATCATAAGACGCTGCTTCTCCGCTGACAATAATGTACATAAAAATCTATAAATATCTATACCTGAAGCTCATAGATTCAATCGCTGGTGAGGACATCTGTGTACATTGCTGAAGAGTCCCGAGATGAGGATGAAACAGCTGCCCAGCTCAATCTGGTTTCCAATGCTTCTCGAACTAGTGTCAACTCGTGATGAAATCTGCGGAGAAATGAAGTCTAACTGTTTATAAAAAGACAGTCAGTGTGTAGATCTCTCACACTTTCAATATGTACTGTATACGATACTATACCTTTTGTTGTCATTATAATTATTGACGTTGTAATTATCATTGTTGTCTTCGTAAACACATCTGCATGCATATTACAGCATCCACATAAATGATCTATCTCACCTAACATATTGATTTATTCTTCTAGGATCCTGATGGTCAACCATTACAATTAGAAGTTGTTGATGTTGGTGATGGAACATACATATGCCATTATACACCAATGATTGTTGGACGACATACTGTACGCGTGAAATACGGTGGACAAGAAATACCTGAAAGTCCATTTTTAGTACCAGTTGCTCCATCTGGACGAGCTAATATGTGTCGTATAGAAAGTAAGCGCGATTTGATTTCATTTTGTTTATAGAGAAATTAAATCAGTTTAATGTATGATTAGTTTTTTTTGTTTCCTTGGTTTCCAAGTGGAACATAAAGCTTTGGCAGCAAATCTCCATTTTGTACTGTTCTCTGAAGTCATTTTCTGTCTCGCTTCCTGTTCGTCCGTAAGCTTTTCTCTCCTCCTTACACGATCTCCTGTATGTTACTCTTGTCCCTGTGCCCAACTCATCGTATCCCATTCACGTTCCACTCGAGGGTTTGGAGCGTAATGTTATTTAATTGTCCAATCCATCTACATTTATTCCAGCACATTTTTTGGTTGATGCGTTCTTGATTGGTTCTTTGACAAGGTTGCTTGAGCCTGAATCGCTCAGTGATAGTGTCTCTGAGTGCAGCACTGAGTAACGTAGTTTCGAATCTCAGAGGTTGCAGACACACCTTACTGATGGTACTCACTTAGGCGGTACATATCCTAAACTTGGAAAGACAGGGGAAATTGTCAAGCCCTCCATATTTGTCTTGACTAGTATGATGGTGTATGCCTATAATCTGGCTACTTAAAGGGGAGGTTACGGAATTCTGTGGGACCGAAAGTCTTAGCAAATAAAGGCTCATGTCAGTAGGGCATTCACGCTAAGCATTGGACTGACACGGATGATCTGTTGAAGGACCAGTTGGCTATGTCAGTTAAGTAGGGGAAGAATTTCCCAGTTCAGTTTAATTCTCCGTGATTTAGGAGAAACAGGCAATGAAATTATGAACGCATATGTTTCACCCTGTTTGAAACTCACCAACCGGATTCACGTCCGTCGTACTGAGTCCACTCTTTATTATTATTATTATCATTATTATTATTATTATTATTGCTGAGTGGCAATCTGTAGGAAACCCTGTACCCAGGTCACTTGCTTATAGGCACTTACCAGAAAGGCATGTCTACAGTCGGTAAGGTACTAACATCCCATTTGAGCTTCTAACTCATATTGTGGTGACAGCTGTCTGCTAGCCGAAATTGTAGACAACAATTTGTGCCAACGTTTACGTCCCGAATCGGGGTCATGAGAAAAAGCAATAACAAAGCCTAACCTTGAGAAACTCAACAACCAATCACAGCAGACTTAGCGTGTACAAAAAGGATTCGCAGATATATGATCTGACTTTCTAAGAAACGGCCTCAAAGAGATGACAGAATAACCTTCAGCAGGAAAACAACCAATCAGAAGTCGTTGCTTCTCCACTGTCAATAATGTACACAAAAATCTATAATATCTGTTGATTTTCTCAATAAACCATCTTTTACCTGGCCCTTGTCTTCTGTCGTTACAACACCATTAAATGCTTCAGTCAGAGATATTACCTCTAAGGTTGTATAGTGCTATGGTAACGTTACTACTAACTGGAGCACTGAGTGGCGAGATTCTGATACCCACTGGGAACATCAGTCGCTTGAAGTGTGCTAAACAAGAGTGCCAATAAACTCGAAGCTTAAGTGCAGGACTCCTTCAAAACCACCAAAACTAGCTAAAATCCAAGTCCAATATTTTAAAATTCTTATTCAAAATGTTCTTCATCTATCATACGAATTTCTTTTGTTGTAAATGTCTTTTAATCCTTCCTTTCTTCTTTCACTATTCACATAACACAAACATTAAGTGAGAGGAAATTTTAAATAATAATATAAAAAATGTAGGCATTTCCAGTTTTCTTCTTTTTTTAATTTATGCATCTGATTTTATTTTTTTATGATTTTTGCTTGTTTATAACCTTTTCTTGGCCTATATCCAAGTAACGAAAAAAAGAAGCATCTTACCAACTGCCTAAAATAGTATCATATAAATCACATGCTGATATTGTTTATTGACAACGTACACATCATCCAATACATACACACACACTTTAACCCCTAATTATTTATCCAATCAGAAAGCAGAAATTTACTGCGTAGGTGTGTTTGTGTCATACACCTGTGTGTCTTTGTACCAAGTAGTATGCTTTACTAGTCAGCCCTACCTGCAGTCTATTGATTTTTGTTAGCATATTTATTGATTTATTGCAGTCATATAGTGCATAAATGTGTACATTTCTCCCGTATTCAAATATGCTGGGCGTTAAGATTGTGCATAGGATGCTAATACGGCAGTTGTTCTCTAATTGACATCAGTCCGTGATCAACTCGTAAAAACATAACAAACCCTTACAAACCAAACTTTAGGAAAGTAATAGCAATACCAAAAATCGGTCATATAGGATAGAAAATATTTAAGGGATAAACGTACTATATTTTCGAGTTATTTTGAATTTTTCGCCTACATGGGTGCTAAGTTTAAATCTCAGAGAGAATAGCATCACGCCGCCTTCGGGATGCAGCTCGACGGAGAATTCAATGAAGTAAAGACAGTGATAAGACAAGGCCGCTGCCTATTACCAAAAATGGACTGGATTATGCGGTGAATGACAACTCGAACACAATTTATTGTTCATAACCATATCAAGTTGTAACTACACAACTGTAAAAGTTTATTTTTAAGGTCCTCGCTCTTCCTTCCAGTTTGTCACATTCGGTAGTAGAATTTTCTAGACATCTGGGAGAAATGTGTTGACTCATTTCTATTTCTATGCATGATTCGATAAATAAAGCTTCAGTTACCAATCTGTCCATCCAGGCAACCTGAAACTTTGTCCCATCCATATAGTATGGTTGTGTTTAACTGCATGTAGTGTTAGAACTGGGCTTTCTTTTCTAGATTTCTTATCTTATTTATAAGGGTCAACTGGGATAGATGACAAAGTTAAACTTTAAGTACCAGTAAGTACCAAAGGATTAATAACCTTGGACGCACCAGCCACATGATAAAGGCGACTTTTGCATATGACTTTTACATATGTTCTTGGGAATAATGAACTAAACGGCATGAAACTGTTGCACAGGATGCCTTTGTCTGACGTATGACAAAAATACCTCTCAGCTTTCTGATTGGAGTATCAACAGAGTAATTTAACCACATTATATGCATGTAATGTGCGTCGGTGGCACAGTGGTTAGGACTCTCGCCGACCATGCGTATGGTCCGGGGTTCGACCCTCTGTCGACGCACACCTGATATCTATGGTCGGCCTGTAAAATTTGGGCTACCGATATCATATGTTGAAAATTCCATACCTGTACCAAAAAGTACGGTGTGGAATCAAGTTGTAATCAAAAATAAATAAATTATCCAGGTCTTCTAACCCTAACAATAACCCTAATCCTTCCTTAACCTAACCCTAACGTTAAAAATAACTCGAACCAACCGTAATGTCGCCCTTATTAAGTTAACCTAGCCCTAACCCCTGCCCTTAACTTATTCTTTCCCCCAAACCTAACCTGAAACTTGCCAGATATCCCATTTAATAAAATAACATTCATCAAGCATATTTTAGTCACAACTACAATATTATGTGCCAGGTTTTACTAGCTTACTCGCTGAGCGCTTCAAGGTCATTGATGCGGTCACACTGCGTTGGCACTTACTGGTGCTTAAAGTTGAATTTGGACGGATAGCTTTTGTTAAGTTTCTGCTCTCGGCTGATGTGTGATTGATCCCTGGGCTATTTTAACCTAAATATTAAATAAATCTTGCACTTATAGCAAGGTATTAGATAGATTAAGTAAATTATTTTGTCCAATGGACTCCACAGGATACTTCAACCGAAATAATTTTTTTTCTAAGTTACTTTATAGGTGAGTGTTAATACCAGTTTTAACCCAGCCTTTTTAAGATTCCTACATGATGACATCTGGAAAATTCTACCACCTTTATAACAACTACTTCGCTACTACGGGGTGCCACCGACAATTATACATCTCATCCAACAGTTGTACGACAATGCCTGCTGCATGCCAAGTAATCCACAACGGGAAACTCACGGAATCCTTCAAAGAAGTGAAGACAGGAGTAAGCCAAGCTGGCTGCCTACTATCACCAATGATTTTCCTGATTGCAGTAGATTGGATAATGCAACAGACAGCGGGGAATAAGGGAACAGGAATAAAATGGACTCATACAAAAAACTTGGAGGATCTGGACTTCGCAGATGATATATGTCTGATTTCCCACAAACTGGAAGATATGCAAGTGAAAAGCAACAAGTTGGCAGAAGAAGCATCCACAGAAGATAGGACTTCAGGTGAACATAGAGAAGACAGAGATAGGTGATGAAGATTACTGGCCAACACCAACAGCAGCAACAACAACAACAGACAACAATCAGCCAGTATAAATGGAAGAAACTGAATCTGAAAAAAACAACCTCCTTGACCTACCTGGGAAGCATCGTTTCAACTACAGGCGGAACTGACGAGGATATCAAAGCAGCGAGGATCGGAAAGCAAGGCAAGCTTTCATAACTTTCAAGTCTGTGTGGAGGTCAACAGCATTTAGCGTTAAAAATAAGATCCGGAGACTTGGCGCGTCATAAAGAGCATCTCAAACAAACTACAGACCTTCATTAACAGCTGTCTTCGCTCAATACTCAAGATCAGATGACCAGAAAAGATCCGCAACAGGGAGGGATCTCTGGGAGCGAACCAACCAGGAACCGATTGTGCAACAAATAAGCAGGAAGAAATGGAGGCGGATTGGCTGGCCATACTCTGAGGAAACCATCAAGTGACATCCCTAGACTAGCCCTCGAGTGGAACCCGAAAGGGAAGCGGCGAGTTGGTCGTCAGTGCAAGGGTGACTTGGAGGAGGTCATGTGAAGAGGAGATGAAAACGTGTGGGCAGACTTGGAGCCAGGTGAAGACTCTAGCGGAGGACCGAACGCAATGGAGACGCGTGGCTGAAGCCCTATGTTCCTCTAGGAATTGAAGGAAATAATAATAATATAACAAATGCAAAGGAGGCATGAAGTTGTGCAGTTACAGTCCAGGATATTGTTGTGACCAATAAATTGTGTTTGAAGCTTTTTCGTCCTCTAGATAACACTGTTTTCTTTACTCACTATGTGATAAATCCCGAAAACAAACTGTGAGGTCTTGTCCTGGTTCAGGACTCTTCAGCAGTGCTACTACATAGACGTCGTGAAGCTGTACTGATAAGTCGTGACCGGTGGGGTCCACCGTGTAAGGTGAAGCGAATGCTTATTGAAGGCATTTGTGATGGTAATGTGATGTGCGCTACTTATAATTATATATAAGTAGTATATCAGTAAACGAATTAAGAAAAGTAACAATATGTTTCGGACACTGGAAAAAAGCAATCGAAGAAGAGAACTATGAGTAGAACGTTACAAAACTGTGTAGAATCCAGCAAACTATCGAATGGGGGTGATATTCGACCAATTTGCAAATGATGTGCAAATAAAGACTTAAAGATAGTGGTATTCCAAAATTTATGTACTTACATTATGTTAGTATTAATAAACAGTGCCTTCGAGTCACATCGGTGTTTTCTTCTTTACACTAGCACTATATCACAAGTTGACAAGGTTAGAATTTAGGAGTCATTGAATCCTTGCCTGAGTGGATGACTTACTAACTACCTTGGTCTCGTAACCTTTAGGTTTTGGGTTAGATCACCAGTGGGTTTGTGGATGCACACTGCTGAAGAGTTCTTAAATAAGAAGAAACAGCCGTTCAGTGCTGCCTTTTTTCTGTAACTGGTGTTGATTCGTGACGAAGTGTAACATGTAAACATGTAAAAATAAATCCAAATCCCCACCTATCCCATAATCTATAAGTTGATATTGAATTAATCAATACCACAATGCCCAAGGTGTACACAAATATTGATTAGATCTACAGTGATTGACCTAATTTAGTAATCTAGAAAAAAGCCTGGCCATTGTCATACATTCGCTTACATATAATCACATATTTGCGTAGAGGGAGAGATTGATAGAAAGAAAGGTTAATCACTGAATTTTTGTACACTCTGTCAACACCAATTATATGGAATCGACATGACGCAATGCCTATACCTCAAACATATGAAGAAGTAAGGCTATATAAAGCAAATCTAGTAGTGTTGTGGTGTATATATATAAATTGTTGTAATTATGAACGACAAATGCCGTTTGAAATATCAACCAGTAATTAACACTATATCACCTTGTACTAATATGCATATTAATTGTGTAATAATTAAAGAATAACATATTATTATTATCCTTATTCTTTATAATGTAAATTAAAGGTGGAAATGATAGCCGAGTGCCAGTTGGTCAAGAATGTGTTATCTCTGTGAATACAGCTCAAGCTGGTGTTGGCCAACTGACTTGTCGTATTGTTACACCGTCTGGTGCAACAGCTGATGTTGAAATTCATGAAGCACCAAATGGTCGTGTTAACATTTATTATACACCACCGATTCGAGGAGATTATTTAGTTGAAATACGATTTGGTGGAGAACTTATACCAAATGGAAGATTTAATCAAAAAGTAAGTCTGTTTATGATCCTTGAATATTCAAAAGATACTATTATTATTATTCCTTTGGGCTCCGAGTGGAACATCATAGGGCTTCAACAACATATTTCCACTTCGCTCTAATTTCCGCCATCCTCTTCAGCTGGGTCCGCGATTGCCCAAACTCTCTTATCTCTTCCTCACACGATCTCTTCCAAGTCGCCCTAGGATGAGACGCTTGTCGCTTCCCATTTAGATTCCACTTGAGCATTGGTGTGAGTTGCACGCTAAATCATTAAACGGCTTCCTTAACGTATGCCTGGTCAATCCATCTCCATTTTCTCCTACATGTTAGCTGAGCGATCGGTTCTTGGGTGGGTTGTTCCCACAGTTCCTTGTTACTTATTCTTTCTGGTCTGCTGGCCATTTGACCTTCAGTATACAGCCAGCGAACGGGGCCGCTGTTAATGAAAGTCTGCAGTGGCCTGTTGGAAATCCTTTTCGTGACACGATGGCCAAGTTTCTGACCCGTATAGATGGACCGACTTGACATTGGTGTTGAAAATCCCAATCTTGTTCCTGATGCTGACTGAGTGCAGAAGATTTCCAAATAGGTTTCAGGTTGGTGAAGGCGTATCTTGCTTTTCCGATTCTGGCTGGCTGGCTGGCTTTGACATTTTCATCCGCTCTGCCATCTGTGGTTGGAACGATGCTTCATGTTTGGATGAGTGAAGGAGTTAACCTCTGTTAAATTTCTCCTGTTGATGGTGATTGGTGCTGGCTGTTTTTGTTGCGGTTCGTTGGTTATCTTCATAACCTCCGTCTTTTCTATGTTCACCTGCAGTCCTGTCTTCGCTGGCTCTTCAGTCACACTGATATCCCTGAACTCATTAATCCCTCTTAATTCTTCCATACATTTCTACCCGTCATGATTATTCTTTTGAATTTGTTATTCATCTTTGTGTTCTATTTGGAGTGTAAGGAAGTGAAATGACTCACTTCTGTGCAAAGTTCTACTTTGTTATCTCAATCGCTTATTATAAAGTGGGTCAAGTATTGTCGAAAAAGATATCGGGATTTCTACAGTTTCACTTGCACACACACATATACACATTTTTGGCACAATAATGTCCAAATATCTCAGTGAAGAGCTTTCAAAAATAATCGAAAAGATTAGTTTTAAATTTCTGTGTCAGCAGACACTCATGTGAAAGCGCAGTAGGCAGTAGTTGGCCATTGGATCGGGTCCCAGTGGCTCAATGGTTTACGAGCAAGCTCGTCATGTAATCAGAAGGTCCTGGGTTCGAACCATCGTAGTGGGTAGGTACTGATGAAGAATCCCAAACTAGGCAGCAGGAAAAAGCTGTCTGGCAGTACTACTAGTTGGTTTTTCAATGGTTCTCTAACTGATATCAGCTCATCGTGAAATCCTCCGACTAATCAAACAAAAATCCTTACAAAACCAATACTTGAAAATTAATCTGATTCTCTCTAGTGACTGGCCCTATTCAGGCAGTTAACCTGGGGCTCTAATGGGAAGCCGTGACCAGTAGGGTACAGCAGGTTGAAGGTAAGGCCAAAAACTCGCCGAAAATATTGCTAATTAGTCGCTCTATGTCATGAATTGGCAGAAGTTAGAATTCATGAACTGGCCATTGGATCCAGTGACCTTGTTACCAGAAGGTCCTGGGTTCGAACCATGGTGGTGGGTGTGTACTGCTGAAGAGTTCGAAGCTAGGATGGAGGAAACAGTTGTCTGGCAGTACTCCCTGCAGGATTTTTAATTGTTCTCTAACTGAAATCAGCTCATGATGAAATCAGCCAGCCAAAAAAACGACGTCTTTCAGTTGTCTAAATCCCCTGTTCACCACTGATAGCTTCATACTAAGCAATTAAGTCTCTACCAGTAAGTAGCTGAAAGTTTGTATAACCCCACTAATAATAAATGAAGTTTCGCATTCAGTGTAATCGCATTATTCCTGGGGTTGAATGTGTATGTAGATCATGTATGGATAGATAGCTAACAGGATGAAAACAGCAAAACAAGTATTCACACGACGGAAGCGAGTTTCCAACACAGATGAACTTCAACTAGGTAATTTATTTATTCTTACCTCTACAGTGCCTACTCACTACGCCATTCATAGTCGAGTGTAAGACCGTCGGCAAAATCATCGTTCAATATGATTAGTAATCACCATTCCACATAACAGATCATGATGTAATATCGAAAATTCAAGTGTGAGTGAGTTCTTTCATATTACGCAATTGATTAGGGTATAAATCATCCGTGTTTTCTTGTGAATACTTGCGGTACTAAGCAGATACTCAGAGATTCGAACCTGGGACACACGGACAGAAGATTGACTGGACTGTTTAGGATATTTTTGGAAAGATGTAATAAACTTTTGTCTGTTTTTAAACAACTGTAAACCATTTACGAATAACACTGGCTTATTTTATGTTTGTTATTTTCTTTTTAATTATTAATTTTAGGCTGTTAGTCCAGAGGAGTTGGTCAATGATATAAGTGTAAGTTTAAAATGTATTTTATAGATTATATTGATTTTTCATGGTTGAGCACTGTTCATTTGAATGATAATGTTTTGTTTGGTAGATCTCTCACCAACGCATACTATGATAACTGAGAGTAGTTCTTCTTTCTCAAGCCATGGTTCAACTGAATAGCGAATGAGAATCTGTTCTCGGAAGTATTTTTTTGGCTGCTTTCACGACTGTTGATAGGCTTTTATTTCCTTCCACACACACATAATCTCCTCCATGTCACCCTCGTACCAATGCTCAACACGTCGCTAACTATTTGGGTTTCACTCGACAGTAGATCTGGCGTTTGGTGTCACTTAACGATTTTCTTAACTTATGTCAAGTCCATCTCCATTAATTTCTGCATTTTTGTTGGGCAGTATGATAACATAATTTCAGTACGTGTAATACTGAAATTGGAGAAGTGTTTCAACAGAGCTATTAATCTGCGTTTCACTTGAAAGCCCTTAGTCATTCATGCTCGTCTACGAAATTAGCCAAACAATCAAGTTCAGTATGCTTTGCCAGTATAACTTGTAACCAGTACTGAATGAGATGAATGGCATCCAACTACTTATATCAGTTAAATAGTAATATATAACACCGTATATTTAAACCATTTTTCTAGGTATTATCAATTTAGAATCCATCTGTTAATGAATTTCGATCAAGAGGTTGAAGACTAATAAGGTCCTTGTATTGTAATTCCATGGTCATGAAGACATCCTAACTGGGACGAAACAGTTGTAGGTTCATGCAAAACATCTTTCTTGTCTAGCATGAAAGGGAACACTTCAACAGAAGGTAAGCAATGTTTCACCAACACCAAGAAGAAGGCATTTAAAACATCAGTAGCACTGTCAGATAACGAGGGAACCCCTGAAACCCTATGCAGGATTGTCAACAAGGCAGGGAAATAAGTGGAATTCGAAAGCACTAACTCACTTAGAACCAAATTATTTCGGCTACAAGATCGTGATGCCTTTGAATGATGTTAACTACATAGACCACTTAGATTTGTAGAGCATGAAAGCTTACCGAAACCTAAACTAGCAGACCCTAATAAAATAAGAAGTCTAGAAGGAAATTCAACCGTAGCAGTCTTCATACAATCACACACACACAACCATGCAATAGGATGGAATTGGCTGGAAGTTTTAAAATCTACTGCATCCACTTGAGTGGAGGGCAAGATTGCTAACCGAATCTTATTATTTATCGAATCAACTGAGAGTCCATGATTCAGCACAATTGTTCCAGACATCTGGATAATACTGTTACCCTTACAACCAATGAAAAGAAAAAGAACAAAGAACCATAAGAATGAAATTTTGAAGTTATGTATTTACAATTGATGACGTCGCCTTGTAAATAATACCGTTTTACGATTGTGTAACATATCCAATCAAACAAATTTAAGTGTAACTACATGTTACCACTGTGTTCAAGGGTAACGTATATATATATATATATATATATATATATATATCAATCTGTATGTGACCCAAATGGGCTAGTGGATAACGCTTTGTCGAATGCATCTGAGGTTCAGTGGCAGAATATTCGGCAATCGCATGCCTGACTCGGGTTCGATTCCCGACCGACACACTCTTAAACCTCTTAAGCTGGTAATAAGCCAAGTAAAACGGGAAGATTGTCAGTGTGTGTGACTAGCAATACCACCCTGTAAAATAGAAGACTCCTGCTATTCAACCATCATGTTTCAACTGGAAAACAAAGCAATGAAGAAAAATTGCCTGTGGACAAGTGCAAAAACTGAAGTGATTTAAGCTTAAAATGTACAGTTAGTCAGTTTAGCGACTAAAAATCGGCAGTATTGCTTTACCTTTCAACTTATGTATAATAACTTGATCAAGGATCAACTTTCATGTCAAAATCTAGTCGATTCAAAGAGACAATAAGAATCCTTCTTTTTTTATTAATGAGTTGATCTAATTGAAAAATTACTTGACAGAACATTAAATGACAAACGTATATAACACTTTATTTCTCCAACAGACTTTACAAGAACAAAGAGTTCAACATGTCAATGTGCAATCTGTACAATCTATACATTCATCGACAATTACAACAGGATATCATCCAGTCGATTTTAAATTACCTGTTGGTCCAACATTTAGTCATGTAGAAGGTAAGTAAGAGGGTTTTTGATCTTTCGTCCTTGTTTGGAACTCTTCATCAGTATGCGCTCATTCTAGAAGTTAGAATTTATGAACTATTGAATTTCATCCCAGTGATTGGAATAGTCTACAAGCTCATCTTGTGACCCGTCGTAATTCATGAGGTTTCATCCCTAATGGGTTCATCAGTGCGTACTGATGACGAGTCCTGAAGTACTGTCTGCTGGCTTTTAGTGTTACTCAAACGAAGTCCCTTCGTGATCTTTTAGTGTTAAAGAGTTGACCAAAGAAAATTCTCTTTCCTGCGATTTCATTTTCGCAGCTGTACAATCGTATGTATATATATATATAACAATCTGTTTGTATGTGTGTGTGTTAATGTTTGACAGTGAGTGGAAATACTAAAGTGCTATGTTAATATTGATTTATGGGATTATGAGTCACGGTTGATTAGATGTATGAATGAATAACCAACTAGATAAATAGAGGTCAACCTAAAGTTCAATATTGAAGTATTGGTTTCGTAGGGATTTTGTTTGATTGGTTGGAGAATTTCATCATGAGCTGACATCAGCTGACCTTGTAACCAGAATATCCTGGGCTCGAACCCCGGTGGATGCGTACTGATAAAAAGAGTTCGAAACTAGAACGAAACAGCTGTCCAGTACTCCCTGCAGGTTTTCCAATGGTTCTCTAAGTGATGTCGGCTCATGATTAAGACGTAGGATGACTGAAATGTTGTCAAAATAGTGGACTAGATAAAATGTTAGAATATGAGAACATATAGCGAAATAAAATAAAACGAAAATGTGAACATGGAATAAAGAAGGATAACAAAGTTGTTATGTGAATTAGATAGTAAAACCAAGACCACTGTAACGAAACAGACGGTGCAAACTCTTTTTGTACACAGAGTTCTGGCTTTATGTTATGTTTGCCAAAGCTTCTGCTATGCAAAGCAAATGCACTAGTGTCTGTTTCGGCTAACTTTGTCGGACTATGTAGACTTCATTAGCAGGGTCAGTTATTCTAGGTTAAGTTAAATAACCTAGAAAAAAGCTTAACCACTGCACTGTATTCACTTGCGTGTAATTACAAAATAGGATGGGATAGGGTGGGAGTATTAAAAAGTAATGTGGTTGGGTAGAGTGTGAGAGAGGTTAATTACTGAAGCTTTGTTTATCGATTCAAAACCATACTCTTGCAATCGGAATGACGCAAGACCTATACCGAAGATACGGAAAGTGGCAGAAAACAACAAAGAGAAGTTAGAGGGACAGAAAGAGATATTATATATATATATATATATATATATATATATGAAAACATGTGACAAATGTGTGATATTTAAAACAAACTTATTTAATATGCAATTACATCCTAACGCAATGCCCAAGTTCTACACTTACTTACATTAACGAAAAACTATGGTCTCATAATGGTAAATATTAATGATATATTTATAGGAATAATCGGAAATCACTCACGTCAACCAGTAGTGCTTGCCAAACAGATGAATGACATCTAAACACCAGATGATCATTAAATTCATCTGAGGCGAAACCAGCAGTAGTATACCCTGTTTTGTTTCAGATCAGAGAACTGATTTGTCATATCCAAATCGCGCGAAATCTGGTTAGTTACACAGAATTTGATTCTGTAGATTAATATTACCTTCATTTACTCTTAAAGGTCAAGTTGAAGTATCTATACAACTTTAAGATACTACAACCTGGCAACCACTCGCACTGGTCTATCAATCAAAGTACTGTTTATTGCCAGTGTAGACATTCTTTTCCGTCGCTTATTCGTTCGTCTTTACTGATTCCTTGAGTTCCGAATGAAACATAAGTGTTCAGTGGTATATCTCCACTACACTTTATTCTGTGTCAGTACCACAGAGCCTTTATTCAACCACACATAAGTCTGATAAAACTGGAAAGGCCTGAAAATTTGTCAACTACAGCTATACACAATGTAGGATCAGGCCACTTGACTGATGCTGATAATAATGAGATCATTCAGAAAAATTTTGAAAATATCAAAGAACGTCTTATATAAGAAGCACTTCACATTAAATGGAGTCAAAATTTAAAGCAATTAGTTCCCTTTATGAAATTCAGCAAAACAATAAGAAGTCGTGAATTGTCCACGCAGTTACATTGTACGTTTCACATAAATTATGTCTTCTAATTGTTTTGTGTGGCACAGCGGTTAGGACTCTCACCGACCATACATGATCCGGGGTTCCATCACCTTCGGACGCACACCTGATATCATTGGTCGGCCTGCAAAATTTGGGCTACTGATATCACATGCTCAAAATTGCATACTTGTACCAAAAATACGGTGTGGAATCAAGCTATAATCAAAATTAAAAATTGAATTAAAAATAGCTTGAATAGGAATACCGGATAAGGATAAAAATTCCACCTGGTTCTAAAACCCTTAAATGAAGTGACAGAATCGACACAAATGTCCTACAGGAAGCGAATGGCAAGTCCGAATAGCTGGCTCAGTGGTAACGTCTCTGACCGCAGTACTCACTGGGTAACTCGCGTTCTAATGTCAGGAGGAACATGACTTCCTTCAAGGTGGTTGCAGATACGCCTTACTGACTGGTGACTGCTCACTAGCACGAAATCTAGGTCAATTAAGGCTTCCTGTGGATTATCTCCAACTATCTAATACTGAAAATTCACAGTGCACCGTGATGGTGAGCCACCTTGTGGCATGATGGTCACATTGCAAACTTCCTGATATGAGAATTCAGTCTACACCAAAGATAGGAAGAGTAGACACATTACACTAGTTACTGACTAGTGTTCAATCACAAATGTCATAAGCATTTTCATTATGTAAACATATACGGTTTTGACAATTTCGTACATTTATCAAATCTAGTAATCTGAACACGATTTGTTATCTTAACCGATTCACTGACATGACAAGGTTAAAAAAAATATAACTTCATGTTGAAGAACTATGATTAGATTGCTTACTGGATATAAGCTGAGATTTTGTAAATTCTTTGGTTTAATATCACTTTGATGATAATGAACATCAATATAGCCAATGCCCGAATTTTCCGAACCATTGAGTCTGAACTTGGTTTGGACATATGTAAGATGGTTACAGGATTTCATGATGAGCTGACATTGGTTAGGGAAACATTCGAAAACCTGGGAGTACTACCAGACAGCTGTTTCCTCCGTCCTAGTTTGGGACTCTTCAACAGTACGCACCCACCGGGGTTCGAACCCGAGATGATATTCGTTATTTGCTTTTTCAAAGCTAAATGATCTAGACACAGACAACTTGCCCAGTCCTATGAATGAATCCGTCAATAATAATAATACTAATCTTCATACAATGACGTTAAAATATCAGATGATTATTCTGACTGTGTACGTACGCGTTGTAAAAGACCGCACTGTTTACTAGGCCGGTTATTTTGGAGTGGATCAAAACATTTGAAAAGTGAACCTAGTTATTTAGAGGCTATTGGTAGGACTTGTTGGACTCAGGTTTCAGGCTTACTAGTATTCTCATATTAGTAAGCTTGACAGAACTGATGCACTTCCCCCCCTCGCCTCGGTGACTAGGAACAACGCTACACGCATGATATTAGTGGATTAATCAATGTATACATTTAATTTTTTCGGTAATCAAAGCTTAGAATTCATTGGGTATTAAATTCTGTCTTAGTGTTTGAGTAGTCACTGAGCAAGCCTCGTAACCTGACTTTATATCTCCCGTGGGGTCACTTGTGTGTTTACCTAAAGAGTCTAAAACCAAGGACGAAACAGCTATTCAGCACTTCATGGCACTTAGCAGTTCTTTAAATGATATCAGCTAAGATCGAATTCTTGCTTGAAATCTTTTACATCAGGAGGTCCCCGGGTTTGACTACCAGCTGAGGCATAGCTCAATTTTTCCTAGTTAATTAGGTGGTAGTGAGCCTGGGCTATAGGGAATGTTACGTGTGATGGTGGAAACCGACCTAGTGAAATCAACATTACCAATGCTACTGATACCTCAAAGTTTGAAGCTTTATATTTATGAAATTATTACCATTTACAAAATAAATTGTGTGAACTGTAACAGACATTACATCTGTCAACAAAGTGAGCGTCCCCTTCGAAACAGAATCCAGGAACACAAATCAGCTGTGAAAAGACATGATATGTATACTCTTTCATATTAATACATATAGATAATTATGGACATCAGTTTGATTGGGATAATGTGGAAATTTTAGACAGAGGAAACACCAAAAGTGCAGTCAGGGAATTCCTAGAAGCCTGCTACTCAAACGAATATGCAATTAACAAAAATCTTAATATAGACCAAATATACCAACTAATAAAAAGTAGATTATGTGACGAGAAAGTTCGAAATCCAAGTCAATAATAAAAATGATCAATACAGATGTAAAGATGGTTACTGGGAGACGCAATTCCATCACTCATGGGAAAAATTTAAATCAGTTCACTTTATGCTAAAAATTTTGTTTTGATAAAGTCTCACAGTGTTATACAGTAATGTTTACTGATGACGTTTCGAGCACAATTTGTCACTGCTCATAATCATATCAAGGTAATCACACGACTTCCTAAATTCATTTATATAGTTCCATTGTTTTTCACTTGATTTTCGCTTGATTTGATTGGTAGTAATATTTTCCATATTTCGGGTATGAGTGATGATTCATTCCTATTGCATGTGTTTGGTGTAGACCCAACAAACGAAATTTACCCATAATGGAATTACACTCTACCACAGTGCACAAGTTTTATTCTTATAACAAGGTTAATTAAACAGCAATTGAAGATGTCCCATATAAAGAGGGGACATCTGAGACCCTACGTAGGATTCCAAATAAAGCAGGAATTAGGGCGGCATTTAAACCTACAAACTCACTCAGAGACAAGCTCTGTAGTTTAGAGGACCCAGTTGACCCAATTAGACAAAATAATATAGTTTACAAAATACCCTGCAATGACTCTGAGGTCAACTACATAGGTCAAACTGGTAGGTTAGGGGTAGTCAGATTGTCGGAACATAAGAATTTAGCTAAGGTAAGAATGGTTGACCCAGAGAAGAAAGCTCAGCAGTTGCAATGCATGCATTAACACACAACCACACAATAGGTTGGGAGAGGGCTAAAATTCTAAGAAGTAATCTATGCAGGTGGAGAGAGAGGTTGAATCCTTGTTCATCGAATCTACACCCAACACATGCAATAGGAATGACTCATCACTCATATCCGAAATATGGAAAATATTACTACCAATCAAATCAAGTGGAAAACAATGGAACTATATAAATGAATTTAGGAAGTCGTGTGACTACCTTGATATGATTATGAGCAGTGACAAATTGTGCTCGAAACGTCATCAGTAAACATTATTGTATAATACTGTGAGACTTTATCAAAACAAAATTTACCCATAATGGAATTACACTCTACCACAGTGCACAAGTTTTATTCTTCTAGGTGTGTCTGTTCTTTAACTTCGGCACAAACACTTCCCCTGTTCACTTTCCACGGCCATTATAAATGCAAGAGAAAATATCACAGAATGAATGGCAACAGATAATAAGGCATACAAGTATATATATATATATAAATCACAAATGGAATTTCCAAGAAATAGTCAGCACAAACTCTAGTTTTTATTGTTAGGGGGTTAGCAAACAGGCATAAAATTTATGTTGATATGAAAATGCTAGAAATGCCATTGCTTGGAATCAACTGATCATTATCATTGTTATTACTACTGAAAAATAATATATACATATATGATTAGGCCATTGGCATTTACTTCCGCCGGTGTGTTCTGTGTTAAAAACAAAAGGTCACTTGACAGAAATAATGTGTTGCTGCATATCTAATCTTGATAAAATTCAGTCTTTTTTATTACTTAAGTAGTGAAACAAGGCAACAAAAAGGAACCAGATGTATTGTTATTATTATTTCCTTTAATTCCTAGAGGAACATAGGGCTTCAACCGTGCGTCTCCATTGCGTTCGGTTCTCTGCTAGAGTTTTCACCTGGCTCCAAGTCTGCACACACGTTTTCATCTCCTCTTCACATAACCTCCTCCAAGTCACCCTTGCACTGACGACCAACTCGCCGCTTCCCTTTCGGTTGGGTTCCACTCGAGCAATGGCTTGTCTAGTGATGTCACTTGATGCATTGTTTCCTCAGAGTATGGCCAATCCACTCCCATTTCTTCCTGCCTATTTGTTTCACAATCGGTTCCTTGTTGGTTCGCTCAATGCCAGAGATCTCTGTAGCCGATCTTTTCTGGCCATGTGATCTTGAGTATTGAGCGAAAACAGCTGTTAACGAAGGTCTGTAGTTTGTTTGAGATGCTCTTTATGACGCGCAGTGCAAGTGTCTGATCCGTATAGTACCACTGACTGACTTCACATTGGAGTTGAAAATCCGGATCTTATTTTTCATCCTGAGAGTTGTTGACCCCCACACAGACTTGAGAGTAGTGAAAGCTTGTCTTGCTTTTCCGATTCTTGCTTTGATATCCTCGTCAGTTCCGTCCGCCTGTAGTTGAGACGATGCTTCCCAGGTAGGTAAAGGAGGTTGTTTCTTTCAGGTTCCTTCCATTTATGCTGATTGTTGTCTATTGTTGTTGTTACTGTTGCTGGTGTTGGCCAGGAATCTTCATCACCTCTGTTTTCTCTATGTACACCTAAAGTCCTATCTACTCTGCAGGCTTCTTCTGCCAACTTGTTGCTTTTCACCTGTATATCTTTCAGTTTGTGTGAAATCAGACACATATCATCATCGGCGAAGTCCAGATCCTCCAAGTATTTGTGTGAGTCCATTTTATGCCTGTTTCCTCATTACCCGCTGTTTGTCACATTCTCCAATCTACTGCAATCAAGAAAATCATTGGCGATAGTAGGCAGCCAGCTTGTCTTACTCCTGTCCTCACTTCGAAGGATTCCGTGAATTTCCCTTTGTGGATTACTTGGTATGCAGCATTGTTAGAGTGGTTCAGGAATAGAGTGCTCACCAACTACACCCGCTTCTCCTCCCTCCCCCACATGATCCGAGATCGATTCCTGGCCATCGATGTATTCCTAACGCTTACTTAACCGATAGTGAGTCTGGAAAGGAGGAAGAGTTAGAAGTGAGGTTAGCAACACCATCCAATGAAAAAACACAACACAAGAGCTACTGAAACTTCAAAGCTGAAGGTCTTAAGTTCCACTTGGAACGCAACGAAATGGAAGAAAGGCCAATTTTTGAAGTCTCCGAATCTCAGTAGTTCATAATTTAGCCCCGAACACCAATATTTTAAGGTTTCATTAGCTTATTTGAAATAGATGTGAGACAAGTAAAACCTTTGTAGAATAGGGATTAGTTCATTTTATCTTTTTGTCTGTGCGTCGATGGCACAGCGGTAGAATGCTCGTCAACCCTGCCTCATCTGGTTTGGGGTTCGATCCTCGGCCACTGACGCACTCCTTTACCTCGCTAAACCAGTAATAAGACTGGTAAAGAGGGAAGGTTAGGTATGAGGTTAGCGAACCCCATCCCGTAAATATAGATACCTCCGCTATCGACACTTCAAAGCTTGAAGCCCCCTATGTTCCAGTGGAAACGTAAATGACTTTAAAAAACTCCTTTTGTCTACCTAATGATCAATGTCCTCATTGTGAATTGATAAATTCTATGAAATTAACAGATTTTCTAGTAATTTGCTTTGGACCATCGTGGTTCTGTTCATACTGAGTCAGCTGACATCTTGAGGATTTCCTACAGACAGGTTAAACACCTTGTCTTTCCGTCCTTACAATACTAACAAAATTTTCACACATATACATGAGTTAGAATAACGGATGAATTTTCGTTACACTGTATTCTTTCCTATCCCTAGATTTCTTGCTTTTCAGCACTCCGCAAAAAGGCGTATCTTCAAACTTGAAGTGAGTGATCCCCACTCAGAGAGTCTACGTGACACAATTTGGACTCTTCAAGCGGCATGCGGGGAGGGGGGTAACAGTTCTTACGAGGTCATAGATATGCCCTATTGATTAGTGTCAGATTTTGAAACCTCATCAACAGTGATATTGTTTTACGGGGTGGGATTTCTAGCCTGATGCCTAACCTTCTCTACTTTCTGGGTTTGCTATGGGCTAGTAAATTAGGCAGGGTTTGAGAGTGTGTTAATAAGGAATCGAACTAGCGTGAATGCATAAATGGAGGGCATTCCTCCATTGAACCACTCACCCGTCACATACACATATATGTATATACTTTGAATTTTAGGTTTTTATTCTATTAATACGCATTAACAAATATTAGCCAACTTTCATAGAATATAACTCACTCGTAATTAGTCAGTTTACAGCGGTAGCTGTTTTACACTGAATAGTTAAGTGTGAATACTGATGACGACCACCTAAACCGACATTATCTCCGGATCTGAAATACATGATGGAAGGTAGCAGCTAAGTACCTTGAATCACTTCTTATTTCTTGTCTTATATATCATCAGAAATGTTTAGTGGTGTTTGTGTGTGTTCTTAGTTAGAACCATTTTTGACGAGTTGATCACGGATTGATATCAGTTAGAGAACCAATGAAAACCAGGGATTACTGCCAGACAGCTGTTTCATCCTAGTTTTGGGAATCACCGGGAGTACGTACCCACCGCCAGGGTTGGTTACCAGGACCTCGTATACCATTCAGCCACTGGGACCCAATTCAATGGCCAGTCCATGAATTCTAACTTCTATCAATTCGTGATTTTAGCGCGACTGGCACCAACCAATGTCATCGGTGGGACATCCATTCTCACACTTGGCTGGATGGACGTCACTGGTCCCGACTTCTCACTAGAACTTCGGGAAACTCTGTCCTGTAGCAAGACACTAGTGAGCAGCATCAGATTAATTTTCAATAGTTGCTTTGTAAGGATTAGATTTGTTTTGACGAGAATCGTTTTTTTATCTAATATTTATCAATCCTCTTTTTATAAAAGGTTTGGTTCGTACACCAAGTGGTCGAATTCTCCATCCAAATTTAATTGACAATGGTGATGGTACAGTGACAGCACAATTCCAGCCGAATGAACCTGGATTGCATGAATTAGAAATCACTTACAATGGTCAACCGATACCAGGTAGTCCATTTAGATTTTACGTGGAAGCTGTTGGCTCTGGTGTTGTAACAGCCTATGGACCTGGACTGTCATATGGACGAGCTGGTGAACCGGCGAACTTCACCTTGATAACACGAGATGCTGGTGCAGGTAAGCATATAAGTGAATAGATCAGTTGTTTTTTAAACCATTCAGATATTCAGATAATTGTTTCAGTTAGTGGAACATTTGTAAACAATGAGACAGCATCTAGTGAGATCATCATTTGATTAGAAATATTGACATTTTCTATGCAGTTGACGAATTCAAATGAATCTCGCACTGAGTGACGGGAGACTTGTTTTCTGATTGGTTCAAGTATGTCTGCTAGCCATTGGGCAGTGCGGTGGTTAGGTGAATTAGTCATGTCGAGGATCGGTCGAAGTGGTGTGCCCATCTTGTGAACTTTAGGAAGTCGGTATAGTCTTGGTATATTTGAACCAGATAGTCTCAGGGATTCAAACGTTTCGTTGGTAATGAATGATTCGTTCTTTAGTTTACGGAGGATGTCTGTTAGTTTTTGTTCAATCTGCTCCGTCATGTTTTTCTCGTTGGCTGGTTTGGTGAATTTAGATTCATCACATAGAATGGTCAACATTTTACTGATATAATCCTTACGGTTCATGATTACGATTCCTCCACCTTTATCAGGACGTAACAGCATAATCTCTTCATTGTCCATCAATTCTTTCAGCTCTTTGTAGTGTTTCTGCGTTAGTACTGATCTTCCGTTTTGATTGCCATTTATAAATTTGTGGAAAAAGTCTAGGACAGTTGATTTGAATTGTTGTAGGTTCTCATCAGACGTTGGTATCAAGTCATAGGTTTGATTTATCAGGTTTTCAAATTGAACCAGGCATTGAAGCTTGTGAACACTTCGTGGTCTTACGCAGAATTTCGGACCAAGAGATAACACCTCTAGTTGAACTGTGCATAGTGTGATGTTTGAGAGGTTGAATACATACTTTTCTGGATTGCTTGGGAAAGGACGTTCGGTATTAACTGAAGGCTCTAGGCTCTTAAGGAGGTCAGATTTGATGTTGTCACATTGTTTCTCTGTGACTTCTTTTGCATATTCTTCGAAGGGTTGGCGTAGTTCGGGATCTAAGTCTTCGACTACATGAGCACGTGAGTAGACATTTCGTTCTAGCTCAGGAATGCATGATTGAATGGAGTCGATGTTGTTTATCGTGTGTCGTCTCAGCGTTCTGGTGTTCGGATGAATGTGAGTGATTTCCAGTACATCTTTGGTTATTCATGTTGATCTGCACACTCTCTTAAGAAGTTCACCTTAGTCTTCGCTACTGCAAGTTTGACGGAGTAACGTAGGAAACCATCCAGCTCCTTCACCATCAGTGGGTCCTTGCAACGTTTAAGTAACTTGAAAATCCCCATTCAGTCATAAAAGAAAAGAAGGCGTTCAGCGAAGAGACTCTTTTCAGATAATTTTTTATATCTCAAAACATACCTACTTGAGAGCTGTTCCCTGATTTGAAGTTTTTTTGGTTACGATTTCTATCTCATGTGGATGATTTTTATCTGGTTGTGTTCTCTGATCTGAATGGTTTAATTGTGAAGCCTTCATTGTCCTTATCGAGAAGATCTCCAGGGTAAACTTTAATATGAACTTAGCTTCTTTTCACTTCTCCATGGATGATATAATTATATCTTCTGACAAACGTTCCTGTGATTGGTTGTTAATTTGCATCAGTATTGATCGTTTTCTTATTGACTTGAAATTCAACTCCTTTTTTGTCATTTAAAAACTTATTCTTCATACATTTGGTTTCCTTGATAAATTTCGATAAAGAAAGGAAGACGAAGTTTGCAGTATAAAATGATATCATCATTCTATTTCACGGGTTCTCATCAGCTGTACACCCCTACCTGAAATTACAATGGTTATATAGATGATAATAAAATCCTTTAATGTTTAAGTGGTAGTAGAGAAGAAATACTATAAAACTGACGCATCCAAAATGTAAGCATAACAAATTTCGGTTTAAGTTTTCATCATCAATTTATACGCTTTTAAAGTTGAAAAGAGGGGGGAGAGGTAAGACAGAAAACAGGAAAAATTAATTAACAAATAGTGTTAGCCAGTAGGCTCACATAACAACTCAAAAAACAAAAGCGGTTACAGTTTATAAGATTGAGATTTGTTCAGTGAGTTGAGATCACTGAAATAGATAACTAATTAATGTCATCAAAATCAGAATTCAGTTACCAAAGGAGTGAGAGATTAATCACACTCTCTATCTGTATGTATAAGTCTGGTTTGAATCGTTTGATTGCGATCGCTTCGGCAAATCGTAGTAAATTCGCTGTCCTTTGTCTGTTTAATATTTTGAAGGACTTAGAAATCTCTACAAGACATCCGGTGTCAACAATATCTCTGGTAATGGCACTCTAAGAATATTTACTTCCTTTCAGGCACAGGTTTCTTGGAATATGTTCAGAAAACCGGATAGAAGCCCTTCTTTCTGTCCTTCGAATGTACTTGCTCCCACAAGTGAACGTAAATTCATAAACGCATTTGGAGGTGACATCAGCAGGGTATTTCGTCTACATTTTGGATGCGTCAGTTTTATAGTATTTCTCCTCTACTACTGTAACAACAGAAGACAAGGGGCAGGCAACAGATCGTTTATTACGAAAAATCAACACGTACTTATAGATTTTTATGTACATTATTGTAGGTCAATGTTAGTAGAAAATACAGTCTGTTGATTGGTTGTTTCTCACACAAAGTTAACCTTGCATCTCTTGTGGCTGTGTCAGTTCATCTATATGTTAACTGTAACCGCCTGTCCACCTTGACCTTTGACCTCAATTACTGTCAACCAATTTGGCCAGCAACCATCTCTCACCACAACATGACTAATATTTGATACATAACATTGACCTCAACCAATTTGGCTAGTAGACATCTCTCACCACACTACCACTTAAACAATAAAGTATGCTATTATCATCTATATAACCATTGTAATTTCAGGTAGGGGTGTGCAACTGATGAGAACCTGTGAAATAGAATGATAATATCATTTTATACTGCAAATTTCGTCTTCCTTTCTTTATTGAAACTTATTCTTGTTTGATCTATAACGATGTGTCGTCTGTTAATCACCGATAAGTCTGAGTACCAAGCTTCTAGGAGTTTCGAGGACTTCATCATGAATTGACATTGGTTAGAGAAAGATTCAAAAGTCTGGGAGCTGTTTCCTCCGTCCTGGTTTGAGACTCTTCAATAGTACGCACCCACCCAGGACCTAACAGTTACAAGTTTATCTCGTACGCCATTAAGCCGTTAGGGTCCGATCCAGTGGCCAGTCCATAAATTCCAGTTTCTGCCAATTCAATTCCCTGGCATTTTTTGTGTTTCCTAGTCAAACTGATGTCTGTAATTGTCTTCATGCCTACATTGGTATGACAGAATATCTGTCGTATTTTTTGGATGAAACTACCATGTGTAAGGAATGTTTCTGAAATAACAGCTGGAATAGTACAACCATTCAGGATAGACATCTTATACACAAACCAATACAATCACTACATTCAGAATTATACAGAGCAAAAGACCTAACACCTAATAACACCAAATCGACACTATCCACAATATAATTCTCATGAACTGTGGTAAGCACTATATTCATAAAAAGTGGACATCCCCTTCTACTGTAAGTCCAAGAACATAAACCCACTATCAAAAGACACAACATGCATGCCTTCATATCAATATATGTATGTTAGACAGCTATGGACGTCAGTGTGGAAATTTCCAGGAAAGTCCTAGATATCTGACATTTAAACAAATCAAAAACCAACAAACACATTAGTGTACAATAAATTTATCAACTGATAAGGAATAAAATTCAATTGGTGGATGGTGAATAGCAGTGGAGTCCAGGATAACACGCATTTCGTCCTATTCGGGGCTCGAGCCTCGGTGGGAACATCACCACTCACTGAGAAATGCCGGTACATCCACATGACGAGTCCCAAATAGGACGCAATGCGCGTTATCCTGGACTCCACTACTAGTCACCATCCACCAGTTAACTTCTAATTAAATGCCCAGACATCGTCGAAGCATCTGCACAAGAAGCCAACATGTCAACCTGAGACCGAGCACTTCGGTCAAATCAATCGATGGGAAAATCTAAAATTCTATTATGATAAGGAATAAGTTGCTTGACAAAAAGGCAGTCGAAGTCCATGTCAGTGAAAACTGTCAGCAGTGATGCAAATCAGCAGCCAGTTACAACAAAGATTGTCAACAGATACAATTACGTCGCGTCGGTGGCACAGTGGTTAGGACGCTCGCCGACCATGTACATGGTCCAGGGTTCGATCCACTGCCACGCACTCTTTTACCTCGCCAGATCAGTAATAAAAAAACTGGTAAAGAGAAAAGATTGGGCATGAGGTTAGCAATCCTATCCTGTAAAAGGAAAAATTGCTACAGGAACTTCAAGTCTCTAGCTTGAAGCTGTATGTTTCACTAGGAACGTGAAGGAATAAAAAAAAACAATTACGTCAGTCATGGGGAAATCAAATACGTCCACTTCATACGGAAGATATCATCTATAAAGACGATGAAAGCTTCTCAGCTGAGAGAATATAAACACCTGGAAAACTACTTGCACGTGAAGTTTTACTGGTGAGAATCTCCAGGATGATGTTGAAACGTCGGCAAAATTCAACAATAGTGTCTCAAGGGATGCGAATACACGAGTAACCTTGAGCCAACCAATCATAAAAATGAAGAGGTTTTGCACAAAAAATGACGCTTATTTAAAAGAAAATGCATGAATACACACTAGACATGCTATTTTTCTCTGACGCGGCTTAAAAATACGTCCCAGTTGAAATGGGGAGTGTCAGTTTTTAAATTAAAACAATTTCCTTACATATATTCATCCACGTGACTAAAAATAACTTGGTTTTGATAGCATTTTATTGCTCTTATCCTGTTCTCCAGTGTTCTTCAAAAGCCGTCAGTTGAATTACTATGGTTTCCAGTAAGAGAATCGACGACTACTTTCTAGTAAAATGTTGATGATAAAACAAATTAAAATAAATAATACCAAATCTAAATCTATCCCTAATCGTAACTCTAACCTTAATCCTGAACCTAACCCTAACTATAACCCTTATTTTAACCATAATCCTAACCCTAGGGGGAGAGAGTTATTAATCCACCATCCAAACAGTACTTAAAAACTTGTTCAGGGTGAAATTTACACCTGACTTCATGAATAGCGTTCATTTTTGCGCTAGAATAATGGTAGGTGTCTTTAGCCAACGACTAGAATGCGTTCAAGGTCATTGGAGCGTTCGCACTCCTGGGGTGCTATTGTTGAACTTCACCGAAAGGTTTACCAGCTTAAACACTTTAACACACTATATAATTCTTTTTCTCAATGATTAAGTAAATAAAATGATCTTCAAAAATGTATTTTTATTGTAGATCATAGTGAAACAGAAATCCTGATCGGTTCATTCCCGTATATCACTGAATTTCGATTGGATATATACTTACATCCACCATTCTATAAAGGAACACCTAAGCCTTTAGATGATAGTTAGTGTTGTGTGTAAGCGTTATGACTGGTGGATGGCTTTATGTTTTGTTTGTCGTTTTTTTCACAAAAGCACCGCTGATATTACTATGCTCTTGTTGTTGTTGTTTTTGTGCACTGTCCTGATCACTTTTCTTGTTGTTTCAATCACAGATATATCCGTTTTTAGTTTTGATTTTTGTCATTACCCCCTCCCCCCTAACTGTTTGTTTCCTGTTGTGAAAAAGTGGAGATGAAGTCTATTCACCTTAGTTTTACAACACTGTAGAGATGAGTGTCACGTTTAGTTTGCAAATTAATTCATAAGGTGAGATCTCCTCCTTTGGAAACTGGAGTTATTCAGATGTTCATTGATGGTATCGATCGACGGTATCTTTATATTAAAAGTAAGAATTCAGGAGTACATTGAATATCGAACCAGTGACCAAATAGTCAGCTAACTATTTTCATTTCGGTCTCTGGTAGAGTAATGGATGCGCCGGTGGCACAGAGGTAGAATGCTCGCCAGTCACACCTTATGTGGTTCGGGGTTCGATCTCCGGCCACCGACGCACTCCTTCACCACACTAAGCCAGTAATACGACTGGTAAAGAGGGAAGGTTGGGTGTGAGGCTAGCAACCTCATCCTGTAAAAATAAACACCAATGCTGCCGAAACTGCAAAGGTCTAGCTTGAAGTGGCCGTATGTTCCACTGGGAACGTAAAGGAATAAATATATAATAAATAATTTGTTGTACAATAGGTGACTCTTGTAAGTCACTGGGCTAGTGGATAACTTTTAAATGTTTGGAAAGCTGACTGTTGTTTTCTACTCTGAATCAAAGAACTGTATCACTCAGTGAGAAGTCGCCAACTGGACTCGATGCGCACCCTAGATTCCACTGTTAGTCATCACCAAAGAAATGCTATCACACATATTCTGTATCTAATTGAATCTTGTAATTGCGGTCAAAATATTTGCAGGTTACACAGTCAATACATCAGGGACTTCATCTATCAGAAGTTGCTATTAATTAGAGACTTCAATCTTAGAGACTGATCTTATTTGTCACACTGGTTGTAAAATTTTTAAAAAAAAGCAACTATAAAGGATAAATTGATAGCTTTGAAACCAAGAAGAGGCTTTTCTGAAAATTATTTAGTTTGTCTGTGATACAAATGTGAAGTATGCTTCTTAACTTTGCATACGATTATGTAATCGAACATTGGAAATAAACGTCTTACACCATTTTGACCTGATTTAGCTGTCTGTGTTAAGTCGCACTGTGACCACACTTTGATCCGGCTGGCTGACTGGTTGGCGACCACTATTGGTTGGTGTGAATGGAATCCAACCAATCATATCAATCAATCAATCAAACAAACAGTAGCACATAATATCGTGCAAGTATACTTGTTCTCTTGATTTCCTTTATTTGTTTCGTCCAAACTTGTGACTCCTCAGCAATACGCATCAAAGACTTGACTGGGAATCAAGCACAGGATTTTCAGACAAAGAGTCAAGAACATAACTACGCAACTACTGGTCTGGAATCCAACAGCCTGTGGATTTCGGCTTCTTCTGACTCTGTAGGCCCTAACTTCTCCGGATTTTCCGGACTTCCCTGGATGATATGAATTCGTAATTAAATCTAACTTGTGGTCAATCAGATCTATGTAGGTGAACACTTGAAATGTATTTGATAGCTAAACAGCTTCGTTATTTAAAGCAAATCCTTAAGAGAGCAATACTATGACATTAATTCTTGAGCTAACGTGTGTTTAATTTTATTTCAGCTTTTATTTATTTGGTGAAATGTGTCACACACACACACAAAGTTACATAACTATTTTTTCTTTGTCTACTACTGAAATCTTCTGTTTTTGGTGTTGTTGTTTTGTTTTCCCCTAAGGTGGACTATCACTTTCTGTGGAAGGACCATCGAAAGCAGATATTCAATGTGATGATAATAAAAATGGTACCTGTAGTGTAAGTTATTTACCACTGGTACCGGGAGAATATACAATATCGATTAAATTTATGGAGAATCACATACCTGGTTCTCCGTTCACTGCACATATAGCAGGTAAGTAGTGTAGCTTTATACCTATGACACTCCTTAATGAGCTGATTGCCTTTTACGCTAAATGGTCGTCATTATAATAGAAGTTTTTGATGTTGTTGTGTTCTCTGGACTGGATTGTTTAATAACAAAGCTTTTATTGTCCTTATGAATAACACATTTAGCTGTATCTTCAATGTGAATCAAGCTTTGGAAATTCTCTACGAATAAAATACTTGTCTCTCTTGGCGGCTCCCACTGTGATTGATTCACTTACAGTGATGTTAACTCTATTATTGACCTGATATTTGACTTTTCGGTAGTAAGGACTATTTTCGTTATTGACTGATAAGTTTGATCCAAATCTACACATCGGTTAATTTCAAATTGATTTAATGAGTACTAGGCTTCTAGCTGTCCACATGGACAACTGCAGGAGTCACTTCAGCTGAAACAGTCCAGAGAAAACGCGAAGGGCTTCCGAGATTTCGTGGAGATATTCGTTTAGTTTCAGCAGTTTACATTTATTCTCACACTTAACTCATCAATAAATTTGGTCACCAATGAATAGCTCATTGGTAATGTCTCTGACTTCAGCACTAACTAATGTAGGTTCGAATTTCTGAGGGGATCTGAGTTCTGTGGGGATTATAGATTGGTCTTGCTGGCCAACATCAGTAAGCACGAAACCTAGGTTTAAGAATTCCCATCTCCTAAACTAGACTAAACTAGACCTGACCAGCAAGGAGTACTGGACAGCTGTTTTGTCCTAGTTTGCAACCCATCATGCTCACTCACCGCTAGGGTTCAAACCAAGGGTCATCCTGTCATTCAGACACTAGGACCCGAATCTATGGACAGCTCATGAATTCTAACTTCTACGTATTCGTGACTGTAGCGCGTCCACCAGCCAATGTCATTGCTGGTGAGTATTCATCCTCACTGCTGACCAGATGGACCCCACTGGTCACGACTTCTCACTAAAAATAATTTAAATATCCCCCCTGTCCATATTCAGAACAAGGCTAATTTGAGCAGACAATTGTGGTCTCAACAACTTCCTCTTTTCTAAACTCTACAGTTATAAATCCATGAATGGTAGAATACAATAGCACCAGTAAAGGCGAATCAATATTATATTAGAAACTGTGTTGGGTTACCTGGGTTTCCAGTGGGAAGTCGTGACCAGTAGGGTGCAGCAGGTCGGGTGTGAGGACAAATACTCGCCGAAGACATTGGCTAGCTGTAGCGATATGTCGTGAATTGGCAGAAGTTAGAATTCATGGGCCATTGGATCGGGTCCCAGTGGCTGAATGGTATACGAGCCAGCTTGCCTTGTAACCAGAAGGTCCTGGGTTCGAACCCCGGTGGGTGCGTACTGTGAAGAGTCCCGAACTAGGACGAAACAGCTGTCCAGTACTCCCAGGTTTTCCAATGGTTCTCTAACCAATGTCAGCTCATGATGAAATCCTGTAACCAATTATGTCACTTGTTTGTGCATCAGTAGCACAGCGGTTAAGACGCTCGCCAGCCATGCACATGGCCCGGGGTTCGATCCCCGGTCAAAGTATACCTGATATCAATGATCGGCCTGCTAAATTCGGTCTACCGCTTCACATGCTGAAAATTCCATACATATACTAAAATACAGTGTGAAATCAAGCTATAATAAAATAAAATAAATAATATTTATAAGGGCGTGAGTCATATTCACTGGTGTGACAGAAATTATGAATACTAACTTTAGGTATTTTATTCGGTATGCTAAATACCGAATACTCCAGTTAGCAAAAAGACAGAGCAATCTCCTTAAGGAAGCCAGAACATTCTGTAAAAGAGAATTCAGGAGAGCAACCAATATTAATATCCTGGACAGTCTAAGATTCTTAAACACTGCATCACTTCATGCTACTTAGGCATGGCTTTCCATCGTCTATCTTCAGACCCACTCCTATCCTCTATTTATTATTTTACTTGTACCAACAAACTGTTTACTTTCTTAATTTATCCTTGCTTTAAAACCAGGCTGAACGAAGAATATGCGTCTCAATAAATTCTCTACAGGCTCTCACAGTCATAAAGTAACATACTTCTCATGACAACAAAAAACCATTTATGTGGTGGATACATTTTCATGTAGAATAACAGATTAACGACTGGCCCTATTCAGGTAGGTTGTTACCTGGTGTTCTCTGGTGGGAAGTCGTGACCAGTAGGGTAAAGCAAGTCGAAGGTGAGGACAGTTATTCGCCGAAGAAGACATTGGCTACTGGTCGTGTTATTTCGTGAACTGGCAGAAGTTTGAATTCATGGGCTGGCAATTGGATTGGGTCCCAGTGGCCTAAGAGCTAGCTCGCTGGGGTTGTAACCAGAAGGTCGTGGGTTCGTACCCTGGTGGTGGATAAGTACTGAGGAAGAGTCCCAAACTAGGAAGAAACAGTTGGTTGTTCAGTACTCCCTGTTGGTTTCCAATGGTGCTCTAACTGATGTTAACTCATAATCAAATCCTGTAACCAATCAATCAAATCCCTACAGGGTGACAGAATAAGTAGGATTTGTGTGACAAAATGTGCTAGACTGAATTCAGTTAGAAAATATTGAGAAATGCGAGTGGATAAAGATGGTGATTGGTTATAATAGTTATATGCACTGTGTGTAGGGTAAAGAAAAATTGACAAATGAGTTCAAGGTTGTAAAAACTGTCAGATGAGAGTGGCTAGTCGAAAATAATGCGCAGTGAATACAGTTCATCGTGAAATGAGTGAGGGAGAAAATTCGGCAGCAAAAAAATAAGGCTAGAATGAAAAGGCATACATTTTATAACATTGTAACTACAACTGTTAGGACAAAGAGAATAAGAAAGAGGAAGAGAAATAGGAGTAGAGGACATCCTTGAGAGAGAACAAAACAATTCCAACAGTGGTGTGGACACGGGCAGCAATTTTGCTAGAAATAGTACCAATAACAAAACTTATCATTGTGTGTAAACTATTGAAATATACTTTATTTTGGGAAAATAACTTTTAGTTCAAGTTTGTCCACGGTAGGAACAACTCCTGATAGGATTGGTTAATCCCTCTTACACACTGATACACCCACATAACCTTTTACTCAGTTTACTTACCCTGTTCATAAGGAGTATAAATAAAGTTCAATGCGAACACTAATCATAAGCATTCACCGCTACTCTCTCTATATATGTAGATTGTTATTCATGATTATTTACTTTTGAAATTTGGAGTTCATCAGCAAAATGAAACTGTTTCGTCTTAATTTGGGATTCTTCATCAAGGAAGATACTCCTGCGGAGATTTTAACCAGGGTGAGAAAGAAAACTTTCTCCTCTGCACGTCTGTGTCTATCCTTCAGTAGCCGTCCGATGTTCACCCAGCAACTCAAAGATGCCTTACCTAACCTTAGCTCTTCTTCGTGCATATACCATTTCAACTGTTCCTGTGGTCCAAGTTATATAGGGCGCACGATTAGGCAGGTTCGTCTACGAGCTTGGTTCAGCAGGGGGGAAATTAAGTGCATAAAAAGTTCTGTCCTGTCACTTGGTGGATACTGGACATAACATCGACGTCAACACAGCTATTAGGATTATATACCAAATTCAGAAGTCGTTATCAAGTACAGTTCGCTTACGTCTTCTACACATAACTGAAGCTTTTGCAATAAGATAGACTAAACCAGAACTTTGTATCCAAAAAAAGGAACACGTCCAGACGCTGTTCCTACCTTGGCCAAACTTGGATTGATGATTCTTCTTCTCAATAAGAGTGCTTCTTCCCCTTAACCCTCTTGGTTTGTTTTCTTTGCTTATTATTACAATTATTATTATTATTTGTCATAATTTACACCCTTCATGCAAACATTCTTTCAATACTATCGATTTTTCCGTTTATACTATCCGGACTTACTACCAATGATATTATCTCTTTTCTCAAGATATGTCTCCTCCTGTTTCATTTCACACATTGGTTATTTCATGATGAACCTCTCATTGCAGTCTTACCATCTCCTCTTTAACACATACCACTTTGTACTAGCCACTCACCTGACACCTTCTATAACTCCATATTCTATGAATCTATTATGACTAATCACCACTATTGTCTCCCACTAAACAATATTTTGTAATCTATTTCAGCCTAGCACGACGTTTGTCACACAAATACGACTGTTTATTTTGACACCCCATAACTAATCTGATATTCTACGTATAAAATGTATCTTCAGCGAATTTCTTAAAAAAATACCACAATCTAAATACCATAATAATAATAATTTATTTACTTTTACAGGTGAATCGCGTCGATTTAATCAAGTTTGTGTTGGTACAACAAGTGAAATGCCATTACGTATCACTGAAACAGATATTTATAATTTAGTCGCGACAGTTCGTAGTCCGTCTGGTCTGGAACAACCATCTACACTGAAGAGATTACCAAATGGACATTTAGGTAAGTTGATAACTAAATGTCATAAATAAAAGAGATAATTGTCGTCTTGTTCTAATTACGTTAATAAATCTGCACCAAAATATCCAAATAGAGCTTGAAATATCGCTTAGATGGATATCAGGCATCCGAAAGTGTAACATGGTGGAGATGAAAGTTCGTTGGTAGTCGGGATGCAAACTGAAAGTGAAGGTGGATAAGCAGATGCAGTGGAGATGCTTTACTGGGGCGTTGTGTTCCGTATAGAACGTAAGGAATGAACAATAATTGCTTAAGCCAGCCGCACACAACAATGTATAGAAAACAGCTTCAAACTTTGTAAAAAAAATGAAGTTGTGAACACTCTACCAATTACGGAAGAGAATTACAATATGGTGTGTACAGGTGAGAAAAGAATTACAGTCAGTCTCTGATTCATCGACTCTGAAAAGATCTTCGATAGGATTGACCATGGGGCAATTTGGGAACTGCTTTAGCAATATGGAGTGCCCTAAACCTTTAACAACCTTATTCAAAAGCTATATTATGATGCTAAATGATATCAAGTGATTCACAACAAGGCTTCCTACAACTACCGATGGTCTTCCCCGCTGTAGTTGAGGAGAATGAGAAGATGGGTATACTCTGGACATAAGAAAGGATCCTAGAAGATATGAACATCATCTCTGATTCATGCCTCAGAAACTAGGGAATTAACAAGTAAAAACCAAAAAGTTGGCAGGATAATCAATGAAGACAGGACTTCAGATGAACATAAAGAAGGCAGAGGTAATGAAGATGCCTAACTAACAACGACAGTCACAGGCATAAGCCACCATCAGCGGGGAAAAAGTGGTGGAAGTTATCTCTTTCACTGACCTCATCAGCACCGTTTCAACTACAAGCTACAGGGATGAGGACGTTGAAGGTGGGAAGAGAAAACTGAGACAGATGCTCATTACTCTGTAATCGGAGTTCTCAGAAAGCGAGAGAATAGCATTAGAAAAAACAACAAAAAACACAGCTCAGATTCTGTTCATCTGCCTGACATATTCTAGAAGAATTGAATGTTTCTTGTTAACAATCAGTTATTTGGATCAAATTTTTTATATACGAAGCCATACCTCTGAGAGTGGCTAGTTATATTAACTAGTTTCTCAAGTTAAGGTCGATAGATCCGGATTCATACGCAAAATCTATTAGCCGCTAGCTAACTATCGAAGCCAATGACTCGAATCTCCACTCTAGTCACCTATTTGATGTAACTGGTAACATATAAATCAAATTCTGATCCTCACTAGCGACTGGCCTATTCATTTAGAAAGTCGTGACCACTAGGGTACAGCAGATTGAATGTGAGGATATTTACTCATCGAAAAAGACACTCGTTAATGGTCGTGCAATATCGTGAATTGGCAGAAGTTGGAATTCACGTACTGGCCGTTGGATCGAGTCCCAGTGGCTTAATTGTCTGAGAACTCGCTAGCCTTGTAACCAGAAGGTCTTGGGTTCAAACCTCCTGTGGTGGGTGCTTACTGTTGAAGAGTCCCAAACTAGGACGAAATAGCTGTCCATTACTCCCTGTTGGTTTTCCAGTGATTCTCTAAATGATGTCAGATCATGATGAAATCCTCCATCCAATCAAACAAAATTCCTACAAAACCAATACTTGAAAAAACATTTCAACATGGTTCCCATTGGAAATAGTAAAATATTCTAGTAACATTATGTAACCCACTTGATACTATAAATAGCAATTAAGAAAAATAAACATAATAGAAAAATGATTGACATGAACAAATGGAAGCCATCCTGTGTGAGTTGATTGTTGTTCATCATGCATAAAAAGTAAATATACTATTTATTAAGCTGGTATTTAGTTCATTTATGCTAAATTAAGGTATAGTGAAATTTTAGACATTCATGTCTAAGAGCATTCAGAAATAATCTCAGAAATCTCAGAGAAGACAATCCAGTGAAGAAAATTCTCTTTTTATTGATGACATCATCTTCAAAGTCACCGTACAACTAACTGTATTGATATTTATTATTGAACAATAGGGGGATGTATGACTCAAAAGTAGTTTCTAAAGGTAATAATTTGCGTAATCAATTATTTTTAAAGGTATTTGATTTATATCCGGTTTGATCATGGATTGATATCAGTAAGAGAACCATTGAAAACTAACAAGGACGAGGTTGCCTGGAGTTCTAAGGAGAAGTCAGGAGCAGTCGGATCTACCTGGTTTGGATTGAGAAAGTGCTAAAATCGCAAATTGCTATCAGCTAGAATTTATGAGCTGGCCATTGAGTCGGTACCCAGTATCTAAATGACCTACGAGTTTGTACTGTAACCAGAAGGTCCCAGGTTCGAACCCTAGCGGTGGGTGCGTACTGTCAGTGAATTGCAAACTAGGATGGAAAAGCTGTCCAGTATTCCTTGTTGGTTTTCAATGCTTCTCCAGCTGATATCAGTTAACACAGCCTGCTTCAATAAGCTAATCTCCCAGACTTCTTCACTTTGCCCACACTGTGTGCTCCAATTAATTCGAAGACTAGCTGAGCGAATTCTTTACTAGTTATCATAATAAGTGTGTTGCTGGCGCTTCATGTGGTTCGGGGTTCGACCTCCGGCCACCGACTCACTCCTTTACCTCGCTAAGCCAGTAATAAGACTGGTAAAGAGGAAAGGTTGGGCATGAGGTTAGCAACCCCATCCTGTAAATATAAAACCTCTTATCTAGGGAGCATTGTCTGAACTACAGGAGAAACGGACGAGGATGTCAAATCGAGAATCGGGAAGGCAGACGAGAAACACATTCATCAACCTGAAACCAATCTGGAAATCTTCTTCACTCAACATCAACAACAAAATTCGGATTTTCAATACAAACGTCAAATCAGTTCTTCTTCTATACGGATCAGAAACTTGGCCAGTGTGTCACAAAGAATATTTCCATCAGCCTGTTGTAGACCTTTATCAACAGCTGTCTTCGTTGCTCTATACTGAAGATCAGATGGCCGGAAAGAATCACCAACAAGAAACTATAGGAACAAACAAAACAAGAACCAATCGCCCAATAAATATGCAGTAGAAGGTGGAGATGGATCGGACACTCACTGAGGAGGCCGTTGGGTGACATCGCGCGTCAGTCCAGTGCTCGAGTGGAACCTGAAAGGGAAGCGGCGAGTGGGACTTTCAAGGGTGACATGGAGGAGATCGTGTGAAGAGGAGTTGAAACAGTATGGATTAACATGGATGCAGGTGAAAAGTACAGCAGAAGACAGAAGCAAGTGGAGACGTACAGTTGAAGCCCTATGTTCCACTAGGAACCCAAGGAACAATAATAATAATACTGAAACTTCAAGCCTCTAGCTTGAAGTGGCCCTATGTTCCACCGGAAACGGAAAGGAATAAATAAAAAGCAGTGATGATAAAATATATGTTCCTTGCTGGAATTCATAATCTCGAGTCATATGTTGAATAATTCTATATGACATATTCGATCTTAATGACTACAGGCGGTTTACTTAAATTAATGGAACCATTCGCCAATAATTCTACGGACTAATAACTAATATCCGTTGGACAAAAGATGGATTTCAAGAGAGCAGTGATCTAGTCGATAACGCTTTCGGTTTTTGAAAGCATGCGTAAGTGTGTGTGTTCTGGATTTGAGTCTCAGTGCTAGGAGCACCATCACTCTCTAGAGATGCAATCGTATTCAGCTGACGAGTTCTAAACCAGGCAGAAGCGTGCAGATCCTGAATCCAACTGCTTATCACTATCAACCAAAATACCATCAAGGTAGTCACTGGACATCGTGTAGACATCCGTACTAGGAGCTGACACATCAACAACAGTAATAGAGTATTTCGACCCAACACTATCAACTGACGAGAAACCTAAACTAACCTAAAAACCAGAGGCTCCCTAATGGGCAGAGCGTTAGTTTTCAAAAAGGATGTACGTGTTGAATTCGGGTCTCATTGTGTATTCAGGCACGTACAGTTGATGATTCTCAAATAGGACAAAATGTGCGTGGTAAATTCCACTGCTAGTCACCATTTATCAAACAATAATTCAGAGAAATTGACAACTTAATAATTTATCAATCACTTCTGTTCTCACCACTTTGAGCTATTACTTGAGCAGTATTCACTTGCTTTCAACATAGATAACTAACATTTTGAATGAAAAGTAGTTCCTTTCAAAGCTTACAACCATTAAACTAGTATTGATGAAGAAAATCGATTTGGGGGTCCCTATATGTGTGCATCAGTGACAGAGCGGTTAGGACTCTCACCGATCATGCACATAGTCCGGGGTTCGATCCCCTGCCGACGCACACCTGATATCAATGGTCGAGCTTCCGACATCACATGCTCAAAATTCAATACTTGTACCAAAAATACTGTGTGAAATGAAGCTATAATCAAAACAAAATACAAATAAAATGGATTGAACACCTTCTGAGGAGACAGTTGAATAACATCACTCTTTTGGGTTGACCCTAGACTAGAGGAAATCTCTTATGAGGAGGAGGAATCGAAAGCTGATGGACAATTGTTGAGCAAGATGCTAAAGTCTTAAGTTCTACTCAGTACAGTCTGTACAGTGATAAACCATCCAGCTCAGAGGACAACGCACACACACACCAACAACGACATCGATAAGAGACACTTAAGAATGTTGCAAATTATAGTTGTAAAGGGTGGAATAGTGTAATTTTGAAAATGTTAAGTAAAAGGAGCAATACTGTTAACAGCTGAATTTTTACTTATTTTCCTAAAGAGACCCTTTAACTGAAGCATTCTTCATTCTACTTTTCTGGATTTCTTTTCATATACTACAATTTTACGCTTAAATGACAGTTTTAAGGAGTAGTACTAGTCATCTTAAGGGAATTCATTCAAGATTTTTATTCCGACAGATTTAAAAAACGCAATCGATAAATTCCACTTTAAACCACTTTTTCCCGCCATCACATTTTGTTTCAATTATAACAAAGTTGTTCAATGTCCAATAGTTGTAAATTGAGGAAGAAGAGAAGGAGAAAGAAATCAATTTCCAAATTTATATTTAGATCCTATACTTTTAGTGATTAAGGTACTTAGCCCTAGCTTCTATGTTAATGGTAGAGCGAAAATTGGAAAGTAGTAGGAAGTTACTAAAAAGCGAAAAAGTAATTCATATATAATGTATGAATTACTTAAGAATTAAGAATAACCGTGATAAATGTTTTATAAATAGGAGAAGAACACAGACCGGCGGAGAAAAAACTCAGTGGAGAATAGCTTCATCTTTAGTTAAGGTTAAAAGAGATTAGATTTATTGCTTGCCGCATACCGAAATCCATTAAGTATAGATTTTGGGAATTGAAAAAATACACTCACTACTCATAATGCAAGTAGTAGTAGTATGAAGCAGCCGCCTATTAATGTGAAAGCTTTTAGTTATTTGTTTGTAGTACTTGTAAGAATAAAACAAGTGGTTTATTGTAATGTGATGATGTGTGCTACTGATGTGACTTTTTAAGTAGTACATAAAGGAATTCAGGTAATGAACCATTCTAGGGAGTTGTTACCCAACGAATTTGTTAAAGCGAATGGAGATGGATGGATGAATCCTCATCCCTGTTGCCCATCTGTAGTTGAAATAGTCATGTAGGTGAAACAGATAAAGTTCTCTAGATTCTTACTGCTGCCGCTGATAATTACTGCTCGTTCTTGACGTTCGTCAGGCATTTGTATCACCTCTTTCTTCTCTATAGTCACCAGAAGTTCTGTATTCTGCTGCTTTCTTATCAACTTATTAGTTTCCACCCGTGAATCTAAGATTCGTGAAGTTCAGATATTCTAGAACCTTTTTATCAGTTCAAAGTATGCCTATTTCCTCACTCCCCATGGTCTGAACATGAGCCAGTTCACCAAAGCGCTTAAAGGTCATCGTCATCAGGCAGTACTGCCAGACAGCTGTTTCCTCCGTCCTAGTTTGGGACTCTTCAACAGCACCCACCCACCACAAAAGCTTCTAACCCACGACCTTCTAGTTAGAAGTCCAGCGAGCTAGCTCGCAGACCAGTAAGCTACTGGGACACGATCCAATGGCCAGTCCATTAATTCTAACTTCTGCCAATTCACGACATAGCGCGACCACTTCTTAGTGTATTCTTCGGTGAGTGTGTTCTCACATTAAACCTGCTGTACACTAGTGGTCACGACTTCCGACCAGAACCCCAGGTAACTACTTACCTGAACAGGGAAAGTCGCTAGTGAGCATCAGAATTTGATTTATGTCTTACCAACCAACATCAAATAGGTGACTAGAGTGGAGACTCGAGTCATTGGCTTCGATGGTCGGCTTTCAGTTAATAGATTTCGCGTATGGATCCCAATCTGTCTACCTTAACTTGGGAAACTAGTTAGTATAACTAGCCACTCTCAGACGCATGGCTGTGTATATGGAAAATTTGATCAGGAGAACAGACTGCTAACAAGAAACATTCAGTTCTTCTTCTTCTTGTTGGTATTCGCTTGTTTATCTTCTATTTTCTGAGGCATGGAACAATAATCACAGACGAAGTTTATGCCTTCTAGGGTTCTTCCTTAAGTTCACCGTGTACCCATCTTCTCACTCTCCTCTGTTTTTTCTCGCATGATCCGATCCATTACAGCGAGGAATGTCATCGGTAATGGTAGGAAGTCTTGTCTTACTCCTTATGTGAGCTTAAGTGAACATTCTACTATAATGTGAAACCAACTGCTTCAATTTTTCCGACATATTTTAATAACTGCATGAAGGATTTCATCATGAGCTGACATCAGTTAAAGAACCACTGGAAAACCTGGGATTACTGGACAGCTGTTTCGTCCTAGTTTGGGACTCTTCATCAGTACGCGCCCACCGGGATTCGAACCCAGGACCTTCTGGTTACAAGGCGAGCTCGTAGACCATTTAGCCACTGAGACCCAATCCAATGGGCCTTGAATTATAACTTGTGCCAATTCACGACATAGCGCGACCATTTCGCAATGTCTTCTTAGATGAGTTACTGCCTCATCTTCAACCTGTACCCTAAACCATACTTTTTCCTCTTTGGATTACTTGTTTTAACTTTTTTTTAAATAGGCATTTCATTTACTCCACATGAAATTGGTGAACATTTTGTCAATGTATTTCGTAATGGGAGACATATTGCCAATAGTCCATTTAAAATTTATGTTGGTGAAAGTGAAATTGGTAATGCATCAAAAGTTCGAATCTATGGTACTGGTCTACGTGAAGGTATGGCGAATCAAAATTGTCAATTCACTGTAGATACAAGAAATGCTGGTAAGTTTAAGCTTTCTTTTTGTGTGGAACATATTGTTCAAGGATATTATTGTTTTATTTAAGAACTCCTTTAGATACTTAGAATTTACAAATTACACCGTTTTTGGGGTGAAAATTCACTTAATACACCATATTTCACAATCTAGAAAGCAAGCATAATTTTATGTTAGTGTATTTGACCGATTGACGCCAAGTTAAACTTTAAGCACAACTAACTAACTACCAGTGGAGGGTAACCGCATCAGTGACCTTGAAATGCTCACTCAGCAAGTTAGTGAAACCTGACAAATAATGTTGTCATCATCAATACAATATGCTCACCAAAGTGTTGTGCTCTTAAATGGGATATCTGGCAAGTTTCTGCTTTGGTTTCAGAAAGATTAAGTTACGGTTTAAGCAAAGGACAAGGTTAGGGTTAGGTTAACCTAATAGAGGGCGATATTAGGGTCGGTTCGAGTTAGATTACAGTTAGTTTAGGGATATTTTCACGTTAGGGTTAGGTTCAGGGAAGATTAGGGTTGTTAGGGTTAGAAGACCTAAATAACTATATGCAAAGAATGTGGTGATAGAGTATAATTCCATTTTGGGTAAAATTTATTTTGATAAAGTCTCGCAGCGTTATACAGTAATATTTACTGATGACAAAGTTTCGAGCACAGTTTATTGCTCAGTAAATATTACTGTATAGCACTATTAGACTTAATCAAAATAAATCCTACCCACAATTGAATTATCCTCTGTTGATATTCAAACCTAAAACTGAGAGCTATTTTTACCACATGTGAGAGGAAGGTATCCTGTGTAGTACTTTTCTACAGGTTTCATGCATTTTTTCCCCATAAATATAAATATTCCATACACAAAAATGCCTCCTTCACGTGACTGGTGCGTTCCAGGTCATTTGCTGATTGGTAGTTAGTGGTGCTTAAATTTTAACTTTGCCCCAACTGATATGCGTAGTGGGGAACCATACTGACGTGATCTTAACACCGGACAGTTGTTTCACTCGTTTCAGGGGGAACTTACTTACCCACAGTGTAGGCAGTTTGATTCAGCCTATAGAGTCAAAAGAGTTCTAATCATTCGAATTCTGGCTAGCTGTTTGAGCGGGCTGGCAGCGCATAGAACACAATAAGCTATTAAAGAATTACACTTTTCGGAAGGAAAATTTGTCATGGTTTCTTTTGGTACCTCAAAATAATCAGATTTACGACCTACGATGAATGGCAACCAACAAAGCAAGTATAATGTCATGTTAGCCTGTCCTGCTGATTAAAATGTGTGGTTGGAAACAATTCACATCAGGCAACAGAACTTGCTAGCCAGATCAAAATGATCTGAACATGGAAAGCTCGTTTGCAGATGAGCTCATCCCTTGGTGTGTCTGGCTTGAGTCAACTCAGAAAGGTGGATCTGTTCTAACCATTCTAATACCAGCTAGCTACATAGGAGAAACTGGTAATATAAATAATCAAATAAGCAACTTGGTGAGAATTCACTGTGATGTACTCAGAGAACCCAAAAATATACAGAGTACAATGAATATAGTCCGCTTGACACATCGATCTAACTAGCAAGCAGTACTTATTGACATAAATGCTATCCAACTACTTATATCTGTTAATCAGTAGTATACATTGTCATAATGAAGAAATTAAGTAGTAATTGAAACTGGATCTAAAGCGTAGGTCACAGTAGACTTCAGACTTATTGTCTCAATGTAAGCTTTCAAGCCGAACAGACGGTTACTCCAAGATCACTTTTCTTTTATCCTGTTGTAACCAAGATTCGTATTGCATTAATACTAATGAAATTGAAGTCTTGCGTATTACAGCCATCAAGATAGTATGACAGTCGATTCCAGTTAGCAGCTTTTCTCATTTCCAGTCACATCAGCTTGTTGTATACATCCAGCGTATATTGAAGTGATTTGTTTAGGCCACTTGTTAATTTCATGAGTAACTAACAGTTTTAATAGATCTCTTCTCTTTTTTTGATGTGGTTGTGTTCTCTAAGCTGGATGGTTAATTTGCGAAGCTTTCATCGCCCTACTAGGCAATATCTTCAGCGGATACTTCAATTCAAAGAAGTGAGCTTCAGATCTCTCCACGAGTTTATTAGTCACCATCTCTCCTGGCGGGTGACCTTGAACGTGATTGGTTGTTTTTTGTGTTTCTTCACACCTTCTGGGCTACTTGTATTGGAACTGATTGCTTATATCACTTGAACTTTGACCGTTTGTGTGTGAGGTTTATTTCGTATCGGTTGATAAATTTTGTTTATCTCGATGTGTCTATTGATTGTTGATTCACTGGAATAACAAGCAGGTTTCTACGAATTCTCTAGGATTCTTGGTGTTTCCTCTGTCTAATATTTGAACACTGGTTGTCCGAGTCGAATTGATGTCCGTGGTTGTCTGTATGTAGTGATATGAGCGAGGCAGTGGATGTCATGTCTTTTGACGGCTAGCTTATGATCATGGATAGGAAAACGAAGACGGGGACGTCCACTTTAGCCAATGTAGTGTTTTTCGCAGTTGTTACAATTTATTTTGTAGATGATATTGGTTTTATCTTCTTTCGTTGTTGAGTATTTTGTTTGACATGGAGCAAGCTGAGTGAAGTGATTTTGTTGTATTATGTGCGACGTCAATTCGTTAAGGTTTGAAGAGTCTTGCGGTGATTTCTGAGATGGCCTTTATATATGTTAGGGCGACTTTCTTCGTGCTTTCCTTGTGGGCTTCTGATTTGTTGGGTTGGCTTGGGAGTATATGTCTTTTGATGAAGTTCCGTGCATATCCATTCTTTTGGAAGACGTCCATGAGATATCTTTCTTCAGGGGGAAACAACAAGAATGCTAGAGAATTCGTAGAAACCTGCTTGTTATTCCAGTGAATCAACAATCAATAGACACATCGAGATAAACAAAATTTATCAACCGATACGAAATAAACCTCACACACAAACGGTCAAAGTTCAAGTGATATAAGCAATCAGTTCCAATACAAGTAGCCCAGAAGGTGTGAAGAAACACAAAAAACAACCAATCACGTTCAAGGTCACCCGCCAGGAGAGATGGTGACTAATAAACTCGTGGAGAGATCTGAAGCTCACTTCTTTGAATTGAAGTATCCGCTGAAGATATTGCCTAGTAGGGCGATGAAAGCTTCGCAAATTAACCATCCAGCTTAGAGAACACAACCACATCAAAATCACCCACCTGAGCTACAAATCTTCTCCATCATATTTAAATCTTTTCTCTTGATTGATGGGTGGTATTGTTCAGCAATGGAGCTGTTGCAAACTATTTTATTCATCGTCTTCAGATCAGATACGGGGACTCTAGCGTCACCTTATTCTGTCACTTTAGGTTTGCAATGTATTTATTATCAAGCTAAGTGAGTCGCTACCGAGACGGATCGTTGCAAGCAATCCGGAGGGAACCCTACTTAACCTAGACTTTGTGTTTGTTAGCAGTCATTAACAACGAATAGCTAAAGTCTCGAAGGAATTGATATCTTCAGGAAAATTAAAAGTTATATCACTTAGCGCTGAGTTCAGAGATGATAACACTGAACTATTTGACCTCCTGTAGGGCTACTGTAAAGAATAAACTGAATATAAAAGACCAATTCGGCGAAGAAAATTTTCTTTGTCGGAGAAATCATCTTCAGAGGCTGGCTGTACTGTTGTATTTATATTTGCTAAAAATGTATAGTACTCTATTATTAAGTAATAGGGGTGGGTGATATAACTGATATAATTACTCAGAAGTGGCTTTAGAAGTAAAAAAAATAAAAGTTGTAAATTACGTAGTACTCAATGGCACAAAGATAGAAATTTGATAAGGTCAAAGTTACTATTGAGTGAGAATAAAGGTATTTGAGTGTCAATTTAACAAGTGTGAAGACGGTGTGAAAATATACAAAAGGAACATATGACAGTGATAATAGGGAATTAATTATTAAAGTTAAAGCAAACTAAAAGATAAATTAGAAATTTAGAAAAATTAAAATGTTTTTACAGAGAAAGACTAGTGAAGAGGTTAAGACCAAGGTAGAATAAGAGACTGGACAAACTTTTTCTGTAAACAGATTTCGGGATTGCATCGACGAATCGCCAGCGCCTCCGCCAAACACAAAAGTCGAAACCTGACACCCTTTGTACCATTTCGCCTCACCTTGTAGATGATCTTGAAAGACGACTCTGGTGGAGTGTACATTTCATCCTAGGGGCTAATATTCCATTGTAACTCTATGCAATATTTTTCTTTTTTCTAGGTTATGGCGGTTTAAATCTATCCATTGAAGGTCCTAGCAAGGCTGATATTGAATGTCATGATAATCAAGATGGTACATGTCTCGTCACCTATCGACCAACAGAGCCTGGAACATATATTATCAATGTTAAGTATGCTGATCAACCAGTCCCGGGAAGTCCTTTTGTTGTTCATATCGGTGGAGAACCTTCGCTTAGAATGATGGAAAGAATCACTCGACAAAGGGAACTTGCTGATGCAACTTATGTTGGTAGTCAGTGTGAATTGAATTTAAAAATTCCAGGTAGGTTGAAATTTGTTTCCAATGTTGTTAAGTGTGGATTATTATTGTCTTTATGGAATATTTTTTGTAGTTTATCTAATGAGCCAAACACACTATAAGTCGGCTAATGTCAATGTGTAGCTGCTTAAACTGCTTAAACTCGAACCCTGAGTCTACTGAATAAAAGTTGAGTTGTTAAACCAATAAGACTCACCGTCACCTAACAAATGACGTTATAAATAAACTTTCAACCTTTTCTACATTTTTAGTATTCATTATAATTGATATTGGGCTACTGAAGATAGCTGTTAGAAATATTTTTACTTGGACTCGTGTTTCTTAATTCATTTTATGAACAAAGAGATCTATTTTTCATAAATTCATTTCAAAGCTGTACAGTGCCAACGTGACTGATAAAAATTCAGTCTGCACCAAACAAAGGACTGAACACACACATTACACTAGTTACTAACTAGTGTGCCATCAAAAAGGTACCTAATACAGTCCTACAGGAGGTGAATGACGAGCCCGAATAGCTCAGTGGTAGCGACTCTGACTTCACTACTCACTGGGTGACGCGGGTTTGAATCTCAGAAGGGACATGACTTCCATCAAGGTGGTTGTAGATACGTCCTGCTGACTGATGAGTGCCAACTAGCACGAAACCTAGGTTCAAGGCTTCCTGCCGAATGCCTCCAACCACCTAATATTATCGAATCAATGTGCACTGTGATCGCGAGCCACCTAGTGATGCGGTGGCCACATTGCAAACCTGACTGATAGAATTCAGTCTGCACCAAAGAAAGGACTAGACACATAACAATAGTTACTAGTGTCCAATCAAAATAAAAGATCAATACTATTTACAAAATAAAGTACATGAAATGCGAAAAGCACTATATTGATTAAAGTGGACGAAACCTACTACTCTGTATCGAAGAACTAGTTGTCCAAAAACAAGACGTGTATCAACTGGGGAAACGTAGAAATTTCAAATAATGGAAAAACCGAAAATATCAGGGAATTCCTAGATTCCTGATACTTCAACGAATCTGCTATCAACGGACACATTATTATAGATCAGATTCATTAACTGATAGGGAATAAGTCGCATGACAGAAAAGTCAAATTCCATGTCAATTAAATAACTTATACACATACAAATTAACAATTAATTACGACGGAGATTATCAGGAGAGACAATTATATCATTCAAGAAGTATTCAAATGGGTTCAGTCTAAAGCTTAAAAATTACATCAAACAACTCAGAGAACCAATTCATACCGAATTCATCTACCTGAGTTACAAATCTTCTCTGCTACTATTTTGTTTTTACGAGTTTGACCACGTATTGATATCAGTTAGAGAACCATTGAAAACCTGGGAGTACTGTCAGACAGCTGTTTCATCCTAGTTTGGGAATCATCGACAGTACCCACCCACCATTCGGGTTTGAACCAAGGACCTTCTGTCTACAAGTCAAGCTAGCTCGTAAACCATTTAGCCACCGGGACCCAATTCAATGGCCAGCCCATGAATTCTAACTTCTACCAATTCGTGATTTAGTGTGAGCACCAAACAATGTCATCGGTGGGAAATCCATCCTCACTTCCGACTGGATGGACCCCACTGGTCACGAACGACTTTCCACTAGATTCCCAAACTAGAATGAAACAGCTCTCCAGTACACCCTTGTTTTCAGTGATTCTCTAACTGATATCAATCAGTGGGCAAACTCGTAAAAACAAATCTAATCCTTACAAGTCAACTTTTGAAAACTTGTTTCTTTGTCTACAAGTTATACATGAAGTCAGTAAGAATGTTGTTCACCTCTGAAAATAGTTTATTCTCAATGATTTTCGGAAATGATTTTACTTACCGTAAATATTCTCACTAATATTTAGCTGCGTGCTATTCTGCTTCTAATTCGATATAATCAGGTTTGTCAGGAGAAGACTTAGTTGAGCAGCTTGGGTAGTGATAAACGCACAGTTAAGGATGAATTATTCAGACAGCAGCTGGGTTGATTGAGGTCAGGTCTCTTAGCTTTCCTGATGGAGTGTTGGATGGTGCTTCGAATCTCCACCACGATTCAGACGGTCATTTCCCCACCTTCAGTAATCATCCAGTCACTACTCTTAGATACTCTCACCATTAATTAATCTATAAATATGATTTATTAGAACTTCCAGTGATAAGAAAATCAGCTGGCTTTGCGGTCTGTTTTAACGGATTTTATATTTATTATTATTACTCCCATGAGTTTCAAGAGGAGTATAGGACTTCAACACCAAGTCCCCATTTCGTCCTATTCTCTCTAATCCTCCGTGATTGCCTATAGACTTCTTTCTCGTCCTTACACGATCTCCCCGATGTTGCCCTCAGACTCCGAACTCGTTTCTCCCCGCGAGGGGGGTGTTCCACTTAAATGCGCTAGCCTGTCGCACGATGTCATCCACAGGTCTACTCAGTATGTGTCCGATCTATCCTCACTTTCTCTGGCATATTTGTTGACCGATAAGTTCTTGATTAGTTAGTTCCCAGAGGTTTTTTGATTGCTAATACATTTTTGGCCATCCGTTCTTCAGTAAGGAGTCAGTGAAGGCAGCTGTTAATAATAATAATAATTTGCTTTATTCCAAAATGGTACTTGTGATACAGAATGGAATTCTCAGCATTTTTACTACAGTATTGCATCCAGTTTGTTCACTGTCAATAAATAGAATTCTATATAGATTATGGGTACTCTCAGTTAATTTTGACAACAACATATTGGCATATCGGTAGCAAAGCCAAAAGTGAACAGAATGTTTGAAGGTGTTAAAAAAGTAGATACTACCATATTTACTGGCGTAAGCGGTAACAAAGGGTCGAGATATATAGAGTATGAAAGAACGAACAAGAATGTTTTAAGTAGAGTTTGTAAGGAAGAGAGAAACAAAGCTGCACATAACAGGAAAAAAAGAAAAGGAAAAGAAAGAAAGAAAACGTTGTACCTATAAATGATATAAGTTGGAAAGACGAGATCCAGTTGTTCTACTGACTATTTAATAAGTTATAGGTTTCACGCCTAATGCTTTCATTATCGCACAGAACAGTCTACAGCTGGCTGTTGGAAATCCTTTTCGTGACTCTGTCACGCCAAGTTTCTGACCCATATTAGAAGAAGTGGTTCTTTCTTAATCTGGGTATGTTATATATATATATATATATATATATATATATATATATATATATAATCATGCCTAGTCTTAAACATCTATCAGCGGATCTGATAACACTCCCAATGACAACTAGCAAAGAAAATTAGTCTGTCGCCTAACAAAAAGGATTTTAGACACTGATTATGGCCGTTGATAATATTTTACAAAAGGAAATGATATCAGTCTTTATTTCCTCCGTATAAATAAATGGGACATCAACAGACTACAACCTCTAGGATGATGGCATCGTCTAAAGATAACATTCATTTTATTTTTATCATTAATATTGTTATATAAACAGTTTTTAGCTAAATCGCACTTTTATATTTAGACTTTTGCATTTCTGATGGAGATAATTAAACTTTACAGTTTAAAATAACCTTTAAATATTCCCATTTTTAATATTAGAACCAAGACATATAAGCTAACAATATTGTTTCCAATTAGATCTTCTTTAGGCTTTACTCTAATTTACTATTTTAACCAATGACGGTGATTTTGTGGATCAAATAATGATAATAGTAATAATGATAATAATAATAATGTGGTAAATATTTTGTATATGTAGACAATTCAGTAAATAAATTAGGTCAAATCTTAAAAGTTACGTAGTACTAAAGGTGGTGAAGTGGACAGATAATCAGAGTTTAAATAAACATCACAAAAGTACGAAGGAGATGGAAAATAAGGAAGTGTGGGAGGGTTTTGATCAGAATTCACCTAGGCCAAGGGAGAGACAAAGGTAGAACAAACGTCTTTGGTCGTATGCAAAGGCGGGTTCCAATCCCATTCGAAAGGCTCAGTGGAATGCGATAGATAACTTTGAAGGCCCTACTTCTTTCCACTTGGTGACCGCCATCAATCAAATGAGCCAAAATAGAACTTCTTATAAATTTTATTTGGTCTTTCCCGAACCACGAAGGAAGATGCTCATTAATGCGTTTGTTAAGCTGTCTAGTCGTTCGAACCCGCTTTTTTACACATAGCCGGAGCTATGGGAATTCGAGAGAACACTCCTAGTCTTTGCATACGACAAAAGAAGTTTCTTCTACCTTTGTCTCTCCCTTGCTTAGCCTAGGGGGTAAATTCTAATCAAAACCCTCCCACCCTTTCTTATTTTCCATTTCCTTCGTACTTTTATGATATTTATTTAAACTCTGATTATCTGTCCACTTCACCACCTTTAGTATTACGTAACTTTTAAGATTTGATCTAATTTATTTATTGAATTGTCTACATATATACTCATATTACTACCTTTGTTATTCTTATCGCCAACTACATTAAAATTATTATCAATATTTTGTTATCAATATAATCATCGTTATTAATGACGTTCATTATTATTATCATTAGTATTTGATCCACAAAATCACCGTCATTTGTTAAAATTTTTGTATATAAATCTATGTAAATTAGAGTAAAGCCCACAGATGATCTAATTGAAAACAACAATACTGTTCGCCTATATGTCTTGTTCTAATTTAAAAGAAGTATTATAGGCTGTTCAAATGCGTCCGTGGCTCAGTAATAGAACATTGGTCAGCCACGACAAGTGGTTTGGATTGTATTCTCAGCCACTGATGTACTCTTGCACTTCGCCTAGTTTATTTGCTAGTCGATAGTAAGCCAAGAGAGGGACAGAAAGAGAGAGAAGGGGGGGGGAAGGTTCGTGACCTGGGTCTGGCAGTTTAAGTCTGTGAAAATACCACCGCCATCTACGCCACTGAAACTTCAAATCTAGAAGCCCTTTGGTTTCACACAAAAGGCACCTTCATTGTAATGATAAAGGTTGTTTCACCAGCCTTCTGATGAGATCTTTTTGATATGTATTGATTTTCACTGAGATGCAGTACACATTTCGTTACGAATATATAAACAATGCTCCCACCATTGATTGAATCCAGAATGCTCAGGTTAGTAGACGGAATGTAATGTTTAGGGAATTCCAACTTCTGTTATTTTTCACTATAGCAGCATCGCCTAGTTGCTGAGTGCTCCACTGGCTCCCTCTGCAGCCTAAAGGTTTTCAGTTCAGTCACTCGTTGCTTCTAGGACTGACTTAAAACACTCACACAGAGCATGATTCGGTCAGGACTCATCAGCTGTATGTATCTTCACTCTACCACCCAGTGAGGAAGTGATGGTGTTTCCATTGGCACTCGGACCGAGTACCTATCATTTCAAACGCCACACTGACTGAGAATTTTAGTCTAACATTATCAACCAATAAGAAGCAAAGATTTACCCCAGAAACAAATAATGACACGCAAACTAATGTCCTATTTTCCTTGTACAGTCATTTCTATTTCCCTTTTCTTCTTCTTTATTTTTATACAATACAGGAATAAATATTCGTGATTTAACAGCGAATGTCACCAGTCCATCAGGAGTAACTCAAAGATGTGATGTACTAGCTACAGACGATGTGAACTATACTATCAAATTTGTACCTCAAGAAATGGGTGTGCACACTGTTTCAGTACGTCATCGTGGATCACACATCTCTGGTGAGTAAATTTTTTTCTAAAAATCAATTAGAACATCACAAAACGTCTGCCTAGATTGAATATGCACATAAAACCACTCATTCTTCTCATCTCTCCTTGTATTTAGGAAGTCCATTCCAGTTTACTGTTGGTCCTATCACAGAAGGTGGAGCGCATAAAGTACACGCTGCTGGTCCAGGATTACAACATGGTTTAACTTATTCACCGAATGATTTTAGTATTTATACTAGAGAAGCAGGTGCAGGCGGTTTGTCAATTGCTATAGAAGGACCAAGTAAAGCGGAAATAGATTTTGAGGTTAGTCAATAAGAAAGTTTTCAAATTATGTATATACTACTTGATTTTGTTGAGTAGTAGTTGAAAATCAATCATAATTAATCAGTACTGTTTGTCGCCCAACAACCATTTCTTTTGTTTATAGTCTACCAAATCACTAATGTACACGGGGAGATTCAGCTTGGACATTTCATTCCCTCCAAACCGCTTGAATTCTCGTTAGAAAGAGATAAGGAAGGCTTTGTGTGCTTATGCAAATTTGTGGGCAATTATTATTTCTCTACTACGCATAACGCAGACAGCGAGGGACAGTTGTTCCTAAAAAAAGGAATATTGTTCAGTGGAGGACTTTTTGAAGCAAATATTAAAGTTATTATAATAAAATTGTGTGTAATGACATGATAGAGATGTAGAAGCATTTGAAGCAGAATGATGGTACCAAGATAAATCAATTGAATTGAGTTTTCGAGCGTTGGCTTACAGGTGTCTGATTAGTTTCAAGTTTTGTTATGAGTTGATGTCAATTAGAGAATCAAAGAAAGCCCGGGGTTACTCAAGTATTGGTTTGTAGGGATTTGAATGATTGGTCACAGGATTTCATCATGAGCTGACATTGGTTAGAGAACCATCGGAAAACTAGCTGGGAGTACTGGACAGCTGTTTCAAACCCCGGTGGGTGCGTACTGATGAAGAGTCCCAAACTAGGACGAAACAGCTGTCCAGTACTCCTAGGTGGTTTTCCAATGGTTCTCTAACCAATGTCAGCTAATGATGAAATCCTGTAACCAAAGCCTGGGGGTATTGGACAGTTGTCTCCCATCTTAGGGCTCTTCAAAGGTACTTACACAGGATCCCGCCAAGAAGAGAAACTAAAACCTTCAGATTACAAGGCGAGCTCGTATAACATTCAACCACTGGAAGACAGCTCGAATGAGCATGAGTTGTAAATACATTGAATTCGCGATATGTGGTGATATCACCAATGTCTTCGGTGAGTACTTTTGTTCACACCCGATTCAGTGGAACCCACTGATCACCACTTCTGACTAGAACTCCAATTAACTTCCTGTATAGAGCCAGTCTCTGATGATGATTTATGTTTGATGTCACACAAAATCGAAGGCTTACAAGCGAAAACCGAAAAACTGGTCGAAGAAGCAGCCAGAGAAGACAGGACTCCAGGTGAACATAGACAAGACGGAGGTCATGAAAATAACCGAGTAACAACAACAACTACAGCAGCAGCAACATCCAGCGCCAATCACCATCAACGGGAGGGATTTGAAAGAGGTTACTTCTTTCACTTATCTAGGGAGCATTGTCTCAACCACAGGAGGAACGGACGACGAGGATGTCAAATCGAGAATCGAGAAGGCGAGGAACACATTCATCAACCTAAAACCAGTCCGGAAATCTTCGTCACTCAGCCTGCATCAACAACAAAATTCGGATTTTCAATACAAACGTCAAGTCACTTCTTCTATACGGATCAAAAACTTGGCGGCGGGTCACAAAGAATATTTCCAACAGCCTGTTGCAGACCTTTATCAACAACAACTGTCTTCGCTCTTTACTGAAGATCAGATGGCCAGAAAGAATCACCAACAAGAAACTACGGGAACAAACAAAACAAGAACCAATCGCCTAACAAATATGCAGGAGAAAGTGGAGATGGATTGGACACTCTCTGTGGAGGCCGCTGGGTGACATCGCGCGTCAGGCCAGTTCTCGAGTGGAACCCGAAAGGGAAGTGGCGAGTGGGACGTCCAAGGGTGACATGGAGGAGGAGGTCATGTGAAGATGAGATGAAAGCATGTGGGCAGACATAGAGCCAGTTGAAAACGTTGGCAGAGAAGGGAACGCGATGGAGACGTGTGGCGGAAGCCCTATGTTCCTCTAGGAACTAAAGGAAACAATAATAATAATAACATAAATTGACCTGTCTATATGAACTGATTTGTAACTGTTTTGCCTACACAATAAACTCCCTAATTCCTGAAGAGAAATTGTGTATTTATGTGTGCAGTCTAATTTTTGAACGCATTGTGAAGAAAACCATAACCCATTGATTTCTGATTATCATTTTAAGGATCGAAAAGACGGTTCATGTGGTGTCTCATATCGTGTCACTGAACCAGGCGAATATTTATGCTCTATTCGTTTTAATGATGACCATATACCGAATTCACCGTATCGTGTTATTATAAATGAGGCGATGGAGAGAACATTCTATACACCTGATACTAAATTGTTGAGTTTTGCTACTGTTCAAGATCGTGGTCTTCAAGTAAGCATTTGTTCTATTTCATGCACTTTCTTAATGATTTTATTATTGTGATTACTTGATGCTTAATTACTGATTACATAATCAATCTGAACACTCATTTATTTTCAAGAATTGGTTTTTTTGTAGGGATTCTGTCTGTTTCAGGTTAGAACACGGACTGATATCATTTAGAGAACAATTGAAAACCGTGGAGTACTGTCAAACCAATGTCAACGGTGGGAACAGATGGAATCCCTACAAAAACCAATTCTTGAAAATTAATCTGATCCCCGCTAGTGATACTCTACAGGACGAAGTTCCCTGGAGTTCTGGTGGGAAGTCCTTCGTGACTAGTGGGGTCCATCCGGTGGGAGGTGAGGATACAGTTCCTGCCGGTGACATTGGTAGAAGTTTCAATTCACGGGTTGGCCAATGAATCGGGTCCCTGTGGCTGAATGGAATACGAGCTTGCCTTGTAACTGGAAGGTCCTTGGTTCGAACCGTGGTGGTGGGTGCTTACTGTCGATGATTCCCAAACTAGGATGAAACAGTTGTCTAGTAGCACTCCCTGGTTCTCAATGGTTCTCTAATTAATTAATTAATGTTTATGTGCATTATGTAACCCACTGGTTTAATTTTCGCAATTATTTCCACCCTTTAATTGTTATATTAATTATCTTGGTAACTGGAAGATATGCAAGTGAAAAGCAACAAGTTAGCAGAAGAAGCATCAAAGATAGGAGCTCAGGTGAACATAGAGAAAACAGTAGTGATGAAGATTCCTGGCCAAAAACAACAATCAGCATAAATGGGAGAAACCTGAAAGAAACAACCTCCTTTACCTATCTGGGAAGCATCGTTTCAACTACAGGCGGACAGTACTGACGAGGATATCAAAGCAAGAATCGGAAAAGCAAGACAAGCTTTCACTACTCTCAAGCCTGTGTGGAGGTCAACAGCGCTCAGCATGAAAAATAAGATCTGGATTTTCATCTCCAATGTGAAGTCAGTGCTACTCACCATACGGATCAGAGACTTGCACTGCGCGTCATAAAGAGCATCTCAAACAAACTACAGACCTTCATTAACAGATGGCTTCGCTCAATACTCAAGATCAGATGGCCGGCCAGAAAAGATCAGCAACAGAGATCTCTGGCGATGAGCGAACCAACTCAGCAGGAACCGATTGTGAAACAAATAGGCAGGAAGAAATGGAGATGGATTGGCTGGCCATACTCTGAGGAAACCATCAAGTGACATCACTAGACAAGCTATTGCTCGAGTGGAACCCGAAAGGGAATCGGCGAGTTGGTCGTCAATGCAAGGGTGACTTGGAGGAGGTCATGTGAAGAGGGGATGAAAACATGTGGAGACTTGGAGCCAGGTGAAGATTCTAGCAGAGAATCGAACGCAATGGAGAAGCACGGCTGAAGCCCTATGTTCCCCTGAGAACTAAATGAAATAGTAATAATAATAGTAATAATAATTATCTTGGTTAATGATGACCCCACTGACATGCTAATACTGACCAATTATTGTTAAAGAATTTGCCACTACAAGATTGGTAAATTTTTTGTACTGTATTTAAATTATATATTTATGCCACCAAAAATGTGGTAACATCACCACTGTTGTCACAACACTACAGTTCCATCATCTATTACATAATACATGATGTAATTACGGTTATGAAGGATACACTCCGATAGATTCATCATCTCACTGTAAGATATATCCAGTGAAATAACCGATACAAAGGGTAATACTAACTGCCGTGATGCTTCTTGAACCGATACAAGCCATTTTCACCGACGAGAACTCGTGGAGAATATCATTAATTACATTCCGAGTGGAACGCACGCCTGCAAGATTCAAGCTTTTAACTTTCAGTGGCGGTGATGTTCTTTTAACGAAACAAGGTTGGTCTCCTCCCTCCTTTCTAGGGTTATTATTGGCTAGTAAACAAATTAGCCGAGGTGTAGGAGTTCTTCAGTCGCAAGGAATCGAACCCAGACCATGTAGGTTATGCAAAAATGCTAGCTAAATCAGTAATTTATGGATAATTGCAAAATTACTCACCTCTCTAGCATGATACGAATTTAAGGAACAATCTTATCAAGCAGTTAAATTCTTTGAATCATTATGACATCCAGGGTCTTTCTAAATCTTATTCTTCTCTCTCCCTCTCTTCCAGATCGGACGTCCAACTGCATTCACAATTAATTATTCAGGAATGGGAGGTAGAATGAGAGCCTATGTTGTTGCACCGTCTGGTTTACAAACAGATGCATTTGTGCATCAAGTTGATGTTGATCAACACGCTGTACGTTTTACACCTCAAGAGACTGGTGCACACTTAGTTCATGTATTGATGGATGAACGTCCAATACCTGGTAGTCCATTCCGTGTTCTAGTAGGACAAGATGAAACAGGTCCAGTTACAGCCAGTGGGGAAGGTTTAAGCTATGGACGAGTTGGTAAGTTGGTTTTTTAAATAAGACTCAATGTTTGTGTTTGGGATTATCATTCATGCTTTGGTATTATTTGCGGTTTATTTGGTGAATTCAACGCTCAGAAATCTCAACCTTCATCTTGAACGCAAAAATCTTGTGTATTACTTTGTGCTGACTGTTTCGCACATAAAACACAAATAAGAAACGTTCTTTCATTGCAGACACACGCAAATATATCTTCCCCATTTTTAGTTGGCCTAAATTCCTTTGATGTGCGTCGGTGGCACAGAGGTAGAATGCTCAACAACCACGCCTCATTGGGTTCGGGGTTCAATCCCCGGCCACTGACACACTCCTTTACCTCGCCAGGTCGGTATTAAGACAGGTAAAGAGAGAGGGTTAGGCGTGAGGTTAGCACCCCCATCCCGTAAAAATAAAAAAACCCAATGCTATCGAAACTTCAAGCCTCTAGCTTGGAGTAGCCCTATTTTCCACTGGGATCGTAAAGGAATAAAAATCCTTTTAACAGGTTATGTCAGGCAGATAATATCATGTCAGCCTTCAGCGATCTTCAAGCGGTCTGTAACAGGAGCTAATAGGGTAACAGGATTCGAGAATTTCAGTGCAATATAACTGTGTCAACAGAAGATGCAAATTTAGCTTAAATAAGTGACAACTGATACTGGTTACACAAAAGGTGGATCTATCGAACTGTTGGCATGCTGGAAAACTTTCTCATATTTTTAATGATATGTAATTAGTTTTAATTCCAGTGAGAACACTATCATTTCCTCAGAGTACAAGTGCCTCTAGCTAACGACTTCTAATGACCTCCATGGTCAATCTTAGAAACATTACAATATTTTACGGAGCAATACAAACTACTTAAAGTTTGCAAAGTAGTTCAGTGTTTTTTATGCAAATTAGATTCGAGGGTGTGAAATAAGTTGGCCTGAATGAACAATATTTTACTTACAATAAAGTCTTCTCTTCAGATCCCCATAGTTAAAGAAAGATAGATACTTATTGTCGTTACAATAACACTCATATATGCGGCGGATATATTTCAATTACTTAGAATAACAGACTAGCAGGTATATTGAGAAAATAAATAATATTTGTGTGACAAACGTATCATCAGTTATATTATGAACAAGTGACTTGATTGCTCAATAGCCCTGAGATTGAGAAAGAATAGAACAGGGAAACCGATGCTGGACTTAGACGCATTAATCTCGAATACCGCTTGACTATGCCGACAACATTATACGGCAGCTACCAGTCTCCATCAGCCCAAACTTTTTAAATAAGAACGTACAATGATGTGAGCCGAAATATATATTTTACGTAGTTATAATTTATGATTCAAGATATCACTAACGATATGTCAGTTAGTCTATAATCATGATCAATAAAATATTGGGCGTTATTTCAAGTGGACCAAAATCTGATTGGTCAATTTCCAGGCTGGATATCGATCACCATATCACCAATAAAGGATTATCTACTGTTTATCTGTTTACATATCAAGTTTCATGGTTCGCTTACTTGTAAACAAACTTTAAGGTTTCTCATTTAAATATAAATTAGTTTCCATTCGAAGTTATTGTTCACTAGAGGTCTGTGGACACTCTTTCATCTTAGCACTGACAACTTTCACTGTGTTCGAACTAAGTGCTGTCAGACGGCGTTGAGAGGGAGAGCATGTTATTACTTTTGAAGTTCTGTTATTTAGAATTCACAACTGGTGAGGTCAATCAATTCAGGTGTGAAGAAAGCCACTCAGTGATCGTAGAACATAGGGCTTCACGAGGACACTGACACTTTCCTGCTCTCTGCGGTATTTCTCAAATTTTTTCAACAACTAAAGACAATCTTCTGTTTCCTCTACACATGATCTCCCCCATGACGCCCATGAACTGACATTCATCCAGTCGTTTCCCGTTGAAGTCCCACTCAAGTACCTACTTACCACGTGATGTCACTCAAAGGTCTTCTAAGTAAGAAGCGAAGGCAGCTGTTAGTTAAAGTTTGGGGCTTGTTTAAAATGCGTGTTTTCTTGACGCACCAAGTCTATGAACTTTATAGAATCACCGACGTGATATTAGTGTTGAAGGTCAGGATTTTGTTCCATATCCTTGGAGTGATAGATTTCCACACAGATTCATTTTAATGAAGATCTCTCTTGCTTTTCTGACCTCAACTGGCTTCTTCCATGCCTCCTGTAGTTGAGACGATATTTCCTAGACCAGGTAAGTGAAAGACATATCTTCCTTTAGTTTCCCATCATTGATGGGAAACGGTTTTTGTTGTCGTTGGTTGGTTATCTTGATCACCCCTATATTCTTAGGTTTCATTTGAAGTCGTATCTTCACTGTCTCCTCCGTTAATTTATTGGTTTACACTACTAGATCTTTGAGTATGACATTAGGCATAAATCACCAGCGGAGCCCAGATATTCCAGCGTTTTTTATTCCGTCCAAAGTACGCCATACTTTCGTTTTATCTAATTATTACAGATTAGATTCAAACTGAATCATACACAATGCACATTCCATTTTAATATTGTTCATATACGCTTATTTTCTATATAAAGGTGAACGTAATCGATTCTTTGTGAATACAGCTCATGCTGGTAGTGGTGCATTATCAGTTACTGTAGATGGTCCAAGTAAAGTTCAACTGAATTGTACGGAACGTCCTGATGGTTATGATTTCACGTATATGCCATTATCACCTGGTGAATATATGATTAGTATTAAATATGGTGATGCTCAGCATATTATTGGTTCACCATTCAAAGTAAGTTTTTGTTTAAATGTATTAGCATTAAATGTGCTTATTTCAATAATTTGTCTACCTGAGAGACTTCGAAACATGTTTTTAATTCAAGTTTTCAGCTGTATCATGTCTCCAGCTTTACAAGAATTAAGATTCATAGGTAACTGGATTTAAACTCATCAATGGCTGGAGCATAACTAACTTGCCATGTGACTTATTGATCCTTGGGTTACTCTCTGATAAGGCTGTGAGTTGCACACTGCTATAGGGTCGTATATCGAGACTAAACATTTATCCAGTACACCCTTATTTTCAACTACTCTCTTACTTATGTCATTTCGTGATGAAATATACTGAAATTGTCTTAGGAATATTGACAAACATCTGTAGCTTAGGAAAGTAATTCGAAGTGTTTTGTTTTTGATGTGGTTGCGTTCTCTGAGCTGAGTTGAGTTTCTAATTCCCCCACAGAGAAATTAGAAACTCGAGTCTATAGAAAATCAACTCACACAGACCAAATCCTGAATTACAACAGCAACAATCCAATAGCACACAACAGGAATTGTATACAAACACTATTCAAGAGGGCCAGGACTCATTGCAGCACTCCCACCTTAAAGAAAATTGAAGAAAGATATCTCATGAACGTCTTCCAAAAGAATGGATATCCACGGAATTTCATCAAAAGACATATACCCCCAAGCCAACCTATCAAACCAAAAGCCCTCTAGGAAAGCACAAAGAAAGTCGCCCTGCCATATATAAAAGATATATCAGAAATCACTGCAAGATTCGTCAAACCTTCAGGAATTGATGTCGCACATAAACCAACAAAATCACTTCACTCAGTTCTATGTCAATCAAAAGACTCAACAGCGACAGAAGATAAAACCAACATCACCTACAAAATAAATTGTAACAACTGTGAAAAACACTACATTGGCCAAAGTGGACGTCCCCTTCGTCTTCGTATCCACGAACATAAGCTGGCCGTCAAAAGACATGACAACCACTCCCTCGCTCATATCAATACATACAGACAACCATGTACATCAATTCGACTGGGACAACGTTCATATATTAAGCAGAGGAAACACCAAGAATCTAGAGAAATTTTAGAAGGCTGGTATTCCAGTGAATCTTCAGTCAATAGACACATCGACATAGACAAAATTTACCAATCAATAAGGAGGAAATCTTACACACAAAGGGTCAAAGTTCAAGTCAAAGAAACAATCAGTTCCAATAGAAGTAGCCTAGAAGGTGTGATAACACACAAAAACAACCAACCACGTCCAAGGTCAGCAGGAGAGATGATTAATAAACTTGTGGAGAAATCTAAAAGCTCACTTCCTCGAATTGAAGTATGCGCTGAAGATGTCACCTAGTACGGCAATGAAATCTGCGCAAATTAACCATCCAACTCAGAGAACACAACCACATCAAAATCATCCACCTGAGCTATAAATCTTCTCTATCATATCTGAAGTGTTTTGTGTTGGCTAAACTGCATAATTAAACAGTTTTCAGTCAGTCCACTGACCAACGTCATCAGCTTGGAAAAATCAGCACAAGTTGAAGTTTTCTTCGACCCGTTTACCACTTTACTTGATGAAGATGGGAGACTTTATTAATTATAGAAGACTCACATATTTATCTTATCTGTTCATCTCATTCCTTTTATACAGCTGGTTCCCTTGATTAAGATAGTTGGAGGCAATCGGCCACATGAAGCCTTGCTTGACCTACGTTTCGTGCTAGTTGGCACTCACCAGTCAGTCAGCAAGGCGTATCTGCAACCACCTTGAAGGAACTCATGTCGCGCCTCTCTGAGATTCGAACCCGCGTCACCCAGTGAGTGCTGCAGTCAGAGACGTTACCACTGAGCCAGCTATTCGGGCTCGCGATTGACCTCCTGTAGGACTGTAGTGGATATTTTGACTAGACACTAGTAACTAGTGTTATGTGTCTAGTCTTTTCTTTGGTGCAGACTGAATTCTATCAGTCCAAGGCTTCCTGTGGCCGATTGCCTCCAACTATCTAATATCATCAAATCAATGTGCACCGTGATGGTGAGCCACCTAGTGGTGTGGTGGCCACATTGGCAAACCTGACTGATAGAATTCAGTCTGCACCAAAGAAAAGACTAGACACATCACACTAGTTACTAGTGTCCAATCAAAAAGAACGAACATATTTGCCGTTTTGATAATACGAGCTCGTTTTATTTCGTGGATTCTGTCTCTTCAACTGCGTACATACTAAATAAATCAGTTATATGCTACAAAATTTTATCTGAACATACTTTTTACAATGATTTCAAGTTATAGATAGAAAGTATGAGCAACATAATTTCAAAGATGATCTAAGTAGACAATTATTTAGTGTGTTAAAAGAGTAACTATTTAGATAGTAATTCGACAAAGGGATAGAGTCCAGATTTCTATTGGAAACAAGGATCGACTAGAGGTAAAATACAAGATAGAACAACTGAGCGAATTTATACTCATTATGGTGGAGAGTTCAAGGAGGATGGGAGTGAATAGTGAAGGAAAACTATCAAATAGATAAAATAATTTCATTTAGTAGATTTGGTACTTTAATAATGAGTTCAGCTCAGTCAGTGAGTGAAAATCAAAATCAAGATTCAGTGTAATGTTATGCAAACAGAACAAAACACGAAAGCACACGAACAAAACAACTACGGTTACCAGGTCAGATAGTGAGAGATTAGTCACACTCTCTTTCTGTATGCATAGATTGGGTCGAAGTCTTTTAATGTCAATGGCTTTTATGTATGCTTAAACGCAAACGTAATACAACACACTATGCGTAGCAAACCCATATATGAAAGCCCTAGAAAGGAAAGCATTGACAAGTTTTAGTTGTCATCCTAGAATATGGTACAGATATATAGATGGCACACTTATCATCATAAAGAAAGCTGAAAAAGAAAGCTTTCTAACAGAAATTAACTTAATCTCAGAATATATAGAGTTTACTAATGAAGTAGAATCAGCGAAGGGAACTCTAAACTTTCTTGATTGTCTTATAAAAAGACAAACTGAGGAGAAACTAAAATTTACCATGCACAGAAAGCCGACACATTCCAACAAGTATTTGAATTTCCAATCAGATCATCCAACAGGAATGAAAGTTTCAGTAGCTTTAAATCTCGTTAACAGAGCTAGAAACATTACAACAGATAACAACGATATGTAGAACAAGATATCCAATATAAAACAGATTTTGATTGGAAATGGTTATCCGGAAAAGCTACTAGATAATATTATCAATAAAAAGGAGCATAAGGGAAAACAAAAAATTGAAAAATCTTGGCTATCGACGATAGCCATTCCATATCGAAAGGACACAGCTGAACAACTTCAAAGACTATTTGCTTCATATAATATTAAAGTCTATGTCAAACCTTCTAATTCTCTGGAGAAAGCGTTGGTGCATGTCAAGGATATGGTTCCCAAAATGTCACAAAGTAATTGTGTCTATAGGATAAAGTGTTCGGAATGTGAAGCATGCTATATTGGGAGAGCAGTAGACAGGTGAAGGTCAGAGTGAATGAACATAGACTATGCACGAAACATCCACCTAGAAATGAAGTAGAACTAAAAAGTCTAGAAAAAAGATCAGCTATAGCAATGCATGCGATAGACAGCGGACATAAGATTGATTTCGACAATGTCGAAATTCTTGGAAGAGGATTTCATTCACATAAAGAAAGATTGACCTCTGAAGCCTTGCACATTTTAACCACATCGAATGCAGTGAATAGGAAAGAAGGGATAGACTTATCACCTATATGGCAAACTCTAATGAAGCAAGACAGATGAAAAAACAACAAACACTCTATGAGCCTCCATGACCTTTTAAAAAATGTATTATCATGTTTATTACATGTGAATTGACGTCTTTCCATATGACAAATAATATACACTCACACACACCCATATAAAACTAATCCTTACAAACAAACTATAGAAAAATATACACAATAACAATTTGACATTAGTCATTACAAATATATGTGATGACTGCTTACATATTTCTATTGGTAAAAAAGTCCATGGACAAATGACCTTCAAATAAACTCACCTCAATTTACGTAAAAACTTTTGACTATATATTTTGATGATCAATAAAAATCCGAATAAATCTCCTGAAGAAGCTGTGGCTTACACAGCGAAACGTTCGGAAAACAGATCTTGTTTTTATTTTCTTAACACGCTGGGATTAATTTAAATAATTTATAATGAATCAATCTGACTCGGCGTTCAAATTATTCCAGGAAGTTTGTAACACCTACCGTCTGGAAACTTATAATCTTAGATGTTACTGATTGGTGTGCCAGTAAATTCTTGGCAATCGCGCACTTCGGAGGTCCGTGTTGAATTCCTGGCTGACTTACTCCTAAAGCTTTCAAGCCCTCTAATCAGTGGAACAGGCACCATGCCGGATTCTGGCTAGCTACTTGGCTGAACTATTAATACACCACCAAAAGAGCGAAACAACTGTCCGATGAGTGGTGTGAAACTACTCATTTCAGTTAGTCAGTAGTATATAGCATCATACACAGAAAAAAGTATTATATTTCACTGTTTTATTATTTGATATGATCAGTAATGTGACCTAGCAGATTGCAGACGATACGAACCTTATGGATTAACGAAACCTACTCTAATCGCTAATCACAGCATCAATCAGCAATGGCGAGCGGCGTAAAGATCCGACAACCAATGACACTTCAGCCTTTACAAAGAATGGAATATATTGAATAGTGCTGTGAGTGCGCGAAAACAGCAAAGCTATTTTAAGGATTTCATCATGAGCTGACATTGGTTACAGAACCATTGAAAAACCTGTGAGTACTGGACAGCTGTTTCGTCCTAGCTTGTGACTCTTCAGCAGTACGTACCCACCGGGGTACGAACCCAGGACCTTCTACACCCTAGTGGTCACGGCTTCTCACTAGAACCCCAGGTAGGGTGTGAGGATATTTACTCATCGAGGATATTGCGAGGTGTTCGCGCTATGTCGTGAATTGGTAGAAGTTAGAATTCATGGATTATTGGATCGAAATCGCCTTGTAACCGGAAGGTCCTGCTTTCGAAACTTGTCGGTGGGTGCGTACTGATGAATAGTCCGAAACTAGAACGAAACAGCTGTCCAGTACTCCCAGGTCTTCCAATGGTTCTCTAACCAATGTCAGCTCATGATGAAATCCTGTAACCAATCAATCCAATCCCTACAAACCAACACTTGAAGCTATTTTAAGGTTATGCACTAATGTTAGTCAAAAATTAGACCAGATTAGATAGCAAATAACATAATTTTTGGGAAGTATTTTTTTCTAAAACACAAACTTTCCTTTTGTCGACTTTTCTTTTTTTAGGCAATTGTTACTGGTGATGCAGTACATGATACTTTCACTGCTGATACAACACATGTTGTTGTAGAAACCGGTGGACGTCTTGTCAATGGACCACATTCGAATTTGGGACCATCAAGACCTGATCGTGTTACATGCTCTGGACCAGGTTTACAACAGGCTTATTTAAATGAAGTTAACACATTTACAGTGAATGCAACACAAGCAGGTAGTTGAAGAGTGAATATATAATATATATATATATTTTGCGAATTACTATTTTGGTTATAACTCCATTATAGATAGGAATTTATTTTGATAAATCACACAGTGTTGTTATACAGTAATATTAACTGATGACCACCTTTCGAGCACAAACTATTGCCACTCATAATCATATGAAGTCACTCACACAACTTTTTCCTTCATTTATATACATGTGTGGAATTGACTAGATATTCGAATAAAAATCATTCAGAAATAATAATATGAGTGTTATTGATCAATTACAATCAGATGGGAAACAAGACGAGTGTTTTTATAGTCATAATAAGTAACTTGTTAGAATGTTGTGATGTGCTTGAATTGAAATAGAATTTTGAGATTATTTATTATCCTCCTCTGATTTGACTGACTGGTGGTAATAATATCTTCCATGCATATCTCTGGTATTTGCATTGAGTCATTTCTGTTGCATGTGTTGTGTTGGGTGTAGACTCGATGAACCAGGCAGAATTCAGTAATCAATCTCTCTCTTCACCTACATAGATTACTTCTTAGAATTTTAACCCTCTCCCACCCTATTGTGTGGTTGTGCGTTAGTGCAATTGCTGAACTTCTTTCTAAATTACTTATCTTCGCGGGTGGGGTTAACCATTCTTACCTTAGCTAAATTCTTATGTTCCGACAATCTGACTACCCCCGATCTACTAGTTTGACCTATGTAGTTGATATAACTCACAGTCATTGCACAGTATTTTATAAACTATATTATTTTGTTTAATTGGGTCCACCGGGTTTTTTAGCCTACAGAGCTTGTCTCTGAGTGAGTTTGTAGGTTTGAATTGTAATTGATCAATAACACTCATATTATTATTTCTGAATGTACATTATCTTATACTGATTTTTATTCAAATGTCTAATCATCAATTTCACTCATGTATATAAATGAAGGAAAAAGTTGTGTGAGTGACTTGATATGATTATGAGTGGCAATAGTTTGTGCTCGAAAGGTGGTCATCAGTTAATATTATAACAACACTGTGTGACTTATAAAAATAAAACCTTATCCATAATGGAGTTATACTCTACCACCACAGTGCCCAAGTTTTGTACTTATATCACTATTTTGGTTATTATTATTACTGTTATTGTTTGTCCCTTGGGTTCGGAAATGGAGTAAAGGAATTCATAAGCATATCACCACTTCACTCTGTTCTCCACAGTCTTCCCTAAGCCTGGCTCCACGATTACTTTACCCATAAGCTTACATTCCCGTGTCATACAGTTTCTTCCAAATCACTTTCGGATGCCCAACACATCATTTCCCGCTCACATTCTATTCGATGGTCAACCTGGCGTTTGATGTCACTTGACAGTCTTCTCAGCGTTGGATGATGTGGTTCTTTGTTCGTTTGTTGCCATAGTTTCATGTTGTTTGTCGTGCCTAGCCGTTCATCTGATCTTGAGTATGCAGCCAGTAAATTCAGCTTGTGATAATCAGTTTAGGAAATAAAAAAAAGTAGGAATTAATTTTAACTGAAATGGCATTAAATGTGACTGTACACTATTTGTTTCTGACTTGACCTTGACATTTTCTTCAAATTCAAGGTGAGGTATAATTCTAATTTTTCTAGATATCCAACTATACATGACTCATATTTTATTTATCTACTATGTTCAATAAAACACGAAATAATTGAGCAAAGAATATCCTTTGAGACAATTTCTTCCTCCTCTGGCTCTACAATTATATTTATGTTTATGTACCCAGAATATTCTAAAATAGTAGTCAATAACAATATTAGTGTTTTTCAAATAATATCGATTTGTAAAGTAAAATCAATAAATTTTACTACTGAGGAAGAAAAAGACTCTAGTATTTCATTTCTAGACATCCTTATAACCAGAAAAGAGAATGGAACAATAAGAAGAAGTGTATATAGAAAACTTACATCAACTAACTGGTCAGCATACTCATTTTTTCAGCTTCATGCCCTTAAAATACAAACGCAATCTGAAAAAGTGCTTGGTTCACAAAGCAAGATCAATCTCCTTGGATGAATGTCTTGATGAGGAACTTAATAATATTAAACGGTTACTGAGTGAAAACGGTTATTTATGAAAGTTCATTGATAAGAATCTGAATCTGAAATCAAAGCAGCCCAAGATACCAACAGTTCCAAAAGAGGCCTTATTCTTACAAATTCAGTTCCTTGGGGACAACATCAGCGAGATACTAACACAACGCCTTAGAAATGCGGTAAAAAGAGCATTCCCTGCTGCTGAATTACGCTGTGTCTTCAAAACCACTCCTCTTTTGCGTTCGGGAGTAAAAGATAAACTGCCTAATTTCGCCTCTTCCATGTGTATCTACCAATTTAACTGCTCCTGTGGAGCCAGTTAGTTGCATAGGTCGTACAATCAGGCGTGTTTCTCGTTGGATATCCGAACATCACCCTGTGTGGTTAAGTAAAGGACAAACAAAATCTATTCGTATCGCTATTCTATCTCATCGTAAGGATACATAACACAAGATTGACGTTAACCATGCTTTCAGGGTCATTTACCACATACCAACAAATCTTAATTTCGCCTTAAGAGTTCGTTCACTAAATATTGCCGAGACTGGCTGTTGGGATCCACATTAAGAAGCCTGATTTATGTGTCCAAAAGAAGCCAGTTCAGACATTGTCCATACCTTGGCCATCTAGGTTCGAATGATCCTCAATTTTTATAGAAATTTTCCTGATTTTAGTTGATATTCTATTTGCTACTATATCTTTATTATTATTATTATTATTATAATTTAAGCATCTTTAATGAACTGTAATTCCATTGATCTTACTTGACAAATCGATATTATTTAAAAGACACTAATATTGTTATTGACTACTAATCTAGAATATTCTCTGTATATAAACATACATATATAATTGTAAAGCCAGAGGAGGAGGAAATTATCGAAAAGGATATTCATTGCTCAATTATTTTGTGTTTATATCGATATCTGAATGAATATTTTTGCTATCATATGTGCTATATGCTTAGTCATAATTGTAGTTGATACTCAGGATAACATTCTAGAAGAAAACTTCATAAAATGTCAGGATGTTACACTGATTAATGACTGTTGAAAGATACCAGTGATGTAATACCTAATTTTGCTTTTAGACTGCTTTGACCCCTGTAAGTTGAACAGCATACTAAAACAAATCTCCTATTAGTCGATTTTAGGAGTACAGAGGTAATCAATGGGAAGAATTGCCTGGCTTTAATTTCGCACTAATTGGCACTCGTCAGCAATGCTCATCTTGTGAAACTCGAAGAGTATGATGTCCCGTCGGAACCCGTACCAACCAGTGCTACAGTTATAGACACTATCACTAAGCCATTCGGAATCACGACTCATCCAGTGTAGACCTATAGTGAACTGGTCATGTATCCAGTCTTTAGTGTTTGTGCTGACATTGCCTTGTCACGTTTTATTTCATGGATAATTCCCATCCAGGCATAATTGAAAACAAAACACGTAGTTCGGCGAAGAGTCTCTTTGCATCGACAAATTCATTTTATTAACTGTATAATCGCAAATATATGTGTTATTTTGTATGTATGTGTATATTAAGTTTGTCGAACAAAAATACAATTGTTTATAGTTATTTTAACTAAACAGGTGAAGATTCTATATTGGAGTTACGTAATACAAGATCAGTCAAGAAAATTAGGTGTTAATGAAATTAGGATAGTAACAAAGAAGTTAGGTAATAATATGAATAGTTTGATGGTTGAGTTTTACTCAGGACACACATAGGAACAAAGTAGAGAATACGAAATTACGTAAGAGTTCTAAATGAATTGAAGAATTTTAAGCAATTAAAGAACAGGCAAACAAACAAAGTTGTTAACATGACAGTAGAAGTGGTCGAGTAATTGTCTTTTGTATGCACAGCTCCGGTTTTTCTATGTGAATGGCCAGAGCTTCAGCGATAAAAAGAAGACGAAACAGTATTTCCTTTGGTAGGTTATCCTTGACTCTGTAGACTACTTTGAAGCAGAAGGCGTCTGTTGAGATGGAATGATCAGTGTTAACCAGGTGTTGTTCAATTATCGCACTCCTTATAGCACCACTATTGCCTTTTCGCAACCATGCTGGATAGTGTTCTTGAATCCTCTTGGACAGGATGCGCGTCGAACGACCGGTATGCCTGGCTGCATAGCAGGAGGTGAACTGATATATGCACATAGAAGTGGTCAGGTGGGGGATGTTGTCCTTGAGGCTTCTGCGGATGAGTGGGCGACTGGAGAACACTATTCTTAGCGTTTCTGCAAAGAATGTTCTTCTTTTTTCATTACTGTCTTGCCAGTCAAGTTCTCAGTGTGATCACTAAACTTTATGACTCACCATCGTATTCCACTTCGAAATGATGCTAGATCATAGAAGACAATCATGAGGAAGCCTTGGGCTTGGTTCATATGGTTCAGTGAGCAGCAATACTAACGAGTGAGTTTTAGGATTAACGTCAGTGGCCTAGAATCAAACCCGAACCTCCCACGTGCGTAGCTAGCTATTGGAGAGCATTCTACCACTGGTCCACTGAAGCAGTATACACCAGTCGACTGTTAAATCTTAAACAGTCGTCAGAATAAATAAAGCCTGAACACAACTTCACCACTGAGATACTTTTTTCTTTCTTTTTCGTTTTTTTTCTTTAGGTCATGATGTTCTCTACGTTGGTGTTTCTGGACCAGTTGCTGCCTGTGAAGAAGTCAATATTAAACATTTAGGACATGGTCAATATTCGATTAACTATACTGTACGCGATCGTGGTCGTCATCAAATTATGATTAAATGGGGTGATCAACATGTCCCTGGAAGTCCATTCACTGTGAATGTTATTTAAACAAAAAAATTTACATACACATTAACAGTCTACTTACTATTGATATATAGTAGTAATAGTCGAATACATGAAAAAAACAACATGCATAGTGGTAAACTATTACATAACCATGACTCTCTGTCTCACACACACACACGCGAACAATGTTATGCTTCATGAAGTCGCTTCACGAGTGAACACTACCACTACTACTACTACTATTAGTAATATTAATAGTATATAAAAAACACATTAAATTATTTAATTTCCTTAGATATTTTCTCAGTAATGTAATAATTATTGCTGGTATATTCTAATATTACTGATGCTATTATTATTATTGTTATTATTATTAATGCTATCGGAGAGGGTTTCAATATCCGAGCAGTTCAAAGCTGGATGTGAAACGAATGAAATGGACGACTTTGAGTCGAAATTTGTCAGGTGCTTTGCTTATCCTCCTACATATTTTAACTTTAGGCTTTTCTAGAGTTCTTTCTGCAAGGTGAGTTCTCTTTCTTTCTTTCTTTCTCTCTCCTTTCCCTCGTTCGGAATCCTGCCTAATTGATAATTATATATTTATTGCATTGTACTACTTAAATCTACTTTATAAGCGACACAAAGTATTCAGTTACCCGCTAATTTTTCTGTTCATAAAATGAGCATATGAATATTCTTGCTTTTATTATTATTACTATTACTATTTCGATTTTCGTCAATATTTTTAGTTTCAATGACTCTAAATATACATAACCATGCATGATTTATGTTCTTTCCAAAAAATTCAAACACTTGAGCCGCTTTTATAATGAATAATATTGTACTTTTCTCTGGAATAAGTATGATTTAACAAAGAACCACCCTTTTTGTTTCTCTCTCGACTGGTATATTTTTTGGCCTATATATTTGTGTATTAACTGCTAAAACGAATCATCTTTAGTCCAGCCCCCACCCGCCAATAACCTGAGTAAATACTCATGAATACGCTTTTTGTTTCTTTCTAAAGAGCTGAATGCATTTTATTCACGCTAAATTGTGCTTGTTGTTGTTATTGCTGTTGTTGTCAACTCATCTTTCTTCGTCACATGCTCCTAATCTCCTAATCTACACCCGGCACCATCACGTTCGCTAATAATTCTTTTTTTTTTCTTGTTTTTCTTTTTGCCTACTCCTTGATTTTTTTTATCCAGCCTACCTTTACATGAAACCCTCATTTTTAATTTATTAGTTGTTAAATCGCTTTGGTTGTTTTTATCGCCCCATATATATATATGTATGTGTGTTAAAACAACAGAAACCCCATAATTATGAATGAAATTTTAATTGATTTCTGAATACATATATATAATTTTAATTACCTTATTAATGAGTTGTTTGATTTTGTTCGGAGATTTGCAATTAATAGTGTTCTCTGAGCTGGTTGGTTTAGTTGCGGAGCTTTCGTCGTCCCCCTGCTGGACAACATCCCCCTTCAGCGCAATATTTAGCATAAAGTGAAATGATTTAAATTTCTTCATGAGTGATGATATAATTGCGTCTCCTGGTAACCATCTTTACATATGTATTGACCATTTTTATTATTGACTTGGATTTTAAACTTTCTGGTCACCTGATTTACTTTTTATTATTCAAGTGCTGGTTTGTAGGGATTTGACTGCTTACAGGATTTTCATCATGAGCTGACATTAGTTAGAGAACCATTGGAAAACCTGGGAGTACCGGACAGCTGCTTCGTCCTAGTTTGGGACTCTTCATCAGTACGCACCCACCGCCAGGGTTTGAACTCAGGACCTTCTGGTTACAAGGCGAGCTCGTATACCATTAAGCCACTGGGACCCGATCCAATGGCCCATGAATTCTAACTTCTGCCAATTCACGACACGCACCCTAGCCAATGTCTTCGGCGAGTATTTGTCCTCACGCCCGACCTGCTGCACCCTACTGGTCACGACTTCTCACTAAAACCCCAGGTAACTACCTACCTGAATAGGGCAAGTCGCTAGTGAACATCTCATTGATATTCAAGTGTTGGTTTGTAGGGATTTGATTGGTTACAGGATTTTCATCATGAGCTGGTATATTGGTATATTTCGTCCAAATTAACATGTTTGTTAATTGCATTTTTGTTCGAGTACCAGGCTTCTAAGAATTCTCTGACTGCACTTTTGGTGTTTCCTCTGTCTAAGATTTTGACATTATCCCAATCGGAGATTTTTGAGGGAGTGAACGAATAGTCCCAAATACAATATCTATGACCAAAGTGACCTCATCTTACTCGGTACACTGTCCTTTTATTCGACTGGTTCCACGATTGTCCATAAGCTTTCATTTTCCTCGACATCCACCTCGTCGTTTCTTAGTTGGGCTCCACTCGAAGGGGCTGTCTGGCGTGTATGTGTGTGATGTCAATCGAAGGTCTCCTTAGCGTTTGTCCAATCCATCTTCCTTTCCTTCAGCATGTTTGTTTGGTGCAATAGGTTGTTGACTGATTCGCTGTTAGAGTTCCTTGAAGTTATTTTGAATGATGGTGACTATCAGTGGAATGAAGGATGCGCATTTCGACTTATTTCGGACTCTTCAGTTGGATGTACCTGCATTCTACTCAGTGCGTTATAGTGTTCTCACTGGCACAGTGAATAATGCTTTGGTGTTTAAAACGATCGGTTCAGGGTTCGAGTCTCAATTTCAAGGGGCAAGCATCCTGGATTGCATTGCTAGTCACTATCGACCAAAATAACTTCGCCTTAATTCTAAGACATTGTCGAAGCTCCCGTACTAGCAGGCGACTTGTCAACAGAGATCGAGCAGTTTGATCCAGCTTAATTAATCAAGAATTCCTTGTAGTTTATCGTTTTTGGCAAGCCAGCTGATCTTCACTGTTGAGTGAAGAGGACAAGTGTTGATGAGAGCGCTTTCAATGACATTGATAGGAACCAGCATAAAATAATATATCACCTTTCTCACGAATCTTGTGATGGAGTTACTATTTAATCCATCAATTTCACGGTGTATTTTATCTCACAAACCATCACGATTTGAATTTACTCGGTCTTGGCTGGTTAGAAAAGCTGAATCTCCTAAATGTTCCACTAAATTCGGTGTATTCTAACGCGTTGTCTTCATCAGATGATTTCATTTCGAGTCATGCTTCACGTACATCTCTGTTGCAACACTCGCGTCAAATGCATCCTCCAGTCTGCCGGAAAAATCTTGGCTGCCGCATGTTTAACCAAGTATCTTCGACTCTGAAGCTGAATGTTAAGCTAGTTTTCCATCCTAAACGTCCAACTCAGTATCAGCTCCAATCCTATGGACAAGATGAATGCTTCCTCGATGCTTCTAAGCTTGTTTTCATGAGAGTGAAGGGGGAGGGAAGAATGAGAGAAATCTTAGATAGATTTCTGCTGCCTTATCACAAGGCACTCAGTACTTCTGCCTCAAATAAGTTATCTCCAGCATGAGTTGTTTTTGGTCGAAAAATCAAAACTCCTTCAAACAGATCCAAAGGCAGTCCTTAACCTTTTAAGGGAGGAGGTCACAGGATCTCGCATAAAATAGTATATCATCCTTTCTCACGCATTTTGTGATGCATTGTGCGATCGACCATTTCTCATGGCTGTGAGCCGACTTTATTGTGGTAAAAATGTGTCGTTTTCCTAATAAATGTACAGTACAGCATCTTGCAGTCACAGGCCAGCCTTTGTCCTTTGATATTTGCGTGGTTCAGTGAGCCGGAAGGTACAACAGACGAATAGGCGTATTAGTGTACCAGTTGAGTTCATTACCGTTATTACAATTAGCGGCGCAGATATAACAGACACTTGTCATGTTTTTGAACCACATAGACGCGATGACTTAACTTTAGTGTTGATTAGAATCACGATCTTCTTATCTTGCCGGATAATTATACCAAGGACGGTAGAAAACAGAACAAAGTGGAGGGAGATGTGTTGTTGAAGCCATATGTTCCACTTGGAACGCAAGGGAATAATCATAATGATGATGATAGAGTTACGAAGGAGGACTAAGTTAGAAAGTAGTGATTTCAGCCAACAACCGCCTCATTTACCTTAAGGTAGGCAGTTACAGTTGAACACCAGCAATCAGGCAGCATGTAAGCTGCCTACTGATACGTGGGCGTCACTCCAGCAACCTACATGTTATCTGACTGGTAGATTTCAGCTTACTGACATCAAGGCTTAAAAGCTGACCGTGAACACTATCCACTGCAGGAGGCATTTCAGACCTTCAGTGGAGAGATGACACAGCAGTGATTGGCTGTGAAATGAGTCCGGAGAGAGTATATTATGGTGACCAACCTACTATAGTTGAATTGGTCCAACAGTTTTTAGAAGTTTATGGGCAGTTGCTGTCTGGAGTTATGATGACCGGTAGTGTATATCAGAGTTGTTTCATTCAGTTGTATCACAAATTTACTGAAGAATATAACCTTGGACAACTTTGGCGTTTTAGAGACTGACTTTCTACCATTTAAACTCTCAACAAACTAATTATTTAAAACCAAGAAGCATTAGATAACTGTTTTGTCTTAGATTGTCGTTCTTCATCAGTGCGCATCCTTTGTGCCAATAGGATATAGAACGTTGAATCTTCAGATTACAAGGTGAGGCTGACGACTATTCAAGCACTGAGACGGAATCGAATGGCATACGAATCTTAACTTCTGGTTATTCGCAATTTAACACTAACGCTTACCAAAACCATAGATAAGCATCCCCTTCCCATTAACGCGGTGGACCTCACCGTCCACAAATTCTCATTAGAACTGCAGAACATCCATCACGCAGTGCAGATAATTAGGAATTAGTACACATGGGTCAGTGAATCCCCGCCCAGTGTCTGAATGACCGACGGGTTCGCAACTTACCTGAATTTCCCGGTTTCTATCTCTGATGGAATGAACCTGTGAAGAGGCCGAAAGAAGGACGAAACATCCGTCCAGTGCTTCTTGATTTTGAATAGTTATCTGATTGATATCGCTTAGTGATGAAATTTGTATTGAAATTAATCAAAATCCTTGTGAACAGTTTTCACGTTCCCATGGCAAATCATCAAGTCATATGTACATGCCTTCTTAGCTTTAGATGTAAACTCGAAAATCTCAAAGCATATTTAATCTTCAAAGTTCACAGAACAGGAAGAAAAAGCGAATGAATCAGTTGACTTTCTTTCAAAAGAATGATTACTGAACAAAGAATTTTCTTTTCGATAACCCCTTCCTCATCAGGTTCCACAGTTATATATTATATATATACACATAATAGTGCTAGAATTAGTGTCATTAACAACATTAATGTTTGTTTAAATAACATCGAATCAATAATAATAATAATATCAATGGATTACAGTTCGATAGTATCAACATAACAATAAACTGAATATCATAAAAATTAAGAAAGATAATAATACAATATACCACTTGTAGTTGAAACGATACCTCTCAAATAAGTGGAATACAATCGAGTAGAGCCTGTCAGTTAAAATTTGAATTTTCAAGTATTGGTTTGTAGGGTTTGTTTTGTTTGATTGGTTGGGGGACTTCATCATGAGCTGACATCGGTTAAAGAACCATTGGAAAACCAACTGGGAGTACTGCCAGACAGCTGTTTCGTGTCAGTGTCAAACAAAATCCCTACAAAGGCAATACTTAAAAATTCATCTGATGCTCACTAGTGACTGGCCCTAATCAGATAGTTACCTGGAGTTCTAGTGGAAAGCCGTGACCAATAGGGTACAGCAGGTCAAAGATGAGGACAGTTACTCATCGAAGACATTGCTAAGTGGTCGCTCTGTTTCATGCGTAAATTGGCAGAAGTTAGAATTCATGGACTGGGTTCGAATCCTTACGGTGGGTTCGTACTGCTGAAGGCTCCAAAACTAGGACGAAGCAGCTATCCAGTACTCCCTTGTGGCTTTCCAATGGTTCTCTAAACAATTTGAATTGTCTCTCAGGTAAAGTTGGTCTTCTGTGATTTTGTCTTACATGCCTAGAAGAGTCCCGTAATCATATTAGATGTTACGTTGGACTGTTTTAAACGTATTTTATCAAGTTTCTTTTTACACAGCTTGATTATTTGTTATGGCGTTTGATATACTACTATGCGCGAGAATACCTTGCGATTATTTTTATTCTAACCAGCGCTATTTGTTCCATTGTCATGCATCTGGACATCTAAGCATCAGGCCTTACATCATCAGTCTAAATTTCTTCTATGGTCAAGAATAAAACTGTACTTCTGTACATATAAACAGACAAACTATGCACATACAACGCCTACGCGCAACTATTGACTGAGACGGCTATAAACACGATTCCAATGCTGATTGGCTAATTTCTCCGTGTGAAGGCATGAATTAATATAGAATGACCTAGAGTGTAAGATCAATACTCTTACAGTGTAGTTATTATTATTATTTTGTAATTATTACTAACATATAAAAGTGATCGAAACTTTCTTGTTGTCAAATGGAGGTTTTAAACAGAGTAAGTTTTTTTTTGGTTGAAAATATTGATTAGTGTTTCACAATGTATTAAACATCTGTTTATTGTTATTATTATCGTTGTTAAGAGAAAGGTTTGTTGGGCGAAGTTAAAGTATCATAGCCAAAGTCAAGGTCTTTCAAAATTTGACCTTCAATAACCAATCAGACGCAAGGAATGCTAGGAAACGTCACTCCAATTAAAATCATGCCTGCCTTTCTAGACTTGGGAAAGGCAGCTACAGTATTCCACTTATTTTCTAGATACGTTTTCTGTAAATCTATACTGTTGGGTGGGGTTATGACTTTTTCAGGTAAGGGTCTAGGGTTAAGTTTAGGAGTAAGGTCAAAGAACAGTGCCAGAAATATCAACAGATCTCAAAATACCATGACTTACAGTCAACTGGATGAATGGATATATCGCGCATGGTACGATTTCTCCATAGAACAACTGTGTAGTATAATATCATGTTTGCAATGCTTTTTAGGGCATTTTTCAACGATCATGCGACCTTTTTGCATCTGAATTCTGATTGGTAGTTCAAGGTCACTGCGGTTCTGGCTAGTATAGTTTAACTTTGCCATTTGTTGAAACATATGGGTAGGACTGACTGACTGAATTGTTTCAACATAGAACTTTGCACCGATGTGCAGCAGTTCAAGTCGCCACACTTCACTTAGCACACAAAGCAAGAGAAGAAGATAAAAAGAAATGCAAAATAGAGACAGTAAACAGAGATATAAGGCAAAAAGAATAGTAATATGAAGAACTACATAGTTTTATTGGATGTTATAAATCACAAGGAGTGGATGCATCTGCGCTAGCCATTGAGAACGAGCATTTAGATCCATATCACCAATTGTATCCGGCCATTGGTTTATACCGTCCCGAGGACCCTAACCAGTCAGGGAGTCTACACCTTCCTACATGACTGGCTTAAACTAGCTGTTGTGGATTTCATTGACTAGTGCCTTGTTTTGGTTTGACCAGCACTGGCTCTTTTCCAACCTGAACCTATGTCAGCTAACATTGCTCGTTGTCGAGGAAGGCGATGGCTGGGCATACGTAACACATGTCTTAAACATCTCAATCTATGTAACTTCACAGCCTCGTCTATTGATTTCGACTCCTTACCTAGCACTCAACCGATGCCTAAAATCAATATTGCTCACCCCATCATACCACTTCACACGGGAGATAGAACGCAGGCACGTACGATCAAAGACAACTAGCCTTTTCATATCTTCCACTCTCAATGGCCAGCCATAAAGGAGGACGGAGCGGACTGCCGAGCAGTACACATGCCCTTTGGTCGATAGCCGCCAGAGATGGCGTAAACTGGCATATGCGAAAGGAGCCTTCTGTATCCGTGATGAGATTTCGTCAGTGATCAACCAAACTGGCGTTGGCTGTTGCAGCTTCTCAAATAATTGAAGTGGTAAACACGCTCCACCAACCACTTCACTCCCTATTTCTAAGCTAGGAGTGAGCCAGTGTAGTCCACTCCTGTAGCGTCATCTTACGTTTGAGAGAAGCGGAGGAATCACATACCAAACATTCGTAGACTGAAGCTGAAGGTGTTCAGAAGACTCTGCACTTTGTCAGCGTCTTCACCTAGCAGGACTATATCATCTGCCTTTTCTAAGTCAACGAGATTATTCCCTGGTAAGAAGTCAATCCCTGAGTCACTGAGGTGAGTTAGGGTTAAGTCCATTAGTACATTTATGATGAGATTGAATAGAAATGGGGACAGTGGGCATCTCTGACACACATCACTGGTTGTCACCACTTCAGATGACAACTCGTCATGGGCTCTTATCTGGCTGCATGAGTTCCAGTAGAGTGCCTTGATCAGTGATCAGTTTTTCATCACCATTTAGCTAACCTCAGTTGCAATTCAGTTGGTCAATTAGTGATGATTTCATGTATTGATATTATTCCCTTGGGTTCCGAGTGGAACATAAGGCTTCAACAGCACATCTCCATTGTGTTCTGTCCTCTGCAGTCCTCTTAAGCTGGCTCCACGATTCTCCATAAGCTTTCATCTCCTTCTCACACGATCTCCTCCATATCACCGTCGGACAAATGCCCAACTCATTGTTTCCCATTCCGGTTCGACTCGAATGATGGCCTGGAGTGCAAGGTCACTCGACAACTATATGTTTGGAATGCTTTTCGTGATGCGCAGTGCAAGTTTATGACCCATAGAGAAGAACTGACTGACTTAACACTGGTGCTGGAAATCAGAATTTTGTTTGTTTCAGAGTGATGAATGTATGTCTTGCCTTTCCCATTCCCGTCTTGATAGAGTCATCCGTGTCGGCTTCCTGTAGTTAAAACAGTGCATCTTAGATAGGTGAAGGAGATGACGCCTTTTAAATTTGTTCCACTGATAGTGATTGATGCATACTGCTTCCGTCTTCTCTGTGTTCACTTGAACTCTTGTCTTTGTGTCTTCTTCCTTTTATGTCAATTTGTTGGTTTTCGCCTGTAGATTTTATGTATTTGTATAATAGTTTTGTAATTCCTAAGCAACGGAAAAAAACGATATTGTTGTTTTTACTGACGTTTCGCTATTTAATGCTGCTAATAGCTTCATCAAAGTATTATTAAACCAGAATTTACAAAATCCACTCAGCTTATATATAACAACTTAATCATCGGTCATCAGCAGGGGGTAATTTTTGTGTTGTCAAGTTGGTCAACTGGTAAAGATAAGAAAAGCAGGTGTAGATGACTGTTGGATTTGATAAGTGTGTAAAATTATAAAAGCAGCGTGTGTTTACATAATGAAATCGCTAATCACACTCTTATTGATTTTGTGTTGTAACCAGGTTGAATTCTGTTTAAGCACATCATTCCTATTCGGACAATTTGATATGAAGTGCTTCTGATATCATACCCTCTTTGTGAATTCTGAAATGCTTTTCTGGACTATTTTAATATTGGCAAAATCAATTTTGTAGCCTGATTCTATAGCATGTAAACCACCCATGGCTGATGATTTTTCAAGCTTTACTACTTCAACTGGATTTCTCGGTGGTCAAACAGATGCTCTACGGTGTTCATTTCTTCTGATTTTGATTTCTCGCTAGCGATGTTCGTCCGATGTATATCGCATCACATTCCAAGCACTTTATTTTATAGGCACAATTAGATAGAGAATCCTTAGAGATTTGGTCTTTTATATGGACAAGATTGCTTTGCAGTGTGTCTGATGTTTTGAAGAAAACTCTGACGTCGTGCTTATTGAGTACTCTTCTGATATCGTCTGACGTCTCTGCTCTATATGGAATGACAACTGTTGAGGTCCATTTTTTCGGAATACGTTTTCGACCATATTTAATGTCAGTGTTGATTTTGTTGATGAAGTTCTTTGGGTAGTTGTTTTTCTTGAGAGTACCAGTAATGTTTGATATTTCTTCTTCTTTTTCTTTCTCATCCTTTATCAAAGAGTGTGCTGGTCTAAGAAGACTTGAAACAATTGATACCTTTGCGCTGATGCGGTGTGGGTTTTCTTCCTGAATACAGATACACTAAAATGTCCGTTTTCCCTCCTCTCAACTAGGCAGTCTAGAAATGGTAGTTCACCGACGTGTGATTCTACTTCCGACTTGACAACGTAAAAATTACTTCCTGCTGATGAACGATGATTAAGTTGTTATATATAAGCTGAGTGGATTTTGTAAATTCTGGTTTAATAATACTTTGATGAAGCTATTAGTAGCACTGAATAGTGAAACGTTAGTAAAAACAAAAGCATCGTTTTTTTTCATTCATTGGGAAATACAAAAACTTTTATACTAATGAATATCATACACCCAATGCCCAAATTTTTCCGAACTGTAGATTTTCTTGTTTGTGTGTGACATTAGACATAAATCATTAGCAAAGTCCAGATCTTCCAGTGTCTTCCCGTCAGTCCAACATACGCACCTTTTCTCAATTCTCACGGTCTGCCGTATGATGTAATCCATCACAGTGAGGAAAATCATCGTCACTAGTAGGTAGCCTTATCTATCTACTGTCTTCATTCTAAAACGTTTCGTCTAACCTTACATTGTGAATCAATTTCTCGGCATGCAACAGTATCATATATCTTTTGAATATGATTTATAAAGGTCAATGGTACTGTATTCTATAGTTTTTGAAGTGGTTTCAAAATTATTTCACCATCGACACTGTCAAAAACCTTTTCTACGTCGATGAAATCGAGACAAAGAATTCACTATCATTCTAGGCCTTTATTGGAAGCAAATATTACTTGATGATACTAGATGGTTGGAGGCAATCGACAGAAACCCCCTGCCCCACCTAGGTTTCGTGCTACTTGGCACTCACCAGTCAGTCAGCAAGGCGTATCTGCAATCTTGAAGGAGCTCATATCCCTTCTGAGATTCAAACCCACGTCACTCAGTAAGTACTTCAGTCAGAGACGTTATCACTTAGCCGGATATTTGGGCTCGCGATTGACCTCCTGTAGGACTGTATTAGATACTTTAACTGGACACTAGTCAGTGATTAGTGTAGTGTGTCTAGCTAGTCCTTTGTTTGGTGCAGACTGAATTCCAGCAGTCACGTTTGCAATATGGCCAACATTCTAGGTAGATGGTTGGAGGCAATCGGTAGGAAGCTCGCTCGACCTAGGTTTCGTGCTTGTTGGCACTCGTTGGCACTTAATATTAAATTACTGTTAAGATTTAATTGAATTTTAGATTTTCCCGTCGATTGATTGGACCGAAGTGCTCGGTCTCAGGTTGACATGTCGGCTTCTTGAGCAGATGCTTCGACGATGTCTGGGCATTTAATTAGTATTTAATTGATGGATGATGACTAGCAGTGGAATCCAGGATGCGCATTTCGCCCCATTTGGGACTCGTCAGCTGGATGTACCTGCATTTTCGTGAGTGAGTGATGATGTTCCCACCGAGGCTCGAACCCAGTGCCCATAGTTTCAAACGCCAAAGCGTTATCCACATCCAGATGACGAGTCCCAAATAAGACGAAATGCGCATCCTGGATTCCACTGCTAGTCACCATCCACCAATTAAAAAACTGTTAAGATTCTTTTGATTAACTATATGTATACGTAATTTATGCACTGATTTTGCACGTTTAGGTTGACAGTTTATGTGAAGATATTACAGCAGAGTTGAATTCACTCGGTGAATGTGTCTATGCAAAGCTCTCAGATATTTCATGGAAATTTGAAGAAATTGAATATGTAAACTCGAAAATTACTCTATTCAATGAAAATAAACTAATGCTTGATGAAGCTTATTTTCCAGATGAAAATGCGGCAAATTCGTCTTCTTCAGCACCGACGACAACAACAACCGCAGCCTGGTACCAAGTAGCTGCAGGCGCTGCTGCATATGCCTATAAAACTATAGGCAGTAAATATTCAAACCCTGTACGACATTGGCTAACAAACGCAGCCAGTACAGCGATCCAATATGGTCTTCTTGGTAGATATTTAACCGGCATAAACACATGGACACCTGAAGGCAATTGGTTTTCAGGTAAATGGACGTCAGAGAATACAGCAAGCGCAGAAGAGTTAAAGTCTGCTATCGACCCTAATATGTCCACAATGTGTATAAATGTTATTATTGCCGGTATTCTTAACTATTGTCAATCAAATTGTTATACACCGAAAAGCATGTCAAATTATGCCATACAACTGCTGCATAACGGTTCTATGGAAAAATTTGGAATAACTAATGAGCATGATAAACTATTAATCATGGAAATCACTAGCCAATGGTGTTCACGAATTAAAATAATCCAACTAATTGAAAGTGCATTAAGAGAATCTTGGCAATTGAAATCTGTCGCCTCAATTGGTCAGTGTAAGCTACAATTAACGCCTCAGATTAAAGAGTATTTTGACTTTTTACCTATAAACTGGAAGGATATACAAGCGGCTGTATGTATTGCTCATAAACTTGTCAAATCCCATTGTGTTTATTTTGCTGACTTTCACAGTCAACTAATCGATATCAAAAATCAATTGAAGTGTATCCGAGACAATCCATTCAAGTATCATTGTGATTGTAAATATTTACTAGAGAAGAATAGTAGTGATAATAATAATAATGATAAAAATAATGATAAGCCCAAGATAGAAAACGACAAAGTTTTATTTGGTCGGTTGATTACCTTTTTAAAGTATGCAGAACCACAAAGTCAACTTTTCCAGCGATATAAATGTTTAAAATGTAATGGAAAAACTTGTGAAAAACAATATTCTGATTATAATAAAAATTGGGAATTAATTGTTCAACATATTTATAATAATGAGCACTCTTCTTATTCTTCGATTGAAGAGATAATTAAAAAATTACAAGAATTAAAATTAATATCAGAGGATTTCAAAATCGATGAGGAATCAGTTCGTTCTGTACGTAAGGCGTATAACGTTTAAATGATCAATATTGTCATTGTGTACATTGAACATTGGTGATTGATCAGTTGAAGAAGTGTTAATTCAAATTTTTGCAATTATTATTTTTTGCATTGAAAAGTTATATATATATTAGAATGATGTTTATTTTCTTATAGTTATAATAATAATAATAAATGTGCTTTATTTCAAAACATTACTAATGTTACAGTGTGGAAGTTTCAGCATTTGGTACAGTTACTGCATCTAATTTTATTGAATAATATTAAAAACAGTTTTACTGTGTGTCCTGTGTCAATTAAATGTCTGGCGATTGCACTCAATAACACTTTTCTTCCTTTTGTCCGGAGACTCTTAGGAATGTGCTCAGAAAATCTAGTAGATGCTCTCCTCTCAGTCCTTCCTATGTACTTGCTTCCGCAAGTGCAAGTGAATTGGTAAATGCAGTTGGAGTTGACGTGAGCAGGGTACTCATCTACTTTTGACTGGGTTAACGAGCACACAGTGTTGTGAAATAGGATCAGTCTGGCGGCTGGAAACGTTCTTTTTTTAATGCACCTGTGATTCTTTTTTGTGTTCTTGTGGATACGTCTTCCCCTTTGTACGCAGCTGTACCGGCAGATTGATGGGGTGGCTATGGGTTCACCTCTGGGTCCTGTTCTTGCTGACATATTCATGGCTCATCTTGAACAGACTTGAATGAAAGAAGAAATAGAAAGAATCACCTATTACTGCAGATATGTCGACGACACGTTTGTGGTCTGCAATGATATAGAACACGCGTCCAAAATGTTTGAGAAACTCAATGCGGCTCATCCCAACATTGCGTTTACAATTGACTACAAAAGAAACAAACAGTTCCATTTCCTAGATGTCAACATAAAAAGAAGAAACGACGGGAAGATCCAAAAATCTGTCTACAGGAAAGAAACTTGGACTGATCAGTAGTTAAATTATCACAGCTTTTGCTCAACCAGTTACAAACGAGGTCTAGTAAAAACGCTCTTCAGCAGAGCCAAAGAAATATTTTCGGAAGACAAGATTGAAGAAGAACTCGCGGTAATTGAAAAGAACCTTATCGAGAATGGATATCCCCGAAAGTTCATATTAAAGTATAAAAATGAAGAAGCACACAAACCGAAACCTGACACCGTTGAAAAGAAACCAGTTTTCATCTACCTAGAGTGAAAAGGGGAAGACGTATCCACAAGAACACAAAAAAGAATCACAGGTGCATTAAAAAGAACGTTTCTAGCCGCCAGACTGATCCTATTTCACAACACTGTGTGCTCGTTAACCCAGTCAAAAGTAGATGAGTACCCTGCTCACGTCAACTCCAACTGCATTTACCAATTCACTTGCACTTGCGGAAGCAAGTACATAGGAAGGACTGAGAGGAGAGCATCTACTAGATTTTCTGAGCACATTCCTAAGAGTCTCCGGACAAAAGGAAGAAAAGTGTTATTGAGTGCAATCGCCAGACATTTAATTGACACAGGACACACAGTAGAAATTAGCCAAGCCTTCAAAATAATCAAAAACAGTTTTTTTTCTATTCCTTAACGTTCCCAGTGGAACATAGGGCGGCTTCAAGCTAGAGGCTTGAAGTTTCCGTAGCAGTCGGTTTTTTCTTATTTTTACGGGACGGGATTGCTAGCCTCATGCCTAACCTTCCCTTCCTTTGCCAGTCTTATTACCGGCTTAGAGTGGTAAAGGAGTGAGTCGGTGGCCGGCCAGGGATCGAACCTCGTACCACATGAGTCGTTGTTGGAGAGCACTCTACCGCTGTGCCACCGACGCACACATTAAAAACAATTATAAAGATAATATTACAAGATTGCTAATGACGGTTCTTATACGGTGTTTGTAGTGACAGTGAAGTCATATAAATATATACATATATATATGTGCGTCGGTGGCACAGTGGTTAGGATGCTCGCCGACCATGCACATGGTCAGGGGTTTGATCCGCGGCCGACTCACAGCTGATATCAATGATCCGCCAGCTAAATTTGGGTTACCGATATCACATGCTGAAAATTACATACTTATACCAAAATACTGTGTGGAACCAAGCTATAATAAAAAAATAATTGTATGTAAAAAAGATTGGAAATAATAATAATGGTTCTCTAACCAATGTCAGCTCATGATGAAATCCTGTAACCAATCAACCAAATCCCTAAAAACAAATTCTTGAATATCAATGAGATGCTCAGTGGTGACTGGTCCTATTCAGGTAGGTAGTTACCTGGGGTTCCAATGGGAAGACGTGACCAGTAGGGTGCAGCAGGTTGGGTGTGAGGACAAATACTCGCCGAAGACATTGGCTAGCGGTTGCGCTATATCGTGAATTGGCAGAAGTTAGAATTCATTGACTGGCCATTGGATAGGGTCCCAGTGGCTTAATGGTCTACGAGCTCGCTAGCCTTGTATCCAGAGGGTGCTGGGGTCGAAGCGTGGTGGTGGGTGCTTACCGCTGAAGAGGCACAAACTAGGACGAAACAGCTGTCCAGTACTCCCTGCAGGTTTTCCAATGGTTCTCTAACTGATGTCAGCTCATAATGAAATCCTGTAACCAATAATCATAAGGTTAGTAGCTAAGATTTTCAGTTAATTGAGATGGTGTCACAATAGATTACAAATAGGAGATAATAAAAGAGTCAGTTATTTAGCTAACAATATAGTAATTCATAGGTTTCACACTTTACATTGTCTTAATCGCATAGAACACAGATCAAATATGGTATTATTGAGTTCCTATACTTGGTAGTACGAGTGAGCATATAATCTTTTATATTGAGGTCTAGTTCTACTAAATGAGATGCAGCAAGGGGAAAGTTGACAATAGACGGGGTGTTGAAGGTCATACAGTGTAGATTTAGACCATTTCTCTCAAGAGTTGTTCAGATGTCTATCAACTAATGTAGTGACAGGCTGACTAAGTCGCTAATCACTTGCCCTACGGACAGCCTTTAATACCCTTCCCAAAATGACACAGTCCTTGTTGATTTACCCAGGAAAGACTAAGTTTGTGGGGGGGGGGGGTGGCAGTAAATTACAATAGTTAAGAGGCACAAGTTAACAAATTGTGAACGCAGAGGTTGAGTGATTCCAGATTGTTTTAGGCTCCTAATTTGGTGGTAAAGTATAACTCCATTATGGATAAGATTTTATTTTGATAAATTACATAGTGTTGTTATACAGTAATATTAACTGATGACGTTTTGAGCCCAAACTATTGCCACTCATAATCATATCAAGTCACTCACACAACTTTTTTCTTTCATTTATATACATGAGTGGAACTGATTAGACATTTGAATAAAAATCAACCAATATAGGATAATGTACAATCAGAAATAATAATCCGAGTGTTATTGATCAATTACAATTAGATGGGAAATAAGACGAGTGTTTTTATAGTCAAAATAAGTAACTTGTTAGAATGTTGTGATGTGTTTGAATTGAAATAGAATTTTGAGATTATTTATTATCCTCTTCTGATTTGACTGACTGGTGGTAATAATATCTTCCATATTTCTGGTATTTGCATTGAGTCATTTCTGTCGCATGTGTTGGATGTTGACTCGATCAATCTCTCTCTATCTCCACCTACGTATATTACTTCTTAGAATTCTGACTCTGTCCCATCCACCCTAGTTTGTGGTTGTGTTAATAAATGCAGTGCGATTGCTGAGTTTTTTTTCTAAATTACTTATCTTCTCTGGGTCAACCATTCTTACCTTAGCTAAATTCTTATGTAACCACAATCTGATTATCCCCGACCTACTAGTTTGACCTATGCAGTTGACCTCGCTCACAGTCATTGTAAGGACAAGCTCTGTAGGCTAAAAGACCCGGTGGACCCAATGAAACAAAATAATATAATTTACAAAATACCTTGCAATGACTGTGAGCGAGGTCAACTATATAGGGCAAACTAGCAGGTCAAGAGTAGTCAGATTATCAGAACATAAGAATTTAGCTAAGGTAAGAACGGTTAACCCCACTCGCGAAGATAAGTAATTTAGAAAAAAGCTCAACAATCGCACTGCATGCATTAACACAAAATCACACAATAGAGTGGGAGATGGTTAAAATTCTAAGAAGTAATCTATGTAGGTGGAGAGAGAGATTGATTACTGAATCCTGACTGGTTCATCGAGTGTACACTCAACACATACAACAGAAATGACTGAATGCAAATACCAGAAATATGGAAGATGTTATTACCACCAGTCAAATCAGAAGAGGATAATAAATAATATTAAAATATATTCATTTCACATTAGAAAATTCTTATAAGTTACTTATTTTTACTGTAAAAATCATCTTATTTCCCATCTAACTGTAATTGATCAATAACACTCATATTATTATTTCTGAATGTACATTATCCCATATTGATTTTTATTCAAATGTCTAATCAATTCCACTCATGTATATAAATGAAGGAAAAAGTTGTATGAGTGAGTAACTTGATATGATTATGAGTGGCAATAATTTGTGCTCGAAACGTGGTCATCAGTTAATATTACTGTATAACAGCACTGTGTGATTTATCAAAATAAAATCTTATCCTAATGTGTTAGCTTAGACAGAATATTTTCTTGGAGATCGATAAAAATGTGGGATAACCAAGTAAGGTCAGAGGATACAACTATACCAAGGTATTTTGTGTTCAACCTAGTTTCTATTACAGGTATCCCCAACTATGCTACAAGTATCGTGTGTACTAACTAGTCTAAAGGAGAAGTCAATAGTCTGGCATTTTGACAGATTTAAGCTAAGACCATTTAGCTTAAATTTAGTTTAAATAATTGAACATCATTTTAGGCCTTCATTGTTGAAAAAGAACACTATTTGAAAAAAAACTTGAGATCATATGATACATTTGAATTCAAGAGAAAATCAATAAGAAGTCCAATTACTTTTATGTTTTTTAAATTTTATTTCGATTACAGCTTGATTCCACACCGTATTTTCAGTACAAGTATGGAATTTTCAGCATGGATATCGGTAGCCCAAATTTCAGGCCGACCATAGATATCGGGTGTGCACCAGCAGGGAATCGAACCCCGGACCATGTGCATGGTCTGTCTTGGTTAACATGTCATACATTGCATACGCTTACCAATGAAATTAGTGTATAACTTGAAGTCATTTGGTGGCTGTGGTGGCTAACAGTCAAATAGAGGATGTGTGTGTTTGTGTTTTATCCTATTCGGAGACTCGTCAGCTAGATACATTTGCAGTTCTCAGTGATGAGTGATGATATTCCCCAGGCAAGCATCGTTTCTAACGCCAAAGCGTTATTCATTAGACCACTGGGCCATGAAGACCACCACCTATCGTGGAATGGGTGTTAGTTGGTGTTTTGTAGAAATCAGTTCTGCATCGATGTGTGCATCGATAGGCTGTCTGGAAAAAAGACCAGTCAAAGTTTTAATATATGTGTAAAACTTGGGCACTGTGGTTGTAAGTAATTCCAAGTTAGTTTGTTTATTAGATGTATCACACAGTGAAACAGTATTATTAACTGGATGACACAGTTTCGAACAAAATTTATTGCTGTTCATAATCATTTCATCAATTGTAATCACACAACTTCAAAACTTGAGTTTTATAGTTTTCTTTGTCCTCTCCTATTTGTCGTCGTTGAGGTAGTAGAATTTTCCAGATATCTGGATGGACAGGTGTCGAATCATTCCTATCACATGTATTTGCATTTGATTTGATAAACAAAGCTACCGTTATCAATCTCTACCACCACCCTGTAACGTTAGATTTTAAAACTGTCATCTTATCCCATCATCCTATATTGTATTTTTTTCCTTCACGTTCCCCAGTGGAATATAGGGCCTCAAGCTAGTGGCTTGAAGTTTCTGTAGCAGTGTTAACTTTTACAGGATGGGGTTGTTAGCCTCATGCCCAACCTTTCCTCTTCACCAGCATTATTTCTGGCTTAGCGAAGTAAAGGAGTGCGTCGACCGGGGATCGAGACCCGGACCATGGTCGGTGAGCGTCCTAACCGCTATGCCACCGACGCATCCTATATTGTATGATTGTGTGTAAATGCATGCAGCGAATACTATAGCTGAACTATTCTCTAGATTTCTTATCTTATCTGGGTCAACCAATCTAGATTTCACTAGATTTTTATGCTCGGTTAGTCTGACTGCCCCTTTTCTACTAGTTTGACCCATGTATTTGATCTGATAATCATTCCAGAAGGGTATTAGATAAACTAAATTGTTTTGTTTTAAAGGCTCCACAGCATTGATCCTTTAACCGACAAAGCTTGTTTCTAATTGAGTTTGTGGGTTCGAATGCCAGCCACTTTTATTCCTGCCTTGTTAAGAATTCTGCGTAAGGTGATGTCCGAGATTCCTTCCTTGTATGGAATTACTACTGATGATTTAGATTCCTTATTGTCAGAGTTTTCTTATAGATAGATAGATAGACAGATAACTAATGCATTTACCTTTACTCTCTCTTTCTCTGTCGCTGCATAATATCGGCAGGTGACAAGAGATACTCATGACAATCGTATCTGTTAATAGATCGGGCGCCTCTATGAATTCAACCAAACATACACCAAAATATAAAAAGTTCCTCCATCACAAAATTAATGAAATAATAATGCAACGCTTAAGGAATGTAGTGAAAAGAGCACTCACTTACTGACACTAAAATTCACCACAACCACTCGTATTTCACGCTCGGAAGTTTAATTTCGTCCCCTCCACTATATATCTATCTGTCTATCAGAGTGACTACTCCTCTGTGGCCAGGTACACTGGACGTGCAATCGGACAGATTTGTGGTCAGATTTCCGAATATCATACTGCATGGTTGAGCAGTGAGACAGACAAGATCTAATCGCAACCATCTTTTGCGCTCATCTTTCATATATTGAACGTAATGTCGGTTGTCAACGAGGCTTTTAAAGTTATCTACTGTATTTCGACTAGTCTAGATTTCACTTTCAAAATCTCTGTCTGAGTGAGAATTTTATCTGTATTCTGAAATTTTCTGAATAACAGTTTACGCTTTAAATATACTCAACTAGTGTGTTTGAAGTAAAGCTCAGAAGCAAAGAATTCTGTAAACTTTATTTGCCAGTTCTATTGAAACAAAGCGATATACGAAATCCTATTAGGAATCCTTACGTCTTACTGGAGTTCGACTGAATGGCAGGATACTCAAACGTGACGCATTTAATCTGCGTTCGGGAGTAGAAGATAAACTGCCTAATTTCGCCTCTTCCATGTGTATATACCAATTTAGCTGCTCCTGTGGAGCCAGTTACATCGGCCATACAATTAGGCGTGTTTCTCGTCGAATTTCCGAACATCACCCTGCATAGTGGTTTAGCAAAAAACAAACAAAATCTATTCGCAGCGCTATTCTGTCTCATCTTGTGGAGACAGAACACAAGATTGACGTTAATCATGCTTTCAGGGTCATTTACCGCATACCTACGAATCTCAATTTCACTTTAAGAATTTGACTTCTAAATATTGCTGAGGCTGTGGGGATTCATATTAAGAAGCCTAATTTATGCACCCGAAAGAAGTTAGTTCAGTCATTATCATTACCTTGGCCATCCAGGTTTGAATAATCCAGAATTTTTGTGAAATTTCCCTAATTTTAGTTGATATTCTATTCGCTGTTATATCTTTATTATTATTATTATAATTTTAAGCATCTTTAATGAACTGTAATTCCATTGTGATCTTACTTTACAAATCGATATTATTTAAAAACGCTAATATTGTTATTAACTACTAATTTAAAATATTCTGTGTATATAAACATATATATAATTGTAGAGCCTAGAAGAGGAATTTATCGAAAAGAATATTCTTTGCTCGATTATTTTGTATAAAGGAGTTAGCAAAAAAATGTTGCAGAAAGGTTCTACATTGTCACTGAACTTTCACAGTACTTAAACAACTGTTTTTTTTCCAGATTATGTGGATAAAGTTTCCAGTGAGAGGAGTCAAAAGAACAATTCATAACTGTTTCTAATTTTGAAGTATTATTTCCTAGGAACCCTTGCGGATATGTTCATAATTTTTCGGATGTGGTCCTTAATGAACCAGATTTGCACGTATTAACCTTTGGCTCTAAGTTTTTTGAAGTCATTTTAGAATTAATAAGGTAGATATGCAAGTTCAGTTTGAAAACGTCTATACCTTCATCAGTGGAGGACGTCGGTTGCTGCTGTGAATATATATATGAATGCTACTCGGATAAAATTTTGACCAAAAACACAAGAAAACCCTTAATAATCTTTGAACAGCTTACGAGTAATAATCATGAACAAAACAGATAAATTCGAGAAAAAACGGCCTTAATAACCATCTAGAATTCAAAAAGAGCTCATCCTCTCCTCGTTCTATTGAAAAGACTTAGAAACGGTTAGCTGAATCATTAAAAAACGTTGGAAAAACAAAGTTACATCTCACGAAGTTCTTATAGATTACTAGAGTTCAAGTATATGTTCACACCGAGGTAATGTGATTCACCATTTCGACTAGTACTAGATATAGGGAGAAAACTTGGGCACTGTGGCGGCAGAGTATAACTCCATTATGGATAAAACTTTATTTTGACAAAATCACACCATATTATACAGTTATACAGTGATATTTACTGATGACCAATGTTTGCAGCACAAATTATTGCTCTTCACAATCATATCAAGGCACTACTCACACAACTTTCTTGCTTCATTTATATACATGGGTAAAAACTGATGATTAGACATTTGAATAAAATCAATATAAGATAAAGTACATTCGGAAATAATAATATGAGTGTTATCAACCAAATACAATAGTATGGGAAATAAGATGCTTTTACAGTAAGAAATAAGTAACTTGTTAGAATGTTATAATGTGAACTTCATTCCAATGAAATGAAACAGATAGAAAAGGTGTTGGTGTTAAATAACTTAACTATCCTATGAAATTCACTAGGTATATCAAAAAAGGTCAAAAGCAAAATAAAAATAATAGTGAAACTAATAATGATGACATAAATTAGAGAGAATATAAGGTATATACAGTTTTACCATACAAGGAGGGAGGGAACATCTGACGCCCTACGTAGGATTCTCAATAAAGCAGGAATTAGGGAGACATTGGAACCTTCAAACTCACTCACATAGGACAAGCTCTATAGACTAAGGGACCCGGTGGACCCAATTAAACAAAATAATATGCTGTACAAATTACCTTACAATGACTGTGAGTGAGGTCAACTACATAAGTCAAACTAGTAGATCGGGGGTAATTAGATTGTCAGAACATAAGAATTTAGCTGAGGTAAGAATGGTTGATCCCGCGAAGATAAGTAATTTAGAAAAAACTCAGCAATCGCACTGTATGCATTAACAAACAATAATGTGTTAATCTAGGTAGGTGGAGATAGATAAAGATCGATTACTGAATCCTGGTTTATCGAGTCTACACCCAACACAACACATACAACAGAAATGACGCAATGCAAATACCAGAGATGTGGGAGATATTATTACCATCAGTCAGTCAAATCAGAGGAGGATAATAAATAATGTTAAAATGTACTTCAATTCACATCATTACATTCCAACAAGTTATTTATTTATTTTACCAGAAAAACATCTTATTTCCCATCTTATTGTATTTTATTGATAACACTGATATTATTTCCCAATGTATTTCTTCCTCCATAGCAGACTGATTAACAGCACTCGTTTTAGTTGTCATCATATTACATTATTGATAACACTAACATTGATTTCGAATGTACTTTAGCTTCCTTCCTGTTTCACCCAAGACTTATATTGATTTTTATTCAAATGTCTACTCATCAATTCTTACTCATGTATTTGAATGAAGGAAGAAAGTTGTGTGGATAGTGCCATGATGTGATTATGAGCAGTGTATAAATTGTACTTGAAACTTGGTCATCAGTAAATAATACTGTATAACAACACTGTTTGATTTTATCAAAATAAAATTTTTATCCATAATAGAGTAGTACTAGATATGCTAAAATCCCCATACCATCCTACAGCCAAATGATTAGTCAAACTCTTACAACCTCTACAAACTGAATTGCCAAAACACAGAGTCAAAGACATCTTTGAATTTGTTGAAAGGATAAAAGATCATAGTGTGAACAACAAAATTCATGATATGCTTTGACGTATCTTCTTTATTCATTAACGTATCACTGATGGAAACCGCAGATTTCATATGTGAAAAACTTAATATACGTGATATTACTGTTGCAATTCCTGCATCTCTATGACGAAGCTTCATTTGATGTGAACAATGATTGCATATATTTTTAATTAATGAAGAATTCGGCAGACAGATTGATGGTGTGACTAGAAAGTTACCTCTAGGATCAATCCTAGCAGACATTTTCCTCCCTAAATTGGAGAATGGAACTTTGAAAGATGTAACTGGTGCACTAGAATTCTATTCTCGTTACATGGATGATACATTTTCGATTATGAAAAATGAGAATGAAGCACAAAATATCCCTGACCTATCTAATGATGTGTATCCTGCAATAGATTTTGACATCATTTAAGAGAGAAACGCTAGTATTGTAACGACAGAAGACAAGCGCCAGGCAACAGATTGTTTATTCAGAAAATCAAGGTGTATTTTTAGATTCTAATGTACATTATTATTAGCGGAGAAGCAACGCCTTCTGATTGGTTGTTTTCTTGCTGAAGATTATTCTATACTGCTGATATAAGTATAAAACTTGGACACTGTGGTGGTAGAGTATAACTCCATTAGAGATTAGATTTTATTTTGATAAATCACAGTGTTGTTACACAGTAATATTAACTGATGACAACCTTCCAAGCATAAACTATTGCCACTCATATTCATATCAAGTTACTCACACAACTTTTTCCTTCATTTATATACATGAGTGGAATTGATCATTAGACATTTGAATAAAAATCAATATAAGATAATGAACATTCAGAAATAATAATATGAGTGTTATCAATCAAATACAATCAGATGAGAAATAAGACGAGTGTTTTTATAGTCATAATAAGTAACTTGTTAGAATGTTGTGATGTGCTTGAATTGAAATAGAATTTTGAGATTATTCATAATCATCCTCCTCTGATTTGACTGGTGGTAATAATATCTTCCATGCATATCTCTGGTATTTGCATTCAGTCATTTCCGTTGCATGTGTTGCGTTGAGTGTAAACTCAATGAACCAGTCAGGATTCAGTAATCAATCTCTCTCTCCACCTACATAGATTACTTCTTAGAATCTTAACCCTCTCCCACCCTGTTGTGTGGTTGTGTGTTAATGCATACAGTGCAACTGCTGAGCTGTTTTCTAAATTACTTATCTTCGCGGGTGGGGTCAATCATTCTAACCTTAGCTAGATTTTTATGTTCTGATAATCTCACCACTCGTGATCTACTAGTTTGACCTATGTAGTTGACTTCGCTCACAGTCAGTGTAAGGTAATTTATAAATTTTATTATTTTGTTTAATTGGGTCCACCCGATCCCTTACACTACAGAGCTTGTCTCTGAGTGAGTTTGTAGTTTTGAATGCAACCCTAATTCCTGAATTAATTGAGAATCTTACGTGGGGTCCCAGATGTCCCCTCTTTATATGGTATAACAGTACTGCTTGTGACTGTTTCCCAGAAAGTAAAGCCATATATCTGCGAATCGTATTTTCACACGTTAAGTCCGCTGTGATTGGTTGTTGAGTTCCTCAAGGTTTAGTTTTGTTATTGTATTTTTTTCATGACCTCGATTTGGGACGTGAATATTGACATATTGTCTACAATTTTTGGCTTGCAGCCAGCTCTCACCATAATATCTCATTCCTATATATCTTTATGACTGGAAAAGAAGACGGCATAATAGTGAGGTGTATTTGCAGAACTGGTTAGTGTGCCCATCTCTTTTGAACTTCGTACCCTTGAAATATAAACGCAATTTCATTAAGTGTGCTTTTTCCACACAGCAACAGTATTCTACTCAGGTGAATGACTCAATGAAAAAGTCGATATTATTTAAACAACATCAGTATTGTTAAAAATGATTATTCTTAAGTATTACGCAAAAATATGCCTATAGAGGCAAATGACGCAGTTATCGAAAAGAATATTCCTTACTTAAACTTTCTTGTATCTTATAAATGTATGAATGCGTATTTTCCCCATATAAAAGAAAACACTTTCAGAGAAGAGTTACTATTCTCATTGATATCATTTTCAAGCTGTACAGTTCTCTCAGCAACAAAAGGAATATTTGCAAAGATATGTCGTTAGAATTGTAAATTTTATACGACAAATTACGTAATATGAAACAAATTCTACCCGATCAGTGCTTTTGAAATTGTGTAATTTCAAATCTTTAAATATTCACATTAATAATATTAGAACAAGACATATAAGCGAAGAATATTGTTGTTTTCAATTAGATCTTCTTCAAGCTTTCCTCTAATTTACATAGATTTCTATGTAAAAACTTTTAACCAATGACAGTGATTTTGTGGATCAAATAATAATAATGTGGTAAATGTTTTGAACGTCAGTAATAACGATGATTATATTGATAACAAAATATCGAAATAAGCTTTATGCAGGTGGCGATAAGAATAACAAAGGTAGTAATGTGTGTATATGTAGACAATTCAATAAATAAATTAGATCAAATCTTAAAAGCTACGTAATACTAAAGGTGAAGTGGACAGATAATCAGAGTTTAAATAAATATCTTAAAAGTACGAAGGACATGGAAAATAAGAAAGGGTGGGAGGGTTTTGAATAGAACTCACCTAGGCTAAGCAAGGGAGAGACAAAGGTAGAACAAACTTCTTTTGTCGTGTGCAAAGATTAGGATTGTTCTCTCGAATTAATTCCCATAGCTTCGGCTATGTGTAAAAGGCGGGTTCGAATTCCATCCGAATGGCTCGATGGAATGCAGTAGATAACTTTGAAGGCACTATTTTTGTCCACTTGGTGACCATTATCAATCAAATGAGTCAAAATAGAACGTAGAGGTTTTATTTGACCCTTTTAGAACAGTAAAGGAAGATGCTCATTGATGCGTTTATTAAGCTGTCTAGTTGTTCGCCCTTCGTGACTAGCGCAAACCAAATATTCAACGACTTCATAGACTGATATCAGATCTTCATATGAACATTTCTGGGCGAGGAAGGCAATGGCTCAACATGTCTTCAAGCCAATCCAATCGATGTGACTTCAAAACCTCATAAACAATCGATTTCTACTTTTAACTCGAAAAATTCAAACTACTTAATTCTTGATTAGTAGTTGAAGGAAATGGATCAAATATTTTTAAATGACGGCTCCTCACAATCTTTGTTGACATTATCAAATGCGAGGAGAATGAAGAAGGGAATGCATTTGTTCGGAAAGCAAAAAATACATATCATATAACCTGGATATCATAAGCAACTGTGTACATATAAACACGTTCTACTACTCTCTGTTTATGTTATTAAGCAGATGTTATACATATTATACTTATGAAAAATGTGTCTTCTAGTGCAACCATGCCTAGTTTACTGACTGGTCCTAAGACTAACAAAGAGAGAATCTAGGGCTTGAGAGTAACAACTAAACCCCATGAAAAATGAACTCCTATAGCTATGGAAAATTGAAAGCATAAAAAAGATAAACTCATTCTTGGAGGGAATCAGTAAGACTCCAAAATGTGGCAAAGAATTACGTCAGCGAGTGAAAGACTTCCAGAAGTCCATCAACCGCTACATCTTCTTTCGTAAAAGTAAGCATGGAGTCACAGAAATTTTAGAGTCTCTATAAAGCTAACAAAGATGCTCAGATTGCAGGATGAAGTGAAAAGTTATGTTTTAATAACCAGAATGGGGTGATATGTTTTAAACGTCGGTCGAAGGGTGACATGGAAGAAGTCGTGCGAGGAGGAAATGATAGCCTACGGATAATTGTGAAGCTAGCTAAAAAATGCAGCTGGGAACAAGGTGAAATACGGATGTGCTTCTAAGGCCGTATTTTCCACCAGAAACCCAAAAGAAAAAGAAAACTTGATCGATGTTGGCTACTAGTTCAATTCAAGATTCTCGTTTCACCCTGTTTATGACTTGTCAACTGAAGGTGCTTTCATTCTCACATACATGCAAATGGTGAGTCTTAAAAAGGGACAAAACACGCACTCTGGATTCCATTATTAGTCAGTATCAACTAAGTAACATTAAAGTGGCATTTTTAGACTAAAATATGATTTTGGAAAAGAGAGTTTAGGAGGTGGATAGATGTTCGCATACGGTTTCACCAGTTTAAGAGGGGAGGGAATGTTGATATCTATGGAAATTACGAAATATGTTGATAATTGCTTTGATTATGAACAATCGATTTGTTCGAAATATCGTCCAGTAAATAATACTGTTTCACCGTGTGATATATCGGATAAACAAATTAATATGGAATTACATACTATCACAGTGCCCAAGTTTTACACATACATACGTATACTGACGCAGTTTCTTGTACCCACAAATCTTACAGTATTTGTTCTGCTTAAAGAAAAGCCAAATCTTACTTCTACTGTCTTGATGTTTGTTCGTTTGTTTGTTTTCCTAACAACTTTTGTCAAGGAAATTAACCCTAAGTTCCTATTATCTCCGAAGACGCTCGAACCGATAATTACTTAGTACACTATTGATCTTAATTCTAAAACACGAGGACTTGTAATAAGTTGTGTTGTACTCTGTACAAAGTCCTTGAACAAATGTTTTACAAGGAATGTATTGCACTTTTACTCGTATTCTTTCGTCTTCTTCCAAATTGTACACGATTGAATCATTCGCGCCTTCGAGTTGTCCGCCAATGGCGACCAAGGTCAATGAACCAACGTTCAATGTTCACATTCATTTAAACCTTATAACTTTTGTATTTCTTTAGAACTCTTACATAATTTTAAGTTCGAAGGCTGACAGATATCAAATGTAGTGATAAAATAAAGAGGTTAAATTGTGAACTGTAATACAGTAACAGAGACATAGTAAGCTTAGTGTAAATGACAAAGGTTGCTACATAATTAGAATGCTAATGGAGTGAAGTGAACTAGGTGAAAAGGAATAAGAAAGACATAATATGACATGAAAATATGGATGATTATGTCCCTGATGACCTTAATGTAGGCCGAGGTAAATAAAGAGGACGAATGTGCTTCGTTTGCACACATAGGTCAGGTTTCTTCTCTTGAATCTCTATAGCTTCCACTATAGCTAAGAGACGTAATCGTATGCCTTTAGACAGATTGATTGGTGCTCGATATGCAACCGTAAATGATTCATCTATTTTGATGTGGTGATGAGACAAAATGACACTACTTATTGATTTGGTTACACTTTTCCAAACCAAACAGGAACATCTTCATGAGCACGTAAAGATAAATTCCTCTGAGTTCGACCTATATAACTATCTCCACATGAGCAGTACTTGAATTTGTATACACACACTGATGTGGCCATCTTTAATAATTTATTTTGGGTGTACTGTGTCAGCAACGGATGTGTAGTTCTGCAGCATTGAAAGTTCTTTCAACTGATCTGATCAACCTATGGTTTAATACGTCACTGTATATATCACCTTTGAAGCCTTTTCTTACTCACCATGTCATGGTTAATTTCATCAGTTCTTTTTGGAAATACACTTCTTTACAAAATTGATAGGATAACCATTTTGTATCACTGTCATTGTTCTCTTGAGTTCCTAGAGGAACATAGGGGTTCAGCAACACATCTACATTTTGTCCTATATCTTGCCGTCCTCTTCAGCTTGGACCACGATTGCCCAAAATATCTCATCTGTTAGTCAAATGATCTTCTTCATGTCACCCTAGGTCGAACCACTCGGCGCTTCTCATCGGGGTCACTTTCGAACTCCTGGTGTGCAATTTCATTTGACGGTTTCCTCAGTGTATGCCCGATCCATCTCCACTTTCTCCCACAAATTCGTTGATCGAGCGGTTCTTGGTTGGTTTGTTTCCAGACAGAGTTTCTTGTTACTAATTCTTTCCTGCCAACCATTTGGTCTTCAGTATGGGACCAGCAAAGGCAGCTGTCGATGAAAGTCTGAAACCTGTTGGAAATCCTTTTCATGACACGTTGGCCAAGTTTCTGACCCGTATAGAAGGACCCACTTGATATTGGTGTTGAAAATTCGAATCTTGTTCCTTATGCTAGCTGAGTGAACAAGATTCTCAAACTGGTTCCATGTTGATAAGGTGTGTCTTGCCTTTCCTATTCTCACTGGCTGGCTTTGACATCTTCATTCGTTCCAAATGCCTGTGGTTGAAACCGTGCTGGCTGTCTAGATAAGTGAAGGAGGTAACCTCCGTTAAGTCTCTCCTGTTGATTGTGATTGGTGCCGGTTGTTGTTGATGAGGTTCGTTGGTTATTTTCATTACCTTCGTCTTCTCCATGTTCACATAGTGTCCTGTTTTCGCTGCTTTTTCAGCCAGTTTGTTAGTTTTCACCTGCAAGCGTTCGAATTTGTGTGACACTAGACATATATCATCTGCGAAATCCAGTTCTTCTAGAGTCTTCTCATCGGTGGTCCAACGTATTCCTGTCTTCTCATTAAATGTGGATGGTCTGATGCATAATCCAGTCCACCACAATTAAGAATATCATCGGTGATAGTAGTGGTCAGCCAGCTTGTCTTACTCCTGTGTTCACTGCAAAAGCCTCACTGAGTTTCCCGTTGTGGATCATCTGACACGTGCCACTGTCATATAGCTGTTGAGTGAAGTCGATAAAGACTTGAGGTACACCGTAGTGTTGAAGTAGTTTCCAAATTACTTCTCGGTCAACTCTGTCGAAGGTCTTTTCGAAGTCGATGAAGTTGAAGCAGATGTTTGACTGCCATTCCATGTTTTATTCGATGACGATGCGTAGAGTTGCAATTTGATCAGTAGGGCTAGCAACCCTACACCACGAAACCTATCAAATCGCTAAAGAAACTTCAACACACACACAAAAACAGAAATAACCACTTTGTAGCACGGTACATTTTTAAGATTTTCAATTTCATCTCCAATACAACCTTGAGTACATTCGCGGCTAATTCTGTGACTAAGATATCGACTCAAATTCCGTTTATACTGTAACGGTGTGAAACTATGGAAATGGATATACTGTCCCTCCCACATCACTTTTCTGTAGATTTCTCGCTTTCACGTGCCGTTTGTCCTTCTGGTAAGAAATGCCGCCTTGATAATGATAATAATTTGTATTATTCCAAAACAGTACTTGTGATACAGAATGGAATTCTCAGCATTTTTACCACAGTATTGTATCCAATTAGTACATTGACAATGAAACTATTTCTACATAGATTAACGTTAATCTCAGTTAGTTTTGACAACAACATATTGGCATGTCAGTAGCAAAGACAAAAATGAACAGAGTGTTTGAAGGTGTTAGAAAAGTAGATACTAGCATATGTACTGGATTAAGCGGTAACAAAAAGGTCGAGATATACAGAGTGTGAAAGACCGAAGAAGAATGTTTTAAATAGAGTTTGTTAGGAAGAGAGAAACAAAACAGCACATAACAGAAAACAAAGAGAGAGAGAAAAGGAAAAGAAAGAAAGAAAGCGTTGTAACTATAAATGATATGAGTTGGAAAGACGAGATCCAGTTGTTCTACTAACTGTTTAATAAGTAATAGGTATCACGCCTAATGCTTTCTTTATCGCACAGAACACGAGCTAAGTAGGGTATGGTTGAGTTTTTGTACTTGCTGGTGCGAGCATATAGTTTTCTATATAGGCTTCTGGTTTTGCCTGATGAGATACAAGGGGAGAGTTGTGAGTGAAGAGGGTGGTGTGAGTTAGATAAAATGTATTTGGCCTATTTTTCACATGAGTCCATGTGCGTGTCAATCAGAATATTAACAAGCGGTTTAAGTGGCACGTTGCTTACCCTGCTGACAACCTTTACCATCCTGCGTAATAAGGTATAGTCTTTCTTCAGTAGCCCGGGACAAACTAAGGGTGAACAATAGAGAATAATAGGCAAAATGCGAGAGTTAACGAATTGTAGGAGTAAGGGTTGGGTTACACCAGAATGTTTTAACTTCTTAATGTAGAAGGTAAGACGGAATATTTTCTTAGAAATTGCTAGGATATGAGACGACCAGGAAATATCAGCAGATAGAATGACGCCTAGGTATTTAATTTCCGACTTGGTTTCTATTTCAGTGCCATCTATGCTGCACACCTCGTGAGTGCTAATCAGTTTGTTTAGGTCGGATTTATGCCTGAAGATGAAACTGACTGTTTGGCATTTGGAGGGGTTTAAGGTAAGACCGTTTTCCTTGGACCATTGGCTGATTTCTGAGAAAAAGCCATTTAGTTTAGAGCAGTCACTTTGACATTTGACAGGCAAAGATACAGTCAGGTTGTCAGCATATTTAACAAAATTAATGTCATTTGAAGATGGTAAGTCATGTAGAAAGAAAGAAAAGAGAAGTGGGGAGAGTACAGCACCTTGGAGGACACCAGCTTCAGTGAGCACAGCAGAGGAGGATTTACCTTTGTATACAGTGTACTGCATTCTGTTCGAGAAGTAGGAATGCAACCAGTTAGTGACCCAGGACTCAGTTTTTGTCAAAGAGAGCTTATTTAGCAAGAGACATCTAGGTACAGAGTCGAAAGCAGAAGTGAAGTCGAGAAGCGTGCAGCGGATGTATTTAGCACATTTATCTAATGATGAGACAATAATGTTGTGTAAGATGGCTGCAGCGTCTAAAGTGCTCCTAACCTGTCTATATGCGAATTGTTTGGGGTCTTCAAAGCATTTAAGGGAGGGTTCAAGTTTAAGAAGTATTAGTTTTTCCATCAGCTTTAGAAACGGGGAAGTAATGGCAATGGGTCTGAACTTGTTATTACCAGGTTTAGGTACATGGACTATTTTAATGTCTTTCCATGCAACAGGTACAACGTTTTTGGAAAAAGAAGCATTTATGATGTTAGTAAGTGGAGAACATAAAGCATCTGCACATAGTTTTAGAACATAGGCATATACACCATCAGGGCCAAGACTACCTGAGGGCTTGAGCTTGATAATCGTCTTCGCAAGTGAATTTAATGACTGGGAATATATTATTAATGACCTGTATCAGATATGGTTTATCCAAATTACCGCCACAAACGATGAATGTATCGTCTACTTAACGGCAATACTATTCAAGTTTGTTTAACACCCCTTTTAGAGGATCATTTTCTAATTTAGCTAGGAAAATATCAGCTAATAAAGGACCTAGATGGGAACCCATAGCAACCTCATCTATTTGACGGTAAAACTCCTTGTTAAATACAAAATGAACATTCATAGTACATTTTAGCCACGATTCTTTCAATTTCATAGGTGTGATCCCAATGTCTATTTTTCTCTTTATAGCTTATTAGCGTATATATAATCCACTGTATCAACCCGAAGAACACTGGTAAATAGTGATGTTGCATTCAAAGATTACATAGTTTTCTCCATAGTGTTCATATCTTCAATGTTGTTAACAAAGGTGAAGACATCTTTTGTACTATATCTGACCAACTGCCAATGAAGTGGCTCAAACATTTATTTACCTTCGTTTCTACATGCATCTTGATTACAACTCATTCATTAAACCACCCGTTTTGTTACGTAGCCCCAATACACCATTTGAAATCCTTTCATCCATTGACTAATGCTAACAACTATGTTTGTAATGTGTCGGTGGCACAGCGGTGAGGCCCGGGGTTCGATCCCCGGTCGATGTACTCCTTTACCTTTCTAAGCCAGTAGTAAGATTAGTAAAGAGAGGAGGTTGGGCATGAGGCTATCAACCCCATCCTGTAAAAACGGTCACCACTGCTACAGAAACTTCAACCCTATAGCTTGAAGGTGCCCTACATTCCACTGGGAACGTAAAGGAATAAAAAATGTTCATAATAACTCATCACTTTTGTTACTATCCTCTAACATGAAAAACAGTCGTTTATCAATCCGATTTTACAGCTGGAGAGAAAAGTGAATTTGCTGAAGTGTTCATTTTGTTTCTTAATAATGTTCGGATAGAAACAAACCAACCAAGAGCCGATCACCCAACGAATTGGTAGGAGAAAGTGGAGATGGATGGATCAAGCATACATTTAGGAGACTGTCGAATGACATCGTGCACCAGGACTTCGAATGGGACCCCAATGGGAGGCTCCGAATGGTGCGACCTAGGGTGACATGAAGGAGATCATGTGAGTAACAGATGAGATATTTTGGGCAATCGTGGTCCAAGTTGAAGAGGACGGCAGGATATGGGACAAAATGTAGATGTGTTGCTGAACCCTTATGTTCCTCTAGGAACTCAAGAGAATAATGATAACGATACAAAATGGTTATCCTATCAATTTTGTAAAGAAGTGTATTTCCAAAAAGAACTGATGAAATTAACCATGACATGGTGAGTAAGAAAAGGCTTCAAAGGTGATATATGCAGTGATGTATTAAGCCGTAGGTTGACCAGATCAGCTGAAAGAACTTTCAGTGCTGCAGAACCACACATCCGTTGCTGACACACTGCAACAAAGATAAATGACCAAAGATGGACACATCAGTGTGTGTATACAAATTCAACTGCTCATGTGGAGATAGCTATATAGGTCGAACTCAGAGGAATTTATCTACACGCGCTCGTAAACATGTTCCTGTTTGGCTTTAATGTTGTTTAAATGACATCAAATCAGTAGCAATATCAATGGATTACAGTTCGATAATATCAGTATAACAGTACACTGAAAATCAGAATAATTAGGAAAGATAATAATACAAATTCATAAATTTGCAGTCTCCACTGAAGGCTGGCCAGTGCGATAGTAATGGCTGGACTTGCTTTTTCTGTACACGGAGCACCGGTTGTCTCAGGCGAATGGCTATAGCCTCTGCAGTTTGGAGTATGCGGTACCTGGATGTTTTTGGCAATTTGTTTGGTACCCGATAGATAATGGGGAAGGACTCTTCAATATTAGCTTTGAGGCCAGTTCGAACCAGTTGTTCTGATATTGAGCTATTGATGCTTCTCACTACACCTTTACTTAGCCACACTGGTAGATGTTCCCTAGCGAGCACGAAAATTCAAGTCCTATAGCAACGGCCAATATAACTCACTCCGCAAGCGCAGTTGAATTGGTAGACACAATTAGAAGTGGCTAGTCTAGGTACTTCATTTTTCAGTTAAGGAATCACTACCTGTCGGTTGTGTAGAAAATAAGACTTGTAGTTTGCCAGCACTAAAAGTTCTTTGAACTAATTTCAATAACTTTTTCGTAATTATTTCACTAGGTATATCATGCTTGAATTTAGTCGTATGCAAAGTGGCTTCTTGTTTACAGATTGAGAATAGTCCTTTTCCGCTAACTTTGTCATGCGTTTCTTGATAAATTTCTCAGGATAGCTATTTTCAATCAAGGTATCTTATACAATCCTTAGATAATCTTCAATTACCTCTGCATAGCATAATAGCTCTAACTTTGCTGCTGAGGGTCTTTACTAAATTTCTTTTCTGATGGAGATGAACGAAGCTATGAAAATTATGTATATGTTTATATTCCTATTACATTTTTATGCTTAGTATAATTTACGTATCTGCAATTCCACTGATCTTACTTAACAAATCGATAGTATTTAAAAACACTAATATTGTTAATGGTGTTAATTATTCTAGAATATTCTGTGTATATAAACATATATATAATTTGAATAAGGAATAAAGAAGACAAATTTCGCGAGATGATATCATTTATTTCGTAGTTTCTTTACAATCGCTTTACAACTAACATGGTTAACAATAATAAAATAAAGATCATGACAATTACTCAGTTAAATAGAAAACAAAACATAGGTCACGGAAATTGACGTCCAAAATACAAAATGTATCATAGGGAAAATTTGTATCTCAGGTGGATGATTTGCAATTAGCTGTGTTATCTGAGCTGGTTGATTTAACTGCGAAGCCTTCGTCGTCCTTGTGGACAACATCTTCAGAGCAAGTTTTAGCATGAAATGAACTCATTTGAATTCTTCATGAATGATAGAATTGTGGAAAAGGAGGGGGGGAAATATCCCCACTAACCATCTTCAGAAGGAATGGATGTCCTCACAATTTCACCACAAAAAATTGTATAAAATTGAGTCACAATACCAACAACAAAGCAGCATCAAAGACCATAAGAAAATTCATCCTACCATATGTAAAAAATATTTCTTAAATAACAGCTCAAATATTAAAAACGCTTGGAATGGATATAGCACACATGCCAGCCAGCCAACACAACCGCTTCATTCGACATTGTGCAAGCCGTAAGATCCAACAGACAAAAATACGAAAAAATTAATACCATTTACAAAATAAATTGTATGAAGTGTAACAGGCACTACATAGGTAAAAGTGGGCGTCTCTTTCGAATCAGAATCCAAGAACACAAATTAGCCGTGAAAGGACATGATATATGTATTCTTTCATATCAATGCGTGTAGATAATTATGGACATCAATTTGATTGGGATAATGTAGAAATTTTAAATAGAAGAAACACCCAAATTGCAGTCAGTGATTAATAAAAAACATATTAGTATAGACCAAATTTACCAACTAATAAAAAGTAGATCACGTAATGAGAAAGTTCAAATTTCATGTCAATAAAAAATGATCAGTACAGATGTAAATCGACTACCAGTCACAAAGATGGTTGCCAGGAGACGCATTTCTATCACCATTCATGGAGAATTTAAATCAGTTTATTTCATACTAAAACTTGCACTGAAGATGTTTTCCAGATGGACGACGCAATTGAACCAACCAGCGCGCAGAACAAAACTGATTGCAAATACGAAATATACTTCAAGACTAACATCGTAGTGTGATGCTGATTGTTTGACTAGCTAGGGATTGTGCATGAACGGACGAACGAACCTAACACGATGGCGTGCCAAATGGCATGGATGTTAGACGGCAAACCTTTAAACGAACGAGTCGATTTAAACAGTGAAGGTCAGCATTTAGTGTTGAGTAATGAATACTGTAGGCTAGTAACAAGTACTTGTATACATGCATGCATGTATAAAGGTGATACTGCTAAGAATGTCCTCAGGTATCAATGTATCTGGTGACCTTATGGGAAGCGCTTGTCACGAAAGCTATTAATGTAAGGATACTGTATGATTGGGACGGGCTCAAAGCAAAACAATGCTGCAACTACAGTTATTGCAAAAAAATCTCCGAGCTTAACATCAAAAAGAAGGGAGGGTGGCTCATGTTGATTAGCAGATATGGTAGTGGCCACAAATGTGAATCGCTCCAATTTGTAGGACAGCAACATGCATTTTTTGACAGCTCGAGAATTAAACATTAGTCTGGACCCTCAACAAAAAAGAAAAAAATAAGGATTGTACAGATCTAAATTATAAATAAAAAACAGTGCTTTTGCTCCTACCATCTACAAGCCTGTTCAGCTTCTTGTCAAGGTGCTACCCATTTGGCCCTACAGAAATTCGTGAGACATCCTGTAGGTCAGCTTGTCCTACGGATTCTAATTTTCTAGATCTTTGAATTCACTCCTCACTTAAATATCACTTACCTAACTCACAATAATCTTTTATTTACGCACTATTATATTCTATCTGATCTTAACTAACTAGGCATTTATTGAAGTTAAAACTCGCTCTTTATTCATATTTGTTGCTTGCTTCAAGTCTGATTGTTTTGATTAAAAACACAACAACACCAATGTTTGACCAAAGCTATATTTTCGTCGGAAACGTGATAGATTGCATGCTTAGACCAATATGGTTAGCATTAAACATTGCAAATATAAACTATCATTTCAAGTACTTTATAGCTTCCTCTCCTTGTATTTATCTTGTAAATATACTTCCAATAATGTATTATTCATAATCGCACTTTATACCATTTTGCAGCTGCGCAGAATTTTCTCCTCTTCCTGAAATAGCGTTCAATCACGTGGTGGCATATCACTCGTCCAGACATACGCTGTTCACTGGTTGACCATAACTATCAGCGGGAAACAGAACGAAGTTTGGGTTGTCGCTCAACTTTGATGGTGACCTTAGTGAAGGGTTTACAATTTTACATTTATAAGAACCTGTTCTGATTGCTTATACAATAATTGAACAATTCAAACTTTTCAATATAGAAAATATCCCCATTTAGATATTTGGAAAACACAAAAGATTGAGCGAAGAAATATTTACTTTTCAATTAGATCCTCTTCTCTGGCTCTACTCTAATATATATAGCATTTTTATTACAATACACAACAGTTTACCAAACAAGTGGCGATATCTTTGTTAACAATAATTAGTCAGTGTCAACATGTCAATGGGTAGACAATTAACGCAGAAAATCAATACACATTTAAAAAGTAGAAATGGTTAGAATAAATTAATTTTACAAGAATAACACGTAATTAAAGATGAAGTGGTCAAAATAAAAATAAAATAATTTGGACAATTATAATTTAATAGGTTTAGCGGGAGAGGGGCGATGTAGTCCTGTCTTGTAACGATGGCCACGGTAAGCAAAGTGGCTGTACAAATTTCTTCTGTACACATAGGCTTGGTTTCTTCTGGTGGATTCCAATTGCTTCTGCTATCTGTAGAAGACGAACTCTTAGAGCAAAGTTAAGATTAGTCGGAATGCGATAAATAATTTTGAATGCAGTATTCACATCAACCTTGTGCTCAGTATCAACAAGGTGTGCTAAAGTAGAACTACGAATAGATTTTGTTTGTCCCTTGCTTAACCACGCTGGATGATGTTCAGAAATACGACGATGAAACTGCCTAATTGTACGCCCAATGTAGCTGGCTCCGCAGCTGCAGTCAAACTGGTAGACACGCACAGAAGAGGCAAAATCAGGGAGTTTGTCCTTATTTCTCGAACATAGAATAGGGATGGTTTTGAAGAGACAACGTACTTCTGCTGCATAATAAGCTCTTTTAACTGCATTCTTCAAGCGCTGTGTTATGATTTCACTGATGTTGTCACCGAGGAACTGCAATTTTATGAACATTGGCTTTTTCGAAACTGTAGCAATACTGACTCTCTTTGGTGCTGAATTCATATTCTTCTCAATAAATTTATCTGGATAACCATTTTTTCTAAGTAATTCCTTTATAATCTTAAGCTCCTCATTGAGGCAGTCGTCTGAACATATTAACTTAGCTCTATGAACCAGACACTTTACCAGGTTACGTTTATATTTCAAAGGTACAAAACTCAAAAAATGGGTGTACTGACCTGTTGTTGTAGGTTTCCTATACACACTCCTTCTTAGTGTGCCATCATCTTTTGAAAAAGTATTAATTTGTGATACTTCAGGATTTTAATTTATAACATTACTGATCGTGTCTGTAAAAATGGCATACATTTCTTGTAAACTTACCCGTTTATACGAAATATGAATTATTATTAGTTGTAGTAATTTTCGGGAATTATTTACAACTATAAAAGCGTTAGATAGAACATTAAGACCTCAGTGATCCTCGTATTATGATTCACTAAGCCAGAAATAAAGCTGGTGAAGAGGAAAGGTTGGGCATGAGGCTTGCAACCCCATCGTGTAAAATAAACACTGCTACAGAAACTTCAGGCCACAAGCTTGAAGCCCTATGTTCCAATGGGAACGTGAAGGAATAAGAAAAATATTATATATTTACGCATCAGCTTACTTGATCGATGGATAGAGTAAAAGATATGTGTTACATCATTTTCGTATAAATTCACCTATAATTCATTTCTACAATTTATCAATCATATTAGTAAAATAATTACTTTTCTTTCCAGTGTTTTCATGAATTTGTCTGCAGTCATGAGAAATTCATGAACAGACCTGTACATAATGAAATTTGTCTAACTTCTAGGCAAGAATTAAATTGTCTAGATCGTTGTCTTTTCAGACACTTTTTCATTTGTGCAAAATTAACAAGTTTGTGAAGTTGCATTTTCAAGTTTTAGTTTTGTAGGGATTTTGTTTGATTAGTTGGAGGATTTCATTATGAGCTGACATCAGTTAGAGAACCTGGGATTACTGGACAGCTTTTTCCTCCATCCCAGCTTGAGACCCTTCAGCAGTACGCAATCACCACCAGGGTTCGAAGTTGAATTTCACCTCAGTATTGGCATGATTGATAGAATTCTTTTCAATCTTCTATTATGATTATTATCACTTGTTATTATTATTATTATTCGTTTAGGTTCTGAATGAAACATAGGGCTACTACAGAAGCATGTTTTCATTTCATTCTGTTTTATGCAAACTTTGTTTAACTGGTTCCACAACTGTCCTCAAGCCTTCATCTCCTGTTTACATGATCTCTTGCATGTCATCCTCAGGAACTAAATTTGTCGCCTTCCATTCAGGTTCTATCCTGGGGCCTGCCAGGTGATATTGCTCTACGATTTACTTAGTATGTGTCTTGTTGCGAGGTAGTTTATTGATTGGCTGCTCGCTACAGCTTCTTGTTGTTTATTCGTTTCAGCTGACCACCAGACCCCCAACAATATTCCATTTAAGTATTTATACAATTTTTTCATCTTCAAGTATTGGTTTTGTAGGGGTTTCGTTCGACTGGTTGAAGGATTTCATCATGAGCTGACATCAGTTAGAGAACCATTGTAAAACCAACTGGAAGCACTGAAAATCTGTTTCGTTCCAGTTTGGGACTCTTCAGCAGTACTGCTCATAATGAAATCCTCCAACCAATCGAAGAAAATCCCAAAAAACACATACTCGAAAATTGATCTAATGCTCACCAGCGACTGGCCCTATTCAGGTGGGTAGTTATCTTGGGTTCTAGAGGGGAGCTATGAAAAGTAGGGTACAGCAATTTGAAGGCGAGGCAGCAACTCATCGAAGAAGACACTGCGAAATGGTCGCATTATGTCGTAAATTGTCAGAAGTTAGAATTCATGGACTGGCCATTGGATCAAGAGCCAGTGGTTTAATGGTTTACGAGCTCGCTAGCCTTGAAACCAGAAGGTCCTGAGTTCAAACCTCCTGTGGTGGGTGCGTACTGATGAAGAGTCCCAAACTGGGATGGAGAAAACAGCTGTCCAATACTCCCAGGTTTTCCAATGGTTCTCAAACTGATGTCAGCTCATGGTGGAATCCTCCAATTAACTATCTAGTAATGAAAAATCAATAACCTTCATTCAACTTTATGATCACTAACTGAAGTGTGTTTGAGCACGTTTTCGATATATGGATATTAAAATTGTTCAAACAACTGTATGCAATTGAAAAATATATATGCGTATACCAATACAATATATAACGAATGACGTCATATGTTATTCTACTTATATCAGTTTTGTTCTTTTTATCTTGTTCCAACTTTTGAGTCAATCACATTGTATGCATCACATGGTAAGATATGCTGATTTATCAAGGTACATCTTCGCCTACACCTTAAAAAAATTGTTAATTCTTATTGAAGCACACATCATCAACATTATCATATGATCGGCACCATTCTGATGCAGAAATATATGTATATACATTAGTGTAGAAGTGTTGATGACAGACTGATTTAAAAAGGAATAACAAAACACAAAATAATTGAGCAAAGAATATCCTTTTCGAAAATTTCCTCCTCCTCTGCCTCTACAATTATACATATATACGCCTGTAAGAGACACATTATCAAACCATTCAGTAATATAGACATATAGACGTACTCTAAAAACTTTTTCTTGACAACATTTCAGTGAACAGACTAATAAACAGCTTCATGTAACAAATGTTTAATTACGTATGAGTGAGAATCAACCTACAGACCACTTCATTTCTATTTTTAGAAACTCAGAATAAGGTAGAGATAGACTTTGGAATTTCAGTTTATCAAAAAAAACATCTTCAGAACAAATGACGTAATTAGATAGATCAATTATTAAGTTCACATTTTGCCTAAAAACCACATGTAGTATTAATAGTTGAAAACTCTGTTGGTAGCTTGCATAAACCATTAAGCCTACGTACTGTCCATCCATCATTTTGTTTTAATAGTCCAATTACATCTGAGAATGTCAATCAACACTCGCGCTTATTTCCAATTAGGTTTCAATTGAGCTTGTGAACCAACTTTATTTAAGAAGTCGTTGAAAACCATAGAGTACTGGATAGCTAACTCGTTCTAGAAGGGCTACTCTTCAGAAGCACTCACCCAAGACCTTCAGGTTACGAAGTGAGTTCGTTGATCACTCAGCTAGTTGGATGAAGTTTGTTGACCCATGAATTCTAAACTCCACCATCAGCCTAAGTCATCAATGAGCATCTATACTTATATCTGATATGCTGAGGACTTCTCAACACAGGCACTTCAGGCACCTCCATTCTATAGTCAGTCGCTAGTCAGCATTAATCCTAGGTGGGGTTGAAGGTTTGTACTTCACAGAAGTCTCAGACTACGATGAAACATCTGTCTAGTACTCCAATACTCTTACGTCAATGTTGAAGTCTGCAGTTTTCAAAACTAATGTCAATTCAGTTCTTCTATATGTTTCAGAGACATGGGGCGTGAGTGACAAGAGGTATTCCGAAAAGACTTTAGACCTCCTTCAGCAGTTGCCTTAGCTGGCCTGATTCTAAACATCAGATGGTCAGAAAGGAGAGGCGAAATGGAAAATTTTGGCAACAAACTAACTGATAACCTATTAGGCCACAAATATGTAGGGGGAAAATTAGAGGTGGATCTCAAGGAAACTTGAGGGGACCACTGAGAAACATCACGCTTTAGGCCAGAGAAGATCGTGTGAGGCGGAGGTAACCGCCTTTAGTAAATCATGTAAGAACCATCTAAGAAAGATTGCAGAGAAGTGGGTGAAATGGCAATGAGCTGCTGAAGCTCTGTGTTTCCGCTTAGAACCTAAAGGAGCAAAATAAATGATGATGATGATGATGATAATGTAACATATAGCATCGTCAACTGGGGTATTAGGAATAAAAAATAGTAACGAAAAACTTTCAGCCTACAAACAGCATTTTATCACTGAATTCTTATGTTAAGAACACAAAGAATATGAAAGAAAGTGAGATTTGAAAGTAAATTAGAAAATTTCACCTGATCATGACACCACTAGTACGATAAATGAACTCTGCTGGTGTAGATATCAGAAGGTAATGAATTACTTCAGACAGACAGTGATGAGTAACAGACATAAGTGATTTCTCAATAACTCTGTCTTTCTGTATTTCTATATGTCTGACCTCCATCATTTTAATTGCTGTAAGAACTAGATCACTGAATAATAATTTCAAACTAAATTATTAAAAACAACTTCAGTAGTTAACATTCACAACTTCTGTCTTCTGAACACCTTGAGCAGCAATCTTCGTATGTTTGGCATGCGCGATGCCCCTGTAAAATGTAAGATGCTGCTACTGGAATGACTGGACTACGTCAACTCCTAGCTTAGTGATAGGGAGTGAAGTGATAGAACATGTTGACCACTTCACCTATTTGAGAAGTTGTATCAGCACCAACGGATTGATTGGTGCCGAAATCTCAGCACCGATCCAAAAAGCTCGGGCTGCTTTCGCTAACTTACACCGTCTCTGGCGTAGGCGTGACATCCGGCTATCAACCAAGGGACGTGTGTACTGCTCAGCAGTTCGCTCCGTCCTTCGCTATGGCTCTGAAACATGGCCAATACCAGTTGAAGACATGAAAAGGTTGACTGGTTTTGGTCATAGATGTCTACGATCTCTTTCTCACGTTAGGTGGCATAATAAGGTAAGTAATGTTGAAGTTAGGTGTATAGTGTTGGGCAAAGAGGGAAAATCAATCGAAGAGGCTATAAAGTTACATGGATTGAGATGGCTAGGTCACGTGGTGCGCATGCCTAACCATCGCCTCCTCCGATGGGCATTACTAGCTGATATAGGTAGGTGCAGGTTGGAAAAGAGTAAGTGGTGGCCAAACAAAAACATGGCATCAATCCATGAAATCGTTGACAGTTAAACTTTGTCAGGTAGGGAGATACAGACTTCCGGGTTGGGGCCCGCCCTCGGGACTCTAAGAATCAATGGCTGGAGACAATAGGTGACTTGGCTCAAAATCGTTGTCAATGGCTTACGCAGATGTATTCACTCTCTGTAATCTTTCATATTCCTTTCTACCATTGCTCATTCTGTTTCACTTTTACACTTGTCAAAACTCTATTGATTCTCTTCACTCATTTTCTTGTCTACGTTTGTGTGTTATTTGGAACGTGACAACTCGAACTGCTGGACTTCGGTGCCAAGTTCTATGTTGAATCCAGACAGACAGACAGACCTAGACAAGGAGGTGATTCAAAACGGAAAACTCAGTGAGGCATTCAAAGCGAATACAAGAGTAGGACAAGGCTGCCTGCCTATTATCACCGATGTTATTCATAACTGTCGTGGGCTGGATTATTCGTCAGACTGTGAGTGGCGAGAGAGGAGACAAAAGTACACTGGATCACCGATGAGAAGACTCCAGAAGATATGGATTTTGCAGATAATATATGTCTAATGTCACACAAACTGGAAGACTTGTAGGCGAAACCCAACAAACTGGCTGAAGAAACAATGCAGTGAAGACAGGACTGCAGGTAAACACAGAGAAGACGGAGGTGATGAAAATAACCAATCAAAAGCAACAACAACAACCAGCACCAATCACCATCAAAGGGAGAGATTTAATAGAGCTTATCCCCTTCACTTATCTAGGCAGCCAGCATCGTTTCAACTACAGACAGTCGGAGCGGATGAAGATGTCACAACTATAATCGGAAAAGCAAGAACCACCTTCATCAATCTGGAAGCAGTGTGGAAGTCTCCTGAACTCAGCGTAAAGAATAAGATTCGTATTCTCAACACCAGTGTTGAGTCGCCTTTTCTTAATGGGTCAGAGACTTGACTCATGAGTCACAGAAAAACAAATCCCAAAGCCAGCTGCAGACTTTAATCAACAGCTGCCTTCACTCTTTATTGAAGATTAGATGGCCAACCGGAAAGAATCAGCAACAAGAAACTGTGGTAAAAAACTAACCAAGAACCTATTGGTCAACAAATATGTAGGAGAAAATGGAGATGGATTGGGCACACACTGAAAAGACCGTCGAATGACATCGCGTGCCAGGCCCTCAAGTGGAACCGGAATGACGAGCGACTAGTGGGTCGTCAGTGTGGTGATGACATAGAGGAGATTTTGTGAGGAGGAGATTAGAGATTATGGGCAATCCTGGGCCTATCTGAAGAGGACAGAAGAAAATATAACAAAATGGAGATATGTTGTTGCTGCTCTGTGTTCCACTCAAAACCCAAGGGAATAATAATAATAACTGCAATGGAATAATTATCTAATCACAATATTTATACTTACTTGGGTATTTCAAATAACTGTGTAATTATCGTCCAATTTTCTCCTTGACTGTGTATCATTCTCCTGACATTTTCATATGATATACTAACTTGATCCTTATTTGCTGTCTCTGTTCCTTCTCTTTGTGGTTTTTAATAACAATAATAATAATTTGCTTTATTTCAAAACAATACTTGTGATACAGAATGGAATTCTCAGCATTTTTTACTACAGTATTGCATCCAGTTAGTACATTATCAATAAATAAAATTTTACATAGATAATGGGTAGTCTCAGTTCATTATGACAACAACATATTGGCATGTCGGTAGCAAAGCCAAAATTGAACAGAATGTTTGAAGGTGTTAGAAAAGTAGATGTTAGCATATTTACTGGCGTAAGCGGTAACAAAAAGGTCGAGATATACAGAGTGTGAAAGAACGAAGAAGAATGTTTTAAGTAGAGTTTGTAAGGAAGAGAGAAACAAAGCAGCACATAACAGAAAAAAAGAGAGAGAGAAAAGGAAAAGAAAGAAAATGTTGTACCTATAAATGATATGAGTTGGAAGGACGAGATCCAGTTGTTCTGCTGACTATTTAATAGGTTATAGGTCTCACGCCTGATGCTTTCTTTATCGCACAGAACACGAGCCAAGTAGGGTATGGTTGAGTTTTTGTACTTGCTGGTGCGAGCATATAGTTTCTTACATAGGATTCTGGTATTGCCTGATGAGATGCAAGGGAAGAGTTGTGAATGAAGAGGGTGGTGTGAGTTAGATGCGCTATACACTGATAATGTGTCATTTTACGATGTGATTTCGTCTGAGTGAATGAAAATAATTCTGACCTTGGACTGTCTAGGTGGATTGACGGTGTGTGTTTCTTGTGAACTTAAATCTTAATCCTACCTTGTTGGGAATGTTCAACCTGATTCTAAGTACTTGTTTTGTACTAGAAAATAATAATCTAGCCTGTATAGCTAGCTGCCTAACTGCACTATTGAGAATTAGATATAGATTTTAAGGTGAATAACCGTCTTTGGAGCGTTTTATGATTGTGCGTGTCTCAAGGAAGTTATGCCCAGCTATGCAGGGGGACGCAGAGACTAGTTGGCTATGTTCAGACCACAACAAGTTGGTTTCGGTTGCTACAGTTACTTAGGCGGTGATGCCTACTTTCTCGTAAGCAATTTATAATATCAAGCAGATTACACATAATATGATTCTATTTTTTTTAAGTCAAACAAAATAGTTTGAAACATCAAAGATCATGAAAGACCTACTGGTCTAGATATACAAGTTAACTGAGTATGTAAGAATAAGTTATAACATGAGGATGTGAGATAAGTGGATCTTTGATAAAGCTAAGCCATAGTGCAACACAAGATGAGCAACAGAAAAGTTCATCTCTGGATCTGCTTTCTTAGAATCAATGCTTAGCATGGTCGTTAGACATTCACTGATGAGAAGCAGCTAACTAGGACGAGACAGCCATCCAGTACTTCCCGGTTTTCCAGTGGTTCTCTAAATGATCTTGAATTCCCACTCCCTCTTCCAGCCAATGAAACAAAAATCCCTATAAAACGAACACTTGAGAATTCAAGATCACTTTGATTCGTAGGGGGTCAGCAAATGCTTATTACATAATTGAGAAATCTGTAAAATAATGATGACTAAGTGGAGATCAGCAGCACTCATCATGAAAAAGAAGATCCGGATTTTCAACTTCAATATAAAGTCAGTGCTACCTACTGTACGGATCAGAGACTTGGCGCCGCGTCACAAAAGCCACTTCGAATAAATTACAGACCTTCATCAACAGCTGGAATATGAATAAATAAGTTAAAAGCTTTGTTAGAGTTAATTTGATATCCAGTATCGACTAGATGACCTAGTATTGAGCTGCGTGTAGTTTTATTTAGACCTTTGCCAAACCCATATTTGAAGTGTTCAGAAATTCGACGGTGAACTTGCCCGATCGTACGCCCAATATAACTAGCTTCACGCGACCAGTTAAAATGGTAGTTACACTTGAAGGAGGCGAAACAGGGTGGTTTTTCTTTATTTCTTGAACCGAATCGGTCGGTCGGTCGGTTTTCGACATAGAACTTGAACCAAGTATTGATTAGTTAGTGCAAACAGCATAAATTAGCTGTGTTAAAAGTTCATTTAAAGGCGCTCCTCAGAAATTGTGATGAAATCCTACTGTTGACATCTCCCGTGAATCGGCATCTTAGGAACATGGATTTTTTGGGAACTGTGGGCACTCTTGACTGTTTACTTGCTAAGTCCATGTGTTTATTCAAACATTTTGTTACGTTCTCTGTTTCTCCTTAATATATCACGAATAATACTGAGTTTTCCGTCTACTGTCTCATTTGAGCAAATATATCTAGACAAATTACGTTTACATTGTTGGGGGAACGGGACTTAGAAGTTGAGTGTATCGCCTAATTTATTAAGGTTTCCGATGCAGTCGTCTACATATCATTCCACGTTTTTGTTTAGCCCTTATGGCGTCCAAAAATGAGATAGGGGTACTTTGCTATTCTTCTTTCGGTAAAAATTCTGGTGGGACGCGGAGGAATTCATTTGCCCGACTTTCTTTCTTCAAAATAATAAATGTATCACCAACATGACGACAATAATAATCAGTATCATGTATTACACTTTAGAAAAAGCCATTCTTTAGTTCCTCTAGTTTATATTTCCTGAGTTCCGAGGGAAATATAAGGCTTCAAGGTTTTCGTAGTTTCAGTAGCGATGGTGCCTCACGCCCGGCTTTCTCTCTTTTCTAGGCTTACTCATGGTTGGTAAACTATATGAGGTTTAGGAGTTTGTCGGTGGTGGAGAATCAAAGTCAGGCCCTATGTGTGGTTGTCGATCATTCTATTGCTAAACAGATAATTCACCTGTACTTGCTAAATACCACTAAGTTGAATTCATTTTGTACTAAAGTTATTTGTCGACGGTAGATCTAAAATTATGACGAGTTTTATTCATGTGTATCGTTTAAATTGAAAATTACTGAAGTCTTTATTATGATGTATACAGTTTATTTATTGGAAATTATCACTGATTTAAATCGAAGAACTATTGAGTATGCCCATCGCATCCTTCAGTAAAGGCTAACACTCCACTTGCGTCCGATTTATCTACTTTTGGTTATTTTCCTACCTTGGAACCTCATGATTGACCTTTGATTTTACATCCTAAAAGTGTATGTGTAACTGTTCGAGGTTTGGATTATGAGGCTTAAGCATTCGAAGACATACAGATGAAAACCAACAAGATGACAGAAGGGACAGGCAGCGAAGATGGCGGTAATGAAAACAACCAACGGACAGTAATCGCAACAAGCACCAATCCCTGTCAACGAAAGAAATTTCAAAGAGGTCACTTCCTTCACTTTTCTGTGCAGTATCGTTTCAACTGAAAACAGACGGCTTAGGTGAGGATATCCAAACTAGAATTGGAAAGGTAAGACAGACGTTTGCCACTCTAAAATCTGTGCGGTAATCTCCTGGACTCAGCGTCAACAAAAAAAACAACATTTTGAGCGAACAATTGTTTTCGATAACTTCTTCTTCAGGCTCTACAGTTATAAATCCATGAATAAAAGAGTACAAATTGCCGATAAAGGCAAATGAAAATAATATCAGAAACTGTATTGGGGTGCATGTGTAAGTTGAGATGATAGTCCATTAGTTAACATAGTCAATCAAATGTGTATAGGGTGTATAGTCAGAGAAAGTGTGATGAATTGTGAATGAACAATTGGGTGATATAGTGCTGTTTTATAGTCAACAGAATACAAGTGTCATTGGGATGAGAGAAATGTGATAACTACAAAGTACATACAAACACACATTAACAAAGGGGACACTGGATGTGAGGGCTGACCGATAATGTCTAATGATAAAATAAAGAGGCTAAATTGTAAATTGTAATAAGATGTTACAGAGTTGGTAGGCTTAGTGTAAAATCAGCACTATATCACCCATTTGTTCATTCACACTTCATCACACTTTCTCTGACTATACACCCTATACACATTTGATTGACTATGTTAACTAATGGACTATCATCTCAACTTACACATGCACCCCAATACAGTTTCTGATATTATTTTCATTTGCCTTTATCGGCAATTTGTACTCTTTTATTCATGGATTTATAACTGTAGAGCCTGAAGAAGAAGTTATCGAAAACAATTGTTCGCTCAAAATCTTGTTTTGATTTCAACAACAAAATTGGATTTCCAACACTAGTGCTGGCTCAAACAGTTCACCTATATGGGTCAGAGACTTAACTCACGAGTTGCAGAAAATTAAATCCAACAGCCGACTGCAGACTTTTGTCAACAACTGCCTTCTCTGGTTCCATACTGAAGATCAGATAACCGGCCAGGAAGAATAAGCCTCGAGAAACTCTTGGAACGTACCAACCAAGAACCTACTGCTCAGTAAATATTCCTAGGGAATTGATCGCAGACGCTAGTAAGACCGTTGGGTGACATCTGAGTGAGAAGCAATAGATTGGGCGACGGTGAGCAAGTGACATGGCGAAGATCGTGTGAGGAGGAGGAGGAGGAGATGAAACCCTGTGGACAATTGCGGGGTCAGTTGAAGTGAATTGCAGAGAATAGAAAAAAGTGGAGATGTGCTGTCAAAGCCCTATATTCCACTCACTCACAACCCAAAGGGAATAAATGACGATAATGAATGAAATGAACGATTTAACTGCCAATCGTTGAGTTCTGATTTCAGACTTTACTTCACCTATCACAGTTTCAGCAACTGTTCCGAAAAACTAAATTCTGACCCAACATTTATGTGATTTCAATAAAGATTTCATCAAAAATCAATAAATCAGTTATAGAATCCTTGAAAACCAACAGCCACCAAGGAGATGTTTTGGCATAGTTTGGAAGTAACTAACCAGCAGTACGCACTGACGACCCCAACAGGGCTCGAGGTCGGGACTTTCAGGTTACAAAGTCAGTCTCGTTGACCATTTAACCTCTCTGAAACCGGAATTCTATAGCCCATGAACTCCAGCATCTGTCGATTCATGATATACCGCCGACCTCCACCAATACCGTTGGTGAGCATCCATTACTTTTTTTGATTACAGCTTGATTCCACACCATATTTTTTTTGGTACAGGTATGGAATTTTCAGCATGTGATATCGGTAGCCCAAATTTTCCAGGCCGACCATAGATATCAGGTGTGCATCGGCAGGGGATCAAACCCCGGACCATGTGCATGGTCGGCGAGAGTCCTAACCACTGTGCCACCGACGCACTCATTTTGACATGATAGAACCCACTGGTTTTAACTGTGGTGAGAACTAGCTGCTAGCCAAAGTTGGTAGACAGTATTTGACGTCAATGTTTATGTCCCCAATATTGGTGGTGAGAAAATGAGAACAAAGGCTTTGCATAGGCGGATGCAGTTAGCATATAGATGATCTGACACAGCCACAAAGAGATACAAGGTTAACTTTCTGTGAGAAACAACCAATCAAAAGACTATATTTTCTACTAACAATAATCTACAATAATGTACATTAAAATCTATAAATATGTGTTGATTTTCCTTAATAAACTATCTGTTGCCTGGCCCTTGTCTTCTGTTGTTACATAACTTCTCATTGTGGCTTCAGTAGATGCATTTAGATGCTATCAACGAGCTGGAGGTTGATATTTAGTAATAATAATAATAATCTACTTTATTCCAAAAACAGTACTTCTAATACAGAATGGAATTCTCAGCATTTGTCACAATATTCCATCTGATTTACTCAAAATTTAAATAAAATTAACACAAGGCTTACCAGAGGAATTTATCCTCATTCATGGTATAAAGTCAAAAATATTCGAAGTACAAAATGAGAATAATAAATATAATAATAATTATTATTATAACAGTTTGCTTCAAACAGTATCGTCGATTCAGTTTGGAAATTTTAGCATGTTATATATAGATTATTGAATTTAATGTTCTGTTGATATAGTGTAGTATAACACAACTTAAATGATGTTCACACTTTTGAGAAAAAATAAACAAATAAAAACAAAACATTGAGAGGATTAAAAATATAAGAAGTACAATAACAATCAAGTTTGATGTTGTAAGGGTGGAGGAGATGGTTTATTCACTAGTGTAAAGAAGGTTAGTTAGTTAGTTCATGCCTGACACTATTTTCATCACATAAAGTACGTGCTAAATATGGTATAGTGGAATTTAATACTTGGACGTACGTGCATAAAGTCTTCTGAAAAGACTTCTTCTTTTACCTGAGGAGGATACACAAGGTTGGAGATGCGGCTGAAGATGATGGCTTCTCTGTAGGGGTTTAGGATAATTTCAAAGTAGATTTCATCACGAAACATTCAAAGCCACATTGAAAATGTTTTCATCCTAGTTTGGAACCGGTCAACGAGATATTCTCATAATATAAAACTCTCAGATTCTATTCCTTGTGGGTCCATGATTGCGCAATGCCAAAGAGTCCAGAACTAGCGCGAAACAGTTGTCCGGTACTCTTAGTGGGGAGGGGACTGCCTTTAATAATTCTCTAACTGTTTCGAATTCGCCCACGGATTGATGTAGAGAAGTGCTGCACAGCTGTTTCGTCCTATTAGTTTGTTTATTAGATATATCACACAGTGAAACAGTATTATTTACTGGATGACGAAGTTTCGAACACACCGATTGTTCATAATCATATCAACTATAATCACACGACATCGAAACTTGGGTTGTATAGTTTTCTTTGTTCTCTCCTATTTGTCGTCATTGGGGTAGCAGAACTCTCAAGATGTCCAACTGGAGAGGTGTTGTATCATCCCTATTACGTGTATTTGCACTTGATTCGATAAACAAAGCTTCTGTTATCAATCTCTTCCTCCACCTTGTTAAATTCGATTTTAAAACTGTCATCCTATCCCATCCATCTTATTGTATGGTTGTGTGTGACTGCATGTAGTGCTATAGCTGAACTATTCTCTAGATTTCATATCTTATTCGGATCAACTAATCTAGATTTTGCTAGGTTTTAATGCTCGACAGTTTTAAAATCGAATTTAACAAGGTGGAGGAAGAGATTGATAACAGAAGCTTTGTTTATCGAATCAAGTGCAAATACACGTAATAGGGATGATACAACACCTCTCCAGTTGGACATCTTGAGAGTTCTGCTACCCCAATGACGACAAATAGGAGAGAACAAAGAAAACTATACCACCCAAGTTTCGATGTCGTGTGATTATAGTTGATATTATTATGAACAATCGGTGTGTTCGAAACTTCGTCATCCAGTAAATAATACTGTTTCACTGTGTGATATATCTAATAAGCAAACTAATATGGAATTACTTACTACCACAGTGCCCAAGTTTTACACATATATTAGGGTTTCGTTCTAGTTTGGAACTCATCAACACTCGAACCCGGGACCTTCTGCCAATCAGACAAGCCCGCAGATCATTTAGCCACTGGGACCCACCCAACTCACTGGCTAATGAATTTCGCCAATAGGTCTCAAACTTGGACAAATCTGCTGTCCAGTACTCCTCAGTCGGTTTTCAAAGGTTCTACCATTGATATCCATCCGTTGTAAAACTTGAGACACTAATCAAATCTCTTTACAAACTGGCTCCTGGGAATTTTCCACTTGAATGTTTAGTTCATGATAAAGTCCACACTGAAATGAATCAAAAATCCCACAACTGCGAAAAATCGATAATTCATAGATACGCGTATTTATCTAACTGATGCCACTGAAACCCCTTAGAATTGAAACTAACACACACACACACCGAATTCGTATATTCACTCAAATATAAAATCACAGTAGGCGTGGAAAGAAAATATCTATTTTCGCGCTAAATCTTTGACTAAATAAATATATAAATATTTTAATTAAAGGATTAAATTACAAATTCCTTTTATTCGCCAAACACGTCACAAGTGAATCACATATATGTATGTGATCATATGTATTGATAGTGATACCACTAAAAAAATGTGATCCGATCCATCATACCTTAAGCTAGTTGATTCAGCTATCAAATTACACTTGTTTGTACTAACTACTATTATTTTTGACGAAAAAATTTATGCTAAATAGCGACACTCACACAGAGATACGTGAGTGAAACGTCATTGTTTCGCTGAGCTAGAAAGATGTCGACACATTTGTAGTTGAACTCGTAAGTGTATTTATCAGAATGTCCCTGGATTGATTGGTTGACTGTGACGTCAGTCCACTGAACAATGAAAAAAGAACAACGATACGTCATTTAGTCAGTGACGAAGATTATAAACTGTACGTTGAGAAGTGAATTGTGATAATTTCATTTGAATTTCACAGACATGTATGTGGTTTTCTTGATAAATTTTGTATAATAAAAAGAAAATCAATAGCATAGGTAGATTACATTTCAAAAGGATAGTAAGAGAGACAATCATTATTATTTATTATTATTGTTCCCTTGGGTTCCTAGTGGAACATAGGGCTTCAACTGCACGTCTCTACTTGCTTCTGTCTTCTGCTGTACTTTTCACCTGCATCCATGTTAGTCCATACTGCATCAGCTCCTCTTCACACGATCTCCTCCATGTCACCCTTCGACGTCCCACTCGTCGCTTCCCTTTCGGGTTCCACTCGAGCACTGGCCTAACGCGCGATGTCACCCAGTGGCCTCCTCCTCAGCGAGTGTCCGATCCATCTCCACTTTCTCCTGCATATTTCTTGAGCGATTGGTTCTTGTTTTGTTTGTTCCCATAGTATCTTGTTGGTGATTCTTTCCGGCCATCTGATCTTGAGTATAGAGCGACGAAGACAGCTGTTGATAAAGGTCTGCAACAGGCTGTTGGAAATATTCTTGGTGACCAGCCAAGTTTCTGATCCGTATAGAAGAATTGACTTGACGTTTGTATTGAAACCTCGTCTAGATTACTAGCTCACTAGTTTTCTAGCCGGTCCCAAGTCCGGATAAAGAAGGAGGGTTGGGGCTACAGAAACTTCAACGCACAAATATATTAAAAATTCTAAAAACATATTCAATAACCTTATTTTTCGCTGGAATCGGGGAAGTGAAATGACGCAGGCTGGTAAAAGCCTTCGGGAAGCTAGTCATCCAATGCGCCTTCTTTCGATGAAAGCAAAAATTAGGATGGGGACGTGGAATATTCGTACAATGTACGAAACTGGAAAAGCTTCCCAGGTAGAAATGAGGAGATATAAAATAGAAGTATTGGGAATTAATATTTGGAAGAGAGACAATAGGCATTAATTAATAACAGTACTAACCCTTACAAACCAAACTATAGAACATTAATCTGATGCTCGCTAGTGACTTGCTACAGGATGCAGTTTCCTGGAGTTATAGTGAGAAGCCGTGACCAGTGAGGTCCAATTAGATGTCACGTGTGAGGATGGATGTTTCACCGACGACATTGGTTGGGGTCGCGCTAAATCATGAATTGGTAGAGGTTAGAATTTATGGACTGGTCATTGAAGAGTCGGGTCCCAGTGGCTGAATGGTATACCAGCCAGCTTGCCTGCTAACCAGAAGGCCCTGGGTTCGTACCTCAGTGGGTGCCGATGATTCCCAAAGAGCTAGGAAGAAACAGCTGTCTGACAGTACTCCCTGGTTTTCACTGGTTCTCTAACTGATATCAATCCGTGATCAACTCGTGAAAACAAATCTAATCCTTACAAACCAAACTATAGAAAATAACAACACTAAACTGATTTATTATAAAATAAATTAAGGGAGGTAACAACTGAATTTATGAATTTATAAGCTTGACATTAGGCCAGGGTAGCAATAATGACTGGACGTGCTCCTTTTGTGCACTCAGACCTCTGGTTGTTCTGGATAAATTGCTTCTGAATCTGTTAGCAAGAAGCCTCTGTACATATTTCTATTAAAATTCACTTTACGTTCCCAGTGGAACATAGGGCTTCAAGTCACAGGCTTGAAGTTTCGGTCACAGAGGTGTTTACTTTTAGGGGATGGGGTTGCTAGCCTCATGCCCAACCTTCCACATTTACCAGTCTTATTACTTGCTTAACGAGGTAAAGGAGTGCGTCTGCCGGGGATTGAACCCCGGACTACATGAGGCGTGGTTGACAAGCATCCTACCGGTGTGCCACCGACGCACATATATATGACTACAATTTACAGGGGATATACCTAGTGAAATAATAGCCAATAAGTTGATAAAATCGATCCAAAGAATGTTTAATGCCGGAATGCTTCAGCTTACATTTTCCACACAACCACTTGTATTTCTGAAACTGTAAGACGAATCATCAAGGCTAGCCACCTCTAACTGTGTTTATCAATTCAGCTGTTCCTTTAGAGCCAGTTTTATTGGTCGTTGCTTTAGGAAAGTAATTTTTTGAGCTGTGGAATGCCCACCAATCAAAGGTATTCAAATAGATGACCAAGAAATAATGGTATCCTTCAAAGTCACAGCATTATATATTTCAGTTGGACAGAAACCAGTTACTCAACAACGGCGATTACCTCCTACAACACTCAAAAATGTAATACACAATCTGGATGGAATGCATAAACCAATGTCTAACAACGTATTTTCAGTTCGAAGGCAAAATATTTGAACAAACTAAAGGAACACCTATGGAATAGCCCGTGTCAGGTGTAATTCTAAATGCTGTGATACAAAGACTTGATAACGTAATCCTACCGAAGATCAAATCTAAAATTTGGATACGTTACGTGGATGACACATTCGTGATAATAAAACGAAACGACTTAAACGAAACTCACAACTTGATAAACAACGTCTTCAACGACATCAAATTCACGAGAGAAGAGGAATCTGAGAACAAAATTCCATTTTTGGACGTCTTAATCAAGTGAATAACCACAGGAAAAATTAGAAACTCAAGTTTACAGAAAATCAGACCATACAGATCAAATACTCAATGATAACAGCAACAACCCAATAACACACAAAAAGAGCTGCGTAGAAACATTATTCAAGAGAGCCAGAACTCTCTGCAGCACTCCTATCTTAAGGAAAATTGAAGAAAAATATCTCATGGACGTCTTCCAAAAGAATGGATATCCACGGAACTTCATCAAAAGACATCTATCCCCAAGCCATCCAACCAAATCAAAGGTCCCTAAGGAAAACACAAAGAAAATTGCCCTACCATATATAAAGGACAGCTCAGAAATCACTGCAAGTCTCTTCAAACCTTTAGGATTCGACGTGGCACACAAACCAACAAGATCACTTCATTCACCTCTGTGCAAACTAAAAGACTCAACAGCGAAAGAAGATAAAACCAACATCATCTACAAAATAATTTGTAACAACTGCGAAAAACACTACATTGGCCAAAGTGGACGCCCTCTTCATCTGTGCATCCATTAACACAAATTGACAGTCAAAAGGTATGATATCCACTCACTCATATTGCTGCAAACATACAACCACGGACATCAATTCGACTGGGGCAACGTTCGAATATTAGGTAGAAGAAACACCAAGAACGTGCGAGAATTTTCGGAAGCCTGGTATTCCAGTGAATCGGCAATTAGCAGGCAAATTAACATAGATAAAATTTATCAATTCATAAGAGGAAAATCTCATGTACAAATAGTAAAACTTCAGGTCAAGGAAACAATCAATACCGATACAAGTAGACTAGAGGGTGTAGAAAATGACAAAAGCGATCAATCATATTCAAGGTCATCAGCAGAGATAACTAATAAACTCGTAGAGAAATTTTAAAGCTCACTTCAAAATGAAGTATGCGCTGAAGATGTTGCCTAATGAGACAGTGAAAGCTTCGCAAGTACACCATCTAGGTCAGAGAACACAACTATTTAAACAACAAATATACTATGTTCATTCTCTGTAAGTTCAGATGTGAAATGAACACGTTGTGAGATGGTGTTGTGCAGCTCCGAAAGACATGTCTGTAAAGTGTCAATCATATTCAGTTTATAGCGTTTAAGAGTTCGACCCTTAGGTAAAATATGACTACAGCGTAATATTTTCCAATAAAATTTTAGAGTGATAACAGAGAAAAGGTTGTAAATTGAGTTATTCACAGTGCAAGTATTACAAGTCCACTCCTTATCAATTCATATACAACTGAGAGTATAAGACAATGAGGTGCTAAGCAAACCTAGAAAATATAAATGACAATGAAGAAAAACTGGTTAGTTTTGACATTGTCAGTTTATACACACGTATACCAATAAATATGGCTATGGAGGCAGTCAGAAACGAACTCATTTCTGAACAAGAACTCGAACTTAGGACAAAAGTGCCACTTGAGGACATAATGCTGGGAGTACAGCTATGCCTGACTTCCACAGTATTTAAATTCCAAGGGAAAATATACAAAAAAACTGAAGGAGTTGCCATGATATCACCGATATCCCCAGTGGAAGCAGATATATTCATGGATAAGTGGGAAGGCATAGCGATTGAAACGTTCACCCCCACCCCAAAAGTATGGTGGAGGTATGTAGATGAAACACTCACTGTACTTAGAACACAAGATATAGCTAGGCTTTTCGAACACATCAACTCGAAGGTTGAAGCAATTCAATTCACTTACGAATTGGAAAATCAGGAAGGGGAGCTCCCAATGTTAGAATGCAACGTAAGAAGGAAAGAAGATGGGAAGTTAAACACTAGTGTTTACGGGAAACCCACACACTCAAACAGATATTTGGACTTCCGACCATCCCATCCTATGTCGGTAAAAATAAGATTGGTGAAATGTTTAAATGACAGAGCACAACAACTAATTAGTACCAAAGAAAATCTATAACAGGTGTAACAACAGAAGACAAGGGCCAGGCAACAGATCGTTTATTAAGGAAAATCAACACATATTTATAGATTTTAATGTACATTATTGTAGATTATTGTTAGTAGAAATTACAGTCTTTCGATTGGTTGTTTCTCACAGAAAGTTAACCTTGCATCTCTTTGTGGCTGTTTCTTGAATGTCAGATCATCCATATGCTAACTGCATCTGCCTACGCGAAGCCTTTGTTCTCATTTTCTCACCACCAATATTGGGGACATAAACATTGACGTCAATTACTGTCTACCAACTTTGGCTAGCAGCCAGCTCTCACCACACAGGAACTGATAAACATAAAAGAAGCCTTGAAACTTAATAATTATCCGGATAAATTAGTCAGGAAATATGTAATGAAATGTAAAAATAAAATAAATAATGATAGCAGCGATAGTGATAATAACAATAACAATGATAATAATAATAATAGTGATAATAATAATATTATTATTAATGACGACACCAACAATAAGGAATCTAAAACATCAGTAGTAATTCCATGCAAGGAAGGAACCTCGGAGACCTTACGCAGAATTCTTAACAAGGCAGGAATAAAAGTGGCTGGCATTCAAACCCACAAACTCAATTAGAAACAAGCTTTGTCGGTTAAAGGATCCTGTGGAACCTTTTAAACAAAACAATTCAGTTTATCTAATAACCTGCCTACAATGAATGTGAGACCAAATACATAGGTCAAACTAGTAGAACAGGGGCAGTTAGACTAACCGAAGATAAAATCCTAGCAAAATCTAGATTAGTTGACCCGAATAAGATAAGAAATCTAGAGAATAGTTCAGCTATAGCACTACATGCAGTCACACACAACCATGCAAAAGGATGGATGGGATAAGGTGACAGTTTTAAAATCGAAATTAACAGGGTGGAGGAAGAGATTGATAACAGAAGCTCTGTTTATCGAATCAACTGCAAATACGTGTAATAGGAATGATTCAACACCTGTCCCGGATATCTGGAAAATTCTACTACCCCAACGACGACAAATGGGAGAGAACAAAGAAAACTATAAAACTCAAGTTTCGACGTCGTGTGATTATGGTTGATATTATTATAAACAATCGGTGTGTTCGAAACCTTGTCATCCAGTAAACAATATTGTTTCACTGTGTGACATATCTAATAAACAAACTAATATGGAATTACTTACTACCACAGTGCCCAGGTTTTACACATATATTTATAGAAACACAGTTTTAGCTCAAAAGATTAAAGAGAAACTCAAAAGGAATTGTAGTTTGTATGGTCAAATTGGGTGAGTGAGTCGGCTGAAATCGCTAATATGAATGATTATGCAGTCAAACTGTCATTCGGTATGAATACATTTGGTTGAAAACATTCGATTTCAGTCACTTCAAGCCGTAATAAATTAGGTGTCCCTTGTAAGTTCAGTATTTTGAAGGATTTGAGGATTTCAACAAAATGTCCCATATTCATTAGGTGTTTGGTAATTACATTATGTAAAAATATGTGCTTGGCTTTGGACATAAGTGCTTTTGGAATATGCTACGTTCTTCCAATATAGTAGCTAACATAAAAGCATAAAAATTTATAAAAGTGGTTTGGGTCGACTTCAGCAGCGTACGTATGCAGTTTAGTTTGGCATATTCAGCATATGATGCTGTGTATCGATGCGAGCTCAGCTGTAGAGAAATATCTTTTTACTGTTCATTTCACTGCTTTGTCAATTGTTGAGGATACTGCTTCTCTTTTGAACGGAAAACATATAACGACATTTTTAAGTATTGCTTTTTGTAGGGATTTTGTTTTATTTGTTGGAGGATTTCATCATGAGCTGACATAAGTTAGAGAACCATTGGAAAATCTTCAGTGAGTACTGCCAGGTGGCTATTTCGCCAGCCTAGTTTTGGACTCTTCATCAGTACGCACCCACCACAGGAGGTTCGAACCCACGACCTTCTGGCTACAAGGCGAGCTAGCTCATAGACCATTAAGCCACTGGGACTCGATCCAATGACCAGTCAATGAATTCCAGCTTCTGCCAATTCATGATATAGCACGACCACTTCGCAATGTCTTCTTCGATGAGTAGCTGTTCTCACCTTCGACCTGCTTTACCCTACTGATCACGACTTCCCACAAGAACCTGAGGTTAACTACCTGAATAGGGCCGTCGCTAGTTAACATCAGAGCACCAGGGGGATTTGGGGATTTCAGCAAAATGTCCCATATTCATTAGGTGTTCGGTAATTGCATTTTGTAAATATCTGCTTCGCTTTGGACAAGAATGCTTTTGGAATATGCTCCGTCCTTCCAATGTAGTAGATAACACAAGAGCATGTAGATTTAGAAGAGTGGTTCTGGTTGACTTTAGCAAAGTACGTATCCAGTTTAGATTGGCGTATTGAGCTTATGATGTTGTATATCGATACAAGCTCAGCTGAAGAGAAACATCTTTTTACTGTTCATTTCATTTTTTTGTCAATTGTTGAGGATATTGCTTCTCCTCTGGATGGAAGACAAATAAAACTTTTTTCAAGTATTGATTTTTGCAGGGTTTTTGTTTGATTTGTTGGACGATTTCTTTATGAGCTGACATCAGTTAGAGAACCATTGGAAAATCTGCAGGCAGTACTGCTAGACGTCTGTTTCTTCCATCCTAGTTTGGGATTTTTCGTCAGTACGCATCCACCACAGAAGGTTCAAACGCAGAACATTCTAGTTACACGGTGAACTAGCTCGTAGATCTGAATAGGGCCAGTCGCTAGTGAGCATCAGACCACCTGGGGTTCTAGTGGGACAGTTACTCATCGAGGATATTGCTAAGTGATTGCTCTAAGTCGTGAATTGGCAGAAGTTGAAATTCATGGACTGACTCCTGGATCGAGTCACAGTGGCTTAATGGTCTACCAGCTAGCTCACCTTGCAACTAGGAGGCCTGGGTTCGAATCCTAATGATGGGTGAGTACTGTTGAAGATTCCGAAACTAGGCCGAATGGAACAGCTGTCTGGCAGTACTCTCTGCAGGTTTTCCAATGGTTCTCTAACCAATGTCAGCTCATGATGAAATCCTGTAACCAGTCAAATCCATACAAACCAACACTTGAATACTGTTATTCTTATTATTTCCTACGCTATCCGTCCACATTACCTGCTACTGCACTGTTCCCCTTTCACTTGGTGTTTATCCATCCTTATTTTTGGGGATTTACTTTATCATTATTATGTAATCAGTGATATAAACTTGTTTAATTTTTATCGTTTTATTAGTGCACTATCCATAGCACGAAAATAAATCTAAGGTTAAAGTGAATAGATCAAACTGAATTAACATAGTAGCGTATGCTACTGATAAGATGTATCAGTAGTGTGTATAAAGTGACATTCATCGGCACAAAATCTATCAAATAGAGAAGACACAGATTTCACGTCTAAGAGAGTAGATGAATTAATACTGTGGCAAGACATGAGTGACACGAAAAGGAGACAAAGAAACACAATTCGAAGGGCAGAGGTAGAACAACATGGAAGACTCGTGAAAATGATGCATTCAAAATATGGTAAACATAATTCCCATACATGTATTTTCCACTCTTGTGTTCTGCTATTACAAACTGGTGTCAACTGAGTAAATCTTCAGACAAACTGAAGATGATTTAGACGTTTTAAGTTTTGTTTAAGCGAATAGGCAGTCAATCAGGCGAAGACTCTGCTTTACGCTTCTCTTTTATTTTGGTAAGACGTATATCTTTAGAGTTCATAGTTAATCCATAATGTCAATATTTCTTTTCCATTTAAATATAGTACTCATCAGAGAAACTTTCTACACACGTGAATCTTTTCTTATTTGTATTTTGTCATCAGCGTTTGTAGGTCAGTTAGTGAACTGACACACCAACGCCTCTTCTATCCCCCAACTATCCTATAAAATTCATTAGAAGATCAGAAAAGGCCAAAATAAAAATAATTGTGAAACTAGTAATGATAAAATAAATAAGAGTGAATATAAGTCATCCACTGTTATACCATATAAAGAGGGGACATCTGAGACCGTATGTAGGATTCTTGATTAAGCAAAAATTAGTGAAGCATTCAAACCTACAAACTCACTCAGGGACAAGCTCTGTAGGTTAAAGGACCCTGTCGACCCAATTAGACAAAATAGTATAATTTGCAAAATACCCTGCAATGACTGTGAGCGAGATCAACTACATAGCTCAAAATAGTCGGTCGGGAGTTGTCAGATTGTCGGAACATAATAATTTAGCTAAGGTAAGAATGTTTGACCCAGAGAAGATAAGTAATCTAGAAAAAGCTCGACAGTTGCAATGCATGCATTAACACACAACCACTCAATAGGGTGGGAGAGGGTTAAAATTCTAAGAGGTAATCGAGGTAGGTGGAAAGAGAGGTTGATTACTGAATCCTTGTTCATCGAGTCTACACCCAACACATGCAATAGGAATGACTCACCACTCATACCCGAAATATGGAAAATACTACTACCAATCAAATCAAGTGAAAATCAAGTGAAAAATAATGGAACTATATAAATGAAGTTAGGAAGTCGTGTGAGTACCTTGATATGATTATGAGCATTAATAAATTGTGCTCCAAACATGGTCATCAGTAAACATTACTGTATAACAACACTGTGAGACTTTATCAAAACAAACTTTACCCATAATGTGCGTCGGTGGCACAGTGGTTAGGACTCTCGCCGACCATGCACATGGTCCGGGGTTCGATCCCCTGCCGGCGCACACCCGATATCTATGGTCGGCCTGAATTTGGGCAACCGATATCCATGCTGAAAATTCCATACTTGAACTGAAAATACTGTGTGGAATCAAGCTGTAAATCAAAATAATAAAAAAATAAATTACACTCTACCACAGTGCACAAGTTTTATTCTTATATCAATCACAAGCACTGCCTTAAAGTTTCATGATAAGAGGTGACTACTTTAGTAAATCAGCATACTTTATATATCCTATGAAAAATATTGTAGATGAATGCATTTGTAAAGCTAGGTGAATGAGTTCCCTCTCTCACTGGAAGCTGACTGTTTGCTAAACAGTTAACTGTTCTTTATATCAACCCCTAAGAAGGATGCAGGCTGCAAGGGAACTGCTAATGCGAACGTAGAAAAAGCGAGGAATGTTAATCCATTTTTTTTTCATTAAAGCATTGAGTCTAACTAGGTATCCTGCTGAACAGCTCAGCCTCAAATGAGTCAAAGGGTTGTCTGATGTTTAGACAACTTTGATGGGGCTAGCAAGCACTGCTCATTAATGCTAGTGATATTCAGTTGTCCCTTTCTACCAGTCAGTAGTATGGAGCGTCATGATTACCCTGATATCATAAAATTCTAAATGACTAACAAACTAATAACAAACTACAATAGATATCTCAATGTAGATTTCGTTACGAAATAAAATTGTTTAGAGAATCGCCTAAAACAAAAGAGCACTTGACAACTGTTTTGTGTTAGTCTGAGAATCTTCAGCAGTAGGCATTTATGGCCACATCAGAGATCGAATCTAAGACCTCAATCCGTCAATAATTTAGCCGCTAGTTTCAAATTCAATGATCCGTGAATTCTAACTTCTACCATTTTTTGTGGTGTCAGGAGAGATGGTTAGCACAGTCCTTGCGAAATTAGACCTGAACATGTTGTCTACAAAAACAACGAAAGAACTGAAAGTTAAAACATCCAACAAAACCATCCATCTGAGAAATCTTCCCAATCACTTGTAAATTTAGCCTCATATCATCTTAAGTACAGTTCAATTATATATCTTAGTTTTTATTGAAATCTGAGTGTATGTTTTATACCATCTTTTTAACACCAATAGTTATGTGTGAAAGAAATAAGAAAAGCGAAAAGAAATAGGGTGAGGTATGTTTTTTTATCAATCATGGGTCTAGATGGTACAGCAGCAGTAGATGTAACCTAGGGTCGACTTTTCAGCATATTGTCTGGAGTTGGAATGTTGCTCAAGTGTCCACTATGCCGAAATAGCATCAGAGATAAAGCCACCTGTACTGTCAACAACATGACCAACTAGCCATTTACAGCCGTTTTTCTAACTGTTAAATTTTTGAAGATAGTCATGGTAGATAACTGTGTATGCGTGTTTGTATATGTAATTGGTAGAGTTCATACTAACCATGCATGTGTGCTTCATGTTAGACTCTTGGCTAACACACTTCTTAAGTTCTCTTTGCCGGTAGCAAGCACGGTAAAGACAGAACTTTTAGGCATGGCGCTAGGAACATCTATAACCAGAATAATTTTTTGGAAAATCCTTCCTCAAAAATCTAATTTATTTCCTTTTATGATTTTAAACAAGGCAGAAACAAATATTAATGCAGAATAATATGATGCCATGATTTATTTCGTTGAATTCCCTCTTCAACTGCTTACAACCTAAAAGTTGATTATGTAAGTGTACATAGAATTTTGTCATACTTACAAGAATCAACATGATTTTTGTTTAGGCAGACAGATGTTAATAAACAGTGTCCAGGAGTTCCACTTATACAACTTATAAAGAAGGTCAAGGTTATTGATAATAAAAATAATAACAAAAGCTTTATTATGCACAATATGTTTACATAATATACTCAACTTTCAGTGAAGTTTATTGGAGCGAAGAAAGTTTTCTTTTCGATGAAATCATCAAATAGGCTGTAAATTCGTGTATTTATGATAAATGGGTGGGAAAGTCCCAGAATAATTTCCAGTTAAGGGTCAAATTATTAAAAATTACAATTAGGAATTAAAATGACATAATAAACAGGGGGCAGATAAAACTCAAACAAACCAGTATCATAATTACTGAGAAGATTGACATATTGTACAATTTCGGGTTAGAAATATAGAAATAACAAAAATAGACAGGAAGTTCAGACATGAATATATGGTAGGGTAAATAGGGATTAAGAAAAACTTAAAAATAACATGAATAAACAGGAAGTTTGGATAAGAAAGTCAATGGGATAGTCACCATTAAAAGAATTACCTGTTAATGCTATGGCAAGGATAAGGGTTGGACATATTTCTTTTGGGTACATAGTGTGAGTTTCAGCTTTTGGACAGCTAGTGCCTCGGCTATGCTCAAACCCACACTACGTATCCGAAAGAAATACGTCCATCCCTTGTCCCGGCCATGGCTATCATAAACAGGTAATTCTTTTAATGGTGACTATCCTATTTACTTTCTTATCCAAACTTCCTGTTTATTCATGTTATTTTAAGTTTTTCTTAATCCCTCCACTATTTACACTACCATATTTTCATGTCTGAACTTCCTGTCTATTTTGTCATTTTATTATTTCTACATATTTAATCCCTAATTGCATAAACAATTGTTTGTCACATTAGTTATGACCCCACTAGACTTTTTATCCAAACTTCCTGTCCATTTTTGTCATTTCTATATATCTAACCCCTAATTGCACAATATGTCAATCTTCTCAGTAATTATGATGCTAGTTTGTTTGAGTTTTATACATCCCCCTGTCTATTACGTCATTTTAATTCCTAATTGTAATTTTAATAATTTGACCCTTAACCGGAAATTATTCTGGAACTTTCCCACCCATTACTTACCATAAATACACGAATGTACAGCTGTCTAGTTGATGATTTCGTCGAAAAGAAAATTTTCTTCTCTGCAACCGTCTTTATTTTTTAATAATTCCTATGATCCAATGTTTATATTCCATGATTTGAAGTTTATTGCATAATATTTTCTCTTTATCGATCAGTATCAAGTAAAATAGCTACCTTCAGTGCATCATATGACGCAATGATGTTAGATCTGAAGAATAAAATAATCCACTATGGTAGTTTTCTTTTGTCGCACAGAAATGCTCAACAGTGGGCTACAAAGCAACTAAAATTGCGCATGGATACATTTGCAGACCCACGGATACAACTGAACGATTATAACAGCAAGAAGTACAGAAAATAAGATGCATTGCCAAGTAGCCCAGAGATTCAAGCAGGCCGCCAATCAAACAAAATAAAAACGTGCAAGATTAATCTACGGATACATTTAGAATTGAGTTGAATAGTCAAGACAAGAGGAGAGAAGTTGATTATGACTAATAGTGTGTTGATTTTATCCGAAGTCATAGAAACAAAAAGAACTGAATTAGGTTAAAGCAGAAAATGGTGGAGGGAGGGAAAACAAAAGATTATTTCACCAGTTGAGACTAAGAGATTAAAATGTTGAGCCACCAAGGCCAAAGAAGAGCTAATAAGTGGCCCTTTCTGGGCATATAAGTCAGGTTTTAAACGTTTGATAGCGATTACTTTGGCAAATTTCAGGAGAGATGGGTTGTATTGTTCATGAATAATCCTGAACGATTTCAAGCTGTTCACCTCGTGGCTCGTATCAACAAGATGTCTTGCGATAGTACTATTTAAAGCATATGTTCCTTTGAAACGTAAACGTTTTGGAACATGTTCAGAGAATCGAAGGTATGCCATATTTTCCGTTTTCCTAATGTATGTGCGTGATTAGATTTTGATGCTGTTATTAGATAAAGTGATAAGAAGACGTCACCGACATACAACCTATCTAAATACTTACTCTTGGTACTACAACCACTACAAAAGGACACTCAAAATATTGTAAGGAATTCGTATGATTTCAAACCCAAATAGAACACCGAGAAATTGATAAAGAAAACATTATGGTAAGCTATGATATCAACTCATTATATACTAGTATCTATCCCAATTACCGAAAGTCTTGATATCATTTCCAGTCTACTAGAATCAGATACAATGCTATCACAAAGATGCCCACTGGACACCAGTCAAATAATTAAGAGCTTGAAATTCTGTCTAGAAAATAATTATTTTACATTTAAAGGGAGTTTATATACACAGACAAATGGTGTTGCTATGGGTTCACCAGTCTCCCCAGTAGTCGCCAACCTTTTCATGAATACATTCGAAATTAACATCTTTTCAAGCATACTCACTCCTAAAATATGGTTAAGATATGTGGATAATACTTTTGTAGTGCTAAAACGGGATCTACACAGATCATTCCTGGAGAAAATAAACAGTCTTTCTCCCAGAATCCAGTTTACTTCGGAAGCAGAATCAGACGTCGGTGAACTACCATTTCTAGAATGCCTAGTTAAGAGAAGGGAGAACGGACATTTTGGTATATCCATATTCAGGAAGAAAACCCACTCCAATAAATATTTAGAATTCAGATCATCACACCCCATCAGCGCAAAGATTTCAGTTAATTCAAGTCTTCTTAGACGAGCACACTCTCTGATAACGGATGAGAAAGAAAAAGAAGAAGAAATATCAAACATTACTGAAACTCTCAAGCAAAACAACTACCCAAAGAAATAAATCAACAAAATCAACACTGATAGTAAGTATGGTCGAAAACGTATTCCAAAAACATGGACCTCAACAGTTGTCATTCCATAAAGGGCGGAGACGTCAGACGATATCAAAAGAGCACTCAATAAGCACGACGTCAGAGTTTTCTTCAAAACACTAGACATACTGCAAAGCAATCTTGTCCATATAAAATACCAAATCTCTAAGGATTCCATATCTGACTGTGTCTATAAAGTAGAGTGCTTGGAATGTGATGCAATATACACCGGACAAACCTCACTAGAAAGAAATCAAAATCAGAAGTAATGAACACCGTAGAGCATCTGTTCGACCACCGAGAAATCCAATTGAACTGGAAAAACTTGAAAAATCATCAGCCATAGGTCGTCTACACGCTATAGAATCAGGTTACAAAATTGATTTTGACAATATTGAAATTGTCCAGAAAAACTTCAGAAATCATAAAGAACGTCTAATATCAGAAGCAATTCATATCAAGTGGAATCAAAATTGCCTGAATAGGAATGATGGACTAAAACATAATCTGACCTTGTTACAACAACTCCCTCCCCCATGAAGTGACAAAATCAACACGAATGTGATATGCAAGTTCACTTAGTAAACACATACTGCCTTTATAATTTTAAACACTGATCAAATCCAGCAACCTACACGTGGTTTTGTTATCTTTACCAAATGACCAACTTGACAACGAAAAATGACCCCAGACGGACGAACGATGATCAAGTTAGTAAACCTTATTTTGATCCCATAATAGATGTACTATTTTCTATATTTTGGTTTGTAAGGGTATGTTATGTTTTTACGAGTTGATCACGGACTGATATCAGTTAGAGATTTACTATTACCTTTGTTATTTGGTTTAGTGATCTTCATTGGTATTTTAACTTCCAATATGTCCTTTTAACTTGACCTAACTTGTCTATTTTCTCACCCCTTAACTCTTTGTTATATCTATGCTGAGATTTTGTAAATTCTGGTTTGATAATACTTTGATAAAGCTATTAGCATTAAATAGCGAAACGTCAGTAAAAACAATATCGTTTTGTTTTTCATTCATTGGGAAATACAAAAACCTTTATTATAATGAATAAAAAGACGTAATTTGTCTGAATCGTGTATTGTATTTGGGCAACACATTTCGAACAATCTGATCACACACACACGGACTTGTCATAAGAATATTTATGAAATTAATAAAGGGGTAAGAGGTAAGAAAATAGACCAGTTAGGTCAAGTTAAAAGGACGTATTGAAGGTCAGAGTAACAATCAAGACCTGACTGTATCTTTGCCCGTCAAATGTCAAAGTGACTGCTCTAAACTTAGTGGCTTTCTATCAGAAAACAGCCAGCGCTTCAAGGTAAACGGTCTTACCTTAAACCCCTCCAAATGCCAAACAGTCAATTTCACCTTTAGGCATAAATCTGACCTAAACAAACTGGTTAGCACTCACGAGGTATGCAACATTGATGGCACTGAAATAGAAACCAAGTCGGATATCAAACATCTTGGCGTCATTCTATCTGCTGATCTTTCATGGTCGTCTCATACCTTCATGATTTCTAAGCAAATATTCCGTCTAACCTTCTACATCAAGAAGTTAAGACATTCTGGTATAACCCAACCCTTACTCCTACAATTCGTTAGCTCTTGCATTCTGCCTATTATTCTCTATTTTTCTTCTTTAGTTTTTCCAGGGCTACTGAAGAAGGACTATATCTTATTACGTAGGGTGTTAAATGTTGTCAGCAGGGTAAGCAACGTGCCACTTAACCAGCTTGTTAATATTCTGGTCGATAGGCACATCGACCAATGTGATAAAATGGGCTAAATCCATTCTATCTAACTCACGTCACACTCTTCATTCACAACTCTCCCCTTGCATCTCATCAGGCAGAACCAGAAGCATATGTAGAAAACTATATGCTCGCACTAGCAAGTACAAAGCTAAACCATACCCTACTTAGCTCGTGTTCTGTGCGATAAAGAAAGCATTAGGCGTGAAACCTATAACTTATTAAATAGTCAGTAGAAGAATATGATCTCGTCTTTCCAACTCATATCATTTATAGGTACCACGTTTTCTCTCTTTTTTTGTTATGTGCTGCTTTGTTTCTCTCTTCCTTACAAACTCTACTTAAAACATTCTTCTTCGTTCTTTCACACTCCGTATATCTCGACCTTTTTGTTACCGCTTAATCCAGTAAATATGCTATCATCTACTTTTCTAACACCTTCAAACACTCTTCAATTTTGGCTTTGCTACCGACATGCCAATATGTTGTTGTCATAATGAACTGAGATTACCTTAATCTATGTAGAAATTTTTTATTGTTAATGTACTAATTGGATGCAGTACTGTAGTAAAAATGCTGAGAATTCCATTCTGTATCACAAGTACTGTTTTGGAATAAAGCAAATTATTATTATTAAACCGAATAACGCTGGTAATAGCACATCTGCTATGGTATCAAAACAAAATTTACCAAGGAAGATGGTTTAATTTGATGACGAATTGTTTTCGAACGCATAAAGGTGGTTTAAGCTTTCTAATTGCTAGGGCATCCACAAACTTCAGGATATGCCCCAAACACGTTTTATAGATAGGTTTAAAAGATGTGATAACGTTAATTTTATGTCCTGTCTCTATAATATGATTCGTAGTAGAGGAGCTAGGTTTCCTGTTCTCCCCATTAATGGGTTCTGAGTATTCTATTTGCATCTGGAGCCATTTAGGAATGTGCTCTGAAGCCCTTACCTGCAAAGATTGATGAGTCCTCCTTATGTACGTGTGCTCACACATTCATTCAAGTTGTTAAATACAGTAATATGTGACACTATTTTTCGCATGTTCAAAGAGCTTAGATGGATAAATTAGCTTTACATTCTCAATTTTAATGATATTAGCTGCATACAAATTCGTCTTTTTAACAGCAGAGTTCAATCTTTGTCTAGTTATCACAGACAAATTACATCTTATTGCTTTATCTTAATTCATAAAGGGAACTAATTGTTTTAGATGTTGTTATTATTGAATAGAACTACACGTAGATACAACCAAAAATAATCAGCCTATGGCTGTCTTTGGAGTGTTTTCTGACTGTACTAGTCTCAAGGAGGTTATATCGATTTACAGTTGGACGTTCAAACCACAGACAGTCGCTTTTCGCCTTAACAGTACAATCCAAAGCTCAGCTGAAACACAATGTTCTACTCGGATCACAACTCAATGAAGAGAAAACAAACCAATAGGTGATCAGTAGAGTACAGCAGGTTGACGATGAGGCAGTAACTCGTCGAAGAAGACATTGCAAAATGGTTGCGCTGTGTCGTGAATTGGTAGAAGTTAGAATTCATGGGTCATTGGATCAGGTGGCAGTAGCTCAATGGTCTACGAGCTCGCCTTGTAGCCAGAAGATCTTCGGTTCGAACCCTTGTGGTGGGTGCGTACTGATGAAGAGTCACAAACTAGAACGAAACAGCTGTCCAGTACTCCCAGATTTTCCAGTGGTTCTCTAACTGATGTCAGCTCATAATGTGTAACTGGAGTAAACAAAGTGAGAAGAGCGATCCATTGGCTAATTGATCAACTGGTTCTCCTAAAAATATGATGACTATGACTTTAATTTTCCCAGTACGCTCATTAGTGTATGCATCACGTCGATGGTTCAATGATAGAATACTTTCCAGGAATCCGGGAGTTCAAGTGTCCGACTCTGGGGCAACTCACTTCCAAAAACAACGTCTAGTTTTTAGCTAGTTGTAGAACCAGAGAAACAACACTACTATTGATGAAAATTTATACCATAATCTAAATTTTAACAAAAAACAACAACTGGTTTTATTAAGATAAAAAATGTTTTTGCTGTCAATCAAGTTTTCATTAGTTCTTATTGAATTAAATTAAAAATTAAAAATAACAACAGGTCATAATAAATATATCACATAAACTTTTAATATATTTTTTAGACAATTAAATTTTGTTTTTTGTAAGGAATTTGATGCTGAATTCCAATGTGAAGGATTGTCACACGCTGATATCAGTTAGATGACTTTTGAAAACTACGGTGCACCGGATATCTGTTTCGTCTCAATTTTGAGACTCAAGACTTCTTCAAGGATTGAATTCAAGACTTTCACGTCACAAGGTAAACTAGCTAATCATTCAGAAACTGGGTTTTACGATAAATGCGTTGGTGGCACAGCGGCAGAATGCTTGCCAATTTGGGGTTCGATCCTCGGCAAACGACCCACTCCTTTACCTCGCTAAGCCAGTAATGAGACTGGTGAAGAGGGAAGGATGGGCATGAGACTGCCGAAATTTCGAGCTTCTAGCTCAAAATCCTATGTTCCCCTGGGAACGTAAAAGAATAAAAAAATAAAGAATTTGCAATACAGTACTACAGCAAACTCAGAGTCGTTGAAAAGAATCGATCCTAATACCTGACATGTCAGACTCCATCGGCTACATCTTTAAAAGGCCCATCAGTTAATGAGTAGAACATTGATATTCAGACTTTGAGTTTCATAGAAATTTTATTAATTTAATTGTCAGTTTCGGTGACGAACTGAAATCGGTTGGTGAAGCATTAGAAATCATGGTGCACTGAATGACAGTGGTAACTTCTCTGACTGCAGCAATGGGTGAAGCCGGTTCGAATCTCAGTGGGGTGGGACATGAGTTCCTTCAAGGTTGTAGATACGCCTTGCTGACCTAGGTCCAAGGCTTCCTACCGATTGCCTCCAACCATCTAATATCATCAAATCAATGTGTACCGTGATGGCAAGCTGTCTAGAATGGTGGCCACATTGGCAAACCTGACTGATAGAATTCAGTCTGCATCAAAGAAAGGACTAGACACGTCACATTAGTTACTAGTGTCCAATCAAAATACCGAATGACAGTGTCGGTTAACCAAAAGGTCTTGAATTTGATATCTGATAACTGTAAATAACGTCACTTAGTGATCGATTTATCTCACTTATTTCGTTTTTTGATCTCCTCCACAAACCTTCAGTTGATTCAAAATCAGCAGAATAATACATTGTTTAATGAACATATCCCAGACTTGACAAGCTATTGTAGCATTTCCAGCTCATCTGTACAAATGGTGGTACCTGTAATTACCAGCTTCTATTGTAAGCTTTACAGCAGTGGCTGCTGTTCTATCAGGTATCGTTTGCACAAACTCCGAAACCGAATTGGTGTTCGTTGTGGTGAGTCTTCTTTGACAGAAGTGTTTAATCCAGGAACAATCACATCGGCTCCTCCTAAAGACTAACTGATACTGCTCATTCCTTTAGTGTTGATATCGCTGTACAAGTGAAGCTAAGGAATTCTCCATCTTTACAACTGTAGCTGTCAAATGTCTTTTCAGGTGTCCAGCAATGACAGATAAATAGTGTATCTGAAAATATCATTTTCGACTTTGAAAAGGAAATTCCCTAAACAATGAAGGAATTAGTTAACACACCATCTCAAAGACTATTTCACTTTCTGAAACTTGTATGCCTGGGCACATTTTAGTCTATTGCTTTTCAGAGGAGTGTTAAACAGGCATCGAACTTCAAAAGAAGCACAGATGTATCTTCCCTATCAAATCACTTTCCCAATAATCCTGGGAAAAATTATGCTGGTGAAATCAGTTTCTCAATTCGTGAAAAGAAATCAAAATCCTGCTCACAAAGATGTGTCATCATTTGACCTGACATACATTAGTTGCATTCAAAGTCACTGATGCGTTCCCCTCCCCCGACGTCGGTTCGCTGTTATTTTGCTTAGTCTTTCTGTAAAAAATACCTTCTTACAGTTATAGGCAAGTATCTACCAATCAGGTGGAGGATAGTATTGAAGTATTGAACAGTTGTATTCGATATTCAGTCAGAGTCCAGCTTACAGACCTCTAACAAATAAATACAAAATGATTAATAGGAGTTCGGCGGTGGAATTCTTTTCTGGAATCAAGCAGATCTCACGCTGTGAGCTGAATGATTTCGGTTTCCAAGAGAAACTATGATGAAAGTTCACCTTGAACTTGAGAATCACTTATCAATTTGTAAGTTCCAAATTCCATTCAGTGTATCACCAGTTTCCACAAGTATCTAGTCACAGTTTATGTGGTACACACTGAATCGGCTATCTAATCGGAGTCGAACCCAGAACACCACCAATAAACTTGATCACAAACGAGAGAAATGGCCGTTTTGCATTGAAATCACTTCGACCTAGCTAACATGTTTTGTGTATTCGATTAAGATATATTATTATTGTTTCCTTTAATTCCTAGAGGAACATAGGGATTCAGCCGTGCTTCTTCATTGCGTTCGGTTCTCTGCTAGAATCTTCACCTGGCTCCAAGTCTGCCCACACGCTTTCATCTCCTCTTCACATGGCCTCCTCCAAGTCACCCTTGCACTGACGACCAACTCGCCGCTTCCCTTTCGGGTTCCACTCGAGCAATGGCTTGTCTAGTGATGTCACTTGATGGTTTGTTTTCTCAGAGTATGGTCAATCCACCTCGATTTCTTTCAGCATATTTGTTGCACAATCGGCTCCTACTGAGTTGATTCGATCTCAGAGATCCCTGCCTGCTGCTGATACTTTCTGACCAACCATTTTGTCTTGAGTATTGAGCGAAGACAGCTATTGATGAAAGTCTGTAGCTTGTTCGAAGTGTCCTTCGTGAGGTGCAGTGCATGTCTCTGATCCGTATAGTAGGTAGCACTGACTTCACATTGGAGTCGAAAATCCACATCTTATTTGCATGCTGAGTGCTGTTGATCTCCATACAGACTTGAGAGTAATAAAAGCCTGTCTTGCTTTCACGATTCTCGTTTCGATATCCTCATCAGTTGTTCCACCTGGAGTTGAAACGATACTTCCCAGGTAGGTAGGTAGGTATATAGGTGAAGGAGGTTTCTTCTTTCAGATTTCTCCCATTTATGCTGGCTGATTGGTGTCTTTTGTTGTTGCTGTTGCTGTTGGCCAGGAATCTTTATCACTCTTGTCTTCTCTATGTTCACCTGAAGTTTTCGCTTCTCTGAATGCTTCTTCTGCCAACTTGTTGCTTTTCACTTGCATATCTTCCAGTTTGTTGGAAATCAGACATATATCATCGGCGAAGTTCACATCCTCCAAGTTTTTCCTTAGGGTCCATTTTATGCCTGTTTCCTCATTGTCCGCTGTTTGTCGCATTATCCAATCTACTGCAATCAGGAAAATCATTGGCGATAGAAGGCAACCAGCCTTCTCTTACTCCTGTCCTCACTTCGAAGGATTCCGTGAGTTTCTCGTTGTGGATTACTTGGCATGCAGCATTGTCGTACAGCTGTTGGATGAGATGTATAACTGTCGGTGGCACCCTGTAGTAGCGAAGTAGTTTCCAAATCACCTCTTGATCGACGCTGTCGAAGGCCCTTTCAAAGTCGATGAAGTTGAGATAGAGAGGTGACTGCCATTCCAAGCTTTGTTCAATGATGATCCGTAATGTGGCGATCTTAATAATTGTGAATTTCAGACTAAAAATAAGCTTTATAGTAGCATCCAGTGAGAGAAACTGACCTCGACAAGTTAAAACATGAAAAACGTCCAGAAGAATTCTTTAAATTTCAATGGTAAACGAATTCACGAAAACGCATAACCAGTCAACGCATGAATCCACCATGAACATGAATCTGGATATACCGTCTTTTGGCTATCAGGCACTATTGGTGAGAGGCATCCAAATACTCATACCAACCAGTCAGTTGTATATAGATAGCATCATGCAATTATGAATTTTATTTTTAAATTTCTTATCTCGTAAAAGGTCAAATAATGAAAAAAAACTTATCTTTGTAAAGTTTGTTTATGCTATTTACTAAAGACTTAGGTAGAGTTGACCTAATTAACTACTGATCTGTTAAAGAATTTCAAATCGTTACTTATAAAAAAAGGACTTTGCTGACGTCAACTAGTCATGAGAGTAATAATAAAAAGTAACAATATCGATCGATAGCTGTCAAGGAACTTAGCCCTAAGTTCCTATTGTAATGAAGACTTAAGCGATTGAACCGATAAACACTATGTATTTCCTTCAACTTTAAATCCAAAACACCAGTATTCCTTGAACGAAATTATATTGTTTGGCAATTAAAGTGAAGAAAACTACAAAGTCTTCAAACAAATGTTAAGTACAAATGAAGTTATAAAGTACTTTTATTCGTATTTAAATCCAGTCTTCCTTCAACTTGCAAGCGATCGTTCCATTCGCGCCTTCAATTGCCCGCCAATGGTTGCCAGTTCCAATAAAACAAACGTTCAATGTTCACTTCCATTGACAATAGCCTTAGGAATGAATGTATTAGAAAACGGAATACCTTATTTGTGTCCTTTAAGCCATAAACTCAGGATTTGTCATCTCTTAGGATTACGTAATATCTGTCACCACTGATAAGAATAAGCCAATGAAATTTTGAATAACCAGTTTACCTTTCCTTAATCCTTTTTTGATTATAGCTTGATCCCACACCGTATCTTGGGTACAAGTATGGAATTTTCAGCATGGATATCGGTAGCCCAAATTTTGCAGGCCGACCATAGATATCGGGTGTGCGTTGGCAGGGGGTCGAACCTCGGACCAAGCGCATGGTCGGCGAGAGTCCTAACCACTGTGCCACCGACGCAAAGTAATAATAATAATGATTTACTTTATTCCAAAAACAGTACTTGTGATACAGAATGGAATTTTCAGCATTAATCACAATGTTGCGTCTAATTTCCTCAAATTATAAATAAAATTAATCACACAGAAAATTTTCCACATTTACAATAGGGGTAATGTCAAAAACATGCAGCATATACAATGGAAATAATGGTAATGATAACATCTAAGGTAATAATACTAATACAAGTGAAAATTGCCGTGTTTCACACAGTATTGTCGATGCGGTATAGAAATCCCAACATGTTTAAAAATATTGAATATAATGTTCTCATTACATGATATGGTGAGGGGAAAAACAAAGATTACAACAGTCATAGAGATAATTTGGTGTTTGCAATTATGAAAGTAAAACAAAGAAGCAACAGGACCATAAACATAATAGAAATAATAAAAGTAAAACTTGAAGGTATATTAGGATGGATGGAGGAGATTGTTTATTTACTAGATGAAAAAAGGTTCGTTAATTCTGGCCTGACACTATTTTCATCTCATAAAATAAGTGCCAAGTACGGTATCATAGAATTTTTATACTTAGACGTGCTAGCATACAGTTTTCTGAAGTTACTTCTTGTTTTACCTGAGGAGATGCAAGGTGAAAGCTGAGGGTGAAGTGAATGCTCCAAGTCAGACAAAATCCCTCTAGCAAATTTATTGCAAGAAGTCAAGTGCCTATCGACAACGACGTTAACTATGTGGTCCACTGGGACACCACTCATCACCCTACTGACCGTCTTCAGCATCCTACGAATTGTGACATAGTACTTTTTAAGCAAACCAAGAAAGAATAAGGGTGAACAATAAAGAAGAATAGGTAGGATGCAAGAGTCGAAATAGCTTGTTAATTTCACTGGTTCAACCCTGGGGTTATAAGCGGTGTCATATGTCCAGTACTAAGTTCTAGTGTTGAATGTATTTGATCATTTTCATTCCCCATATTATTACTAAGCAAGGAACGATACTTATTAGTCTACTGGGTGACTGGAGGCGATCGACAGAAATTCCTGAACGTAGATTTGACTGTTTCATTTAACGATATGCGACGTGGTGTGTAAATTTGTTACAAATGTGTAGAAATATCTTTTTCATTTCTTTTGCGTTCTAAGTAGGACGTAAGGCTTAAAAGTTTGGCGTTTCAGTAACCATAGTGAAACAGTAGAAGACGAATGTTTATTTGCAATTTGGTGGCTCTGCATGGCCGAATCATGCATACCTTATCTTCAACGCACCATTTCCACAGATCTTCATGTTGTGCTACTTTTTCACTTCATGTTGTGTTTCTTTATCATTTGCCCTTTTTAAAATCAAATGTACCTCCATGCTGTTTGGTGTTTTTATGCCGATGGACGTCTCCATATATACTACTGATAAATCTTATCAGTAGCACTGGCGAAAGTAGTACCACTTTTACGAAATGGGTACCCCTAACCTCACTCTCACCTCTACCTCTTTTGAAAACTCATTATTTTTCAGTAAACTAGGAGAGATTTAGGAATGCGTCGACTGGATTCAAATCTCAACCATCCGTTTTGGTTGGCAAGCGTTCTATGGTTGAACCAAAGGTGTCATTTCATCTGATTTTCTGAGGACCGTTTGAATGGCCGTAGGGATAAATGGAATCTTATTGGATACAATTAATCCTGGAAAAAGATGTTCAACGTCATCTATCACAAACCACATATAGAAAAGGATCATAAAGTTGATATCAGTGGTGTCCTTTAAACCCATATAGATAAATCAGGTTTGGTTCATATACCTAACTTCGTTGAAGCCTTAGCCATAAAGCGGTTTGAACCTGCCGTGTGTATTTACTATCCCGGTAACCGAAATTGTTTTGTTCATGTACTTTTGCGTTTTGTTCTGTTGCACAACATTCCAGTTAATTTATATTTTTGATTTTCACTTACTGAGTTGAACTCATTACTAAGTTTCCAAATCTACTACATTGTTTTGTCTGCCTTATAATTTTACTTTACTGTTCACCCCTACCCTCCTGAAATCCCTGTCATAAAGTGCACAAATTTACTCTCGTGTTCCATCTTTGGGTTTTGTCTCTAGTCCATCGTTGTATCCAAAAGAAATATGAACTCCAGTCACTCTCAGCGTCGTCTAACTATTATATAAATAGTTGCTATTTTAACACTGAATAATTCGTCTGCGTTACTTATACTTTCTCTCTCTAATTCGAAGTCATTCAAAAAGTATGTTTAAAAAGGTTTGTAACTAATAGTTCACTTTGTCTAAGATATACGCACTGGAAGGGATCCATTAAATAAAACAAGCTTATTATTATATTATTACGCCCTGGAGGTCCGAATGGAACATAGGAATTCAAAAACACATCTCCATTGTGTTCTACTTTCAGCCGTCCTCTTCAGCTGGGTCCACGATTGACCACAATCTTTCACCTCCTCCTCCCGAAACACAATCTCCTCCATGTCAGCCTAGGACGATCCACTCGTCGCTTCCCATTCGGATTCCACTCAAGTGATTGCCTGCATTGCGTGCGATGGCATTCTACGGTTTTCTCGATGCGTGCCCGATCAATCCATCTCCATTTTCTCCAACATATTTGTTCAGGGTTCGGCTCTGCTTTGGTTTTTTCCCAGCCAGGTTTTCTTGTTGTTAATTCTTTCTGACCGGCTGGCCATTCGATCTTCAGTACGGAGCCAGTGAGTGATACAGCTGTTGATAAAAGTCTGTAACCTGTTGGAAATCCTTTTGGTGACTGACATGCAATGCAAGTTTGTGGCACGTATAGAAGGACCAACTTCACACTGGTGTTGAAAATCCGAATCTTGTTCTTTATGCTGACTGAGTGAGTGACAGCAGAAGATTCCCCGGCTGGTTTCGGGTTGATTTAGGCATGTCTCGCCTTTCCAATTAAGGCTAGTTTTGACTTCTTCATAGGTTCCGCCTGCCTGTGATTGAAAGGATGTTTCCTGGCTGGATAATTGAAGGGAGTAACCTCTGTCAAATCACTTCCATTGATGGTGACGGGTGCAGACTGTTGCCACTGTTGGTTGATTGTTTATCTTCATCACCTCTGTCTTCTCTATGTTCACCTGGATTCCTTTCTTTGCTGCCTACCTCTTCTACCAGTTTGTTGGTTTTCGCCTGTCAGTCTTCTAGTTTGTGCGATACTAAACATAAATCATCCACGTGCGAATTCCAGATATTCTAGAGTCTTCTTATTGATGGTCCAGCGTATTCATGTCTTCTCACGCACAATCCAGTCCACCACAATTAAGAACATCATCGGTGATAATAGGCAAACAGCTTTATCCTACTCCTGTGTTTACTTCGAATACCTCACTAGGTTTTCGGTTGTGACATCGTCATATAGCTGTTGAATAAGGTTGATAAAGACTTAGTTTCCAAATTACTTGGCAGTTAACGCTGTCAAACGACCTAGTACTATTCCATATTATTTTGTTTATTAGATGTATCACACAGTGAAACAGTATTATTGACTGTATGACGTTTCGAACACACCGATTGCTCATAATAATATCAACTATAATTACACGACTTCGAAACTTGGGTTGTATAGTTTCCCTTGTTCTCTCCTATTTGTCGTCGTTGGGGTAATAGAATTTTCGAGATATCTTGGTGTACAGGTATTGAATCATTCCTATCACACGTATTTGCATTTGATTCGATAAACAAAGCTTCTGTTATCAATCTCTTCCTCCACACTGTGACATTAGATTAGACACCCCTACGACAAATAGGAGAGAACAAAGAAAACTATAAAACTCAAGTTTCGAAGTCGTGTGATTATAATTGATGAAATGATTATGAACAATAAATTTTGTTCGAAACGTCATCCAGTAAATAATACTGTTTCACTGTGTGATACATCTAATAAACAAACTAATACGGAATTACTTACTACCACAGTGCTCAAGTTTTACGCATATATTAATATGACCTAGTACTATCCGACAAATTTGTTAATTCTCTCTTTATTCAAACATAAGTTATTTGTTGTCATTACTTTAGACCTTTTGTGGTAATTCGATTTAAGAGGCAAGCTTCATTTAAATCAATAATAATAATTTCATCCTCAATTTTCTTACCCCATTTCCCTAACTCTTATCTGCAAACATGACCTGTTAATATTTTAATCTATTATGAAGCATACCCATCAATTCATGAGCAAAAACACAATGTTTTCGGATATGCGCATGAACTCCCCTTATCATTCTACAGATAAAGGTTGTCAGCAGTGTAAGCAACGTGCCACTTAACCAGCTTGTTAATATTCTGGTCGACAGGCAATTGGACTCATGTGAAAAATGGGCTTAATCCATTCTATCTAACTGACACTACTCTCTTCATTCACAAATCTCCCCTTGTATCTCATCAGGCAGGACCAGAAGCCTATATAGAAAAATATATGCTCGCACTAGCAAGTACAAAAGTTCAACCATACCCGAATTGGCTCGTGTTCTGTGTGATAAAGAAAGCATTAGGCGTGAAACTTATAACTTATTAAATAGTCAGTAGAACAGTTGGATCTCGTCTTTCCAACTCACATCATTTATAGGTACAACGTTTTCTTTCTTTCTTTTCCTTTTCTCTCTCGCTTTTTCTGTTACGTGCTGCTTTGTTTCTCTCTTCCTTACAAACTCTACTTAAAACATTCTTCTTCATTCTTTCACACTCTGTATATCTCGACATTTTTGTTACCGCTTACGCCAGTAAATTTGCTAGCACCTACTTTTCTAACACCTTCAAACACTCTGTGCATTCTTGGCATTGCTACCGACATGCCAATATGTTGTTGCCAAAACTAACTGAGATTACCCTTAATCTATGTAGAATTTTATTTATTGTTAATGTACTAACTGGATGCAATGCTGAGAATTCCATTCTGTATCACATGTACTGTTTTGGAATAAAGCAAATTATTATTATTACTATTAAAATGGCTCACTGAAATCCCTGAACTAGTAAGATCAAATCTATGTAAATATAGTCTTTGGGACACTTTCGACTCTTTCAGTTAAGTTGAGGGAATTAATGTGACCGGTTAGCATATGATTTCGCTAGGTGTTTGCTTTTTATTTACAAATTTACCGTTAGTAGTAATAATATTTTGTAATCTGTGTGATTGTATCGACCAGAACTACATAAACATTGGAGTGCCGACTAACTATCTGAAGCAGCTTTTATTGCGATGCACACTTAATGTGTAGTTTAGACTTAGCGATATCATTTATAATCAAAGGAATGGAGTCGTCATGGGATCTTCATTAGGATCTCTTTTAGCGGGTGTCCTCATGGCAAGCTTAGAGAGTGGTCCATTGAAAGAAGAGATATACTGATGACATCATTATTTGAAACGGTAATTGTTCAACTACCAATGTTCCTGAGAAATTTAATGGTTCTCACCCATCGATGCTTTTCACTATCGAAGAAGAATCGAGTTCCGCACTTCACTTCTTAGATATGATTTTATGTAGAAGAGATGATGGAACGCTAAAAAAGTCGATTTATCGAAAACCAACATTTACAGGGCAGTACACTAACTTCAGAATTTGGGTACATCTTGGTAGAAAGAGAAACCTTATCCGTTCTCTGTGCTCCGGAATTCGGAAAATTTGCTCTATAGATGCGGTCAACATGGAACTAGAAAACCTTCGCACAACTCTCTTAAATAATGAATATTCTAGAAGGTTTATCGACAGAAATATCAAGAGAGAAACCATTCCTAACCAGATCACTAAGCCATAGAAGACACTGTTTATGAGTTTGGCTTTCAAAGGCGACAGTGTTTCTGAAGTTATTAAAAGTTGTTTATCTAAATGTATGATACGGTGCTTTTATGCATCTGACTTGTATTTACCAGCCGAAATATGATTCGGCAATGCTTTAAGGATAAACTACCGCTTATTTTCACCTCTATGTGTATATACTCATTCACATGCTCGTATGGATCTGATTACATTCAATGTTGTAAACGTAATCTCCGTTAACGCATAGGTGAACACTACCCAGTTTTGGTTACTGAAAGACGACGAAGTCTTCAATTTGTGAACACCTTCTGGAGTCAGGTCGCTCAGACCCACGTGATTTCCCCTTTAAAGTTATCTACAAGACCAAATCCAACCAACGTTTTTTCCACTTATGCATAGCCAAAGCTCTAGGCATACACGGAGAGAAACCTAAATTTCAATCTATATTGACTAAATCTCTGATCCTTTACGCTCCATCACCCTTTCATATATGTATGACAAGTACACGTGTAATCAGAATGTCCAAAATATGGTGCCTGAATACATATTACACACTCCAGATAAATTATGTCTTTTTCATGTTTTTTTGTTGGAAAGAGAGTTCTAATTCCTTGAATTATCAGAAAGATCTTAGAAACAACTATAGACTTAATATCATGCATTACAGGTGGAATCCGAAATTCTATTAAAATCACTAAAAAGCTTATTATGCAAAGTAAAAGATGCAATAACCATTTAGTGAAATAAAGAATTCCATTTACAGAATAGCTTAAACCAATTAGCGATATTAATTATTGGAAAACAACTGGCCACTTGGATTCTTCACTAACAGGTAACAAGTATCCGCTCCTTAGTATTGATGATAACTGAATTCTATGAGTGGATATTTCCAGTCTTATTATTGCCATCATATTTGGATGGTTTATTTGAGAAATTTTAGTTGTCTATCTAGGCAACAGACATACAGTGGGAAACGAGAAGACAGGGATATCCTGAACGGACGTGAAGAACCTAGAAGACCTGGATTTCGCGCGTGGATGATTTATGTTTGATGTCACACAAAATCGAAAACTTACAAGCGAAAACCGACAAACTGTTCGTAGAAGCAGCAACGACAGGACTCCAGGTAAACACAGACAAGACGGAGGTTATGAAAATAACCAACCAACAACAACAACAGCAGCAACAGGCAGAGCCAATCATCATCAATAGGAGGGATATGAAAGAGGTTACTTCATTCAATTATCTAGGGAGCATTGTCTCAACTACACGAGGAACCGACGAGGATGTCAAATCGAGAATAGGGAAGGCGAGGAACACATTCATCAACCTGAAACCAATCTGGAAATCTTCGTCACTCACTCAGCATCAACAACAAAATTCGGATTTTCAATACAAACGTCAAGTCAGTCAGTTCTTCTATACGGATGGATCAGAAACTTGGCGGCGGGTCACAAAGAATGAATATTTCCAACAGCCTCTTGCAGACCTTTATCAACAACTGTCTTCATCGCTCTATACTGAAGATCAGATGGCCGGGAGGAATCACCAACAAGAAACTATTGGAACAAACAAAACAAGAAGCAATCGCCCAACAAATATGCAGGAGAAAGTGTAGATAGATTGGACACTCGCTGAGGAGGCCGCTGGGTGACATCGCGCGTCAGGCCAGTGTTCAAGTGGAACCCGAAAGGGAAGCGGCGAGTGGGACGTTCGAGGGTGACATGGAGGAGATCGTGTGAAGAAGAGTTGAAACAGTATGGATTAACATTGATGCAGGTGAAAAGTACAGCAGAAGATATAAGCAAGTGGAGGCGTGCAGTTGAAGCCCTATGTCCCACTAGGAACCCAAGGGAACAATAATAATAATATAATCTAGGCAACGTGTTCAGTGTTGAATTCAATGTAGAGTGAGTCATTTTAAATTCTCTATGATGACATATAATTGTCTTACCTTAATGGCCTTTGTTCTCTTTGGTTGTCTTTTGAAGTTTCTTTATTGCTGTGCTAACTGGAATTGATGTTAATCGTTTCCTTCACCTGTAATTTGATAAGTCTGACGCACTTCAACATGTTTGATAAGTGAAAAAACCCAAGTATCGGTCCTTCAGGAATTCTATGTCATTTTGAGAATTTCTGCTGATCAAAATCCCCAATGAATTTCTAGGCAGACCAGTTTACTTCACTACCAATTGTTAGATGTCCTATCGAACTGACATCGGTTAGAGAGATCACTGAAACAGGCTGTATATCACGAATTAACAAAGTCATAATTTACGGATCAATCAATGCCGGCCTCGAAGTCTCTGGAACAGTCAATGGGCTTTGTCTGATAACGTGAAGGTCCCGAGTTCGATCCCTGGTGTGATGGTGGGTGTGTGCTACTGAAGAGTCCCTACATAAGACGAAATAGCTGTCTATTGCTCCCTGGTCTTCAATCACCACTCTCACTAATGCTGATTTTGTGACAGAGTCCAACAAGCGAAATTAAATTAATCCAAATTCCATAATGTAAAATTGGTTTACCTAATTGTTCACATGTTTTGAGATGTGAAATCGACGGGAACATCAGTTTTGACGAATTTTCGACACCCAATGCAATTTCTTCTTCAGATGATGTTTATTTTTTCTTCTTTAGTCGTTTGATCTTTTGACGTATGTATGTGATATTTTTTCCCAATTATTTAAGTATTCTAGAGGTGATTTCAGAAGTGTTCCTTTATATATGATTTCTGAGGACACGTCACATGCTAACAAGGCCAGACACAAGATCGATAAAGTATCATTGCATACAGAAATCAATACTATAGTAAAATAGCCAGTCATAGTCAAGGTCATCAGGCAGGATAGCTACATATGTTTCAGAGGGAATGTAAAGGAATACTTCCCACTAAAATTAGCACTGAAGATAGCCAACTTAATACGATAAAATAAATATTCACTAAGGTCACTGAGAACATCTGCAACAAAAGTGACTCAGCTAAACTCTCAACACCTGGGAGTATATTTCAAGATATATAGAAATGAGTGAACACAAATATACTACTAATATTTACGATTACAAATTATAAATGTATGAATTAAAAATACAATTTCAACTGCTGATGTGATCACGGCCAATAATTTTGCTTAAAATATTGCCGAGAAATTAGCCAATCAAAATTGGCCCACGCAAACTAACGCCCAGTATTTTATTTTTCATGATCACAGACCAGCTGACCTTTCTTTGGTGATATCTCGAACCATTATTGCGAAAAATATACTTAGTGGCTCATGTCGCTGTATTTTCTCGTTAAAATAGTGTGAGCCAGGGGGAAAGGTTGCTGTCATATGGATGTTGTTGGCATAGTCAAGCGACAGTTGTGATCAGCGCATCTGTGTTCAACCATGCGTTCCTATTTCAGTCTCAACATTTTGCGAAAAATAACTTTACACGATCAATGAGATCCAGTTACAATTAGATGAACAGAAAACAAATCTTAAGATTGTATACAAACGAGGCAACTGTACAGTGACGTAACTGACTGTATATATATATATATATATATATATATATACACCTAAAAAGTCTATATGCCTCCCTCCCTTATTAAAATTGTAATTTATGCCTAATTATGTCGAACAGTTTGGAAAGTTTTGCATTGTAACGAACGAAAAATGAAATTATAAACACTTTACTTGATACATATATCAGTGTATTTAGCTGGTTAGTTGATAGTGGCCAGTTATATTGTTAGTACTACCATTACTACTACTAATAAAAATAATGACAAGGGCAATAGTCGAACATGGTCAAAATGGTATGATTTCAGCATAACCTTAAATGTTCTAAGAAAGTGAAAAAAACTGGCACGTTATTTTGTTTGACAAAATGTTGTTTTGTCCTGGTCTGTGATTTTTTTTGTTGTTGTTCAGAAATAAACGATCATCCGATAATGATTATGAGAATTAAAAATGACATTTGCAAAGTGACGTCATCTCTGGCGTAGATGTGATATCTGGCTATCAGTTGAATGATGTATGTGTGTGTGTGTACTGTGCAACAGTTAGCTGTATCCTTCTTCATTGCTGTGAAACATGACAATTGAAAGTAGACAATATGCGAAGGGCTGCTAGCTGTCTTTTATCACAGGTGTCCGCATTCTGTTTCACATGGTAAATGGTGTAATAGTGTGCATGATATTGACGTATGGCCTGGATTAGCTACCTTAGGAACATAAATCATTCGATAGGGTTGCGAAGGTACATCTGTTGAAATGAATATGACGCTTATTGCGTATGCTAGTCCATTGCCTTCATCGAAGGGTAGTGTAAGCTGACATTGGATTAGGTTGTATAATGTTTCACAATACGTCGACATTGAAATAGGAATAGGGAGTTGGACACAGACGACCTGATCATGACTATCGCTTGTCTACTAAACTTGATTTTAAACCACTGCTTACAGTTGAATCTCGGTTAACTCATTTCCTTCTACACTACATATTTTGTACTCAGAAAGTCACCTTGTCTGTATAGCTGACCAACGACAATGTTGAGGTAATCTTGAATATCTGATATGATTATTGTTGCACAGAAGCATAAATCTATCGACGAATAATCGCCATCTTCCTCTCTTCGGGTCGTCTCGTGACTGAGCTTGAATGAAGGGATACTTGGTCCGCTATTGTGTAGGAGGCAGAGATCGAGTTTCTTCATTCAGATTACAACGAGCCGGTTTTGAGCGTTACACCAACCAGTCGACTTTTATTTATATTGATCATTTTGTTGACCTGAGAGTTGACCTTTACCTTGATGTGACTTCCTTTCTATTGATTGATGCATCGTATGTATGTCAATATGTTTGTTGATTGTGAATTCGTCTGAATACTAATACTCTGGAAATGTGTTTGTCATTTTTGTGTTTCTTTCGTTTGTATATAATTCGTGCATTTTTGCGGGTAAACTGGTTTGTGTCGGTATTTGCTTTCTTGGATCAATATGAGTGAGTGTATATCATGTCTCACGACGCCTAGTTTGTGTTCGTGTATGTGGAGATGAGGAGGGTTTCCACTCTGACCGACATAATGTTTTTCGCATTTGTTGCAATTCGCCTTGTCATTGATATCAGTTTTGTCTATTTTCGGTGTTTTGTGTGTTTTTCGAACATTCAACGTATGAACCACCGAAGCACCAATTGTTGTGTATTAGACCAGTATGATGGTTATAGATATGATTGTTAGTCTTTATTTCGGTTTCTTTTAATTTTTACACGCATGTTTATGAGTAAGAGGAGCATTGTAAACGAATTATTACTGCCGGACATCTGTTTTTTAGTTTGTTTTGAACCCATCAGCGTTATGCACTCAACACTACAGTTCTTGCCTAGTACCTTCTGGTCACATGGCAAGCCTTTAGATCACTGATTGGTCTCATGACTCGTGAATTCCAACTGTTATTAGTTCGTGATTTTAGACCAAACACCAACTTATGTCATCTGCGAATATTTGTCCTCCCTCCCGACAGCATATGCCTCAATGATTGTGAATTCTCATTCGAACTCCAGTCATCATCATCCTGTTAACAATAACTAGCGAGGATCGCAATAAATTTACTCGTTGGGAAGTGAGAATAAGTATTCAGTGATGACATCAGCCAGTGTAGGGGTGCTAAAGTCATGATTCTTTAGAATTTGGAAATCATGGGTCATTGGGTGGCTGAATGGTCTACGGGCTTGACCTATAATCAGACGTACTGTGTTCCAAATTTGGTTCGTATGTGTTTGATAATAAGTCCAAGACTAGGACGACACAGATGTTCAACTGATAATTATATTTTTCAACAAATAAAAAATAGGTCACATAACCAAAATTTTTAATATAGGGTCAACGGGTGCATCAATATCAATGCATTGGGAAAGATACTCAATTATATCTATTAAATCAACTAATCACAATGAGAGGAAGAGAGAGGAAGGGAGAAAACTTTCACTCAGGAAGAATTCCCAAAACTCATTTCACTTTGTGGCTTGCGTGAAAATTATTGTCCACAAGGATAATTACCACCCTTTATAGGATATTGGAATTAACCTGACATCATGTATTCATGGTATAAACTGAACTATCTAGTATGTTTTGGGTTCAGAATGCTGATGCTATTCAGCCTATTCATCAAGAAGGACGGCTGAAGTTTTACCGAGGACCTGGGTTCCAACAGGCTTCTCAACCATACAAACTCGAGTTACCAGCTGTGTTTATATTGAAATAGTAGTTATAACTAACGAATTTGGTTTAATTCCACTTTAGCTGTCATTTTTTTGGAGTATGTGTTATTTAAGAGAGTAATACTGCTTTTCAGGGTTTGAGAAGTTCGCTATGTTTTGATACAGCTTGCTGTGAACATTGCTACTACTAATATTCCTGAGACTAAGGTTCGACATGGGAAGGCGGTAAGTAACTCGCCTGAAGACCGAATAAAAAATACCGTTTTCACACTATACTCCTGATCCCCAGAATCCATGCAAATAAAGGTTGAAGATAAACTGTTCCAAGTCGATGAGAACAATCACCTTTTATTGTACAAAAATGCACTAAATATATAAATATTACCAACCTCGGAAAGTTGAGCCAACAGTTAATTAATTTAATTGGTTGCATAAGTTCAGGTTTCAGGTTTGTCCAACTGCATTATAATAATTCTTCTGAATATCTGAAACAACTATTATTGAGATGCACACTCAATGTGCAATTTAGATTTAATGAAGTCATCTGCAGTCAAGGGGACGGAATCGCCATGGGGTCTCCTTTAGGACCGCTCTTAACGGATGTCTTCATGGCAATCTTAGAGAACAGCCCACTAAAGGAAACCATCGAGAGTATGTTTATGTATAGAAGATATATAGATGATACCTTCATTGTCTGTGAGGAAAACTCTTCAACTGCCGAACTTCTTGGAATATTTAATGGTTCTCACCTATCTTTTCTTTTCACGGTCGAAGAAGAGTCGAATTCCTCGTTTCACTTCTATGACGTTAAGCTAGATGGAAGAGAGAATGGAACGCTGTTAAGGTCGATTTACCGAAAGCCAAAATTCACAGGGCAGTACACTAACTTCAACAGTTGGATACCTTTAGGGAGAAAGAGAAATCTTATTCATTCCTTATGCTCCAGAATTCGTAAAATCTGCTCTATAGAGTATATCGGTAGAGAACTAGATAACCTTCGATCAAATCTCCTTAACAATGGATGTCCTACAAGGTTTATTGAACATAACATCAAGAAAGAATCCAACCCTAGACAAATCACAGTGCCAAAGAAAAAACTGTTTATGAGTCTTGCATTCAAAGGTGACATCATTTCTGAATTGATTAAAAACAGTTATTAAACGCTCTTTTCATGCAGCTGACTCGCATCTAGTTTTTACCAGCCGAAATATGATTAGACAATGCGTCAAGGATAGATTACCGCTTATGTCCACATCTATGTGCATCTACTCTTTTACCTGCTCCTGTGGAGCTGATTATATTTGACGTTGTAAGCGTACTCTCCGAAAACGTGTAGCTGAACACTATCCGGTTTGGTTAATGAAAGGCCAACGTAGAACTGCGAAATTCGTCTATTTGTGATCACCTGTTGGAGTCTGGTCATTCAGCCGCACATGATTCATCCTTCAAGGTTATCTACGTTGCAAAATCGAATCGCTGCGGAAGTTTACTTTTTCTTCACTTATGTATGACCGAAGCTTTAGCTATACATGAACAGAAACCTAAATCATGTGTTCAAAAACGTTTTGTCAAACTCCTTTCTTTACCTTGGTCATAGTAATGTTCTTTCTAATTTTTATTTTATTTTATTTTACCACTTGAATTCATTCCACTTCATTTCACATCTTTATTCTTATCATAATCGTACTCCTAATTTTTTAAAATTTTCAGACAACACTTGACATTTTGGCAAAACAATTTTTGATATCAATTCACTTATAAAACAATCTTTAGTTATTTTGTAATTTATCCACTTCAACTCTACCCCTTGTAACATTTTAATTATCGTTATTCTTATCACATATATGTATATTGACTGAGTAATTATTTAGCGCCACTTAATAACCTTTTCTGTAATATAAATACGACTGTACAGCTTGAAAATGAAGTCGTTGAAAAGAAATTTCTTCGCTGAACAAAAGGAAAAAAAGACAGAATTTACAGTTATTATTAGTAGCTAAATGAAGAGTGAGTGTATTCAGCAGTATCGCACAAGCCACCCACCTCTATCTTATGCTTCTTATTCCTTAATGCGACTAAGGGGCGAGCAGCCTGGTGGCTATCGATTTGAATCCTATCAAGATTTCCCTTTCAAGCGCTGAGTTCACTCTCCAGAGTTAGATAAATGCCAGGGAGATAAAGTATACTTGATCTTATTCCTTTCATTTCAAGTAGAACATAGAGATCGTTAAACTTTTTGGAGTTACATTTGAGCTGAGGCAATTTTGGCAGGGTTGGAGTTAGTCGCCGCACGACCAACCTCCCCTCTTTGCTAGTCTTACAACCAGTTAGTAAAATAGGTGAGGTACAGAAGTGCATCTGTGGCCAAGAATCAAACCCACATCTCCTACAGAGCTGCCTAACATTCTACCACTGAACCGCCAATGTACCACATAACCAGTCGAACACTTGAATAAATTTATTACTTCTATGCTTTGTCCCTACAGACACTCTGTCAGTAGAATTTCTTACTCACCACTGACTAAAGCATAAAATACTACGTTTTCTTTCCAAGTTGAATTGAGATAAAATTCAAATTTACTATTAATCATTTTTGGTTATTAAAAGTAAACCATAGAAGGAGTCTATCTTGATTTAATCACTTTGCGTATGTATCACATTGTTTCTCACTGTGAACCAAACCTAACAACACTGAATGAGTAGTATGAAAATCATGTGCTAAGAAAACCTGATCAATAGAAACAAAAAATAACGTAAACAGTAGGAATATAAACCATAAATACAGTAATAATCAATATTCATAACCACATAGCCTAGTACATAATTCACTGATATTGCTGAACTTATACGTCGTCTTTGTTCTGGGAATCCTCATCAGCACGAACTCACCACCCCATCGTCAGGGATCAAATCCAGTACCTTCAGGTCACGAGGCCAGGCTTGTTGACCATTCAGTCACTGAAACGAAATCCGATGACTGACCCATGATTTCTAACTTCTACCAATTCGCGTTTCTTAGACCTAACTCCATTTAATGTGTCATTGGTCTGTGTGCGTGTTTGTCCTTACGCCCGGCTTGATGGACTCCACTCGTCACCACTTCTTACTAGAACTCTGGACGACTTCGTCCTATAGGGGATCACTACTACTATTGCTACTGATAGCAATAATTTGCTTTATTCCAAAATAGCACTTGTGATACAGTTTGGAAATCTTAGAATTTTTTACATACAATATTGCATCTAATTTACTGAACACCAACATAAGAAATATTACGGGGTGTTTCTTTTTTCTTCACGTTCCCCAATGGAACATAGGGCTTCAAGCTAGAGGCTTGAAGTTTCTGTAGCAGTGTTTATTTTACAGGATGGGGTTGCTAGCCTCATGCCCAACCTTTCCTCTTCACCACCGTTATTTTTGGCTTAGCGAGGTAAAGGAGTGTGTCTGTGGCTGGGGATCGAACCCCTGACCATGTGCATGGTCGGCGAGCGTCCTAAGCGCTATACCACCGACGCACTCTTACGGGTGTAGGTACCTAAAATTGATTGTAGCATCTTTTTTGACACTAGGAGCAACAAAAAACAGTAAGAAAAATGTATAAAAGGTATAAAACAATAAAAATAATAGCAAGAGTTAGAATTATAAATAGAAATAGAGTCACCATAAATTATAAATAGGAGAAGATAAAACAGGTAGTCATTTTGTCAATTATATAGTGGGTTATCGACTTTGAAAAGGCCGTCGACAGTGTCGATCGAGAGGTGATTTGGCAACTACTTCACTACTAACAAGGAGTACCGCCAAAAATTATACACCTCATCCAACAGTTGTACGATAGTGCTGCATGCTAAATAATCCACAACGAGAAACTCACAAAATCCTTCTAGGAAGTAAAGATGGGAGTAAGACAAGCTGGCCGGCTGCCTACTATCTCCAATGATTTTCCTGATTGCGGTTCACTGGGTAATGCGACAAACAGTAGTCGGGCAACGAGGAAACAGGCATAAAATGGACCCACACAAAATACTTGGGGGATCTGAACTTCGCCGATGATATGTGTCTGATTTCCCACAAACTGGAAGATATGCAAGTGAAAAACAACAAGTTGGTGGAAGAAGCATCCAGAGAAGGTAGGGATTCAGGTGAACATAGAGAAAACAGGGATTATGAAGATTCCTGGCCAACAGCAACAAAAAGAGACAACAATCAGCATAAATGGGAGAAATCTGAAAGAGGAAACCTCCTTCACCTACCTAACTGGAAGCATCGTTTCAACTACAGGCGGACAGAACTGATGAGGATATCAAAGCAGCGAGGATAGGGAAAGTAAGGCAAGCTTTCATTACTCTCAAGTCTGTGTGGAGGTCAGTAGCAATCAGCATGCAAAATAAGATTCGGATTTTCGACTCCAATGTGAATTCAGTGCTACCTACTCTGCTGATCAGAGACTTGCACTGCGCGTCACGAAGGCCTCTTAGAATAAACTACAGACTTTCATCAACAGCTGTCTCCGCTCAATACTCAAAATTAGATGGCCAGAAAAGTTTAGCAACAGGAAGGGGTATCTGGGAACGAACGAACCAACCCGTCAGGAACCGATTGTGCAACAAATATGCGGAAAGAAATGGAGGTGGGTTGGAATGGCCATGCTCCGAGAAAACCACCAAGTGAGTGATATCACACGTCAGGCTGTCTGTCGACTGGAACCCGAATGGGAAGCGGTGAGTTGGTCGTCCAAGGGTGACATGGAGGAGGAGGTGATGTGAAGAGGAGATAAAAGTATGTGGGGAAACGTGAAGCCAGGTGAAAACGTTGGCAGAGAAGGGAACGCAAATGAGACGTGTGCCTGAAGCACTATGTTCCTCTAGGATTTCAAGGAAATAATGATAAATAACGATAGTGAGTTATAAACTTCACACATTGCACTTTATCTGTCGCATACAACGCGGACTGACCGAACAGGGTATCGTTGAGTTTCTGTACTTGGTTGTGCAATTGAGTATATCATCTTTTACAATGACTTCTAGTCGTACCTGATGAGATGCAAAGGGAGAGATGTGAATAAAGAGGATGCTGGGCGTCAGACAATATAGATTTAGACCATTTCTCACATGAGTTCAGATGTCTATCGACAACAGTAGTAATGAGGTAGCTGCCTCAGTGACTGTCGCTCCTTCTGGAACACGTGCGTAGACTGTGATCACACTCTGGTTCGCGCACGTTCATGCTTACGACTAAATGGACATAAGAAATTGACGGCAGCGAAACAGTTACGTCCCCAACTAGATCGAGATACTGAGTCCTTATTTAAGGAAGAAGTAGCGAAACGAGTTTCAGAGGTCGACAGCAGGACTTCCCTCGAGGTAACCTGGCACAACATACAATTATCCATAGACACAGCTGCAAAGGCCGTTAATAAGCTCAAAACTAAAGTTAATAAAACCCATTGGAACTCTGCCGCCTCATCTGAACTGATTGACGCAAGAAGACTAATTCCAGCGAGCTCCGATTATGATGAGGGGCGAAAGGTACTTAAACGAAGACTAACAAAAAGTCTTCGCAAGGACCGTGAATAGTGGTGGGTGACAAAAGCGAAAGAGAGGGAAAAGGCATCGGCGATTGGCAACACCAGACAACTATTCAAGCTTATCAGAGAAACAGGTGGTAAAAGGCAAATGATAAGTGAAACAATCTCAGAGAAAAATGTTACCATAATTAGCTCTCAGGATAGACGACTGGAACGCTGAAAAGAGCACTATGAGGAGCAATTTAATTGGCCTACAGCCACACTTAACCTGCCGAACATCCAAAACCTCCCTGAATGAGATAAAGACACAGATCGTCCGCCCCAAACTGAGGTTACTAAAGCTGTAACTAATCCGAAACAGGGCAAAGCAGCAGGACCTGATGGATTGACTTCGAAAGTGTTTTCAGACGGTTGAGACAGTTTACTGTCTGCATTAACTGAGGTTCTAGGCAGCGTCTGGGAATCAGAGGAAGTCCCATCGGGTTGGTGTAAGTTACTGATCATCCCGATATACAAGAAGGGAGAGAAGTCTTCCTGTGATAATCACAGAGGGATTAGCTTGACTAATATAGTATCTAAAGTCCGAGGCTCATTAATCATGCGTAGACACAAACACGAGAAAACCAGGCAGGCTTTAGACCAGGAAGAGGGTGTATTGATCATATCTTCACCCTTCGACAGATTCTAGAACATAGTCATTCCTACCGGCGTCCGACAATCATTATATTTCTTGACCTAAAGGTGGGATTCGATTCTGTCGACCGAGAGGTTCTCTGGCGATGCTTGGCTGTAAAGGGAATGCCAAGAAAATACATTGCACTGATTAAGGCACTCTACTCGTACTCATGCAGCCAGGTGAGAGCTTACGGCGAGTTGTCACCTGAAGTGGTGACGACTAGTGGCGTCCGTCAAGGATGCCCATTATCCCCATTTCTATTCAACTTCATCATAGACGTACTAATGGACTTAACCCTAACTCACTTCAGCGACTCAGGGATTGACTTGCTACGAGGAAATAATCTCGTTGACTTAGAATATGCAGACGATATAGTCCTTCTAGGCGAGGACGCTGACAAAATGCAGAGTCTACTGAACACCTTGAGCTGCAATCGACGAATGTTTGGCATGCGATTCGCTCCCGCCAAATACAAGATGATGTTACAGGATTGGACTACACTGACTCCTGGATTAGAAATAGGAAGTGAAGTGGTAGAGCACGTTGACCACTTCACTTACTTGGTAAGTACCATCAGCCCCAACGGGTTGATCTCTGACGAAATCTCAGCACGAATACAGAGGGCTAGCTTCACATATGCCAGTTTACGCCGTCTCTGGCGTAGACGTGATATCCGGCTATCAACCAAAGGGCGTGTGTACTGCTCATCAGTCCGCTCCGTCCTCTTTTATGGCTGTGAGACCTGGCCATTGAGAGTGGAAGACATGAAAAGGCAATCTGTCATTGATCATAGGTGTCTGCTTTCTATCCCCCGTGTAAAGTGGTATAATAAGGTGAGCAATATTGAGGTTAGGCGTCGAGTGCTAGGTAAGGAGGGGAAATCAGTCGACGAGACTGTGAAATTACATCGACTGAGATGGTTAGGACATGTGTTACGTATGCCTAGTTATCGCCTTCCTCGACAACAGGCAGCGTTGGCTGATATAGGGTCAGGCTGGAAAAGAGCTAGCGGCGGTCAAACGAAAAAATGGCATCACCAGTCAATGAAATCTACAACAGCTAGTCTAAGCCACGTAGGAAGGTGTAGACTTCTGTCTGGTTGGGGTCCTCGGGACGGTAAAAACCAATGGCTGGCTGGAAACAATTGGTGACATGGCTCAAAATCCTCGTTCTCAATGGTTAGCGCAGATGAATCCACTCCTTGTGACTTATGATTTCCAATTAAACTGTTTTGTTCTTCGTTATTACTATTCCTTTGTTTCACACCTCTGTTTACTGTCTCTATTATGCATTTCTATTTTCTTTTCTTGCTTTGTCGGCTACATGTAGTGTGGTAACTTGAACTGCTGCACATCGGTGCAAAGTTCTGTGTCGAAAACAAACAGACAGACATACCTCTCGCAATATGACATTATCCTTTTTGATTAATCCAGGAAAGACTAAGAGGAAGCAATAAAAAATAAAAGCTAAGATGCTAAGAGTTAAAAAACTGAAAGCAGACGTTGAGTGATACCTAGCTGTCTTACATTTTTAAAGCAGGTCAGATGGAACATTTTCTTAGAAATTGACAAGATTCAGGATGAACAAGAAAGGTAAGAAGATAGAAGGAACTATTCTAGTGTATTTTATACTTGACTTAGTGTCTGTTTCACTGCCTTCAATGCTACAAGTATCATGTAAACGAACTGGTTCTTGTAGATCACATTTATACCTGAAGGTGAAATTAACTGTCCGACATTTAAAAGGACTTAAGGTAAGTCCATACAGCTTGGACCACAGTGACTTATCTCCAACAAAGGGTACTTAGTTTGGAACGGTCAGATAGAGAAGTAACAGTGAGAATCATAATAATTTCCAAGCGTTTGTTTGTAGGGGTTCGATTCGTTTCCAAGTCTGATCATGTGTTGTTGCCAATCTGAGAACCACTGAAAACCAGGGGATACAGGACAGTTGTTTCGTCCTAGTCTGAGATTCTTCATCCGTATAGACCCGAGACCAAACTAGGGATCGAAACCAGGATCATTGGGGTTACAAGGTGGGCGCTCCAATCGTTCGGCTATTGACGCGTTAGGCTACAGTTTTTTTGGAAACACCACTATGCTTTTCAAAACTGGTTACAGATATTTGTCCTGCTAATGAGTTTTATATTAGAAAAAAGTGCGTAGGCGGAAATCATCATCACCAAATAACATACGATTTGAAGTTATGCATTTCTGATAAACAAATATTCTAAATATAAGTGTGTTTTTTTATTATGTTTACTTGTGGAATATATATTTTATTATATAATAAAATCAGGCCACAGACAATTAGTCCTGACAGACTAAACAAATTGAAATGGTCTTGAGGAATTGACAGTATATATATATATATATATATGTATATATATATTTCATACATTTATTATCCTTAATGAATTTGAATAAAGCGAGAACAGCAGTTCTTGCAGAATAAAGTGGTACCATCACTGTCTGTTTCTTTGCCTTCTCATCAGCTGCTTACGGGCCAAAGTCATTATTTGGTATATCTACAGAAAAAAGTTTAACATACTCGCCCAGAATTCATTTTAAACAAAAATCAATCAATCAATATATGCATACAGTAATAATATGTATATATATATATATGTAATATTAAACACTATTCTGAACAGTGGTGATCATACACGATGGAAACTTTCAGCATTACGTATCCAGATGAAAGAGAGATGAAAATATCCAGTTACCAGGTTGGCAAAGAAAGACTGATAAAGGCTTCCTTCTCAAAGCATAAATCAGGTTTCAGGCGCTTGATGAAGATGGTTTCAGCAAACTTGAGGAGAACTGATGTCTTTTGCCTATTGATAATTTTGGACGATCTCGCGACGTCCGCCTCATGACCCGTGTCAATGAGATGCCTGGCGATGGCACGGTTTAAAGCATTTGTTCCCTTTAGACATAAGCTTTTTGGTACATGTTCAGAAAATCGTAGATATGCCCTTCTTCTTTCTGTTCTTCCAATGTAACTGCTCCCGCAGATACATGTAAATTTGTAAATACAATTGAAGTTAACATGAGAAGGATATCTATCGATTTTTGATTCCACCATCTTATTCTGCACAAGCTTCTGTTCATGCTTTATTCAAACTAATAGCAGATAACACAATCGGTTGAGATCAAAAGACAAATTATCAAGGTAGAGAAAGACTTACTACAAATTTCTCCTTTAGAATACATAAGTCAGATTTGGATCATTTGACAGCAATGGTCTCTGTAATCTCCAAGAGATTTGAGCTCGATCGTCTGTTTATTACTTTGAAAGAATTCAGGATGTGTCTACTTGATGTCCTGAATCAGTCGGATGTCTCATGTCTGCGCTCTTCAAAGATTTACTTCTTAATCATTGATTTATCAGTATGTTATTCAGAAAATATAAGAAAGGCTCTTCTTCTTGTTCCTCCCATGTATTTGATTCGACAGCCACATGTAGGTTGTTATACACATACGCACACTTAAGCTAACAATGGAAGTGTGAGTATCGACTTTTAACCGAACTAACAAACAACTACAGAAATTAATCTAGCGGATGGAATATCCTTAGCCAATGATAACTATTCCTGTAGCGTTATCGCTTTTAATTTTGTAGGTTGATGAATACAGGTTTTTATTCACCGTGGTACTCTTGCTTTTAACCCTGCCCAAGTCCATCGATATTTCTCTGTGTGGATATTCATTGTCTCGTGGCCCATTTTTTGATGATTTCCATAACATCTTCCAGTTTTTGACTACAGCCTATCATTATCACCTTGTGAAATGAAGCTTTAAAAACAATGAAGGACAATCACCTCATTCGTGAAGAATTATACGAAAAGATGAGACCAAAAGGATCTCTAATACTAAGACTTTGTGGTCTCCCAAAAATACACAAAGCTAACCTTCCACTCCGCCCTATCTTGGATATGTCTGGATCGCCCTATCATCCAGTAGCTGGATGGCTAGCTGAAATCCTCGAACCTGACAGGGGACAGCTATCTAATTATTCCCTTCGGGACATCTTCCAATTTGTTGAATGCATACAGGATATAAATGCGTCAAATAAACATATGTTGTCTTTGGATGTAGAATCCCTATTTACGAACGTTCCACTGACAGAAACCATATGTTTTATATGCAAATATAATGATGACAACAAACTGAATATAGGGATACCCACTACAGATCTGAAAGAACTACTTCTGAGATGTACATTGAATGTACAGTTTACTGTCAATGAAGCAATCTACAGACAGAAGGATGGTATTGCAATGGGTTCTCTCTTGGGTCCTCTTCTTGCAGACTGTTTTATGTCCAGTCCAGAAAATGGCCAGTTGAAGCCTACAATCCAAAGCTTTCAAATGTATAAAAGGTATGTAGATGACACCTTTATTATTTGTAATAGTGATTGTAACTTGAATAATATATCAGATGTATTTAATGGTTGCCATCCAGCGATAAAATTCACACTCGAAATGGAGAACGAGTCTAGCATTCATTTCCTCGATGTGAACTTATCAAAGAGGACCGATGGAACTCTGAAGAGATCGATTTATCGTAAGCTGTCATGGAATGGTCAACTGACAAATTTCTACAGCCGTGTACCCATTGGTCGAAAACGAAACCTGGTCCGGTAGCTTGCCACTCGCATTCGGTGCATATGCAGCCCTGATACTGTGGAAGATGAGTTACACATCTTGAGGAAACTCCTAATAGAAAATGGATTTCCATCACGTTTTTTAGATAAGAATATACATTCAAATCCTAAAAAATGTGACTTATCAACCGTACCCAAGAAAATACTTTACATGAGCTTGGAATTCAAAAGGGACTTAGCTTCCGATATCATGAAACGAAGGATATCACAGTCCCTGAAAACCACACTGCCTGCTGCATCTCTGAGAATAGCCTTTACTAGTCGACCATTGCTGTTCAGTAACCTGAAGGACAAGATCCCGCTGTTGACCAACTTTATGTGTGTTTATCAATTCACCTGCTCGTGTGGAGCTAGGTATATCGGTCGTTCGACTCGAGTTTTGTCCAAGAGGGTGCAAGAACACTATCCTGCATGGTTACGGAAAGGTGGAAGTGGAGCAATAAGAAGCGCGATCATCGAACATCTGGTCGATAATGATCACCCTATCGCTATAGCCTCTACCTTTAAGGTCATCTACAAGGCAAAAAGTAATTTGCCGAAATCCCTACATACCCGACTCATCTGTATTGCTGAAGCTTTGGCTATCAAAACAGAAAAGCCAGATCTCTGTGTACAGAAAAAGTTCGTTCAACCCCTCCAACGTTCATGGTCTTAACCCCTCTATGCTAAAGTATGGTAATCCCCAATCATATTTTGGCTGTACCAATTCTTCATTTTTGTCTATTCAATTTGTATACTCTTCCTTATTACGTCAATTGTCAGTATTACAATTCTCACTTTGAACAACTGTCTCCGGTATTATTTCACTTGTACTACTTATCATTCTAAATCAATTCCTTTTTTACAACGTTAAATTCTATGTTATCGAATTTCACACGATGTAACTTAACGTTTTTATTTTATTCGATTTGTCTACTAATCTTATAATTGCACACCCTTTTTCAAGTTCTATACATCCTATGAATTATTCTATATATGACATTATTTGTTTTACCAATTGACATTTAACTACGATTATAATCACAAACATTTTAGTTTTAATTGCATTTCATACTATTATTATTATTTTATGCATTCACACCTATGATTCAATTCCCTCACTGGATATAACTTCTTAAAAAAACCATATATTTACGATTGCACAGCTTGATGATAAATTCGTTGAAAAGAGTCTCTTCGCTGAATCACTTGTTTTGATTTTCTATATGTTACAATGGGAATTTTCCATGATTTAAAAAATGATGTTTTGACTAGTGCTCGCTTGTAGTTGATTGAATTTCAAGTAATAACATCCACTCTGTGTATTATTCTCCTCTGAATAGATCTTTGCAATGTATCATATAACTTGCGTTTTACAGCAATATCTGGAAAGGTGAATTTTCCATCGAATTGAATGTTCCAAAATGTGAATATAATGTTTTCGTGTTCCTGTGTAACATTAATAACAGACCCGCGTAGTTGTTTCAGTGGCAGAATAACTCGTTAACAAATCATGAAACATTCAGGGTTCGATACTTTGTCACTTACAGGCTCCTAAACCTCCCCTAGCCTCCAGTAAACTCTGCAGAGAGGGAAGGTTGGGCATCTAACTAGCAAGAATAAATGTAAGAAGAGAAATAAAGAAACCCTTAAGGCCAGTGCCATTCCTGTTACAGCAGATTGATTTCGATTAGTTGGTGTTATATTCCTTCATTTTTTTTACCATTTTCCTGACAATCAATTTTTCCAACTGTATACAACACGCAACAGTTTCAGTGAACACGTGACACACACACACACAACATTACACTGAAATATAAACAAATGTAATAATATGGCCTTACAAGGTTAGACTACCTGTGTTTGTAGCTAGCTGATCATGACCTCTAGAATCAGACCATATATTTAGGTGTTTATGGACATAGACAATTTTTGAAAACTCTTAATTGGAACAAGTGGAACACTCTATCTCAGAGATATTTCTCCACAAATAATATACTAACTGTTATGAGTGAACGACTTCCATGCATCACGCTGATAGCTGTTTTAGGTTTTTATGAATAACAGACTGAATGAAAACGTATTGCAAGCAGATGTTTTCTGCCAGACGAAGACAGAAATTATGTCCACCGATGGAATTGATAGAATCAAATGTCTCCTGGCAATGTGTCTCGACAGCGTCTCCTTCACTGGTTTAAGCATCTCTACCATCCACTTCGCGAATGAGTGGTTCAGAGAATTTCTCACATCAAGTATTTGGCGGAGTGGAACATCATTCTTGTGTACCTTATTATTTATTTCAACTTATTCCCTTGAGTTCCGACTGGAACATACGGGGCTTTAAGGTTTGAACTTCGACGTTTCAGTATCGGTAGTTATTCTTTTTTTAAGCAGTAGGTTTGGCAGCCTCACACCCTCAATTTTCCGTCTTTCCCGGGCTTACTAGAGACTAAGCGAGGTTTAGAAGTGCGTTGGTGGTCAGGAAATTTGACTCCGAACCACATGAGTGGTTTACAGTTTACAGTTTACAATTTATTTAGGATAGTAGGCTATATGCCTGTGTTAATCCTTTCGATTTGTTACAAACAGGAGGTCCAATCTCGCCTTGAATGAATCAACGGATGGCGCTGATACGACGTGTTCCGGTAGGGAGTTCCAATGGCTCACAATCCGATGCGAAAAACGGATCTCCAAACGCAGACGATTCGACCGTGGTTTTTGAACCTTGAGGTGATGTCCTCGCAATTGGTTGGTGCTAGAAGGAAGAAATAAATTAGATAAATTTGCTCCAAAATCATTTCTTAGGATACGGTATGCTAGTATTAAGTCACCCCTAAGTCGTCCGTATGACAGTGGAAATAAACCCAGTCGATTTAACCTCTCTTCATATGAGAGGGTTGAGAAACCCTTTATTAACTTAGTTCCTACTCTTTGCACCCTTTCTAATAAGTCTATTTCGTATTTGAAACACGGGCTCGCTGCCTGGATCCCATATTCCAAATGAGGTCTGATATAAGTCGGTGGCATAGCGGTTAGGATACTCGCCGACCATGCACATGGTCCGGGGTTCGATCCCCGGCCGACGCACTCCTTTACCTCGCTAAGCCGGAAATAAAAGCTGGTATAGGGGAAAGGTTGGGCATGAGGCTAGCAACCTCATCCTGTAAAAAATAAACACTGCTAAAGAAACTTCAAGCCTCTAGCTTGAAGCCCTATGTTCCACTGGGAACGTGAAGGAATAAAAAAAAATAAGTCGGATATAATATACGAAATATTTCAGCGTCAAAATTCGCAAAAGCCTTGCGTATGGCCCATAACATTCGAAAACCCTTAGTGGCTGCAGCTCTACAGTTTATTGCTGTTTTCAAGTCATGCTGCACAACCACTCCCAAGTCCCTGTACTCAGTGACCACTGGCAGAGTAATGCCATTCATTGAGTAATTGTGCACGTGACTATGAGATGCATGCATAACTACACTCTTGCTTAAGTTAATCTCCAAGGCCCAGTGCTTACACCAATCACTTAACAAGTTTAAATCTTCCTGCAAAGCAAGTTGATCACTGCCATCGTGTAAAGCCCTCCATATCTTGACATCATCAGCAACAGTAAGCAGGATGAATTAACTACCGATGGAATCTCATTAACATAAATCAGGAAAAGAAGTGGGCCTAGAATTGTACCCATGTTGATAAAACCCCGTTAACTCGTACTCTTTGTCTTCTGTCCTTTAGAAAGTCTTGAATCCAGTCGGCAACCACTTTATTGATTCCCATACTACCTAACTTTACTAGAAGACCTGAATGAGAAACCCTGTCAAACGCCTTGCTAAGGTCGATGAATATGGCATCCACCGGTATATTAGCATCAGCTGAGCTTGCCCAACTTTCTCTGGCCAAGAGAAGGTTGGTCAAGCAAGAATGACCTGCTCTAAAACCATGCTGTTCCACAGCAAAAAGTTTGTTCCCTTCAATGAACTGAATGATAGCATCACGAATTATTCTTTCTAGTAGTTTAACAACAATACTGGTCAAACTAACAGGACGATAGTTCTGAACTAAGTTTCTAGATCCGGTTTTGAAGACCGGACTAATGATGGCATCTTTCCAGTCTCTTGGACATTTAGACTGGTCCAGAGACATATTGGAGATTACCGACAATGGCTCGGCTATGTTTTCAGCCAGTGCTGTTAATATACGTGGGTGGAGTTCATCAGGGCCACTGGACTTACCAGGATTGAGCCTTAGAAGCCACTTTAGGACCGTACCCTTTCCAATGTATAAGGGTGCCATTTTCAATTTACCTTCTGGAAAAGTTACAAAGCTGGTATCAATATTATCAGAGAATACTTGACTAAAGTGCTTGGACAAAGCCTCAGCCTTAGTCAAGTTATCCTCAGCCATGTTTGTCTTGTCATCTTCAAGCATAAGAGGTGGGATAGCATCACTCTTACGTGTTCTTCTCTTGATATATGAGAAGAGTCTTTTTGGGCAGCCTGGTGAACTTTTGACTAACTGGGTTTCGTAAGCTATCCTTGACTGGTGAATCAAAGTTTTACACTGGTTTCTGGTTTCACAGTATTTCAGCCGTAACTGCTGTGGTAGCCCAGTAGAAACAAAGAGATTCCAGAACCTTTTTCTCCGTCTTAGGAGTGTTATAGCTTGTCTATTTATCCATGGTGGCCGATTTGTTGGTCTTTTAGGAACCATCCAGGGAATGAAATCAGTGGTAACCCTCTCAAGTGTATTCTTAAATCTAAACCATTCATCTTCAATGGATGAGACAATATTGACTGACCAGTTGGCAGTTGAAGCACGCTCCTTTATAGCGACTATGTCAGCATGCCAAACACTAGGTCGGGATTTGGGTTGAAAACTGACTAAATTGCCAACCCTTAAGTTAAAATCTAACACCCCATGATCACTGTTTGCTAGAGGTGGATGAATAACTAGACCATCCACGTCGTCGTTGTCATGAGTAAGCACTAAGTCCAGCAAGGAAGATCCTTGGGTAGAACCGAATCTTGTACTACCTAAGACATGTTGTGTCAGGGCATTTTCCATGGTAGTCAAGAGTAACCGGCTGTCAAACTTATTAGTGGATCCTGGAGATGTGACAGCTACCCAGTCTATATGAGGTGCATTAAAGTCACCTAGAATAAGACAGCTACTGTGTTTACTCCATTGTTTGAGGTGATCTAAAATAAAGTCATCACACTGACAAAAGGGACTACTATACAGAACACCAATCAGTAAAGTGCCAGCTGCAAAGCTTACTTCACAGCTAATTTCCTCACTTGTCCCACTGTCATGCGCTTCAGATTTCACGGAACGAACATTTAGGGAGTTGTTGATGTACAGAGCAACCCCGCCACCTCTACGACCCTTAACCCTGTCGCTGCGCAAGCAACTTGATAAGTATTATACTGATGAACCACCGACGTACCGATGTGCTCATATATCTTAGGTAAGTCATAAATGCGCATCGTTTTCAAACCATCTAAATGAAGTTGTTCATATGGTTCCTTTCGTATGAACGATTCATTTCCTTATTTTCTTCAGCGTCTTTGTCAGTTGTAGCTCCGTCTGTACAGTGGGATGTTTCTGAGAGGTCTGTCTTACAAATTTCTTGTCATTAGAAAGAATCAATGAAAGTTCATCAGATGCTCACTAGTGACTGCCTGCACGACGAAGTTTCCTGGAGTTCTACTGAGGAGTTGTGACCAGTGGCGTCCACCAACAGGTTGGGAGTGACGACAAATACTCATCGATGCCACTGGCTTGTAGTCATGCTGAAATCAAGAATTGGTAGAATTTAGAATTTATAGGGTGCCCATTAAGTCAGGTTTCAGTGGCTGAATGTTCTACGAGCATGACTTTTAACCTCTTTTCGCACCCTAGTGGTAGGTACTTACTGACAACGAGTCCCAAACTAGGACGAAACAGCCGTCTGACAGTACTCCCCGAAGCCGTAGCAACTCAACGCCTAGGAACCAACCTGTTAATCCAGGAAGAGATGGTTATCAGTGTTTGTAGATTTTGCAAAGAACATGCAAGTTAATAGGGACGTCGAGCTGGACATAAAAGCGGTGATCACGCAATCACTAGACAACTCCGTCATCGTACACAATTAGTATCTGATTTTCTTAGCCCGATCTACTTAGGCGAGAATATATATATATTGAGGATTAAACGGCCAAGCTCGTTTATACGCGAATAAAGAGGACAAAACAAACAGAAACATGTATGTATGTGGAGAGGTGAGGAATTCAGTCCACACAAATTTCTTACTTGGTGAGTTATAATTGTTCGAGAATATACACAAGTAAAGACGTCCAGAATTGTAGTGATGAAGTAGTCGTTTTTGGTATGCAGTTGCTCACTCCACTTGAGGAGAGTATGCCAACAGTCCGCCCGGGGGGTACTCGCAGAGAGAAAAGGAGATTGAAGCAAAGGATCCGAGTATGAATGTACGCATCAGATACGATGATTAACAATAGTGGAAAGCAAGAAGATGGAGAGGGAAGTTGTGTCGTTCGTACTGCCCACTGAATTTCGTCGTGTCCTTATTCAATCTCAATTAACAACCATGACATGCAGTGAATTCATTATTTTTTACTATTTTACAATGAGCGTATAAATTGATATTTTTCGGACTCCACATATATGTATATATGACCAATGATGGAGGCTCTAGAGAAGATAATCCATAAAAGATGTAAACACATTCCAAATCTTTCCCTATCGTAGTGAGGACATTTTTATTTTAATTTTTTTCACTTCAATTAACTCTGATAACTTTACTTCATATCCCTTAATTAATTTTTTCTAGTCCTCATTCATACTCTTGACCTGCGTGTTTGACCTCTACTCTTCTCTTTTCTTTCTTTCTACATGACTTCCCATCTTCAAATGACATTAATTTTAATAAATTTGCTGACAACCTGACTGTATCTTTGCCTGTCAAATGTCAAAGCGACTGCTCTAAACTTAATGGCTTTCTGTCAGAAATCAGCCAGTGGTTCAGGGAAAACGGTCTTACCCTAAACCCCTCCAAATGTCAAACAGTCAATTTCATCTTTAGGCATAAATCCAACCTAAACAAACTGGTTGGCTCTCACGAGGTGTGTAACATTGATAGCACTGAAATAGAAACCAAGTCGGAAATTAAATACCTAGGCATCGTTCTATCTGCTGATCTCTCCTGGTCGTCTCATACCTTGGCGATTTCTAAGAAAATATTCCATCTTACCTTCTACATCAAGAAGTTAAAACATTCTGGTATAACCCAACCCTTGCTCCTACAATTCGTTAATTCTCGCATTCTGCCTATTATTCTCTACTGTTCCCCCCTAGTTTTTCCCGGGCTACTGAAGAAAGACTATAACATATTACGCAGGATGTTAAAGGTTGTCAGCAGGGCAAGCAACGTGCCACTTAACTAGCTTTTAATATTCTGATCGACAGGCACATGGACTCATATGAAAAATGGGCCAAATCCATTTTATCTAACTCACACCACCCTCTTCACTCACAACTCTCCCCTTGTATCTCATCAGGCAAAACCAGAAGCCTATATAGAAAACTATATGCTCGCACCAGCAAGTACAAAAACTCAACCATACCCTACTTAGCTCGTGTTCTGTGCGATAAAGAAAGCATTAGGCGTAAAACCTATAACTTATTAAATAGACAGTAGAACAATTGGATCTCGTCTTTCCAACTCATATCATTTATAGGTACAACGTTTTCTTTCTTTCTTTTCCTTTTCTCTCTCTCTTTGTTTTCTGTTATGTGCTGTTTTGTTTCTCTCTTCCTTTCAAACTCTACTTAAAACATTCTTCTTCGTTCTTTCACACTCTTTATATCTCAACCTTTTGTTACCGCCTACGCCAGTAAATATGATAGCACCTACTTTTCTAACACCTTCAAATACTGTTCAGCTTTGGCTTTGCTTCCGACATGCCAATATGTTGTCGTAATAATGAACTGAGATATCCTTAATCTATGTAGAATTCTATTTATTGATAATGTACTAATTGGATGCAATACTGTAGTAAAAATACTGAGGATTCCATTCTGTATCACATGTACTGTTTTGGAATAAAGCAAATCATTATTATTATTACTCAAATTATTATTAACTTAAGTTTATGTACCCCTAATTAATGTCCAATTTTCGTACCTGTCTCTATAGCATTCTTGTTACGTTTCCATTTATATTTGCAAACAAGCTTTACTGACAACTGTAATTACTAACCTTCAACTCCTGAGATATTCACTTGTTACTATTATCCCCATAGGTTCTGAGTGGAATAAATGGCTTCAACAGCACATCTCTATTTCATTCTTTTCTCTGTAGTCTATTTCAGTTGGCCCCACCATTACACATAAACTTTCATCCACTCCTTAAACAATCTCTTGTGTGTCCCTCTGGGGGATCCACTTCCAACTCATCATTTCCCATTTGCGTCATACTCGAGGGAATAACTTGCGTGTGATGTCGCTCAACAGTATCCTTCGCGTATGTCCACTTTGTCTATCGTATATCTAGCTACGTAATATTAACGGTTGCCATCTTCCAACCAATTAATTAGGGCATGTGAGAATTCTATGGAACTGCTGTAGAATTTTGGAAGTTGACAAGAGTCAGAGGAGTGAAATGATGAGCTAATAATATCCTGTGCGTCGATGGCACAGCGGTTAGGACGCTCGCCGACCACGCACATGGTCTGGGGTTCGATCCCCGGCCACCGGCGCACTGCTTTACCTCGCTAAGCCAGCAATAAAAGCTGGTAAGAAGGAAAGGGTTGGGCATGAGGCTAGCAACCCCATCCTGTAAAAATAAACACTGCTACAGAAACTTCAAGGCTCTGGCTTGAAGCCATATTTACCACTGGGAACGTGAAGGAATAAAAAAATATCTTGGATTTCTTTAACTCTTCATTTAGGAAGATAAATCCAAGTCAATGAAGTCGGCATTCCCAAATGACATTACTAACGATAAATAGCTGTCGAATAGAAGCGGTATAGTTTCATCTCTATTGATCGAAAACTACTGATTAGCTGGGAAATATAGTCATTTGAGTAGGCGTCACAACCATGAAGAGTGCCAAAGGCTTTTTCATCAACCTAGAGTTCAAAGGTGACACTGAAGCAGAAATTCATTATGAATCACCTTACCAAGTGTTTGAAGAAGACATTTGAAGCAGCAACCTTTAGAAGTACATTCTCAGGTAGACAGTTAATCCAGTCACGTGTTAAGGATAAAAGATTACTTTTCGTCAGCTCACCGTGTATTTATCAGTCTACCTGTTTCTTTGGAGAAAAGTATATCAGCCGTACACAACGTCAAGTCCGCGAACCTATTCTGGAACACTGTCCAGTTTGACTAACCAGAGGTGTGAAGGAGAACACCAGTAGATGTACCCTCGAACACCTTATCAACTGTGGACAACCTTCACTCCCCTTGGTAACCACCTCACAGTACTACACAGAGCTCCTAAATTTTGGAAGAAAGTACCTCGAATACGTCATTTATACATAGCTGAAGCGCTGACTATTCAGAGTGTGAAGTCAGACCTCTGAGTTGAAAATCACTGCATTCATTGACTCGCCTTTCTATGAACAGAGTAAAGTTCTTGCCATAATTTTGGTTTCATTTAATTGATTAAGTTTATTATTGTTATTTTTGAATCACTATTATTCTTTATTAATAGCACTGCCTTTCTTATACAGAATTTACATCAACACTTTATCTTATTTTCATTGTTTTTTGTACATTTAGATTGATTGAGTCGTTTTTTACGCTTGTTGCGTAATTCGAACTTCTTTTTTCTAATCCCCACTTAGCCATCTCCGTCTAGATTATATTTCAGATTACGTAACACATTTCTTTTGCAACACACCAGTATTTGAGTGCTTCCATGAATTCTTTGTTAAATATTATTACAACAGTTTTTTGTGGTGATTTGATTTGTTTCAGTTTTGAACACGGATCGAAATCAGTTAGAGAATCATTGAAAGACACCAGGGAGTACTTCCAGTCAACTGTTTCGTCCTAGTTAGATACTCATCGGAAGCACTCACCACCGTCAGGGTTCGAACTCAGGACCTTCCGGTTACAAGTCAAGCTCGTAGATCTTTCACTCGCGGCGAACCCACTCAATGACCAGCCTATGAATTCTAAATTCTACCAATTCGTGATTTTAGCACGTCCAACAGCTGACGAAGAGCCCGAAACTAGGACGAAACAGCGGTCCGCTGGTACTTCCTGGTTTTCAATGGTCCTCTAACTGATATCACTCCTTGATAAAACTTGAAATGTGAATGCAATTGTCCAGAAGCTTTTGAAAATGATTCGGTCAAAATAATTTTTTCTTCTCTGCTCACCTTTTTTTTTTCTTATAACTCAATATGGGGATTTCGCTTTAAGTTTCGTTGTTAAGACTGGTAAGAATCCAGAGAAAGATAATTTCGAACTTGGTCGAATACATGGTACTAGACTTCAGAAAATTCTTCTTCAATATTAACACTGATGCAAAACATTATATCAGAACAAGGGTGAATAAAGCGTGACCATGTGTTCTCAGTTCAGGAATACCAGACTTCAAAAAAAGTGAGTTATAAACCTTTCACGTGGTGAATTGTGGTAAATCAAGCTTCCAATAGTGATACCATTATAACGTCAGCAGTATAACAGCAGGTGGCTAAAATTAGGGCATGACACTCTGATTTTCGATAAAAACGACTAGAATTCGTAGAGCATGAATTGTACTGGCCTAAAATATTATTTGCGTCATACTATTAATACTGTGGACAGATCTGTGTTTTATAGAAACGAAAAACACGTGATTAATAGGATAAAAGAGACATGATCCTTCCCCACAGTATAATGGGTTATACGTAGTCTATCAGAGGTAACCTCAAAGACAGCTATTTTTTATAACCAATTCTATGTGCTTCATCAGTTCAACTGCAAGCGCTACACATGAGAATATCAAAGCCAGACCTTCACCACGGAAAAGATTCAAACGTCCAACACTAATGTTAATTCAGTGGATCTATATGTTTCAAAGACTTGACAGACGTATCACGAAAACCGTTTCTGACAGACTACTGTAGACTTTAATCAATAACTATCTACACTGTCCCGGTACCGAAGGTCAGACGGCCAGCTGGAAAGAATATGAATACAATGAACTCTGGCAATGCAGTGAACAAATCAAGAACCTGTTGGCAAAAGAATATACAAAAGGAAATTGAGATATTCTGAGGAGTCCATCGAGAGACGTCACACGTCAGGAGAAGCCTCTAGAGGAACCTGAATAGGAAACGACCAGTTGGGCATCTGAAGGTAACATGGAGATTATGTGAAGAGGGAATGCAAGCTTATAAGCGATCATAAGGTACAGCTAAAATAGACTGCATAGAACAGAATTAAGTTATGATGCACTCCTGTAACCCTAATCACACACAGAACCCAAGGGAATAATAATAAATAATGTACATACTTCATTCTAGTCAGTTAATGTTTGTCTATATCTTTCCCTTTCATGGAGTATTTCTTTCAAATGTGTACCCAAAAATGACTTCGTTTATTGTTCTGTGTAATATATTCATTGGATTTCCGAACATCATCCTGCACAGTGGTTAAGTAAAGGACACACTAAATCTATTCGTAGCGCTATTCTATCTCATCTTGTGGATGCAACAGAACACCAGATTGATGCCAACAAGGTGGCTTTGAAAGTCATTTACCGCATACCAACAAATCTTAACTTCGCCTTAAGAGTATGATTACTAAATATTGCTGAGGGTGGCTGTTGGGATCCACATTAAGAAGCCTAATTTATGTGTCTAAAAGAAGCTAGTTCAGACATTGTCCTTACCCCTGTGGCCATCTAGGTTTGAATGATCCTCAATTTTGTAGAAATTTCCTTTAATTTTAGTTGATATTCTATTTGCCACTATATTTTCATTATTATTATTATTTAAGCATCTTTAGTGAACTGTAATTCCAGTGTGATCTTACTTAACAAATCGATATTATTTAAAAGACACTAATATTGTTATTGACTACTATTCAAGGATATTCTATGTATATAAAGTTATATATAATTGTACAGCCAGAATAGGAAATTATCGAAAAGGATATTCTTTACTCAATTTTGTTACTTTTTATCGATGTCCGAATGAATATTTTCGCTATATATTAATATATTTCAGGTCAAATATGTCCATATTGTTTAAGTTCTAATTAGAGAATTGTGAAGCGATTTATGCTACAACACTTAACCTAATTACAAATAATTTATATATTGATGTTGAAACTATTTTAAATGATATACAATTGACAGGATCCAAGGAAGGAAAATGATGAACTCATATCATCTCGCTCAATTTCTTGTTCCTGCTATTTTGAACTCTTCATGTATGCACACATTTCCAAGTTAATGAAGTCGGCATTCCTTATTATTAATAGTATTATTATTCCCTTGATTACCGAGTGGAACATAGGGCTTCAACAACACATCTCCACTTCGTTCAGTTTTGTGCCGTCCTCTTCATCTGTGTCCACGATCGCCTAAGATCTCTCATCTCCTCCTCCAAATCAAACAATCTCCTCCATGTCACATTCACGCCGACGACCCAATCGTTGCTTCTCACTGGGATTTCACTCGATGTCATTCGACGATCTACTCAACACATGCCCGATGAATCCATCTCCATTTCCTCCTACATATTTGTTGAGTGTTCGTGTGCTGGTTGGTTTGTCCCCACAGGTTCTTGTTACTAATTCTTTCCTGCCAACCATTTGGTCTTCAGTATGGAACCAGCGAAGGCAGCTGTTGGTGAAAGTCTGCAACCTGTTGGAAATCCATGACACACAGTGCAAGTTTCTCACTTCTAAAGAAGGACCGACTTGTTATTGGTGTTGAAAATGCGAATCTTGTTCCTTATGATGTGTGTAGAAGATTTCCAAACTGGTTTCAGGTTGATGAAAGCGTATCTCGCCTTCCCGATTCTGTCCGACTCTGACATCTTAATCCGTTCCTCCTGTAATTGAAACGATGCTTCCTGGCTGGATAGGTGAAGGAAGCGACCTCTGTTAAATCTCTCATGTTGATGGTAATTGGTGTTGGTTGTTGTTGTTGCTGCCGCTGTTCGTTGGTTATCTTCATCATCTCCGCCTTCTCTATGTTCACCTGAAGTCTTGTCTTCGCTGCAATGCTTCTTCAGTCAGTTTGGCGGTTTTTGCCTGTAAGTCTTCGAGTTTATGTGACATCAAACATAAATCATCCACATGCGAAATCCAGATCTTCTAGTGTCTTCTTATCAGTGGTCCAACGTATTCTTGTCTTCTCACTCCCAAGCACAGTCTGACCCATAATCCAGTCCACCACAATTAAGAATATCATCGGTAGTAACAGACAGGCAGCCAGTTCGTCTTATTCCCGTATGCACTTCTAACGCCTCGCATTAGTTTCCCGTTGTGGAATATATATATATATATATATATATATACATATAATGAGTTCTAATTAGAGAAGTGTAAAGCGATTCATGCTAATACTTAGTTGTGTACTCCTATTTTTTCCAAGTGATTCACAAACATAAGCATGACAAAAAACAAAACAAAGTTAGTTATAATACACAAAGAAAATTTTTTTTTTTCATAAGGCGCAAAAGGTATGTTCTTCACTAGTCCAATCATATGACAGCAATGTAAAAAAGTTCTTTATATTTTACAATAAATAATTAAGCCAAAACATGTGATCAAGTGGCGGAAAAAAAAGAGAAGATAAAACTGCATCATTTCGCATATTGAATGAGATCATTTCGCCATCTCAGATATATATATATATATTCATTCTGTGAATGTAGAATATTTTACATTTATTCTGCACTCTTGTCTGCTCAACAACTACTGAAATGAACAAGAGTAGTAGAGGTTGCATTCGTTGAGCTGAGTAGGGTGGGGTGGGGCGGTTAACTTGTGAAGCTTTCACTGTCCTTTCTTCTAAACACAATATCTTAAGCGCAAACTTTCATATGGAGTGAACCGATTTGAATTCTCCATGAATGATATGATCGTATCTGCTGACATTAGGCGGCGTTTCCCATTGAGTCTCAGTCAGACTGTCTCAAATTAAATAGCTTCCTGTCGAACATCAGTCAGTGGTCTAAACTAAATGGTCTCATGCTGAATCCCTCAAATTGCCAGACTATTGACTTCTCCCATAGGCATAAACGAGATCTACAAACACTAGTACGTTCTCATGAAGACTGTTGCATTGAGGGGACTAAAATTGAAACTAAGTCTAATGCAAAATACCTCGGTCTAGTTCTATCTTCCGATCTCACTTGGACATCTCATATCCTAATGATTTCTAAGAAAGTGTTCTGCCTAACCTACTACATTAAGAAACTTAGACAATCTGGAATCACCCAACCTCTACTTTCACAATTTGTCAACTCTTGTATCTTACCTGTTCTACTTTACTGCTCCCCGTTAGTTTTTCCTGGTCTACTGATAAAGGACTATACCATCCTGAGGAGGATGTTGAAGGTAGTCAGTCGGACGAGTGGTGTAAAACTCAGTCAGCTCGTCACTACTTTAATTGATAGGCATCTGAATACATGCGAAAAATGGTCAAAAACCATACTCTCAGACCCCCAACATCCCCTCTATTCCCAACTCTCTCCTTGTATCTCATCAAGTAAAACCAGAAATCAGTATAAAGTAATCTATGCTCGTACAACCAAGTACAGGAACTCCAAGATTCCATACTTGGCCCGTGTACTAAGCGACAGAGACAATGTTAAGCGGGAAACTTATGACCTGCTTTGTTGTTAACAACATAATTTTGGCTCTTTTATTTCTCTCTTATTTTGTATTCTATAGTGAACTCCTTCTTAAGCATACTTAGCTACCTAAATTATTAACAATGGCTTCCTTTTTTGTACTTTATTTCTTCTTTTGTGTATCTACTGGTCCCGACTATATTAGCACTATGAGTAGTACAAAATTTTCCTGTCATTAGCCATCATGTAATTATTAGTTTTTGTGGTTGTTTTTTCATATTTTTTATTTATTTTTTTTCCGCAATATTAACTAACAATCATTGGTTGTGAATGCCATTGTTACCCTTAGAATTTTGTTTTATGTAGGATTACTCACACTTCCACTACAAACACCGCATTAGACCTGATAATAAAAACCTTGAAATGTTATTTTATGATTGCTTAGTGTTGTTCAACCAAATTAACTGATCATCTTGGCAATAAACATTCTTAAATATCATTTCATAACTTCTTGTATGACTACAGCTTTACTGTCACCATGCATAATCACATCATAGCTTCCACTACCCAATACTGAGTTATTATTATATGCTGTTTATTTTCCTTTCTACTTCTTGTTATTTTTTCGCATTTTTAAAAATTATTTTTGTGTTCTTTGTATTTTTTGCTGTTGTTGTCTCTATATTTACTTTTTTTGGAAATACTCCTTTTAAACGTTGGATAAAATTAGATGCAAATATTGTGGATATGTGCTGAAAATTCCACACTGTACCACTAGTACTGTTTCTGGAATAAAGCAAATTATTATTATTATTTGACGTAATCGGTTGGTGATTTGCATCAGTATCGACTGTGTTTAATCAATTAGAATTTTTTTCTATCATATGCCTTATTCTTTATCAGTTGATAAATTTTATCTAAGCTGGCCATCTGTAATTGTATCTAGCAATTTTAGCTACACCTATGGAACTAGCTATATTAGTCATCGTTCTAAGAACCTAATTTTTCGTGCTCAGGAACATCTACCAGTGTGGGCTAAATGGAGGTGTTGCTAAAACCACCAACAATTCTTATTGGACCATGCCCTGACTGACTGACTGGTTTCAACGTAGAACTTTGCATCAAAGTGCTACAGTTCGAGTCGCCACAATTCACTTAGCACACAAAGTAAGAGAAGAAAGTTAAAAGAAATGCAAAATAGAGACAGTAAACAGAGACATGAGGCAAAAACAATAGTAATATGAAGAACTACATATTTTTATTGCATGTTATAAATCACAAGGAGTGGATGCATCTGCGCTAGCCATTGAGAACGAGAATTTAGAGCCATATCACCAATAGGCTTCAGGAGCTATTGGTTGATAAAAATCAACCCGACGACCCCAACCAGTCAGGAAGTCTACACCTCTCTATGTGCTTAAACTAACTGTCAAAGATTTCATGGACTGATTCCAAGGTTTGGTTTGACCACCACTAGCTTCCTCTTTTCCAACCTGATCCATCCTCTGCCACCTAGCACTGCCCGTCGAGGAAGGCGATGCCTAGGCATGCGTGATACATCTCCTAACCATCTCAATCTATTTGGCCTCTCCCAAGCACCACTTGGTTTACGCATGATTATTGAGCTTATAACTTTAGATACCATATTGGTCAAGCTAATCCCCCATGTGATTATCACAGGAAGACTTGTCTCCCTTCTTGAATATGGGGACAATCAATGACTTACACCAGCTCAACGGGACTGTCTCTGGTTTCCAGACACTGCCTAATACCTTAGTTAACGCAGAAATTAAACTGTCTGCACCGTCTTTAAACACTTCTGAAGTCATTTCATCAGGTCTGGAGTCAATTCTAATTACGGTAATAGGTGACTTGTGGTCCGTAGATGTCATGGGTCCGTTTCCGCAGATATCCAGTGTCAGTCAGTACCTCTTGGTGATGACAGAACAAGCGGATGCCCGGCGCTCTTCACCGGGTTGACTGTCCATTGGATGACAATCTAGGGGAGATGGCTAAACCCTGATTCCAAACCTCCAACGACTGGCGTATGAAGCTCACGGGAGCTCACCGGCAGACGTATGGACAAAGGGCTTGTTGGATGTCCTGGATGTCCGGCCCCAAGCGATTCTGGGGACATCACTCGTACCAAATTCCCATGAAACTTCATGAACTCTCTTACAAACGATCACCGCGCCTGGGCAGCGATGATTCGAGATGTTCATGAAGCCGGCTCATCCTTCCGTAGGAGATAGCCGAAGTAAAGTAAGTACTACACTATGTGTGGATGCAATCGCAATCCCTTATCAAAGCGTGAAAACCGTGACTGATGCAGTGGTTCGACACATCACTGCAGACCGTGGTGTACCAAAGATGATATTGACAGATCAGGGTCCTTGTTTTGAAAGTGAAGAATTCACTTCCCGTTTGCAACAGCTGAGGATTAAGAAGATACGGACAACACCACATCATCCACAGATGAATGGTCTGATAGAGATAAATAACCGTACATTGAATGAGTGGCTGGCGTCGAAGGGAGGTAACTGGGAGACAGAGCTTCCATTGATTCTACCAGCACATCATGCTTCCACCCATGAAACAACAAAGAAGTCACCATTTCATTCGACGTATGGGAAGAAACCACGACTACCAGTACATAGCATAACCTGGTCCTTCTACCAGAAGAGGAGCAAGACGAGGCAGAGGACGAAACGGAAAGAAGCTTTCAGAATTGTAAAGCATAAAAAATAGAAAGACGCTGCAAAATTAGAACAAGGGCAAAAGATGGGATGTATAGCCTTTGAGGTCACCGATCAAGTGAAGTGTGTAGAGTAAGAAAGTACATAGTTAGATGTGGACCATGCTCACGTAAAATCCTTTATAAAGTGGGAAAGGCCATAACACTGTCACCTAGAGACGTGATCTAGTTTAAACCATCAAAAGAGGAAATAAGAAGAAACGAGTGACCACCAGACAATTATAGAAATGGATTCAGTGGGATAAGGGTGGTGTGACCGAAGCACAACAGGAACGGGTAAAACCCAAAAGGCTGGAGTGGCTCTCTTCGAAACTATTTGATGGCAAGACGAGTGTGGAGAGTGTTACCGATAAGATTTATTAGTATTTGAATTAACGGTATTCTGTCAGTTGGTTGATTCAATTGCGAAGCTTTCCTTGTCCCCCTTATAGACAACATCCCTCTTCAGCGCAGGTTTTAGCATAAAATGGAATCATTTGAATATTCCGTGAATGATGTAATTGTATCTCCTGGCAAACACTGTTGTGACTGGATGTTAATTTACGTCTCTATTGATCATATTTTTTTATTGAATTGGAATTTGAACTTTCTTGTCATGTGATTTACTTTTTATTAGCTGGTAAATTTGGTCTACAGTAATGTGACTGTTAATTGCTGGTTGATTCACTTGAGTAGCAGGTTTCTAGGAATTTGAATAAAGCAAGAACAACAGTTTCTGCAGAATAAAATGGTACCATCATTGTCTGTTTCGCTGGCTTCTCATCAACTGCTTGCAAGCCAAAGTCTCCACTAAGTATATCTACAGGAACAATTTTAGTGTGTGTCGCCTGAGCGGAACATACTTGCACAGAGTTCGCTTTTAAGCGAAATCCAATCAATCTATATATGCATACAGTATTAACAATACATAATGCTAAACACTGCTCCGATCAATAATGATCATACATAATGGAAACTTTCTACATTACGTAATCAGACGAAAGAGAAGTGAAAATATCCGGTTACCAGGTTGGCAAAGAAAGACCAATAACTGTTTCTTTCTGAACGCATAAATCAGGTTTCAGGCGCTTGATGGAAATGGCTTCAGCAAACTTCAGCACTTAACTTGCTCCTTGGTGCAATCAAAAATCGATAGATATCCTTGTCATGTTAACTCCAACTGTATATACAAATTTACATGTTTCTGCGGGAGCAGTTACATTGGAAGGACAGAAAGAAGGGCATATCTACGATTTTCTGAACATGTACCAAAAAGCTTTTGTCTAACGGGAACAAATGCTTTCTTTGAACAGTGCCATCGCCAGGCATCTTCTTGACACGGGTCATGAGAGGGACGTCGCAAGATCATTCAAAATTATCAATAGGCAAAAGATCTCAATTCTCCTCAAGTTTGCTGAAGCCATCTCCATCAAGAGCCTGAAACCTGATTTATGCGTTCAGAAAGAAACAGTTATCAGTCTTTCTTTGCCAACCTGGTAACTGGATATTTTCACCTCTCTTTCATCCGGTTACGTAATGCCAAGATTTTCCATTGTGTATGACCATCATTGTTCGGAATAGTGTTTAATATTATATATATACATATTATTACTGTATGTATATATTGATTGATTTTTGTTTAAAATTGAACTGTCTGTGCAAGTATGTTGAAATTGTTTCTGTAGATATACTTAATACAGAATTTGGCTTGTAAGCAGCTGATGAGAAGCCAGTGAAACAGACAATGATGGTACCATTTTATTCTGCAAAAACTACTGTTGTTCTTGCTTTATTCAAATTCCTAGAAACCTGCTACTCAAGTGAATCAACCAGCAATTAACAGTCACATTGCTATAGACCAAATTTACCAGCTAATAAAAAACAAATCACATGATAAGAAAGTTCAAATTCCAATTCAATAAGAAAATATGATCAATAGAGACGTAAATTAACAGCCAGTCATGACAGTGGTTGCCAGGAGATACAATTACATCATTGACGGAATATCCAAATGATTCCATTTTATGCTAAAACCTGCGCTGAAGAGGGATGTTATCTATAAGGGGGACGATGAAGACTTCTCAATCAAATCAACCAGGTGAGATTAATTCAATTTTGCTTTAATTAGTCGTATAGATGAGAACAAGACTGGTGACGACAGGATTAGTGTTTATTGTGTCAAAATACTACGTGAATTAAGAAAATCTCAGACCATACAATAATGGTGATATAATTTTCAAATCCTAATAATATCTTTTCTCTCTCTCTCTTTATATTTACTCACTTATCTCACTATCAACGGAATAAATTTAAAAGAGGTCATTTCCTTCACTTACATAGACAGCGACACATTTCAACTACAGGCACACCACGCGGATGATTTTGATGATGAGGTTGTCAAAACCAGAACTAGAAAGTTAAAAGAGACCTTCACCCAATCTGAAACCATTTCGGAAATCTTCTCCATTCCGCAAGGGCATAAATAACAAAGTTCAGATTCTCAGAACCCATGTTAATTCAGTCATTTCTTCTATTATATATGGTTCAGAGACTTGGCTCACGATTTACCCAGGCTACTGGAAACTCTTATCAACACCTGACTTCAAATGGAAGACCAGATGGCCATGAAGAGGCGCAATCATTGAACACCTGGTCGATAATGATCCCCTATCTCTACAGCCTCCGCCTTTAAAGTTATCCACAAGGCGAAAAGTGAGAAGTCGTGACCAGTAGGGTGCAGCAGGTGGGGTGTGAGGACAAATACTCGCCGAAGACATTGGCCATGTCCTGAATTGGCAGAAGTTAGAATTCATGGGCCATTGGATCGGGTCTCAGTGGCTTAATGGTATACGAGCTCGCCTTGTAACCAGAAGGTCCTGGGTTCGAATTCCAGTGGGCGCGTACTGATGAAGAGTCCCCAACTAGGACGAAACAGCTGTGCAGTACTTCCAGGTTTTCCAATGGTTCTCTAACTGATGTCTGCTCATGATGAAATCCTGTAACCAATCAATCAAATCCCTACAAACCAACACTTGAAAAGTAATTAGCCCAAATCACTACATACCCTACTCATCTTTATTGCTGAAGCTTTGACCGTCGAAACAGTAAAGCCAGATCTCTGTGTACAGAAAAAGTCCATTCAACCCCCCCCCCCTCCAACTCTCATGGACTTAATCCCGCTTTGCCGAAGTATGATAATTCCTAATCATATTTTGGCTCTACTTATTTTTCGTTTCGTCTTGTTTATTCAATTTGTATACTCTTCCTTTATTACCTCAATTGTTACTATTACTACTCTCACTTTGAACAACTGTCCCCGGTATTATTTCACTTGTTCCACATGTCATTCTAAATCAATTCTGTTTTACAACGTTAAATTCAATTTTCTATAGTTTGGTTTGTAAGGATTAGTTATGTTTTACGAGTTGATCACGGACTGATATCAGTTAGAGAACCATTGAAAACCAGGGAGTACTGGTTTTATTCTGATGCTCGCTGGTGACTTGCTACAGGTTGGAGCTTCCTGCAGTTCTAGTGAGAAGTCGTGACCAGTGAGGTCCAATTAGAAGTCACGTGTGGATCGATTTCCACCGACGACAATAGTTGGGGTCGCGCTAAAATCACGAATTGGTAGAAGTTAGAATTCATGAGCCATTGAATCGGGTCCCAGTGGCTGAATGGTATACGAGCTTGCCTTGTAACCGGAAGGTCCTGGGTTCGAATCCCAGTGGGTGCGTACTGCCGATGATTCCCAAACTAGGATGAAACAGCAGCTGTCCAGTACTCCCTGGTTTTCAATGGTTCTCTAACTGATATCAGTCCGTGATCAACTCGTAAAACATAACTAATCCTTACAAACCAAACTTTAGAAAATTATTCTGATGCTCGCTAGTGACTTGCTACAGGTTGGAGCTTCCTGCAGTTCTAGTGAGAAGTCGTGACCAGTGAGGTCCAATTAGAAGTCACGTGTGGATCGATTTCCACCAACGACAATAGTTGGGGTCGCGCTAAAATCACGAATTGGTAGAAGTTAGAATTCATGAGCCATTGAATCGGGTCCCAGTGGCTGAATGGTATACGAGCTTGCCTTGTAACCGGAAGGTCCTGGGTTCGAATCCCAGTGGGTGCGTACTGCCGATGATTCCCAAACTAGGATGAAACAGCAGCTGTCCAGTACTCCCTGGTTTTCAATGGTTCTCTAACTGATATCAGTCCGTGATCAACTCGTTAAATTCAATGTTATCAAATTGCACACAATGTTACCTAACGTCTTTATTTCATTTTGCACACCCCTTCCAAGTTCTGTACATCCTATGAGTTATTCTATATATAACAATAATTGTTTTGCCACTTGAAATTGAACTATGATTATGACATCACAAACATTTTAATTGCATTTCATACTACTATTATTATTATTTTATTATGCATTCACACTTATGATTCAATTCCCTCATCGGATATAATTTCCTAAAAAAAGAAAGAATTAGCAACAAGAAACTCTTGGGACAAACCAATCAAGAAGGCATTATTCAACAAATATCCCGAGGAACAACACTGCAGATGAATCGGATACACGTCAATGAAGAAACTGGTGGATGAAATCACGCATGCCAAACCAATCCCCCCCACACAGTGCACACTGGTGCATGGCTGACATGAAAGAGATAACAGACTGTGAGAATCCGGCGGGGCCAGTCAAACAGGATTGCAGATAACAGAACAAAATGGAAGATGCTCACCAGTGACTTTCGACAGGACGGAGTTTCCTGAAGTTCTAGTGAGAAGTCGAGACCAGTGAGTTCCATCCAGTCAAATGTGATGATGGATATCGCACCGATAACATTGGCTGGCGGTCGCGCTAAATGACGAATTAGTCTAAGTTAGAATTTATGGGCTCGCCGTTGAATCGGGTGAATGGTAGATTTCTCCGCGAGTTTATTAATCATCTCTTCCAAAAGAATGGATATCCAAGGAATTTCATCAAAAGACATATACCCTCAAGCCAACCTATCAAACCAAAAGCCCTCAAGGAAAGCACAAAGAAAGTCGCCCTGCCATATATAAAAGATATATCAGAAATCACTGCAAGATTCGTCAAACCTTGATGAGGAATTGACGTCGCACACAAACCAACAAAATCACTTCACTCAGCTGACTCTGTGTCAACCAAAAGACTCAACAGCGAAAGAAGATAAAACCAACATTATCTACAAAATAAATTGTAACAACTGCGAAAAACACTACATTGGCCAAAGTGGACTCCCCTCCTCTTCGTCTTCGTATCCACGAACATAAGCTAGCCATCAAAAGACATGACATCCACTCCCTCACTCATATCACTACATACAGACAACCACGGACATCAATTCGACTGGAACAACCAGAGTTCAAATATTAGACAGAGGAAACAACAAAAATGCTAGAGAATTTTTAGAAGCCTGCCTGGTATTCCAGTGAATCATCAATCAATAGACACATCGAGATTGACAAAATTTACCAACCGATAAGAAAGAAACCTCACACACACAAAGGGTCAAAGTTCAAGTCAAAGAAACAATCAATTCCAATACAAGTAACCTAGAGGATGTGAAAACACACAAAAACAACCAATCACGTTCAAGGTCACCCACCAGGAGAGATGACTAATAGTGAACTCGTGGAGAAATCTAAAAGCTCACTTCAATTGAAATTGAAGTATGCGCTGAAGATGTCGCCTAGTAGTGGGGCGATGAAAGCTTCGCAAATTAACTATCCAGCTAGCTCAGAGAACACAACCACATCAAAATCATCCACTTGAGCTACAAATCTTCTCCATCATATAGAAATCTAATCCTTACAAACCAACCAATGGAAGATGCAATGTTAAAGCCCTGTGTTGTACACTTGGAACCCAAGGGAATAATAATAATAACAATAATAATAATGAACGATAACTTATTTCTTGTCAATATTTTTATTTGGCACCTTAATTCATAGAACAAAAAACAAATGGTAATAATGATAGTGAGTAAGTAAGTAAGTAAGTAATAATAATAATGATAATGAGATGTAAGTAGGGAGAGAGAAGGAGAGAAAGGGAGAAATAACTGAACACACTACAATATGTATATATTAGGTTATATAATTACAACAGCCTCATGACAAGAAAGACAGGATGTAGCACCTTTCTCTCTCTCTCTCCCTCTGCCTCTACATATGATTGCGCAATAAACTAAAGTGAAATATATATAACGTAACCAGAAATTAACATTAAATTAAAAAATAATAGTAATAGTAATGATAATATTAATAAATAATCTGGAAATAATGAAACACCACTAACAACAATTAATCTGAGAACAAACAAACAAAATAAATAGGGAGGACAAAACAAAGAGGAAAATATGTATATATCTGTGTGAGTGATCTCATAAACGAAAAGAAAAATGTTTTTATATCTAGAAGATATTAGATAGTGAAAAGAAATGAATCTCTCAGTTGTATATATACGTGTGTGGTGGGGCGGTGAGATGGGGCGCAGAGCAGGGTGTAGCTAGCTAGCTAATTAGCTAGTTAGATAGTTTGGGCGGAGGCTAGAAATGAGCTGTGAAACAACATATATATATATATATATGGCTAGAGTGTTAATGTGAATGTTCTGACATCTATTCGCCGTCGTCGATATGCACATCGTCTTCACTGAAGCCTTGAAATTAATGCATACACAGAAGAGAGAGTTAGAGTTAGTGTCAGTAAGAGAGAGAAAGAGGCGAGAAATGGCAGACGGAAGGTGACAAATGGTACATGAAAGCACGAATACTGTTCAAAACCACTATAAAGCAATAATAATAATTTCTCAAATGGAAGATACAGAGGAAACAACTACTCTCTTCTTCTATAACACGTCAAGTATTATAAGATTATGAAAGATCAGGGTAGTGTAGTGTAGTGATAATCGAGGGAAACTAACTAAAATTTATACACAAACATACATATCTGTATACATAATACTCTTAAATATACGAGTATATATCTATATATCATCTGTTGAAAATTAATCAACATCCTGTGAACTAGGCGAAAAAGTTGGTGATAATGATGATGATGAGGGTGAGGATGACTGTGGTGGTGGGGATGCTGATGCTGGTGATGGAGCTGGAGCTGGAGATGACAATGTTTCGGGTTTATAACATTCATTCAACAAATTATTTAATATTTGTATACAGATTTTATTAGCATTTTGAAATTCTGGACCTAATAGACAAAAATTAAGAAATGCATGTGGTAAATCTTCTAGTACACGAACATCAACTAGGATGTCTAGTTTGGATACACGTTTTGCTAATTCCAGGGCATCATCCAAGAATGGATCGAATTGCGAACACTAGAAAAGAGACAGAGAGAAAGAAAAACACAAGAGAAGTCAGAGATCATAAGCATACTTAAAAATGTCATTTCTAAAAAAATGTAGACATTAAGAAAAGGTTAAGCATAACAAGGCGAACAGTATTATTTGGAGGCGCATTCTGTCCGGTTTGGGACTCTTCATCTGAATGTACCTCTCCACATATCGCCACATCAAACACCAAAGTGTTATCCACTAGGCGGCTATTGAGTCATGAGAGTGATCTCTTGTGTGCAACGGATATCCCCGACCGAAGATTGTTACCTTGACATATCTCATTGACTCAAAGAGCTACCTACACTAGATGGAATGAATGTTCCTGCAGGTACTATCAGGCCAGAAAGGTAGTTTGGATAGCGGTTACATTAAAAGGAATTATCATAATATGAAGTCATACTACTGGCAAAAATACCACGAAGTATTCAACAGCTGCTTGGGACTGTCTTCATCAGTGTGTACCAAAGATTCTATCAAGGGCATCGAACCCGGAACCTTCAGATCACGAGACCACTCATTTTGCTGACGACAGAGGATAAAACAGCAGTGAGGTGTCGCCCTCAGATAACTAGCTGCTTCTCCGCTTTGGTGACGGGAGATACAAAAAGTCGACCGCCAAAATTGTACATCCCGATTTACCTTGCAGTGGTCTGTAGCCAGTAGTAAGATCCAAATAGAGGACACAAATTTAAAAACTAATCTTAAATAGACCATGTGTGTATTAGATAGCTGGAGGCGATCGGCAGGAAGCCTTGGTTGACCTAGGTTTTGTGCTAGTTGGTACTCATCAGCAAGGCGTATCTGCAATCACCTTGAAGGAACTCATGTCCCTTCTGGGATTCGAACCCACGTCACCCAGTGCTGAAGACAGAGACATTACCACTAGGCTATTCGAGCCCGAAATTGCCTTTTTATGTACAGCTGCCCAACAACACTGTTGAGGTAATTTTCAATTTCGGATGTTATTAATTTTGTATAGAACGACATGGATTTATCGACGCAGAGTAGTGTTATTCATATAAGGATAAAACTTGGGTACTGTAGCAGTAGAGTATAATTCCATTATAGATGAAATTTTATTTTGATAAAATCACACAGTATTATCATACAGTAATATTTACTGATGACCAAGTTTCGAGCATAATTTATTACTGCTCATAATCATATCAACGTACTCACATAAGTGTCTTCCTCCATTTATATAGCATAAGTTAAAACTGATTAGACATTTGAATAAAATCAATATAAGATATGCGTGAAACAGAATGGGAAATAAGGTACATTCGGAAATGATATTAGTGTAATCAATCAAATACAATGGGATGGGAAATAAGGTGAGTGTTATTAGTCAATAAGATGGCAAATAAGATGTTTTTATAGTAAAATAAATAAATAACTTGTTAGAGTGTTATAATGTATGTGAATTGAAACAGAATTTTGAGATTATTTATTATCCTCCTCTGATTTGACTGGTGGTAATAATAACTTCCATATTTCTGGTATTTCCATTGAGTCATTTCTGTTGCATGTGGTGTGTTGGGTGTAGACTCGACGAACCAGGATTCAGTAATCCATTTCTATCTATCTCCACCTACGTAGACTAACACCCTATTGTGTGTTAATGCATGCAGTGCGATTGCTGAGTTCTTTTCTAAATTACTTATCTTCGTGGGGTCAATCATTCTAACCATAGCTAACTTCATATGTTCTGACAATCCCACTACTCCTGATCTACTAGTTTGACCTATGTAGTTGACCTCACTCACAGTCACTGTAAGGTAATTTGTAAATTATATTATTTTGTTTAATCGGGTCAACCAGCTCCTTTAGCCTACAGAGCTTATCTCACATCATAACGTTATAACAAGCTATTTATTTTACTATAAAAACATCTTATTTCCCATCCTATTGTATTTTATTGACAACACTAATATTGTTTCCGAATGTACTTTATCTTCCTTTCTGTTTCAACCAAGACTTATATTGATTTTTATTCAAATGTCTAATCAATTTTAACTCATATATATAAACGAAGCAAGAAAGTTGTGTGAGTAGTGTCTTGATATGATTATGAGCAGTGTATAAATTGTGCTCGAAACGTGGTCATCAGTAAATATTATTGTATAACAACACTGTTTGACTTAATCAAAATAAAATTTTACACCCATAATGGAACAATAGTGATATAAGTATAAAACCTGGGCACTATGGTAGAGTATAACTCCATTATGGATAAGATTTTATTTTGATAAATCACACAGTGCTGTTATACAGTAATAATAACTGATGACCACGTTTCGAGCACAATTTATACACTGCTCATAATCATATCAAGACGCTACTCACACAACTTTCTTGTTTCATTTATATACATGTGTGGAATTGACTAGATATTTGAATAAAAATCAATTAACACACAACCACACAATAGCATGGTGGGAGAGGGTAGAGAGAGAGATTGTTTACTGAATCCTGCCTGGTTCATCGAGTCTACACCCAACACATGCAACAGAAATGGCTCAATGCAAATATCGGAAATATGGAAGATATTATTACCGCCAGTCAAATCAGAGGAGGATAATAAATAATCTCAAAATTCTATTTCAATTCATGCACATCATAACATTCTACCAAGTAACTTATTATGACTATAAAAACACTCGTCTTATTTCCCATCTGATTGTAATTGATCAATAATACTCATATTATTTCTGAATGTACATTATCCCATATTGATTTTTATTCGAATGTCTAATCATCAATTCCACACATTTTTTAAAAATTTTATTATAGCTTGATTCCAAACAGTATTTTTGGCACAAGTATGAAATTTTCAGCATGTGATATCGGTAGCCCAAGTTTAGCAGGCTGACCATAGATATCAGGTGTGCGTCGGCGGGGGATCGAACCTCGGACCATGTGCATGGTCGGCGAGAGTCCTAACCGCTGTATATAAATGAAGGAAAAAGTTGTGTGATTAGTGACTTGATATGATTATGATCAACAGTTTGTGCTCGAAACGTGGTCATCAGTTAATATTAAGGTATAACAGCACTGTGTGATTTATCAAAATAAAATTTTACACCCATAATTGAACAATAGTGTTTTCGCTGTCTTTGGAGCGCTTTTTGTAACGTTTTGTTCGTGTCACAAGGTAATTTCGGATACTTATACAATAGGATGTAAAGATCAGTTTCCCGGGTTCATACAACAAAAAGTCAGCTTTAATCGTTAAAACATCGTCGATACACAAAACAAAGAAAAATTAAAAAGCTTGAAGTCGTGTGCTTCACTTGAAACGTTAGGAATGAAAAAAACAGCAACTGAATCTGAATTGAATTTATATGTAGATAACTGCATGAAGATTAAACTATATACACATATAAACTTACAACAATAGCCATTGGCGGCAGTTTCCGTAGCATATCATCTGACGCCAAATACGGAGACATATAGGCATCTTGAGATAGGGGGATATTTCGAACACGATTTAAATCTGTAGGCGGTCGACAAGGCAGATGATTACCAGCAGAGTTTCTCTCTTCAGTAGAATTATCATTAGAATAGCGTAAACTCTCTTGAGGTAGATAATAATTTCCTGGTGCTGTACTACAACAACTTGATGGATTCGAATTGTAATTGTGTGATTCTATAAAGAAACAGAAAGAATAAAATAATACAGTGTAATCTACACACTTAGTTGTGCCTAATTTTGCTTAAAACCTTAAAAATAACTACTTAAGGGGTTATCGCGCACTGGCGTGAGACCTTTGTTTTCCCCTCTGTTTGATTTGCTCGATTCCTATTAGCTGTTAATACTTTGAATGCATCACTGAATTACTGCATTTTCAAGGTCATTCCGACTGTTTATATACAGAGCTTCTGTTCAGCATTTCGATTGTTGTTTGAGACAGTAAAAGCTCTTCTATTCGACGTCCAGTCTTTTCTTTTGTCTTTGCGTGTTGTTGTTGACGTCCGATTAGGAGAGATTAGCCAGTGCACTGAGTTCGTATTCGCTCATATTCCGCTAGGTCGTAGTTTGAGTCGTAACACTCAGCTAATCAGTAAGTGATCACATCAAAAGGAAATGGAAACCTCTTTGAGAAGTCGTGGAAGTAGATTGAAGTGAAAACAGAGAACTTATGGCAACGAAGAAGTGTTAGTAGTGTGGCTCTATATTCCACTCGGAACACAAACAATGAATGAATAATATAATATTAATATATTTCACCATCAATTAGTAGTGTTCTCTTTAGTTGCGGAGCTTTCGTCGTCCTTCTAGACAACATCTTCGGTGCAATTTTTAGCATAAACTGAACTGATTTAAACAAAGCAACAACTACAGATTTTGCAGAATAAAATGGTACCATATTTTATTTCGTCGCCTTCTCTTCAGCTGCTTACAGGGCAAAAACACGGGTCATGAGGTGGACGTGGAAAAGTCATTCAAAATTATCAATAATCAAAAGAGTTCAATGCTCCTTAAGTTTGCTGAAGCCTTTTCCATCAAGCACCTAAAACCTGATTTGTGCGTTCAGAAAGAAGCAGTTATCAGTCTTTCTTTGCCCTGGTAACTGGATATTTTTCATCCTAATGCGAGATACTAAAAAGTTTTCATTTTGTATGATTATTAATGCTCGGAATTGTGTTCAAGATTGCATATATATATATATATTATTAGTGTATGTGTATATTGATCGATTGATTTCTGTTTAAAATGAACTATGTGTAAGTATGTTAAATTATTATTGTAGATACATGTAATAATGTTTTTGCTCTGTAAGCAGCTGAAGAGAAGGTGACGAAATAAAATATGATACCATTTTATTCTGCTAAATCTGTAGTTGTTGCTTTGTTTAAATTCATTAAGGGGAACAAATGTATGAACTGATTTAAATTTTCCATAAGTATGTATTGACCATTTTCTATTGACTTGGATTTTAAACTTTCTGGTCACCTGATTTACTTTCTATTAATTGGTATATTTCGTCTACATTAACGTGTTTGTTAATTGCATTTTCGTTTGAGTACCAGGCTTCTAGGAATTCCCTAGCACTTTTGGTGTTTCCTCTGTCTAAAATTTTGACATTATCCCAATCAAATTGATGCCCATAATTGTCTATATGCATTGATACTAAAGAATATATATCGTGTCTTATCACGGCTGATTTGTGTTCTTGGATTCTGATTCGAAGGGGACGCCCACTTTGTTGACAGACGTAATGTCTCTTACAGTTCATACAATTTATTTTGTAAATGGTATAAATTTTATCTCCTTTTTCTGTTGGATCCTTCGATTTGCATAATATCGAATTAAGCGATTTGACTGGCTCGTGTGCTATATCTATATCAAATGGTTTCAGTATTCTAGCTGTTATTTCAGAGATATTTCTCACGTATGGTAGGATGAATTTTCTTGCGGTCTTTGATGATGGTTCTTTGTTGGTGTTTTGACTCGACTTTAAACACTTTTTGATGAAATTTTGTGGATAACCATTCTTTTTGAAGACCGTTTGTAGGTATTTTTCTTCCATTCCAACACCAAAATAAATGGATATATCCACAAAACTTTATCAAAAGATCCCTACCATCAACTCGATCGATCAACTCAAAAATCACTCATTTACGCATCTACAAACATAAACTGTCTGTCAAAAAAAAATAGTAATAATGATATCCATTCCTTCCTATCACCAACCAATCAACCTATGCTAACAAACTTTGGACACCCAATTCAACTGGGAAACTGTACAAATCTTAGTTAGATAAAGGACACAGCCATAAAAAATGTCTGAAAATTCCTAGAAACTCAGTAGTACACAGACGCATATCTACAAAGGTCAGACTTTTCAACTAATTATAAAGAATGTCACATGAATCAATAAAAGTCACAGTCCAAGTCAATAAAAAAAATGATCAATACTGATGCAAATTAATTAAAGCCACTCATCAAGTGCGTCAATTACACAATTTTTTTTTAAAAATGACTGAAAAGTTGTCTTTGGTAAGCTTCTTCCTGCTTTTTTCTTCCCCTAATGACATCATTCAATAAGAATTCAAGCAAATTCATTTCATACTGAAGTTTATGCTGAAGATGTTGTCTAGGAAGGACAATGAAAGCTTAGCAATAGAACCACCCACCTCCAACCTCAGACAACGCAATCATACCAAAATCATCCATTTGACATACAAATTTTCCCCAACATATCTAAGACATTTTTGGATAAGGAAGTACATTGATTGGTCCTTAGCGAGTAACCAACATTTCTATGAGTTTCTTTGTATGGATTTGATTTGTTTCGATTTTAACCACGGATTGATATCAATTAGAGAATTATTGAAAGCCATCAGAGAGTACTGCCAGACAGCCATTTCGTCCTCGTTTGGGACTAATCACCGGCAGTGCGCACCTACTAGGACCTACCAGATACAAGTCAAGCTCGTAGAACATTCAGTCAATATGAGCCCACTCAACGGCGAACCCATGAATTCTAACTTCTACCAAAACGTGATTTCAGCGCGATCATCAACCAGTACCATCGGCAAGTATTTGTCCGCACTATCGACAGCACGCACCCGCACTGGTCACGACTTACCACTAAAACTCCTCAGGTAGAGTGAGGACATACAACCAGCTATCATCACTGTTCCCAACCAACAGTGGGGTTAGACAGGGTTGCCCAATCTCTCTATTTCTCTTTAACTTTGCCATCGATGACATTCTGGAGTCAGCTCTGAAGGATGTGCGTGAAAGTGGTGTAGATCTGCTACCTGGATATAGACTTTTCGACCTCGAGTATGCAGACGATATCGTCTTACTGTGCGATAGCATGCAGGCTGCCCAAATCGCACTTAATCAGTTGGCGATCAGTGTCTGTGAGTATGGTATGTGCTTTGCACCGTCTAAGTGCGAAGTACTGTTACAAGATTGGCAGGAGCCTGTACCTGCACTCACTCTTGCGGATGAACCGCTTGAAGTTGTTGATAAGTTTGTGTATCTGGGTGGTTGTGTGAGTGCTGGCGGAGGGCTGACGGATGAGATTTCCAACCGTATAATGAAGGCTAGGGTGGCATACATCAACTTGAGCCACCTCTGGCGCCGTCGCGACGTTAGCCTGGCTGTCAAAGGTCGGGTATACAATGCTTCGGTGCGGGCTGTCTCGCTCTACGCCTGTGAAACCTGGCCTCTCCGAGCTGAGGATGTGCGGCGACTCTGCGTGTTCGATCATCGCTGTCTCCGCAGGATTGCTTGCGTTCGATGGCATCATCGCGTGAGTAGTTTTGAGGTTCGGCGGCGTGTGTTTGAACACAGTGGAGATCACCATTCATTGAGTGTCGTCATCTCGAAACACCAGCTCCGGTGACTTGGACATGTGCTGCGAATGTCATCCCAGAGGCTTCCGTACAGGTCTCTGTTCGCTAGCCCTGGGACGGGGTGGAGAAGGCGGAGGGGTGGTCAGTCCATGACGTGGCGTCGTGGGATGAAGGATATTTGCTTTAGGTTAGCATCAGCTGGTGCATCACGATTCCCTGGTTGGGGTCTGAGAGATAGCTCAAATCGATGGCTCGAAACGTTATCGGATATGGCCAAGAATCGTAATCAATGGCGAACGTGCTGCAATTTCCTTCTTTCTTCACTTCCCGATGATGGTTGACAAATGCTTTTTGAACTTGTTGAGTATGACTGTTTTCCTTCCAGATGAAGTTCTTTATCCGTTCTCCACCTGTATTTTTACTCTTAATCTATTTTTATTATCACTGTATGGCGCATCGTCTTGATGCCATATTATACCAAGTTTTTTTCTGCGTTTAAATAAAATATATAATAACTAAAACTCCAGGCAACTTCGTCCTGTAGCCAATCACTACCGAGCATCACATAATTTTTTCTAAGAGTCGGTCTGTAGCGATTTGATTTGTTTCAAGTTCGATCACGGATTGAAATCAGTTAGAGAACCATTAAAAGCCAACCATTTTTTCTTAGTTTGGGACTCATCGGCAGTACACACCCAGTAGATAGTGTCTACAGTCTCTAGGGTTGGGTGTTAGCTGAATTCTATCAGTCAAGTTTGCGACGTCGTCACCAAGATAGGTGACTCACCAATTTGCTTAGGGCTAAATGGATGGAGGCGATTGGTAGGAAGCGATGAATTAAGGTTTAGTGCTTACTGAAGACACTCATCGCCAAGGAACTGATATCCACTTTGAGATTGGAACCCAGGTGTCATTCAATCATACATAATGTTTCCTAGGAAATTACAGAAATTACAGAATAACAGTTTGTGCAGAATAAGATGGTACCATCATTGTTTATTTCGTTGGCTTCTCATCAGCTACCTCTACAGCCTAAGGAAATCATTATTAAGTTCATCTACAGAACAACTTTCACATTCATGCACATTTTACATGACATCAGTTGACAGGAGGTTCCAAACTTAATGAACAATGCTCAGAAAATTACATTATAAATAGTTTTCGTCCAAATGGCTACAAACGAGCACTAGTCAAAACTTCCCTTCATAGAGTCAGGATAATATGCTCTATAGAAAAGTTAGAGGGAGAATTTATGATTCCCGAAAAGATGTTGAAAAAAACGGTTATCCTTAGAGATGTGAAGGCTCAGATGTCAAACAAATCACAGTGGAAAAAAGAAGCCTATCTTCATTCGAATCGATTTTAAAGGTGATGTTATATTGCAGGAATATTTGACAGAAGATTGAACATCACACTAGCAAGAAACTATCCCTTCCAGCTAAGTTGGTCCCCGTTCATCAGAACAATAAGCTCTCTGGTGCAATCAAAAGTCGATAGATATCCTTCTCATGTTAACTCTAACTGTGTACACAAATTTACTTGCATTTGTGGTAGCAGTTACATTTGGGGGAACAGAAAGAAGGGCACACCTCCAATTTTCTCAACATGCACCAAAATGCTTACGTCTCAAGGGGACAAATGTTTTCAATGATGCCATTATTTTACCAGACATCTCACCAGTACCGGTGATGAGGTGGACATCGTGAAACGCTTTAAAATTCTCAGTGGACGAAATAGCTCATTTCTCCTCAGGTTTGACAAAGCAGTCACTATCAAACTTCCGTGCGTCGGTGGCACAGTGGTTAGGACTCTCGCCGACCATGCATATGGTCCGGGATTCGACTCCCTGCCGACGCACACCTGATATCTATGGTCGGCCTGCAAAATTTTGGCTACCAATATCGCATGCTGAGAATTCCATACTTGTACCAAAATTACGGTGTGGAATCAAGCTGTAATCAAAAAATCAAAAAAAGAAACCCGATATATGCGTTCAGAAAGAAACAGTTACCAGTCCTTCCATGACATGGTAACTGGATGTCTTTATTCCCTCTTTCATTTCATTACGTAATCTTTGCCTTTAACCTCTCCCTATTATTCCTACATTGTTACTTTGCTTGTCTCTTGTTTGTATGATATGAGTTGAACTCACCATACTGTTCTTACTCAAGTCTTAGTTACTCATCATCTTACAACTTGTCCTTATTAATTAATTCCCTAACTTTTGTGTGCAAACATATATTTTTGTTTAAATGGATGGAGGATTTCATCATGAGATGAAATCGGTTAGAGAACCATTGGAAAAACTTCAGGGAGTACTGCCAGACAGCTGTTTCCTCCGTCCTAGTCTGGGACTCTTCATCAGTACGCACCCACCGCCAGCGGTTCGAACCCACGACCTTCTGGTTACAAGCCCAGCGAGCTAGCTCGTAGACCATTAAGCCAATGGGATACCCGATTCAATGGCCAGTCCATGAATTCCAACTTCTGCCAATTCACGACATTGCACGACCATTTCGCAATGTCTTCTTCGATGAGTTACTGCCTCACCTACAACCTGCTGTACCCTACTGGTCACGACTTCCCACTAGAACCCCAGGTCACTGCCTACCTGAATAGGGCTAGCCGCTAGTGAGCATCAGATTAATTTTCAAGTATTGGTTTCGTAGGGATTTTGTTTAAACATGAACTTTCTGGGATGAGTACTGTTCATTAAGTTTGGAGCCTTCTGTCAACTGACATCATGTAAAATGTGTAAGTATATTAAGGCTTTTCTGTACATAACCTTAATAATGATTTCTTTAGGCTATAGGCAGCAGATGATGAGAAACCAACGAAATAAACAATGATGGTCTATCTATCTGTTTTCAACATAGAACTTTGCACATATGTGCGGCAGTTCAAGTCGCCACACTCCCTCCTTGCAGCACACAAAGGAAGAGAAGAAAGTAGGAGAAATGCATAATAGAGACAGTAAACAGAGGTGTGAGACAAAGGAATAGTAATAACGAAGAACAAAACAGTTTCATTGGAAATCATAAGTCACAAGGAGTGGATGCATCTGAGCCACTGAGAACGATTTTGAGCCATGTCACCAATTGTTTCCAACCATTGGTTTTTACCGTCCCGAGGACCCCAACCATCAGGAAGTCTACACCTTCCTACGTGGCTTAGACTAACTGTTGTAGATTTCATTGACTGATGAGGCAATGTTTTGGTTTGACCGCCGCTAGCTCTTTTCGAGCCAGACCCTATATCAGTTAACATTGCCCGTCGAGGAAGGCGATGACTAGGCATACGTAACACATGTCCTAACGGAATAAATGATGGTACCGCTCAAACTTCTGTTCTTGCTTTACTCAATAATTCATAATAAAGGGAAATAAGTGTATGAAACTATAGAATACTTAAATTTTGAACACTCACCTGATTCATTCAACTTTGAAGGCTTACGATAAGTGTTAGGATTGGTCAGTGGTGTTATCGAATGAGATCGTTGATTCAACAATAAGGATAGATTACTCGGCATAGAATGATCTCTATGATTTCGAAAATGCGCTTTAGCAGCATTTGAAGATCTGTGTAAGTGGGACGACTTATTCGTATTAATGCCTTCGTCTTCTTCTTCTTCTTCTCCTTTAGATGTACCATACCATAGTCTAGAGGCTAAACGTGACCATAATGGACTGTTTGGTGAGTTTTCTTTACTTTCAAGATTTGTAGAATTGTCAACAATTTTGGCATCAGAAGCAGCAGACGACGAAGAAGAAGCATCTTCAAGATTTAAAGTGGCTTCATCAACTCCAGCGTAGGCTATAAACAGTAAAAAAACGGAAGAGAAATGGATTACAGTAAATAAAATGATATAAAGGCATTTGTCAAGACCATTCAAACAACGGCAAAGTTCTACAATAGCGTCCCAAGGGATGCGAACGCACGAGTGACCTTGAGCCGACCAATCAGAAAAATGGAGGATTTTTGCACAAAAAATTACGTATATTTACATAAAAAGCATGAAAAACACATTAAACAGGGTATTTTTGTCTAATACGAGATAAAAAAAATGTCCCAATTATAATGGGGAGTGTCAGTTTTTAAATTAAACCAATTCCTGTACATGTATTCATCTAGATGACTAAAAATAACTTGATTTTGAGAGCCGTTAATAGCTCTTATTCTATTTTTGAGTCTTCCCCAGAAACCTTCTATTGAATTCGTATGAGTACCGGTTCTGGGATCGACGAAGTCATCAGAAAGAATGGTTAACTCGGTGGTGTATATATCCCAAATCCGATAATCGGTTATATGCCGCCCATTCATCCGTGTGAATGGTAGTGCCTGGCAAGACAAGCCTCTGAATAATAGGGAGAAGTGTGTCTGCACTCCTATCTGGAATAAGTTCGATAAATCCTTTCCGAATCTGGGTAAATTCGTAAATTCCCAGAACCCAAACGTTATTCGCTCTTGCACGTCCTCGATTGTACTTCTTCTTTATAAGGACCGTTTCATCGATATGAACGACCACACCGACTCCTCCTAACACTTGAGTAATACTATTCATTTTCCACGACGCTAAATCTCGACAAAACTGGAACCATTGCACAGTAGACGTTAACGTGTTGTCTGTCTGAGCCGCAGTTGATCGCACCCCGGACTTTAAAATCCAGTAATGGGACAGAAACAGGATATTGGTCAACGAAAGTTTCAAAGAAAGTTCCTAGAAGACAATTAACTGAGAGTGTCACTTACCAGTACGAACACTTATTCGTTTCCTACACTGTGTACATCTAAATATATATCCATCAATGACTTGGGTATACGGCTGCAGGTTCATAGAAGCACCACAACTACATATCCTAGTACGTCCTATTAATCCATTATCTAAGCAGTATTGAAAAACGTGATCTGGATGAAATTTGCATCTCAGCAGATGAACACCGTTCATTTTCGCGCTAGAATAATGGTAAGTTTCTTCAACCAACGACTGGCAAGCGTTCAAGGTCATTTGAGCGTTCGCACTCCTGGGACGCTATTCTTGTACTTCGCCCAAACAATACTTCTTTACTTTATGTTACTTTCAGAAAGGGAGGAAACGAGGAAACTGAAGCATGTTGGCCATTAATGACTATTCTCTGTCATATCTGATCAACTATCTCCCTGACTCCATCCAGAGTGTCGTGGTGCACACCTATTGATGCTAATGCGACACAACTATCCTTCATTCCACGGTGCCAAATCATAGTCTGACCATCCCCCTCTGTTTTGAACACCCAGCAGTCCCAGAGCTAGCAAACGACCAGCGGTGTGGAAGCCAATGGGATGACATCAGTACCACATATCAAAGCCGGTGTCACAAGATGACAATGGAAGACAATCTCTACAGTATCCAAACACATGCTTCCTGACCTCAGAAATACTCACATGATTATGTCATCAGATGCAAGCATTTCTACGCAGACAGAGATGATCGAACATCCAGAGTCACTGCACATCCTCAGCTCGGAGAAGCTAGGTTTCACAGATGTAGAGCGAAGCTACGCTCACTGAAGCATTGTAAACCTGACCTTTGACAGCCACACTAATACCTTAGAGGTATCAGAGGTGGTCCGGGTTGGCGCATACCACCATGGTTTTACTATATGGTTAGTGGTCTCATCTGTCACATCTCCTCCGCCACTCACACAACTACCTATATACACGAACTCACCTTCCAGAGTGAGTGCAGGTACAGGCTCCTGCTAATCTTGCAATAATAGTTGGCACTGATATACCGCAAAGCACACACCATAATTACAGATACTGATCGCCAACTGGTTAAATGAGATTTAGGCAGCCTGCATTTTATTGCCTAGTAAGACAATATCGTCTGCATACTACAGGCTGAAAAGTCTTTCTCCGGGAAGCAGATCTACGCCACCACCAAAAATACCCTCCAGAAGTGTCTCCAAAATTTCATCGATGGCACAAAGTTAAAGAGAAATGGAGAGATTGGGTAATCCTGTCTAACCCCGCTGGTGGTTGAGAAGTTTCAGTGGCAGTAGTGTGGCTAGTTTCCCATCCAACCCTCCCCCTTTTCCGGACTCACTACCGGCTGGTAAAGCAGTTGAGGTTTAGGAGTACGTCGGTAGCCGGCAATCGAACCCCCAGACCACATGGATGGTTGGCAAGAATTCAATCAATAAACCACAAACCCACAACACAAAGTATGTCTCTGGTCTACTCCAAAATAGAAATATATCCAATAACACAGTGACTTACCTAATAAACACTTAGAAAGCACTCCAATCGGTAGTAAAGGATCACACAGAGACAGTAACCTCGATGGTGATGGTGTAAGAGAGACCAATACAGGTGTATAGGCTAAGAATAAGCCAACAGGACTGTCAAGTATACCGTCGTGTAGTGCACGCATACATACACCTAAGGCTAGATTACCACCAGCTGAATCACCGCCAAGAACAATACGTGCATCCGGTGTACAGCCTAAATGTTCACGATTCAATGCAACCCAACAATAGGCATAATAACAGTCTTCTAATGCACGAGGATATGGCGCTTCAGGTGCAAGGGAATAGTCAACAGCTAAAATTGGACAGTCTAATTGTTCAGCCCATATACGCAGGAAATTCTACAATAAGAAGAAGGTAAAAAAACGAATACATTTATCTACATAAACACAACAAATAGAAAATAATTGCGAAAATTCTCACATTAAACACAGCCTGTTAAATACGAGCGTAGTACAACTGGATCTCGTCTTTCCAACCCACATCATCAATATGTACAACATTTTCTTTCTTTCTTTTCCTTTTCTCTCTCTTCTTTTTCCGTTATGTGCTGCTTTGTCTCTTTCTCTCGCTTACGCCTGTTAATAAGACAGCTCCCACTTTTCTAACACCTTCAAACACTGTTTCAGCTTTACCTTTGCTACTGACATGCCAATGTATTGTTGTAATAATGAACTGTTGGTTTCCTCAATCTATGTAGAATTCTATTTATTGAAAATGTACTAACTGGATGCAATACTGTAGTAAAAATGCTGAGAATTCCATTCTGTATCACAAGTACTGTTTTGGAATAAAGCAAATTATTATTATTATTATTATACCTTCCAGTGTTACAGCCATTTTGTATTTTCAAGAGTTAGTCTGTATGGATTTGACTTGTTTCAAGCTCAATCACAAATCGGTAAGGGACCACTGAAAAACATGGAGTAGTGAACAGATAGTTGTCTTTTACCCTGGTTTGGGACTCTTCAACAATAAGCACTCCCGATTCCCACCAGGGATCGAACCCGAAACCTTCCATATTACGAGACTGTCTGTCTGTTTTCGATATAGAACTTTGCACTTATGTGCGGCAGTTCAAGTCGCCACACTCCCTCCTTGTAGCACACAAAGCAAGAGAAGAAAGTAGGAGAAATGCATAATATAGACAGTAAACAGAGGTGTGAGACAAAGGAGTAGTAATAACGAAGAACAAAACAGTTTCATCGGAAATCATAAGTCACAAGGAGTGGATGAATCTGCGCTAGCCATTGAGAACGATTTTGAGCCCTGTCACCAATTGTTTCCAGTCAGTGGTTTTTACCGTCCCGAGGACCCAAACCTCCCAACGTGACTGCCTTAAACTAGCTGTTGTGGATTTCATTGACTGGTGCCATGTTTTCGTTTGACCGCTGCTAGCTCTTTTCCAGCCTGACCGTATATCAGCTAACATTGTCCATTATCGAGGAAGGCGATGACTAGGCATGCGTCACACATGTCCTAACCATCGCAATCTATGTAACTTCACAACCTCGTTGATTGATTTTCCCTCCTTACCTAACACTCGACAGATGGCTAACCTCAATATTGCTCACCTTATTATACCACTTCACACGGGAGATAGAACGCAGACACCTATGATCAAAGATACTTACCTCTGTCACTTCGTTATTATAGCGTGATGGCTGGTGAGAGAAGTCATGACCAGTGAGAGGTCGATCACAGGTGGGGTGCGAGGACAAATAATCACCGATGACAGTGGCTGGCGGTCACACTAAAACCGCATATTTTGTGTATTCCATTGATTGATTGACATGAGTAGTTGAATAGCACTCAGGTGAACTGGTGGCACTTGCCAGTCAACCAGATCAAAGCGATCTAAACACCCGACGGCCTATTCCATAGTTTGTAGTCGAACTTATCATCAGTGTACCCGGTTTGACTTAACAAAGAGAGTCAAATCAGTTCGAACTATTCATTAATTAATCAGCAGTAGGTAGTAGACGGTGCATTTATGCTTTCTATCTTGATTTTCATTGATGGTAATTAAGCAGATCAAATATTTTGTGATCTGAATAATTTCGGGTTCCAAAAGGAAACTGTAGTGAAATTCCACCTCAAACTGTGTATACTGAAAATTGCGAATTTGGTTCACATCTTTAGACCAAAATTATCAGTTTCTGTTGATATGTCGACAACAAGTACGGACTTTTCAACGATGTATTATCGTTAACATGATGTAATTTCGTTAACGGTGGCTAGCATTGAAATCCAAGACTCGTTAGCTGTATGTACCTGTAAATGAATGGGAACATTGACCTTGGTCACCATTGGCGAGCAACTCGAAGACGCACAAATGATTCAATCGTGTACAAGTTGGAAGAAGACGAAAGAATATGAATAAAAGTAAAATACATTCTTTGTAAAACATTTGTTTATAGACTTTGTAACGATATCGAATTTAACTGCCGAAGAATATAATTTATTACAAGTCCTTGTGTTTTGGAGTTAAAGTCGATAATCGGTCATAGTAATTATCGATTCGGAGCGTCTTCGCAAATAATAGGAACTTAGGGTTAAGTTCCTTGACAATACCTCCATTCCCAGAGACTTAAACACAAATAACAGCCAATATCTGTTGTACAAAAGATGTCTCATGTCACCCAGAGGATAACACTTCGGTGTTTAAAAAGATCAGTGTGTTGAGTTTGACTTTCAGTGGGAACACAGTCACCTGCTGCGTAGGATACGAGTACAGCACACCCAGCTGAGTCTTCCCAAATAGAACAGAAAAGTTGACGACTGAGGTCATAGGATTCTTTGAATGTATCTCAGCAAGTAACATTCGAATGCTTGAAAGACTTCAAAAATTGTACTGCAGCCGTATAGTCTTACATCATGCCTACCATGCCAGAGTGAAGAGGATGCTCGTTGACAGCATTGGCTGACGGTGGTGCTATATTGGATACATTGACAGAAGTTAGCAATCGCAAGTCGTCATTGAATTCTAACTCATTGGATAGTCAACTGACTAGCATTGTAATCTAAAGATCTCGAGTTCGATCCAATGAGGGATTAGGGGTGTGTACTGCTGAAGAGTCCCAAAAATAAGAAGAAACAGCTCTCCAGTACTTCCTGATAGTTTTTAATGATTCTCTAAATGACGGAGGATCAAATGTTCCCCAAATTTCCAAACTGAAACAGATGGTTGTCTTAAGGAGCCACCCCTCCCCAAGCCCTTGACTTGAAGTCTGATTCACAGTGCAGAGGAACAGCGTTCGCATGATGGCCGGTGACCAAAACAGATCCATACACCATTCGATCCGTCCGTATTCTGGAGCCCTTGTACACTGTGAATTTGGAATCAGGGTTTTCCAGTTCCTCCCCTGTCCACTAGTCCCTGTTGTAAACGCCAGACATTCGCATTGACCCTCTCACTTTTGTGAGCAACACCCCAACCGTTAGACAGCAGTGAACTAGACTTACCTGACAGAAGTTATGTACGCGTGTCCACATGAGAGAGAGCATTTAGGGAGGAAGATTGAAGGCTAGCCACTCTCGGCTGTACCATCTCGTTTATGAAGGCTTTTACACAAACTATTTAGTGTAGATACAAAGTTTACGGCATTCACTTACATCTTGTGATTGAGAATTCAATGCAATAAATCCGCCACCGTGTATATAGAACAATAAATATGGCGATCTTTTAACACTTGGTGATGAGGATGAACTATCCTCATTCCCAGTAGGATTTAATCCTCTCAAATTAGCATATGTAAAACGTCGACGATAATTCGGCGTTGGTGTTTTCGATCCTAACGAAGATGTATTCAAAGAATTTCTTGGTGAAAATAATCCAAAGGTAGGCAACTGGACTGAATTCGACCGTTGATAACAATTTTCTGGTATTTTATGCTCAGATGATGATTGTGAAAAAAAGAAGTTCGGCAGTTCATTGCCACGTGTCCATTCGAGACCAGGTCTAAGATGACGCGACAATACACGCATTTGTAATGGTGTTATACCAATATGTGATTTAGGCGTTTCTATTTCAACAAATTCTAAAAAGAAAAGAAACAAAACAAAAAAACGACAAGAGAAGAGTAACTGAAAATCACTCGAGTAGAGAAAATATCTTTTCGTATGTAAGAGCGTAAATGTGCGTCGGTGGCATAGCGGTTAGGACGCTCGCCGACCATGCACATGGTCCGGGGTTCGATCCCCGGCCACCGACGCACTCCTTTACCTCGCTAAGCCAGAAATAATGCTGGTGAAGAGGAAAGGTTGGGCATGAGGCTAGCAACCCCATCCTGTAAAATAAACACAGCTACAGAAACTTCAAGCCACTAGCTTGAAGCCCTATGTTCCACTGAGGAACGTGAAGGAAAAAAATATGAAGTTCTGAGCCATTTATGAATAGATGAGTAGCCCATAAGAATAGAGAGCACAACTCTGCAAGTCGCGGCTGACTCAGTTTCAACATAGAACTTTGCAGAGAAGTACACCAGTTCAAATTACCACACTCTGTGTAGCACACAAAGTAAAAAAAGAAGAGGGACAAAAGGGATTCAAGAGAACTATAATCAGCAGAAATGTGAGGGAGAACATGAGAGTTTAATGGAAAGGAAATGAGAGATTGCAAAGAGTGAGTGCATCTGCGCATCAATGAGAACGATTTTGAACCATATCACCAGTTGTCTCCAGCCATTGATTTATAGCATCCTGAGGTCCACAACCAGGTAGTCTATGCCTCCCAACTTGACTGAAACCAGAAGTCAAGGAAAACATCGACTGACTTTACGCTTCAGTCTGATCATCCCTAACTCTAATCCAAATCAACCCCATGTTAGCTAACATTGGTCGTCAAGGAAAGCAGCGGCTTGGCATGCGTAACACGTGTCCTATCCATCTTAATCGGCGTAGCTTTACAACCGCATAGATTGACTTCCTTGCCTTACCTAACACTCTACACCTAACCTCATTATTACTCATCATACTACTACACCACGTTACGCGGGAGATACAATGCAAACATTTGTGGTCAAAGACAGTTACCTTTCTCATGTCTCCCACTTTCAATGGCCATGTCTCACAGCCATATAAAGGAGGACAGAGTGAACTGCTGTGCAGTGCATACATCCTTCGATCGAAAGCCGAATATCATGTCTACGCCGGAGATGGAGTAAGTTGGCAAATCCCAAGCGAGCCTTTTGTATCCATGCTGATATTCCGTCAGTAATCAGCCTGTTGGGGCTGATGGAACTTTACGAATGACTTAAGTCGTCAGTACGCTCTACCACTTCATTTCTTGTCTTTAAACTAGGAGTCGGTGCAGACCAGTCCTACAGAATCTTACATTTGGTAGGAATCGGTGAATACTTCCACTAATTCTCTACAACTTCTATAGTTTACACATATTCATGTAAAATGTTACTCGACAACTACTGTGGTGAGAGCTGTCTGCTAGCCAAAATTGGTAGACAACAATTGACGTCAATGTTTACGTCCCAAATCTTGGTCATGAGAAAAAAACAAGAACAAAGACTAACTCAACATATGGATTTGATGATATTACATAGTTGGAGGCAATCGGCAGGAAGACTTGGACCTAGGTTTCATGCTAGTGCATTCAGAAACATTACTGTATAACACTGTGACTAGTTGGCATTCATTAGCAAGGCGTATCTGCAACCTTGGAGGAACTCATGTCTCTTCTGAGATTCGAACCCGCGTCACCCAGTCAGAAACGTTACCACTGAGCTATTCGGACTAGCGATTGACCTTGCTGATGAGTGCCAACTAGCACGAAACCTAGGTCAAGCAAGGCTTCCTGCCGATTGCCTCCAACTATCCAATATCATCAAATCAATATGCACCATGTTGGCGAGCTACCTAGAGTGGTGGCCACATGGCAAACCTGACTGATAGAATTCAGTCTGCACCAAAGAAAGGACTAGACACGTCACACTAGTTACTAGTGTCCAATCAAAACACTAACTCAACAACCAATAACAGCAGACTTAGCGTGGGCAGATACGATTAGCAGAAATATCAACGGACTGTCTAAGAAACGGCAACAAAGAGACAACAGAATAACCATCAGCGTGAAAACAACCAATTAGAAGACGTTGCTTCTCTGCTAACAATAACGAATAATAATGTGCATAAACATCTATAAATATCTGTTGATTTTATCAATAAACGACCTGTTGCCTGGCCCTTGTCTTCTGTCGTTACACTACTTGCATTTCAAAGCAGTTGGCAATGACCCACACCGATTTTTTGCGGGCTAATGATACTACTTACCTGCCCAAAACCTTGGTTCAAACCTGCAATCCAGTGATCGGAAGTTGAGTGCCTAAACCAATGGGGCGACAACTTCACATGTCCGTAAGATCTTGACGGTAACTTATTTTATCACTGTATCGCTTTTGATTAATCGAATTTCTATTTTTGCTGACATCCGTATACCTTACAGGTAATCCGGCGTTGTATTCTATCAGGTCAGGCATCGAATGAGATGATTCAGAAACGTACTACGCATGCCACGTCATCGCCTTCCACGTCAAGTAATGTTAACCTACATAGGATTAAATTTGAAAAAAGTTAGGCTCAAGTAGCTAGCTATTGACTGTTGCTTTGAGTCATATAGGGAGAGAGGGTGTAGACTAAGTGGTTGGAGTCCTCAGGGTGCTAAGAACTAAATGGCTGGAAACTGTAGGTGGCATGGCTCAAAACAGTTCTCTCAATGGCGCAGATGCACCCACCTTTTGTAATCTTTGAGATTCATTAAGTCCTCTTATTACTCCGTGTGATTATTCTTTCTCCCGTATATTCCCATTCATTAGACCTCTTTCAAATATCTTCTTTGTGTGCTATATGCAATGTGACCAGTTGAACTGGTACACTTATGTACAAAGTTCTCCATTGAAAATTCAGAAAATCAGTTTATGTGTCAGGCCAGGCCATTCACTCTGTGTATTTGACACGGTTGATTTCCTTTTTTTTGTGTGTGTGTGACAGCCATTGATTTCAATATTACAGTAGAAGAGGTTCTGTCAATTTAAAAGGGATCATTTTTATAGGTTAATGAGTTTCCACATGAAATATTTTTCATATATGAGAGTGTATTTTATTTTTTATTTTATATTCTTCAGTCCTAGTAGTTTCAAGGAGGTTTGAAAAGGAAATTTATTTTCACCGAATTTCCAAAAACGGAAAACATGTGTAATTCCATTATGGGTAAATTTTGTTTTGATAAAGTCTCACAGTGTTATACAGTAATGTTTACTGATGACGTCTCGAGCACAATTTATTGCTCATAATCATATCAAGGAAAACATGTGTCACTGGAAATTTCCCTACCGCATCTTTAACAGTCCAGTGAGGAACTATGGAAGATGGCATCAGTTCAACGGATGTCGAAGCCAGGCCAGGTTCGCAAAAGCAAGGCGAACCTTCGTTACTCTGAAATCAGTGCAGAAATCCACTGCACTCAGCATAAGAAAGATTCACATCTTCCACACTAATGTCAAATTAGTGACTTGGTTAGTCATGAAAACTATTTCCAACAGTTAATCTTCGTTCTATTCTGAGGAGCCGACGGCCAACTGGGAAGGATAAGCGACAAGGAACTCTGCCGACGAACCAACTAAGAACCCGTTTCCTGAAAAGAAATGGATATGACTAAGACATACGTTGGGGAGCCCGTTGAGTGACACCACGCGCCAAGTGGTCAGTGGAACCCAGATGGACAAAGACGAGTTAAGCGTCGAAGGGTGACATGGAGGAAATCATATGAGGAGAAAATGAAAGCCTATGGGTAGTTGTTGAGCCAGCTAAAAAAAGACTGCAGGGGACAGAGTGAAATGGCGATGTACTGCTAAAGTCATGTGTTCCACTCCGAACCCAAGGCTATAATGATAATGTAATAATACTCTTACGAGGTAGAGACAGAAAATAACATTAGTTAAGCTTATTCATTTTCATAATTCGTATAGAATATATTGACTGATATACCACCTGTAGAAAACAGTTGTCTTATGAAGTTCTAAAACTAATATAAAGGACAGTTAACTTCGAGGCCTACAGTTTACCTCATCCTAAAGAAAGATGTTTAAATTAAATTACCTTGTAACGACAGAAGACAAGGGCCAGGCAACAGATCGTTTATTGAGAAAATCAACAGATACATATATATATTTTATGTACATTATTATTCGTTATTGGTAGCAGAGAAACAGCATCTTCTGATTGGTTGTTTTCACGCTGAAAGTCATTCTATCATCTCTCTGTGGCCATATACCTGCGAATCGTATCCGCCCACGCAAAGTCTGCTGTGATTGGTTGTTGAGTTAGTCTTTGTTCTTGTTTTTTTCTCATGACCTAGATCTGGGACGTAAATTGCTGTCTACCAACCAATATGCCAGCAGACAGCTCTCACCACAATTTTACAGAGAGGCAAGAAACAAAACTATGTGTTGAGACAGACCACCATCTGTCATCCTTAAAACATACTGTGACCTGTCTTACAGTTATAGAAAAAGCCATCCACACGGCGCTTCAACACAAACTTCAATGCTTCACATATGACCACATCGCATTCCACATTATATACCAGTTGGCATGTGTGTAGCCAAGCTTTCCTGATAAGGGTGGGTGAAGACGTACTTACAAGGCTTGAAAAACGGTTTTGACTCCCAAGCCATCGCTTTCTATGCCAAGCGATGTTAGTCGATATAAGATTAGGCTGGAAAAGTTACAGGTGGTAGGATCAAGACATGGCATCAATGCATAAAATCCTTGAATAAGTGATGCTTAGAGGTTTATTGTGCGTTGGTAGTTGAATGCTAGAATGGTTGCTAGCCCCGCGATGGGTCCAGATCAGATTTCCGGTCACCAACACACTCCTGAACCTCACATAGTCGGTAGTAAGCCCAGAAACGAATGAAAGTTAAAGGCGTGAGAATAATAGACCCAACCCGTAACAATAACTAACGCCACTGCTACTGAAACTTCAAAAAAAGAATCTTGAAGTACTGTTTTTTTACTCGGAAGGCGTAGGAATGAAAAAAGAAACAGAAGACCAGTGGGAGTGTGCCTCATAGACATTTGCCCTCTAGCCAGTGTGTTCAGTGTAAGAATCCCTCTCCGTGTACACCACACCCTATGGAATGAATGCAATTCACTGCTTATTACATGGGAAATCTGTTCCGGGTAACTGCATTCTAAACTCTAAGGGCAAGTAATTTCTAGGGGCTATTTCTGTCCGATAAATTAGTGCAAAGCGGTGAGGCTCCATGTTTGCGTACTGCAGAAGAGATACAAACTAAGACAAAACCGCTGTACATCACACTCAGTGGTTTTTAATGTTTCTCTGTGTCAACTAACTTATGATCTAACTTGAAACCAATCAAATCCCTGCAACCCAATATCTGAAGACTAATCATCTAATGCTGACTAGTGACTGACTACAGAATGAAGTTGCCCGCAATTCTAGTAAGAAGTCGTGACAAATGGGGCACATTAGGACAAACACTCAACAATGACATTGGCTAGCGGTGTGCTGTATATATATCGCGTATTAGCAGAAGTCAGAGATCATGCATCGGTGGCACAACGGTAAAATACTCGCCGACCATGCATGTGGTCCGGGGTTCGACCCTCGGCCGGCGACGCACTCCTTTACCTCGCTAAGCCAGTAATAAGACTGGTAAAGAGGGTTGAAAGGTTGGGCATGGGGCTAGCAACCCTATCCCGTAAAACAAACACCACTGCTACCGAAACTTCAAGTCTCTAGCTTGAGGCCGCCCTATGTTCCACTGGGAACGTGAAGGAATAAAATAAAAGAGATCATGGGTCACTGGATCTCATCTCAATGGCTGAGTGGTCAACGGACTCACCTCACAAGCTATAGGTCCCGAGGTTCAAACTCTAGTGGGGTGATGAGTGAAAAGTCCCAGACTAGAAACAGTTATCCAATGCCCCTTGATTTTCAGTGGTTCTCTAACTGATGTCCGTTCCTGATTCAACCTGATACCACCAATCAAATTCCTTCACACTAATAATTGAAAACTTTAAACCTAATATAACTGACTGGGTTTCAACATAGAATTTGCACAGAAGTGCAGAAATGCATGTTACCACACTCCATATAGCACACAATGATAGACAAATGACAGAGAGAAAAAGGTATTTAAAAGACCTATGACAAGGAGAAATGTGCAAGGCAAGGAATAGTAATGTGCGGGGGGGATGACAGTTTAATAGCCAATGGTTCTTAACATCCCGGAAAACTTTTCCGATAAATTTCTAAATTACTTAATATCTGTATTCACAATTAACTTGTAAATACCTGGGACTTTGCTTCATTGGACTAGGCATTCAACTGTCATTGGGTGGGGCGGGTGGGAGTTAAGACCTTGAAACTTACTCCGCTAATAGAGGTTTTAGGTAGACAGTTTAGCGTCATCAGCTAGTAGCCTACTTTTAGGCACATTAACCCACATGTTTTGGACCCTTACTTGGAGATAATTCTATTCAGTGTGATCAGTTTTAAAATCAATCCAAATTTCTTTTATTTTTTAAAGTGTACCTACCTTTATCGCTTTCTTCACTTTGATTATTTGAAAACATTTTTAATGGTATTGTCTGGATTTTGAAAGAATGAGCCACAGCCATAGACGGTAAAATGACATTGGGACCTTCAGATATCACGCGTAGTTCTGCTAGACTCCAAAACATTTTACAGAATTGTACACTGGAGTTCCGTGTGAGCTTTGCCAACATTTTACCACGATCCTCTGGAGATAAATAGGATGTGACAGATCGATAAACTGTATTCACTAAACTTGCTATACCCTGTTTGCTGGTCTGAAAGAAAAGTTAAACAAAATATGATGTATTTTAATCACAGTTCACAATTTTTAAGATATTTTAAATGGTATTATTGATATTTATTGAAACAAAAACTTGGTACATTATGAGCATCAAGTAATGCGCCACAGAAAATCTCATGGTTTGTGCCAGGGTTCGGATACTGTCCGGACGCCCAGGGGCAAATCCCCAGTCTTTGACTTAATCCACAAGGCAGTGGTTTCCGGTGTCCGAAACAAGATAATACCCCATGCAATCCGTCCGCATTGTGCAGCCCATGTACACCATAGGTTTGAAATTAGCGTTTTCCAGCTTCCCTAGGTAAACCAGCGCGTAGCACCAGTCAGGTTCTAAGCGTCAGAGGTTCGCATTCGCCGTTTCATTTTTGTGAAGAACACGGTGTGAAACAATGCACAAAATTTCCTGGAATACACTATATCATTAGGATTTTGAAGTAGTGCAGAAGATTTGTAACACAGGTGGATACTTTTGATGTTACTATGTTTTCCGAGCCAGATGGTTTCCAAAATTTTGGGAGAGCTGGTGTTCACGAACCAGCACGCACGGTTTCTTTATACCAACATTACTTAAACCAAATGACCCAACACCGAAAGAAGGTAAAATCCGACGTCATCGATAAAAACAGACTACATCAACCGTGAAAACCAATATACTGTTCAAAACAAACGTCTCCTTCATCTTTGCATCCATGAACATTATTATTCCCTTGTGTTCGGAGTGAAACATGGGGCCGTATGGTTGTATCTACTTTGACTGTTATCGAACCCCTCGTTGACCTTATATTTGACATCTTAGTCATATTGTAACAACAGAAGACAAGGGCCAGGCAACAGATCGTTTATTAAGGAAAATCAACACATATTTATAGATTTTAATGTACATTATTGTAGATTATTGTTAGTAGAAAATGCAGTCTTTTGATTGGTTGTTTGTCACAGAAAGTTAACCTTGCATCTCTTGTGGCTGTGTCAGATCCTCCATATGCTAACTGTATCCGCCTACGCAAAGCCTTTGTTCTCATTTTCTCACCACCAATATTGGGGACATAAACATTGACGTCAATTACTGTCTACCAACTTTGGCTAGCAGCCAGCTCTCACCACAATATGACCTTTTTTTATTTATTGATAAACTTAGTCTGTGTTCACGTGTATTAACTGCAAATTGAGTTGATGAGTATCAAGTGCCTAGGGATTCACTGGCATTTTCCTCTGTCTAAGATTTTTAAATCCAGTTGATCTGACGTCCGTAGTTATTTTTACGTGAACTGATATGACTGAATGTATTTCATGTATTTCAAATGCCAGTATATGTTTAACTCTGTGCCTCAATTTCATCGAATTTGAAAAGGCCTTTAGAAGCGTCAGCCGTCAAGTAGCGAGGAAACTTCTTCAATACGATGGAGTGTAGTGTTGCGAACATCTATAAACCTCATAATGATGATACCACGTGCCAAGTAATTCACAACGGAAAGCTCAAAGAAGAATTTGAAGTGAATACAGGAGTAAGACACGGCTGCCTAACATTACCGATGATATTCCTGATTACAGTGGACTGGATCATGCAACAGACCTAGGGGTATACATGAGACCTACAAAAGATCCTAGAAGACCTGGACTTTGGGATTAATTTATATCTAATGCCATACAAACTTGTCAACAAGTTGGTGAAAGATGCAGCGAAGACGGGACTTCGAGTGAACACAGGCGGCACTGATGAAAATGTCAACCAGGATCGGAAAAGCATGTTAGACATTCACTAATCTGACGTCAATGTATAAACCTGCTACACTCAACATAAGGAACAAGATCCGGATCATCAAAGCTAATGCCAAATCAGAGCTTCCATACAGTTCAGTTCAACTGGGACAGTTTAAAAATCTAAGAGAAAACACAAAGAACGCTACAGAATCCCTAGATGTCTAGTACTCATCAAATCAATTTGCAATTAATAGACATGTGGATATGTATTAAATTTATCAATCAATAAGAAATAGGTAAAAATTACTAAAATGTTAAATATCAGGTGTTAATGAGAGTATCAGAAGAGACAAACCTTCCTATCAGGAAGAATTCCCGAAACCGACTTCACTCTAAAGTTAGCGCTGAAGATGTTATCCAGAAGCCTAACGAGAGCTTCGCAGTTAAACCCTACGGCTCAGTATTAACGTCCTCTAGTCATTGTACTAATGCGTTCATTTGTGGATTTTCACCCTAATTCAGATTGGTGATCCTTTCTCGCAATTCATTAGGACACTTTCCTCCTTGGGAGCACCACAATTGGAAATTATCATTATTCTGTTTATAAACTAAATTAAATTAAACCTTAGAATAATGCTCAATAATTGTATTCTAGATTTCAAGTCTATTTATATATCATTTTGCCACTTCATATCTAACAGCTGGTCTATATATGCTAAGATTTCGCAGAATTAATTGCAAAGTTATGAAGCTAATCAGATGTACTGCCAAAGATTATTCATAAAGTAATTGGAATATCATAAAACTTTGCACAAAAGCGGGCCTACACAAATTATCAGGCCTTATGTTAAAATATCTAAGGGGAAAGCCATGAGAAATGAAATGATAAATACATTTGTAGGAAGCTAACAAAGCAGAGAATATAGGTACTCAAAATATGTATGAAGCAAATTACATGCTGAATACTGTAATGCAATGATGCTAAAATTCAGTATACATGCTTAACCTTAGCAAATCTATTTGGAAAACTAATGACTCGATTTAGGTTTTATACACAAGCAATGCGTGAACTTACCAAAAAGCTGTTACCATATCCGGCCATTAAAGAATTCAAAAATTGTAAGATCCTTTGAGCACTAGGACACAAATAAAAAGCTAAACAACGACCGTAGAAATATTCCTGTTTTATATTATCTGACAGAGTTTCTAATCGATAAAACTCTGATAAATCCTCCAAGTATTGTTTTGAATCAAACTTTGAATTGGCAGTTTGGATTACACTTAATGGATTTCTTATAATACGTTTTGTATCACAATGTCCAATCTCCGGTAAATCAACAAATTCCGAGCGAGGGAATAAACACAATGGATTAGCAAAGCGTGGTGAATGACTCACAACTTCAAGACACACATTGAGCTCTATCAAGCAATTGACATATGATATGACACTTCGATGGGTTATACCAGACCTGAAAGATTAAAATAAAAGAAAGTATGATATTTCATACTACAATAGTAATTATAAGTGGTGTCACTATAACACAGATCAGGCTGAATTGGATTGTCACTTAAGAACAAAAATTTCCAACCACTTTTCTGTTCTTTGGCTGAGAGTGACCATTAGCTCTTACCGGTTTTTTAATACGCTTTTACATTTAGTGTTTCACATCCATACTACATACACAGATTTGAAACACTGAACTGAAAATGCTGTTAGGTGTCCTTGATGTAATCACAAGGGGATGATACCTGTCACTGTAAAATTTAAGTTTCCCAAAATAACACATTTGCTTATAAGATTTTGAGAGAGAACTATTTTTACCAGAATTAAAGACAGTTGGTAAAATGAAATACTTCTTAACTTTATTAATGGAATGGAATGAAATATAAAGATTTTCTGTGCGCAAATGTGATTATGGTTATTCAGCCCAGACACATGAGTTACGAGTTATATAAAATTATTAGCCATCACACGTGACTAAAAATTAAGTGCACAACAGTATACATAATTGCTGAATGGTATCATTTATGAGATAAAATAAATCAAAGAATATTGGGGATTAATCTATAAAAATCACATGCTGCCATGTGTGACCAGAAATTAAATCACCAAAATATACACTGCATGCTTAGTTTCAGTATTATTGGACAAAATATTGCTTATTACTTTAAGTACAAGTGAAGGCACTTCCACACATTTAATTATTGACACTCAGTTTTCGGCGTTTTTATCCTGTTCAAAAAACTATAAGCTAATGATTAAGGTTAACAACGGATACCAACTAGAATGATGCTATTAAACAATGTTTCTATTCCTATAAACATCCAAAAACTTGCTATTAATCCACACCGTCTTATTGTGCTCTTGCAGTTTCCTAATGAACCCCATAGATGTGCACATATATAAGGTAGATAGCAAAGAGTGATGATCGATTTACATCAGCTTCATTGAAAAGTTTCAAGTCTAGTTCCGCATGAAAAATGGTAGCTGATAATGATTGACACACCTAACAGAAACTACAGTGTTAATCCTTACTTACCAGTTGGAGATAGAGTACGAACTCATCTGTCGAAGATATGTTAACAATACAGCACAACATCTCATTGTGATAATCAAGAAACTCCGAATCCCATTAGCCCGCAATGAGCCAAAATCATAATCGCTCGCGATGGAGTATAAGTATTTGATTCGCGCAGAAAAGCCAGATTCCAGTAATGTATGAAGTTTCTTTAAAGTGTACACAACATCCGTGTCTGATTGCGCATTTTCAGAAAAATCATTATCTGAAGGACTGCTGGCACGAATAATTGCAAGGTATGTTCTGCACTAACAAAGTGGGCAATTTAAATAAATAAACAATCCTACTTGTAAATGCAGTTCTGAGCACAAACGAACCATTTGTGCACAATCAGAACTATCAAGTATTTTTTTTCGGTCATCTGTAAATAGTACATTATCACAAACTAAGCATAAATACTTACCTTTGGTTGGACTCGATAAGTTCATCTTTCCATCCAAATCAAGCTTACTACTAGAGAATCTAACGTAATCAGGAGACTAAATAATTTTTATCAGGTGCTGAAATGTTAAAACCTCATAGTAAACTCTTGGTTCACCAAGATAAGATGCCATCAACTTAGATAATCGCCTACATTCCGAAAAAACCAAGCGAGCGCCAGAGATTCTATGCATATGACCTCAAGAATTTAGATGATTCAAAGTTATATTCAGTTCAGAATATTTAGAATTGATATCGTAGATATTAGGAATTCGATTCTATTCTCGGTTATAAAAATCTTACTGAAAGACTTAATCAAGTGGGATGTTAATAGCAGCGACTGGAAAAAATGTATTCACTGACCAAGTCTCCTCTCGTTTTCCGGATCCTGACTGAACCTGGTATCATCATTCATGCCATCTGTAGTTGAAGCAATGCCGCCTAGTTAAGTGAAATAATACGATTCTATTGGCATTTCTTCCATTGATGATGATCGGTGCTTGTTGTTGTTGCCTGGGTGTCTTCGTCCTCTGTCTGCTCTACGATCACATGAAATCCAGTTTTCGATGCCACCTCTGTCTACTCGTAATTTTCGCTGATGTATATCAGAGTTTGTGGAGCAATAAACACAAATCAGCCGTGAAGTCCAGATCTTTTAGGGTCTTATTGCTCCTAACGCTTTTCAGATTGACCCAGTTTATCCAAGTCGAAAAAGGCCATCGATGGTAGTGTGCAGCCTCGTCTTATTTTTGCATTCACATAGAAAGTTTCTCTGAGTTATCCTTTGTGGACCACTTGACACGCTGCATTTCTATATAACAGAAGGTTCGTAAATGTTTGTGTCATTCCGTAACGGTGGAGAGGTTTTCAGATTATCTTATGGATGGTGTTACCGAAAGCCTTTTTGAAATCGGTAAAGTCCAGGTAGGGATTTAAATGCCACTCCGGACTCTGTCCAGTGGTCATGTGTAACGATGTAATCTGATCTATGAATAACTTGTATTTCTTGAATCCAGCCTGTTTTGAGCAAAATCTGTCATCCATGACATCTTTCAGGCCTTACGGGATGATATGGCCTAATATTTTACTTGGAGTAGACGGCAGCAAGATCCCGTTGTAGTTCTGGCACAAGCTTACCTTGCCGTTCCTTGTCGGTATAATAACGTAGTTTTGTTCCAAAAAGCAGGGAGCTCTTCTTCCTTGCATAGTTTCGGCGGTAGTCACATGGGCAAATCTACTGGCGTCCCTGCATCTGATTTCAGTGCTTCCTGAGAAATTAAGGGCTCTCCAGCTGACTTTGAGTAGCTGATTGTCGTTCAGGTTATCCCCAATGTCTTTTACTGGCTTCATCTGTGTCGATCTCTTCCCCCGGCCTGGTTATCTGACAGGAACTTCTGAGCTGTCTCTTTATATATGTATATATATATAATATTTATATAGCTTGACTCCACACAGTATTTATTGGTTCAAGTATGGAATTTTCAGCATGTGATATCGGTAGCCCAAATATTGCAGGCCAACCATTGATACCGGGTGTGCGTCGACAGGGGATCGAAACCCGAACCATGTGCATTGCCGGTGAGAGTCATAACCGCTGTGCAATCGACGCAACGCGTTTTCTTTGAGTTTTCAGTGTGTTGTAGAAATGAACTTCGTTTTTCCCAGGACTCATCTTTACTTCTTTATCCGGTGCGCTGTAGACTAAACTCATCTCCTCCTTTTTTGTCCATCTTTGTACTGGTAAATCTCCTTAAACAACATCCCTCGCCATTTAATTGGCTCCCACATATGCGTAGACAGCAGTTCCATCTCCTGCTCCTCCTTCGCGCTCCAAGTATTTATACAAGTTTCCTTCAACATCACGTTCGGGTGTTCTTTCAGTGACGTTGCCAAATGTTTCTATCTGTTTCCTGGTGGCTGCAATGCTTGTGTCCTTAGTAGCTCTGCCCATTGCTTTCCGGGTGTTAAGCTTGAATTGTTATTTACCCTCAGCTGCTATGAATATTTTCAAATTGATTTTGCATCAGTAGGTGATGTGCAGCCACATCACTCTCCTTTATATATTCTTTCTTTAATGTGTTGTGTAACCTTAATATTTCAAAAGTCATTTCATCCACTGTTATTACATAAACCATGGTAACCCCAATGCACTTTTTGTCTCAGGAACAATGATTTTGAAATGCGTGCCACATAATAGTAATATATTTCGTATAAATGGGTAAGCTTACGTGAAATGCATGCCATTTTCACCGACACGATCAATTATGTTACAAAATTACAATTGTGAATTAGCATAAATTAGCACTTTTTCAAAAGTTAAAATTACTGAAGCAAGCAACGGAACAGATTCTTATGAATGTTAAATTGTAAACCCTTCACTTAGGTCCCATTTCTTGATGATAGTTATAGCCATATATTTGAGTGGGTGCCCCCACGTGATTGAACGCTATTTCAGGAGTAGAAGGATGTCCAGGGAAACTGCAAAATGGTATAAAATGCAGTTATGGATAATAGATCGTTGGAAGTACATTTACAAGATAAATATAAGAAGCAGCTATAGAGTACTTGAAATGGCAGTCCACATTTGCTGTGTATGACGCTAAGTATATTGGTCTTACCATGGAAAACTATGACGTTTTTGATGAAATTATAGTTATTCTCAAACATGGGTGTTGTTGTTATGTTTTTTCTTCACCTGAGCAACTGAACTTTATGCGTGCGAAGAGTGTGAATGAGAAGAGCGAATTTCAGCTTCATTAAAGGCCTACAGAGTTGAGATAAAATGGAGCATAATAGTAATTAGGTAAAGGAATTGTCATGGAGTACATAAGTTACATTTCAGAAAGAAGTGGCTTGAGAGATTAGAACCTGTGGGATATGCAGACCTGTAAGATGTCTGGCGAATTTGTGTAGGGCCCATGAGGTAGCACCTTGACAAGAAGCTGAGCAGGCTTGTAGATGTTAGGAGCAAAAGCATTTGTTTTATAATTTAGATCTGCGCAGTCATTATTGTTTTTTACTTTTTTAAGTTAATTTTTTATATTGAGGATCTAAACTCATGTTTAATTCTCGATCTGTCAAAAAATCCATGTTGCTGTCCTATAGATCGGAGCAATTCACATTTGTGACCACTACCATATCTGCTGATCAGTATGCGCCACCCTTCCTCCTTTTTTACGTTAAGCCCTGAGACCTTTTGCAATGACTGTAGTTTTAATATTGCATTGCTTTGACCCCGTCTCAATCATACAGTATGCTGCATATTGACAGCTTTCATGACAAGTTCCTCCCATAAATCACCGGATACATCAATACCTGAGAACATTCTTAGCAGTATTATCATCATACATATGAACAAGTGGGTTACTACGAAAGACTAAGAAATTAATTTTCCCTAAGAACAATCGAATTTCGACTTTCTTGTCCGGTTACTCGTTTCAAACTGACGTTCTGCAAGTACAACGGGGTTCAAAAATACCACTACCAAACTAAGTTCAAGCTGGTCTCCACTTCTCCATAACCTTACTACCTGTGATATGATAGTAAGTAAATGCGCTTACCTCCTAACCTCTGAGCGCATGAGCAGTGTAATGCCATGTTATTAAATCAGAATAACAGCAACACTGTCACCTATTTTCTGTTTCGGTCGTTTTGGATAAAACAGGAATCATTGGTACATGAAAGAACTTAGACACTCTCAATAGTTTTCTACTTACTATCAAAAAGGGTGAAGCTGGTCAGATGTTTGACTCTGCCTTTTAATTTTGATCTCTTAGATTTTGATGTCAAAAATCCTCCCTATACCATGGGATTACCTGACTGATGTTTGCAGGTTAATTGGTGATGCACTAAGAAACCAGTTGGTTATTCATCTTGAAGGGCCTCAGGCTCGTTTCTGGTTGGGTTCAACCAGAAGTAACACTCACGATTGCTATGTGGCAATCTATCCTGCTAGATTTGAGCTTCGGCTCCAATTCCTGCTGGTTTTTTATCCCACCTCACTCAAGCTCTTCTTAACACTGACCCAATTTTTGGAGGAAGGATATAATTGTTAACGATAGTTTGGAGATAGTGTAATATAGCCATATCACAATGTAGAAGCCACGGTCTCCTTCCCTGAAGTCCCAGTTGTCTGCATCTGATCTAATCAGCACAGATGAACGAATTGATTGTCTAAAGCAAAGTGGCTGAGATTCAACTGAATTGAAAAAACTTCATTCCGTAGTAAATTTACAAACTCTTTGATTTCCTGCAATACTCAATGAAGATTCTTGGTTTTCAGTGTATGGAATGGTTTTAAGTTCACATACATTTCCTTGTTTGAGGATGAGTTAAAAAACTCTACATAGGTAATTCATAATCCATTACAGAATAAGGTCATTTGTATTCACATGGTTTGGTTTGTAGGCAAAAACGTCTCACGACATAGCCCCAAAAACCATCACAAAGTCCCAGAGAGTCATGCGAAACATGACGACGAGTTCTCATTATGTCGTCCGTTTGGTGCATCCAGACAGTAGGAAAATGAGGCATTTCTTCTGGGACCGTTTTCAGCTTCGAGTCTCCAGTGATATCCAATCGAATGATAAAACCAACTAAAATTGGGAGCACAACTGACCTACCTTCATTGCCTCGAGAGGTAATATTTCAGTGGTTGTTGTGGCCATAATGAAGGTTACTTTATTGGTGACATTTATAAGTTAATTATACAGACACTTCTCGTAAACCACACTGTAATTATTAACCTTGCATACGTTTCAGTACCTCTGTTTTCGTATCCATAAGTGTACCCAACCAACAAAATATCACTTCTTGAGACGTCCTTCACGTTATCCCCAAATTAGGTGTGCACGTTTGCAAGCCGGTCGGTGTTTTGAAATATTCCTGGTAATCAAACTTTTTGGTAAGTAATGCTATCGAAGTACGCAATGTGAGAAAAATGAAACCAGGTCAAAAGATGGATGCGTGGAATCCTTTTACAAAGGATAAGTAGAAATATATTTAGGGAACACTCCAAACGACAGGTTAAAATTCGCATTCTATTATGTTTACCACAGCCAGTTTTATGAGTTAAAAACTAACAAGTAATAATATGAAACCCATAAAAGCATCTAAACAGCATTTGCCTAGTTCTTCAAAATCCAATTCTTAGAAAGCAAGAGTTGCAGAATGAAATAAATGAGTAGTAGTTCGATAATGAGCTAGTGTATACAAGGTCTACCATGAAATCTAGAGGTGTTAATTTAAAATTTGGTGTGAAGCATATAAACCATGGTTCGACGTGAATGTTTGTGTGAGCAGGAGAAAGATATGTCAGGACAAGTAGTTGTAAAGCAGTCGTAAATTTCTAACTTATTCTTTTTAATGAACCTGTGAGCAAGGATAGCTTGCTTGAACAACGGGCCCTGTTTCATCAGGAACAGTGGTCCAACTTGTACAGTAAATTAGGTCTGAACATTAGTTCAGCGAAATTGTGCAGGCTGTACAGGGGTGTCCACACGCCTCACGGTAAGCCACCCCCATTAAGGGTTACACTAGACTCTATCGAAGAGGCCAAAAGAATACTATTAATGGCTCAGGTACTAGCCATCGACAGAAGTTCTAGCATAAGGGTGAGACATGACAGACCATAGGCTAACAGACAAACAGCGAGGGAGTCACTGGAACTGATGCCTTCTACCTCTTTGGTCGTACACGGTGTTCCGGAGCTGGAAACGGGCACTGCTTGTGAAAACACATGCATGACGCACACTAATGGAGATGGCTGTCATCCTAGATGGCCCTTGACGCTTCTGGAGCAATCTCCGTTTTTCGGCTTCCTCGCCCCACTCATCTCACGCTGATTAGCTCTCCAAGGCTGCTGAGTGTTACATTCAACTCCCCGGAGCAGTTGACCATAGCACTTCAACGGTGGTATGAGACCAAATGGAAAATGGGAGGACACAACCGATGCCGCGAAAGCAGACCCCGAACCATAAGGAGGCAGCAAACTGAGGCTTTAATACGTCCCTAAGCCTCAGTGACACTTTAGCGATGTAGTACTGAGAACAACAGCCTGTGTCAACCAAGTGTCCTATCTGAATCCATGGAAAAAACTACAACGGGCCGGTTCCATCGAAATCGGCCAACTGGTCCCAACATTAAATCCCCTACCAGCAGACAGCTTCACGTCAACTACCCTACAACACACTGAGGTTGTGAGACTCACTGTCAGCTGCCTATATAGCAATGTGAGGGGGCTGAGAGGAAAAGTAGGCAAACTCAGAAATCTCCAATCACACCTACAACTTAAAATAATCATTCTCACTGAAACGTGGCTAACCCGCTGTATCGCCGACAACGAAATCAGTATAGGTGATATGGTTCTGGTCAGGAGAGACATGGATAATAAGGAAGGATGGGGAGTTGCTATATACGCTGATAGGCGCAACAGACCCACCACTTATTGAACTCCCATACTCCATATGGTGTCGTTTCACCGTAGGCCACATCAAACATTTACTGGGAAGCATCTACCGATCACCCACCTGTGGGGCAGAGCACAATCAGCTACTGCTCAGCACCATCGCAAGGATACTGGGCTTGGGCTATGACCGAATCACTATAGCTGGAGATTTCAGTGCCCCATAACTAAACCTTGGCTCGGGGTATGCTCATGGAAAATTCGGCCGAAATCTACTGCAAACTATTCGAAACACGGGACTGACTGGGAACGTTGGAGACGACACTAGGTGGGGCCCTAGTGGAAAGTCATCAAAACTAAACTACATTCTAACTAGTGACCAACTACTCGTCAAAAAGGTCCAGATCATGACTCCTCTAGGAAGTAGTGACCATGCAGTTATAGGTTCCGATCTCGTTCTCCGTGAGCATTTGCAAACATGTCTGTGTTACAGCAAGGCTGACCATGCTGAAATGCGGAGGCTCTTTTCCGACGCAGACTGGCCCTTAGCATGGGATGAGCTATTTGTGGATGAACACTGGGTGGTGGTAAAAAAGATTACTCATACAGCAATCTCGGATTAGGTCCCACAACACAACCCAAAAGAAAGTCATCATGGTTGAAGAGAGGCACGCAACGCATTCTGCAAGCAAAGCGGAAGGCTTGGTTTACATGGCGCGTATCTAAGAGTCAGACCGACCACAACGCATACCTGGAACTCAGGGACTCACGAGGTCATTCCAGGCTAACCTTGCCAAAAAACTCCTAGCAAACCGCAAGAACTTGTATCGATTCACATTGGAAAGAAAAACAAACACGGGGCATGCGCCTTAGTAGGCACAAACAGGCAATATCTCGCTAGTCTGGAGATGGCTGAAACATTCATTTTAGCCTTGGCCAAACAGTTAAACGGCAATGTGGGTATTACCCGCACAGACCGAAATGGTGGCACCACTATTTCACAGGAGGAAGACCTAGTGGTTACTCCCCAAATAAACCCCGCAGTAGTACTCAGGAAGCTACAGCGACTCACACCTGGGAAGTCCCCAGGTTGTGACGACATCAGGCCATCTGTCCTGAAACAGTGCGCCGAAGCTCTCTGTAGGCCCTTATGTGACTTGTTCCAACACTTAATGGATTCGGGGAAACTGCCAAGGGAGTGGAAAAGAGCCATCCTTTCTTCGATCTTCAAGGGTGGGGATAGGCGAAATGCCACTAGTTATAGACCAGTAGCTCTACTCCCAGTGGTATCAAAAGTACTGGAAAGTATTATTGACAATCACATCGATAGGGCTAGTTTACTCCATGAAGCCCAACATGGTTTCAGGAAAGGCAGATCCTGTGCAACAAACCTTATATCAGCTTCGGGCAATTGGACATAATGATGGGATATGAATGTTCCAGTTCATGTGGTCTTCCTAGACATTGAGAAGGCGTTTGACACAGTTCACCATGACCTTCTCCTACACAAAATAAGCCAGGTAGGTATAGGTAAGCCACTTCTGCCATGGTTAAAGGACTACCTAGCTGAAAGGCAATTTTGCACTAAGGTCAATCAAGTCCGGTCATCTTGGCACAGCTCGCCATCAGGAGTGTCGCAGGGTTCTATCCTAGGACCACTGATGTTTTTGAGTTTTATCAATGATCTAACATACCGTCTAAGCTGCCCGACTCTTCTTTACGCTAACGACGTAAAGATATGAAGGGCGATAAAGTGTCCGGAGGACTCAGATAGGCTGCAGGAAGATCTAAAGCTTCTGGAAGACTGGGCGGTGGCCAGTGGCATGACTTTTAACCTGAAAAAGTGCAAAGTAGTGAAATTACGCACCTGTAGACTGCAGAACGCAAGTCACACCCTGTGCAATGAAAGCTTGTCCTGCACAACGTCGGAACGTGACTTAGGTCTAGTTCTAACGAAGAAAATGGACACAAGCGTAAACTACACGGGGGACGTAACGAGGGCATATGCGGTCATACACTTTACACATAGACAGTTAGGTGCACTCACTCCTGAGCTCTTTCTCTGGTTGTACAAAACATACATCAGAACACACTTTGAAGTGCATAATATTATTGCACCCGCACTGCTTAGAAGAGACGCCAACCTCTTGGAAAGAGTACAACGATGGGCAACAAAAGGAGTGGTTGGTCTCCGAAACAAACCATATGATGAAAGGCTATAGAAATTAGGCCTATTCACACTTAGCTACCATCGGCCTAAGGGGGATTTGATTACTGCCTACAAAGTAACGAATGACCAGAATCACCCAAACAAAGGTGTTCTGCCATTGGTAGGTATAGGCTTCCTCGTGGAAATCCCAGAAGGATAGCTCACCAGAGGGCAAGGACCCGGGTGCGCTCCCCCTTCTTTTCACTGCGGGTTTGACGTCCCTAGAATTCCTTTTCGGTTGAAGGGGTTTTATTTTTCCGCGATGACGTTGTTAGCCTTACGTTAAACCTTCATCCTTTACCGACCTTTCTGTAGGCTTAGCGAAGTTTAGGTGTACCTCGGCCGAGGATAGACACATGGTCCATGTGCGTGATTGGCGAGCAATCTACCACTGAACCACTGACGCACCAGCTAGTTCTATAAAAAAATGATTATTTTATAAATATTGGATATCTAAAGTAAGTATTGCTGAACTTTTTCCGTAGCCACTCACACTTATCTAACGGTTGAGGAACAGACCAGAATAACTTAACTGGAGCTCCCGCTACCTTGCAAAATCGGTAAGATCAATTATGGTCTAAAAGACATGCTTTTCACTTCACCCAATAAATGCAATTTTTAAAATAATCAACGAATTTCCAGGTAAAACAGGATTTCATGGGTAGAACTGTGGTGAGAGCTGTCTACTTGCCAAATTGGTAGACAGTAATTTACGTCAATATTTACGTTCCCAAGATTTGTCGTGAGAAAATGTGAACAAAGATTGATTCAAAACCGGCCACAGCAGACTTTGCGTAGGCAGATGCAGTTAACATATAGATGATTTGACATTCAAGAAACAGTCACAAATAGATGAAAGATTAACTTTACGTGAGAAACAACCAATCGGAAGACTGTGTTTGTTTGCTTAAATATTCATAGTAATGTACATGAAAATATATAAAAATGCGTTGATTTCCTTAATAAATGATCTGTTGCCTGACTCTTGCCTTCTGTTGTTACATTTGGTGTCGCTGCCTGTCGCGAAATTAAAGTCCCATGGCCTGCAGCTTTTGAAGAAGGAGACATATGGATCTTCTTAAGGGACTTCGAAGCTATTGCAGAGTTGAATGGTTTGCAAGAGCCATCAGCGAAGACGGTTGTTCTTAGAACGCTACTGAGAGGCCGGGCGAAGGCAGCATATGATAGTGTGAGGCAAACAGAGGGGCAAGCAACTTGGAAGTCAGTGGTTGAACGCTTGAAGCAGGAGCTTGATAGCCCGATGGACAGAGAGCGGGCAATGCAGAAGTGTCGCACCATGAAGCTGGGAGTTGACGGTGACCCTCTCGTATTGGCGCTGAACTTGACAAGCTTACTTCGTCGCGCTCTACCAACACTGGACGAAGATTCTGAGGCACAAATGTTGGCATCCCAGTTTATGGACGGTGTCCCAGAACATATATCCCAACAGCTACATCTGGTTAACGCCGCACAGCCACTGGACATCGGGGAGCTTGCGAAGGTGACCAGACAACTGTTGAGTAAGACGGTTGCAGCGGTAGAGCCACCAAAATCCGAGCAGTGTGAGAAACAAATCGAAGAGTTGCAACGTGAAGTGGCCGCGCTGAGACTGAGCGTGCGGAGAGACCGGTGTTCCGCATGTGGCAAACTGGGGCACTGGAGAGACCGCTGCCCGGAAAGACGACAAAGAAGAATTTTTAAAAGATATACTGTGTCTTCTTCCTGTGTTCCGAGACTTGAGGTAATAGGGGCGATGGAGAAGGGGGCAATATATTCGAAGTTACGGGTAAATGATCGCGAGTTGGTGTGTTTAATCGACACAGGGGCTGCATTCTCACTCGTAGATAGGAGTATATGTGAGAGTATAAGACCGTGTTCGTTGACAGTGCAGACAGTAGGCGGTCACGTGTTAAGAATCGCGGGAGTTTCAGACTGCAGGGTTAGAATTGGAGAGGATTGCGTGACGTTCCTATTCCTGGTTGTACCTGAATTGCGCCGAACAATCCTTGGGGCCGACTTTTTGCGAGAAGTGGATGCAGTGATTAACATGAAGAAAAGGGTTGTCGTTACGAAGTACGGGTGTTTTGGCATGCACGAGAATAGTGAGGTAGCAGGGATTGCGGCATCGGAAGTCCGAAGTATAGCAAAGTTACTCGGCAAATACGATCATCTGTTTACTGGAGATGGGGACCCATACGATTATTGCGATAAGGTGAATCATGAAATTCCATTAAGTGGCCCAAAAGTAACGTCATTTACCACGCGAAGAGTTCCATGTCATTTAGAAGGCGAAGTTGAGCGACAGGTGCGAGAGATGTTAAAAGATGATATTACTGAAGAAGCTGATAGCCCGTACAACTCTCCAGTGTTGTTAGTAAAAAAGGCGAATGGGAAGTATAGATTCTGCGTTGATTTTCGACAGTTAAACAATATGACAGAGTTAAGACCGTGTGCCATGCCAACAGTAGTAGAAACTTTAGATCGCCTACAAGGCGCAAATTTGTTTTCTGTTCTCGATCTTCGCTCAGTATACTGGCAGATACCGATAAAGCCAGGTGATAGAGATAAGACGGCATTCATCGTGGGTCAGACACAATATCGATTTAAACGCATGCCGTTTGGACTAGCAGGTGCACCGTTCACGTTCAGACGACTGATGACGCTATTACTTAAGAACTTGAAAAACGTTGAGGTGTACGGTGATGATCTCGTCATATATAGTCGAAACGAAAACGATCATGTAAACCATGTGGAAGCCGTGCTGCGACGCATTGAAGAGTTTGGACTGCGCATCAACAAAACCAAGTCTCAGATAGCCAAAAAGAATGTAATTCTTTTGGGACGTAAAGTGGGAAATGGTGAGATTAAACCACTACCGGAGAAAATCTTGACGATAAAGACGATCCCAGCCCCGAATTCAAAGAGAAAATTGAGACAATTCTTAGGTAGAGCAGCGTTTTATAGTCGCTTCGTGAAGAACTTCAATGAGATAGCAGCCCCTCTGTACAGGCTACTAGGTGAACCGAAGTTCGTTTGGTCGGAGGAATCGCAGAAGACATTCAACAGGATTAAACAGCTGCTCGACCACCAACAAATGACACTAAAGCTACCTGTACCTGGAAGACAGTTCACAGTGTGCACAGATGCCAGTGACTACGCCATAGGTGCGGTCCTAAGACAGGGTGAGGGAATCGTTGAGTATGCCAGTCGAGTTTTGACACACACAGAGCGAAAGTATTCAACGATAGAGAAAGGATGTTTAGCGATGGTATGGGCAATCGACAAATGGAGACCTTATTTACTCGGCCGGCGGTTCCACATCGAAACGGATAATAAGCCGCTACAATTTTTGAAGACAGCGAGAGACCCACGGGGGAAATTGTCACGGTGGATGTTGCGTCTTCAGGAGTACGATTTTACGATCTCACACGTTCCTGGAAATGAAAATGTCTTGGCAGATTTGTTATCGAGACCAGAAGACGAGTCTGAGTTGCCCGAGGTCGCGTACGGAGTGTATGCAGTGGAACAAGACCCACTAAGACTGGCACGCAGACAAAGGTTGGACGATACGCTGAATACAGTAATACAGGTGATAACCAACGGGATAGAAGTAGATCAAGCTACATCGAGTAAGGAGCTAACCACGCTACTCAGACAGAGAGATCGACTAAGAGTGAATGTCTACGGAACTCTGACCAGGCGAGAGGACGACGGAAGCTGGCTAGCTGTCATACCTCAATCGTCGCGCCACGACATGATAGAAGAATGCCACCAGCTAGCACATACCGGAGTGGCCAGAACAACCGACCTCTTGAGACAAAGTATGTACTGGCCAGGTATGAGAGAAGACGTAGCAAGAAATGTACTTGGATGTCCACGGTGCCAGCTAATGAAAGGCGACCGGTGCATACGACCACCACTTCAGTCGATTCCAGTTACGGCGATAGGTGACTTGTGGTCCGTAGATGTTATGGGTCCATTTCCTCAGACATTCAGTGGTAATCAGTACCTCTTGGTGACGACGGGACACGCAACACGATGGGTAGACGCCGTAGCAATCTCAGACCAACGCGCAAGGACCGTGACAGATGCAGTAGTTAGACACATCGTTGCAGACCATGGCGTACCAAAGACAATACTGACAGACCAAGGTCCGTGTTTCGAAAGTGAAGAATTTACTTCCCGTTTGCAACAGCTTGGCATCAAGAGGATCCGAACGACCCCATACCATCCACAAACGAATGGCCTGACGGAGAGAAACAGCCGTACGCTGAAGGAGTGGCTGGCCTCGAAGGGCGGTAACTGGGAAACGGAGCTGCCACTGATTCTACTAACATATCGTGCCACCACCCAGGAAACAACGAAAAAGTCACCCTTTCAACTGATGTATGGTAGAAAACCACGATTACCGGTACACAACGAAACCCGGCCCCTTCACCAAAAGTGGAGTACGACGAAATTAAAAGCAGAACGGAAAGAAGCCGTCAAGAATGTAATGCAGAAGCAGCGGAGGGATGTCGCGAAGTCTCACCTGAGAGAAAAGACTCGGTGCGTTACCTTCTCAGTCGGGGACCAAGTGAAGTGTAGAGACAGAAGATATGCTGTCGGATGCGGGCCAGGTTCACGCAAACTCCTTCCAAAGTGGGAAGGACCATACACAGTCACAAAAAGACGGGGTCAAGTATATACCATCAGAAGAGGTGACAAACAAAAACGAGTTAACGCCAGTCAGATCCAACGATGGGTACATTGGGACAAGCCGGTCTGTAACAATCATCAACGAGAGGACGCATCACCCAGAAGGTCGGAACGCCTGCGCGCGAAGCTATTTGACGGGGGGACGAGTGTGGTGAGAGCTGTCTACTTGCCAAATTGGTAGACAGTAATTTACGTCAATATTTACGTTCCCAAGATTTGTCGTGAGAAAATGTGAACAAAGATTGATTCAAAACCGGCCACAGCAGACTTTGCGTAGGCAGATGCAGTTAACATATAGATGATTTGACATTCAAGAAACAGTCACAAATAGATGAAAGATTAACTTTACGTGAGAAACAACCAATCGGAAGACTGTGTTTGTTTGCTTAAATATTCATAGTAATGTACATGAAAATATATAAAAATGCGTTGATTTCCTTAATAAATGATCTGTTGCCTGACTCTTGCCTTCTGTTGTTACAGAACTCGTCTGATGAATACTCTGTTTACTGAGTCATATATACTGTAAGCAATATATGAGGAAATATGGGGCTAATCAACAAGTCAGAATGAATTGACTACAGCAAAACAAAGGGTGGAAATGTCGTGCAAATCAGGTTAAAACACATAAGGAAAGAGAGAGAGGGACGAGCAGGAAAATGAATGCGATTGTAAATTAAGGCTCTAACGGACTACACTATAACTATGAAAGACTTGTTATGGGAATACATGACATAGGTAGGAACCTCTGTTTTAATAATTATCTTGAAAAGGCGATTACTTCGTTTCATTCAGACGCGTGTCACTGTTTCGACTTCGGACGCGGCTATCTCAACATAACCTGTAGGAAATTCCGATTCTTGTTCTCTTATTGTTGACTTGTTATGATTTATATGTGGGTCACTTAGTGAATTCGTCAAAATAGGCTCTACGTGCCATGAAATGTATAAGGACTCATTGAATATCGATCGTTTCGTTAACATTTGTAGGCCGTTTTAAATGGACATCACGAAGTAGACGTTTCAGGTTATATGACAAACTGACACCAGTTAGGAAACCAAGGAATACTAGACCGTAGTTCAGCAGTAAACTAATACAACTCCACTGGGAATCCACTCCAAAGTCTTCCGATTATGAGTCAAGCCCACTGACCGCTTAGCCACTGTATAGGATTTCAGGCACCCATTGGCAGAATCCAGTTGTCCATGTATTCTAAACTTTGCTCATCCCCGATATATATATACTCCCACCTCTAACCAATACCGTCAGAGAATGTGTACCGTTTCAACTTCTTTAGGTGGACCTCAGTGGTAATGACTTCTCATTACATCTGCCTACAGTCAGTCACTAACGAGCATCAGATTAATTACTTTTTATGCGCGTTGATTTGCAGAGAAGTTTCTAAATGTAATTTCTTCCCACTTGGAGTATAGAAGTTTACAGAGTGTATGAGTGACTAGGAATGTATAAATTGAGGTTGTACGGATGAGACTTATTTGGATGGCGCTCGACACACTCAATGTGAAAAGAGTAGATGAATGTAAACTAGATTTATTTAATAGAAAAATAGTTAAATTTACATATAAAGATTGATGGCATCGCGACGTACACTGACTTCTATAGGACGGGCTTCAAAATAATCATTATCGATCCAGTAAAACTCATTCTATAAGAAAGAAAATAAAGGTTTTAAAACCAAAACAGAAAAGTTAGTTGCAAGAACAAAATTGAGAAAAACAAAACAGGAAAATACTTTATCAAGATGTGCTGAGAAACTGATCTGTTCAAGATTGATCGATGGTAGTAAGGTTCGTTAATCTGAATGACATTTATCAGATTTATAAAACACAAAATAATTGAGCAAAGAATATCCTTTTCGATAATTTCCTCTTCTGGCTCTACAATTATATATAGTATGTTTATATACATAGAATATTCTAGAATAGTAGTCAATAACAATATTAGTGTTTTTTTAAATAATATCGATTTGTTAAGTAAGATCAATGGGATTACAGTTCATCGTCGGATTTCCGAACATCACCATGCATAGTGGTTAAGTAAAGGACAAACAAAATCTATTGGTAGCGCTATTCTATCTCATCTTGTGGATACAAACAGAACACAAGATTGATGTCAACGAGGCTTTCAAAGTCATTTACCGCATACCAAAAAATCTCAATTTCACCTTAAGAGTTCGTTTACTAAATACTGTTGGGATCCACATTAAGAAGCCTAATTTATGTGTCCAAAAAAGGCTAGTTCAGACATTGTCCTTACCTTGGCCATCTAGGTTCGAATGATTTTCAATTTTTGTGGAATTTTCCTAATTTTAGTTGACATTCTATTTGATACTATATCTTTATTATTATAATTTAAGCATCTTTAATGAACTGTAATTCCATTGATCTTACTTTACAAATCGATATTATTTAAAAAACACTAATATTGTTATTGACTACTATTCTAGAATATTCTATGTATATAAACATGCGTATATATAATTGTAGAGCCAGAGGAGGAGGAAATTATCGAAAAGGATATTCTTTGCTCAATTATTTTGTTTTTTATAGATGTCTGAATGAATATTTTCGCTATATTTATCAGATTGTTTTGCTTCAACAACTAACACGACGTAATGTTAAAGGATGTAATAACTCTTACAACAGATGAGAATATTGTGTAGTACACATTATTTATAATATTCTAGACGATTACTCAAAAGGGTCAATAACTTCGGCTATATGACTGCAATGAACTGTTTGGACAGTCAAGAATTATCATCAATCCGCGCACCGAATATGAATTCGCTGCAATTATTGGTTGAATATCTTTTCAAATGTCAATAGAGATCATTCCTTTTAAAAGATCAATGGAAATTAAGAAACAGGTCAACCGACTCGTGGGGTGAAAAAAAATAATTAAACGGAGTCTGAAACATCTTAGAGCAGTAAAATATCTCCTGGAATAAACATCCTTCATTGAATTTCAACATAGAATATTGCACAGAAGTACAACAGGTCAAGTGTTGACAAACTCTCAGATAGCACGCGAAGGTAGGGAAAAGAGAAGAATCATTCAGAAGAACTACAGATGAGCAGAAATGTGAGGGAGAAAGAATAGTACCACGGAAAAACATTAGGGTTTAATGAATTTAGGTGATTACAAAGAGTGCATATATCTGCGTCAATCAGAACGAGGATTGTGAGTCATATTGTGGTGGTGTGATAGAGACAATGTGTTCTAACGGAATATTATTCTTACATATTTTTGCGGTTCAATACTGCATTAGCAACAGATTACTATGTATTTTAACATTCTATTTCATCTCGTTTAATATAAGCCAAGGTCACATGCTCAGTGATTGGTTTGAGAATATGAACTGTAAACATATAGCGGTTTGATAACTTGGCTTCCGTGTCTTGCCTTCTGTTGGTACAATATCACTAATAATCTTTAGCTATTGGATCTTAGCAACCCAAGAACTCCAACTAGACAGTCTACACCTACCTACCTGGATAAAATCAACTATTTAACACTTCATGAATTGATTCCATATTTTGGTGTGATCACCCTATAACTCTATTCCAACCTAAGCCTGTGTCACCTAGTACTGGTAGTCAAGAAAGGCGACAGCAGCATGTGTTATACATAATCACCGTAATATCATATTACACTGGATGACTAACAAAAAAACATTGATAAATATCCCAATGAAGAAAGATTTCGTCACGAACTAACGTCAGTTAGAGAATCAGTGAAAATCAAGGCGTGCAGGATAACCGTTATGGTCTAGTCTGCCAACCCTCAGTAGTGTGTATCAATGACCCCACACCAGCGATCGGAACTTAAGACCTTCAGGTTACGACGTTGTCATCTGAAGTGGTGACAACCGGTAGTGCACGTCGGCGAGGAATGCCCACTGTCCCCATTTCTATTCAATTTCATCACAGATGTACTAATGGAATTGATCCTAACTGCTGACTTTAGCGACTCAGGGATTGACTTGTTACCACCATGGAATAATCTCGTTGACATAGAATATGCAGATGATATATTCCTTCTAGGCGAAGACGCTGACAAAATCCAGTCAGGATCTTCTGAACACCTTGTGCAGCAGCAATCTGCGAATATTTGGCATGAGATTCCTCCGCTCCTGTCAAATGTAAGATGATGCTACAGGACTGGACTACACTGACTCACTCCTAGCTTAGAAACAGGGGTTGACGAAATCTCAGCACGGATAAAGAAGGCTTGTTTCGCATATGACAACTTACGTCATCTCTGGCTTAGTACACGTGATATCCAGTTGACTGTCTACCAAAGGGCGTGTGTACTGCTCAGCAGTTCACTCTGTCCTCCTTCATGGCTAGCTGTGAGGCATGGCCATTGAAAGTGGAAGACATGAAAAGGTTAGCTGTCTTTGATCATACGTGTCTGCGTTCTATCTCCCGTGACGGTTGGAGATAATTGGTGATATGGCTCAAATTCCTCGTTCTCAATGGATAGCGCAGATACATCCACTCCTTGTGACTTATAATATCCAATAAAACTATATTGTTCTTCGATATACTATTTTTTGCTTCATATCTCTGTTTTGAATCTCTTTTTACTTTCTTCTCTTGCTTTGTGTGTGTATGGCGACTCGAACTGCTGTACATCGGTGCAAAGTTCTACGTTGAAACCAGTCAGGTTACGAGGTCAACCCGTCGATGATTCAACCACTGGGTTGGAATTCAATGACCCACAAAGTCTAACAACTCCTATCAATTTGCGACATAGAGCTAATATCAATTAATGTCATTGGTGAAGATTCGCTTCACCCTACTGATATCACTGACTTCACCGGCTACCTATAGGAGATGCATTATATAGCGCCAATTGATAGAAGTTAGAATACACGAGTCAGTGAATTCCACGTTAGCGTGACCGAATAGTCAATAGACTGAGCTTAAGTTCTTCGGGGTTATAAGTGCACAATTCTGAAAAGTTCCAAAATAACACCAGACAGCTGACTAGTTCTCCTTTGTCTGAATTTGATAGAAATTCTTACAGAACTCAAAATCCAAATGATAACAAAAGTGTTTTAATAGACTCTCTCGACAAATGTACAAGTAGCAAGCAGTGCAGTCAACGAGGAAGTAAACAATTGGACGGAGAGAAAACCACTGTAAGAATTAGAAACTCTACTGCAAAATAGGTGACTTCCACAACGAAACATTCAGAAAAAAGCCTGGTTTCTACTTCGTGAACACACACACACACACTGGGATTATTATAATTAAATGACTCCATAATATTTCAACAAAACTCAGTGCTGAGCTTTTCCTGAGACATTCACAACATGTATAGCGTATGTTTGAGCGTTTATTAATTAAGAAAATGACGTAATCGAGGGGGGGAATTGAAAGCAGTACAGAAAATGTAGGAAATATCACAATGTTGTTTAAAACACATAATCATGTTACGACGGTGACGAGTTACTCAATAACCATTTGCAAATTCTCATGCAGTTGACGAAAATGAGCCCACACCTACTGTGTACGGGGGGCCAACGACACTACCTGACACTTAACCAAACTTTGGTGGGTTCAGCGCATTTCGAATTCATGACGCTATAGTTGAAAGTCAAACGCTTAGACTAGTGAGCCACACAGTTCCACACACACAATATTAAGTGGTATTTTTAAAGATCCAATAAAATGAGGTGTATGATAGGAATGATGTGAGCTGAAAACGAACAAATTAATGAGGAGATATTTGTATGGCAATTGCATTATGGGAACAAAATTTTATTTTGATAAAGTCAAACAGTGTTGTTATACAGTAATATTTACTGACGACCAAGTTACCAGCACAATTTAAACACTACTACTCATAATCATATCACCGTACTCACATAACTTTCTCGTTTCATTTATATACATGAGAGGAAAGTGATTACACATATGAATAAAATCAATAAAAGACATGCGTCAAACAGAAAGGAAGATAAAGTACATTCGTAATGAATATTAGTGTTATCAATAAAATATATAATACGATGAGGATTAAGACGAGTGTTGTCATTTTGATTTGACACTAGTAACTAGTGTGATGTCTCTAGTCCTCTCTTTTGGTGCATATTGAATTCTACCAGTCAGGTTTGTAATGTGGCCACCATTCTAGGTAGCACGCCATCACAGTGCATATTAATTTAATGATATTAGATGGTTGGAGGCAAGATGAGTTAACAAAATTAGAAAACAAAGAGTTACTGAGAAGTGAGTCCACCAGGTTAATTGAAGTGACTCACTTCTTAGTAACTCTTTGTTTTCTAATTTTGTTAACTTATGTTTTCACTCCCCCCTTTTATTTTTCGCTTGACTCTCTTAAGAGATAATTTTCCTTGACCTGAGTTCTGCTCACTGTATTACATTATCACCTTCTCATTTGACCTCATTTGCACTGAAATTTTAAAATTTTGATCTTCTCTTATCTAATTACGTAACTATTACTAATTGTCTTTTGTTACCACCCCAACAACACAACTGTTAATTAATTTTTTCAAGAAACTTCTCTCTAACAAGATATATATATGTCGTAACACTTTAGACACCCTGTAAATCGCAACGCCTTATTTTACTATGACGCTCTGGCAATATGTTTGCTAATTGACAAAGGTTGTACGCAGCTGATGAGAACCAACGAAATAAAATGGATCCAGATTATTCTGTGCCAATGTTTCTTCTTTGTTTGTTCAAACAACATCATTACTTGAACTTCAAAGCATGAGCTTCTTCAAGGTTGCAGATACGCCTTGCTGACTGACTGGTGAGTGCCAAAAAGCATGAGACCTAGGTTGAAGGCTTCCTGTCGATTCCCTCCCACCATCTTATATCAACAATCCAAAGTGCATTGTGATGGCGAACTACCTAGAATGGTGGCCACATTACAAACTTGACTGATAAAATTCAGTCTGCACCAAAGAAAGGACTGGACACATTGCACTAGTTACTGACTAGTGTTCAATCAAAGCGTAGATACACACACATATTTAAGAGCTTACCTCAGATTCAATCGGATATAAACACACTTTATCACAGAGAACTGTTTGACTGTCAGATTGAAATGTGTATGGTTGCGAAAGTAGCCATGATCGAAATTGATGAACATGTTCCCAATAGCTAGTAGGACGATGAAAAACATCTAGACGAATATGATCCTAGAAAAAAATGCAAAAGTCACCGATTAGACATTAGTAAGATAATGCAGTTTGTAATTAATTGAGTAATTTGTCTTTGAATACAATATTACTATTATTATTGTTTCCTTTAGTTCCTAGAGGAACATAGGGCTTCAGACGCACGTCTCCACTGAGTTCGGTTCTCTGACGTTTTCACCTGGCCCCACGTCTGCCCACAAACTTTCGTCTCCTGTTCGCATGACTTCCTCCATGTCACCCTCGCACTGACTACCAACTCGCTGCTTCCGGTTCGGATTCCATTCGAGCAATGGCCTGGCGTGTAATGTCACTCACTTGATGGTTTGTTTTCTCAGAGTATGGCCAATCCAACTCCATTTCTGCTTGCAGAATACCATATGGTTAATTTGAAACAACAGAGAAGATTTGTAGCTTAGGTGGATGTTTCATTTTCCTAAAGCTGGGTAGGTTTAATTGTGAAGCTTTCATCATTGTCCTTCTAGAGAACAACTCTGGCTCTTATTTCAGTATGAAGTGATCTTTTGGTGGTCAATCTATAGAATAGCGACCATAGAGTGCGAACGCACCAATGACCTTGAACGCTTAACTTTCTTTGGATAACAGAATTTAACATTATTACAGCGCGATTAGAGGGGTAAATCTCACCCACATCTTGTTTTTAAGTACTATTCAGATAATGGATTAATAACACGTAGTTGCAAATGCTTTTTTGGAAGTTGTATGTACATTTATCGTTTTTCAAATGCAACCGATGGACACCTATTTAGATGTACAAACAGTAAAAAAATAACTAGTGCTCGAACTGGTAAGTCACACAATTTATTCAATAATTTCTAGGAACTTTCTCTTCGAAATCGAAGCTGTCGCTGATTAACATTGGATAATAAAGACTGAGGTGATATTCACGGATGCATAAACCGGAGATTTGTTGGTACTAGGGATATAGTGTCGTGGAAGATCAATACCACCACGCAGCTTTTAGGAAGAGGGGGGTTATTGTTCACATAGATGAAACTGTTTTGACAAAGAAGAAGTACAACCGTGGTGGCCTTAGGACGAAAAATGTATGGATATTGAGACTTTATAACACTAGCATTGGGCAAAGGAATTGTGGAGGTAGTTGCAAATAGTAGTGCGAAGACTCTCCTACCTGTTACACAACGGTTAGTAGTTACGGGTAGCATAATTCATGCAGACAGATGATCAGGTTATAATCGATTATCGCAGTTAGGATTCACTTATCGTCGTGTCAATCATTCAGATAACTTTGCCAACCCCATGACTGGGACGCATATTAATTCCATTGAAAGCTTTTGGGGGAGGTTGAAGAACAGGATTTCAGCGACAAACAGCTCACGAAAAATGACACTTTCAGTTACCTAGATAATTGTATATGTAGAAACTGATTTAGTTTTAGACCTGATACCCCTCATCGTAAATGGGACCTATTTTCCACTCATGTCAGGAAAAAATATCCTCTTTAACGTATCTGCACTTTCCTTCTAAATAAACAGCTTTCACATCCCGAAAACAAGGCTTTTTCTCATTGGCACGTGTCAAAGTAACGCGTGTGTTAACAATCCTTGCTCACTATTCTTTATTTGAATTGAATTTTAGATTTTCGCGTCGATTGATTGGACCGAAGTGCTCGGTCTCAGGTAGACATGTCGGCTTTTTGTGCAGATGCTTCGACGATGTCTGGACGAAATGCGCATCCTGGATTCCACTGCTAGTCACCACCCACAAATTAAACGCTATTCTTTATGTGTTGCCCTTATGTACTTCTCCATGAACCATACGACTATCTCTCCTGATGATCTTGGCCATGAATGGTGGTTGTCTTCAAACGCTTTACTATTGGTTGATAGTCAATCACGAAGAATTCCAAAGAACTCCATTCACTCTTAGGTAAGCACTGGAGATGTTGCCAAGAAGGAAAATAAAGGCTTGGTGATTAAATCATCAACCAGACCAGCGAACAAAACCACATTCAACGGTAAACCTTCAAGTAACAGTAACTCATCTAAGAAGACATTGCGAAATGGTCGCGCTATGTCGTGAATTGGCAGAAGTTAGAATTCAAGGACCATTGGATCGGGTCCCAGTGGCTGAATGGTCTACGAGCTCGCCTTGTAACCAGAAGGTCCTGGGTTCGAATCCCGGGTGGGCGCGTACTGCTGAAGAGTCCCAAACTAGGACGAAACAGCTGTCCAGTACTCCCAGGTTTTCCAGTGGTTCTCTAACTGATGTCAGCTCATGATGAAATCCTCCATACAATTAAACCTTCAAGTAGTCTGGAGTCAGTGTGGGAGCCTGCTGCCCTCTGCATAAAGAACAAGATTCGAATTTTCGACGCCAAAGTCCAATCATTTCTGCTGCATGGTTCAGAAACTTGGCACGCATGTCACAATAAGCATTTCCAACAGGCTGTACACTTTCATCAACAACAAGCTAGACACTGAAGAGTAGACGACCAGAAGGAAACCAAACAAGAAACTATTTATTATCCAAAAAAATATGCAGAAAGAAATGGAGATGGATCAGACACAGGCTGTAAAGACCGTTGAGTGATATCGCGCCCCGGACCATCACTCCAATGTAAGTCAACTGGAAAACGAGTTGGGCATCCAAGGTTGAAGTGGACATGAAAGCCTATGGGCAATCGTAGGGGCAGATAGAGGCCTGCAAAGCACAGGATGAAAGGGAGATGTGCTGTTGAGGCCTCTTTGTTCCACTGGGAACCCAAGGGATTATTATTACTATTATAAATATTAATAAAACCAGACTTAAAACTAGTACCGAATAAATGAGACATGCCGGCTCATCGCAAGGACGCTGTAGCGATGTCTGAAGGTTGACATAATGCTATTCGATTGATGGTAACTGGAAGTGAAATCCAGGATACCGACATGTCAACAAAGATTGAGCATTTCGGTGCAATATAATGAACCAACTAGTGAATCAGAATAACTTAAAACAAACAGACGGATACCTGTTGCGCAGGAGGCGGCTCTTGTCGTCCATTGGCCTAATGGATATAGTTTTGGCTTTTCAAACGATGGATGTTGGGTTCGAGTCACAATTACTAAGAGAATGCAGATACGTCCAGTTGACAAGTCCCAAACAGGATGAAATGCACCTCCTGGATTCCACTGGCTTGTAATGTGAATTCATCTGCGATGTACTTTTAAATTGATGTTAAATGCTTGAAGGAAGCCGGAAGGAAGCCTTGAACTGGAAGATTTAGCCAGCTTGTTAGCATTAGTCTACAAGGCGTACCTGCAACACCGTATGAACTAACGTATCATTGGAGATTCGAACGCAAGTCACTTAGTAGTGCAGTCATAGACGTTACTACCAAGCTATACGGTCTCACGATTGACTGTAGAGTATAATACTGGCTAGTCACTAGGGTGTAAGTAACCAACATTATATGTCCAGTCCTTGGGATTAGTGTTGACTGGATCCTATCAGTCGCTGTGACTATACCACTGGGTGATGCATGTTCGAATCTCTAAGCGGACATTAGCTACTCCAAGGTTGAAGGTACGCCTTACTTACCAGTTATTAATAACCAGGTAAAATGTATTAAACTGCATCATGATGAAGGTAGTAAAAGATGTTCTGGAGGCGAAACACCACCAAGAACAAACAGGATTCAGGAGAAGCAAATCGTGCGCGGCTCAAATTGCAACTCTACGCATCCCCGTCGAACAGAGAATAGAATGGCAGTCAAATATCTACATCAATTTCATCGACCTTGAAAAAGCTTTAGATAGCCTTGACCGCAACATAATCTTGAGACTGCTCCGACACCACATAGTGCCCCAAACCTTTATCAGCCTCATTCGACAGCTATTTGACAGTACCATGTGGTCCACATTGGAAAGCTTAGCTAAGGCAGGCAGCCTTGTTTTACATGAAATCCTTGGCAGTTAAGCTGAATCAGGTAGGGAGATGCAGACTTCCGGGTTGGGGCCCACCCTCAGGACTCTAAGAATCAATGGCTGGAGACACTAGGTGACATGGCTCAAAATCGTTGTCAATGGCTTACGCAGATGTATTCAGTTTCTGGAATCTTTCATATTCCTTTCTACCATTACTCATTCTGTTTCACTCTTATACTTGTCAAAACTCTATTGATTCTCTTCTCTCATTTTCCTGTCTACCTTTGTGTGCTATTTGGAACGTGGCAACTCGAACTGCTGGACTTCGGTGCCAAGTTCTATGTTGAATCCAGCCAGCCAGCCTTGTTTTACTCCTGTATTCACTTCAAACGCCTCACTGAGTTTTCTGTTGTGGATCATCTGACACGTGTCATTGTTATATAGCTGAAGATCCGATGACAGAAAGAAATGAAGGTGGATTAGACATACGCTGAGAAGACACCATTGGATGACATTACGCAGCAAGCAGACCATCGAATGAAACCTGAATGGGAAATGAAGAGTTCGACGTTCGAGGATGACATGGAGGAGATTGTGTGACGAGGAACTCAAAGCTTCCGGGCGGTCGTAGAGTCAGCCAGCCTAAGAGTGACTGCAGAAAACAGAGTGAAATGTAGATGTCCTACTGAAGCCCTCTATATGTTCCACTCGAAAGCCAAGGTAATAATAACAATAATAATGACAATATTTCAAACATTTAGATAGATAGATTGATTTTTAACACAGACACTTTACAATTAATAATACAAAGTATGATAACATTCTCCATTGGACGACAAACAATATTAACAAACTACTCCAGGTGAACATGGACATGACGGAGGTTATGAAAATAACCAAACAACAACAACAACAGCAACGGCAACATCCAGTGCCAATCACCATCAACGGAAGGCATTTGAAAGAGGTTACTTCATTCACTTATCTAGGTAGGGAGCATTGTCTCAACTACAGGAGGAACGAACGAGGATGTCAAATCGAGAATCGGGAAGGCGAGAAACACATTCATCAACCTGAAACCAATCTGGAAATCTTCGTCACTCAGCCTGCATCAACAACAAAATTCGGATTTTCAATACAAACGTCAAGTCAGTTTTGCTTTACGGATCAGAAACTTGGCGGCTGGTCACAAAGAATATTTCCAACAGCCTGTTGCAGACCTTTATCAACAACTGCCTTCGTCGCTCTATACTGAAGATCAGATGGCCGGAAAGAATCACAAACAAGAAACTATGGGAACAAACAAAACAAGAACCAATCGCCCAACAAATATGCAGGAGAAAGTGGAGATGGATCGGACACTGGCTGAGGAGGCCGCTGGGTGACATCACGCGTCAGACCAGTACTCGAGTGGAACCCGAAAGGGAAGCGGCGAGTGGGACGTCCAAGGGTGACATGGAGGAGATCGTGTGAGGAGGAGATGAAACAGTATGGAATAACATGGACGCAAGTGAAAAGTACAGCACAAGACAGAAGCAAGTGGAGACGTGTAGTTGAAGCCCTATGTTCCACTAGGAACCCAAGGGAACAATAGTAATAATATAATAATACTCCTCATCTACAGAAGAAAAAAAACTTACTCCATCTGGTGTTATTGTGAGACCTGAAGCATCTTTCACTTCAAGTAGGCGTTCTTCTTCACAATCTGGATTATCAATACGACTTTTATCTTCCATTTGTTTTTGAACTTCTATCTGCTTTCTTTTAAGTTCTTCATTAGTTGTATGATGACCACTTTTCATAGAGAATCCAAACATTTTGCTTAGAAGTGAGTTTGGCTTCTTTGTCTCTTCTAGATTAGGTGTTTTATAACTCTAATGATTTAAACAAAACAAAAACACAGAGAGAGATAAATTAGCTGGGGAAAAACACAAATGAAAAGACTCATTGATATCACTAGTAGAACTTGGGCACTGTAGCGCAGTATAATTCAGGTATGAGGCAAATTATTATTATTATTTATAGAGGAATTCGACAGACTCTCGTATATACAGCCTTTAAACTCCAGGACACAATAATATAGACAGATAAAAAATTTAACGATGAGATCATCAATATCCCCAAACGTAGCAGATATCTTTATCGATAAGTTGGGAAAAACATTACTCTTCGTACATCTAATCCCAATAGAGATTCGTAGTTTATGTGAATGATTTCGATTTGTTTTCTCTGAGCTATATGAAAAAGAGAAGATATTCAGCGAAGAGACTCCTTTCGGCGAATTCATTCACATAGCTGTACAATCACATTTATATATAACTATTTGTGTGTGTACATGAGGTTTGTCAAGTGATTCACTCCGAAGGAATAAACATCGGTATACCCACCGAGCGTCTTAAAGAACTCCTACTGAAGTGTATCCTGTATGTCCAATTCTCTTTCAACAACGAAATATATCGCCAAAAGGATGGTATAGCTATGGGCTCAACACTAGACCCATTGCTTGCAGATTTCTCCATGGCAAAACTCGAAAACACATGCCTGAAGAAAATGATCGATACCTTCGATATCTATAAGAGATACGTCAACGACACTTTCATTATCGTCAACAATGAAGTAAATCTAGACGACATCTTGAAGTCATTTAACAACTGCCACCCCGCGATTCAGTTCACGCTGGAGAAAGGGTTCAACTCCAAAATATTGTTTCTTGACGTCCAACTAACAAGACGACAACAGGATGGAACACTGAAAAGATCTATCCACAGAAAGTCGATGTGGAACGGACAGCTTACTAACTTTCACAGTTGGGTACTCCTAAACACAGTTCGCAGAATTTGCATCCCGGACACCATAGAAGATGAACTGGACAATCTCAAGAGAATCCTCGTCGAGAATTGTTATCCAGAAAGATTTATTGCAAAATCTATGAATCCTAGACCACAAAAGCCGCCCATGCTTAGCGTCCCGAAAAAACTACTCTACATAAACCTTCAATTCAATGGAGATATATCTGCGGAAACACTAAAAAATCGACTATCGCGTTCACTTAAGAAGACCTTCTTCGCAGCTGAACTACGACTAACCTTCTCCACAAAACCTATGATTCATGTGAACGTGAAGGATAAGCTACCACTGCTGGCCTCATCAATGTGTATTTATCAATTCACCTGCTCGTGTGGAGCCAGGTATGTCGGCCGTACCCAGTGTTCGCTTTCCAAACGTATCACCGAACACTTACCAACATGATTTTACAAAGGATAACATCTTAGAACATCTGATAGAATCCGGACACCAGGCTACACCCTAAACAAACTTCAAAGTCGTCTACAGAGTAAGAAGTATTCTTCCTAAAGGTGTACGAATCAGACTTCTTCAAACTGTAGAAGCAATGGCGATTCACTTGCTAGGTCCTGAACTCTGCATACAGAAGAAGTTCGTTCAATCACTACACTTCCAATGGACGTAATCTATCTTATAACCCGACAAGTAAATTCTACCTAAACTTTTTTATGTCTCTTCATTAGTATTATTTTGTCTTTTCAAGTGTAATATTCTACATTTTCAACTTTCCTGTTCTCTACCCCCACCCGATTTAATTCCTACACCTCACTACCAATGTTACTGACTTGACCAACACTCAATTTCTAGTCATTTATGTTACGTCATCCAACTTATTTGCTCAATTTCAGTGCTAATTTAAATGGCATTATTCTTTACATGTAACTACCTCTGTTGCTACCCTGACCTAAGTTGAAACATTTTAGTCAATTATATTACGTCATCTAACTTACTAACTAGATCTTACTTTAGTTGCTATCTGATTAACCTTCTTTCTGTATTAGATCATTCTTGTATTACCTGATCAATTATCTAAACTTGACAAACCTCATATACACACACACAAATAATTATATATAAATGGAATTGTACAGTGCTATGTGAATGAATTCACTGAAAACAGTCTCTTCGCTGAACGTCTTCTCTTCTTCATATGAATCAATGGGGATTTTCAAGCTTCTCCGAGCTAGTTGACTTGATTGCGAAGATTTCGTTGTCCCTCTAGACAACATTTTCAGCTCAGGCTTCAATATGAGGTAAACTTGTTTGAATTCTTCATGAATGGTATAATTGTATTTTCTGACAATCATTGTTGTGATCAGTTGTATAATAGAGTGAGCAATATTGAGGTTAGGCTTCAGTCGAGTGCTAGGTAAAGAGGGGAAATCAATAAACGAGACTGTGAAGCTACATCGACTGAGATGGTTAAGGCATATGTTACGCATGCTTAGCCATCGCCTTCCTCGACAACAGGGAATGTTAGCTGACATACGATTGATCAGGTTGGAGAAGAGCTATCAGTGGTCAAACCAAAACATGGAGTCAGTCAATCAAATCCACAACAGTTAGTTTAAGCCAGCCAGTCACGTAGGAAGATGTAGATTTCCTGACTGGTTGGGTCCTCGGGATGGTAAAAATCAATGACAGCTGGAGACAATTGGTGATATGGCTCAAAATCCTCGTTCTCAATGGCTGGCGCAGATGCATCCACTCTTTGTGACTTATAATACCCAACAAAACTATATTGTTCTTCGTTATTACTATTCTTTTTGCCTAATATCTCTGTTCACTGTCTCTATTTTGCATTTCTTTTTACTTTCTTCTCTGGCTTTGTGTGCTGAGTGAAGTGTGGCGACTCGAACTGCTGCACATCGGTGCAAAGTTCTATGTTGAAATCGGTCGGTCGGTTAGGGGTTGTTAATTTGAATTGATAATTTATATGTGTTTGATAGTCGCTGGCTGATTTTATTTGAGTACCAGGTTTCTAGAAATTTCCTGACTGCATTTTTAGTGTTCGGACACCAATTTAATTGGGAGGAAGTAGAAATTTTAAACAGAAGAAACTGCAAAAATGCAGTCATTAGCGAGTGGTCGCGCTAAAATCACCAATTAATGTGTGTATTGTTATATTTTAACACCACTATTCAATTCGTCGTAACATTCATTGGTAATTCTTTTTTTTTTTGATTTACAGCTTGATTCCACACCGTATTTTCAGTACAAGTGTGGAATTTTCAGCATGGATATCGGTAGCCCAAATTCAGGCCGACCATAGATATCGGGTGTGCGCCGGCAGGGGATCGAACCCCGGACCATGTGCATGGTCGGCGAGAGTCCTAACCACTGTGCCACCGACGCAGTATTTTTTTCTTTTTGATTATTTCTATACATACTGGGACGAGATGAATGACAACTTCTATTCCTTTCCATTATACTGCTATTTAATTACGTGATAAGAATATCCTTAAGTCACCTTTATAATGAACAACTAAAGTATTTGGATATTTTGTATACACTGGCAGTGCGTCGGTGGCACAGCGGTTAGAACACTCGCCGACCATGCACAAGGTCCGGGGTTCGATCCCCGGCCGACGCACTCCTTTACCTCGCTCGCTAAGCCAGTAATAAAACTGGCAAAGAAGGAGGGTTGGGCATGAGGCTAGCAACCCCATTCTGTAAAAATAAACACTGCTACAGAAACTTCAAGCCTGTACCTTGAAGCCCTATGTTCCACTGGGAACGTGAAGGAATAAAAAAAATACACTGGCATTAAATTGTTCAAGAACCAACACAATACAATGTGCGTTTATCAATTCACCTGCTAGTGTGGAGCTGGGTATATTTGTCGTTAAACTCGAGTTTTGTCCAAGAGGGTGAAAGAACACTATCCTGCATGCTAGTTACGAAGAGGTGGAAGTGGAGCAATAAGAAGCGCAATGATTGAACATCTAGTCGATAATGATCACCCTACACCTCTACAGCCTCCGCCTTTAAAGTTATCCACAAGGCGAAAAGTAATTTTCAAGTATTGATTTTGTAGAGATTTAGTTTGATTGGATGGAGGTTTTCATCATGAGCTGACACCAGTTAGAGAACCATTGGAAAACCTGGGAGTACTGAACATCTATTTCGTCCTAGTTTGGGACCCTTCAGCAGTACGCACCCATCGCCAGGACGTTCGAACCCGCGACCTTCTGGTTACAATGCGAGCTCGTAGACCATTGAGCCACTGGGACCCGTTCCAATGGCCCATGAATTCTAACTTCTGCCAATTCACGACATAGCGCGACCATTTCACAATGTCTTCTTCGATGAGTTACTGCCTCATATTCAACCTGATGAAGAGTCCCAAACTAGGCCGTAACAGGTGTCCAGTACTCCCAGATTTTCCAATAGTTCTCTAACTGATGTCAGCCCGTGATGAAAAGTAATTAGCCCAAATCACTATATATCTGACCCATCTGTATTGCTGAAGCTTCGACCATTGAAACAGAAAAGTCAGATCTCTGCATACAGAAAATGTTCGTTTAACCCCTCCAACTTTCATGGTCTTAGTCCGTCTATACATGCTAAAGTATGGTAATCCTTAATCATATTTTGGCTCTACTAATTTTTCGTCGTTTATTCAATTTGTATACTCTTCCTTTACTACGTCAGTTGTTACTATTACTATTCTCACTTTGAACAACTGTCCCTGGTATTATTTCACTTGTTCCACTTGTCATTCTAAATCAATTTTGTTTTGCAACTAATCCTTACAAACCAACTATAGAAAATCATTCTGATGCTCACTAGTGACTTGCTACAGGAGTGAGTTTCCTGGAGTTCTAGTGAGAAGTCGTGACCAGTGAGGTCCATCCAGTTAAGTGTGAGGATGGATGTTCCACCGACGACATTGGTTGGTGATCGCGCTAAATCACGAATTGGTAGAAGTTAGAATTCATGGACTGATCATTGAATCGGGTCCCAGTGGCTGAATGGTATACGAGCTTGCCTGGTAACCGGGAGGTCCTGGGTCCGAACCTCAGTGGGTGCGTACTGCCGATGATTCCCAAACTAGGATGAAACAGCTGTCTGGCAGTACTCCTTTTTGGTTCTCAATGGTTCTCTAACTGATATCAATCCGTGATCAACTCGTATAAACAAAACTAATCCTTACAAACCAACTATAGAAGATCAATTCTATGTTATCAAATTTCACACAATGTTATGTAAAGTTTTTATTTTTATTTCATTTGCCTACTAATTCTATAATTTCACACCCCTTCCAAGTTCTATACATCTTATGAATTGTTCTGTATATTATATTAATTATTGGTATTAGATGGTTGGAGGCAATCGACAGGAAGCCCTGCTTGACCTAGGTTTCGTGCTAGTTGGCACTCACCAATCAGTCATCAAGGCGTATCTGCAACCTTGAAGGAACTGATGTCCCTTCTGAGATTCGAACCCGCGTCACCCAGTGCTGCAGTCAGAGACGTTACCACTGAGCTATTCAGGCTCGCGACCGACCTCCTGTAGGACCGTATTGGATATTTTTGATTGAACACTAGTCAGTAACTAGTGTAATGTTGATTTGCGCGGATTTATCCTCTGGGTTGCGTCACGATTCAAACAATTCAGAACTACTAGGCAGGAGATTCATTACATCTTTAAATCAATACTCAATTCACAAATAGTCTATCCAGTCAAAGGTTATCCCTCACAGTCTCATAAATGATATATCCAATAAATGTGATAGCTGTGTGTATAAATACTGTTAATCACATTTCAGCTTAAATAAACACATGGTCTAAAGCTAAATCCTTCTAAATGTCAGATTGTTAATTTCAGTCGCCAGACACAAAGGAGATTTACATGAACTAGTCAATTTCGTGCAACATATAGGGAATTGAAGTAGAAACAAAATCAGGTGTTAAGTATCCTTCCTCTGTTCTTTCTTGGTCATCCTACATCCTTTTGATTTCTAGAAACATATTGTGTCTTATGCTGTAAATAAAGGAACTGAGAGAATCTAGCATTACTCAGCGTCTACTTTTACAAATATTGGTTTGCAGGGGAACCATTGAAAACCAGAAAGTGCTGGGCGGCTGTTTCGTCCTGATTTGGGACTCTTCGTCAGTGGCTGGCAGTCGCGGTACATCGCAAATTGGTCGAAGTTAGGATTTAGTCATCGGATTCTATCCCAGTGATTGAATGCTGTATGAGGTCACCTTTTAACCTGGAGGTACTGGGTTCGATCTCTGGTGAGGTTGCGGGCTCGTAATGTTGAAGAGAGTTCCACCAAACAAGCACGAAAAAGGTGTCCAGTACTCCGTGGTTTTCAATGGTTCTCTAACTGAAGTCAGTTAGTTCATCGTCAACCTTGAAACCAACTTTTACAGTTTGTTAACCTTTGAGTTTTGCCTATTCTTCCTAGGGTTACCTCAAAAAAAGACTTCGTTACATTGTGAAGGACACTAAAAAAGCTATCGCTATGGCGAACTGGTTAATATTGTTATGAGCAGACACTTAAACTCGTGCAAGAAATTGGCAAAAGTCATCTTGTGGGACTGTGGGTAACACATACTACTCATCAGGGTAGGAGTAGAAGTAGTCAGTAAAAAGACTTTGAGTTTGGACGACTAAGTATAAAAACTCTACAATACCTTATTTGGTACACATTTTATATGATAAGGAAAGTGTTACGTACGAAACTAACTACTAACACCCAGTAAACAGCCCTTTTTATGTTTCTGTCGCTCAAAATATTGTTGTCACTACTTCTATTTAATTTTATTCTTATATTAATATTTTTATTAACATTATCACTATTTTGGATATCAAACACATGTATTTATGGAGAAAACAAATGCATAAAAACTATAGAAAGGTACTCTACAGAGGATACCTTTCTCTCACATATATGATAAAAACAACTACCAGTTTAACATAGGGAGTAGCAGTAGAAACGTTACACCATATCCTACGCATACATTCATCTAAATGACGATAAATAACATCCTATTGTGATCGATGAATGGCTATAATCCGGTGTTTTTAATCTTCCTCAAAAGTCTTCGATAGAATTGGTGTGCATCCCACATCAAACGTAACTCCATTAGAGAAGAGATTTGACTCAAATCAGGCGAAATAGAAGCTTCAATGCACGTGAATAAAACTCATTCAGGCATTCAAGGCTTTTTGGCTTTTTGGCTTCCATCGTTATCAGTGCACACAGAGTGAAGGGGGAGTGAAGAGCCAACAAGTAGAGGAGTTGCATTGGTAGAAGGAAGGCAGGATAATAGAGATGAAGATGAAGACAAAGATGAGCGAGGATTAGAGGGGTTTCGCGTGCACTTCGGGTTGTGAGGGCGATTGGTACTTCCCGGCTGCCCACACCGTGGAAGTTGGTTGCGTGACCGCAGAGCCCAGGGGACAACTGCTTGAGGCCGGTCACACACGGCCTGTTTTTGTTTGTTCTTTTTTATTTGGTGTGTCTCAGTAGCGTATTTATCACTTCTGCCCTGTGACACGGCAGCAGAAAGCGCGGTCGTTGTTAATCCGGGCCCCGGCCGATCCGGCATGAAATTTTGTGATTTATTTGAAATCATAGGATTGGATTGGGTAACTGCTTTTAGTCTAACTGCTATCCAAACAACCTTTCTGGCATGGTAGGACCTGCAGGAACATAAGTTCCAGCCAGTATAGCTTGTTGGGTCATTGCAGTGTTCAAGCCCGACCACCACGTCAAGGTAGCAGCTTTCGGTCGGGCAGGCATTCAAGGTTACTGGTGTGGACGCACTTTGTTGGTAGTTGCTGTTAATAGCGCTTAAAGTTTAATTTGGATAACACTAGGTGTGCAATATTGTGTTGTGTTGAGAATTGCACATTATATCAAAAGTATTATTTGGAATAAAGCCATTATTATTATTATTATTACTCACCATTAACTTTTTCTGCCAACACTTTGAACAACCTGTACACACTGGATGATAAATGATACGAGCCAATTTTACACGATTTCTAGACTTTTTATCCGACAGTGAATTTTGAGAATTTGAAAAAAATTCAGGAGGAGGTATAGAACTATTCTCAGATGATGGCGATGATGATGACTGCAGCCAATACCATGAAGATCTCCATAGAGCACCGAAATTACGCGTCCAAGAACGTGGTGATGTTATAGACAGTGTGGTGAGGACACCTCTATGATCATTGGTGCTTTTTGGTTTTGCATATTTACCGCTAGCACCACAACCTCCACCTAATTCTATATCTCGCCATATATTCCATTCAATGCCTAATAAAGAATATGTAGTGACAGAAGACTCTATTGATTGGTCAGCAGTTTGTTGATTTTCCTATATTGGGAAAATAAATGGGAAATTTACAACAGTGGATAAAATGTGTAGAGAAAAACCAAAAGAAAAAAAAACAACAGATTACTCTACTCTACAAAACAAGATTGATAATACTTAAAACTGACATAAATCATCAAGCATAAACTGATTCCTGTTGCCACTGGTGATCTTCATTTTTTTTTGCATTTCCAGTGGAACATAGGCCGCTTCAAGCTAGAGCTTTGAAGTTTCGGTAGCAGTGGTATCCATTTTTACGGGGTGGGGTTGCGCCGAGTGCTATGTTTGGAGAAATCAATCAATCGACGAGCCTGTGAAGTTACATCGACTGAGTTGGTTAAGGCATATATTACGTATGCCTAGTCATCGCCTTGCTCGACAACGGGCAATGTTAGCTGACATACGATTGATCAGGTTGGAGAAGAGCTATTAGTGGTCAAACCAAAACATGACTTCACCACTCAGTGAAATCCACAACAGTCAGTTTAAGCCACATAGGAACGTGTAGACTTTCTGGTTGGGGTCGTAGGGACGGTAAAAACCAAATGGCTGGAGACAATTGGTGATATGGCTCAAAATCCTCGTTCTCAATGGCGCAGATGCATTCACTCCTTGTGACTTATGATTTCAAATGAAATTATATCGTTCTTCGTTATTACTATTCCTTTATCTCACACCTCGGTTTACTGTCTCTATTTTGCATTTCTTCTATCTTCTTCTCTTGCTTTATGTGTTACATGGAGTGTGGCGACTTGAACTGCTGCACATCGGTGCAAAGTTCTATGTCAAAAACAGACAGACAGACGGGTTGGGGTGCTAGGCTTCATGCCCAACCTTCCCTCCTCACCAGTCTTTTGTTTTTATTGGCTTATCGAGGTAAATGAGTGAGTCGGTGGCTGGGGATCGAACCACGCCTGAACCACATGAGGTGTGTGTGGTTGGCGAGCATTCTACCACTGTGCCAACGACGCACTTAAAGCTTTGAAGTTTCTGTCTTATTGAAAAACACAAACTTGGCATATTATGTAAGAATAGAACTTGTGCACTTTGGTAGAGTATAATTCCATTGTGGATAAAATTTATTTTGATAAAGTCTCACAGTGCTATATGGTAATATTATCAAAATACACTCAGCTCTACTATTAAGTCCCATTAGAAATTGTCCAAACTCTAGACTAACTAATTCATATGAGATGAAAAAGAAACTACATGATATTCAATTAGAGAATGATGAAAAAATGGTTAGTTTTGATATAACTAGTCTTCACGCTAATATACTAATCAATATGGCCTCAGAAGCAGTTAAAAGAGGACTAAATGCTGATGCCGGACTTAGTCATAGATCAAAGCTGCCCACTGAGAAAATTATTCTGAGGATTCATTTATGCCTCACATCTACTACCTTTAAATTCCATGACAAAATATATAAACAAACAGAAAGTGAGGTAATGGGATCACCAATATCCCCAGTTGTAGCAGATATCTTTACGGATAGTTGGGAAAATATGGCTCTTAGTGGATTTAGTCCTACTCCAAATATATGGTGGAGATACGTGGATGACACTTTCACATTGTTAAAACAGAACGGATCTCTAGCTTCTTGACACATCTAAACTCACTAGTAAAGGGAATGAAATTCACTTTTGAATCGGAAAATGAACAAGGAAAGTTAGTTATGTTAGATTGTAAAATAAAACGAACGGAAGACGGTAAACTGCACACTAGTGTTTATAAAAAACCAACGCATTCTAATAGATATTTAGACTTTAGTTCATCTCACCCGTTATCTATCTGTGAAGGCAGGTTTAGTTAAGTATCTAACAAACACAGCAATAGCACTAAGTTGTACAACAAAAAACCCAAACGATGAAATGAAACCGACAGAAGAAGTGTTGGTGTCAAATAACTATCCTACGAAATTCATTAGGAAGATCAGAAAAGCTTGAAAGCAAAATAAAAATAATTGTGAAACTAATAATGATAACATAAATAAGAAAGAATGTAAGGCATCTACAGTAGCTTTACCATATAAGAAGGGAGGGAGCATCTGAGACCCTAGGTAGGATTTTTAATAAAGCAGGAATTAGTGTGGCATTCAAACCTACAAACTCAATCATGTAAGACAAACTCTGTAGAGTAAAAGACCCGGTGGACCCAATTAAACAAAATAATATAATTTACAAAATACCTTGAAATGACTGTGAGCTAAGTGAACTACATAGGTCAAACTAGTAGATCAGGAGTAGTGAGATTATCAGAACGTTATCAGTAAATATTATTGCATAACATTTACATTTTTAAAGTAATTATTAACTGCAAAAACAGAAATTACACTTACATCAGAAATGACCTTCACCTCGAGAAGATTTCGTCTCTTTGTCTTTTGCTCTAAGACAGGGTGTAAAGAGTTGTAACACCATCTGAAATATGCAAGCACATAATAATCACATCTATTTATTTGTCAACAGTGTTGGGTGAACTGATTTATGAAAAAATTCACACTTGAATAACACCAAACAAAGTCATGATTGATCACGAAGTGACTTCAATTAGAGAATGATTAAAAGCCAGGGAGTACTGGACAGCTACTTCATCCTTGTTCGAAACTCTTCAGAAGTTCGCGCCCATGAACCCCTCAGGGATCTAACGCAGGAGCTCTGGGTTAAAAGGCAACCTTGTAGACCATTTAGCCACTGGAACGGAACCCAATGGTTCATGAATTCTCACTTCTAACAATTCTCGCGACCAACAGCCACGGTCATCCGTGGGTATCTATCCCTACATCCAACTTGACGAACCTCGCTGATTGCGACTTCCTACTAGAACTCTAGGCAACTTTATCTTGTAGTCAGTCATTAGTGAGAACTAGATTGAATTTTAAGCGTTTATTAGCAGGGATTTGATTGATTTCACCAGTACTTTCTAGTTTTCACTGGTTCTGTAACTACAGTCAGTTTGTGACCAATCGAAGAGATTGTTCATTTAGTTAGCAAATAAGAGAGAATTCACGCTATAATTTGTAGACTAACAGTGAATTAACTCTACCATTACAGGTGAGTAAAATTATACGGTTGTGACAAAATAATATTTACTATCGACAGTATACACTTTGAAATTCAATCAAACTCAAAAGGCATACTTTGAGTAAAAGGAAAATCAGTTTTTCTGACTTGGTTGTGTTTTCTGAACTGCGAACCTCTCGATGTATTTACAGACAACATTTTCAGCACTTACTCCAATGCGAAGTTCTTTTTCGAAATATATATATATATCACATAACTTTCTCTCCTGATAAGTTTGTCTAGTGATTGTTTCTATAGGTTTTCTTATCCTTATCTTCATCTCTTTTGTTATCGATCGTTTCGTTGATATGCTGTCAAACCAAACAGCCCACAGAATAGAACATTGAAAACATTTATCTGTGGTACAAATCCTCCCCATTATTATTTCTGATTAATTTACCGGATGATTACTATTTTCATAATTTGTGTTACTCCGTTATGAACAAAAATTGTTGAATTTCATTTGAAGACTAATTGATCTGGATTCTGAACTAGTCACACTTAATAATTAAAACTGGATTCGAATTCGTTTCTACCAGAATAATTCTTTATTGGACACTACCTAATAAGGTGTAAGGCAGACGGCAAGATGCAAATATGCAACTTCAAGCCATGGCATAACATTTTCTCACAAAACTCCGCACCAAATTATCAACACCCTTAAATCACCAAATAGGTCATTGAGGTAATCCCCCAAAGACATTAAAATTATGGTATATTTAGGCTTCCTTTTTTTCTTTACACTTACGACCACGACTATTAGTCGTACAGTATGATTCATTTTATAATAAACAACTGCATATTTCATTGCAGCTGCATATGGTATTCCTAAGAAAAGGCTAATTGAACTTTGAGTACAGTTAATAATTGCTCAGCCAAGTATTAGTGATAATTTGAAGGAAATTGCTTTTGCTTAATGTTTCAGAACTGATTGGCTATTCCCTAAAAACTCATCATTCCCAGCAAACTAACATCTCACAAGCTAACGCAATAATGTTAGTAGAGAATTTTTAAATTATCATAAATTTATTGCGGCGGAAACACTAAATATATTAATACCCAAATTTAATGTTGTACAAGACCATCAGCTGGCAAATTTTTGCAGCGAAACACAAGAAACATTCTAATGAAAAGCACAAATTATCGTCTACAGACCATTCATGTGTTTTTGTACGCAAGACTGAATCACAAGATATGGAGAGCCAAAGGTGTGTAATCCCTTACATTTGATTGTATTCACTCAGTTATATCGTATCACTAGCAACTGCTAAATGAACAAAGTTCATAACCTGAGCTTTATCGTCGCTATACAAGAAACTGTAGAACTTAACATCTATAAAACACAAGTGGAATTCTCTAGTTTCATTTGAGTTACACTAATATTTTCGAAGACATCTGACCAGCTTTTGTTTTGAAATAGTTACTTTAAAAATGTTTGGCATATGCCAGTTTACGCCGTCTTTGGCGTAGACGTGATATCCGGCTATTGACCAAAGGGAGTCTCCTCCATCCTCCTTTATGGCTGTGAGACCTGAGCATTGAAAGTGGAAGACATGAAAACGCTAGCTGTCTTTGATCATAGGTGCCTGCGTTCTATCTCCCGTGTGAAATGGTATAATAGGGTGAGCAATATTGAGGTTAGGCTTCAGTCGAGTGCTAGGTAAGGAGGGGAAATCAATCGACGAGCCTGTAAAGCTACATCGACTGAGATGGTTAAGGCATATGTTACGCATGCCTAGTCATCGCCTTCCTCGACAACGGGCAATGTTAGCTGACATACGATTGATCAGGTTGGAGAAGAGCTATTAGTGGTCAAACCAAAACATGGAGTCAGTCAATCAAATCCACAACAGTTAGTTTAAGCCAGTCACGTAGGGAGATGTAGGCTTCCTGACTGGCTGGGGTCCTAGGGACGGCAAAGATCAATGACAGCTGGAGACAATCGGTGATATGGCTCAAAATCGTCCTCGATGGCTGGCGCAGATGCATCCACTCCTTGTGACTTAGAACACCCAACAAAACTATTGTTCTTTCATATACTATTTTTGCCTGATATCTCTGTGTATTCTTTTTATTTTGCATTTCTTTTACTTTCTTCTCTGGCTTGGTGTGGTGAGTGAAGTGTGGCGACTCGAACTGCTGCACATCGGTGCAAAGTTTTACGTTGAAACCAGTCGGTCATTAAGTCAACAGTATTTAGTCTACTAGACTTCAGAAGCCGTCCTATTTCTGAACTGCCTCAAATGTCAAATTCAAACCACTAAGTGAATGTAGGAAGTTTGTGCATACCTTTGATACATAATGCCCAGACACGACTGACTGAGTTTCCAAAGCAGGACTTTGTACAAAAGTACAGCATTTCAAGTTGCAACACTCCATACAGCACACAAACGTAGTGAAAAATATGCACGTTATGAAAGTTCATATTTGACCGAGTACCGAGTCCAAAAATCTATACTACCTCATGAAGCTCATCATAACAATTATAGAGGAACAATGACTTCTGTGGCTACTGTTTCCTTCTATTACGTTGAAAAATCAATCACTTCACTAGTTTGGTCAGAGTTAGCTCGTGACTTCAATCAAATAGATGTGTCATTTCTTTGAAGGACAACTCCACGACATTTTATTAATGCAACAACTTAGGATGGGATTGGTGCTAAAGACAATCGCATTCACGAATGTGCTTAAGATTAGCAATACAGTAGGAATTAAACTTAGAATAAGTAGTCGAAAATCACTTCAGTTAGTGGAACTCTGTACATATCCATTTATTACAATCCAATTAAGCGGAAGCCAACAGGTTAGTAAAGAATTCCTTACAGTAATCAAGATATGATTAACTAAATATCCTGAATAACGTGCGGAACATTGGTAAGTAAAGGCATTTCAATACTATGCAATTTTATTACGCATTGAAATTAGATTGGATCGAGAATTTAAAGTGAGGAAAACAAAGAGACTTACTTTGGGAAAGCTGTCTTTTCATATAGAGAGCTAACAAATCTATTCCAAATCCCTAACGGTACAGCTCCAACAGGTAGCATCCATAAGGAGGATGTCTATAAATATCAACACACATTATGACTGAACTTACTTTGAAGTCACTTCGACGTAGCAAACCTGTAACTACCTGATTAATGTTTATATAATGTAAATTAGCATACTTTTTGTATCAAATTGTCATCTCCAGCAACTAAAATACCATCAGTACTAGAAGGATCTAAAACACCGACGAAATCTTTAATCTCAGAATCAGTGTCTATGTACACCATCTGTACATCAAGGCCAGAGAGGTTTAAAATAGGAGCAACATTGTTTTCAAACTCTTTTAAAAGCTTTCTAAAAAATAATATATAAAAACATACCCGCGACGGGAAAATGGGTTCACAAAAACTGTCAAGCGGCGGAGAGACTGTGTACAGTTTGTTGTCTTATAATTCTCAGACTACAATACTATCATTTACAAATGCATAACTTACAGACACTTGAGAACATATTTCCCTGTGTAAAACAGAGTTTCTATTTGATATTATAATCAGAACAAAACAGTTACCTATATTTTTCTGCAGCAAAATCATAGCCATAAACTAAACCCACGGCTCCAACAACGATTTTCTTAGGATGGGTTACAAGAACACGCCAAACCGCAGACATCCTACAGTGCGCCGTAACGAATCAAATTCCAATTTAATTCGAATTATATTGGGACCCAATTAATATGCCTATTAATAAGCTGGTGTAGCAAAATGAGTGTTTCGCTTAAGTTCTCGATCAAATAATCGCTTTTCTGTAGCTGCAGGACACATATATCATCTATTTAGTTATACCATATAATAGTGATGTTATTAAGGTAATAGACTTAAGGTGCGATGACACTCATTAGTAGGTGCGAGCAGTTACTGCTGCATGAAACTTAACAGGCTGAAGTCTATGCGTCGAGCACATTTTCATCAGCATGTGTTATATCAGGTAGGTCATGCGTCTCCTAATATCCAATATATCCAATATCCTGATTACGAGCCAGTATAAAGCAGTGATTTCTTTGAGCTCGCTTCTTGATTGTAAGGTGGAGGTTCCAGATCTTCGGTGAACTTATGCGTAGTAAATCCCGCCACTCGACTGCTTTAGCTCTGGTAGACTCCAAGAGGAGTGGTGCGAGGATTGGTCAAGATTGTGGTTTGTAGTGTGCAGTATGTTAGGACTCAGCTGCTGCCGTGAATGGAGTTTGACCTAACACCCGTTGGTCATTCGGTATAGTCATAAAAGTAGAATAGTAATAATAATAATAGGTTGTAGTGTAGATAATATAGGTTGAGATAAGTGAAATAATAAAGAAAGAAAGAAAAGATAGAGTAGTCGGTACAATGGGAGGAGACAGGACGGTCGTGGGGATTTAGCTTGTATGCTTATCCATTGACAATGTGGTTTCAAATTTTAAGAGGGTAAGCCATTGAGACACAAACCATGCATTTCTGCATGATTGTCCAGCTTCCGCTTAAAAGTCTCCACAGATGGAGCTGTAGTTACGGCCGCCGATAAGGCATTCCAGAGACGGCAAACTCGAAGCGAGAAGAAATGTGAACGCACTCGAGTCCTTGGTCTCTGGTGTGCTATCCTTAGAGGTTTAGATGTTGACGGTATCGACGTTCGCGAGTTGTACGGATTATACTAACGCAAGATCTTATACCAACAACCACTATAGTGTTCGTTCTTCGAGTACCAAATGGTAAAGCAAAAGACCAGATTTTGTCGTCCAAATACGATATATATTTTGGGACAAAATCGCGGGTAGGAATGAATGCTTAGCTAGCTAGTAATCGTGCACGCACGTGACACGACGAAGCACCAAATGGCGGGGATGCTTGACCGGAAGCCTTCAGCTAAACAAGTCGACTTAAACAGTGATGGTCAGCATCCAATGTTGAGTGATGATTGCTGTGGTTAATAATTTTGGGGAATTATTTACCGCTACAGCTCACTCCCCCCCCTAGTGGGGTTGTGAGGACCCTAAGACATGACCAGCCGGAAGTAAAAAAAATCTGGATGGTTCCCTGATGGGTGAAAAAAATCTTCCGAGCGGCTTGATGGAGAGCCTGCTGGTCTGTCTGCCTATGCTAATAGGGTGTCTGTACATAGCTTCCTCGGTATTGTTCGTTGGATCCCGTGCTTCGTTTGTTTCCTGTCCAGTGCCCGTTGCACCTGGAAAAGAAAACAAGAATGCTGAGAACCTTGTCAAGAAAAATGTACCAAATAAGCGTGTTTTTTTTTACCAAAATATATATGACATGCATCTACTCTACAGTAAAATAATGTAATGTTCAAAATATCGGGAAAAACAAAATATACATCTAATTTAACTTTATGTACGGTTATAGGAAAAATATCATTTACTTGTGTTAAATGACGCAACATAAAAAAATTGATGTGTCACTCAGTTATGTGAAATAGGTGTGAAGGTATTCTGGAAATCTAACGTGACGTCCAGAACGCGTTTTCTTAGAGTGATCGACAGAAGTAGCCAGTGGGCGAATGTCCTGACAGTCAATAGTGTGACCCAGAAAATCGAGTGAGTCAACGCCTATTTGACACTTCTGTATATTGATGGTAACACCATGTTGGCGTAACCTTTCAAATGCCAAGTCCAAGTGTCTAAGGTGAGTTTCCTTATCTGGACTGGCAATGAGGCAGTCGTCTAAGTATGCGTATACAAAGTCGAGACCGCGAAATACTTCGTTGATGAAGCGTTGGAATGTTTGGGCCGCATTCCGGAGGCCGAATGGCATACGTAGGAATTCAAAAAGTCCGAAAGGCGTGATGATAGCCGTTTTCGGAATATCTTCCGTTGCCATGGGAATTTGGTTATATGCTTTAACCAAGTCGATTTTGGAGAATATAGATGCTCCAGATAACGTTGCCGTCAAGTCGTGTATGTGAGGCAAAGGGTAGCAATCAGGAGTTGTTTTGGCGTTGACTCGCCGGTAATCGCCAGTGGGTCGCCAATCGTTACTATCTTTTTTTGGAACCATATGCAATGGGGATGCCCATGGACTATTCGATGGCCGAATGATGCCAAGGGTGAGCATATGATCGAATTCGTTTCTGGCAATTCTCAGTTTGTCAGGGGCCAGTCGTCGTGCTTTAGATGTCACGGGCTGTCCTGAGGTTATGATGTGGTGCATAACATTGCTGGTTATGCACGGGAGATCGTTAGATGGGCAATTGAGTTCCGGGTATATGTCAACAATCGGTTGAAAAGTTGGATCGAGGATTGCTTTCATCTTAACGATTGACAAACTGGGGCCACTGTAAGTTATGCCTTTGATAGACAAACTAGTAGTGTTGTCAATTAATCGTTTACGGCGGACGTCTACGAGTAAATCATGATGATTAAGTAGGTCCGTGCCAATGATGGGCATTGTGACGTCAGCGATTAGGAAAATCCACTGAATAGGTTTGCGTAAACCTACGTTCAGATAGACGTATTTCCGACCATAGGTTGCAATTGGTTTTCCATTTGCACCCTGTAGGTTGAAGTTAGGATCCTTCTGTCGATCTGCTGCTGTAGCAGGAAGGACGCTGACTTCGGCGCCTGTGTCGACTAGATATCTAGTCTGGCTCATTACATCATGGATGTAAAGTAAGCGGCTAGTGCCACCGGCGACGGTTGCCGCTAACGCGTGCCGGCGGGATAGTTTCCCACAGACTTGGAGGCTTCGAGGTTTCGACAACATTTCGCTTCCTGGCCATAGGTGTTGTGATACCAACACCAGTCAGGATTTTTGAGAGAACGTGTGTTGGACTTAGATCGTCCACGTACGTTTAGCCGTTGAGGGGATTTAGAACGACGATAGGAGGAATTGCTAGGCTTGTTTGACCTAAGCATCTGCTGGACGGAGTTGATTAACTCTATCATTGCAGAATCCTTCTTCGAAGTCTGTTCGGTAACAGAGTATACTTCGGTGACTGGCCGTTTCGTTATCTCTAGAATTCTATCTGCAGAGACAGCTAAATCATCTATGAGAACACCCTGAAGTGTCACAAGTACAGTCTGAACTGACTGTGGCAGTTTGGATAAAAATAGTTCTCTGAACAGTCCTTCATCGAACTGACTTTGGCCAATGATCTCTTTCATTCTTGCCAGCATGCTCACGGCTGACTGATCTCCTAACTCGATGTTACGAAATAACTCATCCAGACGTTGTCGATCTGTGAGAACGTTTCTCTTGAGTATGGATGCTTTTAGCAACTCGTACGAGTTACTTACCGACATCTGCAGAGTTACGCACCTGCTGAATTCCCGCGGTAGAGCGTGAATAACTGCAAGGAACTGTGAACGTTGATCAGTTATGCCATGTTCACGAAAATCAGACTCAGCAATCTGAAACCACGTTTCAGCATTATCTGGCCAATATGGTACTAGCTGGATTGTTTTGGCGGCTGAGCGAATCTGAATAACCTTGGGGCTAGGATCACTCATGACGAAAAGTATGCCGATAACAATATAGTACAAGAATAAACACAAAAAGGAACGAACTCACCGGGTTTATCTGCGTGTGAATTGAAGATGAAGTTCGAGGTTGGGCTCACCAGTTTAGAGATTGACGGTATCGACGTTCGCGAGTTGTACGGATTATACTAACGCAAGATCTTATACCAACAACCACTATAGTGTTCGTTCTTCGAGTACCAAATGGTAAAGCAAAAGACCAGATTTTGTCGTCCAAATACGATATATATTTTGGGACAAAATCGCGGGTAGGAATGAATGCTTAGCTAGCTAGTAATCGTGCACGCACGTGACACGACGAAGCACCAAATGGCGGGGATGCTTGACCGGAAGCCTTCAGCTAAACAAGTCGACTTAAACAGTGATGGTCAGCATCCAATGTTGAGTGATGATTGCTGTGGTTAATAATTTTGGGGAATTATTTACCGCTACAGAGGGTTACCTCGTGGAAGCCTATAATCACTTAATGGCAGGATGCTCTTATTAGGGTGGGCCTGGTCATTTAAGATCTTATAGACGGTGATGAGGTCTCCCCTGTGACTATGGTAACTAAGTGTGAAAAGACTTAATTTCTTCAGTCTTTCCTCATATGATTTGTTGCGGAGGCCGATCACCCATTTTGTCGCTCGTCTCTGGACACTTTCTAGGATGTTAGCATCCCTTTTGAGTAGTGGAGGAGCAATGACATTATGCACCTCAAGGAGTGGCCTCACGTATGTCGTATACAACCTTAAGAATAGTTTGGGAGTAAGAGCTCCCATCTGCCTATGCATAAAGTGCAAAGTTGCGTAAGCTTTGGCGATGTCCCTCGTGTAATTTACACTGGTGTCTAGCTTTTCTGTTAAAATAAGACCTAGGTCGCGTTCTGATGGCACACAACTCAAGTTCTGGCCACCAAGGGTGTAACTTACACTCTGTGACCTACCGGAATGAAGTTGCACTACTTTGCACTTCTTTAGGTTGAAAGGCATTCCATTAGCCAGAGCCCAGTCTCCCAGAGTTTGCAGGTCAGCCTGCAATCTGTCGGAGTCTTCCGATGAGTTTATTGCTCTCCAAATCTTTACGTCGTCGGCGTAAAGAAGCGCAGAGCAATTCAGTTGACAGGGCAGGTCGTTGGTAAAAATCAAAAACATCAACGGCCCTAAGATAGAACCCTGAGGAACCCCTGATGCCGAGGTGTGCCAGGATGATCGGATGCGGTGGACTTTGGTGCAGAATTCTCTCTCGCCTAAATAATCTTCCAGCCATGCGAGAAGTGCTCCAGAAACACCCGCTTTGCTTATTTTGTGAAGGAGCAGACCATGGTGAACTGCGTCGAATGCTTTCGCAAAGTCGAGAAAGATCACATGGACTGGTACCTTTACATCCCAGGATAGTGTCCAATCGTTCCAAGCTAGTAGAAGATTCGTCACACAGGATCTTCCCCTCCTGAAACCGTGCTTTGCTTCATGGAGTAGGTTAGTCCCGTCGAAGTATTTTCTCATGTGGTCGTCAATGAGACTTTCCAATATCTTCGATATCACTGGGAGTAGCGCAACTGGTCTGTAACTTGTCGCATTCTGCCGGTCACCGCCCTTGAAGATAGGGGATAGGATGGCTCGTTTCCATTCACATGGAAGTTTCCCTACATCAAAGGAGTGTTGAAACAGATCACTTACGGGTTGGCAGAGACTTTCTGAACACTGCTTCAGGACGGATGGTCTTATGTCATCGCAACCTGCAGACTTTCCCGAAGCCAACTTTCCCAATTTTACGAGTACCATAGCCGGGGTAATTTGAAATGTACCCAGCGGGTTTTCGCACGTTGGTCTTGCATTGTAATCTTGATGTTTTGTGGGGGTAAAATCCTCATTACTGTTCAGTTGCCTGTGAAAGGCTAGACTGAATGTCTCTGCCATTTCAGGACTAGTAAGAGATTTCCCATCAGAACCCACTAGATTGCAAGCTCCCTGGTTGGTCGGTTTTCTTTCAGACATAAACCTGTATAGGCTTTTGGGGTTCACGAGAAGCTTATTGGCGAGGTTTCTCTGAAATGTCCTTCTGTCACTCCGGACTCGTATGTTACACCGATTCCTGAGTTCGAGGTACACTTCGTGATCGGGTTGACTCTTCGATACTCGCCACGCAAACCAGGCCTTTCGCTTCGTCTGTAGAAGGCGTTGTGTCCCGCTTTTTAGCCATGAACGTTGCTTTCTAGCTTTAGGGGTGACTAAAGGAACAGTGTCTGAGACCGCCTGGTGAATGATCTCCTTTACCACTCCCCAGTGTTCTTCTACTGTAAGCTCTGTCCAATTTTTTGGCCAATTTGCTTCAGACAAAAGTCTTCGCATTTCGGTGTAATTGGCTTTGTTATAACACAGATAGGGCCGTGTATTGTCCCACTGTAAACGCTCGCGGAGGACTATGTCGAATGTTATGACCGCGTGGTCACTACTACCTATGGGAGTCGTGATTTGAACGTTTTCCACTAGTAGCTGGTCACTAGTGAGCACATAATCCAGTCTAGAAGACTTCCCATCTGGGCCCCATCTAGTATCCATTCTGACATTTTCGGTGAATCCGGCCTCCCTGATGGTATGCAGCAGATTTCGATCTAATCTGTCCTGGGCACATCCCGTCATCAAGTTAAGAGATGGGGCATTGAAGTCTCCAGCTATGACAGTTTGATCATAACCCATGTCTTGTGTCGCTGAAATTGCATTCAGCAGTACCTGGTTGTGGTCTGCTCCACATGAGGGTGATCTGTAAATGCTGCCCACTAGATACTTACAGTACCCGACGGTGAAATGGCATCATATGGAGTCGGGGAGCTCAATGAGTGGAGGGTCGATTGCATGGACACATCTGAGCTGTTTGTCTCCTGATATGACCCAGTCGTTTTTCCTACTTCACCTGTCCTAAAGTTGCAAATGTCATAAGTGTATCATGTCATTATTCCGAAATAATGGGCTTCACATTGAATTACTTCAAGATACTTGACTGCCTTCTAATTTCTCCTTGATCATTTTTACTACTGAACCGTGTTTTAATATCATTTCTATGGCCTACCAGGCTCCATAACACATACGTTAGGCTGGAAAATGCTGTACCAGTGCAACTTTTCCTATTTTAGCCTGGTTTCACGGATACATGATTTATTTACGTGGAACTAGATTCCAGAGGACTCCATTTCACCAATAAATCCTCACACTTACTTGGTGTCACTTGGCGTGGACCTTAGGGCAGTCACCGTCTGTTATGCAGCAATAATTACATCTTGGCATCCTATGTCATGTGTACCTGACAGGTAGACTATTATTTCGCTAGGTGCAGATCATGTTCAGACCAAACTGTACAATCGCATTCTTAAGCCATGTTGCAGAATGCTCAGTTAATAAATCCCTGTAAATGTTGTGATTTACTTTTGGACTGCATGTTATTCTAAAATTTCCGCGTCTTATTTTGCATTTATCTTTATTACTCCTTTCAGTTTTTAGCATATCCCTGCATCACTGTGCCACTATGTAGAGCTAGAGCCAAGAAGATAATGTACTATCGTTACTATGGTAGTCAAATCTGCACCTCCACTTTATCGACTTTGAAAAGGCTTCCGACAGTTGACGGGAAAGCAATTTGGAAACTGCTTCAGTTCTGCGGGGTGAATCAGACCCTTATCAACCTCATCCGGTCGCTATGCGACGGAGTTACACGTCAGTTGATTCATAACAGAAAGCTAAACGAAGCCTCAGAAGTGAAGGCAGGAGTAAGACAATATTACCTGCTATCAGCCGTGAAATTTCTCATCGCGGGGGACTGAAGTGAATAATACAACAAACTGTGGAGAGAGAAAAAACGAAGATGTGTTTGACTGCAGAGAGGATACCGGAAGGTTTGGACTTCGCAGATGATTTACATCTGTTGTCGCACAAATCCTAGGATCTACAGAGGAAGATAAATTAGGCATAATTGGCAGTGAAGACAATACTTCAGATGAAAGTAAAGAAGATAAGGGTGACGAATAACCATCGGCGGTAGAAATCCGAAGGAAGACAACACTTTTACTTATACAAGTATCGTCAGACGAACTATAGCCGAGGTGAGGATGCCAAAGACAGGATTGCAAAAGCAAGACATTGGCTCATTACTCTGAAACCAGTGTGGAAATCTTATTCCAGTATTGAATAACACGATCAAGCGGCCGACTAACTACATGCATTTCCAACAGGTTACTGCAGACTTTGGTCAAAAGCTGGCTTTGTTGGCTTGTTGCTAACGATCACATAGCAACAAGTAACTCTTGCAGTGCAGAGAAACAAACGAGAACCAATCACCGAGCAGATAAGCGAAGGCCAATTGGAACTACACGGCGGACAGCCCTGAATGACATCGCGCGCCAGACACTCGAGTGAAATAAAAGTGAGAATGGGGGCTACCGCGATTTAATTTCGCGCATTGTATGTTCGCGCCTACAGAGGCGTTATAAGCGTTTATTTTTTTGAATCTGGGGTATATGTAATTAGTTTTGGGCTTCTGCAGTTAAAAAGAGCGATATTTTCTTCTATTGTGTTCGTATTAATGCGTAAAAGTGTCTTGATATTCTAGACGAATTATTACGAAGAAAGACATGAACTTAAAGAAATTATACATAGAAATGACTTTTATTTTTGCTCGGGAACCTTAAAGGTTTGATATTTGCGAGTGTCCTTTAGATTTACGGTCTGTATATTGACTGCAGGCAATGGTTAATACCATAGCAGTTATTCTACAAAATTAAGAATAAGTCCACAGACATAAGTTAGATATGTTCTGAGGAGCTTAAGCTTTTTTATTTCCATCCGTGATAGGTGAAATTGTTTATGACGCACCGAAGAGATCAAATTACGAATGAGGCAAACGGCCGAATTTTGCGGTGATTATGTTCGTTTTGATGCAGTACATAGTTGAAGTTGTTCAACCGAAGCTGTGATGCTAGTGGTTTAACGTTGTGATTACTCGACGTCCACAACGTAATTCAAAAGGCACTTGCGAAGGAATACGATATGTATGCAAATAAGTACTGCGGTGATGAGTAATAACGGTATACAATGGAATTTACTTTGGCATATGGGATTTTGGAAAACCATAACTGCTTACTGTATCAAATGGTATCAGCTTATCTTGATATCAGTGTGCATTGAGACACTACTGTAGATGGTCCTTCTGAAATGTAAGACTGCTCACAGTTAGTATCACCTTTCTGTCGAAAATTAACTTGCAGCTGCATCCTACCACTAGCACACCTGTCAAATATTGTTATATCACTCCTAATAATTACTCTTTTTCTGATCAATGAGGTATTTTGTGCTCCTTCAGGAATTATCTGTGGCTATGAGGAATATCAAAGGTACACCTACTACTCATATTTTCAAACTATTTGTACTTAAACAGCTTATCTAAAAGGACTGTGATGTTCAGGCTAAAATGCTTAAGCTATGTAGCTGCTGCATGCTATTATCCATGAAGGGACAGTTGATGAAAATGAAAACGAAATCAAACCTCCTATGAAATCAATAGAAATACTGTAAATCGTTGATAAGAAACTTCGTCAAGGGAAATACTCTTAACAGATATAAACAAGCGTTGCTCCAGTTTCCATAATTACCACCTTTTAGATGTGCGAACCATCTTTCGAAGTTCAGAAGGACGCCAAAATATGAATTGGCGATTTGTTAGTGCTATATTTGACAATAGGAACAATGTTTTGTGATGGCGGAAGCCTCAGAAGAGTGTTGTCATGACCACAGAATGAGAAAGGAGAATGAACCTTTGTCAGAAAAGGTAGGCAAATATGAAGTGTTTAGCTTTAATATTACTTTTTTCTAACTGCTATGGATTTAGAAATGTACTTTATTCACTTATTTGCGGAAGTCTGATAACGTCAGTCAACCTGGTCGCAGCAGTTCAACACCGCCGAAATAATTACGACAAACAGTTTGTACATAGACATTTGCTTGTTGATGTTTTTCATTAAATATACCTCACATCCTGTTTACTATACTTTTCTTATTCTATCTGAGTGAAAATAAATTTGTTATCATGTCGAGATGGAGGCTTGACTTATCAATGAGACCTAAGAAAGTAACTGATGGCATAATTCAATGTAAATTAAGTAGTGCTGCGATTGCTACGGCTTCATCTAATCAATTACTCGTCTCATGTATGCTTCATTTTGCATTATACGTTAACACCCGTAATAATATGAATTGACGTCACGCTTTAAATAAAATAACAGTGACGTACTACTTTTGAATACACTTTATTTCACACAAAGTCAGACTCTACCACATTGCCTGAGTTATATTCCTATATTTCGAGGATATAAGTTAGGTATACTACGTCATTGGTCCCTACAGATAGGGGAGGCAATCGCGTAGCTTTAGGCAGATATTTAGGCTTGACTAAAACCCTTATAATTCATTACCTATATTAATCGGTAGTGTTCGTGCAGAGTTACATTAACTTATGGTAACAAGTTCATATCCTAAGAATTACTGGTCTAGTAGGCAGTACTCCGATCGCAAGCATACCAAATAGAACACGAGAATATTAGATGAAAAGTTTCATTTCGGCGCAAAGCAAACAAGTTTGTTAACGTACATTGGCTGAGCACAGTTCAAGACGAAAGTCTTCATTTGGGCAGTATCTCCCGTTATTTGACGGAAACTGTCCAGTATCCAAATTGAGTCACGTTTAAATTCTTTCTCAATTCAAGCAAGCAGAACTGTATGCCTACATCCAAGGTTATCCAGTGTCACAAACTGGAACAAAGAATGTCCGCATGGCTATAAGTGAATGAGTGAACTCACCACCCCTTGCTGTTGTATATAGAATTGATTCAAACAACCGGTTATGCGAATCTATCTCGTGATAGGTCGAAGGACACTCGTTAGTAGATTTCCAATGTCTTCGTCCGAACTCTGCCAGCTACCCGTTACCCATGGAATATGTGGAAGGGAAAGGTTTGAACCTAGCATACACCGAGGAGACCGTGGGGGTATCACACACCAGACAGCTTATCTAGTGGGACCTGGAGGGTAAGCGACTGATTAGATGTCCAAGAACGACATGGAGATACCATAAGGAGAGGAAACGAGGGCCAGTGAGCAGTCTTTGAGCTAACTGAGAGTGATAACCAGAATGTAGCTAACAGAGGTGCGCCTGTGTAACCATATGCCCACTATGAACTAAGAAGGAAATAATAATAAATGCTGAACTGACTGTGTGTCTATGCTACTCTTTTACTTCCATATCTAATAGACATCACTGAAATTAAACCCTTAATTTCAAACATTAATTCTGTTCAGAATGCAGCACTTGCAGGACTTTAAATGTCATATCTGTCGTTGAGGTGCTTGTGCAGTGTTTTGGTGTTTCAGAAACGGACAAAGAGCTGTATGGAGAGAAACTTAGATTTTGTATAGTCATTATCATATATGAAGACTAATTGGTACTGAATCTGATCTGTACTAAAAAGACAGTAGTCCACTCATCAACATTCTTATCAGAAGACTATAGCTTAGAATTACATATAGAAGTGTAAGCTGCATAATGTATTTTCACACAACTCAGGTAACTAAGTTCGTTACGGGTTTGAATGCCCTGAAACAAGTATTGATGGAAAACGTGGGTGCCCCGTAGACTATTTATGCGAAAGGAGGAATACTGGGACCTTTCTACCACCGTTGATATGATAGGACCTGAGATTCTGAACCATGACAGTTGAAATAAATCGGAACAGCAGCCTGACAGTTGCGAAGTTGAAGTTTTTCCTTACGATTCTGCACCAAGGTCAGTAGTGCCCAATCATCCTGGCACAGTTTACACGGCTCTCTCCTAGGACCACTGATGTTTTTGATTTGTATCAGTGACCTGCCGTGTAGTCTAAACTTCCCAGATCTTCTCTACGCTGATGACGTAAAGACTGAGAGAGCGGTATAGTGCTCGAAAGACATAGACCACAGGCGTTAAAACTCTAGGAGACTATCCACTGGTCAGTGTTATAACTTCCAACCTGAAAGAATGCAAAGTAGTGAAAGCACACATTTGTAGACTGCCCAATGAGTTTACTCCTTATGTAGCGATAACTTGTCCTGAGTAAAGTCAGGGAACGATATGGGCTCAGTTCTGGAGGAAAAGTGGACACAAGCGTGAATTACGTAGGTGGTGTGGTGAGCACATATGTGGTTATATATTTTGCTCAAAGACATTTAGGTGAGCTCACCTCTGAGCTTCTTCTAAGGTTATGCAAAATATCATTGATCTATTACTCAGAAGGGATGCCAATCATTTGGAAAGAGTTCAGAGACGGGTGACGGCAGGGGTGACCAGTCTCCGAAGTAAATCATCTGGTGAGTATCTGAGGAAATAAGATATTTTCGCACCTTGCTACCATCGCCTTAAGGATGGCACTTAATTACTGCCTTTGGGGTTGAAAAATGACAATAATCACTCAAACAAATGTTTTCCGCCATTAAATACGTATGCGCTTTCTCATGGGGATCGACGGATATTAGCGCTTCAAAGAGGAAAGACTTGAGTGCGCCCCATTTCTGTTCTCCTCGATTGTGGTGCTCACGGAGCTCCTTACCAGCAGAGATTAATACTGCGACCAGCGTGGAAAGCTTAAAGCGGAGTCTGGACGTCCGTGCAGTGAAACAGGGACTGCGTCAGAATGGCCTACCCTCAAAATGCTCACACGTACTACTTATGGGTATACACCCCTACTCGTCTTTCACTGCTGCCCATCCTCCCTGGTTTTACTCTTCCGACCAGTCTGTCTTTTCGTTAATTTCATTATTTTATATATCTGTAGGATTTTCCTTTCTTAATTATACATAATTTAAATTAATTATATATGTTGTAACTACCCTTCTTATGAACCATAGTGGATGACTAACGGGTTAAAGGATCAACTTCATTAACAGCAACGACACTGTCATAACGCATCGCATAACAAAGGCTGTATATAACTAATCCCAGCACCACTACCCTTTTAGCCAACAAAAGCTACAGCAATCGAGTGAGGGAACGCGCTCAGCAGAGGCTTGCCGAAGACCCGGAGCCTCCAGCTTACAACTAGTAAGCGAACACAAAGAATTCAATGAAGAATTCAGTTTGACTTACACTAATTATTATTATTGTTTCCTTTAATTCCTAGAGGAACATAGTGCTTCAGCCGTGCGTCTCCATTGCGTTCAGTTCTCTGCTAGAGTCTTCACCTGGCTCCAAGTCTGCCCACACGTTTTCATCTCCTCTTCACATGACCTCCTCCAAGTCACCTTTGGACGACCAACTCGCCGCTTCACTTTCGGGTTCCACTCGAGGGCTTGTCTAGTGATGTCACTCACTTGATGGTTTCCTCAGAGTATGGCCAATCCATTTCCACTTCTTCCTGCCTGTTTGTTGCACAATCGGTTCCTGGTTGGTTCGCTCCCAGAGATCTCTACTGCTGATTTTTTTCTTATGCTAATTAGCGAAAACGATATTTGATATTGGGGTCGTAGTGGAGCTCCCTAAGAAACTTCCTTTTTACTTGATTTATGGTTCTAGACGCACCATGGGCTGAATAGCCAGATTTCTGACTCAGAGGCATTGCAGTCAATCTAGCAGGACTAGGGTAAAGAGCAAGTAGTATGGGATAACGCTGGTAGGATCCTTGCCAAAGAATTACCACAACTTGCAACACTAGCCGCCAAATCAGTAAAATATCTTCTGATGATAATAGGCAAAGCGTAAGAAGGCCTAGATATATGGTGAAAATGTGTGAACTTAAACTGAGGCTGCTTGTGGGAACTAAATAAACATCGAAGATATCTATGAGTTGAAAATCAAGTACTTCAAGATGACTTTTACAACTACTTAATGGGAGCCAGAAGATCAACCACCTCACATGTTACGGGAAACATCGTTGGTTCTAATGTGCTCTTTCAGTGAAGAAACTTATCCAAACATTCCAACAAATCTCTATGTTTGCTATTGGAATAAGGAATACACCGAAGGAAAAAGAGCGCGTCGCTCGAGTGTTTAAGCTACATTGTGTCGGATATATTTTCCAACTTTCTGGTTTGTCAAAGGTAGGGTTAACAGTACTGGCATTGATTTTATTTTTCAGTATAATAATTTCGTAGTAATTATAAGCCCTAAAATTGTTTCATTTGTTTCCGTATGCATCTGAGTCTGAAAGTACCTTTTTAAAACATTTGTATTTATTCCATTTTAATTCCACCACACAGCAACACATAATTGCGATTCTGTGGTTATGGTTACATTACATTACATTGTGACTATTGCAACAAATTGCGCTCAAATAGTTATCAGTAAATAGTACTATGCAACTTGTTTTTTTCATAAAATGCAATTGTTTTATACAGCCTAGGCACTTTTTTCTCGTGACCTCTGGGAAGCATTTTTAGGGGGAGTAAAGGGATTAGAAGGATCAGTGCTTCAGTCGCCATTTTGTATATGTTAAGCCGAAATGGGATTATCTCTCCTACAGTATTAAAGTGAGAAGTGATCCAAACTTTCCATCTTTTACATTTCCTTAAATAACCTAGTGTTTGCCCTTTGTACTATTTCCAGGGTGTCCCCTTTCAGAAGCATGGGCTGTTAGCCTGCATGCAGTATTCAAGATGAGGTCTAACTCAATTTGGGTGCAAAACCTTAAACACATTCTCATCCCTGCCTTGAAAAACTTGCAAACCGCCCACACTACTCGAAACGCCTCGACTGCAACTGTTTTACAATATTGAACAGTTTTTAGGTTGTAGGTGACAACAATTCGTAAACATTTTGTTCCTTAGTGTGGTGTCGGCCTTCACCCAGGAATTGTGTCGAATAAAATCACTGGTCTAGATGGATCGTTGCAATTTTTCTGAAATTAATTTCTGAACTTCACCGATTAATTTTTGTAGTTATTATTATTATTATTAATTATTGTTAATAGAACTTTGCACATATGTGCGGCAGTTCAAGTCGCCACAATCTATGTAGCACGCAAAGCAAGAGAAGGAAGTAGAAGAAATGCATAATGGAAACAGTAAACAGAGGTGTGAGACAAAGGAATAGTAATAACGGAGAACAAAACAGTTTAATTGGAAATCATAAGTCACAAGGAGTGGATGCATCTGCGCCACTGAGAACTCTTCAAGTATCAAAATTACCTGTAAATTATGGGGAAGGGTTTACCAGTTTAGGTAATTCTTGATATATAGTAGAAATAACTATAGGCCTAGAATAATGCCCTTGTTGGACCTTTCTCAGTGCAGATTTCCACCCAGTTTTCTCCACCTACTGTTATCCTTTGTCAGGTATTCGTTAAACCAGTTATGTAGGGTTCTATCTTGGCCGAACCGTTTTAATTCACCGAGACATAATTTGAGTACCGTATCTGAGGCATTTCTGAGGTGAATGAACGCATTGTCAACCGGTATATTATCCTTTTCTTCTAGTCATTTTCCCCTAGCTACCAGTAAACTCGTTAAACAGGATCGTCCGGGTTTGAATTCATGCTGGTCTTTTTCCAGTAAACTATGTTTCTCAATGTGTACTAGTATTCGTTCCCTGACGGCTTTTTCAGTACCTTAATGACTGTGAGAAGCTGCGGGTTGATATTTCTTTGAAAACAGAACTTTCCTTACCCAGGTAAACTGGCCTAAGATGGACATGGTAAGTACCACCATGAGTAGTAACTATTATGTTGACTAGGGAGCTCAATACGGAAAAGCACTCTAGAAAACTTGCTATAAGTGAAATAATCATGGGTAAAAAAGGAATTGTAATGACTTTCCAGAGAAAGTGGCTAAAACGTTGTGCAGGGCATTTTAAGGGGCATTTAAACTGGCTACACTATAGTGGCCAACCATCCATTCACTACATTAGTGCAATGTGGACATCGGTTCGCCAACGGTGTCTGAGATTGCAAAGGCTAATTGTAATCCCAAATGAGACTGAACAGCAGCACCTGATAGTATAACTCTGATACTGTTTAAAGTTGTTGGGGATGAATTATTGACTAGATTAACTAGGATATCACTTAATGTAAAGGAGCCCGAAGTAGTTCCATTAAATTTGTTGAAATCATTGATTATTTCGGCTTATGAGTAGGGGGATAAATCTCCGTGTCAGTTCGATTAACGTCATTTGAATTTAATGAATTTTATTTGGTATAGTTGTGACACATAGGATTTATCGTTTGACCTTTAACCTGTAATCTATCAATTGAAACTACCCATAACATAATGCTGTTGAATGTCACGCTCATTATGAGGTGCATTTCTATGAATACAACTGGTAAGAGTTGCTTTTACCTCTTCAATTTCGCTTTCCCTATTAAAGTTAACTCCATCCGTTCCCACTTATTTCCCAATTTTTATACAATATACTATCTGTTTCGTTTTGTATTTTTTGAAGACTACTCATTATCTTACCGAACTACATGATAATGTTACTGTAGAAGTTTCTAATGTCTAAGAAAGGTTTTAATTGGAACGGCGTCATTTTTGATATAGCAGCTCTAAAATCAAAACAGTTGAATATTTTTAGCATACTTTTGTAGTCAGTAGATATGCATTGAGGTTTTTTCTAATTAGCTCTCTCCAAAATTCAGTGGCATTCTCTTTGTCATGGCCTCTAGGCTTCAAATGAATACTAGGAATAATGAGTGGCGATTAATTTGAGTCATGCAGCTGTAGAAGTTTTCTATTATAGTAGTGCAAAATGACTTCAGATAAACAACCGCGAGCTGATAATATAGTCTTCATGCCTTTAAGTGGTTTCTGTTCACCTATGCTTCTTCGCAATATTCATTACTAGTGGAGTTGTAGATAATCAACTATTTAAACTTATCAGGGAAACATCAGGCAAAAGGCAAATGATGAGTAAAGCAATCTTCGAGAAAAATGGCACCATAATTAACTCTCAGGATAGACGACTGGAATATTGGAAGGAACACTTTAAGGAGCAGTTTAATTGGCCTATAGCCTACAGCATTCAACACCCTGAATGGGATAAATACACGTCTTCCTTCCTAACTGAGGTTACTAAGGCTGTAACTAATCTGTAATGAGGCAAATTAGGGAGACCTGATGAAATGACTTCAGAGGTGTTTAAAGACGGTGGAGACAGTTTACTGTCTGCTTTAACTAAGGTATTAGGCAGCCTCTGGGAATTAGAGATAGTCCCGTCGGGCTGGTGTAAGCCATTGATTATCCAGACATACAAGAAGGGAGACAAGTCTTCTTGTGATAATTACAGGGGGATTAGCTTGACCAATATGGTATCTAAAGTTCTAGGCTCAATAATCATGCGTAAACCAAGTGATGTTCAGGAGAAACAAGCACGAGAGAACCAGGCAGGCTTTAGACCAGAAAGAGGGCGTATTGATTATATCTTCACCTTTCGACAGATTCTGGAACAGGCATACTTACAGGGGTCCGATAGTCGTCATATCTCTTGACCTGAAAGGGGCATTTGAATCCGTCGACCGAGAAGTACTCTGGCAGTGTTTGGCAGTGAAGGGAATGCCGAGAAAATATATGCACTGATCAAAACACTCAACTCGAACTCATGCAGCCAGATAAGAGCCCACGGGAGTTGTATTGAAGGGTGACAACTAGTGGTGTCCGTCAGGGATGACCATTGTCCCCATTTCTGTTTAATTTCATCATAGATATTGTACTAATGGACTTAACTCTAAATGACCTGACTTCAGCTACTCAGGAAATGACTTGTTACCACCAGTTCACAGGACTGGACTACATTGGTTCCTAGCTTAAAGAAAGGGAGTGACGTAGTAGAGTGTGTCAACTTCACTTATTTGGGGAGTTGCACCAGTCCCAACGGGTTGATCGCTGACGAAATCTCATCACAGATACAAAAGGCTCGTTTGAGATATGCCAACTTACGCCATCTCTAGCTTAGTGGGCTGATATCCGGCTGTCAACCAAAGGGTGTGTGTACTGCTCAGCGGTCGCGGTCTGTCTGTTTTTCGACATGGAACTTTGCATCGATCTGTGGCAGTTCAAGTTGCCACACTCCATGTACCACACAAAGCAAGAGAAGAAATGCATATTAGAGACAGTAAACAGAGGTGTGAGACAAAGGAATAGTAATAACGAAGAACAATATAGTTTCATTAGAAATCATAAGTCACAAGGAGTGGATGGATATGCGCCATTGAGAACGATTTTGAGCCATATCACTAATTGTTCACAACCATTGGTTTTTACCGTCCGCTGACTTCAACCAGGAAGTCTGCACCTTCCTACGTGATTTCAACTGTTGTAGATTTCATTGACTGGTGCCATGTTTTGGTTTGATCGCCGCTAGCTCTTCTCTAGCCTGATCCATCCTGTCACCTAACATCGCCCGTCGAGGAAGGCGATGACTAGGCATACGTAATACATGTCCTAACCATCTCAATCGGTGTGACTTCACAGCCTCGTCGATTGATTTCCCCTCCTTATCTAGAACTCGACGCCTAACCTCAATATTGCTCACCTTATTATACCACTTCACGTGGGAGATAGAACGCAGACATCTATGATCGAAGACAGCTAGTCTTTTCATATCCTCCGCTCTCCACTCCAGTTCGCTGTCCTCCTTTATGGCTATGGGACATGGCCAGTGAAAGGGGGAGATACAAAAAGGCTGTCTGTTTTTGGTCATAGGTGTTTGCATCCTATCTCCCATGTTAGATGACACGATAGGGTGAGTAACATTGAGATTAGGCGTCGAGTGTTCGGTAAGGTCAGTCCATGAAGTTGTGAGGCTACATCGATTGATATGGTTAAGAGATGTGTTACGCATGCCTAGGCATTGCCTTCCTCGACGGGCAATGTTTGGTGACAGAGGATGGATCAGGCTGGGAAAGAGTTAGCTAGTGGTGGTTAAACCAAACCTTGGAATCAGTCCATGAAATCTTTGACAGTTAGTTTAAACCACATACGAAGGTGTTGGGTCGGAGACTTGGCGCGACATGAAGGGCACTTCGAACATACTACAGACCTTCATCAACAGCTGCCTTCGTTCAATATTCAAGATCAGATGGCCAGAGAAGATCAGCAACAGGGATCTCTGGGAGCAAACCAACCAGTAACCGATTGTGCAACAAATCTGCAGGAAAAAAATGGAGGTGGATTGACCATACTCTGAAAAAACCATCAAGTGAGTGACATCATACGTCAGGCCATCTCTCGAGTGGAACACGAATGCGAAGCGGCGAGTTGGTCGTCATTGTGAGGTTGACATGAAAGAGGTCATATGAAGAGGAGATGAAAGCATGTGGGCTGACATGGAGCCAGGTGAAAATGTTGTCAGAGAACCGAACGGAGTGGAGACATACGACTGAAGCCCTATGTTCCTCTAGGAACTAAAGGAAACAATAATATAATAATAATAACATAGGAAGGTGTAGACTGCTGTCTGGTTGGGGTCCTCGGGATGGTAAAAACTAATGACTGAAGACAACTGCACGTCGGTGGCACAGCGGTAGGATGCTCGCCAACCACGCAGGTGGTTCGGGATTCGATTCCCAGTCACCGACACACTTCTTTATCTCGCCAAGCCAGTAATAAGACTGATAAAGAGGGGAGGTTGGACATGAGGCTAGCAAACCCATCCCATAAAAATAAACACCACTGCCACAGAAAATTCAAAGCTCTAGCTTGAAGTAGCCCTATGTTCTACTGGGAACGTAAAGGAATAAAAACAATCAAGAAGACAATTGATGGTATGGCTCAAAATCGCTCTCAATGCCTGGCGTAGATGCATTCACTCTCTTTGATCTGTCATATTCATTAAACCTTACCGTGTTCCTATGTTCCTATTGTTTATCCATCACATATATGCTTATTATCGTCCTTCGGAATCTCTTTTTTCTTCCTTTGTATCCTTCATGGAGTGTGGCAACTCGTTCCGCTGCACTTCTGAGCAAAGTTTTTTGCTGAAACCACTTAGTCAGTCACGTACCATAGAGTGGGCTGCTGTATTTGGTTAGATTAGGACAGGTATTAATTTGGAGACATAGCACTAACAGTATTTCAATGAGAATTATATGATAAGCAGTGTACGTATAAAGTAATTTGAAGTAAAAATCTCCATCTAGACATTTAGAAAACAAAGAATACTGCTTTCGATAACTTCCTCATTAGGTCCTACAGGTGTATTTGAAGATTAATCGTTATTGACAACATTGATGTCTTATAAATAATATCGAGTTCTTAAGACAAATAAAGAATTACGGTTCAAAAGCATGTAATTGCGATAATATGCATAAAAATGCGATACTAAATTGTATATCAGATACGATTATAATGAGAATTTATGCGACAAATATTATTATTATTGCTTCCTTTAATTCCTAGAGGAACATAGGGCTTCAGCCGTGCGTCTCCATTGCGTTCGGTTCTCTGCTAGAGTCTTCACCTGGCTCCAAGTCTGCCCACACGTTTTCATCTCCTACTTACATGACCTCCTCTAAGTCACCCTTGCACTGACGACCAACTCGCCGCTTCCCTTTCGGGTTCCACTCAAACAATGGCTTGTCTAGTGATGTCATTCGGTGGATTGTTTCCTGAGAGTATGGCCAATCCTTCTCCATTTCTTCCTGCCTATTTGTTGCACAATCGGTTTTTGGTTGGTTCGCTCCCAGAGGTCTCTGTTGCTGATCTTTTCTGGCCATCTGGTCTTGAGTATTGAGCAAAGACAACTGTTAATGAGGGTCTGTAGTTTGTTTGGGATGCTCTTTATGACGCGCAGTGCAAGTCTCTGATCCGTGTAGTAGCACTGACTGACTTCACATTGGAGTTGAAAATCCGGACCCCCTTCTTCATGCTGAGTGCTGTTGACCTCCACACAGACTTGAGAGTAACGGAAGCTTGCCATGCTTTCCCGATCCTGATTTTGATATCATCATCAGTTCTGTCCACCCGTAGTTGAGACGATGCTTCCAAGGTGGGTAGGTAAAAGAGGTTGTTTCTTTCAGGTTCCTCCCATTTATGCTGATCGTTGTCTGTTGTTGTTGTTCTTGTCCTGGAATCTTCATTATCTCTGTTTTCTCTATGTTCACCTGAAGTCCTATCTTTGATGCTTCTTCTGCCAACTTGCTGCTTTTCGCTTGCATATCTTCGAGTTTGTGGGAAATCAGACATATATCATCGGCGAAGTCCAGATCCTCCAAGTTTTTTGTGTGAGTCCATTTTATGCGACAATTAAAGATACCTAAAGTAAATAATACATAGCGAAAGGTTTAGAGAAAAAGAGAAATTATCAGATTCTTACACTCAGGTAATGATGGCCAAAAGAAAGAAAATAGTTGCACAAATTGCCACTGAATACATAGGTTAAGCTTCTCCAGGTGTATTTCGATGGATTCAGCTATATGTAGAAGATTGACTCTTGAAATGAAACTAAGGTTAGTTGGAATATGATAGGTAGCTTTAGATGCCCTGTTGACATCAACTTTATGTTCAGCATCTACAAGGTGAGTTATAACAGAGCTACGAATAGGCCTTATTTGTTCCTTGTATAACAACATTGAAGATTGTCGCTTGTCTTGCAACATAGCATTTTTACAAGTTTCCTTATTTTCTGTATACTAACAGTGCGATTAGTTGAATAGAAATGGGGATAAGGGGCATCCTTGACAGACGCCACTAGTCGTCACCACTTCAGATGAAAACTCGCCGTAAGGCCTCACCTGGCTGCGTGAGTACGAGTAGAGTGCCCTAATCAGTGCTATGTATTTTCTCGGGATTCCCTTTACAGCCAAGCATCGCCAAAGTACCTCTCGGTCGACAGAATCGAATGACGCCTTTAGGTCAAGAAGTATAATGATTGTTGGACGCCGGTAGAAATGCCTATGTTCTAGAATCTGTCGGAGGGTGAAGATATGATCAATACACCCTCTTCCTGGCCTAAAACCTGCATGGTTTTCTCGTGTTTGTGCCTGTAGTGGTAGAGCACGTTGACCGCTTCACTTACTTGGGAAGTACCATCAGCCCCAACGGGTTGATCTCAGACGAAATATCAGCACGAATACAGAGGGCTAGGTTCGCATATGTCAGTTTACGCCGTCTCTGGCGTAGACGCGACATCTGACTATCGACTAAAGGGCGTGTGTACTGCTCAACAGTCCTCTCTGTCCTCTTTTATGGCTGTGAGACCTGGCCATTGAGAGCGGAAGACATGAAAAGACTAGCCGTCTTGGTCATAGGTGTCTGCGTTCTATTTCCCGTATGAAGTGGTATAATAAGGTGAGCAATATTGAGGTTAGGCGTCGAGCTCTAGGTAAGGAGGGGAAATCAGTCGACGAGACTGTGAAATTACATCGACTGAGATGGTTAGGACATGTGTTACGTATGCCTAGTCATCGCCTTCCTTGATGGGCAATGTTAGCTGATATAGGGTCAGGTTGGAAAAGAGTTAGTAGTGGTCAGACCAAAACATGGCTTCACCAATCAATGAAATCTACAACAGTTAGTCTAAGCCACGTAGGAAGGTGTAGACTTCCTGACTGGTTGGGGTCCTCGGGATGGTAAAAACCAGTGGTTGGAAACAATTGGTGACATGGCTCAAAATCGTTCTCAGTGGCGCAGATGCATCCACTCCTTGTGACTTATGATTTCCGATGAAACTGTTTTGTTCTTCGTTATTACTACTCCTTTGTCTCACACCTCTGTTTACTGTCATTATTATGCATTTCTTCTACTTTCTTCTCTTCCTTTGTGTGCTACATGGAGTGTGGCGACTTGAACTGCCGCACATCGGTGCAAAGTTCTATGTCGAAAACAGACAGAGACAGACAGACAGTGCGATTAGTTGGAAAAAAGGGAGTTAATTCCGCCTCATGAAGAATAAGTTACCATCTATTTATTGTGTTCTTTATGTCTAATATGATTAATCTGGAAATATTCCTGTCGTCATAGATTTTGTTATTTTTCCTGCTGTTATTTTTTTTTTATATCAAAAGCTGATCTCCTGAATGTCGACTAGCACACCAACTTTTTGAGGTTACTCAGTGTTGAATATATATTAGAGATCTTTGAAATCTCACTTTAAGAGTACATCTTTACACTTTTCTCAAGGTGTTTATATAGTAGTAGTTATTGACGATAATCATGCTAAAGTTGGTTAACTCATCATTGTCTTTGGTGTTTTTCTCTTTTTTTTTTAAATTTCATCTATGATAACACAGGCACTCGCACAGACTGATTAGATAGATCATCAATCTTCCAAACAAACAAATCATACCTTTTCTACCAAGCTGATTTATAACAGTTTTTCTTTTTCAATGGATTCGCCAATCTGTACAGAAAACAATCATGCTCCATTCAAGGATCAAATTGACGATGAAACTGTCATGTTCGACTTGGACATGAGTGTTGATGGTATGCCGGATACACCATTGAAAAATGATGATAATGATTCTGATACACAGAAATCTCGAGTACTGTTGTGTTTGGCGGTTTTTTTTTAATTATTTAATGAAATTCCTTTTTTTAGACTAATCAATCAGGCAATTCACTTTCTGCTCTGCCTTCAAGACGTGAGAGTAGATTAAAGTCAGAGAATGCTTCACGTTCTGCTTCATTCTCAGGACTTGCTGATAATGTTCACTTGGAGGATATTTATGAATATGATTGGGCAGATAGTGATTCTGAATCTCCAGGTGGAAAAAATGAAAAAGAATCGTATATTGTGCAGGAAATTCTTGCTGATTATTTAAAGGTTGGTTATCCTTGTATCTTGTGTATTTCTTTATGATGTTTTACTCATGGGGAATTTTTTTCATGTTTGGAAACTTCATTAACTTGTGCATTGGGCTGTGTGGTGGGTGATAGACTCCTGGTTCAAATCCATCTCTATCTGTTTCAATCTTGGCAGTTGGGCAGTTTTACCCCTCCCCCGCCCGGCCCCCACTCACACAGTAAGTGTGTGACTCAACTTAACAGAGTACAAAGTCTCACATTTACTACTTCACTTGTCGTATGGGGGTCTCTGTCTGTCTGGATTCAACATAGCACTTGGTACCGAAGTCCAGCAGTTCGAGTCGCCACGTTCCAAATAGCACACAAGTATAAGAGTGAAACAGAATGAGTAATGGTAGAAAGGAATATGAAAGATTACAGAGACTGAATACATCTGCGTAAGCCATTGACAACGATTTTGAACCATATCACCTATTGTCTCCAGCCTTCATTGATTCTTAGAGTCCCGAGGGTGGGCCCCAACCCGGAAGTCTGCATCTCCCTACCTGACTCAGTTTAACTGTCAGGGATTTCATGGATTGATGAGGCCATGTTTTAGTTTGGCCACCACTTACTCTTTTCCAACCTGCACCTACCTATATCAGCTAGTAATGCCCGTCGGGGTGGGGGAGGCGATGTTTAGGCATGCGCAGCACGTGACCTAGCCATCTCAATCTATGTAACTTTATAGCCTCTTCGATTGATTTTCCGTCTTTGCCCAACACTCTACGCCTAACGTCAACATTACTTACCTTATTATACCACCTAACGTGAGAAAGAGATCGTAGACATCTATGATCAAAAACAGTGAACCTTTTCATGTCTTCAACTCGTATTGGTCATGTTTCAGAGCCATAGAGAAGGACGGAGCGAACTGCTGAGCAGTACACACGTGCCTTGGTTGATAGCCGGATGTCACGCCTATGCCAGAGCTGGTGTAAGTTAGCGAAAGCAGCTCGAGCTTTTTGGATCCGTGTTGAGATTTCGTCGCCAATCAGTCCGTTGGTGCTGATACAACTTCTCAAATAGGTGAAGTGGTCAACATGTTCTATCACTTCACTCCCTATCACTAAGCTAGGAGTTGACGTAGTGTGAGGGTTGATAACGGTTACCACCCAGTTGTTCAGACTGAATTATATGGGGGTGAGGTTGGAATGTAGAACCCACTGTCTGGAAACCAAGAGCCTTAGCTAGTGCATTACACAACCACGGGTATTTTTTATTTGACATCGGTTTAATCAAATATCAAAAATAAGGTTGCATATATATTTTCTCTTCTTTATCTCTATATCAGATTAAATCTTTTAAACGTAAATATCCTGATCTATCAAGACGTGCAATGGATGCTTATGAACGTTCATGGTTACAACAAGAAGGCATTGTTCCTGTTGGTCGTGCAGATCTTGGCCTAACAGCACTTAAAACAGATGATGTTATGAAGTTGCTGCAACAAGATTATCCAGAAGTACATGTTGCCCTGACTGATCTATTTCGTCGACGAAAGTTTAAGACAACAATTGAAAATCAAAAACGTCAATATGAAGTAAGTTTTACTCTTTCGTCATTCTTTGTCTAGTCTTCTTTCTTCATTAGTTAGTTTATAGAATTCCATACAGCAATTGGCTATAAGATACACGTGTATCGTGTGTGTAAGGGTTAGTGATACTGTAATAACAGAAGACAATGGTCAGGCAACAGATCGTTTATTAAGGAAAATCAACACATATTTATAGATTTTCATGTACATTATTATAGATTATCGTTAGTAGAAAATACAGTCTTCTGATTGGTTGTTTCTCACAGAAAGTTAACCTTGCATCTCTTTGTGGCTGTGTCAGATAATCCATATGCTAACTGTATCCGCCTACGTAAAGCCTTTGTTCTCATTTTCCCACCACCAATATTGGGGACATAAACATTGACGTCAATTATTGTCTACCAACTTTGGCTAGCAGGCAGCTCTCACCACAATACTACTGCCTAGCTGTCCGAGCCTCGGTAGGTGATGGAACTGGGGTTCGAACCCCGTGACTCATTGGCTGTAAATACAACGCCGTCTCCTAGACCAATAAGTTGTATCTCCTTTCATTTGCTGTGATTTGAAGTGTATGAGTGTGAGAGAAGTCTCTTTCTCCCTCTCTGTCTGCCTTCTTCTGAATAATTCCAACAGTAAATGACTGACTAGTTGAATAGAGAACATTCTTTTCGATAACTTCCTCATCCATTTGTACAGAATTGTTGTTACTGACAACACGAGTGTTTTAAATAACACTGGGGTTCGAACCCAGGACCTCCCGGTTACAAGGCAAGCTGGCTCGTATACCATTCACCCGATTCAATGGCTAGCCCATGAATTCTAACTTGTATCAATTCGTGATTTCGCGCGACCACCAACCAATGTGATCGGTGGAACATCAATCCTCACACTTGACTGGATGGACCTCACTGGTCACGACTTCTCACTAGAACTCCAGGAAACTCCGTTCTGTAGCAAGTCACTAGCGAGCACCAGATTAATTTTCTATAGTTTGGTTTTTGTAAGGGTTAGAATTCATGAGCCATTGAATCGGGTCCCAGTGACTGAATGGTATACGAGCCAGCTTGCCTTGTAACTGGAAGGTCTTGGGTTCGAACCCTGGGGGTTGGTGCGTACTGCCGATGATTCCCGAACTAGGATGAAACAGCTGGCTGTCCAGTACTCTCTGGTTCTCAACGGTTCTCTAACTGATATCAATCCGTGATCAACTCGTAAAAATAACTAAACTGAATATCAGGTAAATTGAGAAAAATAATAATAATAGGGAATTTATGAATTTATGGATTCCACAGCAAATAGAAGCTAGACCTTGATTGGATACTAGTAACTCGTATGATGTGTCTAGTTCTTTCTTTGGCAATGTGGCCACCATTCTAAGTAGTTCGCCATCACGGTGCACTTTGGATTGTTGATACTAGATGGTTGGAGGTAATTGGCAAGAAGCCTTGCTTGACCTGAGTTTTGTGCTAGTTGCCACTCACCAGTCAGTTAGCAAGGCGTATCTGCAACCATGAAGGAACTCATGTCTCGAACCCGCGTCACCCAGTGGTGCAGTCAGAGACGTTACCACTAAGCCAGCTATTCTGGCTCACAATTAACCTCCTGTAGGACTGTATTGGATATTTTTTTGATTGGACACTAGTAACTAGTGTGATGTGTCTAGTCCTTGCCTCCAACCATCTAATATCATCAAATCAATGTGCACCGTGATGGCGAGCTACCTAGAATGGTGCCCACATTGCAAACCTGACTGATAGAATTCAGTCTGCAGTCACACTAGTTACTAGTGTCCAATCAAAAAAATATCCAACACAGTCCTACAGGAGGTCAATCGCGAACCCGAATAGCTCAGTGGTAACGACTCTGACTACGGCACTGGGTGACGCGGGTTCGAGGCATGAGTTCCTTCATGTTTGCAGATATTCCTTGCTGACTGATTGGTGAGTGGCAACTAGCACGAAACATAGGTCAAGCAGGGCATCCTGCCGATTGCCTCCAACCATCTAATATCTTCAGAAGCTAGACCTGTTTCTTTCGTATGCAGACTGCTGATGGTTTAGAGTGTCGGGTATTTGAAGGCCTTTTGCAGTTTATTAGGAATTCGATAAATAAAAGGAAAGGACATTTCAATGCTAAATTTGCTGCGACCTGTTTGGATGAGATAACCTAATATAGAACTGTTGGTGGCTTTAACTACACCTTTAATTAGCCACACCGGTTGATGTTCCTAAGCACAAAATGTCCCTAGAACAGCAGTCAACATAACTAGCTCCAAAAGAGCAGTTGAACTGAACAGATACAATTGAGAGAGATGGTGGTTAGCCTGAATACTTTCTCTTTCAGTTGAGGAATCACAAGTGGTCGTGTGAAAAAAATGTGAGTTGGAGTTTATCTGCGTTGAAAGTTCTTCGAGTTGATGTTCTCAATTTGTTGATTACTATTTAGCTTGTCATATCACCTTTGAATTGTAGTCATCGTTATATATAATCGATTTCGAAGAGACCCTAGACAGACAGCGTTGACCAAGATATAATTTGAAAACTTCTTCAATAATACGGAGTACCTCAAGTCTTTGTCAACCTCATTCAACAGCTGTATGACAGTGTCACGTGTCAGGCGATCCACAACGGGAAACTCAGAGAGGCGTTCGGAGTGCATACAGGAGTAAGACAAGGCTGCCTGTTTATTATCACCGATGATATTCTTAATTCTGGTGGACTGGATTATGCGTCAGACCGTGCGTTGGGATCGAGGAGACAAAATTACCCCGGACCACCGATAAGAAGACTCTAGAAGGTGTGGATTTCGCATGTGGATGATTTAGGTTTGATGTAACACAAACTAAAAGACTTGCAGGCAAACCAACAAACTGGCTGAAGAAGCATTGCAAGAAAGACAGGACTTCAGGTGGACATAAAGAAGACGAAAGTCATGAAGATAACCAACCAACAACAACAAGCATCAATCACCATCACAGGGAGAGATTTAACAGAGGTTACTTCCTTCAATTATCTAACGAGGAGGCATAGTTTCAATCATAGCTCGTCGGAATGGAGGAAGATGTCGAAGCCAAACAGCCAGTCAGAATCGGAAAGGCAAGACGCGCCTTCATCAACTTGAAACCAGTTTGGAAATCTTCTGCTGTCACTCACTCAGTCAGCATAAACAACAAGATTCGGATTTTCAACATCAATGTGAAGTCGGTCAGTCTGTCTATACGGGTCAGAAACTTGCACCGCTTGTCAGTCACGAAAAGGATTTCCAACAGGCTACTGCAGACTTTTATCAACAGCTAACCCCTTCTCTGGCTTCATACTGAAGATCAGATGGCCGGCCAGCCACAAAGAATTGGTTTGGTGAGAGATGGTTGCTAGCCGAATTGGTTGACAGTAATTGAGGTCAATGTTTATGTATCAAATATTAGTCATGTTGTGGTGAGAGATGGTTGCTAGCCAAATTGGTTGACAGTAATTGAGGTCAATGTTAGTCATGTGAAAACAAGGTCAAGATGGACAGGCGGATACAGTTAACATATAGATGAACTGACACAGCCACAAGAGATGCAAGGTTAACTTTGTGTGAGAAACAACCAATCAACAGACTGTATTTTCTACTAGCATTAACCTACAATAATGTACATCAAAATTTATAAATATGTGTTGATTTTCCTTAATAAACGTTCTGTTGCCTGACCATTGTCTTCTGTTGTTACATTAGCACCAAGAAACTCGTCAGTGGAACAAACCAAGAAATAGCCGATTGCTCAACAGATATTTAGGAAAAAAATGGACATAGATCGGACATACATTGAGAAGACCGTCGAATGCCATCGCGCTCAACGCAGGCCATCACTCGAGTGGAATCCTAATGGGAAGCGATGAGTGGTTGGTTGGTGCGAGGTTGACATGTAGGCGATCGTGCTAGTTGCAAGAGATGAGAGGTTATGGTCAGTCGTGGACTCAGCTGAAGAGGACAGCAGAAAATAGAGCAAATTGGAGATGTGTTTTTGAAGCCGGATGTTCCACTCTAAGCCGAAGGGAATTATAATAATAGTAAAACATACACAAATGTAGAGGATAAAAGAAGTAAAGGGACTAAAATGAACGGAGATGTTCAGGGGAAAGAATTAGTACATAGAGACTAATGATAACTTAATGAATATAGGAGTTCATAAAGAGTGAATCCATCTTGGTCAGTGAGAACGATTTTAAGTCATATCTCCAAATCTGAAGCCATTGGCTCTTAGAGTTATGAGTACCACAGTTGGGCACCCGACACCTCCCTGTATGACTGAAACCATGAGTCAAAGACTTCATGGATTGACGTTATGTCTTGTGCGTCGGTGGCACAGTGGTTAGGACTCTCGCCGACCATGCACATGGTCCGGCGTTCGATCCCCTGCCGACGCACACCCGATATCCATGGTCGGCCTGTAAAATTTAGGCTACCGATATCCATGCTGAAAATTCCATACTTGTACTGAAAAGACGGTGTGGCATCAAGCTGTAATCAAAATAAAATAAATAAAATTTGACCGCCCTTAACTCCTTTCCAACTCAGCCGTATGCAAGCTAACATTGCTTCAAGAGGAAGGCTGTGCTTTAGCATGCGTAATACATATCCTAGCTATCTGCACAAATGCAACTGCACAACCTCATTGATTAACTTTCCCTCCTTAGGTAACACTCTACGCCTCATCTCATTATTTCTGACCGTATTATACTACTTAACATGAGAAATAGAACTCAAACGCCCATGATCAAAGGCAACTAGCCTGCACCACTTTAAACAGCTATATCTCACAATCGTAAAGGTATACGAAGTGGACTGTTTCTCCCTGACACACAAGGACATTGACCTCTTAAATATAGGATCTTTTCATTTTCTTTCTCACTCCTTTGTCTTCCGAGTGGAACAGAAGACTTCAAGCTTTTGTGTGTTTCACTAGCAATGTTGTCTGTTTTTACAGAGTGGGATGGGGTTGCAAGCCTCACATCCAGCCTTCTCTTTTTTCCGGACTTACTATCCCAAGCCAGGCGAAATTTAGACGAACCTGAATCTCCCGCGTCGTGTCTGGCCAGCATTCTATTGTTGAACTGCTGACACATTTATGGAGAACTTTAACCAAATTATAGATACCGTCCATATATAACTAAATATTTCTGGCGTTTGCACTAATCATTATTTGCTAAGAGAAACAACTGTTCAGTATGAAATCAGACAGTTTTTGTTTTATTTGAACTTCGATCACAGGCTGACATGAGCCAGGGAACCACTGAAAATCAAGGAGTACTGCACACGCCTGTTTCGTCCCAGTTCAGGGCTCTTCGTTGGTGCACACCCATGGTTCCTGTCTGGATTCAACGTAGAACTTGTCACCGAAGTGCAGCAGTTCGAGTTGCCACCTTCCAAATAGCACACAAAGGTAGACAGGAAGATGAGTGATGAAGAGAATCAATAGAGTTTTGACAAGTGTAGGAGTGAAACAGAGTGAGTAATGGTAGAAAGGAATATGAAAGATTACAGAGACTGAATACATCTGCATAGGCCATTGACAACGATTTTGAGCCATGTCACCTATTGTCTCCAGTCATTGATTCTTAGAGTCCCGAGGGTGGGCCCCAACCCGGAAGTCTGCATCTCCCTACCTGACTCAGTTTAACTGTCAGGGATTTCATGGATTGATGCCATATTTTTGTTTGGCATGGCACCACTTACTCTTTTCCAACCTGCACCTGTATCAACTAGTAATGCCCGTCCGTCGGGGTAGGCGATGGTTAGGCATGCGCAGCACGTGACCTAGCCATCTCAATCTATGTAACTTTATAACCTCTTCGATTGATTTTCCCTCTTTGCCCAACACTCTATGCCTAACGTCAACATTACTTACCTTATTATGCCACCTAACGTGAGAAAGAGATTGTAGACAACTATGATCAAAAACAGTCAACCTTTTCATGTCTTCAACTCGTACTGGCCATGTTTCAGAGAGCCATAGAGAAGGACGGAGCGAACTGCTGAGCAGTACACACGTCCCTTGGTTGGTAGTCGGATGTCACGCCTACACCAGAGATGGTGTAAGTTAGCGAAAGGTTTCACCAGGGATGAAACCCCACGACCTTCAGGTTACAAACTGAGCTCATCATTGATCATTCAGTCATAGAAACAGAACAGATTAGTCAATGAATTCTAACTGTCATTTCGCAATTTGTGTATGTTTTTATGTTTATTTTTAAAAATTATTTTCATTTATTACACAGGCTGCTCGTATTGAACGCGGTGAAGCTCGAGCTGAGGCTGCACGTCGACGGGCTTTAGATTCAGCTGCTGATTATAACCATCGTCTTATAAGTGAACGTTTAAATTCCAGGCGGTGTTATTGGGATTTACAAACAATGCAAATTCATATACCACAAAGAAAGTATAAACTATTAGATTATACAAATATTCCTACTGGTGGTGTGGTGAAGGTGGTGGTGGTGGTGGTGGTGCTTATCCTGTAGCTGTTATACCTGGACAATTTGCTGAATATTATATGAATTATACCCCGGAACAATTATCCTACCTTCCACTTTCACGTGTACTATATCCACATCCATTGCAAAAGCATAAAAATCCACCTCCGCTGCCTACAACACTTCGATTTGGATCAATTAAACCTAAAGTCAGTACACCACCGGTTGTTATGACTACTACTAATTCAGATTTCGGGGATCAGTATTCAACTGGTGGAGATAATTCCCGGTTAATGGATCCTTCAAATCATCATTATAATAATGATAATAATAATTATAATAATAATAATAATAGTAATAATCATATTATGAATTCAACAGATGGTGTGCACCGAGGTGTGCATCATACTGATGGAACATTTTCGGCTACAGGCAATGGTAATACTAAGTAAGTGAGAGAGAGAGGGAGAAGACAGTGTCTTTTTTGTATCAATTTTTCATCGATATAAACTGTAAAAGTGTGTTAAAAGTACTTTATTACCCGTGGAACGTGTCATGTTAACTGAAGTATGGTTGCATCTTGTCAGACAAGGACATAGGATAGCAGTTGGAACATAGGGCTTCAGCAGCACATTCCTCTACAATCCTCTTTAGCTCCCTGCACGATTGCTCACCAACTTTCATATCCGCCAGATACACTGTCTGGCTGGCTGGCTGGTTTCAACATAGAACTTTGCACCGATGTGCAGCAGTTCAAGTCGCCACACTTCATGTAGCACACAAAGTAAGAGAAGAAAGTAAAAAGAAATGCAAACTAGAGACAGAAAACAGAGATATAAGGCAAAAAGAATCGTAATATCGAAGAACTATATAGTTTAATTGGGTCTTATAAGTCACAAGGATTGGATGCGTCTGCGCCAGCCATTGAGAACGAGGATTTTGAGCCATATCACCGATTGTCTCCAGCTCTCATTGGTTTTTACCATACCGAGGACCCCAGCCAGAAAGTCTACAACTTCCTGCCTGGCTCTAACTGTTGTAGATTTCAGTGACTGATGCCACCACATATACGCTCTCCTGGATGTCGCATTTAGACGCCTGGTCAACTCGCATCGTCTCATTGGGGTTCCACTCAAACACTGGCCTGGTGTGTGATGTTACTTAACCGTCTCCACAGCGTATGTTCAGTCTACTTTCATGTTTTGTTCTGCTTATTTGTTGGGTGATAGGTTCTTGTTTGGTTCGTTACCAGAGTTCCTTGTTGCTTATTCAATCTGGCTGATCATCTAAGCTTCCGGATGGAGTGAAGACAGCTATTGATAAACGTCTGCATACAGATGGTTATTGGAAATGGTTTCGGTGAGACGCCAAATCTCTGTAGCATATAGATGCACTGATTTGACATTGATGTTGAAAATACGAATCTTGTACTCTACGGTTAGTACACTAGATTTTCATGCTGATTTCAGATTAATGAGAGTCTGTCTTGCTTCCCCTATGCCCGGTTATCTGGCCTTGACAACCTCATCCGTACCACCACCTGCCTGTAGTCGAAACGATACTGCCTAGATTAGTGGAGGGAGCAACTTCATTCAGATTTCTCCTTCTGGTAATGGCTGATACTTGTTGTTGTTGATGGTTCTTGGATATTATTATTATTATTGTTCCCTTGGGTTCCTAGTGGAACATAGGGCTTCAACTGCGTCTCCACTTGCTTCTGTCTTCTGCTGTACTTTTCACTTGCATCCATGTTAGTCCATACTGTTTCCATACTGTTTCAGCTCCTCTTCACACTATATCCTCCATGTCACCCTTGGACGTCCCACTCGCCGCTTCCCTTTCGGACTCCACTGGAGGACCTGAAGCGTGATGTCACCCAGCGGCCTCCTCAGCGAGTGAGTGTCCAATCCATCTCCACTTTCTCCTGCATATTTGTTGAGGTATTGGTTCTTGCTTTGTTTGTTCCCATAGTTTCTTGTTGGTGATTCTTTCCGGCCATCTGGTCTTCATTATAGAGCGAAGACAGTTGTTGATAAAGGTCTGCAACCTGTTGGAAATATTCTTGGTGACACACTGGCCAAGTTTCTGATCCGTATAGAAGAACTGACTCACTTAACGTTTGTATTGAAAATCCGAATTTTGTTGTTGATGGTGAGTGACGAAGATTTCCAGATTGGTTTCAGGTTGATGAATGTGTTTCTCGCCTTCCCGATTCTCGATTTGACATCCTCGTTTGTTCCTCCTGTAGTTGAGACAATGCTCCCTAGATAAGTGAATGAAGTAACCTCTTTGGAATCCCTTCCATTGATGGTGATTGGCGCTGGATGTTGCTGCTGTTGTGTGGTTATTTTCATAACCTTCGTCTTGTCTATGTTCACCTGGAGTCCTGTCTTTACTGCTTCTTCGACCAGTTTGTCGGTTTCCGCTTGTAAGTCTTCGCTTTTGTGTGACATTAGACAACAACATAAGTCGTCTGTGATGTTTAAATCTTCCACAGTCTTCTTGTCGGTTTGACGTATGCCCGTCTTCTCGCCCTCTCCACAATCTGCTGCATAATCCAGTCTACCACACTGAGGAAGATCGTCGATGATAGGAAGAAGCCTTGCCTTACTCCAGTCTTTCACTTCATAAGCTTCGCTGAACTTTCCGTTGTGAATCACTTGGCATGTAGCATCATCATAATTTGAACGGACATTAGATAGACTCTAATCTTTCCATTCAGAATACTCCCATATAACCAAACATATATAACCTCAGGTGTTGATTGTCGGTGCCCGCCGGATCAGTGGTCTGGGCGCGGGGAGGTGGTGGGTTCACCTAGGAGAGTTAGAAAATTCTAGTTCTAAACTGTTTGTGCTTCTTGTCTGCAAGATCCTAGTGGAATCAGTAACGGATAAACGTTTTTCTTCTATTTCGTAGTAAATTAGACTACAAGTTAGGGACTTGGCTCGGTGATTCCTTACGATAATCATCTGTTTCATTTCGGGCGTTCAGGAAATATAAAAGAGTCCCAGTATCTTGGTGCCCATTATTGTACACTACATTTCTGATTATTTAAAAAAAATGTCAGATTTTATTTTCTCTTGCACATTTATGAGGTTGATTCACTTTTTTTTCTAACATGCTTTGCATTTTCTCTCTCCCTCTCCCTGTTCTCTTTTTCAGTTCAAATACATTTTCTACGGAATCAGATGTGGATAAGGCGAATAGTTCAATTTATCGACGATTTAAAACAAATGTTGGCGATATGAATACCGAGAATCCAAGTTGTGTTGTTTGTGGACAATTGGCTTTAAATTATATACGTTGTTCTGAGTGTAAATTAATTGGACATCCAAAATGTTTAGATATCCCTGATTCTATGATACCAGGTGTGAAAAGGTAAGTTAGAGAGAGAGAGAGGTGGAGAAGAATTTTGTCTTTATGCATTGTTGCTATTTTATTTGCGTTCTCAGGATGCGGTTTTATTCTATTGCTGTTGTATTTCTTGATTTGAAAGCGGTACGGTACTCGGCTCTGTTGACGACGGAGAGGAGATGCTATGGCAGTGTGTTAGGCTGTGAAAAGAGTGTCGAGTGCCCCAGTGTTCTCATTTCTGTGTAATTTCATCATAGATGTACTAGCGAAATTGACTGTAATTGACTTCATAGGCTTAGGGATTGACTTGTTACCAGAGAACAGTCTCGTTTACTTAGAGTATAAGGATGATATTATTACCCTTCTAGGTGAAGACACTGATACAGTGTAGTCTTTGAACACCTTGGGCTGGAAACTCCGAGTGTTTGGCATGTGATTCTCTCCTGACCAATGTAAGACGATTCTGCAGGACTGAGCTGCACTGACTCCCTAGCTTAAAGATAGGGTGTGAACTGGTTGGTGGAGCATGTTGACCACTTCACTTATTTAGGAACTTGCATCAGCTCTAATGCATTGTCTGATTGATTGGTGACAAAATCTCAATACGGATACAAAAGTCTCGTGTGGGATTTACCAGTTTACCTCATTTGTGGCATAAACGCGATATTCAGTGCTGCAGTGTTCACTCCATCCTCCTTTATATGGCTGTGAGACATGACCATTGCAACTGGGAGATATGAAAAGGTTAATTGTCTTCAACCACAAATTTTCGCATTCTGTCTCCCATGTTGAGTGGTTGTATGATTTTGTGAATAATATTTAGGTTAGGCGAAGAGTGTTAGATAAGGAGGAGAAATCCGTCGATGAAGTTGTGAAGCTATATCGATTGAGTGAGATGGTTAGGCTACGTGTTACGCATTCTGAGCCATCGAATTACTCGACTGGTGATTTTATTCAACATAGGCTTGGGTATAGAACGGGGTTAGGGGTGGTCAAACTGAAACATGGCGTCACTCCATGAAATCCTTGACATTTAATTAATTTATTTATGACTGACTGACTGGGTTCCAGCACATAATTGTGCACAGAAGTGCACCAATTCAAGTTGATACACTCCAAATAGCGCAAAAGGTTGGAAAAGAATTATATTAATGAGCAGAAATGTACGCGAGAAAGGGTAGTAACATTGAAAACATAAGGATTTATAGCATCTAGGAGATTACAAAGAGTGGAATGCATCTGTGCCACTGACTAGGATTTCCAGCCATAGCATCAATAATCTCTAACTACTGGTTTTTAGCATCCTGTGGACCCCAACTAGGTAGTCTACACTTCCCTGCGTGATTGGCTCAAACCAAATGTCGAAGACTTCATGAATTGATGCCGGTCTTGATTTGACCACCCTTAACGGTTTTCTAACCTCATCATGTGTCAGCTAACATTGCTTGTTCAGAAAAGATGATTGGTGCCTTGGCAGGCGCAATATGTGGACTACCAGTCTTAATCGATGCAACTTCATAACCTCATCGATTAACTTCCCTTCCTCACCTAACACTCTACACCTAGCCTCAATATTACTCACCATTTTACACCACATAACACGGGAGACAGAATATAAACATCATTCGAAGTCAATTGGTGGATGGTGACCAGCAGTGGAATCCGGGACAACACGCATTTCGCCCTATTTGGGACTCGTTAACTGGATGTACCTGCATTCCCCAGTGAGTGACGATGTTCCCGCCGATGCTCGAACCCAGTGCCCATAGTTTCTAACGCCAAAGCGTTATCCACTAGACTACTTGAGCCGTGAGAGCCACCTCTTGTGAAACGGGTCTTATTAATCAGTTAATTCAATTTTCAGTTTTTCCCGTCGATTGAACGTCATCACTCACTCGGGAATGCAGGTACATGCAGTTGATGAGTCCAAAATAGGACGAAATGCGCATTGTCCTAGATTCCATTGCTAGTCACCATCAACCGATTGACTTCAAGTTACATGACCAGACATCGTCGAAGCATCTGCACAAGGAGCCGACATGTCAACCTGACACCGAGCACTTTTGTCCAATCAATCAACGGGAAAATCTAAAAATTGAATTAAATAAACATCATTTGTCAAAGAAAGTTAACTTTCTAGTTGCCTAGACTGAAGTCGATAAAGTGGAGTTTAAACCTTAAGGACCCATTGATGAAGGAGAGCCGAGGTCAATGAGTCATCAGTGTATGGTGCAGACTAAGATGAAGTAGCCGTCCAATGCCTTTAAGTTAATATTTGTTGCCTGACTGACTGACTGACGACCATTTGGAGACGAAAACTATTTCGTGAAAATAATTCACTTTCCACAAAATTTCTAAGATGAATGGATTGGGAGCAAAGAAGTACTTTTGAGTACTTAAGTACATAAGCAAAATGAAACATATACTGTATTTTTGAAGAGTGATTCAGTGGGGTCCGGGGTTCGACCCCTCTGGTAGACACACTTCTAAATCTCGTCTAGCTCCCGGTAAAGAGGGGTTAGTTGGGCGTGAGACTAACCACTACTGAAGCTTCAAAGCTCAAGTTCGAAGTCCTATGCTCCACTGGGAACGTAAAGGAATGGTCAAAGGTCATTATTTCCATTTATACTGGGGGGGAGCATAATTTCTTCAGTGAGCTAGTGTGATCACTTTTAAAACGTTTCTTCTGTTGTCATTAGGCCTTACTATTTAGTTAACATTCCATAATTCTTGTTAAATGTATTTTTTTGTTTATTTGCTTTCTAGTTACGCTTGGACCTGCTTAGAATGCAAGCGTTGTGTAGAGTGTAATGATTCTGGTCAAGAGGATCAAATGATGTTCTGTGATCGTTGTGATCGTGGTTATCATGCCTTTTGTGTTGGTCTTGGTCGAATACCTAATGGAAAATGGGAATGTCTACTGTGTGAAGCCTTGCCAACACCAGCAAAGAAAGGTCGACCAAGGAAATATGCTCCTAAGGATATGGATGATTTACCCTGGGGATATAGTGTAAGAAAGCCGTGTAAACCAAAAGTGAAGAGTATTAGCAATTTTCCCCGACCGAAACCAATGTATGATATTAAAAAAGATGCGCCTGTAAGGCTGCTTACTCCTGCTGCTTCACACAACATTCTCCTCTCAACAGCAGCAGCAGGAGGTGGAGGGGTAGGAGGAGGTAATACTAGTGGTAATATAGAAGTCCCTAAACGTCGTAGAGGTCGACCACCGAAGAAAAAACCTATAATACCAAGTTTACCAACTCCAATTTCATCGTATATTCAAAATCCGAGTAGTTTTACTGCAGCACCTTCAGAGATATCAGCCTCTTTGCCAACTGCTCCATCGACACCACGACCTGAAAATGAGTCGCATCCAGTCACCTATCCCACTATTACTACTACTAATACCACTACTACTATTGCTACTGTTAGTAATGCTATCGCTCCTGAAAAAGAAGTACCGTGTAATGATAAAATTCCCAATTCTCAAGAGAAAACAGAAGAATCCACTCCGCATAATCCTGTTGAAATCAGTGAAGGGGATAAAGTTACTGTAAAACATGATTCTGAAGTATCGATCTCTGATGTGACAAATTTAAACGATTCGAATAATGTTGAAAAATAATTTATTGACTTGTGTGTTTGTTTGTTGGTTGGTTTGTGTATGCGTGTGTATCTGCACGCCTCAATGTCTATAACAACTGTGAATTTCCTTTGTTACATTTTAAAATGTAATATGTTCTCTTTTGTTTTTGCTGTTTCACTTGTTCTTGTAAAATAATTGTAGATAAAAACGACAGGGATTTCTTTTCATCTCTTATTTCTTTCTTGAAATGTGTTCATAATATTTTTTCTATTGTAAATGTAAGTATTTGTTTCTTTCTTTTGCGACTTGTTTCTTTTTTCATGTTGTTGTCTTGATTTTTGTTCAATTGGTCTGAGATTGATGCATTTAGGGGGCTGGGTCTGGTGTCTTCGTTTCTTGTTAGGAAATGTCCATATTTTCCATTAATTATTATTCCCTTAGTTTCGAGTGGAACATAGGGCTTCAACAACACATCTCCACTTTTTCCTATCTTCTGCCGTCCTCTTCAGATTGGACCACAATTGCCCACAATCTCTCATCTCCTCCTCCCAAAACACGATCTCCTCCATGTCATCCTCGCACCGACCATCCACTCGTCGCCTTCCATTTGAATTACACTCGAACAGTATTCTGGCGCTCGATGTCATTGGACGGTCTCCTCAATGTACGCCCGTTCCATCTCCACTTTCTCCTACATATTTGTTGAGCGATCGGCTGTCGCCTGTTGTTTTGTTCCCACAGTTTCTTGTTACTTATTCTTTCTGGCCAGCCAATTTATCTTCAGTAGGGAGCCATCAAAGGCAGCTTTTGATGAAAATCTGCCACTAGCTGTTGGAAATCCTTTTCGTGACACGCACACTGCAAGTTTCTGACGCGTATAGACGGACTGACTTGACATTGGTGTTGAAAATCCGAATCTTGTTGTTTATGCTGACTGAGTGAGTGACAGCAGAAGATTTCCAAATTGGTTTCAGGTTGATGGAGGTGTGTCTTGCCTTTCCGATTCTGGCTTTGACATCTTCATCCGTTCTGCCAGCCTGTGGTAGAAACCGTGCCAGCTGCTTAGATAAGTGAAGGAAGGAAGTGAAGCAACCTCTCCCTGTGATGGTTATTGGTGCGGGTTGTTGTTTCTGTTGATTGGTTATCTTCATTACCTGCGTCTTGCCTATGTTCACTTGGAGTCCTGTCTTCTCTGCTTCTTCAGCCAGCTTGTTGGTTTTCGCCTGTAAGTCCTCGAGTTTATGTTACATTAGACATATATTATTTGCGAAATCCACATCTTCTAGAGTCTTTTCATCAGTGGTCTGGCGTACTCCTGTCTCCTCGCTCCCAACGCACAGTCTGAGGCATAATCCAGTCCACCACAATTAAGAATATCATCGGTGATAATAGATAGGCAACCTTGTCTTACTCCTGTGTTCCCTTCGAACGCCTCACTGAGTTTCCCGTTGTGGATCACTTGACCCGAGGTGTTGTCGTTTAGCTGTTGAATGAGGTTGATAAAGACTTGAGCACTGCACACCGTAGTGTTGAAGTAGTTTCCAAATTACTTCACCATAGGTGTATTAATGGAATTGACCCCAACTAACTTTAGCGCTATGGGGATTGATTTGTCGGCGCAGAGTATACGGATGATATTATTATCGTTGTAGTTGAAGACGCTGATAAAATTCAGTCTTCTGAACTCATTTTGGGCAGAAATCTCCGAATGTTTGGTATGCTACAGGACTGATCCGTAGCTTGAAGATAGGGAGTGAAGTGGTGAAGTGTGTTTACTGCTTCTTATATATAATTGAAGTTGCTTCAGGCCAAATGCATTGACTGATTGATTGGTGGCGAATTCTCAGTACAGATACAAAAGGCTCGTGTGGGATTTGCCAATTAACGTCATCTCTGGCGTAGAAGTGATATCTGTCTACCGACCATGGAATGTGTGTACTGCACAACAGTTCATTTTGTCTTCCTTTATGCCTGTGAGAGACATGGCTGTTGAGAGTGAAAGATATGCATGGACACAGCTATTTTTGCTTGCATGTTAGGTTGTAGAATATATGGTGAGTAACATTCAGGTTAGGCGTGCAGTGTTAAGTATGGATGGTAAGTCAACTGATGTGGTTGTGAAGATAAGTCGAGTGAAAGGAGTAGGCCACACGTTGATCATTCTCAGCTACCGTATTCATTGATAAGCAATGTTAGCTAACGCAGGTTTGGGTTAAGGAAAAGTTAGAGGTGGTCATCTCAAAATTTGACATTAATCCATGAAATCGTTAATGGTTAGTTTTAGCCAGTCAGGAGTGTGTAGGCTGCTTAGTTGGAGTCCTTAGAATGCTAAGCATCACTGGCTGGAAACCAATGGTGATATTGTAGTGGTGTAATACAGACAATGTGTGCCAACAGAATATTATTCTCACATATTCCCACAGTTCAATTCGGCATTAGCAACAGAATATAATATATATCTATTTGAAAATTCTATTCGATGTTAGAGACAGAACACTTTTCCCACTGTTGTAAATGTATTAACAACAGAGCACTATGTGTATATTTGAACATTCTATTTCATGTCGTTTGATGTCATCCGAGATCGCACACTCAGTGTTTGGTTAAAGAAAATAGACTGTGTATATATAAACAGTGGTTTGATCAATGGGAAATATACCTTTGCTTCCTTGTCTTACCTTCCGCTATTTATAATATGACTCAAAATCGTTCTCAGTGGTGCAGATGTAATAACTCTTTCTGATTATCAATATCCCCTAAATTGTCATTCTTTTTTTGAATGCCACTATTTTTTCACCCTCACACTTTTGCTCATTGTACTTTTTTTTACCTCACTCTTTGTGGTTGACAAGCATTCTGCCACCGAATCACTGGCGCATAACAATGTGTTTATGGAGTACCAATAATTCTAAGACAGATTGAAGTAGTTGTCTCAACTACAGGAGGAACGGACGAGGATGTCAAATCGAGATTCGGGAAGGCGAGAAACACATCCATCAACGTGAAACCAATCTGGAAATCTTCGTCACTCAGCATCAACAACAAAATTCGGATGTTCAATACAAACATTAAGTCAGTTCTTTTATATGGACCAGAAACTTGGCTAGTGTGTCACAAAGAATATTTCCAACAGCCTGTTGCAGACCTTTATCAACAACTCTCTTCGCTCTATACTGAAGATCAGATGGCCGGAAAGAATCACCAACAAGAAACTATGTGAACAAACAAAACAAGAACCAATAGCTCAACAGATATGCAGGAGAAAGTGGAGATGGATTGGACACTCTCTGAGGAGGCCGCTGGGTGACATCGCGCGTCAGGCCAGTGCTCGAGTGGAACTCGAAAGGGAAGCGGCGAGTGGGACGTCAGTGCAAGGGTGACATGGAGGAAATCATGTGAAGAGGAGTTGAAACAGTATGGAATAACTTGGATGCAGGTGAAAAGTACAGCAGAAGACAGAAGCAATTGGAGACGTGCATTTGAAGCCCTATGTTCCACAAGGAACCCAAGGGAACAATAGTAATAATAATGAATTTAAGACTGATATTATTGGTTGAATAGTGGTCGTTACTGCAGATTAAGCTAATTTTTTTCGCTGGCTTCACCAACTGTTGTGTGTGTGTGTGTGTGTGGTTAAAGTGATTCATACCCAGGTGGTGTGGTGGATAAAGCTTTGGCGTTTGAGACGGTGGGTGCTGGGTTTGTGAGCCGTCGTCACTCACCGGGGATTTCAGGCATATCCAGCTGATGAGTCCCAAATAGGACACTCCTTGACTCCACTGCTAGTCAGCACCCACCAAATAAGAAGTTATGAGTGAGCTCAGCCCTTTAGATATCACTTAGAACAGCTTAGTGTAAACTTCATGCACGAATAAATTGTTTCAACATACGTTGCAACTGCGCTAGACTCATTATGAAATCATTACACATGCTTCAATTGATTCTTTTATGTAGGAAAATCGTACTTCCAGCTTATTTGACTAGTAGATTTCGTGAAGGACCAATATCAGTTAGGCGGTCATTGAAAACCAAGGAGAACTGGTTGGCTATTTCGCTCTAGTTTTGTGGCTCTGCAGCACTGCACACCTACGAGGATGGTCAGCGGGTGTGTCTTACAACCTGAAGGCCTTGGGGTAATGTGTGCACGCCTTTCAAGAGTTCTAAATTAGGACGGATTGGCTTTCCAGTGCTACCTGATGGTTTTCAGTGGTTCTATAATTGATATGTCGGTGTTTCATGACAAAATCCATATTGAAATTAGTTAAAAGCCTTAAAATATGAGTGCATTGAACAGTGTTAGAAGGGTTGTTATAAAGGAAAAGTTGTAATTGTCGTAGTGAAGTAGTGATTTCCATGTTAGTAGATTTCCTAAAAAAACATAAGAAACCTGATCATTTAACTGATTCTCTCATAGACCAAGATATATGCTTTGTTTGATCGGTGATACTGTGTTAGAATTCTCGAAATGCGAACAGTGATCAGACATGGAAATAAGAGTGAACAATTTAGTGAAGGGAAACTTTTCGGTCACGTTTCCTTCAGTTAGCTATACCATCGTAATCATGTGCAGTCATGTGTATATGTTATTATTATTCCCTTGGGTTCCAAGTGGAGAATCGAGGGCTTCAACAACACATTTCCACGTTGTTCTATTTTCTCCCGTCCTCTCCAATTGGGTCCACAATTATCCTTACTCTCTCATCTCCTCCCAGCACACGATTTCCTCCATATCACCCTCGCAACGACCACCCAATCGTCGGCTTCCATTCAAGCGATGGCCTGCATTGAGCGCAATGGCATTCGATGTTCTCCTCAACGTATGTCTGATCAATCCATCTCCATTTGCTCCTACATATTTGTTGAGCGACAGTCCCTGGTTTGCTTGTTACCGGTCAGACTTTCTTGTTGTTTATTCTCTCTGGTCAGCTGACCATTTGTTCTTCAGTACGGAGCCAGGGCAGGAGGCAGCTGTTGATAAAAGTCTGAAGTAGCTTGATGGAAATCCTTCTCATGACTGACACGCAGTGCAACTTTCTGACCCGTATACAATAACTGACTGACTTCACATTTGTGGCCATTATCCGAATTTTTGTTCTTTCGGATTTACAGTTAAGCATAGTAAAAAATGTGAATCCCCTTGGAATATCATTTACATCATAAGAATATTTTTCAATTGTAAAGATTCATCAGTGTTATTAAAAGTGTGAGTATCAGCGAGCTTAAGCTACAGATTACGCAAAACCAAAGATTTTTGGAGGATTAGGTGTTAATGGGAACAGTGTAGAAATATTTGCATATTATTATTATCATTATCCCGTAGACATCTGAGTAGAACGTAAGGTTTCGGCAGTACATTTCCATTCCACTCATTTGCCTGCCAGGTATGTGGTATTTCTAAACAGTCTCCCCATTCTATGCTCATTTCATCTACATTTCATTCTGTATTATTTTCGAGTGATAGGTTATTATCGATTTGTTCGTTGACGCTAATGCTTCCTGGTCATATGATCTTTAGTATGGAAGAAAGTCAGGTCTGAAGTAGCCCGGTGAAAATTATCTCCAGGTGTCTTCATGTCTCTTAACCATCTATTTAATCGCTTACTGATTTTAACCCTAGTGTTGAAAATCCGCATTTTCATCGATCCTGGCTGGTTTCGAAATCCTAATTTGTGCCATCCGCCTGTAGTTGTAACAATCCTGTCTAGGTAAGCTAGGTGGAAGTGGTGACATTCTTTAGATCCCTCCAGTTGATAGTGTGGAGACAAGTATCCAAATACACTATGCAAGGTGGTATGCAAAAGATTAGTCAGGAAAACGATGCTAATAGTTGTAATACTCAAAAGATTGTGGTAGTTTTCAGATATCAAAATATTGATCATTGAAACTAGACCTTGGAATTATGTCTGAAGTAGCATACAACAGTATTCATCAACTGTCTCTTGATGATGCCCATTCGAGACTGTCAGGTTTCATGATGGAAACACTTTATCTCTGTGTCAACATGTTGGAATCCATTAGACGGTCGTAAAATAACTGAACTGACACCTAGTGTACTGCTGATATCACCATATCAATAATATGCATTTTCCAGAGTTCTAGACCCAAGATTTTTTATAAATTAAAATTTCCTTTTATCATACTTAGCAGTGAAAACAGGATTGCAGGTGAATATAGAGAAGACGGAGGTGATAAAGATAACCAACAAACAGCAATAGCAACAACAACCAGCGCTAATTACTATCAACAGAGGGTAACTCCTTCACTTATCTGCTCAGTAAGCAATGTTCCAATCACAGCTAGAGGAACGGATGAAGATGTCAAAGCCAGACAGTCAGCCAGAATCGGAAAGGCAAGATACGCCTTCATCAACCTGAAAACAGTTTGGAAATCTTCTGCACTCAGCCACCATAAACAAGTAGATTCGGATTTTCAACACCAATCTCAAGTCGGTCAGTTCTTCTATATGCGTCAGAAACTTGCACTGCGTGTCAGTCGCGAAAAGGATTTCCAACAGGTTTCAGACTTTCATCAACAGCTGCCTTCGATGGCTCCCTACTGGAGATCAAATGGCCAGAAAGAATAAGTAGCAAGAAACTGTGGGAACAAATCACCAACAGGCAAGAGGCTCTCGCTCAACAAATATGTAGGAGAAAATGGAGATGGAACGGGCATACATTGAGGAGACAGTCGAATGACATCGTGCGCCAGGCTACTGTTCGAGTGGAATTCAAATGGAAAGCGACGAGTGGATGGTGGGTGCGAAGATGACATGGAGGAGATCGTGTTTTGGGAGGAGGAGATGGGAGATTGTGGGCAATTGTGGTCCAATCTGAAGAGAACGGCAGAAGATAGGACAAAGTGGAGATGTGTTGTTGAAGCCCTATTTTCCATTCGGAACTAAGGGAATAATAATAATAATAAGCACCATCAACGGGAGAAAAATGATGTGAATTTAGGTCTGGGAAACGTACTCCAAATCTTCAATAACACCCGCCTAAATATCGACTTAACTCTGTAAGTTGAATTTGACTTGCCATTCCACTTTCTCTATGTTCAACTAGGAAGAAATTTTGATAACTCTCTGTGGAGATCCAGCTACCACAAAGCCCACATGGGAGGGATAGTTTATCAGTTTTGAAGGTTTTCTCCCTTTAAGCAGAAAGATCTCATCTATTTTAATGCCTCAGGAATCCAGAAAATATGTACTAACGAAACTATTGATGAAGAGCTTCACAACCTCCAGAGTCTTAATGGAAAGTGTCACTTCACAACCGCATTCGTAGACAAGAATCTAAAACTAATGAAAAGTTTTGAACAGGTTCAGGTTACTCTCAAACAGATCCCGCTGCTTAATATGGAATTTAAAAGTGATATTAAAACAGAAATTCCTCGAAAACGTCTTTCAAAATCTTTCAGTAAAAAGTTCTTCGCTACCAACCTACGAGTAACATTTTGCTGCAACAAACTATCGCATTGAGCCACATCACCATACACAAGCCGGTTCACTTGCTCTTGTGGAGCTGAGAACACTGGCCGTACCATGTACCCATTTGTACAACGCTCTCGGGAACACTTTTCAACAAAACTAGCAAAGGTAGGACATTATTTTGTTTCTTTACGTCCCCAGTGGAACATAGGGCCACTTCAAGCTAGAAGTGTGAAGTTTCGGAGGCAGGGGTTTTTATTTTTATGGAATGGCGTTGCTAGCCTCATGCCCAACCTCCTCTCTTTACCAGTCTTATTACTGGCTTAGCGAGGTAAAGGAGTGCGTCGGCCGGGGATCGATCCCCATACCATATGAGAGCTTGGTTGGCTAACAATCTACCGCTGTGCCACCGAAGCGGAATTAGGTGAGTGCATATAGCCAGGTAACAGAACATCTGATGGACTCAGGATACTCAGCTCCATTTATAAAATCCTTCAAAGTTCCGTATAAGATCCGATCAAACCTCTCAAATAATAATGAGATCAAAACATCTGGGCATAGCTGCTAGAGCACAAGCGATCAAAAAATTTAAGCCAGCTGTCTGTGTTGAAAAGAAATATATCCGATTTTTTGTTTCCATCATGGCTGTCATAAGTAGTCCCTTTGATTGAACACTAGTAACTAGTGTGATGTGTCTAGTCCTCTCTTTGGTGCAGAATGAATTCTATCAGTCAGGTTTGCAATGTGGCCAGCATTCTAGGTGGCTCGCCATCACGGTATACTTTGAATTGTTGATATTAGGTGGCTGGAGACAATGGGTTGGAATTCTTGGACCTCAAACAAACTACAGACCTTCATCAACAGCTGTCTTCGCTCAATACTCAAGATCAGCAACAGAGATTTCTGGGAGCGAACCAACCAGGAACCGATTGTGAAACAAATAGGCAGGAAGAAATGGAGGTGGATTGGCCATACTCTAAGGAAACCATCAAGTGACATCACTAGACAAGCCATTGCTCGAGTGGAACCCGAAAGGGAAGCGGCGAGTTGGTCTTCAGTGTGAGGGTGACTTGGATGAGGTCATGTGAAGGAGGAAATGAAAACGTGTGGGCAGACTTGGAGCCAGGTGAAGACTCTAGCAGAGGACCGAACGCAATGGAGACGCACGGCTGAAGCCCTATGTTCCTCTAGGAATTAAAGGAAACTAATAATAATAATCTTGGACCTAAATTTCGTGCTTGCTGGCATTCATCAACAAGGCATATCTGTAATCTTGAAGGGACTGAGCTGTTTGCGCTCTCGATTGACCTCCTATAGGACTGTATTATATACCTGGATTGTATACTAACTAGTGTCATACGTCTATTATTATTAATTATGAACAATTTCATATACTTATTGATTAATTTATCGATTTAAAAATTCAAATTTAGTGGATCTCTCTATACAAAAAGTATTAGTACACTAGTGGCATATTTAATTCTACAATGATCTTATTATCACAATCCTCTATTATTACTATTATTTATCTTATTCACTATACATACTACTTTAATATATTATTTTCTAATTTTGGACAATCTTTTGAATTTACATTAGAAGATAGAATATTTTTTGCTACAGAAAATTGTGAACAACACTTAGATATTGGTAATTGGTGTGAATGGTCAAGTTGGAGTAAATGTGATGTAAACACATGTACACGATTACGTCAACGTGAATGTAATTGTCCAGCTCCAGGAAATTGGACAACATTAACAGAATGTAAAACTATTAAACCACAAAATGACTACAGAGTTAATAATGTAAGTTTTATAAATATCGGTAAACTATATATATATATATATATATATAAACGCAATTTAATGAAATATTTGGTCTACAGCCCAAGGGTTTGCAGGGATTTGATTAACTTCGTAAACTGACATTGGTTACAGGACGATTGGGAAACTTGGGACCACTAGAAGGCTGTTTTGTCCTAGTTTGGGACTCTTCAACTGTACGCACCCACTGAGGTTCGAACTCAGGACCATTGGATTGGGTCCGAGTGGTTAGATGGTCTAAGAGCTCACCCTGTAACCAGAAGGTCCTGAGTTAGAACCTCAGTGGGTGCGTACTGTTGAAGAGTACCAAACTAAGATGGATGAAACAGGTGTTTGGCAATGCTCCCTGCAAGTTTTCCAATGGTTCTCTAACCGATGTCAGTTTATGATGAAATCCTGAATAGAACATTCTTTGCTCAAACTTTCTTTTGTCTTCTAAATATCTGATTAGGAATTTTCACTATATAAAAAAATGTTTATTATAATTTCTTTGGCTTCAAGATGGAAAATTAGGCTTTAACAGAACATTTCCATCTCACCCTTTTCCCTCTAGCTCCTCCTCATATGATCCTTTCCACGTCACCTACGAGGTGACAGTCAACTCTTTGTTTCCTATTTCGGTATTATTCAAATGCGTGAATGAGTTGTGATGTCACTCAACGGTCTCCCCAGTGTAAGTCCTATCCATCCTCATTCCCTTGTGCATATCTGTTGAGCGAGAAGTTCTTTGTTGGTATGCTGCACTGTCAGAGTCCCTAGTTACTTATTCTTTCTGGTCAGTTATATGATTCTAAGTATGAAGGAAAGACACCTCCATTTTTAAATATTTTCTAAATAATGTTGGGCTTGTCAGTGAAAGTAATCTTCAGATTAATTTACATCACCATATAGACAGTTATTTATATATAGTGAAGAAGATTTCGTTATAAGATAGGTGATTGATGAATCTATAGGGAAATCTAAAGTCTCATTTCAGCGTGGTGAAGATGTCGTCTAGAAAGATAATGAAATCTCAGCAAATAAACCATCCAGCTCAGAGAACACAACTACACCAACAGACCCCATATTCATTTGTGTTTTGGATATTATCACAAAATGAAACAGTATTATTTAATGAGTGAAAGAGTTTCGAAGGCAATTCATTGTTTATAATAATCCTTCGAAGTGAAGAGGGGAGTAAGACAAGCTGGCTGCATACTATCTTTAATGATTTTCCTGATTGTGGTTGACTGGATAATGCAACAGACAGTTAGTAGTGGGCAGCGAGGAGACAGGCATAAAATGGACCCACACAAAATACTTGGAGGATCTGGACTTTACCGATGATATGCGTCTGATTTCTCACAAACTGAGATATGCAAGTGAAAAGCAACAAGTTAGCAGAAGAAGCATCCAGAGAAGATTGAACTTCAGGTGGACATAGTGAAGATAAGGGTGGTAAAGATTCCTGGTCAGCAGTAACAGCAACAACAACAAAGGACAACAATCAGCCGGCATAAATGGAATGAATCTGGAAGAAGCAACCTCCTTTACCTACCGACTGATCTGGGAAGCATCGTTTCAACTACAGGCGGGCAGAACTGATTAGAATATCAAAGCGAGTATCGGGAAAGCAAGGCAAGCCTTCATTACTCTCAAGTCTGTGTGGAAGTCAACATCACTCAGTATGAAAAATAAGATGAGGATTTTCAACTCCAATGTGAAGTCATTGCTACTTATATATGGATTACAGACTTGCACTGCGGGTCACGAGGGGTATTTCGAACAAGCTACAGACTTTCATCAACAGCTGTCTCCGCTGAATACTTTGCTCAAGATCAGATGGCCGGCCAGTAAAGATAAGCAACAGGGATCTCTGGGAGCAAACCAGCTCAGCGGAAACCAGTTGTGCAACAAATCTGTGGGAAGAAATGGAGGTGGATTGGCCATACTCTGAGAAAACAAACCACCAAGTGAGTGACATCACACGTCAGGCCATTGCTTGAGTGGGACCCGAATGAGAAGTGGCGAGTTTGTCGTCCAAGGGTGACATGGAGGATGAGGTGATGTGAAGTGGTGATGAAAGCATGTGGGCAGATGTGAAGCCAGGTGAGAACGTTGTCAGAGAAGGGAACACAATGGAGACGTGTGTCTGAAGCCATATGTTCCTCTAAGAACTAAAGGAAACAATAATAATAATAAACATTACGAAGTGTTGGTACACAATTTTGAAATTTTATTTTTATAGCTCTTACTCGTCTGTCGCACGGGTAGTAGAATTCTCTAGGTGACTAGGAAAGGTGTTGAAATATCCCTTTTACACGTGTCCTCAGTTGATTCGATAAATAAAGCTTCGGTTAACAATTCCTGCCTTCACCGTGTTATATCAGGTTTCCGACTGTCAGTATGTACTGTCCGATTGTATGGTTGCTCGTAACTGTATGTATTGTTGTAGTTGAGTTATTTTCTTGATGTCTTATCTTATTAGGATCTATTAATCTAGATTTTGCTAGAATTTTGTGCTTTGCTAGTCTAATTGTCTTCATCCTACTTCAGCCGATGTATTTGAACTCAAAATCATTGCAGAATATTAGATATTCTAGATTATTTTACAAGTTTGTTACTTCAGTAGACATTTATCCTCTTGAACTCTAAATGTTTATAATTATTTGACAGTATTTTCTGAATATGTAATACATGATATTAATATTAATTATTATTCTCTTGGGTTCCGAGTGGAATATAGGGTTTCAAAAGCACATTTCCGTTTTGTCCTGTTCTCCGGAGTCCTTTTCAGCTGACCTCGCGATTGCCCTCTCTTATACTTTATGATTGTATATGATGTATGTTAAGCATGAAAACTTTTAAAATTTCAATGTTTCAATAACACTACTTATGAATAATACAGTCACTATATGATGTTTTTTTATTCCTTTGAGTTCTGAGTGCAACATGGAGGTATGAAGTTTCAATAGCTGTGGTAATTTTGTTTTTCCATGGAGTGTGTTTTTACTAGTCCCACACCCAGCCTTCCATCTTCATTGGGTTTACTACTGGCTATGTGAACTTTAGGAGTGCATCGGTCACCGAGAATGGTACGCGGACCTCCCGCGTTGTGCTTGGCGAACGTTCTATCATTGAACCACGCGTCAAGTCTGTTAATTGATGACTTAACTATGTCGAACGCAAGAGCGTTAGTTTAACGTGCCACACTTTGGAGAAACACGATAATGCACAAAAAATAATTCAGTGGAGATTAGCTTCTATCCTCAGAATCTGCAAAGTGAACAGAAATGAATACATCTCTTCCATTGCGAGTGATTTGAAGTCATTTCACGAAAAATCCTCACTCTTTGATTCTTTGGAATGAGTGACATCAGGCACCATATCCCCCCACAAATGGAACCCGAATAGAAAGAGTCGAGTTTAGCATCATTTCGAGGATGACTTGAAGGATATTGTGTGAGGAGGAAATGAAAGCTTACGGGCAAACGCTGGGTTAGCGAAAAAAGACTGCAGAGAACTAAGTGAGATGGAGGTGTGCTGCTGAAGCTCTATGTTCCGTTCGTCATTCGAAAGAATAAGAATATTATGGAAACACTGGTTTTCAGCATCACGATGACTTTAGCTAGGTAGTCTACGCCTTCTTGTGTGGCTCGAACTAAACAGTCTAAGATTTTATGCAATAGTGTTCTGTTTTCGTTTGGTCACCCTTAATCATTATTTTGCAAACTAGTCCTATTTCAGCTAACATAAATCGTATAGGAAGGTGATGGTTGGGTGAGTATAACACATGTTCTGACCATCTCAAACTATGAAGCTCCACAACCCTGTTGCCTAACAGTACACCTCACCTCATTAATACTAACGGTATTGCTCCACTGATCTTGACAGATAGAATGGAAACACTTGTGATAGTTCCAACTTCATATGTCTATATCTCACAAAAATGGCGTCGGTGAAAGCGAATAGCTGCGAAGTACACACATCCTTTTGATGCACACATGGATATCAAGCCAGTACCAAATGATCCCGTAGGTTGACAAATGAGAGGTTAACCAATAGCATCTATGCTAAGATGATATCAACAAGCAGTTCGATACATCCAACAAACCAAATCTCTATCTCTCTATGTGTCGATGCTACCTAGTCCTACACTATCATGCAGTACTCGAAAAAGGCTAGGGGTATACCAAAAATACGCAGATTTTCCTGTATGGTTCACGTTTTCAACCGAGTGTACAGAACCGGAATTATAATTTTATGCAGCCTCGGTTTAGAATTAATTGCAGGCAGGTATAAACAACCGCAGTCTACAACATTTCTGGCTTTTTATAAGTGATGGTTCACAGGAATCTGATTGGTTTCAAGTTAAATGACGAACTGGCATCAGATAGCGCGTCACTGAACATCTTCAGGAAGTATTATTAACCTGTTTCATCATAATTAGGGGCTATTTAGCAATACATAGCCATGATATCACTAGGGATCTAAACCCAGGACTAATCAGGTTACGAGGTGAAACCGCTGGTCATTTAGGCATATTTCTGGTTTTCTAAATTAAGGATTCATTGTGACATAATTAACCTTTGAGGCATCTTCAACTCAGCATAGTCGATTAGGACACCTTAAGGGTTCTTTAATTTAGAAATAATATAGTATCAATCTATAAAGTCATTAACCGCTAGTTTGGGGCATATAGGGAGACGCAAGTAGTATGATCAGAGTAGCTGAGAGGCTGAAAATTGCTGATGACATGGCTCGAAATCATTGTCAGTGGCAAAGATACATTTACTCTTCACGAATTCCTAGATTAATTAAATTCTCACTATTCTCCACTTAACTTAGTGCTTCTGTATGGTCACCAACAGCATATCCAACAGGCTACTGAAGACTTCTGTCAGCAACTGCCTCCTTCACTCAATACTGAAGATCAAATGGCCAGCCACAAAGGATAGTGACTTGCTTCAGGACTGTGTTTCCTGGAGTTCTAGTGAGAAGTCGTGACCAGTGAGGTCCATCCAGATGTCATGTGTGAGGATGGATTTCCCACCGATGACATTGGTTGGTTATCGCACCAAATCACGAATTAGTAGAAGTTAGAATTTATGAACTGACCATTGAATCTGGTCCCAGTGGCTGAATGGTATATGGGCTAGCTTGCCTTGTAACCTGAAGGTACTGGGTTCGAACCCTGACGGTTGGTGTGTACCGCCGCTGATTCCCAAACTAGGATGAAACAGCTGTCTAGCAGTACTCCCTGGTTTTCAATGGTCCCCTAATTGATATCAAACCGTGGGGAAACTCGAAAATACAAAGGATAATCAACAAAAATTCTGGCAGTACAATAAACCAATCAAACACCTATTATCCAACAAATACTCGCACCCTTGAGGGACATCACGCATTAGACCAGTTACTGGGTGAAACCTGCATGTGAAACAAGCAGTCGGACATTTGTCCAAGGACGATATACACGAGATGGTGTGGGGAAGGAATGAAAGCTAACAGGCAGTCGTGGAGTCACCTACAAAAAGACTGTGGGAGACACAGTGAAATGGAGAGGATTAATTATACTTTCTTCGGTGCAGCTGTATTCATTATAATTTTTGAAGATATTTGATGTAGTTTGCGTTCCAAGTGGAACACAGGGTCACCTCAAGCTAAAAGCTTGAAGTTTCGGTAGCAGTGGTGTTTATTTTTACAGGAGGGGATTGCTAGCATCATGCTTAACCTTCCCTCTTTCCCAGTCTTATTACAGGTTTAGTGAGGTAAATGAGTGCGTCGGTGGCTGGGGGTCGAACCCCGGACCACATGCGTGGTTGGTTGGTGAACATTCTACGTCTGTGTCACCGACACACAACCGAATACAGTATTCATTCATAAATCTTTTTTTATACTCTATTTATTTCTTTAAAACAGACAATTGTTAAGCATACACGACATATTCGTTATACAAGTGATACTAAAAAGGAATGTAAAATACCTGTCATTCTAGAAGGTGTTTATTATCCTGATTGTTTTAAACCGTAAGTTGAAAAAATATGATGATTGTTATTTTTACACTTCGATTATTTTATGGTGATTCTCTGCAGAGACAGGAATACGTCACTAATAAAGTCTTAAAGTCATTTTCTATTTTATTGAAACGATACTCAATTTCAGGATAAAAATTCCCACCCACCCATGACGTTAAGGGTGTCGGTGGCACGGTGGTTAGGATCGCTCGCCGACAATGCACGTGGTCCGGGATTCAACCCCCAGCCGACGACGCACCCCTTCACCTAACTAAGCCAGTATTAAAAAAGCTGGTAAAGAGGAAAGGTTGGGCATGAGGCTGGCAACCTCATTCTGTAAAACTAAACACTGCTATAGAAACTTCAAGCCTCTAGCTTGAAGTGGCCGTACGTTCCACTAGGAACGTGAAGGAATAAAGACAACAACCCATGACGTTGGAAATTTGGGTTCGATTCCCGGCTGACTTACTCTCAAAAGCTTCACCTAGTCATTAGTGAATCCAGAAAAGAATAAGAGTTGAGTGTATGATTAACAATGGTGCAGTATAAAAAGGCAACACCCCACCGCTACTAAAATTTCCTAGGCTTGAAACCATGTGAGAAGAAAAATCAGGAGAAAAACCCAAGTAACAAAAAATACTTTTGTAAAGCTAGAAATGAATTCCTTGTATGCTGTGACAGTTGAAAATGTTAGGTATATGATGCAGAAGTCAAGCCTATTACGGATTGAATGGAAGTTAAAGTGGTAAATTGTTGATCCAAATGTCTATTTTATAGTCTAGACTGATATTTACTTCAGTGTATAAGGATTTATGAGACTTTGTTGAATCGATTTAAAAGATACGAGTGAGTAGGAAGGATGATTGTAAGTCACTCATAATGATGTGGCATATAGGCTTCAGCATTTGACTGTAAGTTAATCCGTCCTAGACCCTAAACAATTCACACCTTCTTCAGCTTGGTAATATTGTCAACTCCTATACTACATTAGGTGCAATGAAATCAGTTAGACAACTACTGGAAATCAGCTAGCAATGGACAGCTTTTTTGTCCTGCTTTAGGACTTTTCAGCAGTATGTACACATAACCCCAGTAGGGGTCGGATCCAGGATCTTCCGGATTACATAATAATCGTATCGGTGTTCTTTTTGTTACCTTGACTGATTAATCACTTAGATAATTTAAAAACAATATGTACAGCCTTAGCGAAATACTCTATGGCTAAGGCATTGCACTCTCAGAAATAAAATTCTGCTTTTATTGATTTGACAGAGGAATTGCGGCTTTATATTACAAGATTTTACAATTATTTTGGGAAATATTTATATTTTTCAAGAGTTTATGGAGGCTTGATTTATTTAACTTTCGATTACTAGCTGATGTTAATTAGAGAACCATTGAAAACTAGGGAGTACTGGACAGTGACTTTGTCTAGTTCTAGGATTCTTCATCTGTGCTCACCCACCGGGCTAGAACGTAGGCCTTTTTATTGACAGATCAAGCTAGTAGATCAATCAAACTCTGAGGCAGGATCCAACTTCTACCAATCCGTGATTTTAGTGTGACCACTGGCTAATGTTGTCGGCGAGTATTAGTCCTAATATCTGATCTGACGATTCCTACAGATTACGTCTTTTGACTGACATCGGTGCGTGATCAAAAGTGAAACAGATATTTGTGTTTCCGAACAAAAGAAGCTAGTTTCATATTCTCAAGTATTGGTTTTGTAGGGATTTTTGTTTGCTTGCATGGAGGATTTTATCAGGGTCCCAGTGGGTTCAATGGTCTATGAGCTAGCTTGCCTTGTAACCAGAAGGTCTTGGGTTCGAACCTCCTGTTGGTGGGTGCGTACTGTGAAGAGTCCCGAACAAGGACGAAACAACTGTCCATTACTCCCAAGTTTTCCAGTGGTTGTTTAAATGATGTCAGCTCATGATGAAATCCTCCATGCAATCAAGTTTCCCATTCATCATTTGCAAATCAAAAAAAAGCTGAACGACGGTATATACTACTAATTGAGTCCAAAAGTAATGTATGCTAACCTGAGCAAAGTGATGAAAACACTGGACTTCCATTTCCTCAGTTTAAAGCCGATACCGTCAGTGACGGTGTACTTGATTTGAAGGTGTACTCTGATACTGGCTAACTACTTGAGCGAACCGGAAATACTTAAAATGAAATTTATTATATGCAAATTACAAGAAGCATTCGTTGTACACCTGTTAATAATTCATTACGCGGGATATTAAAGTTTAAAGTTATTAACATTTTAAAATTTTTATATCGAATTCACTTTCAGAATAAAAATAAGTCTGTATGAACGAAGATTACTCCTATCAACAAGCTGTCTTAAGGTTCTTACATTTATAAATTAGTTAGGTAGATGAATTTGTATATAATGTGATTTACTACTTATAATGATATCAGTAGTTAAACAGAATTCAGGCGATTTTAAGTGATTCAGCTATCTGAACAGAATATAGCCACATACATGAATGAGGAATTCTGCTACAGTGGTTGAAAACAGTCGTCAGGTGTTTCAGTTCCTTCAGTTACACTATCAAACATCAGTATTTGATGTGAATAGTTCCCAGCTATCTGTATATACCATCCTGCCAGATCAGTTTCAGTTTATAAGATATCACAACCAACTCTGTTCGTACATTAAGTATGTTAAATCTATTGCAAGTGAAGAAATAATACAAATGGATAATTCTTTATTAAGTATTTATTTATATGAACCGGATTAAACTGCAATTTGGGTACCAGGAGAAACGCCATATGGTTGTTATTTTACGGTTTGTACAAGGGCTGAAATACTGCGTAGACAACTAAATCTAGGCAGGCAGTTATCTTAAGAGACCAATTTGCAAGTCTTTGATTTAATGTGTGATTTACAAAGCAGCAGAACAGAATCAGGAGCTGCATTCCCTGTGGTTACCAGTGAAAAAGATGGGCTAGTACCCGCTTCGTTCCTTTTGGGTTATGGAGATCATGTACACAGTAGGCTAGGAATAGAGGTTTCCCAGCTGCTGTAGGTAGACGTCCAAGTTTGCCGTTTTTGTGATAAGTGCCGATTGTTCGCATTCATTTTTTTATGCCATATGAAGCCAGTTAATGGGAATGTGTGTCCATATAATGACAGCATTTTAAGAGTAAGGCTGACGTGTACCTTCTCTTGGCCGTATTAAGTCACTTAGAAAGAGTATTGATGACCCTTAGCCAGAATAAATTCATAAAATGTGAGGGAGAATAATGAGCAACGTATTATATTATTAATTATATTTGATGTACAGATACTACACTCATATCATAGGACTTAACGCCGGAGATAGAAAGTGAATACCTACAACAAAAAGACAGCTGGCCTCTTCAGGTCTTCCACTTCCAGTGGCAATGTCTCATAGCAATAAAGAAGTATATCCATTGTACAAAGAATAACTTTTGTAATTCAATAGCATGCATCGTAGAGGATAAAGTAATACTATCCGAAAAGATTTTCACAGGAAAGATTGTCATCTAATTAGGTCTTTAAATATTCCAATTTTTAATATTAGAACAAGACATATAAGCGAACAATATTGCTGTTTTCAACTAGATCTTCTTCAGGTATTACTCTAATTTACATAGATTTATGTATAACAATTTTAACCAATGACGGTGATTTTGTGGATCAAATAATAATAATAATGTGGTAAATGTTTTGAACGTCAGTAATAACGATGATTATACTGATAACAAAATATTGATGATAAGGTTTATGCAGTTGGTGATGCGAATAACAAAAGTAGTAATATGTGTATAGGTCAAATCTTAAAAGTTACGTAATACTAGAGGTGAAGTGGACAGATAATCAGAGTTTAAATAAATATCATAAAAGTACGAAGGAGATGGAGAATAAGAGAGGATGGGAGGGTTTTGATTAGAATTCACCTAGGCTAAGCAAAGGAGAGACAAAGGTATAACATACTTCTTTTATCGTATGCAAAGACTAGGATCGTTCTCTCGAATTCCCATAGCTTCGACTATGTGCAAATGGCGGGTTCGAATTCCGTTCGAAAGGCTCTATGGAATGCGATAGATAACTTTGAAGGCACAGCTTCTCTCCACTTGGTACCACTATCAATCAAATGAGTCAAAATAGAACTTCTTATAGATTTTATTCGGCCTTTTTCTAACTATAAAGGAAGATGCTCATTAATGTGTTTGTTAAGCTGTCTAGTTGTTCGCCCTGTATAGCTCTGTCGACAGGAGGAACTAAATTTGTAGATACACATGGAAGTGCAACAGCTAGGTAGCTTGTCTTTCGCTTGAGCAATCATACGTGGTCGGCTGGAAAATCGCAAACAAAGGGCGGCGGTTGCAGTATAAGTCCGTTTTATTGCTCCCGATAATCTCAGATGTAAGACTTCACTAGCCACGTCCCCATTAAATTGCAATTTAAGATTTGACCTAATTTATTTATTGAATTGTCTACATATATACTCATATTACTACCTTTGTTATTCTTATCGCCACCTGCATAAACCTTATTATCAATATTTTGTTGTCAATATTATCATCGTTATTACTGACGTTATTATTATTGTTTGATCCACCAAATCACCGTCATTGGTTAAAATTGTTATGTATAAATCCATGTAAATTAGAGTAAAGCCTGAAGAAGATCCAATTGAAAAAAATATTGTTCGCTTATGTGTCTTGATCTAATTAGATTTAGAAAAATTTCACTGTTTAAGACTCTTAAATAAATAATAATAGGATACACTGTATAGTACTTCTATTGTTTTATGGTGGCTAGTATGAGAATGGGGACTTTTCACCTGGGTGCAGCTACATCCTCGGCTAGTGGGGTTGTTCTTATTGAGGCTGGAATTCAGTACCTGTCGCTGAAAACGATAAAGTTATGCCAATTAGATTTGATACTCGTTGAGTAAACCATGACTCACCCATCCATCCACTCAGTTGAAGAGTCACAGACGGAACGAAACGTACGACTTAAATTTTACTTGAAAAAAGCAACAACCAAGTTTTAGCAGAATAAAATGGTACCATCTTTTATTTCGTCACCTTCTCGTCAGCTGCTTACAGGGCAGAGACATTATTAAATGTATCTATAAAAGCAATTTAACATACTTCCACAGAGTTCATTTTAAACAAAAATCAATCTGTCAATATACGCATACACTAATAATATATATACATATATATATGCAATATTAAACACAGTGCCGAACAATAATAATCATACACAATGAAAACTTTTCAGTATCTCGCATTCGGATGAAAAATATCCAGTTACCAGGGCAAAGAAAGACTGATGACCGCTTCTTTCTGAACGCACAAATCAGGTTTTAGGCGCTTGATGAAAATGGCTTCAGCAAACTTAAGGAGAATTGAGCTCTTTTGACTACTGATAATTTTGAACGACTTTTCGACGCCCACCTCATGACCTGTGTCGAGGAGATGCCTGGCGATGGGACTGTTTAAAGCATTTGTTCCCTTTAGACGTAAGCTTTTTGGTACATGTTCAGAAAATCGTAGATATGCCCTTCTTCTTTCTGTTCTTCCATATGTAACTGCTCCCGCAGATACATGTAAATTTGTATATACAGTTGGAGTTTACATGAGAAGGATATCTATCGATTTTTGATTGCACCAGAGAGCAAGTTGTTCGAAAGACGGGAACGAGCTTAGCTGCAGGATAAGCTATGGCTAGTGATGTACTTATCCTTCTATTGATCATCGCTGCAATGTTTTCGTCTTTATAATCAAGCTCAAAGTAGATTGGCTTTTTTCTTACTGTGATTTGTTTTTCACTTGCGGCTTCAGATCTTCCATACTTGTTGGTGAACCTTTGAGAGTACCCATTGCTCTTCAATGTCTTTTCAAGAAACTCAAATTCTTCCTCTAGTTTCTCTGTAGAGCATATTCTTCTCGCTCTATAACACAGAGTCTTGACCAGTGCTCGTTTATAGCTATTTGGACAAAAGCTATTAAAATGTAAGTATTGTCCTTTCCATGTAGGCTTTCGATAAATTGACTTTTGAAGACTACCGTCTTCTAGGTGTTCCATGGCGATGTCAAGGAAGTGGAACTTCCCGTCACTTTCATGTTCCATAGTGAACTCAAAATTTGCTTGTACATCATTGTATAATCTTAGTAAGTGTGAAGCGTGACTTTCATTTTTGCACACTATAAATGTGTCATCAACGTATCGATTTCTGATCATCATTAAATAAATGATCTGAAGTTTTCGTATTTGGTAAAATTGAAGTATCTGTGTAAGAGGAGCCTCGTGTTGAACAATTTAGTCAGATATATGCATATATATATATCAACAGAAACTCTCAAATATGACGTTTTTTTGAAATCTTCTTACAGTTTACAAAGACCATCATCATCTGAAGAGTATGTAGATACAATCAAATCAAAAAGGAATTTATTTTGTTCAGTAAATAAAACCGAAATTGGTATATGTGCATATGAGCAGAAATCAAGTTCAAAGTTGAAAACAAAAGGTATGCGAGAGTATGATGTCAGTGCATGTAGTAGTTGGCGTATAATCTATCATTATAGTATGGAAAATTTACCTGCCACGCTGAAATATGTGCATGATTCAGATAGTGAATTAGGAAGGAAGTGTACCTTTGAAGGTGATGATTTATATCCATTATGTACATATCATACATTTTATTCAGAGCATACAAGAAGTGATTATGGACGGTGAGTAATAGTATATTATATTATTGGGTTTGTTGAGTTTTAACAATTTATAGTATGCTTTCCTTAGAGATTTGGTGAGGCGTTTATGAAGGATTTCTGCTTCAATGTCATCTTTGAATTCTAGATTAAACAGAAGTATTTTATTTGGGATGGATTGGCGTTGTTCGGAAGTCTTATTTGATTTGAGATTCTTGTCTATGAACCTGGGCTGAAAACCGTTTTCCATCAGGGTTCTTCGGAGATTACGCAAGCGTAGAAAACAACTCCTCATCATCAGCTATCGACGACCTCCATCTCTACAAGAAATGCATCGATGATATTTTCATTATTTGTGATGAGAATTGTGATTTAAAAAACCTACTTCAAATCTTAAATGATGCCCACCCAAACATTGACTTTACTCTTGAGGCTGAATCTGACAGAATGTTCCACTTCCTCGACGTCCATCTGACGAGAGACGACAACAACTCTCTGAAAAGGTTCATTTACAAAAAGCCTACATGGAATGGACAATTCATCAACTTTCAAGGCTCCGTGCCCCTAAGCAGAGAGAGGAACTTGATGCACTCTCTTTCCTCTAGGATTCGGAAGATATACAGTGAGGAAGTGATTGATGAAGAATTGCGTAATCTCCGAAGAACCCGGATGGAAAACGGTTTTCAGCCTGGGTTCATAGAAAAGAATCTCAAATCAAAGAAGACTTCCGGACAAGTCCAATCCTTCCAAAAGAAGATACTTCTGCTCAATCTAGAATTCAAAGGTGACATTGAAGCAGAAATCCTTCGTAAACGCCTCTCGACTTCATAGTATGTGATGAAATTATCCTAGTAGTCTTGAGTTATTATATTAATGTTACTTTCTTTAAGTTTCAAATATGATTTTAGGGCTTCAACTACACTTATTCATTTCATTGTGTTTTCTGCATTTACTTTTAACTGGTTACACGACTGCTTGCTGGCTGTCATCTCCTTCTTCCACTGTTTCTTCCATGTCACCTTTGGGCATATGCCCAATTCGCTGTTTCCCATTTAGATTCCACTAGAATGCTGGCCTCATGCTTAGCGTCACTCAACCACCACTCGAAATTCTTCGAGACTTATCAACAACAACCATAGAATTGCTAGCGGATACTAATCCCCAGACAATTGCAAAAGTCTTGAATACCTTACAATCACTGGAAGCCAGACAGAAAATGAACAGGCTCAAACAGAATTCCTCTAGAAGCACTGAAAAAGGTACCAAAGACTTCAGCAGATATCCTCATCCCACTAATAGAAGAAGCTTTGGAGGAGGGAAAGGAACCTACAGATTCGAAGAGGGTAAAACCGCCAAAGAAGGGCGACCTAGCCCTTTGGGAAAACAGGCACAGAGTCATGCTACTGTCTGCTTTTATCAGAATAGTAATTCGCATCATCCTGGAGAGAGTGAAAGATGCACTGGATGCAAAACTCTGATTAGAACAAGCTGAATTCAGGGAAAGCAAATCATGGGCGGATTAAATTACAATGCTACGTATCACAGAATCCAAAAAAGCATAGAATGGCGGCTGACTCTCTACTTCAAATTCAAAGACTTTGGAAAAGCTTTTGATCATGTCGACACAATGCAATAACTTGGAATTTGCTTCACCAATAATTAGGAAATCACCTGGTTGAATCCTTCCACGACCCGAATTTACATGTTACCTTCAATAACCACTCATTAGATTCATAATTTACTTATTTCCAGTATGTATTACCTAAATAAGTTGGCCAAATCAAATCAGTTAGTTGGTAAATCGATCTGTCGATCAGTATTTGTAAATACTGTATTATTAAATGTTCACTCATTCGGTTATCTTTTAGAATGAAGTCTAAATTTCTCAGTCAGTGAAGAATTATTTGATTTTTTAAACTTTATATGTTAATGTGCTGACAATTTTAGTATAATATGCTATTGGTTTGAGTCACGGAAGTGTTGAATGACTTCGCAAACTACAGCAAGATTTGAAAGTCATTATATTTTCAACATTCAATACTTGAAAGTTTAGATCAGTCTTAAATACATATGTCTACGAGCTTCAGTCTACAAAAATTATGCCTAAAAGAAGAGATATACAGAATCATTGAAAGGTTACACCATATTAGAAATGAAATCGAGCGGTTAAAGCAAAAACTAATAGGAACATTTACTAACAGCGATCACGATCTTATAATACAGTCCTCATGCAATGCCAAATCAGAAACTTTCAAAAAGTCAAAAAAATATTCAAATCAAAAAGTTCAATAAATTACTGGATGAGATGTCTTCATCTGAGGACGATAAAATCAACGATCTAAAATCAACAATGATCGATAAAACAAAGTGGTTGATCAATCTCTCAGTATATGGGATAAGTCCCACATAAATAAGTGTATTAGTAAATGAACTAAATTTCAATACAGTGGTAGACAAGCTGAAACCGGTGGATGTCATTCTTAAAGTAGAAATAGCACTTAGTTTTATATATTATTATTATTGTTCCCTTGGGTTCCGAGTGGAACATAGGGCTTCAACAACACATCTCTACTTTCTTTTATTTTATGCCGTCATTTTCAGCTGGGCCCACGATTGCCTAAACCCTCTCATCTCTTCCTCACACGATATTCTCCATGTCACCCCAGGACGACCCACTTGTCGTTTCCCATTTGGATTCCACTCGAGCAGTAGCCTGGGGCGCGATTTCATTCGACGGATTCCTCAATATATGCCCGATTCATCTCAGTTTTCTCCTACATATTGGCTCTTGGTTGGTTTGTTCTCAGCCAGAGTCTCCCGTTACTAATTATTTCTGGCCAGCTGGCCGTTCGATCTTTAGTAGGCAGCCAGCGCAGGAGGTAGCTCTTGATGAAAGACTGCAACATTCCTTTTTGATAAGTGAGAATGAGATTGTGAAAGCAGATTTCCATCTGCTTTTTACTTGTCAGATAATTAGTAGTGATCCCAAGGCTTATCGAGTCAAGTTCGCACTATTTGGCCTAATGGTATACACGCTTGCTTTGTAACCAGAATGCATGGGTTCGTACCCTGGCGGTGGGTGCGTATTGATAAACAGCCGCAAACTAGGAGGAAACAGGTATCCAGTACTCCCTACATGTTTTCCAGTGGTCCTCTAACTGATGTCTGTTCATGATGATATCCTGAAGTCAATCAAATCCCTGCAAACCAACATTTGAACTTGAAAATTAATTCAGCGCTCGCTTATATCTGACTACAGGATGAAGCTGCCTGCAGTTCTAGCTGAAAGTCATGACCACTGGAGTCCAGAAGCGACATTTGATTGTCGGTCACACTATGTATTGCAAATTGGTGAAAGTTAGAATACACAGACCATTAGATTCTGTCCTACTGATTGAATACCTTACTGAATGAGTTTCATGGGAAAACTTTACACAGAAGTGCAGCGGTTCACGTTTCCACAGTCGCTATACGACATTAAGTTAGACAAAAGAAAACAAAGATTGAAAATGGATGTAATGTGCAGAAATGTATGGAAAACAACAGCCGAATGGAAAAAAACATGAGAATTTAATAGATCGAGGTGACTAAATACCTGTGACTCCGTATTACAAACAGTCACAGGTGATTTGCTTTTACCGTTTCGAGGACTAAAACCAGTCAGTCCACACTCCTCTACATGGCTAGCTGAAACCAAACAGTCAAATGCAAATATTCTCCAACTTAATTTTATATCATCCTACTGTGATCGATGAAGAAGGAGGCTAACAGGCTAGACTTATAACCTGAATGTTATGAGTTAAATTCTAGGTAAGGTCATAATAGGTGCATTCTGTTGAAGAGACACCCAAATCTGCAGCGGATATTTTTTCAACACTCTCTGGACTTTTCAGTGGTTTCTTAAATGATGTTAATTTGCGGTCTGACTTGAAGTTTTTCCCCCTAATAACATATTTATGGAGTTATATTCATTTTTCATAGGATATTTTAAACAAAGAATAAACGTTTTTGTATTAAAGTGATTCTTTCTATTGATTTATTTTTAGGTTAAATAATATGGCATATGATATAGAAAATTGTCGTTTTGCTTGTGCTATTCATATCCAGTGTAAAGCAATTGAATTTATTTATGGTGTTCATTGTATCTTGGCATTTCACTTTGATGAATCAGTTCTTCAACGATCGATTGGTACCATCATTGAATTGAAACCGGATCAATGTGATCCTGATATTAAAGAGGGTGAAATATATCCATATACGAATGCTATGTCTGTTCTACGTGTTTAATATTTTCTCTTTTTTTAAACACAAAGGACGTTCTTTTGCATTAAAAACCCTTTTTTAATTATTATTAACTATTTTATGCTTATTTAAAATAAAATAATTGATAAAATGTAGTGTTTTAATTAATGTATGTATTTTAAGAAAAAAAAGTTAACATATTAAATATTTTCTTAATTCGGTAGATGGTGGCCAGTAGTGGAATCCAGGATGTAAGTTTTGTCCTATATGGGACTTGTCAGCTTCACATATCCGCGTACCCAGTGAGTGATAGTGCTCCTCTTGAAACTTGGAACCAGTGATTGATCTGAAAAGAAAGGGAATTAGTATTGCGTGACCACAGAGCCCAGGAGACAACTGCTTGAGGTCGGTCACACACGACCTGTATGATTTGACTTTTAGGTTTTGTTCCGTATTAGTAACTTACCGCTGGCTATGGACCATCGTAAAGTAAGCTGGGATGTACAGTTTTTAGGGTCGATCTTTTCTAACCGTCTCTCTCTTTAGAGTAGAGAAACAGCATTATTGGCATGCTGGTTGTCTGAAGGAAACACCTTATTGCTGTTACATCCCTGTTCCTCAGCAGTATGACTTTGTCCACATACTGCCGGCATAGTTCAAAAAAATCTTACACTATGCCGGTAACTGATTTTAGTCTGATTGCTATCTTAACAATCTTCCTGGCGTGGTGGGACCTATAGGAATATTAGTTCCAGCCAATGTAGCTTGTGATATGCAAGCCTGACCACCACGTCAAAGTAGCAGTTATCGGTCGTGACTTGAAACCAGTACCACAGTTTACAATGCCACACAGCTATTCACTAGAATTTATTCAAAAATCTCTGAAAACCTATTAGGAAAATAAAATTAGTAATGAAATTAGTAGAGAATTCAAAATCTTGGTAATACTACCGCATAAGGAAGGAACTTTAGAATCCTTTTTGTAGAATTCTTAATGAAGCTGGAATTTAGACTGGTATTTAGATTGACCAGTTCAATTAGAGATAAACTTTGTCACCATACTGATCCAATGGATATCTTCATCTTTGCCATCTGCCTGTAGTTAACACGATGCTGTCTAGATAAGTGAGAGAAGTGACTTCTCTCAAATTTCTCCCACTGGTGATGAGGATTGATGCTTGTTGTTGGTCGGTTGTTAGGTGTCTTCAGCAATTCCGTTTGGTGTATCTTCGTTGCTTCTTTTACCAACTAGGTCTTCGGGTTTGTTTGCCTTGTACTGAACAACCGTGTGCGGCGGTGGCACAGTGGTTAGGACTCGCGCCGACCATACACATGGTCCCGGGTTCTATCCCCTGCCGACGCACATCCGATATCTATGGTCGGCCTGCAAAATTTGGGCTACCGATATCCATGCTGAAAATTCCATACTTGTACTGTAAATACGGTGTGGCATCAAGCTGTAATCAAAAATAAAAAATATTTACTTACATAGTTAAATTTTGCGAGAGATTAGTCATCTCAGTGTTGTGGCAGGAAAGACTGTAGATTCATCATCGATGTGAAATGTGAGTTTACTCTCCCTCTCCTCTCTACAAAACAAAACTTATCCCACTTAGAGTTCAAAGTGGGATTTGTCTGTATGCTCCAAAACAAATCTATAAAACGTTAGTTTAGTGGTTTGTTAATTTTCGTTATTTTGAGAAATGCTTATAATAATATTAGAGTTTGTATTCAACTGCATCATCTGTTGAGACAAAACTTAAACACTCAGCTGTCAACCAGTGAATCACCGCTTCTAATCCCTTCCACCAACTTCAGGCCAGGCAGGTCGGCAGTGTCGACAATCCTCTTACAATAAGTTTGGTTTACAACCTGGTACATGAAAGAACTAATTGAGTTCAGACGGTGTCGTAGCACAGTGGTTAGGACTCTTGCTGACCATGCACATGGTCCGGGGTTTGATCCCCTGCCGGCGCACACCCGATATCTATGGTCGGCCTGTAAATTTGGGCTACCAATATCCATGCTGAAAATTCCATACTTGTACTGAAAATACGGTGTGGAATCAAGCTGTAGTCAAAAAAATTATTTGTCTCCATTAGTTAATTTACTAACGCCTCTTATGATGCGAAAAATTTCGTCAATACATGAATGGTCGCCATCCAGACATTAATGAAAACAGGACACGTAGTTCAGCGAAGAGACTCTTTTCGGTGAATTCACTCCCCTTCTTAACTGAACAGTCACATTTATATACAATTTATCTTTCACGAAAGATGGTGGTAACGAAAGTGATGAGTTGTCACGAACATAGCTGTTAATATTAGTCAATGCATAAAGGAACTTGTACTAGAGTTACGTAATGAGTGAGTTGTAATCACGATGCAAATAGAAACGAAGGAAAATATGGAATTAAATAGGCATTCGAAAGAAACGCTAGAGCTATAAACAGTTATTTTCTACAGTTTGGTTTGTAAGGGTTAATTATGTTTTTACGAGTTGATCACGGATTGATATCAGTTAGAGAACCATAGAAAACCAGGGAGAACTGGACAGCTGTTTCATCCAAGTTTGGGAATCATCGAGGTAGTGCTGTGGTGAGAGCTGTCTACTAGCCAAATTGGTAGACAGTAATTTACGTCAATATTTACGTTCCCAAGATTTGACGTGAGAAAATGTGAACAAAGATTGACTTTGCGTAGGCGGATGCACTTAACATATAGAGGATTTGACATTCAAGAAACAGTCACAAAGAGATGAAAGATTAACTTTACGTGAGAAACAACCAATCGGAAGACTGTGTTTGTTTGCTTAAATATCCATAATAATGTACATGAAAATATGTAAATATGTGTTGATTTCCTTAATAAATGATCTGTTGCCTGACTCTTGCCTTCTGTTGTTACAGTGCTAAATCACGAATTGGAGAAGTTAGAATTCATGGACTGGCCAGTGAATCGGGTCCCAGTGGCTGAATTGTATACGAGCTTGCCTTGTAACCGGAAGGTCCTGGGTTCGAACCTCGTGTGGTGGGTGCGTACTGCCGATGATTCCCAAACTAGGATGTAACAGCTGTCCAGTACTCCCTGGTTTTCAATGGTTCTCTAAATGATATCAATCCTTGATCCACTCGTAAAAAGAGAAGGAGTTAGAAAAACAAACAAACAAACAAACTAACTAACAAAAATGGAGTCAGTAGAAGTGAACAAGGTTGTGTGTTACCTTGACAGTGGAAGTAGTGGAATTATTTTCTTTTGTATGCATACCTCCGATTTTTCCAAGTAAATGACTAAGGCTTCAGCAATGCAGAGAAGACGAAAGCATATTGTCTTTGGAAGGCTATTCTTCACTTTGTAGATTACTCTGAGTGAGGCGTTTGTTGAGGTGGAATAACGACCAGTGTTGACAACGTGATCGATTATCTCACTACTAACAGATCCACTACTACCATTCTGCACCCTTGTGTATAGGAAACGTGTTGAACGACCAATGTATCTGACTCCACAGCAAAAAGTGAACTAATATATGCACACAGAAGTGGTCAGATACGAGATCTTGTCCTAAAGGCCTTTTACAGACCTATGGGCGACTGGAGAACACTTCTCTCAGCGTTGCTGCAAATAATATTCTTCTCAAAATTCTTCTCTTAGGGATATCGCAGGTTGATTCTTAACTGGAATCCAGCTTCATGTAAAGTGTCTTTTTTGGAACAAGTAACGTTTCTTTCCTGTGAACTTCCAGTTTGATGTTTTTCCCAATGAGCCTCAGTGAGTATCTATTTTGGATGAAGGTTTCTTCTGAATTATCTAGTTTTGCTTCTAGTTAGTCAGGAGTAGAGATGTGTCGAATCTTAGTAGTAAGGGATTTAATTAGAATTCGCTCTCGTTTAACAGGCGTCCAACTGTAGAAACATTTTAGTTGATCGTTCCAAGTGAGTTTTCTGTTAATTGACCTTCATAAAGATCCTTCGGGTCTTCATGCTACTTCCATATTTACGAAGGGAATTTCAGACTCGTCTTCTGTTTCAAGAGTGAATTTCATTGATAGATAACAGTTGTTAAATGCTTGAAGGAATTGATTGGGGTAGTAACTGTTGTTGCATACTTTTACTACGCTTGTAGATTGTCAATGTTAGACTTTAGTGGGCTGTTTTCGAGGCTAGCTGTGAAATAGTCAGCTAGATTATCAGAACATGGGGATTTAGACAGATCTAAAATAACTGACTCTAGGTTAAATAATCTAAAAAATATTCGGCCAATATAACGCGTTATCTAAACTGGGTGGTTTAGTTGAGAAGCTTTAATTTTTTCTCTCTAAACAACTTATTCGGAGTAAACTTTAATAGGTCCCTAGGATGTTATGGTAGACAATTTGCGGGGAATTTAAAAAAGTTCACTTTATAGTGAAGTCTGTACCGAAGATGTTTTCTAGAAATAGACAATGTAACCTTTGCAATTAAGCCAAGGAAACTCGAATACACTAAAGAGCTAAGTAGTATTAAATATTCATCTATCATTCCAAAGTGTTGGCTATCGCCAAGCGAATCGCGTCATGTTAATAGTCAAAAATTGTTGAAGTGTCTGTACTGAGAGCCACGACAAGTGAACAAAGATTAGGGATTCCGATACAATATAATCAGTCAGCATGAAAATCAATTGGCTGCAGCATGCTCACAAACCAATCATGTGGTCCGCAATTCGATCCCCGGTCTACACACCCTTAAACCTCGCTAAGCCGGTGGTAAGGTAGGTAATGAGGGAAGGTTTTGCTTGAGGCTAGCATCCTTACTCCGTGAACTAGAATTCTACTGTCATTATGTGAATGATATACTTTTGATTATAAAAAATGAGGCTGAAGCAAAGAACATTCTTGAAGAATTTAATGATATTCATTCTAACTGATTAAAAATGCCCATTACAGTTTTTCAAAAGAATGGCTACTGAACAAAGATTGTTCTTTTCGATAACCCCTTCTTCATCAGGTTCTACAGTTATATGTACATAATAGTGAATGAATGAATTAGTGTTATTAACAACATTAATGTTGTTTAAATAACACTGGATCAATAATAATGATATCAGTAGATTACAATTCGATAGCATTAACATAACAATACACACTGAATATCAGAGAAACTAGGAAAGATAATAACAAAAATTCATAAATTTATAATCTCCACTGAATGCCGGCCAGGGAAGTAGTAGTGGCTCGCTGGACTTGCTTTTTCTCCACACAGAGTACCAGTTGTTTAAGGCGAATCGCTATAGCCTCTATTGTTTGGAGTACTTGGTACCTGGATTATTTTTGGCAATTTATTTGGTATCCGGTAGATGATACAGGAGGATTCTTCAATCTTGGCTTCGTGGCCGGTTTAGACCAGGTGTTCTAATATTCATCTTGCAATAAATTTTATCATCGAGAAAGAAATAGGTTGTAGCGTTTAATTTCTAGATGTTCAATGGACTAGAAAAGAGTACGGTACAATAAGAAGAAATGTATATAGAAAACCTACATCAAATGGTCAGTCTACTAATTTTTTCATCTTCCTGTCTTTGAAACTCACAAACGCAATCTAATAAAGTGTCTGGTTCATAGAGCAAGAGCAATCTGGTCTGATGAATATCTTGATGAAGAGGTTAATATTATAAAAGAGTTTTTTATTGAGAACGGTTATCCAGAAAAATTCATCGATAAGAATATGAATCAAAAGTTAAGGCAGGCCAAAGTACCAACAGATCCAAGAAAGACCGCGTTCTTTCAACTTCAGTTCCTCGGAAATAACATCAGTGACATATTAACACAACACCTAAGGAATGAGGTAAAAAGAGCATTCAGTGTTGCTGAAATATGCTGTGTCTTCAAAACCATCACCATTTTGCTTTCGGGAATTGAACATAGACTGCCTAATTTCTCCTCTTCTATGTGTATCTATCAGTTTGACTGCTCCTCTGATGCCAGTTACATAGGCCGTACAATTAGGCGTATTTATCGTCGGATTTTCGAACACCATCCTACGTGGTTAAGTAATGGGAGAAACAAAGTCCATTCATAGCTCCATGCTGTCTCATCTCCTGGATGCAGAACATAAAATTGATGTAAACAAGGCCTTCAAAGTCATCTACCGATTACCGACTCAGCGTAATTTTCCCTCAAGAATTCAGCTATTACATATCACTGAGGCTGTTTGGATCTACATTAAGAAGTCTAATCTATGTATCCAAAAGAAATTGGTTCAGTCGTTTCCTTTGCCTTGACCATCAAGGTTCTAATAACCCTTAATGTGCTGTAGAGATTTCCTTAATTTTGTTTGGTATTCTATTTGCTATTATATATGTTTATGCTTATTATTATAACTTATGCATCTTTCTTGAACTGTAATTCCATTGATCTTACTTAACAAACCGACAGTATTTAAAAACACCAATATTGTTAATGGCGATTATTCTAGAATACTCCGGGTATATATATATATATATATATATATATAATTGTAGGGTCGGAAGAGGCAATTATCGAAAAGAATATTTTTCGCTCAAATTTTCTTTTGTTTTCTACCTGTTTGAATGAATATTTTCGCCATATTAGAAAAAAAACCCAGTTCGGTTCGAAAATATTTCTTTCAATGAATCACTTTACACAGTGGCATTTATTAAGCTTACTGGATCATTTAAGCAAAGCAGTAGTAAGTTTGACTGACACATAAATCTGTTGCACACGTATTCTTTTTCCCTTGCGTGTACAATAAAGGCGAATGATCTTGAAAGGAAAGGAGAGGAAAATCTATTTGATGTAGGAAGAACAGTTGAGAAAATTAACAATTATTATTCATACTGTTTTTGATGATGGTGAGATTCTTGTTAAGTGTTTTAATTGTCTGCGATCGTAAGGATATTTATACTTTTTAAAGATTTTACATATAAGTTTGAAGTCTTAATAATAAATTTTTTTGAACTGTGATTGACATTTTACCGAAAGAAATCTACAAAATATCTGATACGGCGTACACTAATCATATAGTGATATGCATTTATTTTAAAGAGCATGTGGGCGTTTGTGGCACAGCAGTAGAATGCTCACCAACGAACCACGTATATCGCCCGGGGTTCGATCCCCGGCCATAGACGCACTCCCTAAACCTAACTAAGCCAGTAATAAGACTGGTGAAGAGGGAAGTTTAGGCATGAGGCTAGCAACCCGATCCCATAAATGCAAACACCAATGCTACCGAAACTTCAAGCCTCTAGCTTGAAGTGGCCCTATGTTCCACTGGGAATGTAAAGGAGTGGTGTTTAATCGTCTCGCGGAAGGAGAGCTTACGTCTGTGGTTCAGTAGTTGAATGATCGCCAGCCACGATACAGTTGGTTCGAATTCAATTCTCACTTGATACACTCGTAAATCTTGGCTAGTTAATCAACCCATGGTACCCCTTGAAAGAAGTGAAAGTTGGGCGCATTAATTAATCTAGTAAATATGCCTTTAAAAACAGAAGAGTACTATAACATGTTTACGCCCAGTGAAGTGAAACCAAGTATTGCAGGTTGGAGTCCCAGTGAGAACGCCACGACTCATTTGGGATGTTGGCATAACTAGCTGATGAGTTCGGATTAGGATGAAACGTATCTCCTGGATTCCACTGCAATTTACCTCCAATGGAATAATAAAAGAGTCATTAGTTCTTCAAATAAATTATTTTGTTATGACCATCCCATATCTCGCCGACTTCTAAGAAAATGTTCCATCTAACCTTTCACATTAAGAAGTTAAGACAATCTAGAATCATTCAACCTCGACATTCATATTTTGAAAACTCTTACAACTTACCTATTGTTCTGTATTGCTCACCCTCCCCCAACTAAGTTTTTCCTCAACTAATCAAAATATCAATGTCATACTGCAAAGGGTCATAAAGGTTGTCACTAGGGCAAGTTGAGGGACATTAAGTCAGCTGGTTAACAGCATAGTCGACAGACACCTGAGCTCATGTGAAGAATGGTCTAAATCCATACTGTCTGACCCTTAATACCCTCTGTATTCACAACTCTCTGCTAGCCTTGCATCTCATCGGATAGGACTAGAAGTCGTTATAAAAGATTATATGCTCAGTCGCACAACCAAGTACAAAACTCAACGATACCCTATTTAGTCAGCATTCTGTGTGATAAAGATTGCCTAAAGCGTGAAACGTACAGTTTACTATGTAAACAGCAAGATAAATGACTCTTTTATTCCTTCTCTTATTTGTAATTCGCGGTGGCATTATTTCTATTATCTTACAATTTTAAGTAATAATATTATGATTATCACTTTATGCTTTTGTGCATTTTGGAATTTATTGTTACTGCTAATGCCCAGAAAGTTACTTACATCAATTTTGGTCACTTACACCATGTAATGCATTTTTTGTTGAGTTAGTTAATTAGGCGCAAAATTTAACCAAATACCGAGACTAAAGCTAATCACTGATATTATTTGTTTCGTTTCATTCCTTACATTCAGAGTGAGACATTGAGCTTTGAGCTCTTGAATTTTCAGGATGGGATTGTTAGCCTTATCCTATCCTTCCCATCTTCCCAGGTCTACTACCGGCCGGCATACTAGCCGGGGTCCAGGCGTTGGTCAGCGGGAAATCGGAGCTGCAACACTAACCTGTCTGGATAGGATTTTAACATGGAGCTATTATTTTATTCCTTTACGTTCTCAGTGGAAAATAGGCGCTTCAAGTTAGAGCTTTGAAGTTTCGGTAGCAGTGATGTTTGCTTTTACGGGATGGGGTTGCTAGCCTCATGCCCAGCCCTCCCTCTTTCCTAGTCTTATTACTGGCTTAGTGAGGTAAATGAGTGCGTCAGTGGCCGGGGATCGAACCCCGGGGCCACATACGTGGTTGGTTGGTGAGCATTCTACCGCTGTGCCATCGAAGCACAAAGTGCTTAGCTCAAGGCCTAACTTCTATCCCTATGTTAAATAAGGAATTCATTGTCACACTCTGTTATCTACACCTCACCGGTAATCAAATTCAAATGGTAAAGTTTGCAATGTGATCTGAAACCATGAAACTTACGATAATAGTGAACTATGAACACTTGCAGGAATGTAGATTTAGCACATTACCTTTGCTTCAGTGAGCTCAATACACCATTTAAGTTGTAGGTTTTACTATAAAAACGTATAATATCCTTCAAATGAGAGAGATAAACAACTTATCTGGAGAATTAATTCACGTGACATTTTGGTCAATAAAAATTGACGAACTCTAGAATTCATTAGGGAACAACATTTTCTTGGTCTTTAATGTACTACTTATACTATATTCAGTAGACTGATTATTTTTGACAAATTATTGTAATAATAATATTACCTTCATTCTGGAAATTATGTTCAGAAATACATTACAGAATTCTTAGTATAATTCCAATCAAAATATCTACTCATTGTATAGAATATTCAAGTGAAAAAAGTTCATCAGTAGCTTATCTTATTATGATGTAATGTCATTCCACCTGAAATAAGACTCGATCCTCTGCTTAAATTTTCCCCTTCCCAACGATACGTTGGAAGTCAGTTAAAAATGTGCATGAATTCATGTTATCATCCAGGAAAGTAATGTGAAGATTGAAGCAACAAAGAAGAGACGCAGAGAACTTGATGCATTATTCTGGTGGATGGAGGTTTATAAAGTAGCTTTGAACTTTTGTATTAGTTTAAATAACTTAGTTCCCGCTGGTTGATTAATTAATAGTAATTAGGAATTTAGATTTATTCATAAAGCTTTGTTAGTAAGGAGTTAAATGATACCTGAAAAATGGAGAATGGTAAGTATTCACAGTGAATAAAAAATAATTAATTGATCAAATAATTATGGATATATATATGAAAGAAGTTTTATTTAGCCGGTGAACATGTGTTAGTACTAATTATGTTGAACTACATGTATAGAAATAAAAAATGAGAGGGAAAAATTATCTTAACCTGTTATTTTTAGTGTGATGTCTACAGTGATCAGATCGCTTCGTCTATTGGACTCCTCATCTGGAACTGTTCTCAGTATAGTCCACCGAGCTCGACATTACTATAGTTTCAGACGCCAAAGCGTTATCACTAGACCACTTGGGCCACTCATTTAAATGTTTTAAGTTTTATTTGGTTAAAATTAAAGCAAAACACTATATACTACTCAATAATTTAAATGAGTAGTTGAATGCCAGTTGTATCAACCAGCACTGTTTGCCAGTTAGCCATATCGGGGTGATCTAAGCACCAGGTGGCCATTTTGCTTGTTTGGAGCTGAGCTCATCAGCTCTGTGCCCCCTGTGACTCAGCGAGGACAGCCGAATCAATCCAAGACATCTGATTTCTGGCCAGCTATTTGGTTGAACTGGTCATGCCATAAATCATATTCACGATTTGCAAAATGGTTAGAAATTTGTAATGAACACAGTTTGAGTGGTTTCCTTTGGAAACCAAGTTATTCTGATAACATTATGTGATCTGCCTGACACCATGAGTGGTAATCAAGAAAGCAAGCAGATTTGCATAAAACTATTTACTACTGATTGGTTAGGATCTCAGTCAGGCAAGCACTGCTGGTTGATATGAAAGGCATGCAACTATTCATCTCAGTCGGGCTGGCTAAGCAGGATACCATTTAGTTTTTGTACTTGGTTGTGCAACTGAGCATATAATCTTGTATAATGACTTCTAGTCCTATCCGATGAGATGCAAGGCTGGCAGAGAGTTGTGAATACAGAGGGTATTAAGGGTCAGACAATCTGGATTTAGACCATTCTTCACATGAGCTCAGGTGTCTGTTGACTATGCTGTTAATGAGCTGACCTAATGTTCCACAACTTGCCCTGGTGACAACCTTTAATACCCTTTGCAATATGATATAGATATTTTTGAGTAGTTGAGGAAAGACTAAGTTGGGGTATGGGGAGTAATACAGAAAAATAGATAAGAAGTAAGAGTTATCACCCACTTTCTTAACGTGGAAGGTTAGACAGAACTTTTCTAAGAAATTGACTAGATATGGGGAGACCAAGAAAGGTCAGAGGATAGAACGACACCAAGTTATTTTATGCTTATCTATATCAGTGCACTCTAAGCTACAAGTATCATTTGAGCTAGTGAATTCAGTAAGATCACGTTTATTTCTGAAGATGACATTAACTGTCTGACATTTTGAGGGATTTAACGTAAAACCATTTAGCTTAGACCACTAACTTTTGTCGGGCAGAAAGCTATTCATTTTGGAACAGTCAACGTGGGAAGTAATTATCAACGAGACAGTAAGGTCTTGATGATGTTAAATGGTTTTAGGCAATCAGCACAAAGCCTTGGACCTAGATTTTATGCTAGTTGGCCCTCGTCAGCAAGGCGTATCTGCAACCACCGTGAAGGAACTCATGTCTCGAACCCGCGTCACCCAGTACTGCAGTCAGAGACGGTACCACTGAGCTATTCAGGCTCGCAGTTGACCTCCTGTAGGACTGTATTGGCTACTTTTGATTGGACGCTAGTAACTAGTGTGATATGTCTAGTCCTTTTATCAGAATATTCAGCAAGTTGATTTCTTTCGAATAAGGCAAGTCATGTTAAGAGAAATAAAAGGGGAGAGAGAATGGTACCCTGAGTGTATGTTGTGCCTTACGTTTAGTGTCAGTACTGATTGAATCCTTTCGGTGAGTCATTGTTTCGAATCTGACTTGAGGTCACAGGAAAATCTTACTAACATGTGTCAATAAGCGTGAAAATTAGGTGTAAGTGTTGCTGCAGATTCCCCCCAACCGCTGAATACTGAGTTTTACGTATACATCAGAGTGAGAAAAACATATTTTTCCCTAGTTCTGGAGAGAAATGTCTCCCTCATTAATTCAGCCGGTTCATTCTCATGTAATAAAGTCTATTCAAGCAACAATTTTTCTAGTCAAATAATTTTTAAGGCAGTCAGATATTCATCTAGCAACATTGTTTGCTATCTGTTGGAATATTAATGGCATCGGTTGCCCGCCCAACTACCTAGAAGCTTTCATTTTTTCTCTTCACATAACCTGCTCTTAGCCATCACCAGACCTACACTCAACTGATCGCTTCCCATTTACATTTAAAGAAAAAATGGGAAAGAGAAAGACATCACTGAGGGAGCCTGTGTTGAAGGACACTGGAACTCTCTGAAAGCTACAATAAAGAAAAACCATATAAGTATCTTAGGCGGATGGAGGAGGTAATACAAAGAATATGGCTCTCTACAGACACCTAGAAGCCAATAGATGAGGGAGAAGGTTGATGAAACAAAAGGTGAACAAATAAATAGATGAATAACGAAAGAAGAAACCGAGTGAAGCATAGCAGTTACACAACATACTGCCAACTGCAAGAGAACAGAGTGTAGGCGAAAAAGACCTCACAACACTAGATCGCTTTAAGGGGGTGGGGAGGCAATCAATAGAAATGAATCCAGTGAAAGATATTGAAGGTGACTTAATTACCACAAAAGGCACAACAGCAAAGAAAAAGCAATGAAGCCAACAACATTTCCTAGTTGTACGTGTATGGCTCTCATTCTCATGTCATAAATTCCATTCAAGCGGCAATTGCATAATAATAATTAGGCAATTATTATTATTATTTAATGCGACGAGAGATACATTCATCCAGTTGTATGTGTTTGTTATCTGGCGGAATGCATTTACTTCAGTAATTTATTATATAATAATAAAAAGGACTTGAAAATAGAATAATCTGTACATGGTATATATATATATTACGTACATTACCGATTATAGAGAAATGGAAATAGAAAGCACATCCCATTTTCCGGTCATATATATATATATATATACTCAACATAAACTTTCATGTTTATGTAAAGAATCTTTTTTTATAATTACATTTGTAATTTATGATTTATTGTTCTCCAATGAATTGTATAACCCAGTTGACATGATTATACAGAGTTGAATTAGCTCATTATCTTGTACAATGCAGTTCTCATTAACAATGTACGCTGAAAATGTTACCTTAGGCGTATAAATATATGATGTATAAAGCAGGAGGATATTTATTTGTATACTGTATAGCATAAATGAATAGAGAGAATATCCATGGAAAACAACGAAAGCAATGCAATGAAATCATTCAACCGTGAGAGATGATATATTAATACTCGTCAATGGAGACTACTGAGAGAGAGAGAGAGGGATTAGCCTAGATGAAAACACGGTTAAAGTTGATTGCGTGTTTTTTCCTACTTCATGTTATTATACGGTAAAATTACGATGACATATAAAAGCTACATGTTACTATTATTAGTGTAGGAAGAAATTCATGTTTAGAAGAGATGAAATACAGTTTTTTTTTACAGTATAGATTGGATTATTTTCTACGGTGATGTAATTAGAAAACTGGCTTCAACACTGAGGAGTGCAGTGCGGAAAACCTCTATCAAATTGATTCAGCGGTTATATGATGATGATTTTACGTACCAAGTGATTCTCAGAGGAAAACTCAGCGATGTCTTTGACGCACTCATTCACCTCGCTAAGCCAGTAATAGAAAAAGCTGGTGAAGAGGAAAGGTTGGACAAGAGGCTAGCAACACCATCCTTTAAAAATAGTCACCACTGCTACAGAAACTTCAAGCTTCTATCTAGAAGTGGCCCTATGTTCCACTGGGAATGTGAAGGAATAGAAAAAACTGTCAACGATGGTATTTCCGATCATAGTGGGCTGAAATATGCGGCGTATTGTAGAGAGTGAAAAGACGAGAATACGTTGAAATGATAAAAAAAAACACGCTAAAAGGTCTGAAATTCGAGGACTATTTATGTCTAATATTGTGATGGTGTGATACAGATAGTGTGTGCCAATGGAATGTTATTCTCACATATTCCCATGGTTCATTTCGGCATTAGCAACAGAAAACGATAAATCTATTTGAACATTCTATTGATGTTAGAGACAGAATACTTTCCCACTGTTCAATACTGCATTAGAAAAAGTACTATATTTGTAACTCCATTATAGATAAGATTTCATTTTGATTAATCACACAGTGCTGTTATACAGTAATATTAACTGATGACTACTTTTCGAGCACAAATTATTACCGCTCATAATCATATCAAGTTACTACTCATACAACCTTCTTGCTTCATTTATATACATGAGTGGAATTGATTAGATAGGATAATATACATTCAGATATAATAATGTGAGTGTTATTGATCAATTACAATCAGACGGGAAATAAGACGAGTCTTTTTATGGTCAAAATAAGTAACTTGTTAGAATGTATGTGAATTGAAATAGAATTTGGAGATTATTTATTATCCTCCTCTGATTTGACTGGTAGTAATAACATCTTCTATATCTCTGGAATTTGCATTGAGTCATTTCTGTTGCATGTGTTGTGTTGGGTGTAGACTCAATGAACCAGAATTCAGTAATCAGTCTCTCTCTTCACCTACTTATATTACTTCTTAGAGTTTTAACCCTCTCCCACCCTATCATGAATCATGGTTCATTTAGTCTACAATCAACACATGCAATAGAAATGACTCAATGCAAATACCAGAGATATGCATGGAAGATATTATTACCACCAGTCAGTCAAATCAGACGAGGATAATAAGTAATCTTAAAATTCAATTTGCATTCACGGAGATCATAACATAACTGGGTGCGTCGGTGGCATAGCGGTTAGGACTCTCGTCAACCATGCACATGGTCCGGGGTTCGATCCCCGGCCGACGCACTCCTTTACCTCGCTATGCCAGAAATAATGTTGGTGAAGAGGAAAGGTTGGGCATGAGGCTAGCAACCTCATCCTGTAAAATAAACACTGCTACAGAAACTTCAAGCCAGTAGCTTGAAGCCCTATGTTCCACTGGGGAACGTGAAGGAAAAAAAGAATAACATTCTAACAAGTTACTTATTTTGACTATAAAAACACTCGTCTTATTTCCCATTTGATTGTATTTGATCAATAACACTCATATTATTATTTCTGAATGTATATTATCCTATCTAATCAATTCCAATCATGTATATAAATGAAGGAAAAAAGTTTTGTGAGTAACTTGATATGATTATGAGCAATAGTTTGTGCTCGAAACGTGGTCATCAGTTAATATTACTGCATAACAGCACTGTGTGATTTATCGAAATAAAATCTTATCCATAATGGAGTTATACTCTACCACAGTGGCCAAGTTTTATACTATAAATGTATTTGAGCATTCTATTTCATCTCGTTTGATGTACACCAAAATCACACACTCAATGATTGGTTAAAGAATATAAACTAACACACTTCTGCAGACATTTATCAGATAACCGAAAATAACAATCGAGAAGGGATTCAGGCATCGAACTAACCAACAATTTATTACCAAACACTTATTCGTAAGGAAACTAAAATGGATTGGACATACACTGAGCAGAAGGTTGAGTGACACTAAGCGCTCTAACTGTTCGTCTAGTGGAACCCAAATCGGGAGGGCCAAGATGGGTATAGGTCTGAAGATGACATAGAGGATGTCGTGTGACAAGAAGGAAGACGAGAAGAAAGCAGAATAGGATTGTAAGAAATAGACTGGAATGGTGATGTGTCTCTGAAACCCTATGTTCCACTTGGAACCTAAAAGAATTAATAACAATAATGATCAATTGTCTTGTAACTTGAAATTCTGATGTTAGATTCTTCATAAAGTAAACTATATATATGTATATATATATATTGCTGAGTACTTTCAAACTAAGATAAAAATAATTCAATTTTAGATTTTTCCGTCGACTGACTGGACAGAAGTGCTCAGTCTCAGGTTGACATGTCGGCTTCTTGTGAAGATGCTTCGACGATGTCTGGGCATGTAATAAGAAGTTAATTGGTGGATGGTGACTAGCAGTGGAATCCAGGATGCGCATCTCGTCTGTCCTATTTATGACTCGTCAGCTGGATTCCACTACTAGTCACCACCCACCAATTAAATTCTGTTTACATGCCCAGGCATCGTCGAAGCATCCGCACAAGAAGCCAGCAGACATGTCAACCTGAGACCGAGCACTTCGCTCCAATCAGTCGACGGGAAAATCTAAAGTTCGATTAAATAATAATTAATATGACCCGTTGCACAAGAGGTGGCTGTTGTTGCCCGAGTGGTCTAGTGGATAACGCTTTGACGTTTAAAACTATGGGCACTGGTTTTGAGCCTCGGTGGGAAGGGACATCATCATTCACTGCGGAATGCAGGCACATCCGGTTGACGAGTCCCAAATGGGACGAAATGCACATTGTCCTGTATTCCACTGCTGGTCACCATCCACCACTTAACTTCTAAGATAAATATAGTTATGAAACACTTCATAACATGCAGCAGTTTTCCAAACCATTTTCTCTTTGCAATTTGAAACACCTTAAATTTACCCGCAACGCATTCCTCTTCATAGTCATAAAAATCAACTTTTGAAAAGAGTCAGTTTAAATAGGCCTACTTTTATTCTCTCAACAATGAAGTTCAAGTTCAAGTCGACTTAAAACAACAAGTTTCTCATGTGAATTAAAAAACTTCTTTGTCCTTTTTACACAAAAATAACTTACGAATTCTCTCTTGAGAGTTATCCTTGAATGAAATAAGTTATACTATTTTTAAACTTAAAACTTTAGAAACAACTATTTAGACAGAAAGGTTAATGAGAACATTACAATGGACATTTCCATAATTACTAAATATATTCACCGATATTCAACAAATTGAAAGTCTTATCATACGCATACAGACGCGTGACCTTGTTAGAATATTGAATATCATTGGACATTGAATCATTTAGGAGCAATATAGGTATCTTTTGTTTTTATAATGCTTGCTTAACCTTTTCTTTGTTTTTATTGAATAATTCTATTCAGAAATTCGATTCTTTATTATCCTTTCAGTCTATTATTCATTCCCTTTGTTTGTTGACTTTTTTTATCTAGAAGAGTTCAACAGTAATCCTTCTTAAATTGTCATTATTATGATTATTAATCATTTTGAATGAAGTGAGTCTGTGGCACAGCAGTAGAATGCTCGCCAAGCAACCATGCATGTGGTCTGGAGTTCGATGGCCGGCCGATGCACTCCTTTACCTCGATAAGCTAATAATAAGACTGGTAAACAGGAAAGGTTGAACAAGAGACTAGCAACCCCATCCCATAAAAGTAAACACCAGTGCTACTGACACCTCAAAGCTCTAGCTTAAAGCACCCTTTTTCCACTAGGAAAATAAAGGAATAAAAGCATTTGCATTATAAAATGATATCATTGTATTTCACAGGTTCTCATAAGCTGGAGACTACCTGAAGTTGTAATGGTTATGAATAATAACATATCATACTTCAATGTTTGAAAGGTAATAGAGAAAACATTAAAGGATGAACATATCCGAAATATAAGTATTACAATTATTTTTATCTTAAGTTACCACCCAAGAAAAGATGGGGAAGCGAAGTATCTAACAGTTGAAAAGAAGAAAGTGTTCATCTGCCTCCCATACAAAAGAGAAGCAGTGTCACAAAAAATTAACAAGAGGATGAAAGGAGCACCAGAGAGATGCTTCCCTACAGCTTAGCTGGGGATACTATAGGGCACTACATGCTTTATAAGCCAGTTGAAACTGGATAACTACCCTACTGATGTTACCTCCAACTGCATTTATAAATTTACGTGCACGTGCGGGAGCAAGTACATTGGAAGGACAGAAAGATGGGTCTCTACCAGGTTTTCAGAGCATATTCCAGGAAACGTATGCCTGAAAGAAAGTAGAAAGTGTAATTATCAGACATCACTCCTGTGGAGACGGGTCATTTTGTCGAGATTTCCAAATCCTTCAAAATATTAAACATACAGAGGACATATAATCTACTATGATTTGCTGAAGCAGTTGCAACCAAGCGTTTCAGATCAAACTTATGCACTAAGAAAGAGAGTGTAGTCAATCTCTCACTCCCTTGGTAACCATATTGCTTTCATTACACTGATTAGTCATACACATTAGTGAGCTGAGCTCACTGAGCAAGTTTTCAACTGGATGAACCCTGACCTTCTTGATCTGCTATGTAGACGTACAAGCTAACACCGTTTATCGCATTTTTCTGTTTCCTGTCTTCTCTTACCACACTTTTTTTCCATAGTTTGATAGTGTATAAACTGATGGTGGCTTAAAGCAAAAATTGTCGTACTTATATTCTGGATGTGTTCATCTTATAATGTTTTTACTATTACCTTTCAAACATTGAAGTATGAAATGTTATTATTTATAACCATTGAAATTTCAGGTAGTTTGCAGTTAGCTGATGGAGGGAACCTGTGAAATAGAATGATATCACCTTTTATACTGCAAATCTGGTCTTTCTTTCTCTATCGAAATTTATCAAGGGAACCAAATATATGATAAAAATTGTGAATGGAAAATGTTTTGAGTTGAATTTCAACTTGTTGTTTATCAAATGAAAGTTATCATAATTTCTCTGAGATTACTAAATCTCTGTGGGTATATTGTGGTTGCTAGTAAAGACGTTTCAACCATGTGGAATTGACGCGGATGCATACAGACAACCATGGATGTCAATTCAGCTGGAACAACCAACGTTCAAATATTAGACAGAGGAAACATGAAGAATACTAGGGAATTTTTAGAAGTCTGGTATACCAGTGAACCATCAATTAACAGACACTTCGACATAGACAAAATTTACCAATCGATAAGAAGGAAATCTCAAACACAAAGCATCAAAGTTCAAGTCAAGGAAACAATTAGTATCAATATAAGTAGCCTAAAGGGTGTTAAAACACATAAAACAACCAATCACCTTCAAGGTCACTAGAAGAGTTGACTAATAAACTCGTGGAGAAATCTCACATCTCACTTCAACAAACTGAAGTATGCGTTGAAGATGTTGCCTAGTAGGACAATAATGAAAGCTTCGCAAATTAACTATCCAGCTCAGAGTTCGTAACTACATTACAATGATGCTGGGTTACATTTAATTCTACGACGAACAGAAAGTAGGATTCGTAACAGCATATATCTGAGTATATTCTGAGAAACTTGTGGCGGAAAGATGCAGGATTCCTTGCTAGTGCGATTGCTCGTCTTCTGTTAGACAGCAGTGATGAAATCTATGCATTAAAATCCCTTCAGGACAATTAAATTTCAAGATAGTTCCAGGTGACTGGCTACCTATCCCTAAACGATTAAAACCAAATTTATGCATCCAGAAGAAAGCCATTGTTAATCTTGCTTTGCGTTGGTGAATATACATTAGGTTATTTGTTTGTTACTTTTTATGATTTTATTATTCTAATTACACTCAAGTATTGGTTTTGTAGGGATTTTGTTTGATTAGATGGAGGATTTCATCATGAGCTGACATCAGTTAGAGAACCATTGGAAAACCTGCAGGGAGTACTGAACAGCTGTTTCGTCCTAGTTTGGGACTCAATGTTCTCAATGGTCTATGAGCTCGTCTTGTAATCAGAAGGTCCTTGGTTCGAACCTCCTGTGGTGGGTGCATACTGATGAAGAGTCTCAAACTAGGACAGAGGAAACAGCTGTCCAGTACTCCCAAGTTTTCCACTGGTTCTCTAACTGATGTCAGCTAATGATGAAATCCTTCATCCAATATTCTAATTATAGTTTGTGTTGATAATGTAATTTCCTGCCTTCAAGTTAGTCTTTATCTATTTTCTTTACCAGACACTTTTCGACCCATACATAAGCTTATTGTTGATTTTCATCTACGTTCAGTTTGCTAAATTCGTTTGAAATTTTAGAATATTCTTTAATGATTTCTATTCAAAAGAATGGTCACCGGACAAAGAATATTCTTTTCGATAACCTCTTCCTCATTAGGTTCTACATTTATATATACATAATAGTGAATAAATTAGTGCTATAAACAACATCAATGTTTGTTTAAATGACATCGAATCAATAATAGTAATTATATAAATGGATTACAATTCGATGAGATCAACATAACAATACACTGAATATCAGAAGAATTAGGGAAAATAATAATACATACTCGTGAATTTATAGTCTCTACTGAAGGCCGGCTGTGGCAGAAGTGGTGGTTGGATCTATTTCTTCTGTACACAGAAGACTGGTGGTTGAAGGTGAATCGTGATAGCCTCTGCTGTTTGGAGAATAAGGCCATTTATTTGCTACCTGGTAGATGGAAGAGAGGGATTCTTCAATGCTGGCTGGCTTTGTGGCCGGTTTAGACCAGGTGGTGTAATATCGAACTGTTGATGGCTTTTACTACACCCGACCAACCGCCATTATATAATTTCTATTCATACTACTAAGTCTGACCACTACTGTTATTCATTTCCATCACTTTATTTAATGACATATTAATACCCCTTATTCACCTTTATGATGAATAACTAGAGTATATAAACATTTTGCACATTGGTGTTAAATTATTATGGGTATGTGCAGCTGACAAAGATAATCGAAATGCAATGACGTCAAATTTTATCCAGTTTTGTGTGGTTTTATTGCTATGTTCAAGTTTATCAAGGGAAATGATTTCATAGCGGATTCTGGAAGTCGTCAGTTTGAATTGTCTGTATTACCTAGATCCTTCTTCTGAAATCTCAGATTGTTGAAAGAGGTATACTGGGTTCCAGTGCCTTTGAGATTACTATCGTCAACTGAGGATCTAAGAATATTCAGTTGGCGAATCCTGGGTAGGATGAAATCCACGTCTTAGATTTTACTATTAGCCATCGTTGAACAAGTGGCAACACTTTGACATAGCTTAAAACGTATTATTATTCATTTGAGTTCGGCGTGGAACATCACCATTTCACCCTGATCTCTTTAGTACTTTTCAGTTGGCTCTACAACTGCCCATAAACTCTCGTCTCCAGCTTATACGATGTTCTTAACGTCGCTCTTGGACGCTCATCACCTTGTTTCCCATTCGAATTCCACTGGAGCGCTACTCTGGGGCGAGTTATCTCTCAACAATCTCCCTTTCCCTGCCAACTTCTTCAGCTGGCTCCACGTCTGCCCACACGCTTTCATCTCCTCTTCATATGACCTCTTACATGTAACCCTCGCACCGACGACGAACTCGCCGCTTCCCATTCGGGTTCCACTCGAGTGATGGTCAGGCGTGTGATGCCACTCACTTGATGGTTTTCTCAGAGTATGGCCAATCCATCTAACTCGATTTCTTCCTGCATATTTGTTGCACAGTCGGATCCTGCTCATTGCCAGAGATCCCTGTTGCTGATCTTTTCTGACCGGCGATCTGGTCTTCAGCGAAGTACTGAGCGAAGACAGCTATCGATGAAGGTCTGTAGTTTGTTCGAAGTGCTCTTCATGATGCGTCAAGTCTCTGATCCATAAAGTAGGACTGAATTCACATTGAGGTTGAAAATCCGGATCTTATTTTTCATACTGAATGCTTTTGATCTCCACATAGACTTGAGAGTAATAAAAGCTTGTCTTGCTTTCTTGATCCTCGCTGCTTTGAATTCCTCATCAGTTCCGTCCGCCTGTAGTTGAAACGATGCTTCCCAAGGTAGGTAGGTAGATGAAGGAGGTTGCCTCTTTTAGATTTCTCCCATTTATGCTGGCTGATTGTTGTCTGTTGTTGTTGTTGCTGTTGCTTTTTTCTACCAACTTGCTGGTAAATAATTAGTAATATTAGTAATCATAAGATCATAACATCAGCAGTATTGCAGAAATTTCTTTTATACCTACGACCGTCGTCTTTATCTCCTTGCTACAATCAAACAATCCTAAAGGAACACTTTGATATGAACACGAATATGAAATAATTATGCATGCAAATATACTTCTGAGAAGAAGAAAAATAATCATGTTGAGACAAACAGCCTTTCTGTATTATCAAATGCTGAGATATATATAGATAAATATCAGACATATACTGCAATGATTCATTTTGTCTTTTCATTTCTTCATTCTTTTATATCAAATAACTAAATACTGACTCATCATTACGTGTAATCTTCAAGAAACACTACTCTCAGTGATGAGTAATTTAAATCGTTCACATATATATATTTATACATATATTATGATTACAACCATGTTTGCTTGAAATGAGAAGAAAGGTGAAGAGAGGAGACGAAAAGCTTAAAAGAAATTGATGAACTCAATAAGAAAGTAAGGGAAAAATTAAAGCGAAATAATCTTTTTAAACAGGCAACATATACTGTACCTAAACAGTTTATGAACTAACCTCTCTTAGTTTACAGCAAAGATCATAAAACCGAGACAGATCCTTACTGACCCGCATTCAGTGTGGAAAGTTAATCAGTCCTACTGTAAGCGTTCAGAGACTCATTGCGTCGTGATAGGCATTTCCAATCAACAGCTGCACTCACTGGATCCATAGCAAAGATGAGATGGCTAACTAGAAGGGATTAACCGCAAGGAACCAAGAATCTATCTCCCGACAAATATTCAGAAGCAAATGGAGATGTAATGGGCACATACTGAGGAGTATTGGTTTGTAGGGATTTGGTTGATTGGTCACTGGGAGTAATGTCCAGGTTTTCTAATGGTTCTCTAACCAATGTCAGCTCATGATGAAATCCTGTAACCAAATACTGACTGGAATTATACCACCAGTGTTGGTATAACGGCAAAATATGTTTGGAAAGTTCCAACTGAATGACCCACTTACACTAGTTATGCTTGTTTGGATGTTTCAACTAACTTTGTATTCATTATTATCCATTCTTTTACTAGACTGCATATCATTGTTGTGACATTTCTATCTTATATATTGTTGTTTGTCTTTGTCTCTGTTTAATCTCTGATTTGAATGCCTCTCATTGTGGTTGCATTGCACTATGATAGTGTGTTACTTCACGATGTGAGTTTGTTTGAATGATCCAAGGTGATTATGAACTTGAACTGTGTGGGTGAGTTGTTGGTATTTGATAGAGTTTTGATCGCACTTTGTTGGAACTACCCTACTTAATTCTAAGGTGCTTCTAACAGATGAGTTTTGGTTAACTAATTTTGTTCTACAGTACTTTTTCTGTACTTAGAAAGTTAAATTTTCTGTATAGCTGTCTAGTGGCACTATTGCGGTGATTCTGAGTTTTGGTGTTATTATTATTGAATAGAATGACGCATAGATTTAACCAAGCATAATCGTCTGTTGGCTGTCTTTGGAGAGTTTTGTGACCTTGAAGCATCTTAAGGAATTTTTGTCAGCCTTACAGTAAGATGCAGAGGTCAGTTTCGTGCGTTCAGACGGTGGTGAGTCTGTTTGGGTTGTAGCAATTGCGTCAGTGCTCTCATATGATTCAGGGACTTGGCACACACATCACCAAAGGCATTTTTGACAGACTTATACAGATTTTCATCAATACTTGACTTTATTGGATACTAGCTATCAGATGGCTGGCCAGAAAAGATGATTGCATAACAAGGAGCCCTGGCAGTTGAGTGAATCACCCAACAAACTTTTTCCCAACAAATATATAAAAGGAAGGGAAAGTGGATTAGAAATACTCTCAGGATGCTGTTGAGTGACAACACACACCAGTCAGTGGGCATTCGAGGATGATATATAGATCGTGTGTAAAGGAAATGTAAGCATGTAAGCAGTAGTGGAGCCAACTGAAAGTGATGTAAGAAATGCGGATGCAGTGGATAAGTACCAATGTAGCCATACTTTCCAATCATATTACAAGAAATGAATGAAAACACCAGTGGGCGTATACTGCTTAAGTGTTCCAAACCAGGAGGACACAGCCGTCTGGCAGTACTTCCACATTTTCCAGGGGTTCTTTAAATCTGTAAAATAAATATGGTTTGTGAATAGTGAGGAGGAACCATCCTTCCATGTATACAGAAGATTTTAGGTTTATTATTTGAGAAATCGGAAGTTTACTGGATCTGTCAGTGATAGCAATTTGATGACTTAGTTTTGAGGTTGGTAATAATTAAGTAGAATTATTTTAAGGAGAAAATCCTCTCTCTTGTCATATGCATCCTTTCCATTTGAATAAATTTCTTACCCTTATTTTTGTCTACTTGTAATTTTTCGTCAATCTTCCCAGGATTAATTGATAGATTCTATTCCGGTAGATAGACTGCTTGAACCAATGCATTAATGTTGCTTCAATTTTTAGTTTGATGTTTTTATATTAATGTGAGGTGACTATGTAATCCAGAATACAAGTCTAAGTTTTCTTAGCGGTTTTCGAGGTGATTGTCTATGGATCTTGGTGTTAGGAACTCATTACCTGCCGTCTCCATCGCTGAATCTTTGTTCATTGAGAAACTGAACTCGAGGAGTTAAACGTGTGATTTACATTGTATAATTTCTTGAAGTACTACTACCTATACTGCGTTTTATTCATGTACTTTGTCATAAATAAGCTTTAAAAATGTGTTTATTCAATTCACTTTAAGCTATGTACTTTAAACATACAAGAAAATAGTTTTTGGCAGAGATTAGAGAATTTGTGAATCTCAAAAAGATGTTGAAAAACAACGGAATATGTGAAAGTTTGAATACCAGACAGATCGAATTCGGAAAGAAGCCTATCTTCACGAGTCAATGGTTCAGCGGTAGGATGCTCACCGGGGTTCTATCCAAGTCTGATGCACACCATCAGTGATCCCGGTAAAGAGAGAAGTTTGGTTACGAGGTTAGCAACCTCACCCCTTAAAGACTACCACTTGTAAATGAATGTGAGCATTGAACGTTGGTTCACTGGCCCTGGTCGCCACTGGCGGGCAACTCAAAGGCGCGAATGATTCAATCGTGTACAAGTTGTCCTTGTGTTTTGGAGTTAAAGTCGATAATCGTACCTAGTATAATTGTCGATTCGGAGCGTCTTAGCATATAATAGGAACTGAGCGTTAAGTTCCTTGACTCCACTACTACTGAAACTTCACAGGTGAAGCTTGAAGCCTTAGCTAGAAACTGTCTTTCAGTAAAGTGGGTTCCTCCTTATTGGATAACATGCAGATCAGTGCAGTCGAATTTCGACTGATACCCTCCTCATATTATTTTTAACTGTTTAGACAAACTTACACGTATCTGTGGTAGCAATTACATTGAGATAACAGACAGAAGGACACACCTCCAAATTTTTGACCATGTGTTTGAAGGGCACAAACGATTTCAACAGGGGAGTTGCTAGACATGAGGTGTTTACCCACAAATCCTCCAAAATTACCAATAGATATTGTGGTTCGATTCACATCATGTTTACCAAAGCAACTGCTATCAAACGCTTGAAATTTGATTTGTGTGTTCAGTAAGAAGCAATAAAATTTGTCTTTTCTGCCCCTGATGACTTGATGTCTTCACTTTGTCCTTTATTCGATTAGGTAATCTTTGGCTTCCAAGCCTTCCACTTCACTGTAATATAATTTTTCTTTGTGGTTTGCATCAATAATTTGAGTTAAAAGCATCAGTTTCTCATCATTTTATCCGTCTCTTTTCTTTATTACGCAACTTATTTACCATTGTATTGATGGCCTTATTTTTGTCTGAACACTGTTTACTAAGTTTGCAGTTTTATATTCACTCATATCATGCAACATTTGCAAGCATGTTATAATTGTTGTATGCAAACAGTTAGTAATTTCTTTGGGCTGTATGCAGTTGATGAGAATCCGACGAAATAGGTGAATGTACTATCTTATTCTGCATTAACCTTTGTTTTTGATTTACTCAAATTCATAAATTTTATTTTATTTATTTATTTTTGATTAAAGCTTGATTCCACACTGTATTTTTTTGGTACAAATATGGAATTTTATGCATGTGATTTCGGTAGCCCTAATTTTGCAGGCTGACCATTGATATCAGGTGTGCATCGGCTGGGGATCGAAAACGGGATCATGTGTATGGTCGGCGAGAGTCTTAACCGCTGAATAAGTGGGTGAATTTCAGGAGAATGACTAGTGTAGGGTTAATTATTATGTTGATACCATGTTGATGTTGAGTTTCTGAAGTATTCTTGTAATATACTGACACTCTTCTCACCAATGCCCTTCTCCACATAGCTTTTGAAGTCATCTTAAACATCATTATCATCGATTTTGTATTATAGTGAAGGTGATATTGTAGATGCGTTTATTAAAAACAGATAGAACGCGAGAAGTGAATTATATATTTAGCAGATATGGTCAGATTAGAATCGCTTAAGCACACAGAACCTTATTTTTGTAAAAACAGAACGAGGCTTAGTGTCACATTTGATTATCACTTAAAAGAAACATATTGCTTTGAATGAATGATTACTGTCCACTGAAATATTTTTGTTTTTTCTTACCTTTGATGTTCAATTGACTGTGATCTCTATGCACATTATAGATACGTATGTACATTGGAAGATTTTTGAAAATCCCATGCCTTTTCTAAATAATTTTCTGTTAAGATAATAATAATAATGTATACGAATTTGATGATGTTACGTGGTTGGAGGCAATCAGCAGGAAGCCCCACTCCACCTAGTTTTCGTGCTACTTGACACTCACCAGTCAGTCAGCAAGGGGAATCTGTAACCAACTTGAAGGAACTCAAGTCCCTCCTTCAGAGATTCGAAACCGCGTCACCCAGTGAGTACTGCAGTCACAGACATTACCATTGAGCCAGGTATTTGTGCTCACGATTCACCTCACTAGCGTAGTGTGTCTAGTTACTGACTAGTGTTCATTTAAAAATATCCAATACATTCCTATAGGAGGTGAATAGCGACACCAAATAGCTGGCTCAGTGGTAACGTCTCTGACTGCAGTACTCACGGGATGATGCGGCGTCGAATCTCAGAAGGGACATGAATTCCTTCAAGTTGGTTGCAGATACTCCTTGCTGACTGACTGGTGAGTGCCGACTAGCACCAAACCTAGGTGGAGTGAGGATTCCTGCTGATTACCTCCAGCCATCTAATATCAACAATTCACAGTGCACTGTGATGGCAAGCTACCTCGAATGGTGGCCACATTGCCAACGTGACTGATAGAAATTAAGTCTGCACCAAATAAAGGACTAGACGCATTACACTAGTTACTAGTATCCAGTCAAATGTATACGACTATTTAAAAGAATCTGATAATCACTGACGAATAACGGTAAATAATAAATTCGCTTTTATGCTAATTTGAAGACAAGGAGTGACGGGGTCATCAGGGATCTCAAGACGTTAGTGACACATTGAATAACGACACCAATGAGTGACTTCATTTTTATTCTCGAAGGAGGAGATTTGAGCGTCTTCGGTGTCTCAGAGTACACCAGTGAAGAAAAAACCAAGGCAATGGTTTATTTGTCAATTGATTTCTCAAATGTGATTTGAAGACAAAGCTGGAATTAAATGTGAATCAGGGTCAAATCATTCATCCAAAGAGCATACTCTGTAGTAAACCTACCGATTTCAGTCAATATGCTGAAGACGGAGCAGTTAGATTGATTAAATTGTAGTGTAGTGTAGTATTCGCTAAGTTTTGTACTCTGTTAGTCTAATTGTCTCCTGCTTACTACTTTAACTTTTACATTGAACCCGACAATCATTGCAAGGTATTAGATAAACTAAGTGATTCTGTGTATTAAGCATCACCGGATACCTAAACCTACATAATTTATTTTTATGTGAGTTTGTCGGTTTGAATGCCAGTAACATTCTTGCCATGTTAAGAGTCCTGTGTAAGGTTATAGAGGTTCCCTGTGCTTATGCCAACACAACTGTTGTTCTAAAATTCCCAGTGTTACTGTTGTTATCTTTCTTTGTATGTTAGCTATTCACATGGTCCTAACTATTATAACTATTATTATTATTTATTCATACTTCCTATATACTACTGATGAACTTTCAAGGGTATTCATTGAGTGACAATGCCTCTATTAAATGTACTTTCAGGTTTCCAGACAAGCTCTTCCACCATTGAGCCAATAAGGCTGAGTCTATCAGCTCTTACTTCTGCCAGCCTTAGGCGTCGTTGAGTATCTGTCCTCATATCCAACCACGCTGGTGAGGACTTCCTATTAGAGTTTCTGACAACCTCATCCGGTAGTCAGTCACTAGTGAGAACTGGAATAATTCTCAAGTGTTAATTAACCGGGTTTTGATCACAAACTGACTTCAATAGACAATCACTGAAAGCTATGGACGACTAATAGTTGTTTCGTCCTAGTTTGAGACTCTTTATCAGTACGCGCTTATTACATCACTGGGAGCAGTGATTAAAGTTCAAACCACTATGGGAATAACTGGTCGAATTCAGTCAATACATTTGAGTCCCATGCATGATTTTGGATACAGTCTAATGATTAATGAGTACAACGTTTCACATATCTCGAGTAACCTCAGTTCTTTTGATTTTGAAGATATATATTTGACGCTGAGGACTTAGAAGTGAAAAACATAGATTCTGAACTCAACCACCTCCTCCCACCCTACCCATCAGTTACCACCGGTAAAACATCACCAATATGCCTATTTACAGCTTCCAAATGAATTTTACAAAGTTATTGTAACAAACTTAATTACTGGAAGATACATAATACACTGAAACAATTATAGGAACACGCAATCGTACTAAGTAAGCCGCCGACATAATAAGACATTTTAAAGGCAAAAACAAACTTCTATAGCTAGCAGCTCTATATGACATGTGAAAAAAAATCATCGGTAAATCAGCGCTTATCAAAGAACTGAACCCACTTGAATTTACAAAATGAAAAACTACAAACAACCACACACTTAGCTTGGTGGTATTTACAGCCTCAACCTCAAAAGAAGAAGGTGGAAACCTCACACCGATCTGCGCGTACACACGCAAACACGCATGAACAGACTTCACAATTCTTTTTCACAATTAATCATTTTCTCTTCACACTGAATAAATGAGAATATCAGAAATCGTATAATATACAGGGCGGCACAAAAATATAGGCAAACATAAAGAACAAACGAAGTGGTAAGATTAAGAAACACGCCAAATGTTTGCTGACTTCTCTAATGCCTGTATAATCACCATTGTCATCATCATCATCAATATTTCTGTTAACCAGAACTGATTCTACTATGATGATTAATTATGACTACTTGAAGATTTAGAATTTTCTTATTCTAGCTGAAGACTGTTGCCAAATTTAGACTGTTTCTTCCTCGTCTTCAGCTAATCCTTTCATATTAAGCGCTGGTCTTCTGTGATGTTGCCTTTTTATGATCTCTGATAGATGGAAGTCTTCATCATTTAATTAATTTAGTTGGCGGGGAGGGTGGTGAGGTCTCGAGTTTGGCGAAAGATGTAACTATTTAGAAAAGTCTTATTACTAAAGTGTAAGCTTGTGCTTATTATCACTTAGAAAGCGTATAGAGCAAAACATTAAAATACTTTTCTAGTTGGCTAAAGTAGTAATAAAACTTCAAGAGAAAGTGTTTTCTTAGTTATTCCTTCACTTTCAAAATAATAATTTATTACAATGATGTTGGAATCATTTTCAGTTTATCTTGGAGGGTTCTATCTAGCCTTGATGCTTTCCCAACTATTCCGAGTAAGTTAATTGTCTATAAAATTTCGAATTTTTTGAAAGGGTTTATTTTTTGTACCTGCTGGTGATTTGTCTGAACGAGTTGTTGGTGGTATTCGATTCATGGATCCTTAGAAGTGGTCAGTGCAGCATTTTCTCTGTTCTATCTCTTTGGTAATTAAGTTGCCTCTAACATTTTTCAATGGCTGCACTCGCGTTAATCACTTCTCAGATAGCATCTTGGTTAATTAATATAGTGTTATGAGATCTATTTTACCTGTAGTCTGTTGTATCTACTACAGTTGTAAGCATATGGTAAGAGCATATTTTTGTCTTTCCTAGCCCTGTTCTTCAATCTTTGGTTCAATGAACTGTAAGTGATACTCAATTTCTCCTCCGTTGTACATCTATGCATCGGTTCATCCATTGTCTCACCATTTTTCTCTTCCTTATATAGAAAGCCACATTCCTTGTCTTACCTATTCTGTTTGCTGAAGAGATCTGAATAACTTTCACTCCATGTAGCTTTCAAAGAGTTCCGGCGTTTGTGCACGCACGTTTCCTTGTTGATATCGCCTAGTGTCACCATCCTTTGCTTGACAATAAAACCCTCGAATAAGAAGAAACGAAGACATGAGAAAAATCATGTGAAGAGGATGTGAAAGCTTATGGACTGTGATTGAGGCCGACACAAAAGTGGTAACAGAGGACCTAGTGCAGTGGTGATGTGTAGACGCTGCCGAAATTAAAAACAACCCTTTAAGTCAATGGCTTCTATGGTAGGAGTGTTTATTCCTCAAATTTGAATTAGTTTACATTGTGATCAAGGAACAATCTCATCAGACAACTTTTTATCTCAAGGTTTAACCTTCGTTGTATCGACAACCAGTCAAGAGAGTTTATTATCCACTGACCTAACCAACCTCTGTTGTAGTTAAAGATGTATAAATATAGTGATTTTTCCCCTAATAAGAAAGTTAGTCAACAAGTATCTTGTCTTCGCCTGTTACACAGTTAGCTTTCAAAGTTTTAATGAATGCTGCCTTCAGCAAGCATTGAATTATAGGCTTCAAATTACCAAACACAAATACCCTAACTATGTAACTATACTCCCAACAATCTTCCAAGGAGAAAAAAGCACTCATTTCCAAATATGAACGCATAATACCATGATCTTAGTGACAGATTCATATAATGTTTAAACAAAGCTTTCGTAGGTAAATACGTCACCACACTTTAGAAAGATAAGAGATTCAGAAGGAATCTCAGCTACAGCATTACATTTAGCTATGTGCAAGCAATCCATAGGATGTGACATACGGGAAGTACTTGAATATAATAAGACAGAGTGGAAAGGAGGAATTGACACCTGAAGCGTCGTTTATTAAATCAGTTGAGAGTACATACAAAAGGCATGATTCGGCATATGTCCCAAAGTTTTAAAATCACAATTACTTGGAGTTTTCATTAACAATAAGCATTCCGAAGGGACATTCCTATTTCTAGGATTAAGTTTGTAGTCATTTTATCTGTTTTTCAAGTTTGACCATGGATTGATATCAGTTAGAAAACTGTTGAAAGCCTGTGAGTAATGGAAAGATGTTTCCTCCTGGATTGAGATTCATCGGTGATACGCACCCAGTGGCTTTCAATGGTTCCCTAAAAGATTTTAGTCCTTTGTCAAAATTGAAACAAATCAAGCACCTACAAAATAACGCTTGAAAAATAATCTGATGCTTGCTAGTGAATGCCTCTCAGACGAATTTGCCTGGAGTCCCAGTGAGAAGTCATTACCAGTGAAGTTCATCCGGTCAGGAGTGAGAACAAATACTCACCAATGACACTGGCTGGGGCTAGTCCCGCCAAAATCACGAATTAGCAGAAGTTAGAATCCATGGGCTAACTACCGACTAGAGTTTCAGTGGCTGAATGATCTATGAGCTTTCCTTTTAACCGGAAAGTCATGGGTCCGAACCCCGGTGGGTGTGTACTGCCGACAAGTCATCAGGTGGGACGAAACAGCTGTCTATAACTCTCTGGTTTTCAGTGGTTCTATAAGTGTTATCGATCTGTGGTGAAACTTGAAAATCCATTCTAGTTTGAAACCCATCAGAAGTGAAATGATCAGTGGTTTTTATTAGATATTGAATTAAACACAGCTCTGTATCGCGGCGGAGGCTTAGAGTGAGTAATTTCCAGCCATTGATATTAAGCTGCTTCAACTTTATGAGGTGGCCAAACTTTTATCAACCTCATTCAAAAGCTATGTGGCAATGCCACATGTTTAGTGTTCCACAACGGAAAAGTCAGTGATATCTTTAAAGTAAAAACGGGAGTGGGAAAAGACTGATTGAAATCACCGATGATATTCCAGATTGCAGTGGACTGAATCATGCGGCAGACAACCAGGAGCCATAAGAATTGTAGAAGTTGGACTGACGACCAGATACTGAAAGATATAGATTTCTTATATTAGATGGTTGAAGGTAATCAGCTGGAAGCCTTAGACCTAGGTTTCGTGCTTGTTGGCAGTCCCCATTTAGCAAGGGTCATCTGCACCATTGAAGGAACTCATGTCCCTTTTGAGATTCAAAACCACGTCACACACTGAGTACTGCAGTCAGAGACATTACCACTGGGCTATTCGGGCTAGCGATTGACCTCCTGTAGGACTGTAGTGGGTATTTTGATTGGACACTAGTAACTAGTGTGACGTGTCTAGTCCTTTCTTTGGTGAAGACTAAATTCCATCACTCAAGTTTGCAATTCAACCTTCATTATAGATGGCTCTCCACCAAATGAGTTTCCAGGATGATTTACGTTTAATATCACGCAATCAAAATGTTGGGGGTAGAAGCAGCGAATATATGACTTGAAGTGAACATAGTGAATACATAGGTGAAGAAGATATTTGACCGTAAACAACTACAAGCTTCAGTCATCTCAGTAGGAGAAATCTAAGGGATTTAACCTCTTTCATTTATGTGGTCAGCATCGTTTTAATTACAGACAGGCAGCACAGATGATTATGTCTTAACCAGAATCAGGAAAGCGAGACAGGCACTTAATGATTTGAATATGCTGTAGTCAGCATAATGAATAAGATCTGGATTTTCAACACTTATGTCAAGTCAGTTGTATATAATTCAGAGACCTGGCGCGTCACGTAAAGCATTTGTAACAGGCTGTAGATTTCATCAATATTGGTGTTCAGTCGATACTGGAGGTCGGATAACTAGCCATAGACTACCACGAACAAGCAAATCTAGCAGCAAACCAATCAAGAGCCTATCGACCAACAGATATGTGGAGGGAGGTGAAGATGGATTAGAAATACTTTGAGGAGACGACTGAGTGATATCACAAATAAGGTATTTGAGCAAAGCTCAAATGGGAAGAGACCAGGATAATATAGAGGAAGTTGTGTTAGGAAGAGAGGAAAGCTTCCAGGAAATCATGGATTCATTTACCAAAGACTAAAGAGAACAGAGTGAAATAGTTATGTTTTGCTGAATTCTTACTTTCAAACTGGGACGCAAGGGAATAATATTAGTAGTAATAGTAATATACCATCATAATTAGTAATTCCTTTGGTAATTGTAATTCGAAGCATCAAGTAATTGATATATTTTGATGTGAATAATTTTAGTTTTAAAGAAAACTATGGTGAAACTTCAACTTGAACTGTGTAATTCACCAGCCACAGGCGGAAGGGATGAAGATCTCAAAGTCAGCCAGAACTGGAAAGGCAAGAAATGCCTTCGTCAACCTGAAACCAGTTTGCGAATCTTCTGTTGTCACTCAGGCAGCATAGACAACAAGATTCGGATTCTGTTCAGAGCAAATGTAAAGTCAGCCAGTCACGTTTTATATACTCGTTAGTAGCTTGCATTACATGTCACGAAAAGCATTTCCAACAGGCCACTGCAGACTTTTATCATCAGCTGCCGCTTTCGCTGGCTGCATACCAAAGATCAAACGGCTAGCTGGACAGAAGGGATTATTATCATTATTATTATTGTTCCCTTGGATTCCTAGTGGAACATAAGGCTTCAACTGCACGTCTCCACTTGCTTCAGTCTACTGCTGCACTTTTCACCTGCATACATGTTAGTCCATACTGTTTCAGCTCCTCTTCACACGATCTCCTCCATGTCACCCTTGCACCGACGAACCACTCGCCGCTTCCCTTTCGGGTTCCACTCGAGCACTGGCCTCACGCGCGATGCCACCCAACGGCCTCCTCAGCGAGTGTCCAATCCATCTCCACTTTCTCCTGCATATTTGTTAGGCGACTGCTTCTTGTTTTGTTTGTTCCCATAGTTTCTTGTTGGTGATTCTTTCCGGCCATCTGATCTTCAGTATAGAGCGACGAAGGCAGTTGTTGATAAAGGTCTGCAACCTGTTGGAAATATTCATTCTTTGTGACCCGCCAACTTTCTGATCCGTATAGAAGAACTGACTGACTTGACGTTTATATTGAAAATCCGAATTTTGTTGTTGATGCTGAGGGACGAAGATTTCCAGATTGGTTTTAAGTTGATAAATGTATTTCTCGCCTTCCCGATTCTCAATTTGACATCCTCGTCCGTTCCTCCTGTGGTTGAGACAATGCTCCCTAGATAAGTGAATGAAGTAACCTGTTTCAAATCCCTCCCGTTGATGGTGATTGGCGCTGGATGTTGCTGTTGTTGTTGTTGTTGGTTGGTTATTTTCATAACCTCCGTCTTGTCTATGTTCACCTGGAGTCCTGTCTTCTCTGGCTGCTTCTTCGACCAGTTTGTTGGTTTTCGCTTGTAAGTCTTCAATTTTGTGTGACATCAAACATAAATTATCCGCGAAATCCAGGTCTTCTAGGTTCTTCACGTCGGTCCAGGATATCTCTATCTTCTCGTTTCCCACTGTCTGACGCATAATCCAGTCGACCACAATTAGGAATATCATTGGTGATAATAAGCACCCTTGTATGACTCCTGTGTTTACTCCAAACGCCTCACTGAGTTCTCCCTTGTGGATCACTAGGGCAGAAGTGGTTAGTAACAAGAAACTCTGGCTGAGAACAAACCAACGAAGAGTGAATCACCCAACAAACAAGTTGGAAAAAGCAGAGATGGATTGATGTGGCATACGTTGACGAGGCCGTCGAATGACGTCCCATGCAGTGCAGATCATCGCTCGAATGGAATTCTAATGGGAAGCGACGAGTGGGTCGTCAGTATGAGGATGACATGTAAAAATCGTGCGAGATGGAAGAGGAGATGAGAGATTATGGTCAATCGTGGACCCTGTTGAAGAGGAGGGCAGAAAATAGAACAAAGTGATGTGTTGTTGAAGCCCTGTGTTCCATTTGGAATAATAATTTATTCCATGTATTAGCAATTCTCTAAAGTAGCTATCCGAGATTCAGCTCTGTTAGTTGGGTACAACGCTGACTCCAAAGGAGCGAGATCTCCTTTGGTGTAGAGATCACTTCAGTCAGACTGACTAGTTGGCTGCCTAATAAGTCAGCCACTGTTTGACACATATAAGATCATTCTTTAACTACTTATTTCCACCACTCAGTAGTATATATAGACATGCCATCAAGTGTGAAACTGCTTTTTTTGTTTTACACTCTCTGTTTTATCAAGTTCACTGCATAATCTATTAGAAGAGAGTGATTCATAGTTGTTTTTATTAAAATTCTTTTTATAGGGAATGATAAGTGATGAACTCTTTGTTTGTCTGTGTTTAATTTTTTGTTTACTATTACTTCTGACATTTTTGTATCTTCCAGAAGAAAAATAAATAAATAAATAAACAAATAAATAATTAATAAATTAATTAGGTGTTAATTGAATGTATTTATAAATGAAAAGCAATTGAAAAATAGGGAGCAAACAAAAGCGATTCTGTAGTGTAACAAACTTCCATGGTATCGACAAAGAAAGGTCACTTCTCTAATTAAATTATATTATGTTTAGTCAACTAATTTAAAACAGTTAAACAAGTTGGAAGTTTTGCTGAAAAACTGTGTAATTTATTAATTTTAATAAAGTTTTGAAAGGTATTCATTAGAAACGTCTGTTGTGGTCGAGATGTGTGTGTGTTTTTGTTATTCGGTGAATGGAGCAGAAAGATTCTTTGATCGTTCAATTTTCCAGAACATGATTAAAGCGAGCAAATACTTTTTTTCAAGGAAATTTTCATCAAGCCTACTACAATTACACGATTAAATATCAGCCATAGACATTGGAAACCATGGGGATCAGTAGAATCAGATATAATCAAGTTGTTTGTAATCCTAATAATCACCGAAACAGCCATTTTAATTCGAGGTTGAAGGCCATGGGAGGGAAAGGGATTGAAGAAACGTTTTGTGAATACAAAGATTGGGATGCTGCAGCTATGCTCAGAATACGAAGGTGTACAAACTTAGGGAGTTGAAATGACACCCTGTATAGAGCTGTAAAAGCTGATTTTTTGTCAATCTTGTGCCCTGTTTCCACTAGGTGTGCCAGTATGGAACTCCTGATTGACTTTACAACTCATTTATCTAACCACATCGGACAATGCTCAGGCAGGCGACGGTGGGGTTTCCGAGTCGTTCTACCGATGTAAATGCTTCCACAGGAACAGTTAGATTTATAAATGCACACTGAGGTGGCCAGACTCGGTAGCTTATTCTTCACCTGCATTGGTATTATAGAACGCGTGGTGAACTTTAACCATAGTGTTGCGCGAAGGACTTTTAGCCATTATTTTTCGGAATGCCAGTAGTTCAGTGGCTGTGTCTTCTTTGGACGGTAGACTCATATATATACTTTTCTTCTGCACAGTTGGCAAGCATTTCTCTCTATCTGTCTTCATCATACAGACTTTAACAAATTCTTCTGTTTCCCTTATTTTGTTGTCAAGACTGCTGGTTGTGCAGATTTTTGTAGCACGAAATATCAGGGCGCTGATGAGATTTCTTAGATCTCCTTGTTTGGCGGCAACAAGCACTTGAATCTAAGACTCGCATTTCTTTTTTTTATGACACTTCGGTTGTATACATCTGCATCACAAGTCAGTGGTGAGTTTCCCTCTTAGGCTGGTGTGGCGATCAAAACCGATGTGTTTTGGTCTGAATGCTGCTAACCAATCTTCGTGTTTTACTGTTGCGCTACCTACACCTTCTGTGAGTTTATCTCAGTCCTGAAGTGCCCCTACGGCAGCAAACAGACAGTTGCGATGAAATATGCGTTACTCAAAATACCTCAACAATGCCGCTGGGTAGCTGTACAGATCACAGAGTTCTCGCCTACTAAATAAGCACTGCACAATAAGATAAGTTAACTAAAATTCAATATTCCAAACAAGGTGGGATTAAAAATCTGTTAACAAGAACCGCACACCAATTATCCTCGAAAACAGTCCCCACGACCAATATTGACTTTATTCAAAAGAAAATCCCAGTAATAGAATAACACATTGTCAATTCTATCTGACAACCGCAAACAGAATCATCTAAATTAGGGATTAAACAGAAAAAAGGACAGCAAAAAAGAATCAAGTCAAAAGGGGAAATGCAAACGTCAGAACAATGACATAGGACAAAAACTGCAAATTTAATCTGATACATCCAAATGAGCATCAGTATTGCAAATAAACCGTTCAGGAGGGAATTTTGAAGCAATGATCCTGTAACAACTCAAACCCAACACTTGTTGATTTAAATGTCGAAGCGTTATTCACATAAAAAACAAGTAATGTCGATTTATTAGTCTTGGTAACATGAAGGGTATACATTTAGAAGGACTGTAGGTCAGCAAAGAATATTCTTTTGGTAGCCTGACTTCAAATCTGTACAGTTGTAGTGGTGTGATACAGACATTGTGTTCCAATGGAATATTATTGTCACGTATTCCCATAGTTCAATACTGCAGTAGAAACAGAAGGCTATATATATTTGTACATTGTATGATGAATAACAGGCCACAAGTAAAAGAGACCTCAGGACATTATATCAGATAAGCAGGTCTCTATCCAGGAAGATAGCAACCCAGATAACGAAACCAGTAAAAGATGTTCAGGGGAGCCTAGTCACCAAAGAAGAGGAACATATATATATATATATGGCTGATTGCTTAAATTAGTTGTTACCTTTCACGGTTGTAGACACCACAGTTTGCAGCAAAAATTAAGATTTATAGCATACTCAGGAGGAAAAGAAGACAATAATTCTGTTAACTGGCCATAAAATCAACACACTGTTGAAATTGGACACATAAGACTCTTTGAATATAGAAGAGTAAGAAGAAAAGTTTGTGCAGAGTAAGAAGATAGTACCATCATTGTCTATTCCGTTGGCTTCTCATCAACTGTTGCTTACAGCCTAAATAAATTATTATTAAGTTTATGTACAGAAAAGTTTTAACATACTTGTATACTGTACATGATTTCAGTTGATAGGAAGTTCCGGACTTAGTGAACAGTGATGAGAAAATTACGCTTATGTAGTTTTTACCCAGGCAGTTCAAGTTTAGAAAAAAATAACAGATTGAGTGAAGAAATATATTCCTTTTCAGTTAATTCCTCATCATTGCCTTTACACTAATATATAGTTTTTTACATCAAAATGTTTTATCAATCAAGTGGTAATTTTAGTTAATCAGTTTTAGGCATAGGGGAAGTGAAATTAAGAGGTTAAAGGTTATCGAAACAATTACCTAACAAATGCTACGAACAAAATATCCAAGTTTTAAAAGAGGGGTGAAAATTACCTACGGAATTCAAGATAAGTTGATTCTTAGGAGTAAGCAAGAACTCATTGCATAATCATGAGATTTGTAAAATAATGATGACTAAGAAGAACTATGAAAAATACAAACAAGTTAATAGAATTAGCTAGAATTGTAAAAATTGTTAAAATTAACAAGGTCAAAAGATAGTTACAAGGGGAAGGGAAAAACTGTTTTTAAAAACAATACATATTATTTAGTTGGCCATGGCAAAGGAAAGGGCTGTACAAATTTATTTTGAGTGCATACACATATTCGGCTTGTTCAGGTGAATCCATACTGCCTCTGCTGCATGTAAAAGTCGTACTCGTAGACCATGCTACAGGTTAGGTGATATACGATAAATAATTTCAAAAACGTATTCAAAGTCGACTTGATGTCCAGTATCGACGAGATGAACTAGTATTGAGCTGCGTATAGCTTCATTCGAACCTTTGAGAAACCAAGATGGGAAGTATTCAGAAATTCGACGATGAACTTGCCTGATCGTACGCCCTATGTAACTAGCTCTGCACGGGCAGTTAAACTGGTAAATACACATGGAAGTTTAAACAAAGTAAATGAATTCATACAGTGGTAAGGGAGTTACGAAATAAAGATGAAAGATGCATAAGATGATGACTGACTAATAAATTAGGTAACAGTGTACTAAGTTCGACTCAAATAACAGAAACAAGAGATAAGCACAATTACACTATATCAAAAGAGGCTTGAGGTTAAAGCCAAAGATTACGTAACCAAGTGAAAGAGAGAATAAAGACATCCAGTTACCAGGTGGGCAAGCGAAGACTGATCATTACTTCTTTCTGAACACAAATAAACCGGGTTTCGGGTTTTTGATAGAGATTGCCTCGGCGAACTTGCGGAAAACCGTGCTTTATCGTCGACTGGTAATTTCAAAGGATTTTACGATTTATACCTCATGATCCGTATCAGGGGGCTGCCTGGTAATGGCACTATTATAGGCGTTTGTTCCCTTTGAACGAAGGCTTTCCAGTATATGTTCATAAAACTGGAGGTGTGACCTTCTTTCTCTCCTCCATTTTCGCCTGTTCTCTTCCTCTCTCTCTATGTGAATGTTTAAATAATTCCTAAATGTGATAAATCTATACCACAGTTAATATGTACATAAATATAATTGCCTATGAGTGGGAAACTAAATATCTCAGTAAGATGTAAGTAAAGAGATAGTGGAAAATCGGTGTGTTTTGCACAACCTGTTACTGATCTTCACAATAAATGAATAAAATGCGAAAGATCTCTGATTAGTGTTCAGGAAATAGTCGGTCAGATGAACAATTTCACAAAAATATAATGACCTTCTTACCACCTCTCAAGTCTAATTGAACGGTATCGTCAGTTGCAGTGGAGTCAGTTGTGAAATGTTGGATTAAAAAGGAAATTCATTTGATGAGGTTATGAAGCCTTAAGTAATTTTACCTGGCATAGGACTGGTTTCGAAGAACCTTAGGAGTGATCAGACCAAAACATGTTATCAACGCATTAAATGTTTGACTGTTTGTTGGTCTGAGACACGTTGCGAAGTGTAGACTACCAAACTGGGGTCCCAGAGACGCTAAGAAACAATGATTCGGCACCTTTGGTGGTATGGCTAAAAATTATTCTCATTTGAAAAAACGCATTCACACCTTGTTGGTTTAAGGAATCATTAAATTCCCAGTACTATCCTGCATGTAATTATTCTTTATTCAGGATGTTTGCAATTATCATAGCTTCACTGAATTTGTATTTTTCTGTGCGTGCCTGTAGTAGCTATCAAGTTTTACTTTGAAGGCATTTGATTGGTTACAGGTTCGGTCAAGAGTTGAAATCAATTAGAGAACCTGTGGAAAACCTGTTAGTACTGGGCGGTTTTTTCGTCCTAGCTCGGGACTCTTCAGCACTACGCATCCATTGGGGTTCAAACTCAGAGCCTTCTGCTTTCCAGGTCACAGTTTAAGATTGAGATATGCTCAGTGAGTTGAGATCACTGCATTAGATGACTAATTATTGTGATGAAAATCAGAATTCAGTTACCAAGGGAGTGAGAGGTTAATCACACTCTCTTTCTGTATACATAAGTCTCATTTGAATCGTTTGATTGCGATCGCTTCGGTAAATCGTAGTAAATTTGCTGTCCTTTGTCTATTTAATATTTTGAAGGACTAAGAAATCTGTACGAGATGTCTGGTGTCAATAGTATGTCTGGTAATTGCACTCTGAGAATATTTGCATCCTTTCAGGCACAGGTTTCTTGGAACATGTTCAGAAAACCGGATAGAAGCCCTTCTTTCAGTCCTTCCAATGTACTTGCTCTCACTTAAACATTAAAGTATGTTATTATCATCAATGTAACCATTGTAATTTCAGGTAGCCTGCAACTGATGATAACCTGTGAAATAGAATGATATCATTTCATACTGCAAATCTGGTCTTTCTTTCTCTATCGAAAGTTATCATTATTATTCTTATTTAAATCTAGACATCACCACCAACCGCTATGCAGTGAATTTATTAAAGCTTTCGTCTGCGAGCACAAATATGATGCTTTTGTTTACCTTAGTTAAACAGTAGACTGACCGAAATGTTTTACAATTAGCTTTCTTAATGAATGATCCCTGTCAGTTCATGTTTCATCCAACTGACATGTTATTGTATAAGATGACAAAAACCACTCGAACATCTGATCTGAAAATATATTAATCATGTATACCTGTCTATGCTTTGCTGTAGTCGATGATTATTGAATTTTTTTGGAATTCTCTCAGTGCACTCAAAGTGGTGATACCTGTCACTGCTATTTTCTGCTAGTGTATAATGATGTTTCTACAGTCCCATACTAGTTATTCATAAGTGCGAAAATTCACTGATCTTACTCCACTAAGCATTTCCATTTTAAAGCTGATTCCACCATATTCACGCTAACCAAATAAAACTTTAAAACAAGCACAAATAAAGTAGGGTTTGATGAGTTCATCGAATTTCATCAGAACTTCTAAGTTGAATACTTTAGATTCAGTGGTGCGTACATACATCCTAAGGAGATATGCGACAAATGAATAAACTTCAGTGAATTAATTGTAGTGTACAGAAGGGGAAAATGCTTTACAGGTTAAGTTTAGAGAAATAGATGGTGAAAGGGATATATGAGGTTTAAAAATGAGATTATATTGCTCAAGCATAGGCAGGTAGGGCAGAATCTGAAACGGTTACACACTAGTTTGATTTAAATCTCCAAGGTCAGCTCTCTCAGGGAGAGCACAGCTACAGCACAATGTATCTTTTCAGTGACTATATTCCCATTCTGTACAGCCATATTTATTGTATTCTAAGAAAAGGCAATAAGCGGTACTACAAATGTGCTCAGTCAATATAAACGTCATTTCTTTTCAACACAGTATTTAAATGTAATGGATTTAATCAGAAAGAACATTATTATGATTAAAGTAAGGAAAGCACTTTAGCGAGATGTTTTTGAATACATGGTGCGGATTTATGTCCATCTACATTCATGGTTTCCCATTTAATTAAGTGGAGAAGAAAAGAACTTTCAGAGTACCTGAATGAAACCCCATCGATAACTTTAAATGATAGATCACATATGACTGGTTAACGTGAATCAAGCTGTTCACAGATACTAGACATTGTTCACACTTCATCAGTTACACCGTGTAGTATTCAACCACATATGTCAGTAGAATAGGCTCACGACATCCGATGTAATCAGCTCCACAGACACTTATGAACGAGTAGATGTACACTGAGGTGGTTGATCCGCCTCACCCTTTAGAATCATACTTCGACTACAGAATAATAAGGGTAATTCACTGACATAAATAAAGGATTTGATACACTTGGATAGATGACCTTAAATCCCTTCAGCAGTAGTATTTCCTATGAATGTCAGAATCATAAATGGAGTCTTTTCGGCACTATGATTTGTCTAGAAGCGATTTATGACCTCATATTTCTTTCAATATCCATTGTTTAGGAGCAATTTAGGAAGGTCTTCAGGTTCTTCGTCAGCAGTATGTTTCAATCAAAATTTTATCGTGAAAAGAAATATTTCTTTGCTGAAAGAACAGTGCTGTTTCTTATTAGTAGATTAGTGCGTATACTTTGTGATATGTGCATTTTTTAATCACAAGTAATATCCAAACAGCTGAATGAATCGTGCGGAAAACAGTTAAATATACTTCAACTAACATCATGAGCTGACATCAGTTAGAGAACCATTGACACCCAGAGAGTGGTGTACATTTATTTCATTCTTTCTGATCCGCCCTGAGAGAACTCAAGGTGGTTGTTTGAACTGATTCGTCTGTCTGAACTGAGGTAAAGTGAGTACACCGTTAATGATCTCGATCCCATATGAGGGAAACAGCAACTCGGTGTTAGAATCACTTCAGAATTTTAACAACCCATAGTGGTTGCTTAGTGTCTTGATTACCAACTACGGCATCAAGCAGATCACATATTGTGATTTGAATCATTCCGGCTTGCAACAGGGAACGATAGTGATATTTCATCTCGAGCTGTGTAAATTACAAATCAAGAATCACTCAGCAAATTGAGAATTTCACTTCATATTAGCTGCATCCCTAACATTTAGCAAAGTAAAAAACATTATCACAGTAAATTCAAATCGGCTGCTATTTTGCTTCTGAATACAGAGACCGAATGTACACATCCTAATTGCGCAAGCCTCTGCACATCTCCCCAAGTATTCCTCATAGTATATATGTATATATATGACACTGGATATAGAATATTCAGCAGTTGAAGAGTTCTACAGAAATACAACGCATACATTAAATTCTGCTTTACATAAAAACTTGTCACTTGTTTTAAATTCTCATCAGAATAAACATATATTTCGGAATTCAGAAATAAAAAGGATCTTGGTGACAGGGAAATTATCATAATGAAAGGGGAAATATAAAGCGATGAGGGTATAATATATATATATATATGTATCAAGACAAATTAACAGAATGCAAACAAGATGAGTCATATCCCCTGGTTATAACATAAATCATTAGAAGGATTTGATTCATTTTGTTCGGATAAACAGCACTAAAAAATGAAACTGTGGATTATTCAAGATTTACAGTAGACATTCTTCTTTTTTAAGATAGATGAGGAGGCATTTTCGATAAGAGCAGAACAGCAAAACAGCATTATCAGTAATAGATGCTATTAAAATTATTAATGTATTGTGATATGATACTGATATTTAGTCAACTTGATAAGACTGATAAGCATCAAAGAGAGATTCCGTCCGCTCACTGTAGATCACAATAACAAAGCGTGTGAGGTGGGAAGCTAATTTCTCACAAGTTTTCAGAAAGAAGTAGAAGACGCGGGGCAGGGGGGAATTTAACTGGGTCTTGTGTTTACATGAACAATATTCTATTTTATTAGCCTGTTTTGTTTTCGTGAATGAAAACAAAGCGAAAGTGGTTATTGTTTGATTGAGAATCTAAATCAAAATAACACTTTGAACATAAACTTGACACGAATAAATAAATGTTGAATAAACTAAGATATTACTGTAATGTCTTTTGGTTCAACTTTATATTATATTTTAAGATATTACAAATAAATCAGTAGGATGCATAATGCCTATAAGGGAATCGGCAGTGATATTTAGTAAAGAAGCCCTTCTTATGTCCAACAAGGATGCTGTATAAGCTTGTCAATAACAATGTTCATAAATTTGGCAATTCATGTTTTATTGTACAGTTTGATCAGTAAAGCCGCTCACAGATTTCCTTTACTAGATAAAGTTACCACTGGGTGGCTGAACACCACCGCCAAATGTTCAGTTATTCTTTAGGCGATGGTTTACTTGACACAAAAAAGAGGAAAAAAATAGTTGAAACTAACATTTACGTTGGTATATTTTGTTGAACTCATCTTGCAAGAAAAATGAGAATGGGGCCTGTATGCATTTAAACAGCAGCGGTTAAATACTGTTCAGGTCCAGAATTTATGTAATATGAGTACTGCCTTTAAGTCAAGCACTGTGATCGTGCCAAGGCATTATTTGGATGATGTTGGCTAACATTGGTGTATTTAGGAATTAACAGCACTATGTTCCACTTAGGATGCAAAGAATGAATAACGACAAAATAATATACCCTACGGTCCAATGGGAGATAAGTTGTGAGCCGGAATTGCACACTGGGTGATGCTCGTTCGAATCTCAGAGGAGACATAGGTTCCTTCATAGTCAAAGACATGCCTTGCTAACCAGTGTCGTCTTCAGATATGAAACCTTGTTGCAGAGCTCCCACCGAATGCCTCGAGTCATGTAATATATATTTGATTATAATTTCTTCGAAACTAATAATTAATTTTTAAAATAACTGAAGGTGACTGCTTAAGTCGGCAGTTTGTATTTTTCACTTAACATAGACAAATTTTTATTACAATCTCTAGCTTTCTTATTTTCGATAAAGGATTTCATCATGAGCTGACATTGTAACAACAGAAGACAAGGGCCAGGCAACAGATCGTTTTTTAAGGAAAATCAACACATATTTATAGATTTTAATGTACATTATTGTAGATTATTGTTAGTAGAAAATACAGTCTTTTGATTGGTTGTTTCTCACAGGACGTTAACCTTGCATCTCTTTGTGGCTGTGTCAGATCATCTATATGCTAACTGGATCTGCCTACGCAGAGCCTTTGTTCTCATTTTCTCACCACCAATATTGGGGACATAAACATTGATGTCAATTGCTGTCTACCAACTTTGGCTAGCACCCGGCTCTCACTACAGTATCACAAGCTCTCACACTATAGGCATGGTTCATTGTCAACTGCACGAAGCAGTAAGCGGTCTTTATTTATCCAGTATATCAGCGAATTACTTAGGAACACCGAATCTCGAATAGGTCACCAAGCAGATGACTATAAACTTGGAGACAGTCTAGGGGTGGTAATGACATGCTCATAATGCAAGGAGATCCCAGATAGCTCATTTCACTTAGAGGCAATAACACTCCTCTTGGTTCGGACTTTATAGATCCACCTGTCTCGGTATGCCACTGGTATGTAAATATGCGTCCTTTTATTGATTATTTTCTTTCACGCCTGAGTCTTTGGCCATGTATACGCATATAATATTCTCCTTTTGATGGAGCAGCCCAGAGATATTCAGGATCACTGCATCTGTATAGAGCTCGTAGTTCTTGTTCAATCTAACATTTTTGTAAAATATAAAAGTCATGACTTAAAAACTAAGAAACAGTGTCATGCTGCGGTATCCCCAAGTTTTAGATCATTATGAATGATACGCAGAGCGTTTGCTGTAATCACTAGTGACTAGATCACTTCTTTGAATGCATATATGGTGGAAAACTGCATCCAGGCAGCCCTTCCCTTGTGCTAAGGGGGGGGGGGGGCTCATGTATTTTAGAAAGGGTTAAAAAGAAGGCGACGATTATGAGTGTTGGTATGATTCACTAATCATACGGTAAGCAGACAGAAGGCCTCATTAAATTGTTCAAAATTATAGGATATCACTATCATCCTGATGCATCTACTTTTTTCCTTCCCTCAACAAAGTCATGACATCTCAGGCGACATAGCAGGAGAATTTGAAAGCAACGAAGTAACTGTATCTCCATTAAGTTATATACTCTTGGGTCTGATTTCCAAAAGAAGTGGTATCAGTGGGCTCAATTAACTCATCTACGAAGGGATGTGACAAACACAGAAACTTATTAAAAAAGGATGAACACAGCCTTCTATCTTCAATTAATAGAACTGAAATAGGTATATATAAATATACAACTATAATCATGACCTACCTTTAGGAATTCTTTCATTCTAAGTTTAGTTATTTTGATCAAGTGATGCTTTCAATAAGATTAATTTTTATTTAATCTCAGCATATTTTTACATGAGTTAATATATCAATTTAAGTAGGTAGATTCATCATTGAGTTAATGGATAATATATAGCTGATATGTTTTTGAATTTTTTATAATACCATAGAAAGAAAGCTATTCACTCCTAAAAGTTTTACATCAATAATCAGTATAGTAATATAATATTGTCTTTTATAGATCTCAGTGACTCTATACTTAAGTAATTTCATTAATGTGTTATTGGAAATTTTAGTAAAGACAACATAAACAACTGAAAGAAACTATAGTCATATATCCCACACAGAACTTTGCCTAAACGTAAAGCAGTACAAGGTATCACACTTCAAGGGTAGAAGGCAAAGAAGACCAGAGTAACTATGATATACACAAATATGCGGGAAGAAGAATAGGTACACGGAAAATAATAAGGATTTAACAGATCTAGGGGATCATGAAAGAGTGAATACATTAGTGTTATTGAGTACAATTGTGAACACTGTCACCAATAACCTCTATCTGTCAGGTCTTAGAGTATCTAGGACTCTAGCCAAGTATTATTCACCTCAAATACTTGAACACAGGTCTAGTCCTTTGTTTGTTAGATACTGAGTTGTGACAGAGATGTTTGCAGTGTGACCATCATTCTAGGTGGCCTGCCGTCATGGTGCACTCTGAATTGGTGGTATTAGATGGTTGTAGGCAATCGTCAGGAATCCTTGCTTGACCTAGGTTTCGTGCTAGCTGGCTGGCACTCACCATCCAGTCAGCAAGGCGTATTTGCAACGAACTTGAAGGAACTCATGTCCCATCTAAGATTCCAACCTGCGTTAGCCAGTACTGCAAACGAAGACATTACCACTGAGCTAATCAGGCTAGTGATTGACCTCATGTAGGACTGTATTGAATATTTTTGATTGAACGCTGGTTAGTAACTTGTGTAATGTGTCTAGTCCTTTGTTTGATACAGACTGAATTCTGTCAGCCAGCTTAATTCAATGACTAGACGCATGATACTAGCTACTTACTACCAAGTATTCGTTCAAAGTATCTTATACACTCCAATAGAAGATCGCTTGCTGGCCTGAATGGCTCAGTGGTGATGTCTGTGACTGCACTGGGTGACACGAGTTATAACCCCTGACGAGATATGAGTTCCTTCAAAATTGCAGATATCCCATTATCAGTGAGTGCTAACAAGCACGAAACCTAAGTCCAAGACTTCCTGTTGACTGCCACCGACCATCTATTATTAACAATTGTTCACCTTTCTATGTGAATCAAACTAATACTCTTAGAATTCATGCTTTGTTCTGACCACCAACAACTTGCTTATAATGCAGTAGAACTGCTCATTGAGGAAGGCGATTATTATTATTCCATTGGGTGCTAAGTGGAACACAGGACCTTAGAATCACTTTGCCGTTTAACTCTGTTCTTTATAGTCTTAAGAAACGTCTGCTTCATGTAACCATCAGACCCACATTCAACTCATTGTTTCCAAATTGAGGTTGAGACTTCATTCAGTGGTCTCCATTGCTTATGTCCCATTAATCACTTCTTTCTGCATATTTGTTGTTGTCTGGTTGGCCTCACCACCACAGTTCGTTGTTGATCGCCTTTTGTTTTACCTTCCAGCCATCTGATCACTTCAGCGTTGAGACAGCGAAGGCATCTGTTGACGAAATAATAATAATAACAGCTTTGCAAGTGTTGGTTTGTAGGGATTTGATTGATTGGTTACAGGATTTCATCATGAGCTGACATTGGCTAGATAACCACTGGAAAACTTGGGAGTACTGGACAGCTGTTTCGTCCTCGTTTAGGACTCTTCATCAGTACGCAGTCACCGGGGTTCAAACCCAGGACCTTCTGGTTACAAGGCGAGCTTGTAGACCATTAAGCCACTGGGACCTTGTCATCCATTTGTTAATACTGTATCACCACTGTGTGATAATTAAAATAAACTTTTCTAATATGGAATTACATTCTACCACAATGCCGATGTTCTACACTTACATTGATATACTGCATAAATTGTTTTCTATGTCCAATCAACGAGTTGAGATCTTCACACTAAAGGAACTCAAAATATGCACAAACTTGTTTAACAGGATATAAATACTTTGTTCTATCCGGAGATGTAACGAATTAAATGTGCATATACAAATATATGTCCATAACACTTTTATCACATAATTTTGTTTCGATCAATCTAACTTCCGTTATAATTGTGATATTCGCATTTAAAAATAAACTTTCTACTGAGTATTATGATGTATTCACAAATGAAGAATAACAGTTTTCCTAACTATTTTTTCATCCTTTTATCACTTATCTCTTTTACTTCTCCTCTTGTAAATTTCATTGAAAACAAAAAAATAAAAATTTAGTTCGATAGTCATTTGAGACTTAGTTTGATGTTCACTTCCTGTCAGTGAAATATTTATGTGTGTGTAATGCGTTTCAAAACATTGATATGCATAGATTAAACAACTCGGACTACATTGATACAAGATTCAGATATCTCTTGCAATATGGGGAGCTATTATAGCTGGTTGCCTTTAGAAATAAAAAAGAAAATGGTGTAGTTATAATACATGACCTGCTTGATAGCAATAACAACAGTTAGGAGGAAGGTAAGGGAAACAGAGTGATGGTACATGCTACTGATTGTTTTAAGTAGTTGGAATCTAATTACGTCAGAGAGTAATAATCATATATATATATGTGTAAAACTTGGGCATTGTGGTAGTAAGTAATTCCATGTTAGTTTCTTTATCTGATGTATCACAGAGTGAAACAGTTTTGTTTACTGGATGACGAAGTTTCGAACACAATTAATTATGGGTCATGACCATGTCAGTTATAATCATACGACTTCGAAACCTGAGTATTATAGTTTTCTTTGTCCTCTCCTATTTATCGTCGTTGGAATAGGAGAATTTTCCAGGTGTCTAGGTGGACATGTGTTGAATCATTCCTATTACACGTGTTTGCACTTGATTCGATAAACAAAAAAAATAAATAATAATTTCAATGATAGTGATACTAATAATATTAATGATGACATGCGTGTCAAACATGCGCACGATAATGACAACACCAACAATAAGGAATCTAAATTATCAGTAGTAATTCCATACAAGGAAGGAATTTCTGAAACCTTAAGTAGAGTTCTTAACAATACAGGAATAAAAGTGACTGGCATTTAATCCCACAAACTCAATTAGAAACAAGCTTTGTCGGTTAAAGTATCCTGTGGTGCGTAAACTATGGAAATATATTTATGGTTCATCTGATCTGTTCTACAGTGGTCAAACTTTCTACTGATGTTATTAGGAACTAATAAGTTTTGTAACAATTTGGTGGGTTCAATTCAAATCACAGAGACAAAAGGCAAGCAAATTCACACTGTAGTGAAGAGGAACAAGTTCAACTCAAAGATTAGGTAATCAAACAAAAGTGATAATAAAAGGAAATACTGATGGCAGTCTCTTTCTGAACACATAAATCGGGTTTCAGGCGCTTGATAACGATTACTTCGGTAAACTTGACAAGAAATGCACTGTATTGTCAGTTGTGCCTTGGGATTGTACTGGTATTGCAGATACATGTAAATCTGTAAACACAATTAGAGCAAACATAAGGAGGGTGTCTGTCAGTACTTTTGATTACACCAAAGAGAATGTTGTCTGATAAAAAGGAACCAACTTAACTACAGGTAAGGTTCTGACTGGCATGGTAATCAGTCTTCGAGTTGCGTGAAAATAGATTTCTCTTCTTCTGTAAACTGTTCTAGATGTAAACCTTCATATGATCCGCACTTGTTAATGAATTTCTGAAGGTAGCCGTTGTTAGTGAAAATCCTTTCGAAAGCCAGAAAGCTTTTCTCCGGGTTATATGTGGAGCATAATTTCCTAACTCTGTAAGACAGAGGTTTTACCAATGTTCGTTTATAGCTCTTTGGACAAAGAGTTATCCATACCACGCAGGCATTTGGTAGTTTCTGAAGGTCAATTCAATGAAAGCCTACTTCATTTGTTTTTGTTCAGATATCGTCTTGTTCTGCGAAAAAAGCTTTTCCTGCTTTACTCCCAATCGTAAAGAGGAATAAATCTATGGAGTTCTTCTTTGAACTGGGAAGCCATGAGAACTACGAATGTAAGGCGGCCGGAATTTAGATCTCTTCTTCGGTGTACACATCTTTCGGTTAAAAAGTCAAACTAATGCCCTACTGACTTCATATTTCAGGGATTTCATCCCTTCAACTGTTATCAAAAAATCATTCCAGCTCCTGGATTCAATGAGACGTGTCTACACATCAAGTGTGAAAATTCTTACAACAGGAATAGACAGACAAACATTCAAATAGTTGTTAAACAAAAGGACAGTTCATGATGACAGTGACATCAAAACCCGATCAGATCTGAGCATAACTGAGTCCTTAGATCTCTAGACTAGAAATTCGGATAGTACTGATTCGAATTTTGGTTTCTGTTAATGTATTATCATACAGCCTTATAAACTAAAAATATTTATCAGAAACATCAGTGCAAAAGTTATAACTTCAATGATTCGGAATGTTTTTAAGCCTGAGCAATATTTTTGTTTTCTTTTTCGATATTAATTCTTTCCATATATAGAATATCTCATGATCTTTTCCATTTTGATGATTACTGCACGCACGTGTCACATTTATTACCGCCTACATAAAAGGAAACACACAATCTACACTCTTTCCTCTTTCTAAACAGAAATAACTTTTCAAAGTAGTCGGTTATGCAAGTGAAGCGTTGAAAAAATAGTAAGTAACTGGTTTATTTCAATTAATAAACAGAGAGATTGAGAATATAAGAAGTTAATCGAGTCTGTCACGGTATGCATGATTGTTTCATTTTCATTGACGCTTATTCGAAGTTAGTTTATGAACTGAAAACAGTTAAAAAGTCATGGAAAACCATCAGAGTGGCTGTTTTGATCTAGTTTGTGATGCATCCATAATCCCATCTGGGGGTCGAACCTACGACCTTTAGGTTAAAGAGTGACTGAACTGATTGGGTCTATCAATCCAAACTTCATCGAATACTCCATATATAGCGCGACCACTGGCCAGTATCATTGATGAGTGTTTCTCCTCAAATACGACTCTGTGGACCCCACTCATGGATTCCGTCCCAGTGTTTGAATGGCCAGCTATCTCACCTCGTAACCCGAAGATCCATGAGTTCGATCCCCGGTTGGATGGTGGGTGTGTACTTTTAAAGAATCCCAAAGTAGGACAGAAGAAATGTTCAGTGCTTTCTGGTTTTCACTGGTCCTATATCTGAAGTTGATTCGTGATCAGTGTTGAAATCAATCAAATTCTTTCAACTGAACTCCTGAAAATTCATCATATCCTTTCGGCGAATTGAAAAATATTTACAGTGTGGAGTTCTTATCAATCAATTTTAAAGAAGTAGGTAGCTAGACAGAGAGAAATTATGCCCACTTTAAGTGAGTCACGCATCATTCCATGTAAGTTTGTTTATTAAAGCTCTGCACATCATGATAGACTACAATTTGTCGGTAGTTGCAAGTTACATGTCATTCTGCAAATCGGTCGGTAGTTGTGTTGTCTAATTAGCTTTATGTTGATTTTTCTTACTGAAGGCTATTCTTAGTCTTATCTGTTGAGGTTATTTTGAATTTCCTGTACATTGGTTATTCCGCATGGAAATGCTCAACCTCTTTTGGTGTCAGCATCTATCGCAGACACTTCGATGATTACTTGAAATAAACATGACATTACGTACATTTAGCTGACGAATCCCAAAAGGAGAACAACGTACTCTTTAAATTCATACTGCTTTATTTCACTCCTTGCATTCAGCTGGAAAATAAAAGTCTCAATATTTTGAAGTTTTAGTACCTAGGCGCTGTTCTTATGAAGTGTGGTTGCTAGTCTCACGCTCAAGTTTCACTCTTCTTTGCGATTACTCCAGAATCATAAACTAGTCGAGGTTAGAGAATGCAACATCCTGTAATCGACTTAGGACCACGCGCGTGGTTGTTCGGCATTCCGATGAACTTTACTGCTAGCTACCATAAACCAGTTTGCATTATTCTAGTTTACCTTAAGTTTCTTGACGGGAGAAGTCTAATTCCCGTATGACTCAGACTACCAGAATAAAAGTGAACTTGAAAATGTACAAATTTGTGAAAATATTTTAAAATTAGTTCATTTCTTCGCTGTCGTCATTAGCCATGCAGAGTAATTTAGTAACTGGAATGCAGTTACTCAAAAGCCTATAGAAATTAAACTGAATAATCGTTAAGCTTACCGTCAAAGAAGAGTATTACCGATGAAGAATACAAGAGGATACTTGATACTAAAAATTTGTCTTTCTTATATTCAGTCACATACAACTTTGTGCAGTATGCTTATACCTGGTAAGTACAAAACACAACTGTTCACTGCATACAAATTGTGCGTCTGTGGTTAGCTGGTAGAATGCCCGCCGGCGACGCTGTAGATCCCTCCTCAGAAAAGAGGGATCGTTGGGTGTAAAAACAATACCGTTGTCACTGCAATTCAAGAAAATGGTTAGAGCTTTATGTGTAACGAAATAATTTTTTGGAAAATCCATCCTAAATGAGCACAATTAGTAATAGTAATAATCTACTTTATTCCAAAAACAGTACTTATAATACAGAATAGTATTCTCAGCATTTGCCACAATATTGCACCTGATTTACTCAGAATATAAACAAAATTAACCAGAGGAATTTGTTCACGTTTACGATATAAAGTCAAAGATATTCGAAGCAGGAATTGAGAATATTAAATATAATAATAATAATGATAATAATAATAACAGTGAGTTTGTTTCAAACAGTATTGTCGATTCAGTTTGGAAATTTTAACATGTTATAGATTATTGAATCTAATGTTCTGCTGATATAGTATGGTGAGGGGAAATACAAAATTAACAGTTATAACACAGCTTAAATGATGTTCACACTTTTGGGAAAATAAACAAATGAAAGCAAAAAGTCGAGAGGATTATAAATATAAGAAGTACAATAACAATAAAGCTTAATGTTATAAGGGTCAAGAAAACGCTTTATTCAATAGTGCAAAGAAGGTTAGTTAGTTAGTTCATGCCTAACACTATTTTCATCACATAAAATACGTGCCAAAGATGGTATAGTGAAACGTTAATACTTACACGTACGTGCATAAAGTCTTCTGAAAAGACTTCTTCTTTTATCTGAGGAGAAACAAGGTTGGAGCTGCGAGTAAAGTGGCTGCTCACAGTCTGACAAGATTGCTTTAGCAAATTTGTTGCATGAAATCAAGTGCCTATCAATAATGATGGTGTCAACGATATAGCCCAATGGGATAGCGTACCATTCGGCCTACTGACTGACAGTCTTCAGAGTTCTGTGAAGTATGACATAGCCCTTTTTAAGCAACCCAGGAGAGAATAAGAGTGAACAGTAAAGAAAAATAGGTAAGATGAACGAGTTGACAAATTGTAAGAGGAGGTGCTGAGTTATGCCCAAGTGTCTTAACTTCTTAATGTAAAAAGTTAGACGAAATACTCTTTTAGAAATCGCTGAGACATGAGAAGACCAGGATTGATCAGGAGAAAGAATTAATCCAAGATACTTAACTTCATACATGATTTCTATATCACTATCATCAATTTTGCAACGGTCATAGGAACTGAAATTAACAGTCTAACATTTAGAAGGATTCAGTTTAAGACCACTAGACGAAGAACATTTTCTGGTTCCTGATGGTATTTATATTGTTTTATATTTACTTAGACGTTTTAACTAACTCTGCAATTATTACGCATTTTCCTTCTAGACTGTATGTTATTCTTCTGACATTTCTACATCATATGTTGACTTGATTCTTATTATTTGTCTTTGTTTCTGTTTAATCTCTAGTTTTAATGTTTCTCTTTGTGTTTACGCTAAACATTGACAATGTGTTTTCTTACTATGTGATTTCGTCTGAGTGAAGGGAGTTCATTCTAAAATTGGACTGTCTTCGGGAATGGTTGGTGTATGAAAAAACACCTATGCTGCTGAAAACTCAATACCTGTAGCCTACAGGTCTCTGTTTCATTAGGAACGTAAAGAAAGATGGGATATATTTCCATATCTAATGGATACTGTACCAAATATGTATATTTTCTCATGTATTATTAAGTAGTTTGTAAACGTGATCTTAACGACTGCATATATGCTTCGTATACAACACCAATGATATTCCTAATTGTGGTGGACTGGATTATGCGTCAGACAGTGGGAAACGAGAAGACAGGGATATCCTGAAGCGACGTGAAGAACTTAGAAGATCTGGATTTCGCGGATGATCTATGTATGATGTCACACAAAATCGAAGACTTACAAGCGAAAACCGACAAACTGGTCGAAGAAGCACCAAAGACAGGGCTCCAGGTGAACATAGACAAGACGGAGGTTATGAAAATAACCAACCACCACCACCAACAACAACAACAATAGCAACATCCAGCGCCAATCACCATCAACTGGAGGGATTTGAAAGAGGTTATTTCATTAACTTATCTAGGGAGCATTCATTGTCTCAACTACAGGAGGAACGGACGAAAATGTCAAATCGAGAATCGGGAAGGCAAGAAACACATTCATCAAGCTGAAACCAATCTGGAAATCTTCGTCACTCAGCATCAACAACAAAATTCGGATTTTCAATACAAACGTCAAGTCAGTTCTTCTATACAGATCAGAAACTTGGCAGGTCACAAAGAATCGAATATGTTCAAAGCCTGATCAAGTAAATAATACTGTCTAACTAATTACGTCTGTCAATTTAACTGCTCCTGTGGAGGCAGTTGTCTAGCTATCGAACACTGCAAATAGTAGAGGTCATTGCAATTTGGCACAGTCAACCGGAGCTCTATGTGCAAAAGAAAAAGGTCCAGTAAGCCACTGTTGCTACCCTGATCAACTGTCAAGCCTGTGAATTCATAAATTCTTCATTCATTACTCCTTTTAGTAATTCTTCAATTATGATATTTATATAACTGTTGAACACGATGATAGAGAAGTTACTAGAAAGACTATTCTTTGTTTGCCTGTCTCAGTTTATTCTTTTGAATTTCAAACGTTTCTCTTGGTCGCTTATTATTCAAATTTGCAGTCAGCAATGCTTTCTTACTGTTTATTGATTCTGAACAATACTTTTCTTATGCGTTCACTATTCCCTGGATAAGTGAAACATAATTGAGATTCACTGTGATAGGAATATTTCCGTATCCAGTGTTTATGACTCTTTTGTTATCTGATTTTTGAAAATAAATAGGTAGCATATCTCTTAACAGATGGATGAATTACTTTAAGGATACTATTTTTTGAAATAATTGTCCACTGAACACCTGCACTAAGGCACATATATTGTTAATGACTTGACTTATTAAGTACTGATAAAACCTACTTATTCATACAGGAGAAGAAAGCGTTATTTATCTATCTAGAGAACCAGTTCATAGAAATAATCATTTTTTCTTTTTTTTCCTTCACGTTCCCAGTGGAACATAGGGCTTCAAGCTAGTGGCTTGAAGTTTCTGTAGCAGTGTTTAATTTTTACAGGATGGGGTTGCTAGCCTCATGCCCACCCTTTCTTCTTTACCAGCATTATTTCTGGCTTAGCGAGGTTTTGGAGTGCGTCGGCCGGGGATCGAACCCCGGGCCATGTGCATGGTCGGCGAGCGTCCTAACCACTGTGCCACCGGCGCATAGAAATAATCATTCCATGGGATAAATACAATTCTGATATAAGAGGCTAGTATGCATAAGTTTGGTTTGAGAGGTTTGATTTAAATCGCTTCAGCAAATCGTAGTAAATTTACTGTGCTTTGTAGGTTAAATATTTTGAAGAATTTGGAAATCTCCACAAGATGTCTTGTAATTAAACTTTGTGAATATCTGCTCCCCCCTTTAGGCATAAGTTTTTTGGGATTAGATTTGCTCTGAATTTGAATGGAAGCCCTTCTTTCTGTCCTTCCATTGCACCTGCTCTCGCAGGTTTGAGTATATTTATAAACGTAGTTGGAAGTGACATCAGCAGGGTACTTATTCAGTTTAGGTTTGTCTACCGTTCAAACGGTGAACTATATTATTGTTATTATTATTGTTTCCTTTAGTTCCTAGAGGAACACAGGGCTTCAGCCCGCCCGTCTCCATTGCGTTCGATTCTCTGCCAACATTTTCAACTGGCTCCACGTCAGCCTACATGCTTTCATATCCTTTTCAAATGTCAGCCTCTTACTGACGCCCAACTCGCCGCGTCCCATTAGGGTTCCACTAGAGCGATGACCTGTCTTGTGGTGTCACTTGATGGTTTTTTCAGCGTAAGGCCAATCCACATCCATTTCTTCCTGCAGACGTGTTGTAAGTCTTTTGCTACCACTTTAATTTTAGTCAGTTAACAGTTGATAAGGACCTATTCAGGAGAGTGATATCATTTTATAATACATATGTGGTCCTTATTTCGTTATCAAAATACTGAGAGTCTTTCAAAAAAGGACATGTTTGTGGTTGTTAGTTGTCTATCAGCCGGCAAGTCATTTTATGCTCTGGATACATTTTTCAAATTGGGTTAGTCATTTCAAGTGTCTTTATGCTTCGAACTGAGGAAATTACATGAAAGCACTTATAATAAAGTAATATTGAGACTACCGAAGATAAATGTGGGTCGGGAGGCTACGATTTAAAGAAAGGGTAGTTAGTTTTAGTGAAATGAAATTATGGTCTACAAATTACTACTGTAGTGCTCTACCATCTCAGGTCTGGCACCGAACTACTGAACAGGACATCATTACTCTGTGGCCACCGGTAGTAATACTCAATCCGCATGTGGTTGAGTGACGTATAACTTAGCGAAGTCTTTGAAATGAAGACAGAAGTAGGACGATCTTTTCTGCTATATTCAATGATATTCCTAACTGCGGTGGACTGGGTTATGTGTCAGACTGTAGAGAGAGAGGACAGGAATACCTTGGACCGACAAGGAGACTCCATAAGAACTGAACTTCGTGGACGACTTATGTCTAGTGTCACACAAACTCGAAGACTTACAGTCAAAAACCAACAAATTGTAAAATGATGTAAATGGTGAAGACAGTACTTAACATGAGCCTAAAGAAGGTGGAGGGGATGAAGGTAACCAGGTAAACACTACCAACAACAACAAGCACCAATCACAACAGAGAAAATTTGCAAGAGGTTACTTTCACCCCTTATCTAAGTAGCATAGCTTCAAATACAGTCAGACAGCCCGCAAAAGGGTTTCAGAACCAAAATCGGAAAGATAAGTAAAACACTAATCACTGTGAAATCAGTTTGGAAATCTTCTACACTCAGCATAAACAACAAAATTTTGATTTTCAACACTAGGGTCAGGTCATTTCTATATGTGTGAGAAAATTGCACTGCGCATCACAAAAAGCATTTCTAACAGACCGCTGTAGACCTTCATCAACTTTTACCTTTGCTGGTTTCATACTGAAAATCAGACAGTCAGAAAGAACTAAGAAAAAGGAAGTCTGACAACGAAGCATTCAAGAACCTGTTGCTGAAAAACGAGAGATAGAACGGACACATGCTGAGGAGATCGCTGAACGGTATAGCACACCAGGCCATCGCTTGAGGAGAATAAGAATGGGAAATAAGCAGTGGGACGTTCAGGGATGACATGGGGGAATTTGTGTGGGGAGGAGATGAGAGACTATGGTCAACCCTGGGTCCAGCCGAGGAGGACTTCAGAGAACAGGAGATGTGCGGTTGAAGTCTAATGTTCCACTTGGAACCCAAGGGAATAATAATGGTCATGAATATGAATAAAAACGCAGATGAACACACTAAATGTTTTTAATCTGAAAAGGAATCTGTTTAAGTGATGTTAGCTAAAGGTTGAGTCTGTGTCGTGCCACTCATTCTATTTAGGATTTTTCAGTTAGATTCTCCAGTATCCTCGAGAGTGATGGTATTTCGACTATTACTGGTTTCAAATTAGAGAATGAACTGATATCAGTTAGAGAACCATTGAAAACCAGGGAGTACTGGACAGCTGCTGTTTCATTCTAGTTTGGGAATCATTGGCAGTACGCACCCACTGGGATTCGCACCCAGGACCTTCCGGTTACAAGGCAAGCTCGTATACCATTCAGCCACTGGGACCCGATTCAATGGCCAAAGCATGAATTCTAACTTCTACCAATTCGTGATTTTAGCGCGACGCCAACTGGGATGAAACAGCAGCTGTCCAGTACTCCCTGGTTTTCAATGGTTCTCTAACTGATATCAGTCCGTGATCAACTCGTAAAACATAACTAATCCTTACAAACCAAACTATAGAGAATGAACTATCCATTCTATTACTTTACATTATTTATTATATAAAATTTGAAATTTATTTGTCCAGATGGGAACCACCCAGTTTCTCTTTCATACAGTGCTAAAAATAGACGAAGAAAAAGTATCAGCTCTTATAGATGAATGACATTCTATTTAAAAAGCTCATTGAAAAGGATTATTTGAGTGGCAGTAGAGCTTTTGCCATTGTGTTCAAAAAACAGCTTTCTCAAAAACTGGTATTCACTTTTCCCAAACATGAAGCACTTATATATATATCTTAAAACTTCTTGATATCTTTTGGTTTTATGATGTTATTGCACCAAATAAGTCAGTTGCATTTTCCCTTAGGTTACCAGTAGGGAGACTTCGATGGTGTATCTCATTTCAACCCGCTGTTGTGTGGTAGGTGGAGAAAAGAAGTTGGCTTCAAATTGAAGTTATGTTCTACTTGGAGTTTATTACCTGTATATGGCCGCAGTTTGGGCAGTGACGGTTTGAACCCAAATTAATGAAGACAGGTGTTGCTTATGTGAGGGCTAATGGTGTCACACGGATACACAGGGTGCAGCTGATGGATTTGGACGGCGCGCGTGTGTGTGCAGGTAATGCTGTTCAACCTGAGACTAGAATTGAGGATCTGTCATTCAAAACATACCAAAGCATTTCAGGGGTTTAGTGAATTATACAGGGCTACTATTGGCAACAACCTATAAAACCACTCATCAATGCGTAAATATTAATACTACCAGTGATAATATTGTGAACCGGGACAAAACATCTGTGACATAATTACAGTTAAATTTAAAACGATTAAAATAGGACATGCCCTACATAAAAACCTTTCTGTGCTTAGAAGTTTCAGAGGCGATGTGGTTGTTTTTCACGAGACCTTGTTGCTAGTCTTACTCGCGACCTACACTAGATGCGGTGGGGAGCATATTAAGGTTTGTAGGAGGACATAAAAACCCGCTGAAAGTGACTACAGACAACTCAGTGCAATGGTGGTGTGCCTTTGAAGCTTTATGTTCCACCGAGAACTCACGGTAAAAATGGCATTATGTAACATGATGAAAAGTTTGATATCATAGAGTTTTATATGGCAAAAGGTTAAAATAATAATAATACTAATAATAATTTGCTTTATTCCAAAACAGTACTCGTGATACAGAATGGAATTCTCAGCATTTTTACTACAGTATTGCATCCAGTTAGTACATTATCAATAAATAGATTTCTACATAGATTAAGGAAATCTCGGTTAATTTTGACAACAACATATTGGCATATCGTTAGCAAAGCCAAAGTTGAACAGTGTTTGAAGGTGTTAGAAAAGTAGGTGCTGTCATATTTACTGGCGTAAGCGGGAGAAAGAAACAAAGCAGCACATAACGGAAAAAGAGAAAGAGAGAAAAGGAAAAGAAAGAAAGAAAGAAAATGTTGTACCTATAAATGATATGAGTTGGAAAGACGAGATCCAGTTGTTCTACTGACTATTTAATAAGTTATAGGTATCACGTCTAATGCTTTCTTTATCGCACAGAACACGAGCTAAGTAGGGTATGGTTGAGTTTTTGTACTTGCTGGTGCGAGCATATAGTTTTCTATATAGGCTTCTGGTTTTGCCTGATGCGATGCAAGGGGGAGAGTTGTGAGTGAAGAAGGTGGTGTGAGTTAGATAGAATGGATTTGGCCCATTTTTTACATGAGTCCATGTGCCTGTCGACCAGAATATTAACAAGCTGGTTAAGTGGCACGTTGCTTACCCTGCTGACAACCTTTAACATCCTGTGTAATAAGTAATAGTCTTTCTTCAGTAGCCCAGGAAAAACTAAGGGGGAACAATAGAGAATAATAGGCAGAATGCGAGAGTTAACGAATTGTAGGAGTAAGGGTTGGGTAATACCAGAATATTTTAACTTCTTGATGTAGAAGGTAAGACGGAATATTTTCTTAGAAATCGTCAAGATATGAGACGACCAGGTAAGATCAGCAGATAGAATGACGTCTAGATATTTAATTTCTGATTTGGTTTCTATTTCAGTGCCGTCTATGTTGCATACCTCGTGAGAGCCAGCCAGTTTGTTTAGGTCGGATTTATGCCTAAAGGTGAAATTGACTGTTTGGCATTTGAAGGGGTTCAAGGTAAGACCGTTTTCCTTGGACCACTGGCTGATTTCTGACAGAAAGCCATTAAGTTTAGAGCAGTCACTTTGACAAATAATTAAAGATGGAAACATTCAGAGAGAAAATAATGACAAGCAAAGTTTAGACAAATAAATTCTTGAAAATAAATCTGATACTGGCTAGTGAACGGCGACATAACGTAGTTTCCTAGAGTTCTGGTGAGAATTCGTGACCAGCAGGGTGTACCCCATTGCTGCTGAAGACAAATACTTACATGATAACATTGGCTGCTGGTCGTGATAAAATCACGAATCGGTTGAAATCAGAATTCATGAGCTTGTCACTGCATCGGTTCCAGTGACTGAGTGGTCTGTGGACTTGCATTGTAACTGGAGGTCGTGGGTTCTGACCCTGGTGGTGGGTGTGTACTCGACATTAGTCCGAAAATACGAAGAAATAATTGTCCAGTGCTGCATGGTGGTTTGTGATGGTTCTTTGACTGATATCAATCAATTATCAAACTTGAAACTCACGTCTGACTTTATTTTCCGAATGGTCAAGGCCTCCACTGGTTCTAGAAGTTTGGGAAGACAAAAGCCGCGAGGGGTTACCAATAATTCGATAATAATAGCTTTAGTCTGAACATGTGTATATACATTGCACAACTTTACCTTGGTTTATCTTCCCCTTTTACAGAATCGTGAAGTACAACAGTAATCTACAGTGTATCACTCAGCAGCATCTTGTTCTGTCTACAGAATGCTCCGGCTGCTGAATTATTTGTCCTTGCGAAACAAACCGAAAATGCGTGTGAGTGCAGAATATTTTTCGAAAACTTAAATAGATGGCCGAAACAAAGCATGAATACAAGTATGCTTAATGCATTGTGCTCTGTGGAAAATTATATAGTCCAATGACTTAAACAGGCTGACATTATAATCTTATAATCATTGTCAGGGTTAGTTGACGGACAGAAATTAATCAAGTGTTACAGAATAAAGCTTCTTTTACTTCTCCTCTCTCCCTTATTAAACCATACTTGAGTGTATTCTCTCACTTATGGGGAAAGCATTCTCTGGGTACTGCTGATGTACGTAGGCATACAAAGGCAGGCAAACTGATAAATGTATACACTGACAGAAAGATAGGCGAGCTTCTCTTCTATAAAAGTTGGAGAATGGCTTTTAGAACTATCGTGTAAACACACTGCAGCACTCGTCTCCATAGAAGTATTAAAGGGGAAAAATTGTACTAGTTTTCGGAGAAAAATCAAACTCTACAACATGGATTATTTAGAAATTTAAAGTTGGATATATCTGTGAATATTTGTATGCTTAGTCTAAGAGGACTCTAGCAATACATCAGAGTTGGTATTTGAAGAATGATTCCTTTCGGAAATATCAGACTGAGAAGTTGTGACCAGTGAGGTCCATCCAGATGTCACGTGTGAGGATGGATGTCCCACCGACGACATTGGTTGGGGTCGCGCTAAATCAGGATCGGGTCCCAGTGGCTGATTGGTATACGAGCTTGCCTTGTAACCGGAAGGTCCTGGTTTCAGAAGCCAGTGGATGCGTACTGTAAGTGAATCCTAAACTGGGACGAAACAGCTGTCCAATACTCATTGCTGTTTTTCAATCCTTCGCTAACTGATATCACTCCTTGATGAGACTTGAAACAATTCAACACCCCCACAAACAAACTCTTCAAAAATTTTAGAAACCTCATGTGTATTATTTTAAAACTTTGATCCTACTAACAACACATATACAACATTTTACATGAAAAAAATCTGCGGTGGTGTTATTCTGCATAATTTGATAAAGTAAAATGATGTTGAAACATGCAATGTGAGTAGAACTTCAGAAATTTTGCCTACAGGGTACAAGCGTTCAATGTGGAGGTATATTATTGTGGGCGAGAAAATATTTTGTCTTTGTTATGAAATATATATTCACTAATTATTGTAGGTAGCAGTGAGCGTTTTCTGTGAAAACACAAAACAAGCTTGAGGTTATTTGCTATGAATCCTGTTTCATGTGTATACTGAGCTAAGTAGTTTCTTATTTTTTTTTGAAATTTTGTTTTTATTAAGGATAATTATTACAAATATTCACTACAGCCAGCCTGATAATTCCGGGAGAAGGGTGTGTATATGTGAGCGTAGTGTGCGTCGGTGGCACAGCGGTTAGGACTCTCGCCGACCATGCACATGGTCCGGGGTTCGACCCCCTGCCGACGCACACTTGATATCTATGGTCGGCCTGCGAAATTTGGGTTACCGATATCACATGCTGAAAATTCCACACTTGTACCAAAAATACTGCGTGGTTTCAAGCTATAATAAATAAAGAGGTATTAAAATACTATTTGTAGGTTATAATCAGTTTTAATTTAAAATTTTACAGAAATTACGTTTGCTGTGTGTGAGTCGGTGGCACAGCGGTAGGAAGCAGCCCATCAACCATGCATGTGTTCCGGGGCTCGATCCCCAGCCAACGCTTCCTCCTTTACCTCGCTAAGCCAGTAATAAGACTGTTATAGAGGGAAGGTTGGGCATGAGGCTAGCAACTCCATCCTGTAAAACTAATCACCACTGCTACAGAAACTTCAAATCATATGAGCAATTAATTGTGCTCGAAACGTCATCAGTAAACATTACTGTATAATACTGTGAGACTTTATCAAAACAAAATCTACCCATAATGGAATTACACTCTACCATAGTGCACAAGTTTTATTCTTAAATCAGTGATTCAAGTCCCTATCTTGAAACCCTATGTTCCACTGGAAACGTAAAGGAATAAAAAACCTTTACTATGCATTTATGACTATTTTTCATTCTATGCGTTCTGAGTGAAACAAAGGGCCTCACCAGAAGCTCTCCATTGCACTCAGTTCTGCACTGTTAATTTCATTTGGCCATACCAGCGCCCATAAGCTTTCACTTTCACCTGAGGTGATGTCCTCCGTTCCGCTCTCTGAATCACCTCCAGCTTAATGTTTGATTCGTTGGCCTGCTGTGAGATATCTCTTGATGGTTCCCTCAGCGTATATCAACATGAAATCTTTTTGGGCAAGTGGTTGTTGACTTTTCACTACATTGTCAGATTTACTTTTTACTTATTCCTCCTGGCTGGCAATCTGATCTTCAGCATGAAGACTGCGAAGGCAGCTGGTGGCCTAAGTTTGCTACAGGATGTTAAAAATGCTTTTAGTGACGCATACTCTTAGTCAGGTAATCCAACGGTAGTGTACAACAAACATCAAAATAAACCTGCTTTCACTGACATTGGATTGAATATTGTAATATCTAAGTATATATTACAGTGCTATAAGTTCTGTAAGAAACTAGTGTTTATACTAATATCATTGCTTGCTAATTTATGGTGTATATGAAACCTTCTACTCCTCACTTTATTGATACGGGGAAACAGTCAATATGTTCTGATTTCATCTACACACGGAATATTCATACAGCCACAGGTTTTCAAGTTTTCATAAATATCTATCTAATAACTTCAGTAAGTGATGGTACTGTTGACATTCTTTTCACCTGTCCCCATATTTTAACTTAAAATTCAATAATACAAGCATCTTTAGTACCTAAAATCTTAAAATAATGCTAACAATAGACACCGTAATTCAGTAAGCGACTGAAGGATCTGTGTTTAATACGCTTTAATTGCTTATACACACATAAAAATCGATATCTTGTCATTCAGACTCCGATATTACCACCACATAAAGAAACATCTTAAGAAGCTCTGCACACGATTATTACTAAGGGCGGTATTTAGGTCAAGCAACTCACTAAGAGATACACTTTGTCGGCCCAGGGAAAACCATGTGATTTATCGAATACCGTGTAGTGACTATGAAAGCGATTGTAGCGGACAAACTGTTTGCAAAATCCCTCCTGGATGATCTATTTAAAATATTTATACTTAATTGGACGTTTCAACTCACCTTGTAATTATTATAACTATTTGAGATTTGCATACTACATGTTGATTTTAACCTTTATTATTTGCCTTTGCCTCTGTTTAATCTTTAATTGTAATACTTCTCTTTATGGTTGTGTGTACACTGACAACGATGTGAGTTTGTTCGAGTAAACGAAGGTTGTTGTGATCGAGGACTGCCTAGGGGAACATTAGGGTGGGAGTTTTGTGAACAGAGCTTCTGATTCCATGCTGTTGGGAATACTCTTCTCGATTCTAAGGTAGATTTGAGTTCCGTTGTTATTATTATTCATTAGAACCGTTGAAGTATTGATAAATAATCTTCTTTTTCCTGCTTCTGGAATGTCTCGTTATAGTGCATGTCTCTACGAAGTTTTGTCATCGATACTGTAGAACGTAGATAACGGTTTCTTGTGTTCAGACCACAATCTAATAAATATGGTCATTACACCGATAACTAAGGTTAAACTAGTAGGTCGGAGTTATTTCAGCTATCAGAATTTAGGAACTTAGCCAGGTCCAGACTGATTTATTCTGTTGAATTATGTAATGTAGAAAAATGCCCGGCTGATGCAGTTAATTCATTTGCATGAAACCACACAGTAAGGTGGGATAGGATTAAAGTACTGAAGACAAATATGATTATGAGGTGAGAGACTAATCATCGAACCAATACAATCAGATGTGATCATGAGCAATACATTGTGTTTGAAACACTAGCCAGTTATTAATACTGTATCTTTCTATGCATTACAGGAAATAAACATATCTAATATACAATTGTAAGGTAACCCAAGTTATGAGTTTTGACGTTACCATCAATACTAATTCAGTTCTTACTTTAAATAAAGCTTAGTAGACTTTATTTAATGCCATATGTCAAACGATCCACAACGAAAAACTCAGCGAGGCGTTCGAAGTGCATACAGGAGTAGGACGAAGTGGCAGACTCTCTGTTATCACCGATGATATTACTAAATGTGGTGGACTGGATTATGCGTCAGACTATTGGGGGCGATGAGTCAGGAATACGCTGGATAACCTATCAGAAGACTCTAGAAGATCTGGATTTCGCCATGGACGATATATGTCTAATATCACACAAACTCGAAGACTTGCAGGCGAAAATCAACAAACTGGCTGAAAATGCAAGCAGCAAAGACAGGACTGCAGGTGAACACAGAGAAGACGGAGGTGACGAAGATAACCAACGGACAGCAATAACAACCAGCCCCAATCACCATTACAGAGAGAGGTTTAATAGAGGTTTCCTCCTTCACTTATCTGGGAAGCATCGTTTCAACTCCAAGCGGAACGGATGAAGATGTCAAAGCCAGGCAACCAGAATCGAAAAGGCAAGATACACCTTCATCAACCAGAAAACAATTTGAAAATCTTGTGCACGCAGTCAGCCAGAATAAAAAACAATACTGGGATTTTCAACAAGAATGCGAAGTTGGTCGATTCTTCTGTACGGGTCAGAAACTTGCATTATGTGTGTGTGTCATTAAAAGCATTTCCAACAGGTCACAGATTTTCATCAACAGCCGCCTTCGTTCCACACTGAAGATCAAATGCCCAGAAAGAATAAGCAACAAGAAACTATGGGAACAAATCAACTGAGCAACAGCTGATCGCTCAACAAATATGCATAAAAAATTGGATCGGACATACATTGAAGAAACCCGTCAAATGATTTCGCACGCCAGACTACTGCTCGAGGGGAATCCGAATGGGAATTGACTAGTGGGTCGTCACTGCGAGGGTGACACGGAGGAGATCGTGTGAAGAAGAGCTGAGAGAGTTTTATCAGTCGTAGACCCAGCTGAAGAGGACGGCATAAAACAGAACAAATTGAAGACGTGTTGTTGAAGCCCTATATTCCACTTGGAATGCAAGAGAATAATAATAGACTTTATTCAGGTGGTGTGCATGCCTTAGTCATATTATAAAACAGTGTCTACCGGTTTCATAAGTTCATCCCATGTGCAGCGATCTTAATGACGTGGTCAGATCTGCTTATGATAGCTGTTAAATTGCTTCTATTAGATTTATTGATTACTGCACCGTTTTCACTTATTTTCTAATGTACATTATACTTGAAAACTGTTCAGTAGTCATTTCGTAACCCCATCGCTAAATACTGATATCATTCAGGCTTTTAAATGATCAGCTGAGACTTTCCTCCTGAATCAAACTCATTTCATTTTCGTTTGACGCTCTGGTTTAAATTTGGAACATACTTTATTTCATTTTACGTTATCTCATTGTTTATGTTATTTTTTTCGGGTGAAATATTTCAATATCCAGTGATTTCCTAAGCTGTTTCACATATTTTTCTGACACAAAAATATTCGCTCAACTTGAATTTAATGGATCTTAGAATAGATTCGATCACGAATCGACATAATTTAAAGAAATCCAAAACGCTGTAGAGTAAATATCTCCTTGATTTATTGTATATTCTCCTTAAATGCAGTTTTCAAACTGTAAAAGCAATGAAAATTATATACATATATATGGTTACAATGTTATATTTGAGAGTGATAAAACTGATCAAAACCTTATCAGTAAACGGAGCTGCATCACTATATACATCATGATATATCTGTTCCGTGCTTCGCTATACTATCCAGAGATTAAATTGTTTGTTTCAAGATGGAATGCATTATTTATTAAAACGATAAGACCTACCCGAATCACTATTATCATCATAGTTCCTTGGTGGTTCATTGGCAGAATGTTCGCCAGTCACGATGGGAGAGGACCCGACTTGATCCCCAACTAACAAACTGGTAAACTTCTATTTTGTCAGCCAATTGTAATTTTGGAAAACAGCAAGAACTGGGCATGAGAATAGCAACTGCTTTAAGTGAAAAGCAGCATAACTACTGATGAAACTTGAAAGTTTGAAGTTCTTTGTGTCAATGGGAACTCAGGAAAGAAAAAAATAGACAACAAGACCCGCACGAATCGGTGCCATGCTTGAATATATTAATATTTCGATATATATTTTATACCCAGAACGTTCAGGTGAGTTAAAATACTTTGAAAAAAAACGATCACACAAAAAAGACGAGTCGGTGTTAGATAAAGATTTGATGGAAACAGCACGAAAGGAAAGACAAAATGTCTTATAAGATGAGGGATTGTGTAATCAAACAAAAGGTAGACTTATTAGATTGGGTTTTCTGGGCAAAGAAAGGCTGATAACTCTGACAATTCTTTCTGAAACGAGATGGATCCAGTTCAAAATGACTGTTAGCAATGGCTTCAGGAGATTTTAAAAGACTTCGATGGTATTTGTTTTTGATTGTCCTAAAAGATTTCAGGGCACACACTTGATGTCCCGTTTCAGCGAGACGCCTGTCAATAGTATTGTTGAGACCATTTTTCCTTGAGAAGTAGGCAATTTAGTACGTATTAGGGAAACTAAGTTTTTGTATGTTAAACTAAATGGTCAAGTTTGGCTGTCCGCTTTCTATTCTATACTTGTCTATTTGTAAAGGTGGATGACTTGATGTAACAATGGCGAAAAATTCTGAACCTTCATTTTCTTTGAATGAGTTTCATGTCTGAGAAGAAACACTGATATGTTTGTACAGCCAACGAAAATGAAAAATCCCATTTTTATCAGTTGATTTTGAGTCAGCACTTTCCAGTATTCAATGCCTTATACTTATATTTAATGCCTTTGTTAAAATACATTGAATCATTATCAGAATCATATAGAACTGGTAGCAGTTCATGTATTCAAATGCAAATATTAACCTAATTTCTTGATAAAATTTTCATGATATAATATTGAATATTCTTCCGCATAGTTTTTCTTCTGATTAGATAGACAGAGAAGCATTGATTACCAGGAATTTCGGGACTGCTGTTTTGCATGCATTTATGAGCCCACTGAATGTCGAACCCAGGACATTCAGATCACTAGGCCAGTCCGTCGACCATTCAACCACTTGGACAGAACCCAATGACCCATTAATTCTAACTTCTCTCAGTTAGGTAGCATACAATGCCAAAAGCAAATATTATCATCTCCGGGGAAACCTGACTGTGAAGAAGCAGCTGTTCAGTACTCTCTGTCTTTCACTAGCCCTCTAAATTTTGTCAGTTTGTGATTTAAACTGGATTTCATTAAATTCATGAAAACTGAAGCTTGAAAATTCAGTTTTCTTTCCAGACAAATGAAGATTTACATATTTTGATTTCATTTTATTTAGGCCTATTAATCAGTTGAAAGTCTCTATATGTAAAACGAGCGGGGAAACATTGAAAATACCAAGTGATAGCCATTTTATCTAAATTCCATATGTTTAACAAGTATTTGATTTCATTCACTCATCTGAAACTTTCTTAAGTCACTAGACTGAGTAAATTTCAGTATTCAGCTCTGCTTTGAACTTTCTCTATTCAGTTCTATATTCTTAGATCTGAGTATTTATTATATTATTATTATTGTTCCCTTGGGTTCCTACTGGAACATAGGGCTTCAACTGCACGTCTCCACTTGCTTCTGTCTTCTGCTGTTCTTTTCACTTGCATCCATGTTAATCCATACTGTTTCATCTCCTCCTCACACGATCTCCTCCATGTCACCCTTGGACGTCCCACTCGCCGCTTCCCTTTCGGGTTCCACTCGAGCACTGGCCTGACGCGCGATGTCACTCAACGGCCTCCTCAGCGAGTGTCCAATCCATCTCCACTTCCTCCTGCATATTTGTTGGGCGATTGGTTCCTGTTTCGTTTGTTCCCATAGCTTCTTGTTTGTGATTCTTTCTGGCCATCTAATCTTCAGTATAGAACGAAGACAGTTGTTGATAAAGGTCTGCAACCTGTTGAAAATATTCTTGGTGACCCGCCAAGTTTCTGATCCGTAAAGCAAAATTGACTTGACGTTTGTATTGAAAATCCGAATTTTGTTGTTGATGGTGAGTGACGAAGATTTCCAGATTGGTTTCAGGTTGATGAATGTGTTTCTCGCCTTCCCGATTCTCGATTTGACATCCTCGTCCGTTCCTCCTGTGGTTGAGACAATGCTCCCTAGATAAGTGAAAGAAGTAACCTCTTTCAAATCCCTCCCGTTGATGGTGATTGGCACTGGATGTTGCTGCTGTTGTTGTTGTTGTTGGTTGGTTATTTTCATAACCTCCGTCTTGTCTATGTTCACCTGGAGTCCTGTCTTTGCTGCTTCTTCGACCAGTTTGTCGGTTTTCGCTTGTAAGTCTTCGATTTTGTGTGACATCAAACATAAATCATCCACGCGCGAAATCCAGGTCTTCTAGGTTCTTCACGTCGGTCTAGGATATCCCTGTCTTCTCGTTTCCCACTGTCTGACGCATAATCCAGTCCACCACAATTAGGAATATCATTGGTGATAATAAGCACCCTTATCTGACTCCTGTGTTTACTCCAAACGCCTGGCTGAGTTTTCCGTTGTGGATCACTTGACATGTGCCGTTGTCGTACAGCTGTTGAATGAGGTTGATGAATATTTGGGGTACGCCGTAGTACTCGAGTAGTTTCCAAATTACTTCACGGTCAACGCTGTCGAAGGCCTTCTCAAAGTCTATGAAGTTGAGGTAGAGATTTGATTGCCATTCCATGCTTTGTTCGATGATAATGCGTAGAGTTGCAATTTGGTCAGAACATGATTTGCCTTTCCTGAATCCAGCTTGTTCTGGTCGGAGTTCTGTATCCAGCGCGTCCTTGATTCTCTCCAGGATGATGCGACTCAGGATTTTACTTGGCGTCGACAGGAGCATGATTCCTCGCCAGTTCTTGCAGAGTCCCAGGTCGCCCTTCTTTGGTAGTTTCACCAGGTAACCTTTCCTCCAGTCAGTAGGCACCTTTCCCTCTTTCCAGATCTTTTGCAATAATGGAGTCAGCATATCTGCCGTCGTTTCTGGGTCCGCTTTCAGTGCTTCCGGGGGTATTCCATCTGGTCCAGCTGCTTTTCCAGCTTTCAGAAGCTTGATTGCATTCATGACTTCAGTTTTCGTTGGAGGATTGGTGTCAACTTGCAGTTGTGTACGTGCTGTTGTTGGTATTACTGGACGGGTCGTAGGTGGTGGTCGGTTCAAGAGTCCTTTGAAGTGGTCCGCCCATTGTTTAATCTGTCTTTCTTCTTTGGTAATTGGGTTCCCTTGGCTGTCTTTTATAGGTTTCACTTGTGTTGATCTCTTCCCGGATAGAGACTTGGTTATCTGATATAGTGTCCTCAGGTCCCTTTTGCCTGCTGCCTTCTCAGCTTCAGTAGCCAGGTTGTCGTAGAATTGTCTTTTGTCCTTCCTGGCACTCTTCTTCACTTCTTTGTCCAGTGCTGTGTAAGTTGAGTTCAGCGTCTCTTTCTCTTGTCCATCTATGCATTGAATCATTTTCTCTTTCACCATTCTCCTCTCCTCTATTAGCTTCCAAGTGTCTGTTGAGAGCCATTCCTTGTCTTGTTTCTTCTTTCTTCCTAAAACCGTTGAGCACGTTTCGTTGAAAATTACCTTCAGAGAGTTCCAATGGTCTTCCACGGATGATTCCTCAGTGGTGCCACGTAGTGTTTCCTGCTTTGCTCTGACAGTTGCAGTGAAAATGTCCTGTGTGATTGTGTCCTTCAGTTTGTGAGTGTTGAACTTCCATTGTGGCCTATCCCCAGGTATCCTCGAGGCTTTCAGCTTCACCTTGAAAGTCCCTTGTACCAGATAGTGGTCTGAACCCACATCTGCTCCTCTCCTCGATCTTGTGTCCAGTAGGCTCCGTCTCCACTTCCTTGAGATTGAAATGAAGTCTATCTGGTTTTTGGTGTGTCCATCTGGTGAAATCCATGTCGTCTTGTGTATATCCCTGTGTTTGAACACACTGCCACCAATCACCAAATCATTGAAGGCGCAGAAGTCTGAGAAGAGTTCACCATTGTCGTTCATTTCACCGAGGGCCTCACGACCCATGGTGAGTTCTCTTCCTGTATTGTCTCCTCCCAGTTTTGCATTCATGTCGCCCATCAGGATTTTGATATCGCTGTTTGGGACGTTGTCCATTACTGTTTGTAGTTGACTGTAGAAATCCTCCTTCTTCTCATGTTCTGAGGCGTTTGTAGGCGCGTAGCACTGAATGATTGTAACCTTTTTTCCTTTTGAGTTGAACCTGGCTGTCATTATCCTGGAGGAGATTGGTTCCCACTGCATGAGAGCTTTAGCCGCTGTTGGTGACATCATGATGGCTACTCCCTCGGTGTGCTCGTGATTGTCCTCTGGGTGACCGGAGTAGATTATTGTCTCTCCAGTTGATAGTTGGCTCCTTCCACATCCGTTCCATCTGCTCTCGCAGATTCCCAACACTTCTATTCTATATCTCCTCATTTCTGCGGCTACCTGAGCAGCCTTCCCAGCTTCGTACATTGTACGAACATTCCACGTCCCCATCCTTATTTTCGCTTTCATCGAAAGAAGGCACATCAGCTGACTGGCTTCCCGAAGGCTTTCACCAGCCCGCGTCATTTCACTTCCCCGATTCCAGCGAAAAATAAGGTCACTATTTGTAATTTTAGAATTTTGAATATATTTGTGCGTTGAAGTTTTAGTAGCAATTTGGTTAAGTTTTGGGGGTGGAGTTGCTAGCACCACGCCCCAACCCTCCCTCTTTATCCGGGCTTGGGACCGGCTAGAATACTAGTGACCTAGTAATCTAGGCGAGGTCGAGTATTTACTAAATGCCAATTTAACCAGCTTTTAAAAAACTGCTGCTCATTTTTCAGAGAAAATAAGTGAAACACTTGGCGGGAGATCAGCCTTATTTTAGATTACGCAGCATTTGGTTACATGATGTACTGTCATTCACTATTTTACTCAGAAATCCTGAACGAAGAATAAATCTGATGCATTTTGTAGCTCGTGTGTTGTCATGCCCTCAAAAAACAAAAATTTACCAAATGTGATACGGTTCTCATCAGCAGTAGGCAAATATTATTCACCAGGACATCGAAACCAGGACCTTCAGGTAACAAGTTGAGTTCATTGATCATTGAGTTACTGTAAATGAAACCCCGTTGTTTTCACTGGTCCTTCAACTGAGATCACATCGTAATCAAGACTGAAATGAATTAAATCTTTGCAAACCAACACTTTAAATTTATTTTGGTGGCCATTAGTGACGGACTGAAATTCCAGTTGGAAGTTCACCAAATTAGTCCTAAGGACGTTACTTTTGACGAATTGGTAGAAGTTAGAAATGACGGACTACTGAACTCCATCCTACTGACTCAACATACAACGACCTCGTTTTGTAAACTGAAGGTTCTTGGTTCGATCTCTGATTCCATCACAGGTGCGCGCTACCAAAGAGTCCCAGGGCAGGACGAAGCAAAAGTTCATTTCTCCCCAGTTTAGAATAATTATCCTACTGAGGTCGATTTGTAATCAAACTTCAAATCAATCACATCTCTGCAAAGCAATACTCTGAAAATTCTACACTACTTGTGAATATATTCTCCAGAAGATAGCTGTTATTAATATTATTATTGCTGCATTCATTCCTCTCTATTCGCTTGAATAAAAATTCGTAAAAATTTACAAAGGGACAAAATTACAGTTTGTAGAATTAAGACTCTTTTACAAAATACTTGAGGAGCATTTAAAACTACTAGATGCTTCTATTCCATTTTTATTAATTCCAAAGTACTTAGACAAAGTTTTTTAAGTAGACATTAAAATAGTTTACATTTTTTTCACTGATTTAGAAAAATAAGAGAATGTTAGATTTTATTTTAAAAAATTTGGGTGATTTGAAGAAAATATTAGTCTTCATCAATAAATGCAATACCACAAACCACTACTGAGTTTGTAAGCCGATTATTATTATTATTGTTTCCTTTAATTCCTAGACGAACATAGGGCTTCAGCCGTGCGTCTCCATTGCGTTCGGTTCTCTGCTAAATTCTTCACCTGGCTCCAAGTCTGCCCACACGTCTTCATTTCCTTTTCACATGACCTCCTCCAAGTCACATTTGCACTGACGACCAACTCGCCGCTTCCCATTCCGGTTCCACTCAAACAATGGCTTGTCTAGTGATGTCACTTGATGGTTTCCTCAGAGTATGGCCAATCCATCTCTATTTCTTTCTGCCTATTTGTTTCACAATCGGTTCCTGCTGGGTTGGTTCGCTCATTGCCAGAGATCTCTGTTGCTGATCTTTTCTGGCTGACCATCTGATCTTGTGTGTTGAGTGACGGCAGCTGTTGATGAAGGTCTGTAGTTTGTTTGAGGTGCTTTTTATGACGCAACAAGTCTCTGATCCGTATAGTGAGTAGCATTGACTTCACATTGGAGTTGAAAATCCGGATCTTATTTTTGATGCTGAGTGCTGTTGACCTGCACACAGACTGGAGAGTAGTGAAGGCTTGTCTTACTTTTCCGATTCGTGCTTTGATATCCTCGTCAGTTCCGTCCGCCTGTAGTTGAAACGATGCTCCCCAGGTAGGTAGGTAAAAGAGTTTGTTTCTTCCAGGTTCCTCCCATTTATGCTGATTGTCGTCTTTTGTTGTTGTTGCTGTTGGTGGTGCTGCCCAGGAATCTTCGTCACCTCTGTTTTCTCTATGTTCACCTGAAGTCCTTGCTATCTTTGACGCTTCTTCTGCCAACTTGTTGCTTTTCGCTTGCATATCTTCCAGTTTGTGGAAAATCAGACATATATCATCGGCATTCCACTATAGAATTTGTCAGCCGGTAAACAACAATTTATAGTTATTTAAAGAATTTTCAGATGTTAATCCGCATGGATTTGATTTGTTTCAAGTTTGATTGTGGATGAATATCGCTTAGAGAACGATTGAAAACTTAAGTGTACTAAACAGTTGTCCTGCCCTTATTCGGAAGTCTCCAGTGGTATGCACCCCGACCCTACTGAGGTTGCATCCCAGTATGTTCAGGTTACGAGGTGATAAAATTGCTTAGTGGTGAGATGAAAACTTGATAATCGGTAGGAGTTAGAATTTATAGGCAATCCAATCCCTTGTCAGTGGTTGAACGGTCAACTAGTTGTTTTCATAAGCTCAAGATCGCAGGTTCAATTGCCGGTAGGGTTATGGATGCGTATGGATGAAGAGTCATAAATTAGGAGTTAGAATATGGCGGTTAAACTTAATCCTGCTTACACCATTACTTGTACTATTTCCTAGTCGAAAGCAGACAGGTGTTCACCAGACACTCGGATGTACGTGGCAGAGCAAGAGAAGTAGAAGGGTTGCAAGATGATAATCCAGTCGATTCTCTGAATGTAGTACGAAACAACTGACACTCAAATGTCCACAATCCATTATTAGCACATTAGTCCAACATCCTATCTAAATGTTATAGACGGTTGATATTTCGACTTCATGTAAATGATATATGACTCAATTTTGTTCTACGAAATCCATTATATTCAGGTCATTTCTAATGAATTCATGTATTCGATTGTTGGTTTGCAGGGATTTAACTGGTTACTGGATTTCATCATGAGCTGACATCCGTTAGAGAACAACTGAAAAGCCCGGGAGCAATGGACAGATTTTTCATCCTAGTTCGGGACATTCACCAGTACGCGACCACTGGGGTTCGAACGTGGGGTGCATACACGAGAAATTTGTGATTAATCTCAGCTAGTCATACTAATAATGACTCAAATAATTGCGCAGCTGTGTAATCTGTCTTCTAGTTATCCTGAAGGAGCATAGCAAAATAGTGAGAGAGAAAGACCAAGAGTTAGATTTCAAATTCACCTCAGGAGATGAACTGAGTATTCTTCTGTTAAGTGCTGTGAAGAGAAGTTCTAATGCGTTTTTCATGCTTTAGAGGATTTATAATTGAAGAAATTCGAATGAGACCTTTTGATATTTGAGACAGTTTCAAGAAACTGTTCCTCATATATTCTTCTCGTGTTCAAGCTTAAAGGGCTTTTGGTGACGTTAATTCTTAACCTCTTTGGAATCTGATATTCATTTTTGAATTCTATACGTTTAACAAGCTGCAGTACATTCCGACAGTGGAACAAGGTCCGTAATTTTAGCGTTCATTAATAAGTCAGTCAGCGCTTCTCTATAGCTTAAAAAATTAACCCACGGTTCCCTGAAAGACTTGCTAACAATTTGTTGATGACTTTTAACGACATCCGTTGTCGCCACCTGGATTCTGAAGATCAGATGACCGGCCAGAAGGGATGAGCAGTGAACAGGCCAACAATTTATTTCTTAACTAGGCTGTGGATGGGAATAACGATGGATTAGACCATTGATTAGCATCATGCAGCAGTGTATCGAATGGAACCCTAATAGGAAATGATGAATTGGGCAATCGAGGATGGCACAGAAGAGATTATAAGAAGAGAAAACTAAAGCCTACGCGTAGTCCTGGAACTAGCTGAAAGTGATGTCAGATAACGAACTGGAATAGAGGTGTACCACTAAGACCTTATATTCCACTTAGGACGGAAGGCATGCATAGTGACAATACTATTTTGACTAAAATATTCCCCTAAACACTTTGTAGCTAGTGCCTCACAGTTTACTGTATGACCGTGCTTTTATTGATGAAGAACTCCATTGATTTTCTATCGGGCAGTTTCAATAGCGGTTAGGCACGGCCAGCCTGCCAAGATCACTCCATATAATTCTTCCAAACCTCCCAAAGTAGTGATGCAATTTATACGATAGTACTACTTCTTTGTCAACATTAATAGAACGGATTAGAAATTACCTCCTCGATTTTTGTCCCGCCTGTCAAATTTGCAATGAAAAATATGCAGACATGATTCCGTAAATAGAGTAAATATAAACTTAAGTTGGTTAATGATTATAGTGTTGGCCAGTGAACTTATATATCATCCAGTTGAACATACTAAAGCGCCTGATTTATTTTATGCCTAAATAAGCTAGTCTTAATGATATAAAGAAAAGAAGTGGTAGCGTAACTATAATTTACCTATGTGTAAGTAATACCACACACTCATTGTCTGACCAAATACACAGAACAAAATAATAGGTCAGAGAAGTCTCAACCTACAGCACTGTATGATGTTTCACGCAACTAGAGAATAAGATAGGACAAAGCATCAGTTGTAAAACTTCAGATATGACAGGGTGAAGCAAGAGATTGATAACAAAAGACTTGATTTATCGAATCACCTAAGAATATGTGCAATAAATATTGATTCAACACTTTCCCCGAACATTTAGAAAACGCTTCTAGTCTGACGACAAATGGAAAAGAAAAGAGGTGACTGAAAAACCGAGTTTCGAAGCTGTGCGGTTACATTTAGTTTGATGGGGAACGATAAATTGTGTTCTAAATGTCATCTTGTAAAGCTGTTTCACTATGTGTTTGATATATCCAGTCAACAATTTTAAAAGCACTTACATACTATCACAGTGTCCAAAATTTCTACATGTACCTTAATGACTATTATTTCACAGCATTTATAAATATTATTCCTTTGAGATCAGGCTGAGATTTAAGGTTCCAGCAGCACATCTGCACCTTAGCCTGTTCTCTGTAATTTTTTATTTAGATGACCTCAACACTGTTCGCAAACTTCCATTTTCATTGGACGCTAGTAACTAGTGTGGCGCGTCTAGTCCTTTCTTTGGTGCAGAGTGAATTCTATCAGTCACGTTTGCACTGTGGCCACCATTCTAGGTGGCTCGCCATCACGGTGCACATTGATTGGATGATATTAGATAGTTGAAGGCAATCGTCAGGAAGCTTTGGACCTAGATTTTGTGATATTTGGCACGCGTCAGCAAGGCTTGTCTGCAGCTTTGAAGGGACTCATGTCCCCAGACTAGACACGTCACACTAATTACTAGTGTCCAATGATAATATCCACTAGAGTACTACAGGAGGTCAATTGCGAGCCCGAACAGCTTAGTTGTAACGTGTCTGACTGCAGCACTGGGTGACGTGGGTTCGAATCTCAGAAGGAACATGAGTTCCTTCAAGGTTGCAGATAGGCCTTGCTGACTGGTGAGTGCCAACTAGCACGAAACCTAGGTCCAAGGCTTCCTGTCGACTGCCTCCAACTATCTAATAACAAGCTTCCATTTCATCTTCACATGGTTTCCTCCGTGTAACTCTTACACACTCTCAAGTATTGGTTTTGTAGGGATTTTTTGTTTGACTGGTTGTTTTTATGTCAGCTCATGATTAAATCCTCCAACCAATCAAATAAAAACATATCCCTACAAAACCAATACTTGAAAATTGACTTGATGCTCACTAGCAACTGGCCCTATTCAGGCAGTGACCTAGGGTTCTAGTGGGAAGCCGTAACCAGTAAGGTACAGCAAGTTGAAGGTGAGGCAGTAACTCATCGAAGAAGACATTGCGAAGTGGTCACGCTATGTCATGAATTGGCAGAAGTTAGAATTCATGGACTGACCACTGGGTCGGGTGTCCCATTGACTCAATGGTCTACGATCTAGCTCGCCTTGTAACCAGGAAATCCTGGGTTCGAACCGTTGTGGTGGGTGTGTACTGCTGGAGAGTCTCAAACTAGGACGGAGGAAACAGCTGTCCAGTACTCCATGCTTGTTTTCCAATGGTTCTTCAACTGATGTCACTTCATGACGAAATCCTCCAACCAATATATCACATTCAACTCGTCGTTACCCGTTCGGTTTCCACTCGACAGACTGGTGTGTGGAGTATTTCAACGGTCTCGTCAGAGTTTATCTAATCCATTTGCACATATTTTCGACTATGTGTTGCTGGGTAGTTTACTGTACCACTGGATTTTGCTTATCGCTTAACATGTCAGTATCGAGCGAAGGCAACTGTCAATGAAAGCCTTCAGTAGCCTGTAGAAAATGCATTTGGTGACGTAAGTGCCAAGTCATGTGAACCATGTAGAAGCACTAATTTAACATAAGTGTTGGAGATCCGGTGGTTGTTTCCTGAATTCCGGTAATTCTTGCTTTGTCGATCTTGCCTTTGACATTCTCATCTGTCCTGCTTGGTAGCTGAAATGATTTTGCCCAAATAAGTGGAAAGGCAATGTAAACTATAACATATTCTTCATTATCATTTAAAGTAGCAAATGTTAATGTTGAACTGACAAGAAGAGTTTGCAGAACTTTAGGGAAACCTACATAGAACGGCCAACTGACAATCTTCTACAGCTAGGTATCAATCAGTCGACAAAGAAACCTAATTAGATCTCTTGCTACTCGCGTTCGATGCATCTGCAGCTGTGACACCCTGGAAGAAGAACTAAACTTCCTGAAAGAAATCTTAATACAAACGGATATCCACCAAGACTCATAGACAAAAACATCAAACAGAAAATCCTAAAGCAAGAGACGCCATCCATGCCAAAAAAATACTTTAAATGAATCTCAACTGCAAAGGCAGCCTACTCAGTGATGTCCTCACGAGGTGAATTTTCACTTGTTTAAGAAGAACTCTCTTCGCTGCAACACCGTGAGTAGCTTGCTCCAGTCGCCCGCTGATCTGTAGAAGCCTAAAGGATAAGCTCTCACAACTAACCACTTCTATGTCCATAAGTCAGTTTACCTGCTGCTATGGAGCCACATACATTGGTCGTTCGACACGCATCCTGTCAAAAAGCGTCAAAGAACATAATACAAAGTGGTTGCAGAAAGGAAGCAGTGGCCGTATAAGGAGTGCAATAATCAAATATCTCGTCAGCACTGGTCATTCTATCTCAACAAACGCCTCCTTCAAGGCAATCTACAAAATGAAGAACAACCTAACAAAGACAATACGTTCCTGTCTTCTTTCCATTGCAGAAGCCGTAGCCATTCAGTTAGAAGAACTATAACTATGCATACAAAAGAAAACTATTCAGCCACTTCTACCATAATGGTAACAATTCTGCTGATTTTACTTAACTTCTGCTTGAATTCTTGTTTTTTCTAACTACTTAAAACTCTTGTATTCCTTTAAAACTTTTACAAAACTCCGTATTTTATTTTGTTTCCATGTTCGCCGTGAGCATAACTCTCTCATCAAATGACTCATGTTATTACGTAACCCTTCTTTAACAATCGTTTGTGACAACTCATCACTTTTGTAACTACCTTCTGAACTGCTTTCGTATTACGTAACTCCACCAAAAAACTCAATAAATTTCACCACCTTAGTTACAACAACCCTAACAAATTGGATCTTCGTTTTACAGATTTAATGCACAATCACAGAATAACCATGTATATATTTGCGATTGTACATCTGTGAAAATTAATTTACAGAAAACAGACTCTCCGCTGAACTGCTACTCTTCTCTCTATAAACGCAAAAATTGATTAATTCTCAATTTTGCAGATCGCGATTCGACGGAAGCTGGTAACAGTATGGAATTTTCAGCATGTGATATCGGTAGCCCAAATTTTGCAGGCGGACCATAGATATCGGGTGTGCGTTGGCAGGGGATAGAATCCCGGACCATCTGCACGATCGGCGAGCGTCCTAACCGCTATGCCACCGACGCATTCAATGTTAGTGTCTTTGACTGAAGCGCAGGAGGTGACATCAGCTCCTTTTGAGGTTGTTGCTCTTTAAGTGCCACAGACTAGCAAAACGTAGATGTAAAGCTTCGCATTGATTTCCTTTGACCACCTAACATCACAGTCAGATTTCAGCGTTAGAGAAATTGGACAACCAGTATTTTCACGTTGAAAAATTGATGTATTTTATTTGAATTATCAACAGTTTTGATGAATTTTCACGCATCGAATAATTCACACGAGTATCAAACATGTTTGAAGATGCAGGACTAATCTTCAAATCTTTATATTGGTATTGAACCTTTCTTTATATTTTAGAATACTGTTCTCACTTCTTAATCGACAAAGATTAAAACTAGGCCAAGTGGTTAAAACAACACTTTAAAAAATCTATTCAAAAGCAGCTATGTCTCTAATTTCTTTTTTTATGTCTTGAGAAGTTTAACATTTCCACAAGTGAATAAAATACGTTCATATAAACCACTTCAAATGTTTTTTTGAATATAATTCCATTCTAATCTTGCAGTGTAAACAGTATGAGACAGCTGAGTAGATTAGTATAACATATTATATTATATATATACATCTTATGAATAAATTTCGTGTTGAAATTAAAAGTATACTTGTAAATTTGAAGTAGATTGGCTCATTTTTTCTCAAGAAAAGCATTAATACAAAAATGAGAAAACTTGTAGTATAATGAATCAGTAATTCTAAGTTTATGGTAGAAATTTTTTTCAGTTACCTAACCTCTTTTCCCCCTCATTGGTGTAGAAGATTTGTGGTTTAGGTGGACGATTTTCAGTTTTGTTGTAATTGTAACGGAATAAATGCTTAGGAAATCCCTCCTGAAAAAGGTTGAATATTGATCAACCTTATTCAACAGCTGTACGACAACAGCACATGTCAAGTGATCCACAACGGAAAAATCAGCGAGGTGTTTGGAGTAAACACAGGAGTCAGACAAGGGTGCTTATTATCACCAATGATATTCTTAATTGCTTTGGACTGGATTATGCGTCAGACAGTGGGAAACGAGAAGACAGGGATATCCTAGACCGACGTGAAGAACCTAGAAGACCTGGATTTCGCAGATGACTTATGTTTGATGTTACACAAAATCGAAGACTTACAAGCGAAAACCGACGAACTGGTCGAAGAAGCAGCAAAGATAGGACTCCAGGTGAACATAGACAAGACGGTGGTTATGAAAATAACCAACCAACAACAACAATAACAACAGCAGAAACATCCACCGCCAATCACCATCAACGGAAGGGATTTGAAGGCGATTACTTCTTTCACTTATCTAGGGAGCTTTGTCTCAACTACAGGAGGAACGGACGAGGATGTCAAATCGAGAATCAGGAAGGCGAGAAACACATTCATCAACCTGAGACCAATCTGGAAATCTTCGTCACTCACCATCAACAACGAAATTCGGATTTTCAATACAAACGTCAAGTCGGTCAGTTCTCCTATGCGGATCAGAAACTTGGCGGGTCACAAACAATATTTCCAACAGGTTGCAGACCTTTATCAACAACTGTCTTCGTTCTATACTCAAGATCAGATGGCCGGAAAGAATCACCAAGAAGAGACTATGGGAACAAACAAAACCAGAACCAATCGCTCAACAAATATGCAGGAGAAAGTCAAGATAGATTGGACACTCGCTGAGGAGGCCACTGCGTGACATCGCGTGTCAGGCGCTCGAGTGGGACCTGAAAGGAAGCGGCGAGTGGGACGTCCAAGGGTGACATGGAGGAGATCGTGTGAAGAAGAGTTGAAACAGTGTGGACTAAAATGGATGCAGGGGAAAAGTACAGCAGAAGACAGAAGCAAGTGGAGACGTGTAGTTGAAGCCCTATGTTCCACTAGGGACTCAAGGGAAAAATAATACAATAATGAAATCCCTCCTGAACGATCCAGTTACAATAGTGATACTTATTTGAGTTTGTAAACTAACTTTTCAATACTTTATATGAACTGTGATCAAGATTTGACAAGATAGTTCCAAAATAATTGGACGCCAAGTGAGAAGTAGACATTTGTAAAAATTATATTTGTAAAATCTCAGCGAAATTGAATTGCGTAATTCCAAAGTTTCGTTGCGCAAACTGGTCCGAACTCCTTCAAGGAAATTTATGGTAATTAACATAACAGAGATTTATGTATAAATAAAAAGGACATCTCTTGTTTTTAAAAACTCTGTCAAATCATATTAGTCATGAAACAGTCATCAGAATATGATAAACAGAATTGATCTAGATGTGATCAAAATTTGACCTCAGACTTAGAAATATTAGTCTACTTTTGTTGAACACTTTAAACACAGTGTACTTTTCATTAAAATTTTAGTGACTACATTTGACTAAAAGTTCATGGCTGTAGATAACTGAATATGAAAATATGTGTGTATATGCGATATGCAATGCTGTGTGCATGTGTGTTTGGGTAAACAGTTGTAAAACATTTGTTAGCCTCTCCATAAGAAGATAGAAAACATTCGGAATTTACATCAAGTATGATTAATTAGTGATATATATCCATTTTTATTTATTAATCAGGATTCGCCATGCATCAGATAACATTAGATCCTCACGTCTTTATGTCAGTAAAAAGTTTGAGCATTGCGGAATAGATCAAGAAACGGATCACGCTAAATCACGAATTGGTAGAAGTTAGAATTCATGATCTGGCCGTTGAATCGGGTCCCACTGGCTGAATAGTATGCGAGCCTGCCTTGTAACTGGAAGTCTCCGGGTGCGTACTGCCAATGATTTCCAAACTAGGATGAAACAGCCGTCCAGTACTCCCTGGTTTTCAGTGGCTCTCTAACTGATATAAATTCGTGGTCTTACTCGTAAAAGCAAAGAAATCCTTATAAATCAGTTTTCAAAAATCTTTTTGATTCCTCTGAATTTCGGGAACTTCAAGCTTTAAACCTGAAATTTCAGTTCACTTAAGAATTACATTAAAAATTTAAAACACCGAATAATAGACAGAATATTGTTTTCGGTGGTGAAGCTGTAGAATGCTCGCCTATCACTCAAATGGTCGCAGGTTTGGTCCTCGGCCGACGCACTCATTTTCCTCACTACACCAGTAATAAGACTGGTAAAGAGGGAATGTTGGACATGGGGCTAGAAATCCCATCCGCTAAGATTAAAACACCACCCCGACCGAAACTTCAAGCCGCTAGCCTGAAGTCCTCTTCTTGACTGGTAACGTAAAGGAATAAAAAATCAAACAAAATATTGTTACTAACAACATTAATGCTGCTTTAAATCACATTGAATCAGGCAAATTACATTTCAAAAGCATCAGTAAAAAATAATAGGCGGGAATGTAACACTAAACTGAATATCAGGTAAACTAGGGGAAGTGACCCTGAATTTATGAATTTACAGGTTTCACTGCAGGCCAGAGTACCAGTTATCGCTGGCTGAGCCTGCTTCTTTTGCCTACAGAGCTCCAGTTGATTTAGGTGAGTAGCACTGACCTCTGCTATTTATGATGTTGGGTATTTAGACACCTTTTATTAATATTTAGAGGTACTTGCTTCACTACAATCCAATCCAGCTGTTTTCATGACTATCGACAAGCTTTGATTTCCTCTTCACTTGATCTTCGCCCCCATCATCGCCGAACCCACGCCCGAATCTTCGCTCGCTACTCACGTTTCACACGTTGTCCTGTTAAAATTTGTTACAAACTTGACATTTATAGTCTAATTAACCTTTCAGTGATCTAGCAAACTGTTAAGTTATGTAGTGAGAACCTGTCATAGTGTTCATTATTTGAATTCTCAAGTATTCAATACAATTCTTCAATTACTAAATAAAACTAGATTTTCTGAGAGCTCTATGAAGAATGTTGATGACAGGGAAAAAAGCGATACTGAATAATTCAGACATATTTTTCAACTAACATACATACATGCCCACATAGTCGAGACTAATTAATCATCATTATTAAGAAATACATAAGGACTGCTGACATTCCACAGGGATGAGGGACAGAGATTGGTGATGAAGGAATCTGTAAAACAAATAAAGCACTCAATAGTCTTTTTTTAAATTTTTGTTCCAAAGAAAAAACAACCATGGTAAATAATTGAATAGTATCCATTTCGAGTGAAAGAAAAAGCGTGTTGAAGGAAAAAAGTGCTTATTCATTTAAGTGAAAGCTTTCTGTTAAAAAAGAGCACAGAAAAAGCTGTCATTAATTCTAGTCTGTAAATAAATGTAAGGAAAGCTGATCGATAATGTTAATTGGTTAATTTTTGAGTAAAAAATTGAATTAAATATATCAGTTCAGAGAAAAAGTGACATGTACTAAGCAGAAGATAGTAAGAATGAGACGAAATAAGTATAGCTGCATATCATCCGTTAGTATTCTTTGTGAATGGCTCAGAAGCACTCATATCAATAGGTTCTTATCTGTCTTTTCCAGGTGTCTGTAAACCTTCATTTCCTGCTACCCTGATCTTCTGTTTGTCATCGACGCTTTCCGTTAGGATTCCACTCGAAGGGCCTCTCTGATGCGTATGATGTCATTTAGAGGTCGTTTTAGTGTGTGTCCACCCCATACAGATTTCCTTCAGCATATTTGTTGTGCAGCGGGTTCTAGGTTGGTTTGTCTCCCAGAGTTCCTTGTTGCTTATTCTTTCTGTCTCGTTGCGTGATTTTCAGTGTTGTAGCACAGAAGGCAGGTGGTGTTGATGAAATTCTGCAGCAGGCTGTTGGAAACGCTTTCTGAGAAGCAGGCGTCAAGTTGCTAAGCCATATAGAATTACTGTTTGTACATTAGTGTCAGAAATTTGGATGTTGTTCCTTGTGCTCTGCGCTGTAGATCTTCAAAGTGTTATGGATTATAATTGTATGCTGAATGAACTCACTTGATACAAAGTGCAGTGATGCAGTATTAGTAAGTAGCTATAATTTAGATCACAATTTATTGCTCATAATTGCTAAATGTAGGTCACACGGTTATTTGACCTGTTTCATATAGTTCAACTACTTTTTTTGAGTAGAACTGTTGGAAATTGGTGTTGCGTCGGTTCCATTACACTTAACAGAATCATTATTGGATTCACTTCTGACTACGTTTAGAGATGCAATATGTACCAGTCTGTACACTTCTTATGCCACAAATAGTCAGATTTTTAAGAATAGTTGAGAATGTAAGTCGCTTAGAAATGTTTAATCCTTCCTTCTCCTAAGCTTCACTTAATCTGCATGTATAAGGCATTAACGGTGTTGGAATCTGAATATTTTCATGATTTCATGAATATTTAGTGTGGAATTGTAGACTATCACAGTGCTCGTCAACGACGCACATGATCCGGGTTTGATTTCTGGTGAATTTACTGCTGAAAATCTCGCTTAGCTGAGGGAGTCAGCGAAAGTCATGTGTGAGGCTAGTAACCCCATACCATAAACAAACAACACGACCAGAGCTAGTAAAACTTCAAAGTAGAAGTTTGTAGCCCTGTACTCTATTCAGAATATAACAGAGTGTCAAAAGAGCAGTGCCTAAGATCTGCTCTTGGATCAACCGTTACCCCAATATTTTCTGTTATCTAACTTTCGCATATAGTTGCAAATTGACGAATTAAAAGTTGCTTTGCCATCAACCTTCACACTTTATCAAAACACAAAAGGATAGAATTGACTTAATATTGAACGGCCTGTTTATACTCATATCGGTAGACGTGAGTATTTGCTTATTTAAGCAGCACCATCTCAAATACACGCTGCGTGAATTAAAATTTCTGAGCCGAAAAAGGAAAGCTCTGAAATCTACGTGACTTAGAACAGGTTCCGAGTCTTCAACACTGATGTTGAGTCATTGCCTCTACAAGCTTCACACATTTAGTACTCGCGCTACGATAGGCGTTTACAACTGGCTGCTGCATTCGATGGCTCGATACTGAATATCGAATTGTAACAACAGAAGACAAGGGCCAGGCAACAGAACGTTTATTACGGAAAATCAACACATATTTATAGATTTTCATGTACATTATTGTAAGTTAATGTTAGTAGAAAATACAGTCTGTTGATTGGTTGTTTCTCACACAAAGTTAACCTTGCATCTCTTGTGGCTGTGTCACTTCATCTATATGTTAACTGTATCCGTCTGTCCATCTTGACCTTGTTTTCACATGACTAACATTGACCTCAATTACTGTCAACCAATTTGGCTAGCAACCATCTCTCACCACAAAATGACCGGAAATTATGAACAACAAGGAACTCTATCAACGAACCAACCAAAAACCTACTGCCCGGAAAATACTCCAAAGGAAATAAAGATGTGTCACCCACAAGCTGAAAAGACCTTTGAGTGACATCACCGGTCAAACTGCCTCTTCAGTGGAACTTGAATGGGAAACGACTAGTTGAGTGTGATATGGAGGCGATTTTGTTAGTGAGAGATGTAAGCTCACTGGCATTCGTGGATTTAGCTGAAGACGACTGCGGATAACGTGTTGAAATGGAGGTGAGTCATGGTTCCACTTGGAATTCAAAAAAATAATAAATGTACTGATAAATAATAAGTATGCCCTTCCCAAAGAGAGCCAGAATCCTACTTCTAACAAGGCTAAAAGAAATATATGAGGACGCTAGCCGCGCATAGCATTCCGGTACTCTACATTTTGCAGAATACCCTTCACAGAACAGTGAGATTATATCGTTTTGTATTGCCTCAATTTTAGAATTAAAACACACATAAACTATGAGTTTGGAATTTAGATTTCATTTAATAAAAATGGCACAGCGGTTAAGACGCCTGCCGACCATGCACATGGTCTGGGGTTCGATCCCCAGCAGACGCACACCCGATATCAATGGCCGGCCTGTAAAATTTGGGCTACCGATATCACAGGCTGAAAATTCCATACTTGTGTCAAAAACACTGCGGAGTCAAGCTATAATAAAATTTACGAAAAATAAATAAAAATAAACTAGCATTTTAGGCGTATACATGAAGCTATTAAACGTAATTGTGTTAAATGATTGATGGATATTGTTCTTCTCAGTGCATTACAGCATGCTTTCTGTATCATTTGTGGAAGATTATTTCATGGGTGTGGTTGACTTGGAAAACATACTCAGTGTGTGTGGGTGGTTGTGTGACTACATTCATTTGCATTACTAAATGGCTTAAGGTGGATTCTGTAGCAGTCTATGCTTTTTGATTCAATTTTGAAGGAATATTTTCATTACCCCTATAATATATAAGAGGAACTCAAACAACATTTTATACTGTAATTATTATGAACATGCAATGGAACTGAAATTATGAGTGAAAATAATCAGACAATGCATTCATGAAAACATAATACACTGGAATAATTAGAATGTTTGAAACGAATGAAACGATGCTTTGTTGTAGTGAAGTCAGATGTATTATTTAATATTGGCAGACATTAAAATCTACGAAGTATCCTGTGACAGACATCTCAATCAAACAGAAAGATTGAAAGCTCTTTTAGCGGCCTGTTTATATCACTGAGATACGGAAATGTTCTTAATAATATGACTTTTTGTATTTCTCAATGAACTGAAAGCAAAACGATATTTTTAAAAGAATGGTTAGTGAACAAAGAATACTCTCTTCGATAACTCCTTCTTCATCAGGTTCTACAGTCACATATGCATCCATAATAGTGAATGAATTAGTGTCATTAACAACATTAATGTTTGTTTAAATAACATCGAATCAATAATGTCAATAGATTACAGCTCAATAGCATCAACATAAAATTAGCTGTATGTCAGAAGAATTAAGAAAGATAATAATACAAACTCATGAATTTATAGTCTCTACTGAAGGCCGGTCACGGCAGTAGTAGTGGCTGGCTGGACTTGTTTCTTTCGCACAGAAAGCACTGGTTGTTTCATGCGAATTGTGTTAGCCTCTACTGTTTGGCAATTTATTTCGTACCCAGTAGATGATGGAGAACGATTGTTCAATGCTAGCTTTATGGCCGGTTTGGACTGGGTGGTCTGATATCGAACTGTTGGTGGTTTTCACTACACCTTTACTTAGCCAAACTGGTAGATGTTCCCTGGCGAGCAGGAAAATTCAAGTTCCTAGAACAACAGCCGGTATAACTCGCTCCACAGTTGCAGTTGAATTGGTAGATAAAATTTGAAGTGGCTAGTCTAGGTACTTCATCTTTCACTCGAGGAATCACCACTGGTCGTGTAGAGAATAATACGTGTAGTTCGCCAGCACCAAAAGTTCTTTGAAATAATTTTCTCAATTTCTTCGTAATTATTTCACTTGGTATATCGCCCTTGAATTGCAGTCGTATGTTAAAGGCTTCTTGTTTACGGATAGTAAGTAGTCCTTTTCTGCTTTCTTTTTCATATGTTTCTTCATAAATTTGTCCGTATAGCTATTTTCAATCAAGGTATCATAAACAATCCTTAGTTCATCTTCAATTACTTCTGTTAGCATATATTTCTAACCTTGTGGCTGAGGGTCCCTACTAAATTTCTTTTGAACTGGAGAGGAACGCAGATGTGAAAATGTGTATACTGTCCTGTCCATGTCGGCCGGTCGGTTTTCGACGTAGAACTTTGCACATATGTGCGGCAGTTCAAGTCGCTACACTCCATGTAGCACACAAAGCAAGAGAAGAAAGTAGGAGAAATGCATATCAGAGACAGTAAACAGAGGTGTGAGACAAAGGAATAGTAATAACGAAGAACAAAACAGTTTCACTGGAAATCATAAGTCATGAGGAACGATTTTGAGCCATGTCACCAATTGTTTCCAACCATTGGTTTTTACCGTCTCGAGGACCCCAACTAGACAGAAGTCTACACCTTCCTACGTGGCTTAAACTAACTGTTGTGGATTTCATTGACTGGTACCATGTTTTCGTTTGATCACCGCTAGCTCTTTTCCAACCTGACCCTATGTCAGCTAACATTGCCCGTCGAAGAAGGCGATGACTAGGCATACGTAACACATGTCCTAAACACCTCAGTCGATGTAGCTTCACAGCCTCGTCGATTGATTTCCCCTCCTTACCTAGCACTCGACGCCTAACCTCAATATTGCTCACCTTATTATACCACTTCACACGGGAGATAGAACGCAGACACCTATGATCGAACACAGCTAATCTTTTCATGTCTTCCGCTCTCAATGGCCAGGTTTCACAGCCATAAAGGAGGATGGAGCGGACTGTTGAGCAGTACACACGCCCTTTGGTCGATAGTCGGATATCGCGTCTACGCCAGAGACGGCGTAAACTGGCATATGCAAAACTAGCCCTCTATATTCGTGCTGAGATTTCGTCGAAGATCAACCCGTTGGGGCTGTCCATGTACTTTCCCTTTTCAGATTTCTCTTTATGCTACCATCTGGTTTTCTTGTAAGGAGGACATTCAAGAAGGCAATTCTGTTTTGAGATTCCTCTTCGCACGTGAATTTCATAGCCAGATGTACTTCATTGAATTCAGCATTGACGAATCCTTCTCTACCATCTATCAGGCACCAGACAAATTACCGAAAACAATCAGGTACCGCAAGCTATAAACAGGAGAGGCTATCACCATTCGAATTAAACAACCGGTGCTTTGGGTGGAAAAGAAACAAGTCCAGCTGACCACTACTACTGCCCTAGATGGCTTTCAGTATAGACTATAAATTCATGAATTTGTATTATTATCTTTCCTAATTTTTCTGACATTCGGTGTATTGTTATTTTGATGCTATTGAACTGTAATCCATTGATATTATTATCATTATTGATTCGATGTTATTTAAACAAACATTAATGTTGTTAATGACACTAATTCATTCACTATATGAATGCATATGTGACTGTAGAACCTGATGAGGGAGGGGTTGTCCACAATAGTATTCTTTGTTCAGTAACCATTCTTTCGAAAATTTTAATAGCCATTTCTAGTAAGGTAAAAACGATATTGTTTTTACTGAGGTTTTGTTACTTTAAATTCTGCCGATAGCTTTATTAAAATAGTAATATTAAACTAGAATTTATGAAATCCCAGCTTATATGCAACAGCTAATTTGGTCATAGTTCTTAAGCACAAGGTAGCTTGTTTTACGATATCGATTAGATGAAATGGTACAGATAACAAACCACGTGCAGATTGTTGAACTCAATAATTGCATGAATTATAAAATTAGTGTTTTTTTAATAAATGGAATTGGTTATAGAAAATGAAAACAAGCGATTCTATGAAGAGAGCCTTTTCAACAACGAATTTATTATGAAGCTGTACAATCGTATATGATGTGGATTTTAAGAAATTATATCCGGTGAGGGAATTGAATCATAGATGTGAATGCATAAAATAATAATAATATGAAATGCAATTAAAGTGTTTGCGGTTATAATCATATTTAAATGTCAAGTAGCAAAAACATTGATGTCATATATGGAACGATTCATAGCATGTATAGAACTTAGAAGGGGTGTGAAATTATAGGATTAGTTGGCAAATGAAATGAAAATAAAGACGTTAGGTAACATTGTGTGAAATTTGATAACATTGAATTTGAAACATAGGTGTGAATGCATGAAATAATAATAATATGAAGTGTAATTGAAACTAAAATGTTTGTGATTATAATCGTATTTCTGTCGTTAGACTCGAGTTTTGTCCAAGAGGATGAAAAAACACTATCCTGCATGGTTACGAAAAGGTGGTAGTGGAGCAATAAGAAGCGCGATCATTGAACATCTGGTCGATAATGATCACCCTATCTCTATAGCCTCCGCCTTCAAAGTCATCTACAAGGCAAAGAGTAATCTACCCAAATCCCTACGTACCCTACTAATCTGTATTGCTGAAGCCATCTTTGGCTATCGAAACAGAAAAGCCAGATCTCTGTGTACAGAAAAAGTTCGTTTAACCCCTCCAACTTTCATGGTCTCAATCCCTCTATGCTAAAGTATGGTGATTCCCAATCATATTTTAGCTCTACCAACTCTCCATTTTTTCATTTTTGTCTATTCAATTTGTATACTCTTCCTTATTAAGTCAATTGTTACTATTACTACTGTCACTTTTAATTGTCCCCGGTATTATTTCACTTGTTCCACTTGTCATTCTAAATCAATTCCTTTATGCAACATTAAATTCTATGCTATTAAATTTCACACAATATTACGTAACGTTTTTATTTTATTCGATTTGTCTACTAATCTTATAATTGCACACCCTTTTTCAAGTTCTATCCATCCTATGAATTATTCTACATATGACATTAATTTGCTTTGCCACTTGACATTTAACTACGATTATAATCACAAACATTGAATTTGACGTTGCAAAACAAAACTGATTTAGAATGACATATGGAACAAGTGAAATAATACTGGGGACAGTTGTTCAAAGTGAGAATAGTATTAGTAATAATTGACATAATAAAGGAAGAGTATACGAAGTGAACAAACAAGACGAAACAAAAAAATAAGCAGAGCCAAAATATGACTAAGGATTACCATACTTTAGCAAAGAGGGATTAAGACCATGAAAGTTGGAAGGGTCAAACGAACATTTTCTGTATGCAGAGATCTGACTTTTGTGATTCGATAGCCAAAGCTTCAGCAATACAAATGAGTCAGATATGTAGTGATTTGGGCAAATTACATTTTGCCTTGTGGATTACTTAAAAGGCGGAAGCTATAGAGACAGAGTGATCATTATCGACTAGATGTTTAACGATCGCGCTTCTTATTGCTCCATTTCCACCTCTTCGTAACTACTATGCAGGATAGTGTTTTTGCATCCTCCTGGACAAAACTCGTCTAACGACAGAAATTCCCAGCTCTACACGAGCAGGTGAATTGATAAACGCATATATAATTGGTCAAGTTTGTGTTGATTTTTTTCCTACCTGAGGTGGTGAGATGTGTTGGAACCAGGTCAAATTCTGTTTGAATCCGTCACCTCTATTCAGAAAATTCAGATTCCAGTTAATGTGAAGTGCTTCTAATGTGGTGTTTATTTTGTGATCTTCGACATCTTACTGAATAACTTCTTCATTATCAAATTAATTCTGTTGTCTGATTCTACAGCGTGTTGACCTACAGAGGTTAGGACTCTCATCGACCGTGTACATGGTACGGGTTTGATCCCCTGCTGACGCACACCCGATATCTATGGTCGGCCTGCAAAATTTGGGCTACCGATATCACATGCTGAAAATTGCATACCTGTACCAAAAAATACAGTGTGGAATCAAGCTGTAATCAAAAAAATTAATTCTGTTGCCTGATTCTACAGCGTGTTGACCTACAGCTAACAATTTCTCAAGTTTTTCTAGATCTTTTGATGGTGAAATACAGAATCTACGGTGTCAATACTGATTTCAGACCGGGTTTGTCCGATATATCACATTCTAAGCATTTTATTTTAAAGACATATTTAGGTGTCGAATCAATCGGAATTCGGTCTTTCATATGAACAAGATTGCTTTTCAGAGTGCCTGATATTTTGAAAAAACAGCTCTAATGTTGTATTTACTGAGTACTATTCTGATATCTTCTGATTTGTGTAATTTATATGGGATAACAACATTTTAGGTTTGTGTTCTCAGAAAAAGTTTTTGGTATTACTTAATGTTAGTATTGGTTTTGTTAACAATACTCTTTGGAAAGTTATTTTGCCTAGGGATTTTTGTAACATTTTGTCTTCTTCCCTATGCTTTTTATATGCTGTTCTAAGAAAACTTGAGACAGCTTATATTCTTGAGCTGATGGGATGTGATGACTCAATGTCCAAATATTTGTTGGAGTGTTTTCTTACTTAATATAGACACTTGAAAGCGTCGATTTACTATCCACTTAATGAGAGAGCCAAGAAGAGGCAACTCAGCGAAGTCCAACTCTGCTTCCTAGTCAGACTGAATTCGGAGAGACTAATTGTTAAGTTTCACAAAGAATGAACTGCTCATGTCTCGGCTTAGTATAATGAAGGTAGCACCAAAATATCTTAGCCATCAAATGGTGAAACTTCAGTCAAGGCAATATCATTATTTGTTTCCATTAATTGGGAAATACAAAAACTTATATAATAATGAGTATCAGATATCCAATGGCCAAATATTTTCAAACAACTAAGTGTGAACTATTCAGCAATACGCACTCACCGGGTTTCGAACCCATGACCTTCTGGTTTCAAGGTGAACTCGTAAACCATTAAGCCGCTGGAACCTAATCCAATGGCCCAAGAATTCCGATTTCTGCCAATTCATGACATAGAGTGACCGCTAGTCAATGTGTTCGGCAGGTATTTATCCTCACAGCCGACCTGCTGCATACTACTGGTCACGACTTCTCATCAGAAGAGTCCCAAAATAGGACGAAACAGCTGTTCAGTACTCCCAGTTGGTTTTCCAATGATTCTCTAACCGATGTCATCTCACGATGAAATCCTGTAACCAACCAATCAAGTCCCTACAAACCAATACATGAATAAATGTGAACTTGTTTAATTCACTATGAACTTTCCTGCTGACTGATTGAACCAAAGTGCTCGGATTCTGTTGAAATCTCCGCTCTTTGTGCAGATGCTTCGATGATGTCAGAGGATTTAAGTTGATATCGTTGAAGCATCCACACTAGGAGACATGTCAGAAGAGACTGAACATTTATGTCCAGCCAACCAACAAGACAGTCCAAATCGAATTAAATAATGACTAATACTCATTGAACAAGAGGTGAAACTCGCGACCCAAGTGATCTAGCGGATAACGCTTTGACTTTTGAAACTATGGTCATTGTGTTCGAGCCTCAGTGGAAGAACTATAACTCACTTAGGAATGCAGGCACATCCAGATGACGAGCCTCAAATAGGACTAAATGCACATCCTGGATTTGACTGCTAGTCACCATCCACCAAACTAAATAATAATAAATTTTCTTGTCGTCAGAAAGTTGTTTTAACTGTTCAATTACATCAATGAATTGCGATCTGCATTCATCCGTCACTTCAAATATATTTCACCCTGTAGCTATGAAATTTTCAATATAAATGAATGAAAATTGTAAATGTGGTTTAAGAGTATGCTTTAGAATAGACTACATTATTTTAAAGGAGATATTCTCTCTTCTACACAGTGATTAAGCGCACAGAACGCGTAAAACACACTACGAATTATTTCAAGTTTGTCTAAGAAATAACATGAGTTAGAGAGTCGTAAAAGTCCAGTAACTACTGTACAGCTGTTTCATCCTAGTTTGGAACAGTTCAGAAGTGCCCACCACCAATCTCACCATGGATGAAATCCGGGACTTCAGTTTACGAGGCGAAGATAAGCCAGAGCTCACAGATCCATGAATCCTTCCTTCTGTCACTTATTATTTTGCGCTGGGTATAAAAACACAATTTTCAAGGGAATTCTGTTATAATTACTACAATATTAATCGTATGTAAAATAGGAATTAAGCAAAAATAATTATTAACCAACTATTAACAGAACGAAAGTAGTGATAACATCTAATTTTTGTCTAACTCTATGCATATCAGTTGGTTCAGTATTCAAGCTTAGTAACATGTAACTTTTATTTGCAATAATTAATAAATGTTAACGATGTTTTAAAACAAATGAAATAATCTTAAAAGACCACGAGAACATAATTTTTCTAGCCATATTTATGTGCATGGTTAATTTGAAAAGCATGCGAAATACATTAGATTACATAATTAATCCATTAAAACGCATATAGACTGACTTGTTCATATACCAGTGCGCGGATGATCTAATGATAGAATGCTCGTCAACCATTTGGGAGGTCTGAGTTTCATTTCGTGCAGACACGCTTCTTAACCTCATCCAGTTTACTAGCCTGTTGTAGGCCAGAAAAAAAGAAAGTTGTGAGAAGGAGGTTGAAAACCTCAACCCGTGAAAAATAAGAACACTACCGCTACCTCACATTTCACTCAAAATGTGAGTGATAAAAATGACTGGTTTCAGCTAACTGAAGAATCTTTGCGCTAGAAACTTCATAAAACTATTTCCCATGATTGTTTGGGTCTCACTTAAGCTATGGACTAGAGCGCGATGTCATTCGACGGTTTCGTCAGCATGTATCCCATCCATTCCTGTTTTCTTTCGCATATGTTTTTGTCCAATTGGTTATCGGTCGGTTCGTTCCCAGGGTTCTATGTACCTACTTCTTCCCGGCCGGCAATTCGACCTATAATTCAGGAAGAAGGCAGCTTTTGACAAATTTCTGCAACCTGTTGGAAATTCTTCTCTTGGCGCAATCGCCAAGTCTTCGACCCATAAAGAAAAATATTACTCAACATTGGTACTGAGAACTGGTACGGAAAATTTCCAAAGTTATTTCAGAGTGATGAAGGTCTCTCTTGCCCTTCCTATTCTGGTCCTGACATCCTCACCAGTCCTATGAGCTGCAGTTGTAAATGTGTTGCCTAGATAACTGAATGAGCCAGCCTCTTTCAAATTTCCCGCGTTGATACTGATCGGTGCTTATTTCTGTTGTTGTCGTTGTTTTTGTTTTTTCATCACCTCTATCTCCTCTATGTTTACTTGAAGTGCGGTCTTCTCTGGTGTTTTCCTCTGCCAGTCTGTTAGTTTTCACCTGTAATTCTTTGAATGTATGTGATATTAGGCATAAATCATCCACGTGCGAAATCCAGATCTTCTAGTCTTATTGTCGGTGGTTCAGCGTATTCCTATCTGCTCGATCTTCACACATAGTCTGACGCATAATCCAGTCCACCACACTTAAGAATATAGTCGATGATAATAAGCAGCTAACTTGTAGTACTCCTGTATTCACTTCAAGGTCTTCCCTGAGTTTTCCTTCGTGGGTCACCTGACACGTGTCATTGTTATATAGCCGTTGAATGAGGTTGATAAATATTTTAGGCACTGCACTGCATAGTGCTGAATTAGTCTACAGACTACTTTAAGATCACTGCTGTCAAAGGCCTTTACAAAGTTGCTGAAATTGAGGTATAAGACTTGACTTTCATTCTGTGCTCTATTAGATAGTGTCCCGGAGAGTTCATATACGCATAAGTTCAGATGTTTGTGAAAGATTATTATAGCAAAATGAAAAGAGGCCATGGCAACGAATGTTTTAACTAGTGAATGCAAATATAAAGTTGTACCATAGAAAAAAAATAAATTTTGATGAATAAGAGGTGAAAGCATCAGTACTTACAAAGGTGATAATTAGTTATTCACGGTCTGTTTCCAGACACAAAATTCACGCTTTACTCGTCCACTAATTATAACTTCGTAAATTTCAAATAGCTATGTAACCCAATATATTGTGATATAGATGTGTTTTGATGATATTGGATGGTTGGAGGCAATCGGTAGGAAGCGTTGCTTGACCTAGGTTTCGTGCTAGTTGACACTCACCAGTCAGTCAGCAAGGCGTATCTGAAACCTTGAATGAACTCATGCCCCACTCCACTGAGATTCGAACTCGCGTCACCCAGTGATGCAGTCAGAGACGTTACCACTGAGTTATGGAACCCTCTGTTTGTATTTCACTATCCACACTGTACGCAGTTGATGGAAACCGTATAAAATAAAGATGAATTCATTCTATCTCATGCGAAATTTGTCCTTATTGATTTAATCCAACCGTATTTGTATGTTAAACAAAGCTGGTATTGGTTGTTTATCCCCAATCCCAAATTTGGGCAATTTTAATACCACATAACATTTTGGGGTGATATTTGACCTCAACACATCAGATTTTCACCGCTATGAAATTTTCTTGAGCTTCTGGTATATCCCAACAAGTTAGTGACAACTGCAAAACGAATATACTTCCAGTCATTCATTTTCCATCACGGATTGAAATCAGTCAGACAACCATTAAGAACCATAAGTATTGAACAGCTGTTTCGTCCTTGTTTACGACTCTTCATCAGTGTGCATCCACAACTTCACCAGGTATCGTATCCGGACTCTTCAGTTCACAAGAAGAGCTTATTAATCATGCGGTCATTGGATTAGAATCCGACGGCACATGATTTGTAACTTCTGTTAATTTGCATCATTTAGCATTGCAGGCAGTCAATATCAGGAGCTAGTATGTGTCCTCATACTCGATCTGATGAACTTCTCACCAAAGCTCCAGGAAATTTCGTCTTATCGTCAGGTACTAGTGAGTAACAGATTAGCTTTAAGTTGTTTTTCCTGTAGGCATTCAATTAACCAATTGATAGAAGTGAAACTAAAAGAAAACACTGACTAAATGTTCACTAAGTTCACCTTGTAGTCTGAAGGTACTGATTTCGATCCGTACAGGCTGAGGTCATAAGTTCATGATGCTGCAGGAACTCTGCAGTACTTCCTGTTTCTTTGTGGTCCTCTAACTGCTTTCAATTTATGGTGAAACTTGAAACCATTCAAATCCCTGCAGAACTGACATTTCCCGACCGACAGCTTCTACCTTGACGTGGTGGTCCGGCTTGCATATCGCAATGACCCAACGAACTACACTGGCTGGAACTTATGTTCCTGTAGGTCCTAACATGCCAGAAAGGTTGTTTGGATAGCGGTTAGACAAAAAGCAGCTACCCAATCCAATACTATGATCCAAACAAATTCACAAAATATCATGCCGGATCGGTTGGGGCCCGGATTAACAACAACCGCGCTTTCTGCTGCCGTGTCACAGGGCAGGAGTGATAAATATGCTGCTGAGACACACCAAACAAAAAACAACAAACAAAAACAGGCCGCGTGTGACCGGCCTCAAGCAGTTGTCCCCTGGGCTCTTCGGTCACGCTACACTAACCTTTTCTCTATTTCAGGTACCCGAAGACTCAACCAACTTCCATGGTGTGGGCAGCCGGGAAGTAACAACCGCCCACACACTTCCAAAAGCACAAGAAGCCTACCTGAGCATCAGTCTCCCTTACTCACATCACCTGACATTTAAAAGTTTCAATAATTAAATGAATTTTACGGCTGTTTATATTAATATGCAAGCGACATTTTATATTTTATGCCAGAGACAAAGACTGAACTTCGATATCGACAAGAGGCATCCGTTTTTAGTCAAACATCCAATGAAATTGTCAAATAGTCCATAAACATTTCTAGCCGGATAGTAGAACATCGTCTTCTTAACACTTCCAACATTTATAAATATATATGCTGTCATCTTGCTGTCTAGGTTTGAATTGTATACAAACGTATGTTGATTATAGTTAGACCTAATGATAGGTTTTACCTGTTGTTGAAGAAAATTCAAAATTGTTGGGAAAACAAATAACATTAATCATTTGACATTTGACTTAAACAAACTTTTTTGAGTTCAATAGTCAATGGTTTCATGTTCCTTAAATTACTGAGTGAAAGGTATGTTTGAAATGATGACTGCTAGAATGTGAGTGTTACTTTTGATTAGTTTGAACACTAAGCTACTATTTTTTTCTCCTCTGAATGAATCATTGTTCAGTGGTTTAACTGGCTTAACACAATAATAATAATAACAACAACTGTGTCCGACCCCTCATTTGTTTTCAGACAAGTGAATATATATATATGGCACGGATTTCGTTATTCAAGATAGCATGTCAAATTGTCTTCATCATATTTAACCTCCATGTAGTCAACTTTATAGTTTTCAAGTATTGGTTCTGTGGAAGTTTAGTTTGATGGGATAAGGGATTTCATCATGAGCGGACATCAGTTAGAGAACCACTGGAAAACCTGGGAGTACTGGACAGCTGTTTCGTCCTAGTTTGGGACTCTTCATCACTACGTACCCATCGCCAGGGTTCGAGCCCACGATCTTCTCCTTACAAGGCGAGCTAGCTCGTAGAACACCAAGCCACTGGGAGCCGATCCCACACCCAGTGCATGAGTTCTAACTTCTGCCGATTCGCGACATAGCGGGACCATTTCGCAATGTCTTCTTCGATGATTACTACCTCATGTTCAACCTGCTGTACCCTACTGGTCATGGCTTCCCACTAGAACCCCAGTTCACTGTCTGAATAGGGCCAGTCGCTAGTGAGCATCAGATTAATTTTCAAGTGTTGCTTTTGTAAAACCTAGGAGTACTAGACAGGTGTTTCGTCCTAGTTTGACATTGCGAAATGGCCACGCTATGTCGTGAATCGGCAGAAGTTGGAATTCATGAGCCATTGAATCGGATCTTATTGGCTGAATGTTATAAGAGCTTGCCTTGTAACCGAAAGGTCCTGGGTTCAAATCCCAGTGGGTGCCAATATATCCCAAAACTAGGATGAAACAGCAGCTGTCCAGTAATCCCTGGTTTTCAATGGTTCTCTAACTGATATCATTCCGTGATCAACTCTTAAAACATTCCTATGATCCAGTGTGTATATTCTGTGACTTTTTCGCACTTCACGCTTAAGTATGTGGTTTCTGCTGTTCAAATCATTTTGATGAACGTTTTCAGTTGGCACACGGATATCATTGCCAAGTTTCTTGATCGTTCTCATCTTTGGGTAAATTATGCGTAACTGATTAAGAAAGTTGTATATCTCGTAGATAAGTCGTTTAATTAACTGCTTACAAGAATCGGTTTTCAGGAATTTGATCAGTTTCAAGGTTGATCACGAAAATTTCAGTTGGAGAACCATTGAAAACCACCAAGGAATACTGAAAAGTTGTTTTGTCCTTGTTTGGGGCTCTTTAGAAGCCTGAAATCATGACTCCACCTAGAATCAAACCTAGTAGGTTCAGCTAACGACGTGAGCTTGTCCATTCAATAAACGATTTTGCTAAAAATGTCGCTTTTATTTCAGGCCTACATGTAAGTTTTGATTGGCTGTATCATGATATTGATCAATTCAAGGTGATATTTGTTGACCTGTTCACGTTAACTAATACGTTGATTTTACAGAGATCTTGACCTGCATTTTGTGTTTCAGTAATTCCATTTTGATGGAGGTAGAATCGATCAACTATGGCTTCTCTGATATTTTTCTGTCAATCTAACATAATTGCAAAGCATCATTATTATATTATTGTTTCCTTTAGTTCCTAGAGGAAAATAGGGCTTCAGCCACACATCTCCCATGCGCTCCGTTCTCCTTCAACGTTTTTACCTGGCTCCAAGTCTGCCCACATGCTTTCATCTCCTATTCACATGACCTCCTCCACGTCAACCCACTCTCGGAAGACCAACTCGTCGCTTCCCATTCTGGTTTCACTCGAGCGATGGCCTGGCGTGTGATGTCACTTGATGGTTTTCTCATCAAGTTAGAAAGCGTTACAAAGGTTAAGCCTTATGAGTATGTCATGTTATGTTACTGTTGAGGAGAACACAGTGGTATTTGTTTATTTGACCGAATAACTTCTACAAGCTTGCCTCGTAACCGTAAGCTCCTGGGTTCAAACTTTGGTGGGTGCATACTGCCGCTGAATCCCAAACTAGGACGAAACAGCTGTCCAGTAATCCGTGATTTTCAGTGGTTCACTAATTGATAACAATCCCTGGTCAAACTTGAAAAAAAATTATGAAGACCTTATGATGATGAACCGATTGTGCAACAAACATGCAGAAAGAAATGAAGGTGGATTGGCCATACTCTGACAAAACCATCAAGTGACATAACACGTCAGGCCACCACTTGAATGGAACCCGAATGGGAAGCCTTCCTGGATGTCCTACTTACAAGAAAACCAGACGGTAGCATAAGAAGAAATCTGCATAGAAATAGCACTTGGACAGGACAATATACACACTTTCACAGCTTCGTTCCTATCAATTACAAAAGAAATTTAGTGAAGACCCTTAGCCACAGAGTTAGAGCCATATGCTCAGAGGAAGTAATTGAAGATGAATTAAGCATTGTATATGATACTTTGATCGAAAATGGTTATCCTGACAAATTTATCAAGAAACACATGACAAAGAAGGTAGAAAAGGACCACTCACTCTCTGTAAACAAGAAGCCACTTTATATATACGACTGCAATTCATCAGCGATATACCAAGCGAGATAATTACGAAGAAATTAAGGAAATCAGTTTAAAGAACTTTTAATGATGGCGAACTACACGTCTTATTCACTACACGACCGATGGTGCTACCTCAACTGAGAGATGAAGTACCTAGACTAGCCACTTCAAATTGTATTTATCAATTCAACTGCGCTTGTGGAGCGAGTTATATTGGCCGTTGCTCTAGGAACTTGATTTTTCGTGCTCACTCGAGAACATATCCCATTATGGCTAAGTAAAGGTCTAGTTAAAACTATTAACAGCTCGATATTAGACCATCTGGTGCAAATCGGTCACAAAGCCAGCGTAGAAGAATCCTTCTTTATAATATACTGGGTGCCTAAAAAATTACCAAAATCATCGAAGCACCGCATGCTCCGAACATCAGAGGCTATTGAAATTCGCCTCAAACAACCAGTGCTCTGTGTTCAAAAGAAACAAGTCCAGCCCCTTATTCTGCCCTGGCCCTCAGTAGAGACTATAAACTCATGAATTTGTACTATTACCTTTCCTAATTCTTCTGACATTCAGTTTATTTTATGTTATGATGCTTTTCAGCTGTAATTTATCAATATTATTGATTTGATGTTATTTAAACAACATTAATGTGGTTCATAAGACTAATTCATTCATTCATTATAATGTATATATAACTGTAGAATCTGATGATGAATTTATCGAGAAGAGTACTCTTTGTTCCGTGTCCATTCTTTTGAAAATTAACAAAAGTCTTCCTTTCAAGGATTTCCATATCGTTTTCATTAGTATCTTCATTTCTCCTTTCTATATCTGCTACTGGAGTTTTGTACGCAAGTGATCATTCACAAAATACCAATTTCAAATCTGTGTCAGTGACAAGTGCTACATTAATCTATGGATTACATCACTAGAGCAGTATCAGTATAGCAGATTATTAATTGAAATGGACCGCATGTCTCATTGATTCTTTTCAACAATAAGGTAATGAATGTTAAGGTAATTTTACAGGGAATTGCGTGATTATCACTCAGTTCATTTCCTTAAGGACAATTAGAAAACGAAAAAAATTGAACTGCGCACTTAGCAATTGGGAAAATATTTTCCCATAGATCGATGTCTAGAAATACACATACACAGTCTAAACGTACATTTTATGATTTTCGACTCATTAAAAACAGATTGAACATGAGAATATATTTTGAGGTGAATTTCTGAGAAAAATAGTTGATAACTAGTGGTCAAGACTTGTTTAAGCTAGTTGCTTCGAAGACACTGCTAACTTACAGCAAAACAATACGTAAACACCTTTTTTATTCATTATTTCAGTAGTATACTGTTGTTAGTGCGTCGGTGGTATAGCGGTTAAGACGCTCGCCGACCATGCACATGGTCCAGGGTTCGATTCCCGGCTGACGCACTCCTTTACCTCGCTAAGCCAGAAATAATGCTGGTAAAGAGGAAAGGTTGGGCATGAGGCTAGCAACCCCATCCTGTAAAACAAACACTGCTACAGAAACTTCAAGCCACTAGCTTGAAGCCCTATGTTCCACTGGGGAACGTGAAGGAAAAAAAATATATTGTTGTTAATTTACCCACGAGAAATTTTATTTTATAGTCAAATTTTTATTCGACAATATTATCAGTGCAAATGACCAGTAAATTATTTCTGTCACGGAAAATCCCTCTTCAACGAACTGATCATAATGTTTATACTTACTCGGGTTCTTCGAATAACTCTGTAATTGATTATTTGTCTTTACCTCGGTTGACCAGCCGGTTCGAGTGGGACAAAGCGGCAAAATGCTCGTCAACCACGCCTCGTGTAGTTTAGGGTTGGATACCCGGCTGAAGCACTCCCTTACCTTGCTCAGCCAGTAAAAAACTGGTAAAGAGGGAAGGTTGGGCGTGAGGCTAGCAACCAGATCCCGTCAAAACGAACACCAGTACTGCCGAAACTTCAAGCCTTTAGCTTGAAGCCCTATGTTCCACCGGGAACGTAAGGGAATAAAAAATTTGAAAAGCTTCATCCCGGTTAAACCTCTAATTTGAATGCTTCCCTTTATGGTTGTGTGTGTGTGTTATTTTATGATGTGATTTTGTTCCCATGAGTTGAGGTCCTTCTGACCCTAGACTATCTGCATGGATTGTTGATGTGTGATTCATGTGGACAGGGTTTTGATCCCAAGTTGTTGAGATCATTCTACTTTATTCTTAGGTACTTCTTACAATTGAATTTTGGTTAATTAATTTTATTCTACAGTACATGTTTTGTACTAGAAAACTATCTCATCTGTATAGCTGCCTAAACGTAATGTCGAGGTAATTTTGAGTTTTTGATGTCATAAATATTGAATAGAACCACATAGATCTAACGACGAATGACAGTCATTATTTTGTCATTCGGATCGTTTTGTGACTGTGAGTATCTCAAGGAAGTTTCAGTCAGCTATACAATAAGACGCAAAGATCGGTTTTTTTGCGTCTAGGTTACAAATGGCGGGTTTTCGGTCGATACAGTTTCTCCCTCTACCATGTAATGTAAACAGAAAACTAAATGTGATACTGTGTTGAAAATGCTGAAAATTCCACATTGTCAAAAGTACTTTCCGGAATAAACTCATTATTATTCCCACGTATAATCGAATTCTAGATTAGTTGGTTAATTTTAATGCCTGAAATGAAAATTAATTATTTCTGGAGTGAGTTTATTAGTTTATTTCTTAATGACTTTAAACACCTTATGCAAGACAAGAGAATATATGAAGATGAAAAGTCAAATAAAACTATTTGTACAATAATTTTCAATTTTACTGAAAACTTAGCATGCTGTAGGCAAAATACAACCATAAAACCATGTCCTATCTTTATCATTTGATTTTAATGCTATTTCTGAATTTCAGCAGAGCAGAAGCAACTGTTTGTGAGGAATATAAGATGGTGTGAATCTTTGTTTCGACGACTCATCATCACCTGAGTTCAGCCCAAAGAGTTTATTAAGTTTACAGGGCGTTTGTGACGTGTTTGCAAATGTGATATGAGATGTCACTTGACATGGGACTCTAACGTTAATCAACAGGTCTCAGAAATTACACTTACATAACTAATGTACAGAAGATTCATGTTTCAATAAAACAAAAACAGTGAAACAATTAATGCTTGGATACAATAGAAAAGACTGAGTAAAAAAGACAAGTTGTGGATAAGGTGACAAGTTACTATAAAGTTGCTTAAAAATGTGGTGAGTTCAGCTCAAATCACAGAAGTAAAAGATAGGCATAATTACATTACAGCAAGTGAAGAGTTAAAGTCAAAGACTGCTTAGTCAAATTAAAGACAGAGTAAAGATATTCAGTTTAACAGGGTAAAGAAGGACTGATAAATGTGTCTTTCTGAACAGGTAAATCATGTTTTGAGGCATGCGACGGCAGCAGTTGGTTCAGAAAACGTCAGAAGAATTCAATGAACATTGGCAGCCTGCTTAAAACTTGGGCTACGAAGAGCTTCCCATCTCTCTACTGCATTTATTTTCTCTCATTCGGTTTGTTTTAATCAATTAAGAAATGACCTCTACTGATATGGTCTTTTCATGTATGTATTTAAAATGTTTACAAGCTCCTGATTCGCAATTTTCCAATAAACTTTCGTAATGGGCTGATTGTGGATGGCAACTTGTTCCTCAAAATGTACTTCTGAACATCTTTCAATTGGCTTTCAACTAGATACCGTGGGTTTCTTGAGGGAGACAAAGGAGATACATCATAAGTGGAATTGTCTACGCTCCAGCTCAGAGAGGATTGTCTCACAGGATATACTGTCAGTTATTATTTTACTTTAAGATATTGTAGGAAGTGAAAATTTCATGCGATAAACTCCTCTGAAAATTCTGTACATTTTATAAATACCGTCCAGAATAAAAATGTTATTACTAATATTATTTTAATCTGTTAAAGTATGACCTGTAATGTTATTTCCCACTGTTACAAGCGTTTAAATGTCTACAGCCTGCTGATTCGGAACTATCTTGAGAAACTTAAGAAGAAGCATAATCGAAGATGGCAAAATATCCCAATTCTATGGATAATTGTTCCTTATAGTTTCAGTACAAACTGTCACTGTCTGGGAAATAGAACTAATCAGCTATTATTATGTCCTTGGGCGAGAAAAATGTACTTCGGAGTCCTTTTTTAATTCTTTTTCAAAAGCAAAGCAGAGATCTTGTAAGGGATTAGTTTTCACTTCAAGTCAAACAGTAGTGTGTCACAGGATTTACTGTCAGTTACTATTTTACTTGAAGATTCGTCGAAAATTCTGTATACTGCATAAACACTGTTCATTATCATCAGTAATAAAAACAAATATGGGGTAATTAAAGGCAAAGGGAAACCAAGAGTTGAACGTGGGTCTGAATGCGGCATTAAGGAGGTCTTTTGAAGAAGAAATGAAAGCTGAAGGGTAGGTAGAGAGTCAACCAGAAAAGAATACTGAGAACAGAGTGAAATGGAGGTGTCCTGCTGAAGTTCTTTATTGCATCCGTAACCAAATAGGAACAACAAAAGGTGGTCAGACGGGCAGACACGTGCTACTTATCCTCATCATAATTGGGTATAACCACCAGTTATAATTCTGGTTATTAGTTCCACGAAGTACTTCAGTCGACATAATCATTACCTATCATTTTGGAGGCCATTGGTTCGAGGGTTATCATTTAACCTTCAGAAAGTCACTGATTGCGATGAAAAGCTCAATTAACAATTAAAATATTCCGCTTTATAGTTATTTTCCTTCGAATTGGAAAAAAGGAAACAATAAAGTCTTGAAGGTATAAGTGTTAAACTCAATGTTGCGTGATACTGTGTACCACTGACTTACTGACATGAGTAGCTGGACAACAATCATATCTACAAGTATTACTTAGTAGCCAGAATGAATGTATTACCAGTTCGCTCAAGTAACTAGCCAGAATTCGTATGATTTAAACGGGTACATCTCTGATGAACTCGCTCTGGGAAAAACGATTCTGGCGTCCAGTGATAAGATAACTTCGATCTGGCTAGTTAGAACTATTAGGAGGTAGGGATAGCGCCAAACTATTCATCTCAGTCAGTCAGTTTTCACCTATTGTGTTGACCAGATCACACATTTTGATCACAACTATTTCGGTTTCCAAAGGAAGATATGGTCAACTGTATACATTCTGAATTTTAGCCTGAGTGTTAGGATATTATAGTGATTGTTCATCTTAAAATGTTGGATGATCAACCTCCTGTTCCCCACAGAAGGGTCCTTTTTTAAATGAAATTGGGGTGCTTTTAGGGTTACGAGAAAGAATTCAGGGTTAAGGATTTAGTTCTAGACACTTTCTGAATGTATTGTAGGTCTTCAGCAGCAAATCACCATTTCAGTTTGTCGTATTCAATTCTGTTCAGGTGACTTCGAGATTACCAATAAGCTCACATTTCTTCCTTATATAATCTCAGCCATGTCACCCTTGAATCCACACCCAACTCTTCCTTTCTCAATCGGGTTCCAATTGAGATCCTGCCAGATGTGTGAAGTCCCTCTACATTCTCCTCAGCATATATAGAATCATCCTCAATTACCTTTTGCACATTTGGTGGTCAATAGGTTCCTAACTGGCCAGCTGTTAGAGTTCTGTTTAATTTATTCCTGCTGGCCAACAATTGGAACTTCAGTATAAAATGAAAGCAACTGACTATGATAAAAGTGTGAAACTTGTCGGAAATGTCTTCAGTGTCTGAAGCACGTGGAAGCATTTGATACTGATGTTGAAAATACGGATTTTGTTCAACATAATAACCTCTGTACACCCGCACTTTACTTTCAGAGCAATAATTTTCCTTCATGATTTTCTAATTGTGGGTGACTTTAACATCTGTATCCATATCTCTGGCTGTAGTTGAATTGATGCTGTCTTTGATGATGTAGGTGAAAAAGACGGCGTCCCTTAAACTTCTCCCGTTGACAGTGATTGGACATGTGCCCCGAATAGTTCAGTCTCAGAACCTCTGACCTATGAACTTTAAGAGTTAGGTTTGAGTTCCTGAAGTGGGTATCGGTCACCAACCACCTCCAACCAACTAAAACCATTCATATGCATATCCTTCTTTTTCTGTATTCAAATTATTTAACGTTTAGATAGATGCATGCCTTATTCACACAATACGGTTAGGTGACGTCTTTTAGTTTAAGTATGGATTATGGATGCTTGAAAAGAAAAGAAATTATCTATTTCTTACACTTGATTGACTCGAATGAATACAGTTCATCACATCTAAGTCGTTAAACAGCATATGTACGATGAGGGTTACTATAGAATAAGTTATATTATTCAACAAGAAATCATTTTAGCAAAGTGTGAAGTAATCACAACTTCAGGGATGTGTGAAATGATGATTTAGATTGCTATCTAAAAGTGAATACGAATCACACGCAGACTGTACAACATAACATGGTGTTAGACTGATTATGTAACACATATTTGTCGTGAAAGTAGCAACTTTCCCGCAGGTTTCTTGCGGTAAACTAGTGTTTATATCATACATTAATTGATCTTGTCGGAAGATTTTAGTGTCAGGCTCACGTCTAAACCTCATGACAACTCCAACTTGTGAAAACAACATTATCACTGTGACTTTGAAAATTGAAACCCAGTGTTCTTCTCCAAACACAAAAGAATGATAAAAAGGTGTGATAATGCGGTACATAAGTGGACTTTTGCTGATTTCAGTGGAACCATAAGGAGTATTGTTTATTGAATATCATCAGTCAGGTGTAAAATGTATTCATTTGCGTAAAATAACTGATATCGTCGTGCACTTTAAATTGACGTTAAATGAGTTTCGTGCTTGTTCTCACTCGTTATCAGGGTGTTTGTAAGATATATCAGGTTCGACCCCAAAATGGCTTCACCTGGAGAACCACTGAAAATCACAGTGTCCTGGACAGTGGTTTCGTCTTGGTTTGCGGCTTTCCAGCAGCATGCATCCATCACTCCATCAGGGATCAAATCCAAGATCTTCAGGTTACAAGGTGAGCTTTTTGAGCATTCAGCCAATAGGATGGAATTCAAAGGTCCATTAATTCAAACAGCCACCAGTCAGTTTTATCCAAAAGTGTTTGTCCTCACATCTAGCTTGGCGGAACCTACTGGTCAGTATTTCATACTAGAACTCCAAACAACTTCATCCAGTTGTCAATCACTAGTGAGCACTAGATTAACTCATATTTATTTATACATTTAACTAAAAAGAGATCTGTAGTCGCCTGACAACACTGAGGTCTCCGGGTGTAAAGTTATTATAAAAGATGATCCTCATTAAATTTAACAGATCTACTGAATTTCTGAACGTGTTTTTAAGTACAAAATAATTTTCACAAGGGCTGGAAAACACTGCAGTACTCCAAATCCCGAGGAGATCAAAAGTCAGATATCTATTAACTTACTTCAGGGAAAATGGTTGCCTTTACAGTTTTGTCAAAGCAAATGTCTAAATTTATGTCAAATTGCCATAAAGACACTATCACCAGAAACTAAAAGATAATTCATCCTATCATATATACGAAGAATATTTCTGAATTGACGGCTAGAATACTAAATACTAATTCTCCTTAGATATCGAAGACAAACCAGCACAATAACCTCATCCAATAATATGTATATAATAATATGCGTTCAGTATATCAATAGCACTTCCATACAAAGAAGGAACCTCGGAAATCATACTCAGAATTCCTAACAATGCAGGAGTAAAAGTGGCTGGCATTCGGACCCACAGACTCAATTAGAAACAAGCTGTATCGGCTAAAGGATCCTGCGGAGCCAATTAAACAAAGCAATTTAGTTTATCAAATACCCCACCTACAATTATTGTCAGATCAAATGCAAAGTAATAGAATGGGGTCAGTCAGACTAGTGGAGTACGAAAACCTAGCGAAATCTAAATTGGTTGATCCGAATAAGATAAAAAATCTACAGAATAGTTCAGCTATAGCACTACATGCATTTGCACACAACCATACAATAGGATGGGATAAGATGAGAGATTTAAAATATAATGTAACAGGTTGGAGGGAGAGAGTGGTAACTGACCGAAGCTTTACTTATCGAATCAGCTGCACACATTTGTAATAGGAATGATTCTACACCTGTCCACCCAGATATCTGGAAAATTCTACTACCCCAACGACGACAAATGGGAGAGTACAAAGAAAACTATAAAACTCAAGTTTCGACGTCGTGTGATTATAATTGGTATGATTATGAATAATAAAGAATTGTGCTCGAAACTTTGTCATCAAGTAAATAATAATAATACTGTCCTACTGTGTGATTTATCTAACAGAAAATCAAAGCAAGTGATTCAGCGAAGCGACTCTTTCAGCCTTAGCCATAAAATGACTTAAACCTGTCTTATGTGTTCAAACGTTATTTGTTATTACTTTAAACCTGCCTTAGTAATCCGATCTGGAACCAAGGTTCAATCTACCTCATAATATCTCCAATTTCTTCTTTGTTTTTTTTATTTCTTTCCTACCCACACCTTTGCTTCATCTCCATACCTATTATTTATGACCTTAACCTGTACACAATTTGACCCTTATTGTAATAATTCATGCCTTCTTGCCCTCTATATAACTGTGTATGATAAGTACGTGTGTTATCAGATTGTCTGAAATGTGTTGAGCAAATACATTACACACGTTTCAGACAAAACAACATCTTATTGTCTTGTGAAAATTTATAAAAGAACTGACTGCTTTAAATCTTGATGGAATTCATGTTCTTTCTGAGATTCCAATCCGTGTCACCCAGGGATGCAGTGAGAGATGTTACCACTAAGTTATTCGGGGTTGAAGCTGACGTCTTGTAGGACTGTATTAGATACTGTTGGTGCAGTCTGAATTCTACCAGTCAAGTGTTGTTCTTACCGCCCAAAATGTTTATCACTTCACTAAAGAACATCTTAAACTGAGGGCTATACTTAAAATGCAGTACACAGAGACCAAAGTTATCCCAAGAAATATGGAATATATATATACATATATATGTATGTCAGGGGAAGTCGTCCATTTCACTCCTTACTGAGGCTGGTGTCCCTCAAGGCGGTGTCCTTTCTCCTTTTCTGTTTTCTTTCTTCTTGCATAACTTGCCTCACTCTGATGACGAAATGAACTTTGTTAAGTATGCCGACGATCTAATTATTTCTATGTGTTAACTCCTAGCTAGACTGTACTAAGATGAACAGCTTTCTATCAGGAATTAGTAAATGGTCTTCGTCTAATGGCGTTAAACTAAATACTTACAAATGTCAGACTGTTAATTTCAGTTTCCGATGTAAAAGAAAGTTAAACGAAGCAGTTGGTGCCTATGACCTTTGCAAAACTGATGGTAGTGATATAGAAACCAAGTCTGAAATTAAGTATCTTGGATTAATTCTCTCTTCTGACCTATCCTGGTCCTCCCATGTCTTAGCGATTTCTAAAAGAATATTTCGTCTGACTTTTCACATTAAGAAGTTAAGGCACTCAGGCATAACTCAACCCTTCCTCCTCTCACAGTTTGTCAACGCATGCATCTTACCTATTCTTATTTACTGTTCACTCTTATTTTCTCCTGGATTGCTTAAAAAAGACTATGTCATACTTCGTAGAATTCTGAAGATTGTCAGTTAGTAGGCCAAGTGGTATGCTATCCCATTGGGTCATAGCGTTGACATCGTCATTGATGATAGGCGCTTGATGTCAGGCAACAAATTTGCTAAAGGAATCTTGTCAGACTGTGAGCATCCAGTCTACCCAAAGCTCGAACCTTGCATCTCCTCCTCAGGTAAAACAAGAAGTCTTTTCAGAAGACTTTATGCACGTTCGTCTAAGTATAAAAACTCCAGTATACCATATTTGGCGGCACGTACTTTATGTGATGAAAATAGTGTTAGGCATGAACTAACTAACTAACCTTCTTTGCACTACTAAATAAACCATTTTCCTTCACCCTTACAATATCAACCTTTTTTGTTATTGTACTTTATATATATGTATATATAATCCTCTCAAATTTTGTTCTTATTTGTTTATTTTTTCATAGGTATGAACATCATTTAAGCTGTGTTATAACTGTTAATTTTGTATTTCCCCTCACCATGCTGCTATATCAACAGAACATTAGATTCATGCTAAAATGTCCGAACTGAATCGACAATACTGTTTGAAACGAACTCACTGTTGTTATTATTATTATTTTATTTATTATTCTCATTTTGTACTTCGAATATTTGCGACTTTATACCGTAAATGTGGACAAATTCCCGGGGTTAATTTTGTTTCAATTTTATTTATATTTTGAGTAAATCAGATGCAATATTGTGACAAATGCTGAGAATTCCATTCTGTATTATAAGTATTGTTTTTGGAATAAAGCATATTATATATGAATATGATTAAACTACTTAAACGATGATTTCTTGATGAAACCCATATTGTCCGAAATAGACATCAAAGAGTTTATCCTTTCTCTCAAAGATTTTAACTGTTAGTGACAACAGGAAATCATTAAGCATTTTTCCTACCTTACTAGCCATAAATCTAAACAAACAAACAATCTCGCGGATTATGATTAGTTGACAATTACTTGTAAATTCTTTTTTCTTTCATTTCTGCCACTTCTTAAATACATAAGAGTCTAGTTCACTGCCCCAAGTCAGTTTTCACAAAACTAACTGATTGTATTCCAACTGTATTGGGAAAAAAAGATGGCTCTGCAATGAATAAAATCTACCTTATGATGAAGAAGGGAACTTAAAAATTAGCATATGTTTGTGAGGTTACTTTTTGTGTATAGAAAAAGTACTATGGAGACATTGCAGATAATCTGCTAGTGTCAAAGTTTAACTGGCCACAGTCAGGTTATATGAAACTAAATAAGCCAAAAACCACTACACTTATTTCTGCTATAAGACTTGTAAAAAATAGAAACAGAGAGTGACTCATATCCCTTTGTGCAGTTGATGTATTCCACTAGGCAAAGATTTGAGAAATGAAATTTTTTGGAGGTTGTCAAAATAGAATAAAAGTTTATCTTGTCTTTGATTGTTTATGTTAAATTTAATAAAGCTTTAAGAAAAATGAATGAATACGTTATTTTCTACACATGAAACGAAGTCAGAAGAAAAAAGGAGGAAAGAATGGGTAAGTTAGATTTTTTGATAAAATTTGTATTATTTGGAAAATTCTTTAGAATAATAATAATAGTTTGCTTTAATTCTAAAACAGTGAGGAATTTACAGCATTTGGTACTGTACTGCATCTTATTTTATTGTATACCATTTAAAACAATTATAAAGATTGTTAAGGGTAGTTCTTATATGGTACTTGTGGTGAGAGTGAAGTCATAAATATACAAAAGAATTTGTAAATAATAATAACAAAAGGGTTAGTAGCTAAGGTTGTGAGTTCATTGAGATAGTGTCACCATAGATTACAAGTCATTTTTTCTATACGACGGATGGTGATTCCTCGAGTGAAAGATGAAGTACGCAGACAAGCCGCTTCCAAGTGTATTTACAAATTCATCTGCGCTTATCGAACAGAGGGATTTGAAAGAGGTTACTTCATTCAATTATCTAGGGAGCATTGTCTCAACTACACGAAGAACGGACAAGGAGGATGTCAAATCGAGAATCAGAAAGGCGAGAAACACATTCATCAACCTGAAACCAATCTGGAAATCTTCGTCACTCAGCATCAACAACAAAATTCGGATTTTCAATACAAACGTCAAGTCAGTCAGTTCTTCTATACGGATCAGAAACTTGGCGGGTCACAAAGAATATTTCCAACAGCCTGTTGCAGACCTTTATCAACAACTGTCTTCGTTCTGTACTGAAGATCAGATGGCCGAAAAGAATCACCAACAAGAAACTATGTGAACAAACAAAACAAGAACCAATCGCCCAACAAATATGCGGGAGAAAGTGGAGATGGATCGGAAACTCGATGAGGAGGCCGTTGGGTGACATCGCGCGTCAGGCCAGTGCTCGAGTGGAACCCGAAAGGGAAGCGACGAGTAGGACGTCCAAGGGTGAAATGGAGGAGATCGTGTAAAAAGGAATTGAAACAGTATGGATTAACATAGACGCATGTGAAAAGTACAGCAGAAAACAGAAGCAAGTGGAGACGTGTAATTGAAGCCCTATGTTCCACTAGGAACCCAAGGTAACAATAATAATACTATCGATCAAGTTATATTGACAGTTGCTCTAGGAACCTCATATTTCGTGCTCGCCAGGGAGGATCTACCAGTATGGCTAAGTGAAGGTGAAGTGAAAACCACCAACAGTTCGATATCAGACCACGTGGTCCAAAGCGGCCACAAAGCCAGCCAGCATTGAAAAATCCTTCTCTACCATATACCGGGCACCAGATAAATCGCCAAAACCACCCAGGTATCGCATGCTGTAAACAGAAGAGACTATCACCATACGCCTTAAACAACCAGTACTCTGTTTGTAGAAGAAGCAAGTCCAGCTGGCCACTACTACTACCCTGGCCAGCATTTACCAAAGACTATAAATTCATGAATTTGTATTATTGTCTTTCTTAATTTTTCTGACATTCAGTGTATTTTTACGTTGATGCTATTGAACTGTGATCCATTGATATTATTATCATTACTGATTCAATGTTATTCACACAAACAATAATGCTGCTAATGACACTAATTCATTCACTAATATAAAACTGTAGAACCTGATGAAGAGCAGGTTATCGAAAAGAATATTCCTTGTTCAGTAACCATTCTTTTGAAAGATAATAAAAGAGCAGATTATTTTGCTAACAGCATTATAATTCATGGTATATATGATGTGTATATGATACATGTCTGATTTCTCACAAAATGGAAGATATGCAAGCGAAAAGCAACAACTTGGCAGAAGAAGCATCAAAGATAGGACTTCAGGTGAACATAGAGAAAACAGTGGTAATGAAGATTCCTAGACAAGAACAACAACAACAGACAACGATCAGCATAAATGGCAGGAACCTGTAAGAAACAACCTCCTTTACCTACCTGGGAAGCATTGTTTCAACTACAGGCCGACGAAACTGACGAGGATATCAAAGCAAGAATCGGAAAAGCAAGACAAGCTTTCACTACTCTCAAGTCTGTGTGGAGGTCAACAACACTCAGCATCAAAAATAATATCCGGATTTTCAAGTCCAATGTGAAGTCAGTCAGTGCTACTATACGGATCAGAAACTTGCACTGCGCGTCATAAAGACCATCTCAAACAAACTACAGACCTTTATTAACAGTTGTCTTCGCTCAATACTCAAGATCAGATGGCCGGTCAGGAAAGATCAGTAAAAGGGAACTCTGGGAGCGAACCAACCAGGATCCGATTGTGAAACAAATAGGCAGGAAGAAATAGAGATGGATTGGCCATACTCTGAGGAAACAAATCATCAAGTGAGTGACATCACTAGACAAGCCATTGCTCGAGTGGAACCCGAAAGGGAAGCGGCGAGTTAGTCATCAGGGCAAGGGTAACTTGGAGGAGGTCATGTGAAGAGGAGATGAAAGCGTGTGGACAGACTTGGAGGCAGATGAAGACTCTGTCAGAGAACCGAACACAATGGAGACGCATGGCTTAAGCCCTATGTTCCTCTAGGAATTAAAGGAAATAATAATAATTCGTAGGTTTCCCGATTAATATTATCTCTATCGCATATAGCAAGGGTCAGATATGGTATAGTTGAGTTCCTATGCATGATAGTATGAGTATATAATCTTTTGTACTGACTTCTAGTTCTGTCAGATGGGACACAAGGGTTAGTTCAGAATGAAGTTGGTATTGAATGTCAGCAGTATGGATTTAGACCATTTGTCGCATTAGTTCAAATGTCTATCAACTAATGTAGTAACATGCTGACTAAGTTGCATACCACTTGCTATATTGATAACCTGTAATACCCTTCTCAGAATGACACAGTCATTGTTGAGTAGCCCAGGAAAAACTAAGTAGGAGCATTTAAGTACAGCAGGTAAGAAACGCGAGTTGAAAAGCTGTAAAAGCAGAGGTTGAGTGACTTCAGATTGTTTTAGTTTCTTAATGTGGTGGCTTGAACGGAACATTTTCTTACAGATTGATAAAATATAGGATGACAATGGTCAGAGGATAGAGCTATACCAAGGTATTTTGTGTTAGGTCTTGTTTCTGTTACAGCCCCCTCTACACTACAAGAATCGTGTGTATTAATCAGTCGTCGTATATCACGTTTATGTCTAAATGAGAAGTCGATAGTCTGGCATTTTTAGTGATTTAACGCGAGACCATTTAGCTTAGATCACTGACTGATGTATGACGAAAAGCCATTAAGTTCGCAACAGTCTGATTGAGCCTTAACGGGAAGCGAGATGGTCAAATCATAGCGTATTTCGCTAAGTTGATTTCATTAGAAAGAGTTAAGTCATGTAAGAAGAAAGAAAAAAGAAAAAGTGAGAGAACAGCAACTTGAGGAGCACCAGCTTCAGCAAGCAAGGCAGAGGAAGATTCACCTTTATGCACAGTATACTGCATTCCAATTGAGAAATAAGAATGCAACCAGTGAACAGCCCAGAACTCATTTTGTGTAAGGGAAAGCATATTTAACAAAAGGCATCTAGGATGTGTAGTCGAGGAAGGTACGACGTAGAAATTTGGCCCCTTGGTCGAAGGAGGAGATAATATTATGACGTAATACAGCGACAGCATTTAAAGTACTTCTGGCCTGCCTATAAGCAAACTGTTTGGTATCATTAAAAATTTTTAAAAAGGGCACAAGGTTGAATAAGAGTAATTCCTCCATTAATTTCAAAACAGGAGTGGCGATTGCAGTAGGTCTAAATTTAACAATAATACTTGAACCTGATTTAAGTACATAGATGGTTTTAATGTCTTCCCACGCAGCAGGTACAACATTACAGGAAAAGGAAGTGTTGAATACGTTTGTAAATGGGTAACATAAAATATCAGCACATCTCATGAGGACAACGTTTTTTATCCATATTAAATACTCTTAAAGTGTATTTTCCGTCAAAGTACTTAACGAAGCGACATATATACGTATCAAAATGCAGTTATTCATGATTATTCGTTTCTAACGTTCCACTCGGAACACAAAGCCTTAAGTGCATATTGCAGCCAGTTCTCTGTTGCCACTTTCAACTAGCTCCAAAACTGACTACTGGATTTTATTCCCTCTGCAGATGATATCCTCCAAAATATCCTTGGATTTTCGCCCAAACTTTCACTCAGTGGTCTCTACAGCATATATCCAGCCGGTCTACATCTTCATATGACCAAGTATCGCATCATCAGCATTGGAAATAGGGTTTTGTTGTTAGAATTCTATCGTTCAACAAATATTCCAAATTAAATGAACACACGTTACGAAAACAGTCTAGTATCATCGCACACTAGGCCGGTGACGAAGCGAAACCCTAATGGGAAACAACGAGTTGGGCGTCTGAGTGTGGTACAGGGGAGATCTTGAGCCAGAGAGATGTGAGCCTTTGGGCAATCGTGGGGCCAGCTACTGAGGAATGTGAAGAACAGGCTAAAATGGAGATGTCTAGTTGAAGGCCTGTGTTCCATTCAGAACTAAAGTGGTCAATAATAACAGACTAGGATTTAAGTACTCTTTTGGTGGACAATTAAATCAACATCGAAAAAGAGTAAATAAAAGGAATTTCTATGGAGAGAAAATTCTGTAACCCAGTGATTTAAACCCACCGCTGAAAAAAGGTTTAATTTTGATTGGACACTAGTAACTAATGTGACGTGCAGACTGAATTCTATCAGTCAGGTTTGCAATGTGGCCACTATTCTAGTTAGCTCGCCATCACGGTGCACACTGATTTAATGATATTAGATGGTTGGAGGCAATCAGCAAGAAGCCTTAGACCTAAGGTTCCGTGCTAGTTGGCACTCACCAGTCAGTCAGAAAGGCGTATCTGCAACCATCAAGGAACTCATGTCCCTTCTGAGATTCGAACCCATGTCAACCAATGATGCAGTCAGAGACGTTATCACTGAGCTATTCGGGCTCACGATTGACCTCCTGTTGGACTGTAGTGCGTATTTTGATTTGACACTAGTAACTATTGTGACATGTGTAGTCCTTTCTTTGTTGCAGACTGAATTCTATCAGTCAGGTTTGCAATGTGGCCACTACAGTCCTACAGGAGGTTAGTCGCGAGCCCGAATAGCTCAGTGGTTACGTCTTTGACTGCATCACTGGGTGACATGCGTTCGAATCTCGGAGGGATGGGACATGAGTTCCTTCAAGTTGGTTGCAGATACGCCTTGTTGAATGACTGGTGAGTGCCATCTAGCACGAAACCTAGGTCAAGCAAGGTTTCCTGTCGATTGCCTCCAACTATCCAATATCATGGAAAGGTTTAATGTTTAAGATTCATATCACTAATAAACGGGAAAAAGGAAGGACTGTTTGTAGACGTTGACAGATTGTAACATCCTGTCATTTGAGAAGGCAGACAAATTTGTTAGTTTATTAGTGAATGTACAATAAAGATAATTTTACTGAAAAATGTCATGCTTAATTAGTGTGAAGCATAAAATTTCCATCTGTGAATATCAAAGAGTGACTAAAGTCTCAATTAGGTGTAGAGAAAAAACGTCTCAACGCTTATGATTTATTTAATTTTAGTCTTTAGTAGATGATGGAAACGTGTTGAATATGATATAAAAAAATAATTGTATGAAGCAGACCTTCGTCTCCCTAATTTTAAATATTTATGTGTTTCATCCTTGTCTGACACGATTTATTACATTAGACTATTCATTAATTGTAATTCTGTTTACATTTTCTTTAATATGTAATATAATTTACTTCGCTACATAAATTCTAGGAAAAATAACAACTAATTAGTAGTTATTTCTGAGTATTGGTTTTTGTAGGGATTTAGTTTGATTGGTTGGAGGATTTCATCATGAGCTGGTATCAGTTAGAGAACCATTGAAAAACCTGGGAGTACTGAACAGCCAGCTGTTTCGTCAGACTAGTTTGGGACTCTTCATCAGTTCACACCCACTGACAGGGTTCGAAACTAGGAGTTTCTGGTTGCAAGGCTAGCTCGTAGACCATTAAGCCACCGGAACTCGATTGCGTACGAGTTCACCTTGCATCCAGAAACTCCTAGTTTTGAACCATGTCAGTAGATGTGAACTGATGAAGACTCCAAAACTAGTCTGAGGAAACAGCTGGCTGTCCAGTCCTTCCAGGTTTTTCAATGGTTCTCTAACTGATGTCAGCTCATGATGAAATCCTCCAACTAATTCGAAGTTAACTTCGCGATATCCTAAGCTTTTCAGGAATTCAGATAAATGAATTTCTATGTACACCATTTCGTGTATTTAATTTCACCCAACATATAAATATGTGATTTATTAGTGTGAAATATTCCCATATTTTGAATTAAAAGTCAATCTGAACGAAGAATATTCTTTTCAATAATTTCTCTTCAGGTTCTTGTAATTATAAAATATAATATTTGTTGTCGTTACAATAAAGGCCAGTTATGCGCCGGATACACTTTTAACGTAGAATAACAGATTAGTTATGGGATGTCAAAATAAATAGTCGTCTTTGTGTGACAAATGTCGTACTAGGCTGAAATCGATTACAAAATATTTTAAAATGGGAGAAAATGGTGGTGATTAGTTATAATAGATCTGTAGAGTGTGGGGTAGGAAAATTGAACTGATTGGTCAACTGATCCGTCTATCAGAACGATGCATATATATATGTGCGTCAGTGGCACAGTGGTTAGGACTGTCGCCGACCATTCACATGGTCCGGGGTTCGACCCCCTGCCGAAGCACACCCGATATCTATGGTCGGCCTGCAAAATTTGGGCTACTGATATCTATGCTGAAAATTCTATACTTGTACTAAAAATACGGTGTGGAATCAAGCTGTAATCAAAATAAAAATAAAAAATAAAAATATCTTGTTCAAAAAGCTTCTTATTTTCTCCGAGTACTATTTTCAATAGTTGGCTGCGAATAGAAAACTGTGGATTAATCTACCGATAAAACATTCAACAGTTTTATAGTATTGATTTCCATATTCAAATAAGAGCCTCCAGCAGTTTCTGAGAAGCTAAACTACCAAATTATGTTAATTTCCAGAAAGGTATTTCGTCTCACTTTATACATTAGAACCTTAAGACAATCTGGCATCACACAGTCTCCTGTTTTACAGCTCGTTACTTATTATTTTCTATGTATTCTTCTTTACTGCTCACCCTAAATCCATACTAGGCCACTTAAGAAAGACTTTGTTCTGTTGCCAAGAATATTCCTTGATACTGTTGTAGACAAACGCTTGACCTCTTGGAGTAAATTGGAGAATGTCATCTTTTCAGGCTCTAGGCATTCTCTCTCTTTACACAACTAACTCCTTGTATCTTATTAGATAGGGATGGAAGCATTTATAAAAGACTTCACGCTCTCACAACTATATCAAAAACTTCCGGTATATTTTCTATTGCTGTAATAGCTACAATTGATTTGTCGCTTGGAAATATATTACTCCCAAAGTTCAGCAAACTTCTTATCATAAATGGCAAATCTGCGTTTTACTTATTTTCACTTATTTGATAGCATATGAATAATTCAAACGTACATAATGAAGTCGACTGAAGTTCTTACGAGAATGGGGTGAACGGAGTCCGTCATACTCGCTGATGACACTGTCCTGGAAGTACCACTACAAATCGCAAATTTTCAGAAGTTGGAATTCATGGGCCATTCGTCAAAGGACTTGTCTCGTGGCCTGAGGGACTTGAGTTCGATTCCCGGTGGGAATAATGAGTGAATGCTGCTGAAGAGTCCAGAGGTGTTGGGGAACAGCTGTTCAGTACTTCCTGACCTTCAGAGGGCTCTCCAAATGATTCTGTCACATGATACAACTTAAAAATTATCATTTTGTCAAGTTTCAATTGTAGCATAGACAGAATGCAAAAACATTTTAAGTAAAGAGGGCGAAAATGTCATTAGAAATTGATAGTAAACACCTATAGTTGTGTGACAGGCTAGAGACAAACACAGAAAGCTTTTCTTTCTTATTTTTCAGTGTCAAAAAGGTTCCAACTGTTTCAGTGTCTCTTATTTGACGCAAGGTGATAACGGGTTAAAAGAAGGAAAGAAAAGTTAGAAAGAAGATATATGATGGCGAAGTAAATTCTGTTCGAGAGTGTTTATGCGCGTGTTTCAATTTTCTCTTCTGTATGATTCATCCAACTCTACAAGATGTATGATAGAAGGAGAGAGAAAGAGAGTTTGTTGAATTTCATTTGATTTAGATGTTTTCCAACTAAGAAGTGTTTTATGTGTTTTCTTACACTAAAAATCATAAATTAACACAAGATATTTTTACAGACATAAACAAGTAGAGAATTATTCATAACCTTGTGATAATGATGTCAATGATCAGGATGATAATGATGATGAAAATAAGCCTAACGAGCATTATTTATCATCAAGCGTCATCATCATCATCGCTTTGACGGGAACTGTTTATAGTCGGGACTGCAAGAACAGGATAGAAATTCTCTTCTACAATAACAAGGTAATAAAAGTATCGTGATGACAAAGTTATACGTATCTGTCGTTTTAATTATTTTATGAACGAACGATAAAGATCTTGCTGTTAGGGTTTGATAACAAGAGTTAATTAGTGGTTTCGTTATTTTGTTTTCTTAACTGGAAGTAATTTTCGTAGCATTCGGTTATGGCAAAACTTGCAAAAATGAAAATTTTTAGCGTAAATAGTCGCCCAATTCAGCTTTGTTTGGAATCTGATTGTTATAGGAAGTGGCGGTTGCAGTATGCTCAGTATTCTTGTACAGAATATTTAACGTTCTACTCCTTTTACGAAATTTCTGAGAGTGGGAAGTCGTCAAGGACTGTAGCAACAATCTGGTTCGTTTGATAATTGTAATTTGACTAAAGGAAATTTCAAGCATTTCAAGTTGCATTAATCTCGCCAAGTTAGCTAGCTTGCTAGTTTCGCAGCCGATCTCAAGTCCGGGTAAAGAAGGAGTGTTGGGTGTGCGGTTAGCAACCTCACAACACTAAACCTATCAAACCGCTATAGAGACTTCAACGCACAAAAAATTCAAAGAACAATTTTATTCTTCGTTCAAATCGGAGAGGCGAAATGATGCTGGCCGGTGAAAACCTTCAGGAAGCCAGTCAGTCGATGTGTCTTCTCTCGATGAAAGCAAGCAAGAATGAGAATGTGAATGTTGAATATAGGCACAATGTATGAGACTGGGAAGACTGCCCAGGTAGCCAACAAAATGAGAATATATGGTATAGAAGTGCTAGGTATCTGTGAGAGCAGATGCAATGGATGTGGATTATCGAAATTGTCAGCGACTCCGCCATACACAAAAGCCGAAACCTGACGCCTTTTGTACCGTTTGGCCTCACCTCGTAGATAATTTTGAAAGACAACTGTAGTGGAGATACGTGCCTTGATTTCACCTAGTGCTCGAGATTTGAGCTAGTAATTGTCTTGCATTGTCCTTTTTGTTCCGATGCAGTACTTATAAGAACAACTATTTAGGCGCACTTTAAATTTCCAATTCAAGTTCAACAACTCGCTTTATAGACAAAGAGATGGAGTGGTAATAGGGTCACCATTGCAGACTCCTTCTTGCTACGTCTGGAGAATAGTATGTTACTACCCACTATCGATAATTTCCATTTGCACCAAAGATACACAGATGATACTTTCATCAGACATGAAGAAAATACCGACATCAAAATGATAACTAAGGAGTTCAACAGCTGCCATCATGTCATCCAATTCACGTTGGAATCAGAGATGAACTCGGAATTCCATTTTATTGGAGATCTGACGATTCTCTTCAAAGATTGATCTACAGGAAACCAACATGGAATGGTCAATACATGAATTTTTATAGTTAGGTCCCTTTGAGAAGAAAGAGAAATCTGATCCACTCCTTATCCTCAAGAATAAGAAGGATATGTTCCAGTGATATAATCGATCGGGAACTGGAGCGACTGAGACAAGTCCTCATAGAGAATGGATATCCTCCAAGATTTATCGGGAAAGACATGAAGTTAAGGCGGAAACCTGAAGGAACCCAGAGGGTGCCAAAGAAACTGCTATTTATGAGTGTTGAATTTAAAGGTGCTACCACAGCTAAGATCCTGAAGAATAGCTTACGCAGATCACTGAGTAAAGCCTTTTTTGTGGCTGAGCTATGGATCAATTTTTACAGCCGACAAATGATCAGTGGATGTGTGAAGGATAAACTGTCACTTTGGGCCACTTCAGTGTGTGTTTATAAATTCACCTGCTCGTGTGGAGCTAGTTATATTGGCCGCACAAGGCGCACATTTTCCAAACGCATCTCTGCACATTATCATACATGGTTAGCAAAAGCACTCTGCAAGACAGTAACTAGCTCCATTCTTGAGGACTTGATTTGGTGAACTTCAACCACGCAGCTCCACAGGAGTCGTCTTTCAAGATTATCTACAAAGTGAAGCCAAACGGTGGAAAAGGCGTCAGATTTCGGCTTTTGTGTATGGTGGAGGCTCTGGCAATTCGTGAAACCAACCCGAAACTCTGTACACAGAAAAAATTTATTATTATCTTATTTAATCGTTATGTGACAATAGTTATTTTCCCCCCTATCCTAACTAGTATGCACATTTTGCGTATACACTCGCGGTTGCCTAGGTTTTTTAAACACTTTAATGAATATGTCCTTGTTATTATTATGACGACGATCGACTCAGTTGTTATCCATTAATTCACATCCCTGAACTCTTATCCTTGATATTTTATTAACCAAATTCATTCAAATGCCTATGACTAATATCTGATTATGTTGTAAATGTAAAACCTGATAAGAATTTACCGAAAATACGTATTTTCCTAAATCGTGTTCAATAAAACAAAAGAGGGGAAAAAGATCAAACATTATCTGGAAGGCAATAAAATGTACTGTACGAATCATGTTATCCAGTCATTCAGGAAGAAAAAGAAGGAAGTAAAGGAAAAAGAAAAATCAATTCCGTGGTAACGAAAAAGATCGTACAAATTGTTTTTGTACACAATTATTATTATAATTATTGTTTCCTTTAATTCCTAGAGGAACATAGGGCTTCAGCCGTGCGTCTCCATTGCGTTCGGTTCTCTGACAGAGTTTTCAACTGGCTCCACGTCTGCCCACATATTTTTATCTCCTCTTCACATGACTTCCTCCAAGTCACCCTCGTGTTGACGACCAACTCGCCGCTCCCCTTTCGGGTTCCACTCAAGGGCTTGTCTAGTGATGTCACTTGATGGTTTGATTTCTCAGAGTATGGCCAATCCATCTCCATTTCTTCCTGCCTATTTGTTTCACAATCAGTTCCTGGTTGGTTCGCTCGCAGAGATCTCTATTGCTGATCTTTTCTGGCCATCTGATCTTGGGTACTGAGAGAAGACAACTAGATGTTGATGAAGGTCTGTAGTTTGCTTGAGATGCTCATTAGGACACGCCAAGTCTCTGATCCGTATAGTAGCACTGACTTCACATTGAAGTTGAAAATCCGGATCTTATTTTTGTACACAAAGTTCTGGTTTTATGATATGTATTGCCAAAGCTTCTGCTTTACAAGGGAAATGCACTCGTTTCCCTTTCCGCAAACTATGTCGGACTTTGTAGACTATATTAAGTGATGTGTCAGATGCTGCGTCATTAGTGTCTGCAGTATGTTGCACTATCAATAAATTAATACCTCTACATTCTCCTTTGCTCAGCCAAACTGCTAGGTACTCTCGAATGAGGCGGAATATTTTTCTCAACGAACGTCTTATGTACCTAGCTCTTCAACAGCAGGTGAACATATAAATACACATGAAATTAGACAATCGAGGTAACACTTCGTTGACATTAGGGTGCATCAGTGGACTTCTAGAGTAGGTTTTTCGTAAAGTTGCAGAGAAAAAGAAATAATAGTACTCAATTATTATTATTTACAATTTATTTTATTCCTTTTCGTTCCTAGTAGAACATAGGGCTTCAAGCTGGAGCTTCGAAGTTTCCGTAGGATTGGTGTTTATTTTTACGGGGTGGGGCTGCCAGTCTCATGCTTAACCTTCTTTCCTAACCAGTCTTATTACCGGCTTAGCAAGGTAAAGGAGTGCGTTGGTGGCCGGGGATCAAACCCCACACCGCAGGCTTGGTTGGCCATTGTCCAACCACTAAGCCATGGTAATAAAAGGGAATGGATAAAATGTTTTCAAAAACAAAAAGTTCAGGTTTTCTCCTTAGGGATTACTAATGCTTCAGCTAAACGAAGAAGATGTAAGCGAAATCCTTTCAAACAATTTGACTGTACTTTATATATGACTCTGGAAAAAGTCTCCGCTGATACTGGATGATAAGAAGTGATAATATGCCTCAGATTTGATTCGATGACTGTCCCACGTTCTCCTTTTTGACAGTTCGTAAATCTGGGTAGCTACATAAACAGCATTTTGTAATATTTAATATTATGATATAATCAGTCAAAAATTGCATAAAAATTTGAGATGATAACATCCTTCTTAGTAAAATCGTTCACTTGAATAGACTGAGTCACCTTGTAACCTAAAGATTGTGGGTACGTGCTGGTGAATTGTACCAAACGAGCACGAAACAATTCGTAGTGAAAGGGGAAATCATTTATATCTCAACAAACAGATACTTCAAAATTAATCTTTTGTTTACTAACGACTTACTGCAGGATCAAGTTGCCTGGAGTCCCTGCCTGAGAAGTTGTGATCTCAGTGAATGGAGTCTGCCAAGCCGGATGTGAAGACTAAGAGTAGCCAATGCGATTCGCTGGAGACGGCGTTAAAATTCGTTATCCTGTTCACACATATTTAAATATCAATGGAATATAAATGGCCATTCAATCTTGTGATGATAAGAAATGCAACAAGTTTATAGTCTGAAACAATGGTCGTCGTTGTTTATTTCAAATTAAAACAACAGACTTGAAATCATGGTTTTACACTTACAAAATTTTATGTTAAAACATGTGACATACTTCTCCACAGTTTTGATAGCCATTTAATATCTACCTTAGAGATGCTTTGTTTGTAAATATTTCAAGCCTTCCTTAACATTTTACCAAATCACAGTCCTTCTTATCATATTCCAGACATATTTTCCCAATAATAGTGACATTTCTATCAGGTAGAGGTTTCATCCTGTTACTTGTCTAAAGCCTAAGAAAGTGTATTTATTAGATATAAGTATCTTAATTTTGTAAGATTGTGGAATTATTCCAGTAATGTTGACGCCAGTCACTACTAATCCACTCAACTCATTTTTCTTTATATATTTGTACACTGTCATTCTTGACAGATTTTGACAGTGAAGATATCTACAAAGTCACTCAGTGGTAAAATTAACCCCAACTTTATTCTAAAACAGTAAGAAAAGGTTGATTAAGACTGATGAATTCTTTCTAACACAAAAATACCTTTACCATTTGGTTAACAAGGAAAACTGAGGAAAATCCAACCCCGCCCCCCGCTCTCATGTCGTTCATTAGAAAGAACTTGAAATTAACGTTTTAATTTTTTTTTAAAGTGTTTTTGACAGCAAAACTGTGAACATATGCTGAGTGTTTCATTGTGCATCAAAATACAAAAAAAGAAAAGAAAACACAACTTGATTTATCTGAAGAAAAAGTGTCACTAGTTTCCGGATTAGTCAAACAATTTTTTCATAAAAGTAACAATATTCTTAATTATATAGTTGGATGAGAGAACTTATGGTCTCTTGACAACAACGACAAAACATTGGACATTTATTTGTTACAAATAGTTGCAATATACTTGAATGAATGAACGATTGTCACATTTATTTTCAGGGTGTCTTCAATCTTATTTTGAATATCTTGTGTAAAACTCTGATTTTGAGGGAACATTTCGATAAGTTGGGTGAAGTCTGTGTTCCTCCATGTGTTGTGTGTATTTATTACAACACAACACGAAGGTATTCGGTTAATTATGATTAGCTTTTTGGAGTGTTTCAGATTTCCTTGTACCAGGGGTTGTAATCTTCTTGCCAAAGCTACAAAAAATTAAATAATTTCTGACAAATGTGATACCAATAGTAGTACTTTGAAATGAGAGAATATTTTATTTCAGACTAGACTGAATTCGAGTGTAGGATTCGTCAATAATCGATATCCTTTGGAGAGTTATTGGAAAAAACCCAAAGAGTACTGGGAGGTGTTTTATCCCAGCTTGGGACTATTTAGTGGTTCGCACTCACCGTTTGTCAAACCAAGGGTCTTCAAGTTGTGGGTTAGACCATTAGGTTGTAATTCAGTGACGCTTGAATTCTAACTTCTATCACTTCGAGAGATCAGAATACCATCATTTGATGCCGATGATGAGCATACGATTCAAGCTTGACAAAGTGTATTGCACCTAGCATGAATGCATTATCATATTGCCCAGTGGGGAAACCTATAAGGGAATTAGGATGACATTTGAAATGACTTTAATCATTCGTAAAGATATGAAACTCACAAATCGGCATGTAATCTATCAAATTGGAGTCATTGGACATGTTTTTCTTCATATATCAAAGCCTTGCGGTTAAGTATCCTCTTTCAAAATAGTGATAATCATGACTTCGCGAGCAACGTTTACGTTTGACTGTTGTTAATTAACCACTGATAATTTTGTTGAATTATTTTCAGAGGCTGTTTGAATTTGTAATTATTATTATATTATTGTTTTCTTTAATTCCTAGAGGAACATAGGGCTTCAGCCGTGCGTCTCCATTGCGTTCGGTTCCCTGCTAGTTTCTTCACCTCGCTCCAAGTCTGCCCACTCGTTTTCATCTCCTCTTCACATGACCTCCTCCAAGTCATCCTTGCACTGACGACCAACTCGCCGTTTCCCTTTCAAGTTCCACTCGAGCGATGGCTTGTCTAGTGATGTCACTTGATGGTTTGTTTCTTCAGAGTATGGCTGAAGCTGTTATCAGGATGCACATAGAAATGAAGGAAACGATGAAATAATGTAGGAGTTCTAAATAAATACTAGAGTTTTAAGGAGTTAGAAAGATGACAAACAAATAAAAATCAAGTTAATAGAAGTCAACAAGGTTGTCACCGTGGTAATAAAAGTGGTTGAGTAATTTACCTTGTATGAATAGTCCCTGTTTTTATAAGTGAATGGCTAGAGCTACAGCAGTGCAAGGGAGACGAAATTGTGTTGCCTTTGGCAGTATATTCTTCACTTTGAATCTGAATCTTAACAGCTAATGCAAAGTTTTCTGACTTTCGGCAGGTTAAGGTTCTGTTTTCTTTGCATCAGTTTATGAATAACTTATAATAACTTGGATCACATTTGGACTGGTGTGATTTGTGCATATTAGCAGAAAATCTGATTCACACAGTGAGTAATGAGTAACATGAACACTTATTGTTTTCGTATCTGTTAGATCAAACGAGATTGTGTAGAATTACAAAATACATATCATCCGCACATTTTTGTCAAAAATAAGAATCAACTAGGAGGCAACCGCGTTAGTGGTTTGATCGTAGGAAGCTCGTCGACTATGCGAATGGGTCGATTGGAAGCAAATTAACCTTCTCTGATCAATTAATCTATAATACTGCAAATTAAACTTTTGATGGAATGTATTATATTATTATTATTATTGCATCCTTTAATTCCTACAGGAACATAGGCCTTCAGCCGTGCGTCTCCATTGCGTTCGGTTCTCTGCTAGAGTCTTCACCTGGCTCCAAGTCTGCCCACACGTTTTCATCTCCTCTTCACATGACCTCCTCCAAGTCACCTTTGGACGACCAACTTGCCGCTTCCCTTTAGGGTTCCACTCAAGCAATGCCTTGTCTAGTGATGTCACTTGATGGTTTCCTCAGAGTATGTCCAGTCCATCTCCATTTCTTCCTGCCTATTTGTTTCACAATCGGTTCCTACTGGATTGGTTCGCTCCCAGAGATCTCTGTTGCTGATCTTTTCTGGCCATCTGATCTTGAGTAGAATTGAGCGAAGACAACTGTTAATGAAGGTCTGTAGTTTTCTTGAGATGCTCTTTATGACGCGCCAAGTCTATGATCCGTATAGTAGCACTGACTGACTTCACATTGGACTTGAAAATCCGGATATTATTTTTCATGCTGAGTGTTGTTGACCTCCACACAGACTTGAGAGTAGTGAAAGCTTGTCTTGCTATCCCGATCCTTGCTTTGTTATCCTCGTCAGTTCGGCTTGTAGTTGAAACGATGCTTCCGAGGTAGGTAAAGGAGGTTGTTTGGATGTGTTATATATAATCGCCTGTGTGAATGATGACTTGATATGATTACTAGCACTAAAAAATTGTACTCAAAACATGGTCATCAGTAAATATCACTGTATAACATTGTAAGACTTTGTGAAAATAAATTTCACCCATAATGGAACAAATCTCTTCCGTTATATTTGACTTCACAGGCTCAACGATTTTGTTAACTGTCGGAAACAATGTGAATACTCGTTTAACTCTCATGAAATCTACTATGTAGATAAATTGAACCCATTAGTATCATATAGATTGTCTTATAGGAGTCGTTGTTTCACTTGCAGAATTGCTCATGTAATCCAAGTTCGATAACTGGTTGCAGTACTTCTGAACTTCTTAAAGTAGTTCAATAACCAATAGTGTACCAGAGGTAGGATGCTTGCCAGCAATGTACAGGGATGGAAATTTAATCACTGGCCCCAAACGCACTCCTAAACCTCAACCAGTTGGTAGTGAGTCCGGCAAAGAGAATGAGGCATGAGGCTAGCAGTCCCAACCAGTAAGAAAGAACAACACTGCTAGGAAAACTTCAAGGCTTAAAGCCCTATGTTCCACTAGGATCTTAATGGAAAAAGAATAAACAATAATAAAATAAGGCATTCGATGTAACGAAGAGAAAAATTCCCGACCATAAAACAACCTGATGACTAATAATGTTTTGAGTTAATGATGCAACTGAGTGGAAAATTAAAAGGAAAAGGCAGAAAATATGTATACAGATAAAGTCTAGAAGAATAAGTGAGAATTAGTCGACAACTATGTGCGGTTGTAGTTGTGGTTATGCGGTTGAGTACCTTTCAAATGTAACATATGTCAAACAAAATCATAGTTAAATAATGAGCTCTCTCTACTTGAAAACATTAGTCAGAATTTATATTTTGAAGTATGCTGTAGGAATGAAAACAAGTTAACTTCTCATCTTTTCTCTCTTATCCTCTTTCTTCATGATTATTCACATGTATCTAATCGTTTGAAATAAAACAGAGAGAAAGAGAGAGAGAGAAAAAAGAGCTACTGACAGCTTCGTGTGAAGGATGCTGCCTCCTGATGTAAATAAATGATAATAATAGTAATAATAATAACAAGTTGAATATTTTGATTTTTTTCCCCTACTCGAATATGCGAAGCATCATACTGTGAAAATAAAGCTGACTGACCATCTGTTCGGCAGATTGAATGAAAAAAAGAAACAGTAGGCAAATCAAAGATGGATGGATAACTTGATGATTTGTAATCATAATCGTAATAATAATAATAATGGAAATACGAACAAAATATTCATTTTATCACTTTATTTAAGCAAGGATATACATATTAGGTGAAAAGATTTTAACTCAATGAAAGATTACTAAGTTTTGGATTAGCTCGGATATATATATATATATTTTCCCTTCACGTTCCCAGTGGAACATACGGCTTCAAGCTAGTGGCTTGAAGATTCTGTAGCAGTGTTTATTTTACAGTGTGGGGTTGCTAGCCTCATTCCCAACCTTTCCTCTTCACCAGCATTATTTCTGGCTTAGCGAGGTAAAGGAGTGCGTCGGACGGGTATCGAACCCCGGAGCATGTGCATGGTCGGCAAGCGTCCTAACCGCTATACCAGCGACGCACTCGGTTGCTCTTTAGAAATTGATTTGAATAATGTTAACCATTTGCCAATTTTAGTCACTTTTCTGACTATTTCATACATTTATTCCCCTTAATGACTTTGAATAAAGCAAGAACAACAGCTTTTGCAAAATACAATAGTGTGGTGAGAGATGGTTGCTAGCCAAATTGGTTGACAGTAATTGAGGTCAAAGGTCAAGATGAAAAGGCGGATACAGTTAACATATAGATGAACTGACACAGCCACAAAGAGATGCAAGGTTAACTTTGTGTGGGAAACAACCAATCAACAGACTGTATTTTCTACTAACATTAACCTACAATAATGTACATCAAAATCTATAAATAAGTGTTGATTTTCGGTAATAAACGATCTGTTGCCTGGCCCTTGTCTTCTGTTGTTACAATAGCACCATCATTTATTTCGTTGGCTTCTCATCAGCTCCTTGCAGGCCACAATCATTATTAAATATATCTACAGAAACAATTTTGTCATACTTGTACAGAGTTCACTTTAAACAAAAATCAATCAAACAATGTATGCATACAGTAATTATATATATATATACGTAATGTTAAACTTTATTCTGAACAATCGTGATCTTACACAGTGGAAACCTTTCAGCATTACGCATTCAGATGAAAGACAGATGAAAATATCCAGTTACCAAAGGAAAGAAAGACTGATAACTATTTCTTTCTGAACGCACAAATCAAGTTTCAGGCTCTTGATGGAGATGGATTCGCTGAACTTCAAGAGGACTGAGATCTTTTGAATAATGATAATTTTGAACGATTTTGCGACCTCCGCCTCATGACCCGTGTCAAGCAAATGCCCGGGGATGTCACTGTTTAAAGCATTTGTTCCCTTTAGACATAAGCTTTTTGGTACATGTTCAGCAAATCGTAGATATGCTCTTCTTTCTGTTCTTCCAATGTAACTGCTCCCGCAGATACATGTAAATTTGTATTTACAGTTGGAGTTAACATGAGAAGGATATCTATCGATTTTTGACTGCACCAAAGAGCAAGTTGTTCGGTAGATGGAGACGAGCTAAGCTGCAGGATAGCCTCTGGCTATTATCATTTCTTCTCTGAATTCTGAATAGTGCATGGCGATTCAGCAGCATATCTTCATTCCACCAGTTTCTCCGCTGTCTCTGTCGTCTGGCTTCACGACGGCTCACAAATTTTCATTTCGTCTTCAGATTACGTTCTTCATATCAACACTGGGTTCAGGTCATATTTGTATCCTCGTATTCGGCTTCCAGTATATGCCACTGAAAGACCGTCTCAGAATATTTCAAATCCACCTCTCTTTCATTCGTAATTTTAGTTGAACAAATGTTGTTCTCTAACTTAATAGCAACAGTCCAACGAAGAGCCGATAGCTTAACAAATATGTAAGAGAAAATGAAGAAAGATCGGGTATACGTTGAGGAGGCCGCCGACTGACATCGCATACAATGCCGGCCATCATTCGAGTGGAATACAAATGGTAAGCGACGAGTGGGTCGTCAGTGCAAGGGTGACATGGAGGCGATCGTACGAGCTGCAAGAGGAGATGACAGATTATGGTTAGCCATGGAGCTAGCCAGATGAAGAGGATGGTCAAAATAGAAGAAAGTGGAGATGTGTTGTTGAAGCCCTATGTTCCACTCTGAACCCAAGGGAATAATAATAACCTGTTCACGGCGCTCCTTCCTTTCCACTCATCTCAACAGTTAAAACATTTTTCTCTTGTCAATTTATACCATTTAAGTACCATAAACTTTTTATATGCATTTACTTAAAGTTTATGAAAGTCTTTAGCGTTGTTTTACTATTGTCATTACTTAATTTAAACATTAAATAAATAAATAAATAAGATTTCTCAGTTCTTGTGATTAGCTAAGCATTGTAAATAAAGAGATACATGCTGTTTATGCACATCCATGAAGCCACTTGAAAAATAAATGAATCAAACAAAGTGGCGATGTGATGTTCAGGCCATATATTCCCATAGGAAGCCAAGGGAATAATGATATCATAAAATCGTTATTTACAGTAGAAGACTTAACCTTCTAGTACTCATCGATTCCAGCTGATAGATTTAGACACGAATTGGAATCAGTTAGAGATTACTAAAAGCCAAGAAGCACTGTAGAGCGGTTTCTTCCTACTTTGAAGCTGTTCAGCAGTTCATATCCATGACTCCAACAGGTGTTGGACCTTGGACCTTCGGGTTACGATGCAAAGCTTCTTGACTATGCAATTAGTTAGAATGGAGCTCAGTGACCCATGGATTCTAACTTTGTCAAGGTTTGATATCGTGCTACCCTAAACCATTACATTCAATGGGCAGAAACTACAACTTGATTTGGAGAGCCTCACTAGCCACAAATTTCCACTAAAGCTTCATAACATCCATCCACTAGCCAACATGGAGCACGGGAATTCTCGGTGTAGTTAACAGACGATCGTTGTGTCCATGTGAAGACTGAATATATTAGTTTGAAGGTATTTACAGCATCAAGTATGCGCAAAGATGAAATACCATGACTTAACTTTCATTGTAAAATAGCATGCAGGAATACATGTTTCGAAGTCCGATAAAATGAGAGGAGGCAGTTATGACTGACAGTAATAACTGACATAGGATCAGGTTGGAAAACATGGCATCACTCCATGAAACATTCAACAGTTAGTTTCACTCAGCCACGTAGGAAGGTGTATACTACCTGGTTAAGGTAATTGGGATGCTAAGAACGAATGGCTGGAGACTTGGTGATATGGCTCAAAATCGTTCTCGGTAGGGCAGATAAATTCACTCTTTGTCATAACCGAAAAACCTTTTTTCTGAGTTACTATTCTCTCTTCTTCACATTTCTGCTTATAATAGTCCTTCGGAATATCTTCTTTCTCTTTTAAATGCCAATGTGTGCTTCATGAAGTGTGGCAACTCGAGCTGGTTCACTTCTGTGCGGAGTCCTGTGTTAAAATCAGCCAGCCAGCAGGTAATTTAGAAATTAGTACGTGAACTGTAGAGTGTCATTCCTTTAATTATGAAAGATGACTTATTCATCTGATGTTAGGACGATTTATATAAATAATACACCCTCTAAGCACAGGTACCGGTACAGATTTCACTATGGTGTTTAAATTGCTAAAGTTGCGATTTCATCCAGGTAGCTACTTTTGGTTTGCAGTTTTTTGTGCTTTTCCTAGAGCATTTACACAAGGCTATTACAAACTGTTATCAGCATCTACCTTCGTTACCTTGGTACTGAAGGTTAGCTGGCTTGGGAGAAAGGGTAAGCAAGCAGCAAGGGACTCTGGTGGCACAGCTAATCAACCAATAGGTTATTATCCAATCAGTATGTGTAAGGGAATAAAAATGAATTGAAAATACGCTGAGGTGAACTTCAAGTGTCAACATCCACACTATCATCGACAAGAAGCAGTATGGGAAGCGATGAGTTGTTTGCTGGTCCGATTGTGATATGGTGAAGATGGTGCGTCGGAAAAATGAAAGTTTTTGGGGCGAGATTTAACAGAAAGGCCGGGAGCGGAAATGTGTCAGTAAATCTGTGTTTCATTCCGATTACAAGAGACCAATAATAAATAATTTACGATGTTTAATATTTCACAGTTACTTAGCGATTTAATTAGATCAACAGTAGTAGGAATTGAGTTGGTGGCACAGTTGTTGAATGCCTCCAGCCGACGAACCCTTACACCTTTATTAAGTGGAAGTAAGCATGGCAAGGAGAGAAGGTTGGGCATGAAGTTTGCAACCTCACTCTATAAAAGTAAAACACAAAGTGGTATAGACACTTATAGTATAGACACTTCAAAACTCAAAGCATGAAGCCCAATGTTCCACTGAGAATGCAAACGGAATTTTTCTTTCTAAAGTAGTGGAAACTAGTTTGCACTTGAATTATTATGTAGCTACAGTTTTTAGCATTTATTTAGGCTGAAAACACATGGCAGATTTCGACGTTTGATGATATTAGATAGTTGGAGGCAATCCAAAGGAAGCCGTGAACCTAGGTTTCGTGCTAGATGGCACTCATCAGCATGGCATATCTGCAACCTTGAAGAAACTCATGTCTTTTCTGAGATTCGAACCCGTGTCACTCAGTACTGCAGTCACAGACGTTACCACTGAGCTATTCGGCCTCGCGATTGACCTCCTGTATGACTGTACTGGATACTTCGATTGGACACTAGTAGCTAGTGCTATGTGTTTAGTCCTTTCTTTGGTGCAGACTGAATTATGTCAGTGAGGTTCGCAATGTGGCCACCATACAACAGAAATGAGTTCCTTAAGAATCTCAGATATGTCTTGCTGACGAGCGCCAAGAAGCACGAAACCTAGGTCCAAGGCTTCCTTCCGATTGCCACCAACTATATAATATCATCAAATCAATGTGCACCGTGATGGCGAGCTACCTAGAATGGTGGCCACATTGACCACGTGACTGATAGAATTCAGTCTGCACCAAAGAAAGGACTAGACACGTCACACTAGCTACTAGTGTCCAATCAAAGATTTCTGCGTTTTACGCGATTTCGGGATATATTTTTTAAATTATTGATTTCACAGGATTATCTGCTTTTTTTTCTATTTCTTTCCACTGACAATAATAAGACGACTAATTTCAACAATAACAACAACAACAACCACAAATGCTTTAAAGTTAAAAACGGATGTAAACAAATTCGGTTCCATGATCTTGCGTGTCATTCTCGTCATTCACGTCATTGTAACAAGCCTGAAAACATTTTTAAGCGCACACAAAGAGAACAGCTCTGATGTATGAAAGATATGCAGAGAAAAAGATTTCATTGGGATATACTGAACATAGGAAGAATATTAAAAGCCTGTTTTTTTGTGTAACTTTTCAAAAACACAGTCAACACAAAGTTTGCATGCATGTGGTTTTCTTGCTGACGACTTTTCGAAGCATAACTTCAAAATAAAAAAGGTACAATGGGTAGTTATTAATTTATCTTGGATTTTAAGTTTATTCACCAACTGAATTCAGTTAGCGAAACAGTGAACGCCAAGGAGTATTACACAACTGTTTCTTCCTTGTTTGGAACTCTTCAGCAGTACGCACCTATGAGCCTACTGGCGGATTAAACCTAAGACCTTAAGCTTACAAGATGAACTGCGATAGAATCCAACAGCCTGTAACTTCTAACTCTTGTCAATTTGCGACATATAACGTGGCCTCTAGCTGATGCTATCGCTTTCCAAGATCTAAATATTCCATGAAATACTTCATATTTGATGTAATCTGTTTTGTCAGAAATATTTTATCGTATTTTGCGCTATTATTATGAGTATTCGCGCCTTTTGTTTGAGTATACTCAAAAGAAATAGTTTCTTAGAAATCAAATATATGTACAGGATTGCAAAGCTTGGAAATAAATTCGTTGAAAAGAATCTCTTCGATGAACATTGTATTCTTATTATTACAATGAGAATTAGTGGATCAATGATAACATTTATTTTCGTAAGACGATGAATACAACCTGTGGAAGTCTTACTACTTACAGACATTAAGATAACTATGTGGTTGAACTGAAAAGATAAGAAGAAATGTCATTTATCCTTCATTTGTTTGCAAAGAACAATTATTCAAGATTAATCATGAAGTGGAATTAGTTAGAGGAACATTGTAAAACACCAGGGCATACCAGGGAGATGTTTCATCATTGTAGTAGGACTTTCAGGCACCACACATCCATGATACACTAGGGGATCGAACCCAGTGACCTTCAGGTTGTAAGGTGAACTAGTTAATCTAGTGCCAACTTGTGACTTGCTACAGGATAAATCTGCCCTCAGTTCTAGTGTGAAGTCGTGTGAGGACAAATACTCATCAGTGACTGTGGCACATGACTGCAGCATTCACCAATAATTGGTAGAAGTTAGCTCTGATGAGCCATACCATTCTATCCATGTGGCTGAATCCTTAACAAACTCAGCTTTTAATCTGAAGGTTCTGGGTTCGACCACCGGTACACAATAAGTTTTATTTGCTTACAGATTTAAAAGGTGCCTCAATAATACTGTTATATAAAAAATTCGATCAGCATTCCTAATAATTGAAAGCAGTCATTTGACATACACTCACAAATCAATGAACAACACATGTGAAGACATTAAATTCACCAGATAAAAAGAAACAGAACAAAATTCCATTTTCACATATTTCAAGCAAGAGAACTAACACAGGAAATTTGGAAACACAATTTTATTGAAAATCAAAGCAAACAGACTAAATACTCAACTATAGTAGTATTGACCCAATTAACCACAAAATAAACTGTGTGCAGATATTGCTTAAAAGAGTTTAAACACACTGTACCACCCCAGGGTCGAAGACAGTGGAGGAAAAATACCTAATAACCGTATTCAAAAATAAAGAATATCTTCACAATTACATCAATATGTGTTTAAACTCAAGTAGTAACTTCGACAAAAACCACCATCAAAGACTAAAAGAAGATATATTCTATTATTTATAACGGCTTCTAAATGTTTCCCTGACTGAAACTGACTCGTGATGGCATTATTCATATCAGAATCCTGGTTTCTTTGTATTCGGTTCCTCATGAAGACAACATGTAAAATAATCGCTAATCATTGCAGACTTGCTTCAAAATAAACTTTCAGAAGTTCTCATAGGATATATTATTGTGTGCTAAGTCAATCCACTTATGTGCAACTGCAGCAAATTGGCAGTGATACCAAAATATGGTGACAGTTTACACTTAATTTTGTTGACGGCGAGCATTACAAGCGCTTTATTCAATACTCTGCTGACAAAAAGAGCCGGCACCAAGAAAGGCTAGATTCACACTAATTTTCTTTTTAATCCTTCACGTTACCAGTGGAACATGGGGCTTCAAGCTAGTGGCTTGAAGTTTCTGTAGCAGTGTTTATTTTTAGAGGATGGGATTGCTAGCCTCATGCCTAACCTTCTCTCTTCGCCAGCTTTTTAGTTCTGGCTTAGCGAGGTAAAGGAGTGCACCGGCCGGGGATTGAACTCCCGACCATGTGCATGGTCAGCGAGCGTCCTAACCGCTATGCCACCGACGCACTTGATTCACACTAAGCATAAGGTAAATTATACAGTTTGAGAAAAAAGCCATCATCGTCGAAGTAGATATCCCTGTTGCCTTTTACTGAGAAAAAGTAAGGTAGTCGTATAAAAGACATTATATACATTGTATCAAATCAATCTTTTTATTACTTTTCTTTTTGAGTGGAGCATGAGGCTTCAAGCTTTGATATTTCGATCGCTCTGATATTCATTGCTAGCTTCACCTCCAAACTTTCCCTTTTCTTGGACTCGCTAGTGACTAATAAACTAGATGAAGCCTGCAGTAAGTTGGCCGTGAATGGAAGCTGGATTACGTGAGTGGCTGGTGAGCACCATAACATTAAACCACCGAGATATATCATACAGAATTCAAGCAGACAATTAAGGACACTAAATCAGATGGGAAAATTCGAGAATTTCAAACGGCAGATATCTGGAATTCAGATCACTCTTCACTCAATATATGTTGACATAGATCAAATTTATCAGACAATAAAGGAGAAGTCCCCTGGCGAAAAGATCAACCAACAGGTAGGGGAAACGATCGATACCAGCACAAATCAATACGAGAATACAGAAATCTCTGAAGACTACCAGTGGCAGCCAAATTAATCAGGGAATAGACAGTTGTGTCATTCACTGAGGATTCCAAAAAATTTAAAATTTAATTTAAGCGCGGAATATGTTGTCCATAAGGACATTGATAGCTTATCCTCTAAACCATCCAGCTTAGAGAGGACAACCACACACGGAGCAGCCTAGTGAGCTACAAATTTTACCCATTATTTAAACTCTGTGCTTCAAAGTTAATGTAGTGATTGTATTGATTTTCTGGGGTATGGTCGCTAGCCTCACCTTCGACCTTTCCACAGTTTTAGGGCTTGAGATCAGCTAGTAAGCCAGTGAACAGGTAAACTAGGTAAAGAAATAGAGGTAAAATGAACACACGCTGAATAGACCGTTAAGTGACACAGCATCCACTAGTGGGACCTGAACAGGAAACAGAAAGTTGTGTTTAGGTCCATGTGTGACATTGCGAAGGCCATGTAGGGGTACATGAAAGCCTCTGAACAACCGTGGACTCAGTTAAAAATGGCTGCACAGAATATAGTAGCAATTTCAACAGTCTGTGTTTTATATGTTTACTAAAGAAACTAGCTGGCACTCATTGAATGCTTTTCATAGCACTTAGTAATAGATAATGAAGTATATCAGCTGTACACATCAAGTGGAATAAAAAAATTGGTTTCACTCACCCCATTATACTTATTTATGTGTTTTTCAAAGCGATAGTGTCATATAAAAAAATGTACTCGTATATCAATTGTGAGTAAACACTCTTCTCTGAAAACATCACACTCAAATGATTCAGATAAAACGGGTGTAGAATTCATTAGAATGTGTTATACTTCACTTAGAAGGATTTTATTAAAAAACAAGGAAGATAAAGGTTGTTAGATGAGAGGTTTTCACTCACAATGATTTCTCTCTGTGAATGAATTATTTATGAAGGCGTAAAACAATAAGGAAATGAAACATTTGATGAGAAGAACGACATTAGTAGTAGAAGTATTTAACGGCTTACTGAAATGAGTCACCCTGTGGGTAATTATCATTAAGAGAATAATTAAATGCAGCAGTCATCACTTGGTTTCTGTTTCACTGTTATGGTGAAAAACGTGAAAGTCAAACTACTGAAAACTTTAGTAAATTCTGGCTTTCTTTCAATAATGTTCACAATAGAAGAACATCAAATCACGGAAACTGCGAAGGAGAAACTGTTTGGGAAGTCCCCCATAAAAGATATCATCATAATATTTATACTTATTTGGATTTTCCAAGTATCGGTTTCGTAGGAATTTTTGTCTGACTGGTTGAAGATTTCATCATGAGCTGACGTCAGCTAGAGGACCATCGGAAAACCTGGAGGAGAACTGTCGGACAGCTGTCTCCTCCAACCTAGTTTGAGACTCTTCAGCAGTACGCACCCACCACCACGATTCGAATCCAGGACCTTCTGGTTACAAGGCTAGAGATCTGATAGATCAGTAAGCCACTGGGACCCGATCCAATGGCCAGCCCATGAATTATAACTTCTGCCAATTCATGACACAGCGTGACGCCTCTGCAATGTCTTCTTTGATGAGTTACTGCCTCACTTTCAACCTGCTGCACCCTACTGGTCGCGGCTTCCCACTAGAACCCCAGGTTAACGGCGTGAATAGAGCCGGTCGCTAGCGAGCATCAGATTAATCTTTAAGTATTTGTCTTTTCCTCTCTCCGTCTAATTTCTAATTATAATGCTTCCATTTTGTGACTATGAGATACATTAATAAAGTGGTGCTTTACAACGGAGTGATTTTGTTTGATTGATTGAAGGTGATTATGACATTGAACTGTCTTCGGGAAGTATTGGTGTATGATGGAGGTTAGTAGAGTTTTGATTCCACGTTGTTGGGAATGTTCTACAGTTGAATTTCGGATGACTAATTTCCTCCTACAGTTGTTGCTTTGTACTAGAAATTTATCTAGTGTGTATAACTGCCTAACGGCACTGTTGAGGTATTTTTGAGTTTTTGATGTTTTTATTATTGCTGAATAGAACCAGACAGATCTTGCGATGAATAACCGTGTGTTTTTGCTATTGTTGGAGCGTTTCGTGACTGTTAGCCTCTCATGGAAATTTTGTCAGTTATGTATTAGGACGCAAGATCTTGTTTCCTGTGTTCAGACCATTATACGCCAGTTTAAGTTGTAACAAAACTGTACATGCTACTGCAATATATTCGGTAGAAATTTATGTTTCTACTTCAGTTTACGGACATCCTGCTCAAACCGCTGAGCTTCCCGTAAATTTCTATCCAACCAGCAAGACTCTTCTACTTTTCTGCACGTTGAGTTGTTTGTTTTAGTCTCCAGATAACGTCCTTGGATAGCAACATGAACTCGCGCCAAGTTTTATTTGGCTTCCAACTTTCTACGGTGAACTTCGGGAAGGAAATGAAAGACCGAGATCGTGGCGGACTGAGTTTTGCTTCAGATAGAATAAAACTGAGCATCATGGGATATGCAGTGGATGAATATTTTGCCTGAAGGTTCTATATGGGTATTAAATATTTTGCAAGGATTTACGCCAAGAATTTTGTACTATGTACAAGCGCACTTTCTATAATGAAGCTGACATTATTATGATTATTAATGATAAGAAAATGAAAACAAGCCGCATTAATTTATGGTCATTTTTTGACAATCTGAGCTTATTTTGTTCATTGTCATTTCAGTGATTATTCCACTTTTTTCCTCTTTACTGTGTATTTATGGGGTCTGTTGGTAAAATACAAGACAATGACAAACGAAAATTTCTAATTAGTTAAATCAAAAAACTTCAATGAATCAAGCAGTATTGTATGCACACTTTGGGATATTCATCAGCTGATTTCTGAACGCCATCCTGTGTGGTTAACCAAGGCAGAAATAAGGTTTATCCGTAACTCTGTTTTAGCACAGCCTGTAGAAACTGAATATAAAGTTGAAGTTTAGAAGCCAGTTAAGGTTCTCTATCCTGTGTCGACTAATCTTAATAACCGTTAGGTTACTATTATAATTCCCTTGCGTTATGAGTGGAACAACACATCTCCACTTTTTTCTGTTCTCTGCCATCCACTTCAGCTGAGTCCATGAGTGACCAAACTGTCTCATCTCTACTTTGATTGGACACTAGTAGCTAGTGTTATGCGTCTAGTCCTTTCTTTGATGCAGACTGAATGCTATCAGTCAGGTTTGCAATGTGGCCACCATTCTAGGTAGCTCGCCATCACGGAGGTCAATCGCGAGCCCCAGCAGCTCAGTGGTAACGTCTCTGACTACAGCACTGGGTGATGCGAGTTCGAATTTCAGAGGGGTGGGACATGAGTTCCTTCAAGTTGGTTGCAGATACGCCTTGCTGACTGTTTGATGAATGCCAACTAGCACGAAACCCAGGTCAAGCAAGGCTTCCTCGTGCCGATTGCCTCCAACCATCTAATATCTCTCATCTCTTCCTGACACGATCTCCTCCATGTCACTCTAGGACGACTCACTCGTCACTTCCCGTTTGGATTCCACTCGAGGCAGACCCTGGCGTATGATGTCATTCGGAATAACCGTTAACTGTTCGGAAGAAATTCGTACAGCTTGGTAAAAATGTGGTATTCTTCGATTGTTACATAAATTTTATTTTATATTTTATCGAATGTTAAATTTAGTACTGAATTCTTATGGATATTGTGACTTACACATGCTTTTGAGCTTTAATTCTATTCATAGTGATAACTCGATATTGTTTAAAAATATTAATGTTGTATCACATATATGTATATAACAGAAGAAACTGACGAAAAAGTCATCGAGAAGAACATTCTTTACTCAATATTCCTGTCGTAGAATTAACCCTCTTCTCAACGAATGGTACTTCTATTCCTTCAGCGATTACTGGAAGCAAGTAATCTGTAAAGTATTTCTAGTAATTAATACTATTTAATAAGCTATTTATATTATATGAACAATCGAATTCTTACAGATGAAAGTAAATGGCGCAAGTCGAATTCATCTTTAAGTAGCATTCATTTAGAGTAAGGGGATGAGAAGTTCACGAAATTATGCGTAGTGGTATTCCAAACTGATAAGTGTAAAGTGGAACATTTTATTTCCCAATACCTTGTTTACCCTGTTAAAATTACATGTTGTATGGTTGTGTGTGATTGCATGCAGTGAGTGGTATAGCTGAACTATTTTACAGATTTCTTATCTTATTCAGATCAACTAATCTAGATTTCGCTAGGTTTTGATGCTCGGCTAGTCTCACTGCGCCTGTTTTACTACTTTGACCTTACAATTACTCCGGTAGGGTATTGGATAAACTAAAGTGTTTTGTTTTAAAGGCTACACAGGACTGATCCTTTAACCAACAAAGCTTGTTTCTAATTGAGTTTGTGAGTTTGAATTGCAGTCACTTTTATTCCTGCCTGCCTTGTTAAGAATTCTGCGTAAGGTTTGCAAGGTTGCTTCCTTGTATGGAATTACTACTGATGATTTAGATTTCTTATTGTTGGTGTTGTCTTGCGCATGTTTGACATGCATGTCGTCATTATTATTATTATTGTCACTATCACTGCTATTATTATTAATTTTATTTTTACATTTCCCTACATACTTTCTGACTAATTTATTCCGGTAATTATTAAGTTTCAAAGCTTCTCTTATATACAGCACTTTCTGTCTTAGATTTTCCTTGGTACTACTTAATTTTTGATCTCTATTATTTAAACATCTCACCAATCCTATTTTCACTGACATAGGATTGGATGATTGGAAGTCCAAGCATCTGTTTAAATGTGTCGGTTTCCTGTAAGCACTAGTGTTTAACTTCCCATCTTCTTTCTTTCTTACTCTACAATCCAATATTGGAAGCTCTCCTTCCTGACTTTCCAGATCATAAATGAATTAAATTGCCTCCACCTCTGAGTGAAAGTTTTAATCGATATGTTTTTCCACCTATCCATGAATATATCTACTACAATCGCGGATTTTCGTTACCCTATGCGCTGTGCTGACAAAAAGACCCTGGAAGATCAGGACTTCATGACTGATTTGTGTTTCATGTCTCACAAGTCAAAAGCACTACAAGCAAAGAGTAATAAGTTGGTAGAAGAGATAAATAAGATAGGATTTCAATTGGACATAGGGAAGAAAACGGCCGCGAAGCTACTTAACCAACAGAAATCAAAATGAAGTTATTTCTTTCGCAAACCTAAAAAGCATCGCTTCAAATGCAAGAGAAATGGATGGAGATCGCGAAAGGAAAACAGATGCTTGGTAATGTTAAATCAATTCCGAGATCCACAGTTGTTAGCACGATGGATGAGATACTAATTTTCAACACTTCTGTATGCTTCAGATACTGCTGATATCACCAGTAGGATACTCAACAAGTTGTTGCTAATCTTTTTTTAATAAAAAAACGCCTTTCGTCAGACGATAAGCCAAATAATAAAGAACACTGGTAATGCATCGAACAACTCCCTATCCTGCCCACCCCACAAAGATATGATGAAGAAAATGGAGGTAGGTTGGAAATACTCTGAGGACACTTCGAAGTGACATTACACGGCAGATAAGCTCTTGAGAGTATCCCTAATGGGATGACATTGTTGAAGTCAAATAAGAAATAAATGAAAGCCTGAAGATTGGTCGCACAGCCAATTGAAAGTCATATCAGTGAAACAAGTGGAATAGAGATGTACAACTGGATCTCTCTCTATCTTCTGTTCTGAACACCAGGAATGAATAATAAGAATATTACTAATATTTGGATTATAGGTTTAATATAGGAATCTAGACTATTTTCTAATACAGATTTCGTATCAAACCAACGTCAATTAGAGTTCATTGTTGTTCATCAAATGGATGTTGTCAAGCTACACTGAGAAGTCGTCAATATTGGGGTCCACCACGTCAAGAAGGCGTCAGTTGATAGTAACTCTATATCTTGAATTAACAGACGCTGGAATTCATGGATGATTCAGTTCCATCCCAAGTTTTTGAATGAGTAAAGCCTAGTAACCTGAAGGTCTTGATACTGAATTCATGGATATAGATTGCTGAAAAGTCCCAAAATAAGAATCCCTGATTTTAAGTCATCTCCAGTTGATATTGAATCGTTACGAAACCTAAATCGGAAAACCAATGTGATTTCTTCGAAATCACTGTATCCCCTCGCTAAATGATTTATAAGCCACAGGTGCGGGAATTCTAACACATCACCGTTTATCGTTCCATGGCACCTGAATAGGTATTCTTAATAATAATGATAAAAAAGTACTTTATTCCAAAAATAGTACTTATTATATACAATGGAACTCTCAACATTTGTCAAAATAGTGGTACAGTTCTATCCTCTGACTTTTCTTGGTCTCCGCATATCCTGTCTATTTCTTAGAAACTCTTCTGTCTTACTTACCACATTAAGAAGTCAAGAAAGTCTGGAATCATTCAACCTTTATTTTTACATTTTGGTAACTCCTCATTCTTACCTACTGTTATCTATTGCTCCTCGCACCCTTAGTTTTTCCTGGGCTATTCAAAAACGTTTGTGTTATATTGCGAAGAGCATTTAGGCTTGTCAGGAGGACAAGTTGTGTGCCACTTAGTCAGCTGGTTCTCATCAGACTGGAAAAGAAGTCATCATAAAAGAATATATACTCAGCCACACAACCAACTGAAAAAGCTCACCAGCCCAAATTTCAAGTGGTAAAGATAGCGTTAAACGTGAAATTTAAGAATAACTATGTAATTAGCATAAAAATGGCTCAGTTATTCTACGATATTTGTAGTTTTTTGGTGTCACTGTTTCTGCTAATGCCAAAAGTTGAAGTCATCAATTTGAGTTAAGTCTACTCTGAAGTGTAATAATAATAATACTAACAGTAATAATAATCTACTTTAATCCAATACAGTACTCATAATACAGAACGAAATTCTCAACATTTGTCACAATATTGCATCTGATATACTCAAAATATAAACAAAATTAAAGATTAAAACAAAATTACTCAGACGAATTTGTTCACATTTACGATATTAAGTCAAAATTATTCGAAGCAGAAAATGAGAATATTAAATATTACAATAATAAGAGTGAGTTTGTTTCAAACAGTAGTGTCGATTCAGTTAGGAAATTTTAGTATGTTATACAGTATTGAATCTAATGTTCTGTTGATACAGTATGGTGAGAGGAAAGGCAAAATTAACAATTATATTACAGCTTAAATGATGTTCACACTTTTGAGAAAAAATAAACAAAACAAAACGTTGAGAGGATTATAAATATAAGAAATACAATAACAATAAATTTTGATGTTATAAGGATGGAGAAAACTGTTTATTTACTAGTACAAAGAAGGTTAGTTAGTTAGTTCATGCCTAACACTATTTCTATCACATAAATTACGTGCTAAATATGCTTTAGTGTAATTTTTATACCGAGAAGTACGTGCATAAAGTCTTCTGAAAAGACTTCTTGTTTTACCTGAGGGAACACAAGTTTGGAGTTGCTGGTAGAGTGGGTGCTCAGAGTCTGACAAAATTCCTTTAGCAAATTTGTTTCGTGAAATCAAGTGCCTATCAGTAATGATGATGTCAACAATATGGCCCGATGGGATAACACTCAGCCTACTGACTGACAGTCTTCAGAGTTCTGCGAATTATGACCTAGTCTTTACTTTTTCATACCCTTAAATGTCGTCCTTTTCGACAGTGTTTTTGTTTTGTAACCTCTCAAAGAAGCACTAACATGACGATTGTCTACAAACGATCATCTCTCTTCCCCTTCCTTGTTTTCTTGTTAACTACTTTCAGCAAAATTTGTATTTTATCTAGTTAAAAGGAAATAATTTAAGGACAGTACGCCGGGAGAAAAAAATAATTGTTTACCTTAATTCATTGTTTTCTTTTAAATTGATAAATATTTTCTTTTTAATCTGAAAAGAGAGAGATAGAATTTATCAGTAATTAGGTAAGGTAAGCCGATAGAAATAGAGAGAGTGAGAGAAGCGAAAATAGCGTTGGCTATAGTTAAATTTCTGTATTAGAATGGACAGATAATCATGTGTACGTATATTGGTTTGCTAATTACTGACTCTAGATGAATGATAGTCAGAGTTAATTATATTCATAGTGTAATTGCAAAAGAGAGAGAAATTATTACACTGAATAGGAGAGAAAAAAAGCAAACCAAATTAACAGAGAACGGTGTGTTTTCACGGATCTTACTGATTGTTATGCAGGTTGTATACAACACTTTTTCAGATCTCTTTTTCTCTACTGTTTATCTAAAAATAAGATTAAGCCATTCTTACTTAGGGTCCTTCATTTTTATAAATGAATTGATGATAACAATTTAAGAAAAAACATTAAAGAACAACAGGGAGTAATGGATAGCCGTTTTCTTCTAGTTAGGAAGTCTTAAACAGTGTGTACTTATGCGCTTCTGCTGATGATCGAAACTAGGACATTCACTGGATGAGGTGAGAAAAGATCAGCAACAGAGATCTCTGTGAGCGAACCAACCACGAACCGATTGTGAAACAAATAGGCAGGAAGAAATGGAGATGGATTGGCTGGCCATACTCTGAGGAAACCATCAAGTGACATCACTTGACAAGCCATTGCTCGAGTGGAACCCGAAAAGGAAGCGGCGAGTTGGTCGTCAGTGCAAGGATGACTTGGAGGAGGTCATGTGAAGAGGAGATGAAAGCGTGTGGGCAGACTTGGAGCCAGGTGAAGACTGTAGCAGAGAACCGAACGCAATGGAGACACACGGCTGAAGCCCTATGTTCCTGTAGTAAGAAAGGAAACAATAATAATAATACTGGATGAGGTGAGCTCATTGATCATTCAGCTGTCGGCTGCTAAATACTAATTTCTCTCATTAGAGCTGTATTGTCCAGCACTGATCACATCTGGGATCTTAATGCATGCATTGAATAGTTAGTAGGGAGTAAGAGATGTTATTCGTTTAGTCTGTAGTGTTCGATGGTGACCGAGTTCTTCCAGTCAAGTATGAATTGTATTCACCAGGCCGAGTAAATCATTTCACACATGATAATGATTAATTTTCAATTACACAATCACTTTAGTTGTGTGTCTTGATTAAGGCTGCATGCCGGTCTTTTAAATGCAATAATAATTATAATACTAATGGAGAAGATTTGTAGCTCAGTTGCATGATATTAAATTAATTGTGTTCTCTCTGCTGGTTGATTTAATTTCTAGGCTTTCGTCATCCTTCCAGAAAACATCTTCAGCGAACGGAGAACACAACTACTTCAAGTGTTGATTTGAAGGGATTTAACTGATTACACGATTCAATACCGGCTGATATCAGTTAGAGAACCACTCGAAAGCCTATTTTTGAAACCCTTCAGCAGTAAGTACCCACCACCGGGGTTTGAATTCAGGCCTCTAGGTTTAAAGGGGAGCTCGTACACAGTTAAGCCATTGAGACCCAATGTAATGATCCATGAATTTCAACATCTTCTAATTCGTGATATGTATATGTTTGGCGCAACCGCAAGTCAATGTCATTGGCAAGTAAGTGACCTCTTTACAGATTTGGTGGAGTATGAATATTCAGTGTAGATCCCTAAGTGTACGCACTGTGGCTATAAATCAGCAGTTAGATTCTCGTCACTACATTTTATTGTTGATAACGTTAACACGTATCTGAATGACTATATTTGTGGAAATATTTCAGAATCCTATAAGTAGTATGATGTGTGCTATTGGAAAGAATTTAAAAGTAGTGTAGCAACAGAAGGCAAGATACGAAAGCTAAGGTATATTTTTCATAACTATATATCACTGAGCGTGTGATTTCGGTTTATCTCAAACGACATGAAACACAATGTTCAAATATACATAGTATTCTGTTGCCAATGCAGTATACAACCATGGAAAAGGTATTCTGCCTCTAACATCAGACAGAATTTACAAATAGATATATCGTATTCTGTTGTTAATGCCGAACTGAACAGTGCGAACATTCGAGGATAACATTCCGTTGGCGCACTGTGAATGATACATTTATTTTTCAAAATTATGTTAATTTATTTTTCTGGGCCTTTACTATACCTACTTTAATAAGCAGTAAGAAAGTAGCAATTGATGATGCATACAAAAGTTGAATAACATATCGGTTTTTGATGACTAGACATAGAACTGACTTCAAAAAATAAATAAATAAAAATCGATACCCGTTACACAAGATTTTGCTGCTGTGGCCCAAATAATGATATTGATAATTTGCTGTATTCCAAAACAGTACTCACGAAACAGTGTAGAATTATCAGCACTTTGTTCAGTATTGCATCTAATTTACTGAGCAGCAGCAGCAACAACAACAGCATAACTCAACCCTTCCTCCTCTCACAGTTTGTCAACTCATGCATCTTACCTATTCTTCTTTACTGGTTACCCTTATTCTTTCATAGATTGCTTAAAAAAGACTATGTCATACTTCGTAGAACTCTGAAGACTGTCAGTCAGTAGGTCGAGTGGTATGCTATCCTAATGGACCGTAGCGTTGACATCGTCATTACTGACAGGCACTTGATTTCATGAAACAAATTTGCTAAAGGAACTTTGTCAGACTGTGAACATCCAATTTACCCGCAGCTCCAGCCTTGTGTCTAATCCTCAGGTGAAACAAGAAGTCATTTCAGAAGACTTTATGCACGTACGTTTAAGTGCACAGATTCCACTATACCATATTTGATGGCACGTACTTTATGTGATGAAAATAGCGTCAGGCATGAACTAACTAACTAACCTTCTTTGCACTAGTAAATAAACCATTTCCTCCACCCTTACAACATCAACCTTCATTGTCATTGTACTTCTTATATTTATAATCCTCTCGATTTTTTGTTTTGTATTTGTTTATCTTCTCAAAAGTGTGAACATCATTTAAGCTGTGTTATAAGTGCTAATTTTGCCTTTTCCCTCACCATGCTGCTATATCAACAGAACATTAAACCCAATAATCTATAAGATGCTAAAATTTCCAAACTGAATCGACAATACTGTTTGAAGCAAACTCACTGTTATTATTGTAATATTTAATATTCCCATTTTCTGCTTCGAATAATTTTGACTTAATATCGTAAATGTGAACAAATTCGTCTGAGTAATTTTGTTTTAATCTTTAATTTTGTTTATATTTTGAGTATATCAGATGCAATATTGTGACAAATGTTGAGAATTCCATTCTGTATTATGAGTACTGTATTGGATTAAAGTAGAATATCATTACTGTTATTATTATTATTATTACACTTCAGAGTATACTTAACTCAAATTGATGACTTCAACTTTTGTTATTAGCAGAAACAGTGACACCAAAAAACTACAAATATCGTAAAAATAACTGAGCCATTTTTATGCTAATTACATAGTTATTCTTAAATTTCACGTTTAACACTATTTTTATCACCTGGAATGTTGGCTGGTGAGCTTTTTTAGTTGGTTGTGTGGCTGAGTATATATTCTTTCATGATGACTTCTTTTCCAGTCTGATGAGAACCAGCTGACTATGTGGCACACAACTTGTCCTCCTGACAAGCTTTAATGCTCTTCGCAATATAACATAAACGTTTTTGAGTAGCCTAGGAAAGACTTAGGGTGCCAGGAGCAATAGATAACAGTAGGTAAGATGCAGGAGTTACCAAAATGTAAAAGTAGAGGTTGAATGATTCCAGACTTTCTTGACTTCTTAATGTGGTAAGTTAGACAGAAGATTTTCTCAGAAATAGACAGGATATGCGGAGACCAAGAAATGTCAGAGAATAAAACTATACCAAGGTATTTTATGCTAACCTATATCAGTGCACTCTAAGGTGCAAGTATCGTGTGAACTAGTGAGTTAAGTAGGATCACGTTTATTCCTAAAAATGACATCAACTATCTGACATTTTGGAGGGATTTAGCGTAAAACCATTAGGCTTAGACCACTGTCCTATTCTGCTGAGGACAGTCAGTGTGGAAAGTAACTGACAACGAGACAGTAAGGTCGTTAGCATATTTAACAAAGTTGATTTCTATTGAACAAGGGAACTCATGTAAAAAAGAAGGAAAAAATGAGAAGGAGGGGAGAGAACAACTATTTGAAATGATATGTGCTAGATATGTGCTATCCATGCGAACATCCTCACTTAATAGGGATCGCAGATACATCTAGTTGATAACTCCTAAACACGATGGAATGTTAATCCTGGGTTCCTGTGTCTAAAAGAGTTCGAGAAATTGGGAAACCCTTCTACCTTTCAATCTTTAAAACATGGTTTGCGATTCCCCAATAATTTCTCCAACATGATAGATAATTTTAGGGAAATCAGAAAATATTTGAAGTAGATTGCCTGACATTAGGTACTTTGTTAGTTGGTTACTCATATTAGAACGACTAATTCCTGAATCGGTATGCCTTTCTACTTTATTTTAATTCTCCTAAAGCATCCTAGCACACTAGTTTACAGCCCGGATGACTAATATACATGGTAATTGTTCAAATTTCATAAATATGATTTATTTCCTTAATATTATTATGAGTAGATGAGTAGACAGAGCAATTAGTGTTGAAAATGTAGAAAGGAAATTCCCGTAAGCCGAACTTTATCTAAATATTATAACTATTTCATTGAGAGTAAACATTATTTGATCAAAGGTTTACGAAGTCGGATGAAATAAAAAAGGATACAAATTACAACGAAAAAATGGGGTTTCCACGAATTAAAATAAAAGAAAAAAAAATAATATGGAATTTCAGAGTAAATGAGTAACAGTTTGCGTAGAATAGGAAGTAATCTTTGTTGTATCTGACAGTGTCTATAAATATGATTCTCTATGAGAATTCCGGTCGGTATAATTACAATAATGTCAAATTTATGTTTTTGTTATATTTCATATTACAATATTTGTAAAGAGTCAGACGAATATGTGATGAGAATAAAATATTTTGGCGTTAGAGTTTCATGAAACAGCTCAAGCTGGATTGGTATCCAGCTGGGAATACTGGTTGCTGGATTGTTTTCTCTATCAGTGCACTCATAACATCACGTTTCTGCCAATATTACTAATTCAGTCGGACTTAAGCCAGATCAAATCAGTTGTAGATCCTCAACTCTGCATGCAGAAGAAGTCTGTTTAGTCACCGAATCCACAATGGAACTACTTTTACTCAGCACTTATTTTAATTTTCAAGGATTGGTTTTGTAGGGATTTTGTTTGATTGGTTGTAGGATTTCGTCATGAACTGACGTTGGGTAGAGAACCATTGGAAAACCTGCAGGGAGTACTGGACAGCTGTTTTGTCGTAGTTTGGGACTATCCAGCAGTACACGCACCCGGTAGGGACAATTACTCATCAAAGAATACATTTCGAAATGGCCACACTATGTCGCGAATTGGCAGAAGTTAGAATTCATCGGCTGGCCATTGGATAGGGTCCCAGCGGCTTAATGATCTATGAGCTAGCTCGCCTTGTAACCAGGAGGTCCTGGCTTCGAACTGTGGTGGTGAGTGCGCATTAATGAGGAGTCCCAAACTAGAATGAAACAGCATTTTAGTACTCTGTATAGATTTTTCAATGGGACACCTCATGATGAAATCCTCCAACTTATTTTAATGCAGATCTTTTTCGACTTCATAACTCCGTCACTCCGTCCTTACTTTTACATTTCTACTTCTTATCATATTGATATTAGCATCACCCTATCTCAAATTTAGTTGAGTGGGCAACGGAAAAGTTGCTTCAAAAATCCCTCCTGAACAATCCAGTTACAATAAGGATACACATTTGGATGTTTGAAATAACTTTGTAATTATTGCGCTTTTCTCTCTTTGACTCCACATCACTCTTCTCACATTTGCATATGATATGTTCACTTGATCCTTAATATTTTTCTTTCTCTCCCTGTTTAATCGCTAATTTCAGTGCTTCTCTTTGTAGATGGGTGTACATTGATAAGGTGTTATTTTATGACGAAGTGATTATGTTTGAGTGAATCAAGGTGACTCTGATCTTGGACTGCCTGTGGATAGCATTACTGTGTGATTGTTGTGGGCAGAGTTCTGATCCCATGTTGTTGCGAATATTCTACTTGATTCTCAGGTACTCCTCACAGCTGGAGTTCAGTTAACTATTATACTTCTACAATGCTTGTTTTGGGCTTTCAAACCCACACTGCTTTTTGTGTGATTATTTTTGAATAGAATCATGCATAGATTTTAACCATAAACAACTGTTCTTTAGCTGTCTCTAAGGAGATGTTTGTGATTTTGCATTTCTCAAGGAAGTTTCGGACAGATATACAGTAGGATGTAAGGAACAGTTTTCTGATTTTACATCAGAACCAACTATACTCAACCCTATTAGTTGTGTTAGGTCACTCAATTCACTCTTATTTGATGTTAGTTTCTATCCGATTAATACCTTCTGTATCACACAACTGTAACCTAAGACTTATCATTCTATTGATACCACTTTGGGAACACTCCTTTTGTCAATGGAAAACTGTACTATATATATATGTATATATATACATATATATTAGATCGTAGGGCTCCAGAACAATATCTCTGAAAAGAATAACTTTCCTCTGGGCGCCCCTTCTCTTTAAGTGAGCTTAAATGTTCATATTCTCGCAGTCAGCTTCAATCATTGGGTTATCAAATCTTTTTCCATCCACTAAAATTTATCAAATTTACTGCATTTTATATCTTTTTGACTATCCAGCTAAGTTAATGAATCGCAATCTACTTTCATGTACATTTCCGAAAAACTTTTAAATTACTTCTATGGAAATTTTGAAAGAAGTGGAAGACGAACATTACGGAATAATAAAACATGCTTTGGATGAAAAACAGTTGGCTCAAGCGACGCGAATTCGGTTAATATATTACTTGGAGATCTTGCACCATACCTTTTAATAAAACGAGCTGAAAACTCTGTACAATCATTTGAAACGAAGTTTTAAGAATAAAGTTATTATTAAGTTCGTTGGTAGTGAAAAAATGTGGCACAAAGGGAATTATACAAGCGTTGTAATTGTAGTTCACCTTCTTTGCTCATAACCCTGAATATGTAAGGTGGAAGATAAACCATTTTCAAAAATTTGTGTCCTCACATTTTTTCTGAAAACTGGGGAAGGTGAAACAGAATTTCGGACTACATTAAATGAATTTCACTCTAGCTGATTAAAAATGCCCATTAAAATTTTTCAGAAGAATAGTTACTGAACAAAGAATACTCTTTTCGATAAATCCAGCCCCATCAGGTTGTACAGTTACAAATACATAATAGTGAATGAATAAGTGTTATTAACAACATTAATGTTCGTTCAAATAACACTGAATCAATGGTAATAATAAGAATATCAGTGGAATGCAGTTCGATAGCATCAATATAACACCACAAACTGAATATGAGACAGGCAAATTAGGAAAGATAATAATACAAATTCGTGAATTTCAAGTATCTACTGAAATCTGGCCAGGGCAGTAGTAGTGGCTGGACTTGCTTCTTCTGCATATAAAGCACTTGTTGTTTAAGGCGAATCGTGATAGCCTCTACTGTTTGGTGTATGTGGTACCTGGATGGTTTTGGCAATTTATTTAATAACCGGTGGATGGTAAAGAAGGATTCGTCAATGCTGGCTTAGTGATCGGTTTGGACCAGGTAGTATAGTGTCGAACTGTTGGTGGTCTTTACTACACCTTTACTTAGTCATAATGGGAGATATTCTCGATGTTATTTAAATAACATTAATGTTGTTAATAACACTAACTCATTCACTATTATATATATAACTGTAGAACCTCATGAATAAAGAATTATCGAAAAGAATATTCTTTGTTCAGTAAACATTCTTTTGAAAACTTTCACGTTAATTTGTTTATTCCATATATCACATTGTGTGCAACAGTATTATTATTTAGTGGATGACAGTGTTTCGAACACTATTTATGACTGTTCACAATCATGTCATCAGCTGTAGCTACGCAGCTCCTAGTCTTGATGTTTCTATAGTAGACATCCTGTTTTGTTAGCAACAGTGGATTCTTATTGTTAGTGCTTCTTTTCACTGTTGTACGATATTGCAATAATAACAGCAATGTGTTCTTTTACGGCTGCGATTTAGTTTGGGTCACGTTGAGCTTATTCTGTGAAGGGATTGCTTGGCTTAAGACAGTCTGCGGGAAACGTCTTCTGTTCTGTTTGTTTCTTGTAGACATAGATTATATCCCATCTTGTCGAGAATATTCTTATTGATTCTAAGGTTATTTAAAATTGTGTGGTCCAATACATATTTTATATCTGAGAAAGGTATGGACTGTGTAGCTATCGGACGACATTGTTGGAAGAGTTTTGTACTTATAAAAAATATTATCATTACTGAATAATACCACAGACTCTATCACATCAAAGTCAGTTTTTGATATTTTTGAAATATAATTTTGGACTTTAACAAACTCATGAAAGTTTGGCAAGCTTTGCAGAGGAATGCATCAGTTGGTTACCTGTATTCAGACCAAAACACCTGGATTTTGGTCATTAAAGTTCTGGCAGTTTAAGAGCAGTTTGAGTTCTAATTTCATAAAATATTTTACTTTCATGTCTACAGATTCCAAATCTATCGCGGTACAGGCTAAGAGTTTCTGTGACTGACAGTAAGTAGAGATGGATTGTGAAGATGCTCTTTTTACCTTCTACGTTCATGACATTTGCACTTTTAGTTTGCATTCGAATGTAGAAAAGTTTACTTGCTCACCTGAAGATGTTTTCTGGAGTAGGAAAATGAAAGCTTAGAATTAAGACCACCTTGGTCCAAGAAAATTGCCACATTAAAAATATCTTCCTGAGGTATAAATTTCCGTTATTATTCCACATTTAGCAGTTTATATAAGTGGCTAAGTTTGTCAAAAATTTCATTCAAGTGTTGGTTTGTAGGGATTTGATTGGTTACAGGATTTTCATCATGAGCTGACATTAGTTAGAGAACCATTGGAAAACCTGGGAGTACTGGACAGCTGTTTCGTCCTAGTTTGGGACTCTTCATCAGTACGCACCAACCGGGATTCGAACCCAGGACCTTCTGGTTACAAGGCGAGCTCGTATACCATTAAGCCACTGGGACCCGATCCAATGGTCCATGAATTCTAACTTCTGCCAATTCACGACATAGCACGACCACTAGCGAATGTCTTCGGCGAGTATTTGTCCTCACGCCCGACCTGCTGCACCCTACTGGTCATGACTTCTAACTAGAACCCAAACCACCATCGTGAAATTTGTGTATTGTCCTTTTGCTTCTAATAAAACTTTTTTTTATTCTTACGACACTACGAGTGGAACAAACGACTTCATACTCGAGCTTTGGAGTTTCAGTAGTGGCAGTGTTATACCGTTCTACTAGGTGGGGTTGCTAGCCTGACATTCAGAATTGTCTATTCACCAGTCTTATAACTAGATAAGCCAGGTTTGCGAGTATGATGGCCAGAAATCGCTGCCAATGCGCATGCGTGGTTGATGAGATCTCTACCAATGAACCAAGGATGCAGTCTATTTAAACATACTGATCATTTGTGACAAACTTGAGACCGAAAGGGTTACATATTATCACTTTTGGGTGATTATGTTTAGTTCCCTATTTACACTTATGATTAATTATCATGGTAAGATAAACTCATTAACTATTTCACAGTGCTTCACAGTGTTACACAGAGTCCTTCAATATCGTACAAATGGACTTCGCATACGCCATCTTTACAAAGCTGAATAATTAGCTATTTGGGATCTGAAATTGGACCGCTACATTCAAAAGCACTACATATATTCACTTGCCGTACCGTGGCCAGGGTAACGTTCTTCCTACAATTTAGCTTCTCTTTATTATGTGAGTTTACTATTATTATTGTTATTATTTTATTATCGTTATTATTCCCATCATCCATATTTTATTACCACTATTGCTGTTTATTAATCACATTGCGTTTCCATACAGATTTTACATAAAAACACTTAAACGTCTTCCCACTAGCTCCTTTCCATTCCAGACAACCTTATCTCACACTTATTACGTAATGCCAACTTTTGCCTCTCTCTAACTTCCAATTAGTCATCCCTTTAAGGTTACACCTTACATTGCGTAACACATTTTTCGAGGACCAAGTTTACCAGTATCTGATTGGTCTTGCGATTTCTTTGTTATATATAATTACAACTGAATCGTCGAAAAAAACTTTTCTTCGCTGTTTACATCTTTTTCTTAGGAATGAATGTGGGAATATTTCGTTCATTAATTAATTACCAATGAATTCTTAGTTTCAGCCGAAGCAACCTTTTACAATTTATGCGGCAAATTTAAACAAATATGACTTGACTCTCATGTGATTTATTTGGAACTGCGAAGTTAATCCATTTATAATCATACACAAGTTTTAGTAAGAAGTCGTGACCGACGGGATCCAGCAGTGGTGGATGTGAGTGACATTGTCCGGTGGTCGCTTAATTTATCGCGAGTCAACTGAAGTTAGAATTAATCGTAAATTGGGTTCCTTCTCAGCAGCTGAATGGTCAACGAGCCCACCTTGTAAACTGAAGTTCCTGGGTTAGATCTCTTGTGAGGTGGTGGGTGAGTGCTACTTAGTACTTCCTGGTTTACTGTGGTCCTCTGACTAAAGTCAGTTAGTGATCAATCTTAAAACCGATCAAATCCATGCAAACGGGCACTTGAAAACAAAGATGTGAGCAGATCTTTCAGACTGTTTAAAATTTCAATGAATGCCTGAGGTTCATAGTCACATATACTTGTATCACTGCGTCGCTTATAATTAGCTATATATAAGGTCTTCTGTGACAATCTAATGCGGCAAAACCCAGTTGTCCGTGTGTCTGTGTGTGTGTTATGGAAGCTCAGTTTTGATTCATTTGACATACAGACTAAGATCACTTTTTGTGAAGTTACTGTGGGTACTACTTATAAAAAGATTTAAGTAGCAACACGGTAGCCTCTCCAGAGAAGCACAGATAATCTGTATGTGTGTATTGGGTCTTGTTAAACATCTCTTCTAGTTTCAGAAATTTATGATCACTTCATCTGATATCACCTCCTTTGTTGAAGATGGTAGACTAGCCGAATATCTTTGAAGAGACACTAATGACTACCTTCCTGAAGGAATTTCAGGCTGTGTACTGGTGTAGCAGGCTAATCTGGTTGGCTTGACAACCTTGTCCGGAGGTTAGGCACACCACCTATAAGGGTTTGTGTGGAGCTGAAGCAGAGATGTGCGTGGTCAAAGGAAGTCGGCAACTAGACAGTTTTAGAGTTCAACAAATAGAAGGATGATTCTAATCAATATCAATACTTATGTCTCCTCACTAATAGAATATACCACAGATTTAATAGTTCTGAACATCAGTCACGCATATTTATTGTATATTCTGTCTTTCGGTATCATTAAGACAAATTTACATCTTCGCCAATGGAAGCTTTTCGCCTTCATGTTATTGCATTCATTTCTAAATCCGAGTAAAATCTAAAATAACACTATAACAAAATCGAAATGAGAAGCTTACACTCTCTTGCAAACCTAAGCAATATTAAACAGGTAGCATAAGACATCAGGCAAGTGACTGTTCAGCTATTTCCTGTTGTATAAGCTAACAGGCTTTCTTTGGTTGTAATCAGGTTTCAATGTAAGCTCATACGCACACACACATACACACGTATATGTAACATAAAGTCGAATACTACTTATTTAAGTAATATCACAACATAACATAACATCACATAAATCTCTTCTCGTCACGTAATATACATGTTTATGAAAAATATGTCTGATGAACTGGTTCTACCTAGGAAAAATGTTTTCCTTTTTTTTACTGTTTTCTGCTTTCTATCGTCTGACTTCCAACTTACTTGCGTGGCAAGTACTCTTGTGTATTTGTTATTAATAATAATAATAATACAAAAGAGAAATTTTAATGCAACAAATAGTGTTTTCTGTCTAAAGCTATTTAATATTTAATATCTATCTTTCTAGAGGAGCATGTTTAGTTTTGAAGGTTTTATGTTAATCCACAAGAACAACACTAACAGATCGCCTTGTCTTTCGTGTGCATAAACACTTTTTAATGCTGAATAAAATGCGAAAATAGATAAGATTTTCATCGTTTAGTTACCTGGATACTTTATTCTTTATGTTAAACACCTAACAGTCTATATAATTACAAAATGAACTGTAAGAATATATGTGTAAAACTTGGGCACTTTGGTAGTAAGTAATTCCATATTAATTTGTTTATCAGATGTATCACACAGTGAAACAGTATTATTATTTACTGGATGACGAAGTTTCGAACACAAATAATTATGGTTCACAATCATATCAGTTATAATCAGACGACTTCGAAACTTGAGTTTTATAGTTTTCTCTATCCTCTCCTATTTGTCGTCGTTGGTGGTCACGTGTTGAATCATTCCTATTACACGTGTTTGCATCTGATTCGATAAACAAAGCTTCCGTTATCAATCCCTCCACCCTGTGAAATTAGATTTTAAAACTGTCATCTTATCCCATCCGGTTGTATAGATTGTTGTGCCTAACTGCATTTATTGCTGCTGTAGTTGAACTATTCTCTAGATAGGAAGTGAGGCTCATAAAGGAAGCTTTGAAACTTAATAATTAACCTAATAAATTAGTCAGAAAGTATGTAGGGAAATGTGTAAATAAAATAAATAATGAGAGCAGTGACAGTAATAATAATAATAGTAATGTTAGTGACGACAAGCATTTCAAACATGCACAGGATAATGACAACACCAACAATAGGGAATTCAAATCATCATTACTACTTCCATACAGAGAAGGAACCTTGGAAATCATACTGAGAATTCTAAACAATGCCGGCAAGGATAAAAGTGGCTGGCATTCGAACCCACAAACTCAATTAGAAACAAGCTTTGTCGATTAAAGGATCAATCCAGTGGAACCTTTAAAACAAAACAATTTAGTTTATCTAATACCCTTCTGGAATGATTGTCAGGTCAAATACATGGGTCAGAGTAGTAGAAAATGGGCAGTCAGACTAGCTGAGCATATAAGCCTAGCAAAATCTAGATTAGCTGACCCGAATAAGATAAGAAATCTAGAGAATAGTTCAGCTATGACACTCACTACATGCAATTGCACACAACCATACAATAGGATGGGTGGAATAAGATGACAGTTTTAAAGCCTAATGTCACAGGGTGAAGAAAGAGATTGATGACAGAAGCTTTATTTGTCGAATCAACTGCAAACACGTGTGATAGGAATGATTCAACACCTGTCCATCCAGATATCTGGAAAATTCTACTAACCCAACGACGACAAATAGGAGATAACAAAGAAAACTATAAAACTCAAGTTTCGAAGTAGTGTGATTATAATTGATAATATGATTATGGACAATAAATTGTGTTAGAAACTTCGTCATCCAGTAAATAATACTGTTTCACTGTGTGATATATCTAATAAATAAACTGTAAGAAGTCGTGGTTCACCTATATTTGGTGCTTGTTGGATCTCATCAGATACACATATCTCCACCCTTTTGAGTAACACCTTCTACCTTTTATTTTTAAGGCTTCTCAACCCAATAATGAATTCGAAAAGCATAGCACTTTTGCATTTATGCTTTCAGTAGCGTTAGGTATTGACTGAGCTATATACAAAACAAATCATCACCGTGTTATGATTAAATTTGTCGAGATTTTCAACAGTAGTATCAAGTCAATTCTTCTATATGGTTGACGGAAGTGACACCTCAACAAAAGCATTTTGAACAGGCTTCAAACTTTATCACCGGCTGCCTTCTATGGCCCCATATTGAAGATTGGATGGCCAAAGACCATAAGCGGGTCAGGAGAACTCTAACAGTTTATGGTCAATTAGGGAGCTAGCTAAAGGTGAATGTAGAAAACATGCTAAAATGGTGATGTGCAGTTGAAACTTTATGTTCCACTCATAACTTAAGGGATTACTAATAACATAATTTAGTGTTAAAGGGTGTTAATCAGTATGAATTTCGGTAGAGTTTACATACTCGTTGTATCTTTAAGAAAGTACTTGATGACCCATACTCATTATTAATCTCTGCTATATGCTGAATAACAATGTCAGAATTCATGACTTAATACCCAAAAAGCCTAATTTTACATCATGAGCCTTGTGTGGAGTTCCTCATGGTTGGTAATTCTCTCGGTTTCATTAAAAAATTTATTATTAAAATGCAAAATAATACGGGTGCCTAAGATCAACAGGAAAACTACCTCACCTTACTTTAGAAACGTCAGGATTGGCATCGATGGATTCTTTCACTTACTGAGTATTGTAATAGTAGGCAAACATTTGAAATCACTTAATAAAAGTCCTACTTTCCAAATTGAAACACCCACTTTCAAAGGAAGACAGCAAAAATGCAGGAATTTTTTCCAACAATCGACTGGATACTCAGGCTACTTAATTGCCCATGGTGGTCCACAGAAATAAGGTAGCAGTGAAAAGACACGAGGTATAATGTTTATTCGTGATCCATGTAGACAACTACAAGGACAAATTCAACTGCAAAAAATATTATCGTCTTTCGTATTTGAAATCAAAGGTAGCAAGATAAAAACGACTGTCTGCCAACGATCTGCGAAAAAAATTACATAAGGAGGTCAGAAATGCGCTGCAACAAACCACAAAATATTAGGATTGCTGTCACGTGAAGTAATGAAATGCGACTTCGAGAAGTTTAAAAACTTGACAGAGTGAAGACAAATGAAGTTAGTGTTAAACAAGTAATCAATATTAATAATAATGGAGCTTTATTTCAGACAATATGTGAACATATATCATAGAAATTTTCAGCGTATTCAGTCCCAAAATATTCCCTTTTCATACAGGATCTACTTATACAGTTATAATCTGAAGTACATCAAGTGATGTAGCGTTGCCGTATATGAGAAGAGAACCGATTATCTAAGGTTTTTCTTCATTTCTTTCAAGAATTGCATACCGTCTAACTGGCAGCCAATAAAAACGGAGGCGCTCTTGTAACGACCATGTGATACCATAAGAAATGCAAAAGAGTTTAAGCATTTTAACGGAAGAAACCTGTGGTAGCTCAGAGATTTAAGCAGGCCACCAGAATAAATATGTCAGTGATGAAACGTCCAATAACAAGTACAAATGGTCAGTAAGCGTTGAACGGTTTTCATAGAATTCTTTACCGAATGATATAATGTGACAGGCTGTCCCTGGAATGGAACACGAATGAGAAGCTAGTGGTTAGGCTTCAGAGACTGGTTTGTGAAAAGCGACTGGAAGCTTGTCAGTAATCACGGATTCAGCTGAAAACAGTAGCAGAAAACTGGCATAAACGGAGATGCCGTGCTGAGGCTATATTTTACGAATGATAATCTTTACAAAATTGAATTCTTACTGCACATCATTATCATTATTATATTAAGTTTTAACTTTTACTTAATGAAATATGATAATATGTGTATCTACGGTCGCATATTCTGATTCCTTCAGACGTTATAAGCGGTATAGCTGTGCATTATTGGATCTGGTTACGGGATTTCATCGTGAGCAGACATCGCTTAGAGAACCATTGGAAAACCTACAGGGATTACTGAACAGCTGTTTCGACTCAGTCTGGGTTACTTTAACAGTATGCACCCGCCTCCAGGGTTCTAACCCACGACCTTCTGGTTACAAGGCGAGCTAGCTCGTAGGCCATTAGGCCACTGGGACTAGATCCAATGGCCAGCCCATGAATTCCAACTTCTGCCAATTCACGACATAGCCCGACCGCTAGCCAATATCTTCGGCGAGTATCTGGCCTCACACTCTACCTGCTGCACCGTTCGGGTAACGATTTCTCCCTAGACCTCCAGGTAACCACCTACCTGAATAGGGTTAGTCCCCAGTGAGCATCTAATTAATATTCAAGCATTAGCTTGTAGGGATTTGATTGATGGTTTGGAGGATTTCATCATGAGCTGATTTCATTGAGAATTTGGAATTCATGGGCTGGACATTCAATCAAGCCCCAGTGGCTGGATGGTCTACGAGTTGGCTTTGTAACCAGAAATTCCTAGTTCCTAACCCCACTGTGTGCGTAGTGCTGAAGAGTTCAAAACTAGGAAGAAACAGCTTTCTGGCAGTACTTCCTGAAGGTTTTCCAATGGTTCTTCAACTGATGTCAGCTCATGATGAAATTCTTTAGCCAGTCAATCAAATCCCTACAAACCACTTCTTGATTATCGGATTTGGCTGGTGACTGGTGAACTTAGGAAAAAGTTTATGGACTTAAGAATGTTCTTTTGCGCCGGTTCGTTTATTTCTCTAAAGCTATCAACAAGACTAAATGTAACAAGTATAAATGCTTGTGTTTCCTTTACTTATTCATAGCTGAGACTTACTTCTATATTCATTAGCGATCTGATATAATCCTTCCTTGATTTTAGCTTTAGTAATATTTATTCCACTTCCGCCCCCCTTTTTACCATTATTAATTTCGCCGTTGCAATTCTTTTTTCTGAAGGTTCTCGACGATTCGTATCTCTTGATAAGATTTCCTTTTATCTGCCTTGTATCGTCGAAGATATTTGTGATTGTGGCTAACTGAATCATGCAGTAGACTGTGGGGATTGAGAAAACGAGCATGCATTGGACCGAAAAGAAGAATCTAGAAGATTTGGACTTCACGAATGATTTATTTCTTATATCACACAGATTCGAAAGTTTACAGCCTAATATCCCTGAGTTGACAGAAGAGGCAGCGAATACAGGACTTCAAGTAAGGCAGTGGTGACGGAGATACCTATTCAACAACAGAGAAAGGCGATAATTACCATCGTCATCTCTTTCACTTATCTGGACGGCATCATTTCAACTACGGGCGCCAGCACAGATGACGATGTGGAATGCAAGATCGCGGAAACGAGACAGTCATTCATTAATCTGGAATTATCCTGGAAATCTGTTGCTCTCGGTATAAATAAAAGGATTCCGATTTCTAAACACTCATGTCACATCTGTGCTTCTAAATAGTTCAGCGTGACGAAAATCATTCCTCACACGTTACTGCAGACTTTTACCAAGAGCTGCTACCTTCACTCCATAATGAAGAACAGATAGCCATTCAGCCAAAAAGTACAAGTAACAAGGAACTCTGGGAACGAACCAACCAAGAAACTATTGTCCAACAAATGCATGTGGATTGGGAAAACTCTGAGGAGAACGTCAAGTGATTTCACAGGTCAGGAGATCCATGGAGTGGAACCCTAATGGGGAACGACAAGTTGGGCATGTGTTCGAGGGAGATGGTTGAAGGAGATGAAAACTTATGAATAATCGTTGAGCCAGCTAAATACAAATGCGGAGAACAGGGTGAAATGGAGATGAAATGGTGTTGAAATCGTTTGTCACACTACGAACTCAACAACAGTAAAGTGTAAATATTTAAGTCAAATCAAACAAACAAACAAAGAAAAGTTAAGTCAAATCAACACATTTGTTACCTGGGAGTAGAAGTGGTTGAATAATTTTCTTTTGTATGCACAGTTCTGGTTTCTCTAGCTTAATGGCTAGGGTCTCTGCGATGCAAAGAAGACGGAATCGTACTGTCTTTGGAAGGTTGTTCTTCACTTTGTAGATTACTTTGAAGTAGGCATTTGTTGAGATGGAATGACCAGTTTTGACGAGGTTTTCTATTACTGCACTCCTTATTCAGCCATTACTTCCTTTCTTCAGCCCCGCTGGATAGTGTTCTTTGACCCTTTTTGACATGATACGTGTTGAACGACCGATATACCTGGCTCCACAGCAACAGGTGAACTGATATATACACATAGAAGTGGTCAGGTGCGGGATCTTGTATTTTGGGCTTCTGCAGATCAGCGAGCGACTAGAGAACACTACTCTCAATGTTGCCGCAAAGAACGTTCTTCTTAAAGAGGTGGAGATTCTCCTTCTAAGGACGTCACTGAGTAGGCCTCCTTTGAAGTCGAGGTTCATATAAAGTTTCTTTTTTGGCACAGATGCTGTTTCTTGCTTTCGGATATTTTGTTTGATGTTTTTGTCTACGAATCTTGATGGGTAACCGTTTTATATGAAGGTTTCTTTCAGGAAGTTTAGTTCTTCTTCCATGGTATCAGAGCTGCAGATGCGTCGGACGTGACTGGCAAGAGATCTAATTAAGTTTCTTTTCCAACTGATTGGTACCCAGCTGTAGAAGCTTGTCAGTTGGCCGTTCCATGTGGGTTTCCTATGGATGGACCTTCTTAAAGTTCCGTCAGCTCTCCTTGTAAGTTCAACATCAAGAAAAGGGATTTTAGATTCGTTTTCAATTTCAAGAGTGAACATTGTGGGTGAATGCCATTTGTTGAATATTTGTAATAACTGATTGAGATCGTGACCTTCATCACAGATAATAAAGATGTCATCCATAAATCTAACATACGATTGAAAATTGTCAATAGTTGATTTGAGTGGGCCGTTCTCGAGGTTTGCCACGAAGCAGTCTACAAGTAATGGGCCCAGTCTCAAAGCGTATTTAAAGAGATTCGTTGTGTATTTTTGCGGCATGAAATAATCCAGACTGTTGCATAGCTCTAAATATCTAAAGAAGACGTTGTGTTAATAAGCATTTTACGTAGAATGAAGGGACATGTTTCATCCCAGGTGTACTGATAGTATTACTCTGTTAAGATGGATTGAAATCAGGTCAAATTGTGTATTTTTTTTTAAATAATGATCTAAAACCTCATTAGCTTTGGTAACTTTGATTCCTTTTTTTGGAATAATGTTACCTCTAATGTTACCTTTGAACATCTTAGAGAAGAAACAGCAAAAACCTGTTTTTTTTTAAAAAATAAATGATGCAGGCATAACAAAATTCTCACCATTTGAAAATGAAATTCAATTTATGTTCTGATGGATCATTGAATCGTTCCGTTAAGTACAAGTTTGTATATGTGTGAGTGTGGTTGTGTGTTAAAACCACCGCCTAGTTTAATTAATTAGTTAATCTTGTACTATTCATGATATGAGATATCAAAGACAAAAAAGAAATTAGCTACAGCAAGTGTTTGCTTCACCTTCGAAGTGTTGACTCATACACACCACCTGCCTTAGTGAAGAAAAAAGTAAAGAGATGATTAATGACCAATTTGATGAAGCAACTTTTGTGTTGCTGTGTGTGTGAACCAAAACTAGAAAGAGTCAACAGACTAATTAATTTATGGAGTATTCAGTTTGTGTGAAAATAAAAGGAGGAAAAGTAACACTTGAAGACTATTGCGTGAGATAGAGAGAGTGAGAAAGTGAGAGAGTGTAGGCACTTCTTCGTATTCCTTCTTTCATCTTTCTGTAGACAAAGTGATAATCTCTGAAAATAGAGTGTATATGTATTCCTCTTATTGTTATTTATCTAATTAGACAGTTACCTGTATATGTTTTTTATTTGATGCCGGGAAATTTCAAAGGGGAATTATATTTTCCCCTCCTCTCTCTTTTAAAGTGTCTTGAACATGATAAATACTAGACTGAACAGTCAACCCCACTACCATATGTAGTTTGCTGAAAAGTTGATTAAAGTCGCTATTTTTTTATTTACCTCATATAGTAGGTTTTAATCGAGTTTTTTTTGCATACATAAAGTGATTTCACTCGATGCATACTTACTACTGGATTAAATTCTACCGGGAACCATGTTTTCACCTCACTTTTGACCTATTACATCAGTTGTAGTTAGATGAGACAAGACCATCTATCTTAAAACGTTTCATCACCTATATATTGAAATCTTCCTTACTTTTGGTGAACCTTAGCGGTATTCAGGATATGAGGTTGTAAAGACTGAAACTCAAGGAAACATCCCGTGTGTTTTTCTGCACAGTTTGTTAAACTTCCTTGAGTCGACCACATCTTGTTGTGACAGAATCTGTGGATTCATTTTATTTTATTCCTTTGTGTTCCAACCGTATGTTCATCCTCCCCTAGCATACCTATCTTACTAACGTCTAAGTAAGGTTTAGGAATAAGTTGGCCGGAAATCGAACCCTAGACCACAAGCACGGTTAGTGGGCATTCTACCGCTGCACCACTGACACACAGAATCTGTGATACTATTCAGTAATAAAAATTATAATAATAACTTATACCGAAACTACAAAACTACCTCAACAATACTGTCCGGCTGCAATACCGTTTGAAAGTTTCTCGGGTAGAAACCACGTATTGCATAACAAACGTATTTGACTGTACACAAAGCAATGGCAGTCAGCTGTCTACCTCAACTCCATCGACTTTGAAAAGACCTTCGACAGCGTTGATTGAGAGGTGATTTGGAAAATACTTCGCTACTATGGGGTGCCACCAACAATTATACACTCCTCATTCAACAGTTCTACGATAATGCTGCATGCCAAGTAATCCACAACGGGAAACTCACAGAATCCTTCAAACATGTGAAGACAGAAGTAAGACAAGGCTGCGCACTACTATCTACAGTGATTTTTCTGATTAGTGTATACTGGATAGTGCAACAGACAGCGGACCGGGCGACTAGGAGACATTCATAAAATTGACCCACACAAATGGTTGGAGGATCTTGACTTCGCCGATGATAAATGTCTGATATGCAAGTGAAAAGCAACAAGTTGGCAGAAGAAGCATGCAGAGAAGATAGAATTTCAGGTGAACACAGGGAAAACAAAGATAGGTGGTGAAGATTCCTGGTCAGCAGCAACAGCAACAACAACAACAGACAACAATCAGGCAGCATAAATTGTAGAAATATAAAAGAAGCAACCTCCTTCACCTTTTGACCTAGGAGGCATCGTTTTAACTACAGGCCGACGAAACTGACGAGGGTATCAAAGCAAGAATCGGAAAAGAAAGACAAGCTTTCACTACTCTCAAGTCTGTGTGAAGATCAACTGCAATCAGCATGAAAATGAAAATAAGATCCGGATTTTCAACTCCAATGTGAAGTCAGTGCTACTATACGGATCAGAGACTTGGCGCATCATAAAGAGCATTTCAGACAAACTAGAGACTATATCAACAGCTGTCTTTGCTCAGTACTCAAGAACAGATGGCCGACCAGAAAAAATCAGCGACAGGGGTCTCTGGGAGCGAACCAACTCATCAGGAACCTATTGTGCAACAAATATGTAGGAAGAAATGGACGTGGATTGGCCATACTCTGAGAAAACGAACCATCATTGAGTCGCGTCACACGCCAGACCATCGCTCACTTGGAACCCAAAAGGGAAGTGGCGAGTTGGTCGTCAGTGCAAGGGTGACATGGAGGAGGTCATGCGAAGAGGAGATGAAAGCATGTGGGGAGACATGGAGCCTGCTGAAACCGTTGTCGGAGAGTCAAACGCAATGGAGACGTAAGGCTGAAGCCCTATATTCCTCTAGGGACTTAAGGAAATAGTAATAATATAATACACAATTTTTAATCAGCTGAAAATCAATACGACCGTTCCAACAAGAAGAGATCAAAACTCTGTCTTTAAAAGTCAAACAGAACAAAACACGTTTCCCATAAGCAGTTTGTGACCAGGAAGTCAATTCAAGGACTAACTTAGACTACACTAAGGCAGAATTGTTATTATTACTACATTAAAACAATGTGGACAAACAATGACAATTGAGTCAAAAGAAGATAAGTCAATTTTATAACAATGATTTGCAGGTCAGAAGGAGGACGACAACTGCTAGTTAAAAGACAAGTCAAAATATTCAGTTAGGTATCATTATTATATTCTTATATCAAGGTATCATTATTGTAAGCCAATTGTTCATGAAAGGATTTCTAGGTGAATTTTTTCGGCTACAGACGTTTCACATTCTCTTTGGAAGCGTAGACTATTTTCAAACACAAATATTCACCAATTTCACGAACATATAATGAAAGGTCTTGTTTTTACGGAGAAACATTCATGTGTGAATTAATTACAGTTCATGCAATAGATAAAATCGGTGCCCCTTTTAGCAAATATTTATATGTCGTACATTGAGAGCTTATCGGAGAATTTAATCGAAAATGTGCCCCTTTGAAGAATATATGTAGACGACATTATAATCATAAGTGATAAGCCTTGTTCTGCCACTTCAGTTTTAAATCAAATGAATAAAGTGCAGAATAGCACATGACTTACGTCTGTAGAATAGGAAGATAATTGTTAATCTTTCCTAGATATATTGCTTAATCCATGGCTAGATGGATCAATAAAACGATCTATGTATGGAGAACCTACCTGGACAGGACAGTATCTTATTCATCACAATTTCTGCCCTGTTCAATACAAAAAAGCATTAGTAAGGTGCCTTTTCAGTGGAATCCAACGAATATGCACTGAAGACACAGTTGATGAAGAAGAAAGAAAGTTGTCACAAATTCTAGTTGACAACAATTATCCAGACAAGTTCATCAGGAGATATAAAGTAGTCAGAACACCAAGACCCATTCATTCTCGTACTCGCCACTAAGAAAGACATGTACATCAAGCTACCCTATATGGGGCATCATAGCAGCTTGTTAACTCGACAGACTTTGAACGCTGCGGTTGAAAAGACTTTTTATGTAGCTAATAATTGAGAATGTGAAGCCAATATATCCATCTAAGCCCTTTGAACATGTGGAAAATGATGTTATATCCCACTGTATTTACCAGCTTGTAATGTACGTGTGGACGCACATTTATAGAGAGGACTCATCGGTCTCTGCAAGTAAGATCTTCAGAGCATATACCTAAATGGCTCCAGAAGCTGATAGAATCCCGAGAAACCATTAATGGTGAGAACAGACGACCTAGTTCCTCTATTGTGAAACAAATCATACAGACAGGACATAAAATTGACGTTCACACATATTTTAAACCTATCTAGAAAACGTGTTTGTGGTGTATCCTTAAGTTTTTGGATGCCATAACTAGCAACAAGGAATTTTAAACCACCTTAATGCGTTTAAAAACAATTCGTTATCACACTAAACCTTCCTTGGTAAATTTTGTTTTCATACCAGTTAGGCAGATGTACTATTACCTCTGTTATTTGGTTTAGCGGTCTTCATTGTTATTTTGACCTTCAATATATCCTTTAATTTTCGCACCTCTTAACTCTTTATTGATTTCATACATTTTCCTATGACAAGTCTGTGTATGATCAGATTGTTCGAAATGTATTGCGCAAATAAATTACACGATTCAGACAAATTACGTCTTCGTATTGTTTTGTCTAAATTCATAAAGGGATCTAATTGTTTTAAATAGTAATATCTCATGGAACTAAATGATCAGAAGTAAGTTCAATAAATGACATTCCTATGACAAAGTCTTTCATTTCATGAGTTTAACTAGATAGTCGTCTAACTATTCCATACAAAAGATCATGGGAATCTTTACGGACTTGGTTGGGTTTGATAAAAATCAAGGTTGGCTTGAATGTGGGAATTTTCAGCTTGGATATAAATAAATTTTTTTAATATGAGGTATTATGGTAAAATTCGTTACAAATTTCGGTGAATCTTACTCCATTTTCCTTCAGATTCATGAAGTTCTTTCATTAAAGTCGGTCAATAATTTGATGACTAAGGAAGTATAATACATGTTTTGGAACATACGAGAAGACAGGGATATCCTGGACCGACGTGAAAACCCTAGAAAACCTGGATTTCGCGGATGATTTATGTTTGATGTCACACAAAATCGAAGACTTACAGGCAAAAACCGACAAACTGGTCGAAGAGGCTGGCAGCAAAGACAGGACTCCAGGTGAACATAGACAAGACGGAGATTATGAAAATAACCGACCATACAACCAACAACAACAACGGCAGCAATATCTAGCGCTAATCACCATCAACGGGAGGGACTTGAAAGAGGTTACTTCATTCACTTATCTAGGAAGCATTATCTCAACTACAGGCACATGGAACGGACGAGGATGTCAAATCGAGAATCGTGAAGGCAAGAAACACATTCATCAACCTGAAACCAATCTGGAAATCTTCGTCACTCCTCAACATTAACAACAAAATTCGGATTTTCAATACAAACGTCAAGTCAGTCAGTTCTTCTATACGGATCAGAAACTTGGCCGGTCACAAAGAATATTTCCAACAGCCTGTTGCACACCCTTATCAACAGCTGTCTTCGTCGCTCTATACTGAAGATCAGATGGTCGGAAAGAATCACCAACAAGAAACTATGGGAACAAACAAAACAAGAACCAATTGCCCAACAAATATGCAGGAGAAAGTGGAGATGGATTGGACACTCGCTGAGGAGGCCGTTAGGTGACATCGCGCGTCAGGCCAGTGCTGGAGTGGAACCCGAAAGGGAAGCGGCGAGTGGGATGTTCAAGGGTGGCATGGAGGAGATTGTGTGAAGAGGAGTTGAAACGGAATGGACTAACATGGATGCAGGTGAAAAGTAGAGCAGAAGACAGAAACAAGTGGAGACGTGTAGTTGAACCCTTATGTTCCACTAGGAACCCAAAGGAACAATAATAATAATATCGTTGGTAACGCTATCAGGTTCCCTAATGGTGGAATGGACTTTGGATACCTCTTTATTGGAAAAGTTTATGTCATATGAACGCTACCCTAAAGCTGAAGACACAGTTCAGTGAGAAGAAACATATTTAACTGCACTACTGGAGATATTCTATTGTGGACAACTCCTGATTTTTTAAATTTATGATTAAATTACTGTCAAGTGAGTTACTGACAGAAGGAATCGCTTTATTTAAGGCACTTCAGTAAAGCATGAATCAGGATTTCATTATTTATTATTGTTATCCTGGGTTCCGAGTGGAACATAGAGTTTCAACAATAAATCCCCACTTTTTCTATTCTTTTCCCGCACGACATCCTCCATGTCAAGCTTGGACGACCCACTCGAGCGACGCCTCGACTCGCACGATGTTATTTGATGGTCTCCTTAGTGTGTGCCCTATCTAACTCCATTTTCTCCTACATATTTGTTGAACGATAGGCTCTTGGCTGGTTTGTTCCCACAGTTTCTTGTTGGCAATTTTTTCTGTGTATTTGACCTTCAATGTACACCGGAAGTAGCTGTTGATAAAGGTCTCCAACTGGCTGTTGGAAATGCTTCTCTTGAGGCGAGCACCAAGTTTCTAACGTATATAGAAGAAGTGATAGAATTAATATTTATGTTAAAAATCCGATTCTTGTTCATAGTTCTGACTGAATACAGAAGATTTCCAAACTGATTTGAAAGTGTTGAAGGTGTAGCTCGCCTCTGCGATTCTGGCTGTCTGACTTTGACATCTTCATCCGTTCTGCCTTGTGGTTGAAATGATGCTGCCTAGCCAGATAAGCGAAGGAAGTTAGCTGCGTCAAATTTCTTCCATTGATAATGGCTAGTGCTGTTAGTTGGCTAAAGCATGAATAATAAATTAGGCGAAATACCATGTGAATTCGCTATGTTTCTGTTTTGTTTGGAAAAGGTGGGGAATATCTCACATGCCCTGAGTATTCTTTTCATATGTCATGTATCAAGTTCACTTATATTTTACGCAGCATAACCTGAATTAATCATTTTTATCCTTAAATATTCTATGTTTTTAGAAGTTTACTGTGGATTAACCTCCAACCTGAGTAAAAAATTACAGGATGCATCAGAAACTTCCTAATAATGAAGTAAATTTACATTTCTGTGTTTTTTTATTATTACCATCAAGCAATTGTTTACTTCTTTTTGATGTGGTTGTGTTCTCTGAGCTGGATAGTTAGTTAATTTGCGAAGCTTTCATTACCCACCCTGCTAGGTGACATTTTCAGTGCATATTTCAATTTGTTGAAGTGAGGTTTTAGATTTCTTCACGAGTTTATTAATCATCTCTCCTGGTGACCCTGGACGTGATTGGTTGTTTTTATATGTTTTCACATCTTCTACGCTACACTCAGCTCTATGTCAACCAAAAGACTCAACAGCAAAGTAGAGATAAAATCAACATCATATACAAAATAAATTGTAACAACTGCGAAAAACACTACCTTGGCCAAAGTGGACGTCGTCTTCGTCTTCGTATCCACGAACATAAGGTAGCCGTCAAAAGATATGACATCCACTCCCTCATATCACTATATACAGACAACCACGGACATCAGTTCGACTGGGACAATATTCAAATATTAGGCAGAGGAAACAACAAGAATGCTAGAGAATTTTTAGAAGCTTGGAGTTCCAGTGAATCATCAATCAATAGGCACATCGGGATAGACAGAATTTATCAACCGATAAGAAAGAAACCTCACACACAAAGGATCAAAGTTCAAGTCAAAAAAACAATGAGTGACAATAGAAGCAACCTAGAAGGTGTGAAAACACACAAAAACAACCAATCACGTCCAAGGTCACCCACCAGGAGAAATAACCAATAAACTCGTGGAGAAATCTAAAAGCTCACTTCAAATTGAAGCATGCGCTGAAGATGTCGCCTAGTAGGGCGATGAAAGCTTCGCGAATTAACTATTCAGCTCAGAGAACGCAACCACATCAAAATCATCCACCTAAGCTACAAATCATCTTCATTATATCTAAATCGTTTACTTTAGAGTAAGTTAGGTATATATTTGCTGTTTCTTACACATGATATGTTGTCAAGATTAATACTGTTGTGATGCATGCTGATCACAAGAGTTTGTGACGCTACCTGCGATATTCATGAACAGAGAAGTGATAAATGAAGTTGCTGGCCGACTGAAATTGGAACTCATGGCTTACTGGATTCTGTCTTGGTGGCTGAATGGTCAAAGTGCTCCCCTCACAATCTTTAAGTCTTGGGACTAATCCCCAGTGAAGTAGTAGGTGAGTATTATTACTAAACAATCATAAAGTAGCATGAGATGATGTACGTGTGTTTTCTGGTTTTCACCTTTAACCGATCAGCATCAATTCGTGACGACATATTTACGTTTGGAAGAATGAAAGAAAACATGAAATCAAGAGAGCAATGCAGTTGGAAGCAGAACACAGTTTGTGTAAACTGGATTTTCAGTGTTAGGCCATTATATTGTATTGATAGTGTCTATCCTAAAGCTGAACTTGATGGGACTTATTAGTCACGACTTCTCATCAGAACTTCAGGTGATTTCAGTCACTTGCAAACACTAGATTAATTTTCAAGCTGTTAGAGAACCATTGATATTTCGTCCTCTTTGCGGACCCTTCTTCAGTAAACACACGTCGCCGCACCAGGAATCGAACCTTGAATCGGGTAACAAGACAGTCTGATTGACTATTCAGTAGCTAAAATGAAATTCAATCACCGGGTCATCAATTCACCATATATAATGTACCACGAGTAGTTTTCGAATAAACAGACATACGTTAGAAACCTTTGAGTTCTCCGTCAAACTGTGAGTGCTAGGATTTTCAGTGTAGCTTACTTTACCATGAAGCTGGTCAATTTATCTCACTTGAACTCAAAAATAACACTAACCACAGCTTTATATGAAGCTGATATGAAGTTATGTTTTTCTCTAATAGGCGAAAATGAAGTGGAAATTGACAAATTGCCCGAAAGGTTTTATCCACTAACAGACAATTTTATTAGCCCTCATTGTTTGCATTTCAAGTGAAAAGCAATGACTCAACAACGCATCTGCATTGTGATCTATTCGTCGACATCTTGACGACTCCCAGCAAGCTTTGATTCCCTCTTTATGTGATTTTCGGCATATCAACCTCGGTGACCGAACCCATCACTTCATAATTAGGATCGACTAAGGGGTCTACTTGGCGTGTAGTATCATTTGAAGGCTTATTCAACGTGTTTACAATCCATCTCTATTTTCTTCTACATATTTGTTGAGAAAAATCACACTCTTTTAAATCAATACTTTGATAATTGCATGTTAATAAGTAATATACACTTTTAATCTTTATTATGTATAACTGGTACTTGAGACTTACTTTGATAGCGTTAGAATCTATTCTTCTAATAGTGTTACTCATATTTACAGACGCCATTCGAAAAAGAAAAAGAAATGGTTTCATTTCGTGACACACTCAAAGGAATTCTTTATTTTGCATCCATCCACAGCTGTACTGTTCATATGATGAAAAGCGTTAAAAGGTTTATGTATGTGTATAAGCGTACTTCAGTTGGCTACTTATTATTAATAATAATATGCTTAAGCTGAAAGCGGATGGTTTTCTAGGCTGCCTAGTGTATTAGTGATTCATCTGTATATATATATATACAAATGCTTCGGAGTCTGGATGCTTATACGATGAGTGACTCAGATGTAACATGATAGTTTTAAGTGAAATGATTGTTTCGGATAATATTATTACTATTGTAATAAAAATGACTTCTTTTCATTATAGAACTACCTACCTAAAATGTTCTGAATATGAATAAACACAAATATGGTACGTTGAGCTTTATAGAATCGTTCGAAAATAATCGTCATGATAACTACAAGAGCTTGACAACAGGAATAATGTTCGTAAGGTATATAACTCGAAGATAGGAGTTTGAAAAGAAGGCGAGAGGTGGAAGAAACGAATGAGGATGGTTTTAAAATTTCTGATATCATGTAATTAAGAAAATATAAGTCGGCACAGAGATATATAACTCTATTAAGTTTTTAGAATTCTTGCATTAACTTCGTATTTTCCTTCGTTTCTATGTACACCCCGATTACAAATCATTCAATGAATTATTCATCTTATTACACAACTCTAAAATACTTATTCACATCTACTAATTCAATGATTAATATTCAGAAAATTGTGATTTTGACAGCCCGTCAACTTTGTTACCAAATTCTTTCTTGAAAAGTTTTATAAAGATTTGATTTTACCGCCAAAGAGGAGGATCAATTCGCCGGAAATAGCGTCTTCGCTGAACTACGTATTTCTTTTTCATTAATGTCTATTATTATTTATTATTATTATCCCCTTGGGTTATGAGTGGAACCTGGAGCTTCGAAAACACATCTCCACTTGTTTCCATTTTCTTCCGTCCTCCTTAGCTGGGTCAACGACTGCCCGTTGTCTCTCATCTCCTCCTCCTTTCCATACAATTTCCTCCATGTCACCCTTGCACCGACGATCCACTCGTCGCTTCCTTATTCGGATACCACTCGACCGATGGCCTGCATTCCACGCGATTTCATTCGACTGACTCCTCAGTCACGGATGGCAGATCCATTTCCATTTTCTCCTACATATTTGTTGAGCAATTGGCTCTTCCTTGGTTTGATCATCGCAAGAGTTTCTTGTTGCTAACTCTTTCCGACCGGCTGGTCATTTGATCTTTAGTTTGATGCCAGCGAGACGAGCATCTGTTAATAAACGTCTGCAGTAGCTTGTTGGAAATCCTCTTCGTGACATGCAGTATAATTTTCTGTCTCGTATAGAGGAACTGACCAAATTCATATATATTTTGAATATCCGAATCTTGTTCTTCATGCTGACTGAGTGAAGAAGATTTCCAAACTGGATTCAGATTGGTAAAGACTTATCTTGTCTTTCCGATTCTGACTTTGACTTCTTCATCCGTTCCACCTGTAGTTGAAACTATGCCGGGAGTCTAGTTAATTCAAGGAAGTAAACTCTATTAAATCTCTCCCGTTGATGAAGATTAATGCTGGTTGTTGTTGCTGTTGATGTTGGTTGCTTACTTTCATCACTTCCATCTTCCCTTTATTCACCAGGATTCCTGTCTTCGCTGCAGTGCTTCTTCAACCAGTTTGTCGATTTACGCCTGTGATTCCTGGAGTTTGTTTGACAACAAACACAAATCTTTCGCATGCAAATCCAGATCTTCTGGAGTCGTCGTATAGGTTCAAAGTACTTCTGCTTTTCCACTCCTCACACACAATCTTCTGCTTAATCCAGTCCACCATAATTAAGAATATCATTGGTGATAATAGGCAGGCAGTTAGCTTGTCATACTCCTGTATCCACTTCGAATACCTCGGTGAATTTTCCGTTGTGGATAACCTGAAACTTGGCATTCCCATATAGACAGCTGTTGGATGAGGTTGGTGATGATTTGGAGTACTGCACTGCACAGTGTTGAAGTAGTTTTTAAGTTACATCCTGGTCAACTCTGTCTGTTGAAGGTTATTTTGAATTCGATGAAGCTAAGGTTAAGGTTTGATCGGCATTCTATGCTTTGTTCTGTGGTGACGATGCATAGAGTTGCAATATGATCAGCAAATGATTTGCCTTTCCTGAATCCGAGTCGTCCCGCGCTTGATGAATTCTGCATCCAGTGCATTGTTTATCCTTCCAAGACGACGGGAACAAGTGTTTTACTTGGCGTGAACAAGAACATTATTCCATTATTGTCTGGTTTGAGATAATTTATGGACTGAAAGAGATATACCTCTTTTCGTAATTTCACGTTAACTTTCTGCAGTCATCTAGGGAGTTTTATATACAAAATGCTAATTCGTCATGAGGACATCCTCCAGGACATCCATTAGGTAAATATCAATTTATAACACAAATAAGAGTTTAGTAGCAGCCAGTAACAAAATGAATCACAGTGTATGTGTAATAACAACGTTTGAGAAAAAGGCTAAGTTAAACTTTCAGCGCCGCTGACTATCAATAGAGTGCGACTGCACCAATGACTTTGAAACGTTCACTGAGCAAGTCAGTGAAACGTGGCAAATAATGTTGTCATCATCAGTAAAATATGCTCATCGAAGTGTTATGCTATTTAATGGGACATCTGGCAAGTTTCAGCTTAGGTTTGAGAGGGATTAAGTTATACTGTAAGGCAAGGATAAGTTAGGGTTAGGTTAACCTAATAAAGACGATATTAGGGTTATTTCAAGTTAGATTGCAGATAGTTTGGGGATATTTTCACATTAGATTTAGGTTCAGGAAAGATTAGAGTCATTGTTAGTGTTAGAAGTAAATAATTACATGCATAGAATGTGGTTAAATTACTCTGTTCATAAAAGTATAGAACTTGTGCACTGTGGTAGAGCGTAATTTAATTGTGGGTAAAATTTCTTTCGATAAAGTCTCACAGTGTTATACAGTAATATTTACTGATGTCCACGTTTTCAAGCACAATTTATTGCTCAGTAAGTATTACTATATAACACTATGAGACTTTATCAAAATAAATTTTACCCACAATGGAAGTATACTCTGTTGATACTCAGACTTGGAACTGAGAGGTATTTTTATCACAGGGGAGGGCAGAGTATCCTCTGAAGCACTTTTCTACGATTTGTATGCATTATTTCATAAATATATATGTATTCCATACACAAAAATGCCTCCTTAGCGTGACTGGTACATCCGAGGTCATTCATTGATTAGTAATTAGTGGGGCTTAAAGTTTAACTTTGCCCAGAAACAGGGGATAATCCTACATAATAGAAAAGTTTGTCAACTAATTAGTTAGCTCATGAATAGCCATTTTGAAGTAATCGACAGGAAGCGAGAGAAGTCGGGTAACAGAGAATAAAAAAATAAAATGACTACATTTTTGATTGTTACACATCATTTTGGGGAAATAAAATTGACATTAAGGCCACAACAGTTGAAGAGGCCGCATAAAACAATTTGTAAAGAGAAAGTTCAGGTCATTAAACACTTCAATTCTGGATCCCAGTTTTACATCTGATCAAGCAGTAACCGCAGCGACTTCATTCAGAGTAATGCACAAAGTACGATCAAGCCGTTAAAAAGGATTTCGGCTACATCTTCTTCATGCAGCGTAAGTTTAAGTATTTCATAAGGGAAAACTTGAGATTTGTGTGTCAGAAACGTTTTATCAAGCTGTCTGTTTTACTACCTTGGCCTTAATGTCATTTTTATTTTTTTTCAATTATTGGTTTTTAGGGATTTGATTGGTTAGCTAAAAGATTTCTTAATTAGCTGACATCGGGTAGAGAACCATTGGAAAATTGACAGGGAATACTGCCAGACAGCCTAGTTTGGGACTTTTTGGTAGTACTCACTCACAGACAGAGTTCAGATCCAGGACCCTCTGGCGGACTCGCAGACCATTCAGCCACTGGGACTCGATCCAGTGGCTAGCCAATGAATTCCAACTTCTGCCAATTCACGGGTCCTAGTGGGAAGTCGTGACCAGCAGGGAACAGCAGGTCGGGTTTGAGGACAAATACTCATCAAAGATTTCGACTAGTGGCCGCGCTATGTCGTGAATTCGCAGAAGTTAGGATTCATAGGCTGTTGGATCTTGTCCCAGTGGCTTAATAGTCTACGAGCCCGTCTTGTAATCAGAGGGTCGTAGGTTCAAATTTTGGTGGTGGGTGCGTACTACTTAACCGTCCCAAACTAGGCTGAAGAGACAGCTGTCTGGCAGCACTCGTTGCTGGTTTTCCAATATTTCTCTAACTGATGTCAGCTCATGAAGATCTACTGTGATTATGAATTGTTTCTGAACACATAAAGGTAGTTTGAACTTCTTGATTGCTAGCTAGGGCTTCCACAAACTCCAGGATACGCCTTCCCCAAACACGTTTTATACATAGGTTTAAAAGATGTGTTAACGTCACTTTTATGTCATTTCTCTATAATACTTTTCGCAATAGAGAAACTAGGTCGACTGTTCTCAGCTTAAATGGGTTCTGGGGATTCTGTTTGCTTCTGCAGCCACCTAGGAATATGCTCTGAAACCGTTATTATCAGAATGTGTTTCTGATATTGTTGGAAACTAATTTTGGACTGTGTAACACTGGGGAAATTTCACAAAATTATACTGAAGAAGTCTTGAGTTGGCTATTCTGAGTTTAGCCTGACATGCTTGAATTTTGATCAATACGTCTTGCATAAGCAAATAAGTTGTTGCAGGAATGAGTAAACTGGAATTAAATTAGATTGAAAAACCATTATAATTTCAGATAGTTTACACCTGGTAAGAACCTGTGAAGTAAAGTGACGTTATTCTACACTACAAATTAGTTTCTCCTTAATTGATCGACAAAGGCTATTTTCTCTTTTTTACTATTTGAACTGGTTGTTAAAAAGAATCTATTTAAATACTACTCTATTGTCCTTTTTCAACCACTATGTCTCGGGTTCAAGTTTGGTTCTGCCTAACTCGACCTAGACAATGAGTTCATCTCCCAATCCTGTACGTGATAAACGTACTACTCATAACCTGTAAATGATTTATAGCATCAACAGAAAAAGCACATGTTTTTGCGGTAACATTTACATTTGAAGAACATAAAGAAAGGAACACCTTTGATATTCTGAAAATATACCAAAAAAGGTACGTCCTGAAGGAACAACCACCTGCAATAGTCGTATTGTCAGGCATCTCGTCCATATGGGTCATGAAGTAGATATTCTGAAATAATAATAGAATTTTTATTCTGGACAGTACCTATAGAATGTACAGAATTTTCAGAGGAGTTTATTGCATCAGATTTTCACTTCGTACAATATCTTCAAGGAAAATAATAACTGACAGTATATCCTGTGATCATCCCACTTATGATATATCTGCTTTGTCTCATTCAAGAAATTTACGATATCTAGTTGAAATCCAACTGTAAGATGTTCAGAAGTACATTTTGAGACGCATGAAGATAACCGAAGAGCAGTTATCTCATATACTGGAACATGTTGCCACTCACAATCAGGCCTTTCCCCAAGTTTAGTGGGAACTTGAGAATCAGAAGCTTGTAAACATTTTAAATACACAAAAGGGCAGATAATACAATTAGAGATCATAATCCTAATCGATTGAAACAAATCGAATGAGAGAAAATATATGCAATAGAGAGATGGAAGTTTTTGGTAGCCCAAGTTTTAAGTAGGCCGCCTATGTTCATTGAAATAGTTGAATTCTCCTGAAGTTTGCGGAACCAAATGCTGTCATCACATGCCTCAAAACATGATTTACGTGTTCAGAAAGAGACAGCTATCAGTCTTTCGTTGCTCTGTTAACTGAATATCCTTACTCTGTTTTTAATTTGACTAAACAGTCTTTGGCTTTAACTCTCCACTTGCTGTAATATAGTTTTACCTATCTTTTATTTCTGTGATTTCAGTCGAACCCACCACATCTTTAAGCGACTTAGTAGTAGCTTGTCATCTTATCCACCACTTGTCTTTATTACTCAAAGTCTTTTCTATTGTATGCAAGCATTAACAGTTTTGTTTGAAACTGAACCTTCTGTGCATAAGTTATATAAGTGTAATTTCTGAGACCTGTTGATTAAGGTTGGAGTCTCATGTCAAGTGACATCTCATATCACATTTGCAAGCCCATTAAAAATACCCTGTAAACTTAATAAACTCTTTGAGCTGTATGGAGGTGATGAGGAGTCGTCGAAACAAAGATTCACACCATCTTATTTTCCTTACAAACGGTTGTTTTTGCTCTGCTGAAATTCAGAAATAGTATTATTATCAAATGATAAAGTTGGGAAATGGTTTTATAAGTTCATTAGGATCAAATATAATTGAAACAGGATCACTTATCCAGTCTTGTATTGTAACCAAAATCACACCCTGCTGGCTTAATTTACTGATTGTATTTTACCTACAGCATGCTAAATTCTCAGTTAAACTGTAAATTATTGTACAAATAGTTTTATATAACTTTTCGTCGTCACATATTCTCTTGTCTTGCATAAGATGTTTATAGTCATTAAGAATTAGACTATATTACAACGCATAAACTCATTTCAGAAATAATTAATTTTCGTTTCCATTTTGCTTTTCAACTAATGATAAAAGTATTCCTGTAACGTTTAAGCTTAAAAAACGTGACTGTTAAATGTTCAATATCGCATAACAGTCGGTTTAAACATGCATTATTGTAGATAATTAATATGTATTTGTATTATATAAGCGTCTTTAATTCTGCTGTATTCTTGTACAAATGTAATAATAAATGTTATGTAAATTATTCAACGAATTGAAGCCACGAAGTATCCTTGTAGTCATGAGGGAAAATAACTCTATATTACTGAAATTGCTTAGAAATTACCCATTATGGACAGAAATATAAAATTTTACTATGTTGTATGTATTGCTATGAAGGAACAACCTTTTCAAGACCTTCCAGTTCCACTTCACCCCTAGGCGAACGCTTTTTATAAATAATCTATTTTCATTTATTTATTCTGACTTTTAACTGTCTACTGCTTCCTATTATATTAGAAGGTCTTCGAAATACGTACATTTCTTTTCGCTGTAGATGCAGTTGTTTTGCGTAGAGTAATGAAATACGTCTTTTCTAAACATTTAGGTTATTTTAAGTAATTTTTTAGTTAAATGTAGTTTATTTGTGCTTCTAGTGTCCATAGATATATTCATCATAAATTTATTTCGTCAGGGTTACGTGTTTTTGGAAAATTTGACAGTAGAATCGAATATGAGCATTTCGTCCCATCTGGGACTCATCGGCTGGATGCACTGGTAAACACCTCCCTCCAGTCGTATAAAACGGCAAAGATTCATCCACTAAATCAACTAGGACATGGGAGCCACCTGCTGTATGATAGGTATTAGTTATTATTCGTCAAATTTTATTTTGTATTTCCCGGTGAATGATTGCGTTGAACTCAACTGCTCTGCATCTTGAAGAAAAATAAAAGACGAATTCAGAAAAGAAAATTTTCTTTATCGACGAAATCATCTTCAGAGGCTGTACAGTCGTATTTATATTTATCAAAGATGTATAGTAGTCTATTATTGAGTAATAGGGGGGTGACATAATTGACATAATTACTCAGAAGTGGCTTTAGAAGTAAAACATAAAAGTTGTAAATTACGTGGTACTCAACGGCACAAAGTCAGAAATTTGATAAGGTAAAAATTGCTAGTGAGTGAGAAATAAACGTAGTTGAGTGTCAATTTAACAAGTGTGAAGAGGATGTGTGTGAAAATGTACAAAAGGAACATGTGTGAGTGATAATAGTGAATTAATTATTAAAGTAAAAGCAAACTAAAAGTAAAATTTGAAATTAAAAAAATTAAAATTGTTTACAGGGAACGACTAGTGAAGAGGTTGAGACGAAGGTAGAGTAAGAGGCTGGAAAAAACTTTTTTCTATATACAGAGTTCCGGGTTGTATTGACGAATCGCCAGCGCCTCCGCCATACACAAAAGCCGAAACTCCACACCCTTTGTACAATTAGGCTTTGTAGATGATCTTCAGTCCACCAAGTCCTCGAGAATTGGGCTTGTAACTGTCTTGCATTGTCCTTTTGCTAACCATGCCAGATAATGTTCAGAGATGTGTTTGGAAAATGTGCGCTTTGTGCGGCCAATATAACTCTGTTGAAATGCTGGCTACTGCTGGAGACGCTTCAATGATACCAATATCTTTCCCAAATGATGTGTGAACATTCTTTTTTCAAAGTTTGAGTAGAGATTCCCGAATATTTAAATAGGATAACATTTTTGATATTTCATGAGGCGATTTTTGTACTTCCTACGAAAGAGTGACAGAAAAAATATCTTTTCAGACTGCTTCTTTTCCATGCTCCATCCTTTCACTGGAAATTAGAATTCCACTGTTACATCAAATACTAATCTCCCGTATAATCTCAGTAACGAACAGATTCATTGTATTGGAAGAAGGTATAAAGAATACCACACCTTGCTGCCAACAGATACTTCTATACTCTTATAAGGATTTGCTGAATTATCGGATTTACTTTGGCAACGGTCTTAATTCTGCCGTTACCATATGTGAATCTTTGAAGTACTTGATCAACTAATAGATATCATTATTAATCTCATCCATTCCTTGGACTGTGGGTAGGACATTGGACTTCAACAACATATCATGATTTCAGTCAACTCTCTTCTGTCTATTTTAGCTTGCTCCACGATAGTACACAAGCTTTCATTTCATCCTCACACAATCTCCTCCATATCACTCTCAGATACTTATCTCGTCAACTCCCATTCGAATCCTTATTGTTCGGCTTTTGATGTCACTGTAAGCGATTGTCAGTCCATCTCCATTTCCTTCTGCATATGTTCTGGACGACAGAATAGGTTGTTGGCTGGTTCTCTGCATTGCTTAAGTTCATTGTTTCTTGCTCATTCTTTCTGATTCCCATAGGAACTTCAATATTCAGCGAAGTCTCACAATCACACAGATGAACCAGTTGAACAATGACATTTTAAAATGCTTGTGTTGATCCATCTGTTCAGTTCTGTGGATCTCAAAACTGATTTCAGAGTAATTAACCCCTGACTGGCTTTTTCATCCTCATCCGTACAGCGTATACTTGAATTAGTACCATCCAGTTAAGTTAAGAAGATGACTTCCTTTAGATTTATCCCTCCAATAGTGACTAATGGCTGTCTTCTCAGTTGTTTTTTTCCTTCACGTTCCCCAGTGGAACATAGGGCCTCAAGCTAGTGGCTTGAAGTTTCTGGAACAGTGTTTATTTTACAGGATGAGGTTGCTGGCCTCATGTCCAACCTTTCCTCTTCACCAGCATTATTTCTGGCTTAGCGAGGTAAAGGAGTGCGTCGGCCGGGGATCGGACCCCGGACCATGTGCATGGTCGGCGAGCGTCCTAACCGCTGTGCCACCGACGCTAAAACATGTGTTTACAACACATCAATGCTAAGCTGTTTTCTAAAACAACATAGTTATTTTATCAGAATGATCTTTCATAACCCTTTTTATTTACTGAAATCATATTTTCCTATTTGCTGGATGGCAACTAGCAGTGGAATCCAGGGTGCTAGGGATTCGTTGTCTGTATGCAGCTGTAATCCCCAGTGAGTGATGTTATTCCCCCTGGGATTCGAACTCAGCGCTAGTTGTCTTAAATTCCAAAGCATTATCTCTACTAGACCACTAGGGCCACGAGAAACCACCCTCTTGTGTAACAAGTATCAGTTATGAATTATTTAAGTCAATTTTGCGTTTCCCGTTGATTGATTGATTGACTGACTGGACCGACATGTTTGACCTCCGTTAAAACCTTATTCATCCATTCGTTGCATATATAAGAAATAGGAATGAAAAGCAAAGGAATATGAGGATTTCTTAACACACAGTGTTGAGCTGAAATTCTTCCTATCTTCGTTATCTTTTCTGGCAATTTTTTTATCTGTGCTTATAGATTTTCGCTTTTCTAGTAATTTATTCATTGATCGTCGGCAGAATCCAGATCTTCTACAGTCGTTTTGTCCTTTCAGCGCGTATCAGGCTTTTCATCCCTTACGGTCTTCCACGTGATTCACACCAACACATTTTAGGATATCATCGATGAGAGTAGAAAGCCTTGTCTTAATCCCGTCTTCAATTCATACACCTCCTTTTTAGCCGAGTGGCATCACCATATATCTATCTTGTGAAGCTAAATAAAAATATCTGAAGCACTACACTCTGTAGCATGAAAGCGGTTGTCAGGTAGTGAAAGACCTTAGTCAGCTATAAAAACAAATAGGGTCCAGCTTGTAAGATTTAAAACGACACTGGCTACAAAACCAGGAATTGAAATGATGCCACTACTCATCATTAGATAAAAGTTAAATCAATTATTTATTTTTTTCGAATTTGTTCACTTAGCCACTTAACAAGTATATTAACAAAGTGGTTTAGTCTATGGGGAGTGACAAATTTAGTTAGTTTTTATTGTTCAAGTGGTTATCGTTGAAAGAAACGCAGATCTATCTCTAAAAGAATTTCCCTGTTTTTCCGAACAACTATTTGAATACTTCCTGAAATGGTTATATGATAAATAAAGGTGATATGTATCAAAAATATAGTAAAATAACAAAATTTAGATGAAAATAAATAAAGTGTGTTTGTTGTTGTAACTTTATAAATAAATAAATAAAACAAATTCCCAAAACTATTTTAGTAAACATTAATGTGAAGAGAATTGATGAAAATTGTTTATGCTCTTTAATTTGATTTCTGCAATCGAATGTTTACCCTTTTACTCTTTAATTTCAGTTATATAAATTGAAAAAAGAGGGAAATACGAGTGTTCTCATTTAAATATTCACAATCATGACTATTGAACTAACTAACTAACTAACTAACTAACTAACTAACTAACTAACTAACTAACTAACTAACTAACTAACTAACTAACTAACTAACTAACTAACTAACTAACTAACTAACTAACTAACTAACTAACTAACTAACTAACTAACTAACTAACTAACTAACTAACTAACTAACTAACTAACTAACTAACTAACTAACTAACTAACTAACTAACTAACTAACTAACTAACTAACTAACTAACTAACTAACTAACTAACTAACTAACTAACTAACTAACTAACTAACTAACTAACTAACTAACTAACTAACTAACTAACTAACTAACTAACTAACTAACTAATTAACTAACTAACTAACTAACTAACTAACTAACTAATTAACTAACTAACTAACTAACTAACTAACTTACCTACTCACTTACTGAAACGTTTGTTTGCAGGGATTTTATTGGTTACAGGATTTCATTAAGAGCTGACATCACGTACAAAACTATTGGAAAAATGCACTGAGTACTGGACAGTTGTTTTATCCTAGTTTGAGACTCTTTTCAGTACGCACTCACCGCCACGGTTCGAACCCAGGACCGTCTGGTTACAAGGCGAACTTGCAGATGATTAAGCCACTGGGACCCAACCCAATGACCAGCTCATGAATCCTAACTTCTACCAGTTCACGACATTGCGCGACCACCACTAGCCAATGTCATCTGCGGCGAGTATTTGTCCTCAGACCCGACCTGCTGCACCCTATCAGTCACAACTTCTCACTTTCCAGTACTCCCAGGTTTTCTCATAGTTCTCTAACCGGTGTTAGCGCATGATGAGATCCCGTAACTAACTGACTAGCGAACTAATTATTGGAAACAAAACACGTAGTTCAACGAAGTGGCTCCTGTCGGCAAATTAATTCTCTCCTTTAGCTGTAAATTGCATTTATATACAATATATTTTTCATGAAATAGGGTAGTAACAAGGTTGATGAATTGTCAAAAACATAGAAGTTAATATTATTCAGTGCATAAAAGGACTTGGATACTTGTATTGCAGTTACATAATAAGATGAGTCATTTAATTAATGAGCTGTTATCAGGATGCACATATAAATGAAGGGTACGATGAAATTATGTAAGAGTTCTAAATAAATACCAGAGTTATAAGGAGTTAGAAAGATGACAAACAAATAAAAATCAAGTTAATAGAAGTCAACAAGGTTGTTACCTTGGTAGTAAAAGTAGATGAGTAATTTACCTTGTATGAATAGCCCCTGTTTTTCTAACTGAATGGCTAGAGCTACAGCAGTGCAAGGGAGACGAAAGTGTATTGCTTTTGGCAGTTTATTCTTCACTTTGTAGATTACTTTGAAGTAGGCATTTTTTGAGATGTTGAGCCACTACTAACTTTCTGCAAAATTTGGGATAGTGTTCTTGGACTCTTCTAGACAGAATACGCATCGAACTACCAATTTACTTGGCTTTACAAACACATGTAAACTGATATATGCACAGAGAAGTCGTCAAATGCGAGGTTTTGTCCTTATAGCTTGTGTAGACCAATGGATGAGAGAATGGAGAATACTGCTGTCAGCGTTGCAGAGAAGAATGATTTTCTCGAAGATGCTGACATTCTTCCCTCAGGATATTGTGGAAGCCTCTTTGAACCAATCATAAATTTCGTTTTTGGAAAATTAACGTTGCATTCATCTGAACTTTCAGTTTGATGTTGTTGTTGTTAATGAATCTTCTTGAGTATCCATTTTGTATGAAGGTTTCTTCTTCACAAGATCTAGTCCTGCTTCGACGGCACGAGGACTGGAGATAACTACAAATAGCCAACCGACTAACTAATTTAGTTTTCAGAGAAATATATCCATCCTCTATTCGGATCAAACAATAATGAAACTTTAAAAGGAAAGCACGGCATTTTTTGCAATTGAACAAATGCATTATTGTACATCCAATGGGGTCCACTGTGCCGGTAATCACAGTCTTGTTGCTGAAAAGATTATATTGCTCAGAGATAGGTGTTAGTTGAAGAATCTGAATCTTTAAAGCTAATGCAAAGTTTTCTGACTTTCGACAGGTTAAGGTTCTGTTTTATTTTTTATTTTTCGATTACAGCTTGATTCCACACCGTATTTTCAGTACAAGTATGGAATTTTCAGCATGGATATCGGTAGCCCAAATTTACAGGCCGACCATAGATATCGGGTGTGCGCCGGCAGGGGATCGAACCTCGGACCATGTGCATGGTCGGCGAGAGTCCTAACCACTGTGCCACCGACGCATATCAGTTTATGAATAACTTATAATAACTTGAATCATATTTGGATTGGTGTAATTTATGCATATAAGCACAAAATCTGATTCGCATAGTGAGTTATGAATAACGTGAACACTTATTGTTTCCGTATCTATTAAATCAAAGGAGATAGGGTAGAATCCCGAAATACGTCTCATCCGCATATTTTTGTAAAACTGGGAATCAACTAGAAGGGAACCACGTTGATAGTTTGATAGTAGGAAGCTCGTCGACTATGCGAATGGGTCGATTTGAAGCAGATGAACCTTCTTTTATCAATTAATCTATAATACTGCAAATTAAACTTTTGATGGAATGTTCTCACTCAAATATTAAAGCACTATTATCTCAACATTGTTAATAAATTATCTTCATAGATGTGATTTCTTCATATATATTAAAACCGTTTATCAAAGAGTTTCCTGGTTAATATGGAAAATTAGTCGTGGTTAACATAATTAAAAGTGATATACAATAGTTATGGATTTGACGTTAAAATACGATTATTGACGGCGATTAGGTAATCGGCAGGAAGTACTGGACCTAGGCGTCGTGCTTTTCAGCACTCATCAACAAAGCCTATATTCATCCTCACAGGAGCCATCTGATTTCCCTTTGGAGTTTCAAACTTGCGTCAACCAATGCAGAGATCATAGAGGTTACCATGTAGCTATTAGGACTGATAATTAACCTCTTGGTGTATTATGATTGGCAAACTGATAGCTGCCTATACAGTCTTTAATGTTGGTGTTGATTAAAGTCTATCGGTGAGGTTCGCAATGTGGTAACCGAGGTAAGTAAATGGCCATCTCAGTACACTTTGAACTGATGTTGATTTATTGGAATCAGTCAGCAGGATACCCGTACTGTATTGTATATCAGAGTCTTCTGAGAGTTGGCTTTCAATAATATTACAACCAGAGTCGTTTGACATAAATTCAAATCTGTTCATTTTAGTTACAGTGTGGAAAATAACACGTAAAAAGCTGTAGCATTTTGGTAAAACGTTTCACAATTACAGATGATAAACAGAAAGAAACGATATAAGTTGCTGTATAGCAAAATAAAAAGTCAAATAAGAAACTGTGTCTGATAATAATAAATCATGTATTCACTTCTACATCGGTGGTGGAAAACACCCAACGACATTTTAATATAGAGAAAAACTACTTCTGATTCACCTAATGTCTGCTGAATGAATGCAAAATAAAAATACAATCTTTCACCTCTAGCATATATGCTCTTACGTCATGTGTAGATAATAGATTAACTTGTCATCATTCTTGTAATATATTTGTTTGCCATCAATGACTTCAAAGTTCAAACACCAATTTATTATGAGTGAAAACAAGAATTAGTAATAAAGAATTGTTAGGTTTTCGTGAAAACCAGGTAGTACTAGACTGTTGTTTCATCCTATTCTGGACCTCTTCATCGGTGATCATGCACGACTCTGCTAGGGATCTAATCTGGAAACTCCGCGTTACGAAACTATGCTCGTTGGCCTGGAATTCAAAGACTCATGAATTATAACTTTATCAACTTGTGGCATAAAGAAGCTGTCACCAACGCCTTCGACGAGCATCTATTTGACCTTGACATTATGAGATTAACCCCGAATCCCGACAAATACCATAGTCCTAATGTAAACAAATAGTTTCAAATAAGCAATCCATTACATGGATTTAGATAAAAATAAGAAGACGAAGTTTGCTTGAAAAAGTGTAACGTCTTCGGCCAACATATTTTGAAAAATATGGCTCCGTGAACAAATGTATAACGCTATATGCTTTACTTTGTTTGAACAGTAGTAACTAGAGTGATGTGTCTACTCCTTTGTTTGGTACAGACTGAATTCTATCAGTCAGGTTTGCAATGTGGCCACCATTCAAGGTAGCTCGCTATCACATGCACAATGATTCGATGATATTAGATGGTTGGAGGCAATCGGCAGGAAGCTCCTCTCGACCTAGGTTTCGTGCTAGCTGGCACTGACCAGTCAGCCAGCAAGGCGTATCTGCAACCTTGAAGCAAATTAGGTCTCTTCTGAGATTCGACCCCGCGTCACCCATTGCTACTACTCAAGACTGACCTCCTGTAGAACTGTCAATCGTGGGTCCCAATACCTGGTTCAGTGGTAACGTCTCTGACTGCAGCACTGGGTGACGCTGGATTGAACCTCAGAAGAGTCATGAGTTCCTTCAAGGTTCCAGATACGCCTTAGTGACTGAACAGTGAGTGCCAACCAGCACGAAACCTAGGTTCAAGTTTTCTTGCTGATTGCCTCCAAAAATCCAACATCATCAAAGCTCTGTGCTTTGTTGATCCAGTGTCGGAATGCTCTCCAGCTACAACGTGGGTGGTCTAGGGTTCGACTGTCGGTCAACTCACTCTTGAACCTCACCATCTTTACCAGCCCATAGAAAGCCTGGAAAAAAAGGGAGTTTGGGGTGGAAGACTAGCAATCCACTTGTGTCAAATCAACAACATCACCACTGGAACTTCACAGCTTGAAGCTTAAAGCTGTGTATTTCACTCGGAAAGCAAGGGATGGTAAACAGCCTGTTAAATGAGTGCACAGAAATGAATGGAACGCAAATGCTAGACGACAATAAGTAGAGAATACAGTTGATGACAAACGAGAGAAACAAACGTTCCAAAACGTTTTCTAGAGGATGCAAACAACAGTAAATATGAACACGTATTTATTTATTGTTTTTTAAATCTAACTAGCGAAACTATTGGTGAAATCTCAATGACTTATAGACGCATTTTTAATATCAAAACAGCAAAAATATATTTCTGTAGATATTTGTGTGATCAGAGACATCCTGATCTGATTAATTTTGTTGTTGACTGGCATGTACCCTTTCAGTTCCACTCAGTTCTCTCCACCCTTTTTAAACATGCACTTGTTTTACCTCCTTTGCGTTTCGAGTGGCCTCATACCGCGTAACCTTTGGTACTCTCCGGGGTCCGTCGTCTGGGTACCGAACCTAGATCCCCCACGTTGTGACTTCTGATTATTCTACTTCTGAACATGCATATTACCACGTTTGTGGGGAGGGTTCATGGTATCGTAATGCTGCCTGATTTTAATGACAGATAATCAATTTCTTTTTGTCATTTTACTTAGCCAGATGAAAACAGAACTGCCTTGAGGTTTCCGATGACAGTTTATATATATATATGAATTGGAAAACTACGTGTTTCTGCTGACTATCGTCATTATTGAGATTAATGTTGTGAACATTCAACTAAATGATGAGTGTACATTTGTTTTTAAAGATTTGTTATCTCTGTTTGTTAACTAAATAACTTAAATTTTGACAATCTACAAATTTTATTATCATAGTTGATCTAACATTCTATGAGTGAGTGTGCATGATTGTTTCTTATTCTTCAAAGGACAGTTGTTTATTATCTAAAACTAATTTAATAATCCCTATTGTGACACTCTGACTACATTATTCAGTAAAGGAACCTTTTTCAATAAGACTTAATCTCTTCAATAGGCTTCAATAGAACAAGTCATCGAGCCATTTTCGTATATTCTTCAAAAATGACACGTGCAATCGGGAAGGGATTCATTCACAGCAAGGATTGAATTTCTTTCATGTTCGATTATGGGTTGATATCATTTAGAAAACAGCTGTTTCATCCTAGTTTGGAACTCTTCAGTAGTATACACCAACAACCTCACTGGTGATTGAACCTAGACCGTCAGTTTATGAGGTGAAGCTAGTAGTAACTGGCTGCATGATGAATTTACTCGGAGGATAAGTGCGCGAAAAAATCCTACTACCCTTACAACAAATGGTGAAGAAAGGATGAAAGCTAACGAAATCTAGTTTCGAAGTTGTGAAGTACCAAATGACATGATTATGAGCACTACAGAATTGTAGTCAAAATGTTTGTAGTCCAATAAATAGTAATATTAGTACTGTTTCATACTGTGTAATAAACATCCAGTCAATAAACCTGCATGGAATTATACAATTTCCGAGGTTTACACGTACGTTACATTTATATTTTCCAAAACTATAGGGAATTTTGAAAGAGAATAACGAAGTTTCAGGAAAAGTCTCAGGAATAATGAAATTCAAAAAACTTCAGATAAGTATTTATTAGTATTATTGTTCCCTTGGGTTCCTAGTGGAACATAGGGCTTCAGCTGCACGTCTCCACTTGTTTCTGTCTTCTGCTGTACTTTTCACCTGCAACCAAGTTATTCCATATTGTTTCAACTCCTCTTCACACGATCTCCTCCATGTCACCCTTGGACGTCCCACTCGCCGCTTCCCTTTTGGGATCCACTCGAGCATTGGCCTGACGCACGATGTCACCTAACGGCCTCCTCAGCGAGTGTCCAATCCATCTCCACTTTCTCCTGCATATTTGTTGAGCAAGTGGTTCTTGTTTTGTTTGTTCCCATAGTTCCTTGTTGGTGATTCTTTCCGGCCATCTGATCTTCAGTATAGAGCGACGAAGACAGTTGTTGATGAAGGTCTGCAACAGGCTGTTGGAAATATTCTTGGTGACCCGCCAAGTTTCTGATCCATCCGTATAGAAGAACTGACTGACTTGACGTTTGTATTGAAAATCCGAATTTTGTTGTTGATGCAGGCTTAGTGACGAAGATTCCCAGATTGGTTTCAGGTTGATGAATGTGTTTCTCGCCTTCCCGATTCTCGATTTGACATCCTCGTTCGTTCCTCCTGTAGCTGAGACAATTCTCCCTAGATAAGTGAAGTGAAAGAAGTAACCTCTTTCAAATCCCTCCAGTTGATGGTGATTGGCGCTGGATGTTGCTGATGTGGTCGTTGGTTGGTTGGTTATTTTGATAACCTCCGTTTTGTCTATGTTCACCTGGAGTCCTGTCTTTGCTGCTTCTTCGACCAGTTTGTCAGTTTTTGTTTGTAAGTCTTCGATTTTGTGTGACATCAAACATTAATCATCCGCGAAATCCAGGTCTTTTGGGTTCTTCACGTCGGTCCAGGATATCCCTGTCTTCTAGTTTCCCACTGTCTGACGCATAATCCAGTCCATCACAATTAGGAATATCATTGGTGATAATAAGCACCCTTGTCTGACTCCTGTGTTTGCTCCAAAAGCCTTGCTGAGTTTTCCGTTGTGGATCACTTGACATGTGCCGTTGTCGTACAGCTGTTGAATAAGGTTGATGAATATTTGCGGTACGCCGTAGTATTCGAGTAGTTTCCAAATTACTTCGCGTTCAACGCTGTCGAAGGCCTTCTCAAAGTCTATAAAGTTGAGGTAGAGGTTTGATTGCCATTCCGTGCTTTGTTCGATGATAATGCGTAGAGTTGCAATTTGGTCAGAACACGATTTGCCTTTCCTGAATCCAACTTGTTCTGGTCGGAGTTCTGTATCCAGTGCGTCCTTGATTCTCTCCAGTATGACACGACTCAGGATTTTACTTGGCGTTGACAGGAGCATGATTCCTCGCCAGTTCTTGCAGAGTCCTAAGTCGCTCTTCTTTGGTAGTTTCACGAGGTAACTTTGCGTGCAGTCAGTAATTACCTTTCCCTCCTTGCAGACCTTTTGCAATAATGGAGTCAGCATATCTGCTGTCGTCTCTGGGTCCGCTTTCAGTGCTTCAGGGGGTATTCCATCTGGTCCATCTGCTTCTTCAGCTCTCAGAGGCTTGGTTGCATTCAAGACTTCAGCTTTCGTTGAAGGATTGGTGTCTGAAATAAAAAGTATTCTCATTTGGGATAAAGTAACAGTGAACAGTGCTCAGTAAAAAAAATTGCTTTAGGTTGTTTTGTTGATTAGAGGTATCATGTGTAATTTAAAGTCTGATAGGTATACAAATTTTGGTTTCACTTACCTTGCGGTTAATACACGACGGTGATCAAACTAACCGCAGATGAAATTATTTCTTGCGTTACATGACCATAAGCCTTACAATAAAGTAGACTGGATTGATGAATGGCACTCACTTTCGCCTGAGTATGTTTAAAAACCACTCACTTCAAGCAGAAGGATTTATAGTTTAGACTGAAGTTATCTAACCACTGAAAATGGGATTTCACTCGTTTTGGGGCAGAATATGATTATCTGTGTACTAGGTTTGGCTCAGCACAGACAGACGAATCAACCATTCAAACCACTTGATTTCTGGTGCGTCAGGGAGAGTATATCCATCAGTCTAGTGCAGACTTTCATTAACATCTGTAAAGATCAGATAGCCAAAAAGTATAAGCAGCAGGGAGTTTTGATCAACGAATCGAACAGCAATGTGCAGTAAGAAACCGAAATTGGTTGGAGATACCCTGAAGAGACTTGTGATTGGCGCACCAAGGCGATACTATAGTGGAACCCGAATGGGAAACGACTAATTGAGCGTGACTCCAAGAGGGATACAGGGGAAATCATGTGGGCCAACCAAACAGGACCGTAGGAAATAATGTTAAATGGCGTGGTTCTTTTGAAGCCGTGTGGTTCACTCTCAACCCAAGAGGTTAATAATAATAGTATGTAATATTTAGACGAACTAGCAATACCTAAAATCGAAGTAGTTATTAGCAAGATACATATTTCAAGTTGAGAATTCATAAAAGTTTTCATTGCATTCCTCGAAACACACAATCAGGACACCTATGGTAACATTTATTCTGTTAAGCGATATCATCCATGTGCTATATATATGTATATAATAACAGAACTGGTAAGATTGCTAAATTAGCTGGAAACTAACAGAATCCAATGAAGTCAGTTCAGTGTAAACAGCATAAATCTTATAGGCAACGCTAGCTGTATGCCTACTGCACAGGAAGCATTATGAAACTGTGAAAAAAAACTGTGGTAGGTGAAAACTAGTCACATGTGATAAGTAAACATAAAATGATGGAGAAAAAGAACACTGTGATATTCAAGTATGCATAAATAACACTTACGAAATTCCAACTTTTATTTCAAAAGGTTTGTCCTGTTTCCAGTGAATTATACTATATAACTAACCTTTCTATTTTCCATTTATAAAAGGACCAATAAAATCCAGTAAGCTTAAAGTGGGAAAAAAGTTTTAACATATACTGATAAACAGTTTTTAAGTGTTTTAAACGTTTAATAAGAAACCAAGGAACACTTACAGGACAGTTTTGAGGTTCTTCAACACAGTATGCATTCATTACTGCAAAATTGGATCAAACCCAGGAGCTTCAGGTAAGTTAGGTGATCATTCAGCCACTAGAACTAAGTCCCAAAACCTGTAACTTCTGTTGGCAGAAAAATCCATGTCATGGTTGTGATCAAAGTGTTGATCTCAAACAAATTATGATAACTTCTTGCAAACTGAATAACTGTAACGGAATAATTGTTTGGAAAATACCTCCTAAACGACCTAATCGCAATATTTGTACTGATTTTGATGTTTCAACTAACGCTGTAACTAATATTTGTTTTTCTTCTAGACGGTATGCCATTGTTCTGAGATTTGTATATCCTACGTTGCCTGGGTCTTTATGATTTGTCATTTTTGGTTAGTTGAGGGATTTCATCATCAGCTGACATCAGTCAGAGAACCTTCGGAAAACCTGTAGGGAGTACTGGACAGCTGTTTCCTCAGTCCTAGTTTGGGACTCTTCAGCAGTACGCATCCACCACCAGGTTTCGAACCTAGGACATTCCTGTTACAAGGCGAACTCGTAGACTATTAAGCAGCCACTGGGATCCAATCCGATGGGCAGCCTATGAATTCTAACTTCTGCTAATTCATGACGTAGCACGAACACTTTGCAATGTCTTCTTCGATGAGTTACTGCCTCACCTTCAACCTGCCATACCCTACTGATCATGGCTTCCCACTAGAACCCCAGGTTACCTACCTGAATAGGGCCAGTTGCTAATGAGCATCAGATTAATTTTCAAGTATTTGTCTTTTTCTCTCCCTGCTTAATCTCTAATTATAATGTTTCCCTTTTTTGACTGTGTGATACATTGTTAATGTGTTATTTTACGACAAGTAAGATAAGGTGATTGTGACTTCGGATTGTCTTCGGGAAGTAGTGGTGTATGATGGCTGTTAACAGAGTTTTGATTCCACGTTGTTGGGAATATTCTACTTGATTCTCAGGTACTTCTTACAGTTGAATTTCGTTTAACTAACTTCCTCCTACAGTTGTTGCTTTGTACTAGAAATTTATCTAGTGTGTAACTGCCTAACTGCACTGTTGAGATAATTTTGAGTTTTGATGTTATAATTGCTGAATAGAACCACACAGATCTTGTGACGAATAACCGCGTGATTTTTGCTATTGTTGGAGAGTTTCGTTACTGTGCATCCCTCATGGAAATTTTGTCAGCTATAAATTAGGACGCAAGATTCCGTTTCCTGCGTTCAGACCACAAAAAGTTAGTTTTGATCATTAGAATAACTATTTTCTGATAGGTATCAATGCTTTTTTTCAAGTCATATATTTACTTCATTGGTCTAGGCTTTCGATTTCTAACCAATGAATCAGACGTTTGAATCTCAATCCACCCTCTAGTATTTAAGGAGCTAGGTAATGTTTCCACTCGTCAAACACTAGATGTGATTCATACTCAAATGCATATAAATGTAGTTTAGTTACACCGTATTCTTCACATTTACTTCAGGTTGAAAGCATTCACAGAAACCGTATTGAGTTTATTTACCCCGAATTAGATAGATCACGATAACTGTGTTACTATTATTATTATTGTTTCCTTTAGTTCTTAGAGGAACATAGGGCTTCAGCCGAACGTCTCTATTGCGTTCAGTCCTCTGCTATCGTTTTCACCTGGTCCCACGTCTACCGACATGCTTTCATCTCCTCTTCACATGACCTCTTCCATGTCACTCTCGCACCGATGACCAACTCGCCGCTACCCGTTCGGGTTTCACTCGAGCGATGGCCTGGCTTGTGATGTTACTTGATAGTTTATTTTCTCAGAGTATGGCCAATCAACCTCCATTTCTTCCTGCTTATTTGTTGCCCAATTGGTTCCTGCTAGGTTGGTTCGCTCCCAGAGATCCCTGTTGTTGATCTATTCTGACCGGAAATCTGATCTTGAGTATTGAGCGAAGACAACTGTTGATGAAGGTTTGTAGTTTGTTTAAGATGCTCTTCACTCATGCTGAGTGGTGTTGATCTCCACACAGACTTGGGAGTAATGATAGCTTGCCTTGCTGTCTCCGCCCTTGCTTTGATATTCTCGTCATTTCCGCTTGTAGTTGAAACGATGCTTCCCAGGTGGATGAAGCTGTAGTATTAAACGCTTGTATATTATTAGATGTGTTAAACATGACTCACTGTAAAACAGTGTCACCTACTACATGGCATTACGAACATAGTTCTTTGCAGTTATGTCACACACAACTCCAAAACCTTGGAATTCCATAATTTTAAACAGATGCAAATTGTTTTCGGTATCATACTTATCAAAAGTGTATAGTAGTCCATAATCGAGTAATAGGGGATGACATAATTGATATAGTTTCTTAGATGCGGCTATAGATATAAAAATAAAAGTTATAAATTACGTAATACTCAACAGCACAAAGGTAGAAGGCGTCAGTAATTTGGTAAGTTTAAAATTGTTATTGAGTGAGAATAAAAGTAGTTGAGTGTCCATTTAAAAAAAGTGAAGAGCGTGAGAAAACTTACAAAATGAACATGTGAGAGTGATAATAGTAAACTGATTAAAAAAGTAAAAAGAAAGTATCATTAAAAATTAAAAGTTGAAAAAAATTTACAGGGAACGACTAGTGAAGAGGTTAAGACCATGGTAAATTAAGAAACTGGACACACCTTTTCTGTATACAGAGTTCGGGGTTGTATTGACGAATTACCAATGCCCCCATCATACACAAATGCTGAAACCTGACGTCCTTTGTACCACTTGGCCTCACCTTGTAGATAATCTTGAAAGACGACTCTGGTAGAGCTACGTGGCTTGAGTTCATCAAGTGCTCGAGAATTGAGCTAGTAATTGTCTTGCATTGTCCTCTCGCTAACCATAACGGATAAAATTACTTTCCTGAATAAACGGAGTTTGTTATTTTGTCTTCTCCCTCTCTAAGCTAACAATTCTCACCTTAATTTCATCGTTTATAGGATCAAACAGCGTACATTTTCGCTAGATTCTTACGCTTACACAATCTAATTATTCTCATTGATATTATTATTATTCTCAGTCGAATTAAGATTCATTGTGTAATTTATTGATATTATTGATTTGCGGTTATTTAAACACTAATGTTGTTCATAACACTAATTCGTTCACTCACTATTATGTATATGTAACTGTAGAGCCTGATGAAGAAGAAATTATCGAAAAGAGTGTTCTTTGTTCAGTAACCATTCTTTTTTCATGGGAATTTTTAATCACTTCAGTTATGTGTTACGCTAAACATTGATCACCCACCTTGAAGTTGAGACTTTCGAGAATCTTCTTATCGATTCAACGTGTTCCTGTCTTCTCCCTCCCGACGTACGCCATTCTGTATAATCCAGTCCACCACAACTAGTAGTATCATCGGTGGCAGTAGGTAGTCTTGTCTAACCCCTGTATTCATTCCAAAGGCTTTACTGAGTTTCTCATTGTGGTTCACCTGACACGTGGTATTGTCATATAGCTGTAGAATGAGGTTGAAAAAAGATCAAAAAATTTCGGGCACTTTCTGAAGTCGATGAAGTTAAGGTAGTTGTTTGACTGCTATTCAATGACAAGGCGTAGTGTTGCAGTTTGACTAACACATGACTTGCCTCTCTGAATCGATTAGATTTTTTAGTCTTTATAGGATGATGCGACCTAACATTCGGCTTAGTTCCAAACTGTTGCGCAACCCAAATTAATTGGCAGTTTAATGGGAAAGGTGGCTCAAAGATAGATTCATTACAAAACAAATAAAACTGTGTAACACAGAGAAACTGACTTATTTTAAAAGCCTAATTAAACCCAACTAATTTTTACCAGAAGCTTATTTGGTAAAATGCAAGAAGAATTATTCAAGCATTAATTTGTAATGATACCATTGATTCCAAGTTAAACCAACAACCAGTGAAACCCAGAGAGTACTGTACAGTTGTTTTACCTTACTTTAAAGCTCTGCATTTCTAGATATTCATAACCCCGTCAACAGATATCTAACCCAGAGCTTTAGTGTTACTAGGTTCGCCACTGGCACGTTCAGTCACTGGGGCGGGGCGGAGGTGGAAGCTCAGTTGTGTATGAATTCTAACTTCGAGCCATTTGCCAATGTCGTCGGTGAGTATTTAGTCCCAAGACCGACTCAAAGAACCTAACTGACTTTGACTTCATACTGGAAATCCTCTTGAAGTCAATGTCCAGTGAGAATGAAACTTAATTTTCGAAGGAAGTAATGCAACTAACACTTCACAAACAAAGTCTTAATAATCAAGTGTTGCCTCTCATGGATTTGACTGGTTTCAGGATATCATCATGAACTGACATCGGTTTCAGGACCATTGGAAAACCTGACTTTTTAGGATAGCCGTTTCTATCCAGTTTGGGTATCTTCAGGTCGGGCGGGAGGACAAACATTAACCACCGATAACATTCGCTGGTGGTCGAACCATACCATGAATTGGCAGAACTTGAGATTCATGGAAAACTGATTTGGGTCCTAGTGGCTTAATGGTCGGCGAGCTAGTTCGCCTTGTAACCAGAAAATCCTGGGTTCGAGCCCCAGCGGCTGCTTACTGCTGAAGAGTTCCAAACTAGGACGGAGGAAACAGCTGTCTGACAGTACTCCTTTTTGGTTTTCCAATGGTCCTCTAATCAATGTCAGTTTATTATTAAATCCTAAAATCTTAGTATTATTTTTTTAATGTCATAATTTCATGTGTGTGGCTAGACAGGGAGATTTGACAGGAGAACTGAGACCAAAATCTCATACCGTCAAAATTTCTTGTCACACTCAACCATATATATATATATATAACTTATTGCTATTTGTTGACAAAATGAATATGCATTTTACAAGTACCACACATCTAAAGACACCAGAAAAATAAAGTGTGTTTTCTGAGTCACGCCAATTGTTGATAACTTTCTTTTTTGACAGTTAACAGGAGAGTGTGTATGTGTGTGTCAAACTAAATGTCAGCCAGACAACACACCCAAACAATTCAATTAATTAAGGCATATGAAAATATATGGAAATCTTATCACTCTTCAATATCGCATTGTAGCAGTTTTAAACTTTTGTTAAGCTAGTAGGTCTTACAATTGATTGGAAACTGAAAAGTCACCCAGTAATCCACGTCAAAACAAGATGTCGGAAGTAGTAAGCTTGGTAGTAGTAAACTTTCTTACACACCAGTCTTCTAGGTTATACAATTGAACACTTCCATACCGTCATTGTGGGGGCATTCTCTTAGTTTCAATATTTGGTTGTGGATGCATAACCATTAGATGTCACGAAATCATGGATTATGTGTTCACTATCAATAGCTAATAGATTAATGAACCTCACTCAGTATTTGAGCCGGTCATTAACCAGGAAATAATGGAAGATCGGGTGTACAGATAGCCACTCAACTGCGTAAAAAATGCGACACTATCGCCATTGGAACTTCAAAGCGTCGTAGAGACAAACTTATTCTCCACTGGAATAGTGAAGACTCCTCAATTCGAGGATGGATGACGCTGACGGATTAAAAGCTTTGGGTAGCCAAACTGCAGATATGAAAGTAAAGTAAACATAGAGACTTGGAATGGTCGCACCGCGTTTGAGACTTAGGTAGCTACTCAGATTATAGAAGGAATGAGAAGATTTGAAACAGAAGTATATATTATTATTGTTCCCTTGGGTTCCTAGTGGAACATAAGGCTTCAACTGCACATCTCCACTTGCTTCTGTCTTCTGCTGTGCTTTTCACTTGCATCCATATTATTCCAAATTGTTTCAACTCCTCTTCACATGATCTCCTCCATGTCAACCTTGGACGTCCCACTCGCCGCTTCCTTTTCAGGTTTCATTCAAAGGCCTGACGTGCGATGTCACCCAGTGGCCTCCTCAACGAGTGTCCAATCCATCTCCACTTTCTCCTGCATATTTGTTGGGCGATCGGTTCTTGTTTTGTTTGTTCCCATAGTTTCTTGTTGGTGATTCTTTCCGACCATCTGATCTTGAGTATAGAACGAAGATAGTTGTTGATAAAGGTCTGCAACAGGCTGTTGGAAATATTCTTTGCGGCACACTAGCCAAGTTTCTGATCCGTATAGAAGAACTGACTTGACGTTTGTATTGATAATCCGAATTTTGTTGTTGATGCTGAATGACGGAGATTTCCAGATTGGTTTCAGATGGATGAATGTGTTTCTTGCCTTCCCGATTCTCGATTTGACATCCTCGTTGGTTCCTCCTGTGGTGGAGACAATGCTCCCTAGATAAGTGAAGTGAATGAAGTAACCTCTTTAAAATCCCTCCCGTTGATGGTGATTGGCGGTGGATATTGCTGTTATTGTTGTTGTTGCTGTTTGGTTATTTTCATAACCTCCGTCTTGTCTATGTTCACCTGGAGTCCTGCCTTTGCTGCTTCTTCGACCAGTTTGTCGGTTTTCGCTTGTACGTCTTCGATTTTGTGTGACATCAAACATAAATCATCCACGCGCGAAATCCAGGTCTTCTAGATTCTTCACGTCGGTCCAGGATATCCGTGTCTTCTCGTTTCCTACTGTCTGACGCATAATCCAGTCCATCACAATTAGGAATATGATTGGTAATAATAAGCACCCTTCTCTGACTCCTGTGTCTACTCCAAACGCCTCGTTGAGTTTTCCGTTGTGGATCACTTGACATGTGCCGTTGTCGCACAGCTGTTGAATAAGGTTGATGAAACAGAAGTGTTAGGATTATATGAGAGTAGGTGGAATTTAACAAGTTAACGTGTTAAGTAGTAGCACTTACACCAAGTCCAGAGATGAGATATCACCAGTAAAATATCAGGGTTAAATGGCAACATCAAACAATCTTCATCCTTTGATGAACTATACCATTAACCACGTAAAAATTTTGTCAGACGCTGAAATTCAGCGTCAATAAGTATCCAGATTAACTAAAATGGTTGTAAGGCAGGGATAACTGTAGCATGACTCAGATGGGTTATGTTTTTCGTCAAATTGTAGCTGACAATACCACCAAACATAACTTAATATAATGACTGATTCACTGTGCCAGTAATCATGACTGGAAAGCACAACTGTCAGTAAATACCAGAATGTGTAAGATAAAACCTCACTTATCACGGTTATAAATTAATATTAATACTAACTGGGAAATAGTTTCATTGTATAAACAAGTTTTAATTACAAATTTTCACTCCAGGTGAACACTACACATTCTTTTTACATCTCAGTGTTACTGAAAAGATTCCGCCAAGTGTTTCTTTCTAGTCTGCCACTCTTCATCAGTGTGCACCCACTATTCCGACACCAGGTAGTGAAATGAGGACTTTCATGTTACAAGGTAACCTCATCGACTATTCTGCCACTTGGACAGAGTGTAATAGAGTGTTAAGTTTAAATTCCGCCAAGTTTACCAATGTCATCCATGAATATTTTTCCTTCTAATCTACTCACAAGTGACGACTGCTTAGTAGAACGTTTTGGGCAGTTTCAGCTTACATTCAGTCATACAACTAACACTCTATAAACAAAATCCGTAATAACAGATTTAAAACATTTTTTGATTTTGCACATTTGTAGCTAGATAGAGAGAGTTGATAATACAACAGAGGCACAAATCTCATTATTATTATTCCCTTGCGTTCCGAGTGGAACAACAACACATTTCCACTTTGTTCTGTTTTCTGCCGTCCTTTTCAGCTGGGTCCACGATTGACCAAACTCTGTCATCTCTTCGTCACACGATCTCCTCCATGTCGCCTACTCGTCGCTTCCCATTTGGATTCCACTCGAGCGATGGCCAGAATTACGCGCGATGTTATTCGATGGCCTACTCGTTATATGCCCGATCCATCTCCATTTCCTCATACATAACTGCTGAGCGATCGGCTCTCTCCTGTTGGTTTGTTCCCATAGTTTCTTGTTGCTTATTCTTTCTGGCCAGCTGGCCATTTGATCTTCAGTATGGAATCAGCGAAGTGGGCAGCTGTTGATGAAAAAGTCTGCAGCAGGCTGTTGGAAATCCTTTTTGTGACACGCAAACTGCAATTTTCTGACCCATAAGGAAGCATTGACCGACTGACTTCACATTGATGTTGAAAATCCCAATCTTGTTCTATATACTGGCTGGCTGAGTGCATAGGATTTCCAAACTGATTTCAGCTTGATGAAGGCGTATCTTGCCTTTCCGATCCACACTGACTGATGTTGACATCTTCGTCCGTTCCGTGTACCTGTAGTTGAAACGATGCTTCCTGGCCAGATAAGTAAAGGAGGCAACCTCTGTGAAATTTCTGCCGTTTATGAAAATTGGTGCTGGTTGGTTACCTTTAGCACCTTTGTATTCTGTATGTTCACTTGGAGTCGTCTTTTCTCTGCTCTTTCAGCCATTTTGTTGGTTTTCGCTTGCAAATGTCATACCGTTAAAAAAGCTTTCGTTCCACTTAACTGACTACCTTTTATTATTCATTAGTATATGCTGACGTTCAGTGTTTTGATTCCGGTGAGAAGACTTACAATTGAAGCACTGCGATATTTAACCACGGAAGCACATGGAGTACTAAGATGTTCATGACTAAATGGATATAAATAATAAAAGTATCATACATCTAAAGACAAATGGAAAGTAAAAGTATGTCTGAAGTCACAGTGTTTGTGTAGATAACATTCTTTTTTGACAGATAAAGAGAGAAAGTGTGTGTTTTTGTCTCTCTGTGTAAAATTAATTGTCAGCTAGCCAACACTCTATTATAATTAAGTCATATGAAATTTAAGGAAAGTCTAGTCTTGTCTCCAACATCACCTCGCCTACGTTAAGTGTAAAAGCTGTACTTACAATTGTTCATTTGTACGGAAGTAAAACAAAGTTGTTGTTGTATAAGTGAATAACAGTAGTGATTGTCGTGGTTTTGAAAACAGCATTTGTCTTTCAAACACACAATAACAATAATAATACTCTTAATAATAAGGACGATAATAATCATAAAAAGTACATCACTGTCTCCTAATTTTGTCGACAGTAAAAGTACAGAAGTACGTACTGATATTAATTTACCCAAAGATTTTCCTGGCTATACCCATGCATGGCTGTAAACATGTATCTGTATGCTTGCGTACGCTTTTTATCTCACTTGATACGCAGTAGAAACCGGAAGGCGTTAAAGGTGATCTACAGTGTCTCCAATTATATATTCAAAGGAGCTGAATTAGGTCACCTTCAAGTAGTCAAAGGGTTAGCAAACAATACCCGAAGATTATATAAATAATCCGCATTTACATATAACAAGAAAGAATTCCGCGAAGTAAATTCTCTTTTTGACGATTTCCCTTTCATAGCTGTACAATCATATATATATGTATATATATATATACATTAGACAGTAGCAACCAGTTATTTTTATGTGTGTTAAATTTTGACAGTGAGTGCGATAATATTGGCGTATAGGATTATGAGTCACAATTGATGAGATATATTTGAATAAGGCACTAAGAAGACAAATTTCGCGAGACGATATCATTTCGCAGTTTCTTTACAACCGCTTTACAACTAACGTGGTTAACAATAATAAAATAAAGTTCATGACAATTACTCAGTTGAATAAAAAAACTAAAGTACATACTAATGACCAATCATATTTAAATAGGTCATGTAGTCCATGGTAGGCGAAGATTGAAGTCCATTGTTTTTTGTACACACAGTTTAGGCTGTATGTGATTAATCCAAAGTGCTTCCATCACCTTCAATAACCAACCTTGAATTAGAGTTATGTGAAATAATTGTGAAACACTCATTATTACTGATTTTGTGACCTGACATTAATAAGTGTTTTGCAATGGATGATGCTGCACTTCTATTTAGATTACTCGTATTGGGATTTTCTATATGATTTAGTAGCCATTTTGGAACATGTTCTTTCCGACGACATTGGAACATTCTATTGGTTCTACCTATATAAGTGTCACCGCAGCTGCAGGTGAACTTGTAGATACAGTTTGAAGTAGAGTCCACAGAATTTCGTCCTTTAATCGTAGGTACAGGGATAGAAAATGTTCAACAATTGAGGAAAAGAGATGCGGCGTAGAATGTGCGTATGATGGCTCATCGAATTCTTTGAGCTGTCAACTGCATAATCTGGTCCCTCTTGAATAGTAGGTTAATAAAGATAGCTTTCTTTGTTACAGAAGCTGTCTTTTCGAGATGTGGTCTTTCTTTACTGTCAGGTCACAAAATCAGTAATAATGAGTGTTTCACAATTATTTCACATAACTCTAATTCAAGGTTGGTTATTGAAGGTGATGGAAGCACTTTGGATTAATCACATACAGCCTAAACTGTGTGTACAAAGAACAATAGACTTCAATCTTCGCCTACCATGGACTACATGACCTATTTAAATATGATTGGTCATTAGTATGTACTTTAGTTTTTTTTTATTCAACTGAGTAATTGTCATGATCTTTATTTTATTATTGTTAACCACGTTAGTTGTAAAGCGGTTGTAAAGAAACTGCGAAATGATATCGTCTCGCGAAATTTGTCTTCTTAATGCCTTATTCAAATTTATCAAAGGGACTAATTGTTTTGATCAGATGTATGAATGAATAACTAAATAAATAGGGGTTAACCTAAAGTACAATAAGCAAGTGTGAAATAGATGATTGGAAAATAAAGTACATTCATGAATGTGAATATGTGAATATGATTTGATGGAAAGGTGGAATGAGTGAAATGTTGTCACAGTAGTAGACTAGATAGAATGTAAGAATATGATAACATAAGGTGAAATGAAATAAAACAAAAATAGAACACGGAATAAAGAAGGATAACAAAGTTGTTATGTGAGTTACATAGTAAAATGAAGACCATATTAACGAAAGAGATCGTAAATATTGTTTTTTATACAAAGTTCTGGCTTTATCTAATGTATTGTCAAAGCCGCCGCTACAAAAGCAAAGGCACTCGTGTCCCTTCCCGGAAATTTTGTTGGACTTGGTAGACTATGTTAAACGATGTGTCAGATGCTGCGTTGTTAGAGTCTACATTATGTAGCGATATCGATGAGTTCATACTTCCACGTTCTCCTTTGCTTAGCCAGACTGCGAGGTACTCTAGAACGTGGTGGGATATATTTCTCCAAAGAACATCCTATGTACCTAGCTCAGCAACAGCAGGTGAACATATAGATACATATGGAACTGGACAATCGAGATAACATTTCCTTGACATTAGGGCGCACCAGTGGACTGCTAGACTAGGTTATTCGTAAAGTCGCAGATAAGAACGTTTTATTTCAATGATCTTGTCACACGATTTCTAAGTATTTCATTCACAGTGTCGCCCCTAGATTCTAAGTTCAGGTGCAACACTGTTTGGCTACCTTATCAATCACTGTATTTCTACCACATAATTCTCTATTGGTCTCGACGAAGTGCGGTCGATACCCGTTTTCTATGAAGGTTTCCTCTGGTTGTTTGAGTTCATCACCAAAACTATCTTCATTACAAATTCTCCGCACCCATGTTGAGAGAGAACGGATTATTTTTTAATTTTTTATTTTGATTACAGCTTGATGCCACACCGTATTTTCAGTACAAGTATGGCATTTTCAGCATGGATATCGGTAGCGCAAGTTTTACAGGCCAACCATAGATGTCGGGTGTGCGTCGGTAGGGGATCGAACCTCGGACCATGTGCATGGTGGGCGAGAGTCCTAACCAATGTGCCACCGACGCAGGGACAAAACTGTATAAACTGGTCAACTGTCTCGTCCAGGTGGATTTTCTGTAGAAAGATCTTTCCAAAGCCCCGTCAGCTCTCCTTGTGAGTAGCGCATCTAGGAAAGATATTTATACTTCAATTTCTTTTTCTAAGGTGAACCGAATGGTAGGATGACTGTCACTGAATGCTTTCACGATGTCATTTAAGTCACATTTCTCGTCACATATAATGAACGCGTTATCCGCATATCTTTTTTAGAAGTTGAGCCCCTTTATAGCAGGTGTGAGAGTACTGCTCTCCGTACTAGCCAAAAAGAAGTCTGCTAGCAAGGGACCAAGTGGTGAACCCATACCTACCCCATCTCTCTGTCTGTAGATTTCATTGTTGAAAAGAAACTGAACATTTAGAGCACATCGAAGTATGAGCTCTTTTAGGTATGATGTGGGCATTCCTACGCTTACATTATGTAAGTATATGTAATTACAAGTGAAACATACACTTTCATTTAATGGAATATTGGTTAAAAGTGAGCATACATCAGGTTGTAACATAGTTTTCATAGTAACAAATTCATGAGTGTCATACAAAAAATAGGTGCATACCTACCTTCTTAATGATTCCAAGAGTTCCACTGTCCATTTTGCGACGTAATGATAGGGGGAACCTGCTATGACTAAAATGAGACGCATCGGTAATCCAGATCCACCGTATCACTATGTCGCAGAATGGATAGCGGAACTCTTGGAACCATAAAGAGGGCAAGTATTTCGCTATTCTTTCTTTGACACTTTTGAATTTGTTAATTGCTTTAGTGATATCAGTATTACCGAAGAAGAGTGTTATCTGTAGTTTGTCTACAGTAATTCCTATACAGAATCTCCATCTGAAATGGGGTACCTAACCTGTCATATGCTTTGATGGTGTTCTCGTGACGTTTGTTGAAAGATCCGACAAGGGCGACGGGATAGTACGCGACCTAATGGTTGTGTGCTAGTTTTGAAGAAGGCTGTGTTCTATATGAAGTACAACTTTGAGCGCTGAATCAGTTGGATCGTGCGTCAATGAAGAGTGCAGCCAACTGTGTGAATTAATGTGAACTGCATACTGCTTTGAACATCGACACCTTGACCGCATATTGCGGCTGCGGGATGTTCTGTGGCAACATCTGTCTGAGGGTTGGTTTTCCATCTATCACGATGCACTATAAGTCGTGGATTGGGCGAGAGCCTGCCGGCGTATATACCCGTATATCAAAGTGGGTTGCTGGTCAAAGGCTCCTAATTCGTCTGGCCACAGCCTAGTCTGGTGTAGAACGTCTGATTTAGTCGCCAAGGTGGGTCGTGCTCGGATCGTGGCTTAATGATATACGCATATACATATGTATAAACTCTTGACAGTGTATGACCTATCGTGAATACACTTACATAATAATAAACGGCTTGAGTGGACGTCTATACATAGTCTGTGGATTCACCGAGGGTGTCTTATGTACATTATCGGCTTTACCCTGACATCGGATCAGATGTGAATACCCACTGAACTTAAGCATATCACTAAGCGGAGGAAAAGAAACTAACAAGGATTGCCCTAGTAACTGCGAGTGAACAGATATCAGCCCAGTACCGAAGCCTGTGGTTATCTGAATGCAAGGCAATGTGGCGTTTAGGTTTGTTCTTGGCATTACTGCTCTACCTCAAGTCCAGCAATGAGTACAGCATAGCATTCTGGCCCAAAGAACTGTATAATATTCAGCGGAGTTTTGTTTTGTCTGCAACATATTCCACAGCACAGTGTCCAGAAGGGACATTCAATAAACAGGACAATTCGATTCTTCTCAAGCCTGTTGAATCTATTTCTATCCAACAGTTAAAACTCAATTCATCTGTTTGGTAAGAATCGGTTACCAGTCCTTTTTGTAATTTTATTTGCTTTTGTTCATGTGATTTGAATTATACTAAGAAAATGATTAAGCAACTTATCAGTCAGTTATCAGCAACATCTTCATCTGTTGTCTTTTATTCAAGTATTGGTTTTTAGATATTTGGTTGATTGGTTACAGGATTTTCATCATGAGCTGACATTGGTTAGAGAACCATGGGAAAACCTGCAGGGAGTACTGCCAGACAGATGTTTCCTAGCTCCTAGTTTTGGACTCTTCATCAGTACGCACCCACCACCACGGTCCGAAACCAGGACCTTCTGGTCACAAGGCGTGCTCGTAGACCATTAAGCCACTGGGACCCAATCTATTGGACACTTCATAAATTCTAGCTTCTGCCAATTCACGATATAGCGCAACCGCTAGCCAATGTCTTCGGCGAGTATTTGTCCTCACACCAGACCTACTGTACCCTACTAGTCACGACTTCCAACTAGAACCCCAGGTAACTACCTGCCTGAATGTGGCAAGTCGCCAGTGAGAATCTCAGCGATATTCAAGTATTGGTTTGTAGGGATTTGATTGATTGGTCACAGAATTTTATCATGAGCTAACATTGGTTAGAGAACTATTGGAAAACCTGGGAGTACTGGACAGCTGTTTCGTCCTAGTTTGTCTTTTATGCATAACTCCTTTCTCAGTGCATCTAGATTTATTCCAAGTTCGATTACAGATTGCCATTAGTTACGGAGATATCGGATAAAAATGGAGAGCTTGGTAGACGTTTTATCCTCTTTTTTATTATTATAGCTTGATTACTTGTTTGCTATTCATCGAAAGTAACCCTGCATGATCCCTCCGGTGATTGAACCTAGGGCTTTAAGGCTGAGAGGCAAGCCCGTTAACCATTCAGACACTGGGATGGAACCAAAGGACGCATGAATTCTAAATTCTGCCAATTTCAGACTTTCTTGGACAATTGATCTGAATCTTTTGTTTACAAGTTAAATAAGGATGATTTCTGAGCACATTTTATTATTTTTCAAGTGTCCTTTCAGCCAATGGTATGAATAGTTTGTTAAATAGTAAACAGTAGTAGAAACCAAGATGCTCGTTTCATCCTGGTTAGGACTCATCAGCATGAGGCAACTCCAATCTCAGTGAGCGGTGCTGTTCCTATTTGTCATTCGAACTTAGCATCAATTCTTTCAGACTGCTAAATGTTATCCATTTAGCCACTGGACTGCAAGTGACACTTTAATCTTCATACATTATCGAAGCGTCCATACAAAGAGCTGATGAGCTGTGAACAGAGGCCGACCATTTCAGCCGGACATAATCAATCAAAGGAAGATTAAAATCGAATGAAAAAATTCGTTTAATTCACAGAAATCCCTCTACACGGCAGGCAGAAAAACAAAACACACATGATTCTGCTGACAGACTCTTTTGCTTGATTTCACTTTTTGCAGCTTTTGCAATCGCAACTGTATACAATTTTATCCCGTGAATTGCTTCAGTGGTTCGGTATACAAAATTCGCAGTTATTATTAGAAAGAATAATGATAATCTACTAGGATTAGTTAGTTTCAGTCAAAATGTGATGAAAAGATAATAATAATGATGAATAATTATAGATATGGAATTGCGTAATAAGGCAAAAGGCTTATAGAAGGAATTATTATCAAAGAGGAGTACACAGAGTGGAAAGAGGTGAGATCACGTGTGTACTTTATTATTAATGTTGATGTTAAGTCTGCCTTAAAAAAGATAAATGTGCTGAAGACGTCTGAATTTCTACAGAACTCAGCAAAAGTTAAGGAAAATTTAGGTGAGTAAGATTCGATGTGACACTCCACTGGAGTTTCTATTTTGAAGCTGGCCTGATTACCGTATGTGATCCGCTTGCTTGAAGTGTCATATACCACTCACTGGCTGGCCGATATGAGTAGTTGAATTCCTTTTGCATCGATCACAAGTGCTTGCTAGCCAGATCAAAATGATTTAAGCACCAAATAGGCATTCTGCTCGTTTGGGGTCAACCACATCATTGGTGTGTCCTGTTTGATTCATTTCAGAGAGCCAAATGAATTCTTCAGACCATCCAAATGATTTTTCCAGTAATTAAGTACTGAGAATATGTTTGATGAGTTCGACAGTTATCTTTAGAAAATGCGTATATTCCCTTCTTCGTGATTGTGGCAAGAGTTTGTATCTGGGGTCATTTCTTTAAACTGCAAACGTTGCATACGAACCTAAAAAGATGTTGACATATTTACCTGAAGAATCATTTTTTGAAAAAAATTTCACTTGTCAACACACTATCTGTTCCGAGTTTCAGTAGTGGCGATTTTTATTTTTCCGGAATAGGGATACTAGCCTGACGCCAAGCCATCAAGTCTTTCCGCTCTTAATACTGGCTAAGCAAGGTTTAAGAGGACTGTGAAGGGGGATCAAAATGGGACCCCCCATGTGTCTGTAGTGCATTCTACCACTGAACCACCGACACAAGGATGAGGTAAATCCACTACATTTAGGATCATACAGTCTTTGGGATTTCGTAAAGTATGCCTCAAATCAGAATCTATTAATCTGATCATATGAAGTCAGTTTTCTTATAGAGTACATTGACGACTATGACCTCAGATATTTTACAGCTTCCTTAAATAATGATTATTAAGTTTTATGCAAGTTTTGAATTTAGAGAGGATTTCTGATTACTTTCCGTAAAGATTTCATCACGTCAGTTATAGATTCACTGGAAACAAAGTAGCACTGGATAGCTGTTTTGTCCTGGCTTTGAGTTCAGCAACGAGCACTCGTGATTATGCCAGAAATCGAACCCACAACGTTTAGGTTACGAAGCCATCCTGTGTCAGATGTCGGGCAGAGGTTTACTGGTGACATTAGCACATAGTAGCCCTATATCCCTTTGGTTTAATGGTAACGTGCTGGACTTGTAAAGTGAAGGTGGTGGGATTGACCCACTAGTGTGTTTGTAGGTGCACACAGCTGAAGAGTTCCAAGCAATGGTGAAATAGTTATCCAGTGCTTTCTACATTGAAACTGATAGCCTTTAAAATTGCTTTTTACTCACCACTCTCAATTATACGTCAGAATTGCAGAGGAGAACTGTAAAATAATTACTTTTCGCCCGACGAATATATTTTAATTTCTAGAACATCACAGAGTTAACAGGAAATGTGTTTATTTTGTAAAGAGAAGAGATTCATGTGGATGTCAACAGACAGTATCAAAGAATGAATGCAATTAACTTTGGAGATTATTGCAGTTGCATGAGAATAACAATACAGCCAGCTAATAAACTATGACAGATAACAGAATACAATGGAGATGTGCCACTGAAGCCTTATATTTCACTTGGAACTCAAGAAACGAGTAATAACAATAATAATAATAATAATCGTAGTAATTGTTTTGACCTTACTTCTAGCCCCATTATGGATAAGATTTTATTTTGAAAGTCACACAGTGTTGTACAGTTATATTAACTGATAACTTACTTCTAGCCTTTGTAATCACATTATAGCTATTTAAGGTGAATAGAAAAGGGACTATTTGCTTTGTTAGCAAACACTCCTCCGGCTTTAATAAACCTGATACGCTTTAGTAATTATATAGTAAGTAGCTTATCTAATCTACGCGTACTGGGTGAGTGCTAGGCAAGGAGGGAAATCAGTCACGAGGCTGTGAAGCTACATGACTGAGATGGTTAGCATGTGTCTATCCAGCCATCGCCTTCCTACGCAATGTTAGCTGACATAGGGTCAGGTTGGAAAAGAGCTAGCAGTGGTCAAACCAAAACATGGCATCAGTCAATGAATCCACAACAGTTAGTTAGCCACTGGAAGGGTAATGTGTCTGGTTGGGTCCTAGGACGTAAACAATGCTGAACATGGTGATATGGCTAAAATCGTCTCAATAGGCGTGCATCCACCTTGGACTTATAATTCCAATGAAACTATATTGTCCTTCATTATTACTATTCCTTTTGTCTCATGTCTTTATCTACTGTCTCTATTTTGCATTTCTTCTACTTTCTTCTCTTGCTTTTTGTGCTACATGCAGTGTGGAGACTTGAACTGCTGCACATCGGTGCAAAGTTCTATGTTAAAAAAAAAGACAGACAGACATGAATGCAGAACCAATTACTTTGAAATACGCTGGAAACAGAAATATATTTAAGTAATAGAATACAGGTTGAAGTTATTTTAGGAAAATGATTTTGAACTTGTTTGGTTAATGTGACCCACCTGGTGTAATCTGAAATGCGCGCGTGTTAATTAGCACAAGATTTGGTTGGATGCGTAACAGTTAGAAAGAAATTTAAAATAACTCAGACATCAAGAGGCTATGCAACATATTTATTTTAACCCTAGTTGAATTTTACCAAAAGTATTCCTAACAGGCTACTGCAGACCCTCATTAACACCTGCTTTTACTGGCTTGTTAATGAAGATGAGATGGTCGGTCAGAAAGGTTAAAAGAGCAACAAAGAAATCTAGCAGTTCGACGAACCAGCAACAACATGTTGCCTAAAAAAGATGAAGGAGATAGGTTAGAGATAGATTTGACATACGCTGAAGAGATAGTCAAGTGACATCAGATGCCTGATCTCCGACAGGAAGGCTGGTGGAGGGTTGTAGATGGGTCCACATAAGACAAAAAGACTATCATATGCAGCGGAAATGAAAGCCTCTGAACACTAATGGAAAGAGGAGAAAGTGACAGTGGAGAAGACAATGCGATAAGGATGTAGTGCTGAAGCCATATGCTCTACTCGAAGTCCACAAAATCAATAATAATAATAATGATAGTTTCATTTTATTTCCAGGAAAATGTACTACACACCTTAATCTCTTGAAGTGAATCCTCTTTGTGTGTGTGCAAAGATTAAGAGTAGAAATTGATAATTATCATTCTAACCACTGGAGCCACTGGAGCAGTGGCCTTATGCACGGTATCACCCAACAGTCTCCTCAACATGTCCTCAATTAATCTCTGTTTTTTCTAAAATGTTTCTCGAGCCATAACTTATTGGTTGGTTCGCTCCCAGAGTTTCTTGTGGCCAATACCTTCTGGCCATTTGATCTTGCAAACAAATTATTAATATTACTCCCTTGCGTTCCAAGTGGAACATCGGGATTCAACAACACCTCTCCACTTTCTTCTGTTTTATGCTGACCTCTTCAACTGGCCAGCTGCACGATTGACCGAACTCTCTCATCTCTTCCTCATACGATCTCCTCCATGTCACCCTCACTCTGGCATCACACTTGTCGCTTCCCGTTTGGATTCCACTTGAGAGCTGGCCTGGCGTGCGATGTAATTCGGTGGTCCCCTCAATGTATGTTCCATCCATCTCCACTTTCTCCTACATATTAGTCAAGCAATCGGCTCTCGCCAGTGGGTTTGTTCCCATTCATTGTTTCTTGTTGCTTTTTTCATTATAGCTTGAAACTACAGAGTACTTTTGGTACAAGTATGGAATTTTCAGCAAGTGGTATTGGTAGCCCAAATTTATCACGCCAATCATCGATATCAGGTGTGCGTCGGCAGGGGATCGAACCCCGGACCATTTGCATGGTCGGCGACAGTCCTAACCACTGTGCCACCGACGCACCAGCCATTTGACCTTCAGTATAAATTCAGCGAAGGCAGCTGTTGATGAAAGTCTGCAGCCTGTTGGAAATCCTTTTCGTGACACGCATACAGTGCAAGTTTCTAACCCGTATAGAAGTACCGACTTGACACTGGTGTTGAAAATGTTAATCTTGTTCCTTATGCTGAGTGACAGTGGAAGATTTCCAAACTAGTTTCAGGTTGATGAAGACGCATCGTGCCTTTCCGATTCTGAATGGCTGGCTTTGACATCTTCGTCCGTTCCTTGTGCCTGTAGTTGTAACGGTGATTCCTGGGTGAATTAGTGAAGGAGGTAACTTCTGTTAAATCTTTCCCGTTGATGGTGACTGTTGCTGGTTGTTGTTGCCATTGGTGGTGGTTGGTTATCTTCATCAGCTCAGTGTTCTCTGTGTTCACTTGGAGTCCTGTGTTTTCTGCCAGCCTCTTCTGCCAGTTTGTTGGTTTTTGCCTGTAAGTCTTCGAGTCTGTGTTTCATTAGACATACACCATCTCTGAAATCCAGATATTCTAGAATCTTCTTATCGGACATCCAGCGTATTCTGGACTCCTCGCTCTTCACACGTAGTCTGATGCATAATCCAGCCTTGTCTTACTCCTGTATGCACTTCGAACGCCTCTCTGAGTTTTCCGTTGTGGATCACTTGACACGTGCCACTGTCACATAACCAGCTGTAGAATGAGGTTGACAAAGACTTGAGTACAGCAAGCCATAGTGTTGAAGTAGTTTCCAAATTACTTCTCGGTCTACGCTGTCTGTCGAAGGCCTTTTCGAAGTCGATGCACCTGTTGAGGTAGAGGTTCGACTACCATTCTATGCAAATACAAATACAATAACTAAATTACATGATAATATATTCATTCATAGCTCTTTATTTAATCACCCAGTTATACAGACACGCCTTTTCTTCACGTCTGTTTCATACCTTATTCTATTATCTATCTTTCCAGTCTTTCCATTCATCATTGACAATTGTCTATAGATTATAAAAATGTCGTTGGCATTCAATGTGTATATCAATAGAGTGTTCATTGAATCAAGACAAAAGACATAAAGAGCGTTTTGTTTAAGGATGAATTTATCTACTATTTTATGATTATTATTACTCTTCCTTTTCTTTTTCTCTTCGTCTATTCATTCAAAAATGAGTGTGTTCTCAATTAATTTATTCTTTGTGTTATTCGTCTTAATTCATGAGTCTATTCGTCTATTAACTTTCCATCTAATTGTATTGGAAGCTTATAAGTGTTTTATTTTCCCTCCTAATAATACTATTACTAATTATCTTGTAACACGATAGTGTGATGAGTCAGAGGAATAGTTAAAGTATTCGAGGTAATTTAAAGGGAGGATGTTAATGAACTCTAACATGTCTAAAATATTTGAGGCGCACACTTAATCAGTATTTTATCTAGCCTATTTGGGTTTTCAATTTCTTATTCTTTATTGTTATAATAAAAGAAGAAATTTGTAAGTTCGGAATACAGGGTATAAGGTTAACAAGAGATGCCTTTTAATGCCTAAAATTTATTGTCAGAATTCATTACCTACCTACTGAGTAGAAAATTGAGTTCGAACAGCTTCTTCTAACAGGCTTCTCTGGCATCACTTCTACTTGGTTTCACCAATGTGCACAAGCTTTTACTTGCTGTCTACACGATCTGTTCCAACAACTCTTGGACCTATTTCAAACTACATGGTTCTCATTCAGGTTTCAGTCGGGTGCCGATCCGGCTTGGAGATCGCCTCCATATATGTTCCATTATTATTTATATTATAATTTCCTTGTGTTCCAAATAGAATATAGGGCTTCAATATTATACTTTCCATTTCACACTGTTCTCTACAGGCCTTTTAAGCTGACTCAATGACTCTCCATAAGCCCTCATCTCCTCTTCATATGGTTGCCTCCATGTCACCCTCAGAGGTGCGCCCAACTCGTCGTTTGCCATTCGGGTTCCAATAGAGCAATAGCATAATGCATGATATCAACCAATGGTCTCTTCAACATATGACCAATTAATCTCCATTTTCTCTGGAATATTTCTTGAGCAATGGATTTGTTCCTAGAGTTTCTTGCGGTCAATACATTCCGGCCATGTGATCTTGAATAGTGAGCCAGTGAAGGCACTTGTTGGTGAAAGTCTGAAGCCTGTTGGAGGTGCTGTTTGCGTTTCGGGACTCTCCAAGTTTCTGACCCATATAGAAGAACTGACTGAATTAACATTCGTGTTGAAAATCTGGATTTTTATTCTTTATGCTGAGTGCTGTATACTTCCAAACTGATTTCAAAGCATTGAACGTCTGTCTTGTTTTTCTGATTCTGGTTTTGACATCCTCATCAGTGTTGTGGCCTGTAGTTGAAATGATGCTGTTTATACGAGTTTGACCACGGCTTTCAGTGGTTCTCTAAATGATATCAATCCGTGGTCAAACTCGTATAAACAAATCTAATCCTTAGAAACCAAACTCTTGAAAATTAATCTGATGCTCGCTAGTGACTTGCTACAGAACAAAGTTTCCTGGAGTTCTAGTGAGAAGTCGTGACCAGTGAGGTTGATCCAGTCAAGTGTGAGGATGGATATCCCACCGATGACACTGGTTGTTGATCGCGCTAAATCATGAATTGGTAGAAGTTGCAATTCATGCACTGGCCAGTGAATCGAGTCCCAATGAGTAGCTGAATAGTATACGGGCTAGCTTGCCTTGTAACCGAAAGGTTATTGGTTCCAGCCCCAGTGAGTGCGTACTGCCGGTGATTCCCAAACTAGGATGAAACAGCTGTCCAGTACTGTGGTGAGAGCTGGCTGCTAGCTAAAGTTGGTAGAGAGAAATTGACGTCAATTTTTATGTCTCCAATATTGGTGGTGAGAAAATGAGAACAAAACCTTTGTGCAGGCGGATACAGTTAGCATATAGATGATCTGACACAACCACAAAGAGATGCAAGGTTAACTTTCTGTGAGAAACAACCAATCAAAAGACTGTATTTTATACTAACAATAATGTACATTAAAATCTATAAATATGTGTTGATTTTCCTTAATAAACGATCTGTTGCCTGGCCCTTGTCTTCTGTTGTTACAGTACTCCCTTTGGCTGGTTTTCAATGGTTCTCTAACTTTCATTTCTACCTTAAACGGTCTCCTCTATGTCACCGTAGAACGCATATCTCATCTCTTGTTCCCCTTTGGGTTCCACTCGAGTGCTGGTCTGCATTGTTATGCTACTCAACTTATTCGAGATTATCTTTGAAGATCTTATTCTTGTTCATTATACTGACTGCAGTGCAACAGTAAGCTGAGAATTTTCAATAAAGCCTGTAAGATATACATTTAATCCAAACCCTGCGTATATAGGCAGTACCAGTTTCCTTCAGCTTCAACTCTGAAAATCGCTGTAAGTAACTGGAATGTCATCGATTTCAGGCTGATTACATAAATTCATGTTAGACTTCTGATGACGGAAGTCCTTGAGCAATAAATTATGTTTCAAACCTCATCAGTAAATAATGCTGTATAACAATTTATGACTTTATCAAGTAAATGTACTCTACGATGGAATTATACTCTACCGTAGTGCCAAGTTCTACGTTATATCGATTCAAAGAGTCTCAGTGTTATCAGATGGTTGAAGGCGAATGGAAAGAAGCCTTTTAACTAGGTTTCGTGCTTGTTGACACTCTTCCGTCAGCGAGAGTTATCTACAAGTCACTCTTGAGACTAGAATCGGTGTCACCCAGTTCTGAGGTCAAAGACGTTACCACTGAGATGTTCGGCCTGTCGATTGACCTCCTGCATGACTGTGTCAGACACTTTGGCTGGACAGTAGTCAGTAACTAATGTCATTCGTCTAGTCCTTTTTCATTGTCAGACTAATTATTGACTTAATTTACAAAAAAAACTCCGGTAATCGTACACACTGAAGATAGACCTCAGTCGATACGAAAGGTCATATATTTTTCAGTTCCATACAAATATAAGACTGTACTACTTAACTTCGCTTTGTTAGTAGTAAGATCTCGGGTTTTACCTGCTGCATAAAGCTATATAGCATTAGTCATATACGTTTAACAGTTTCTTCTCAAGTCCCTCTATTCTTATTTTAGTATGGTTTTACAAACTTTCATTGAAGGAAATTTTGTATAGTAACGACTTCTCTCAAGAGATTATTTTTTCTCATTTTCTTGTGTAATGAAAATCCGTTATCTTCTGTCCTCTTGAAAGTCATTTTTTCATTTTTGTTTTCGAGTTTTTCGATTAGAAAATAAGCCTTCAAGCTTGAACTGTAAAGAGTCACTATCGGTGGTGTTATCTTTACGAGGTGGGGTGCGGTTGGCTTCACTTCAAAACCTTCCCTCTTTACAAGGGTTACTACCAACTAAGCTAGGTTTAGGAGTATGCCTATGGCTGAGGATCGAATCCACATGACGTACGTGATTGGCTAACGTCCTACCAGTAACCCACTGGCACACGTTGACAATCATACCCTTTATTATTTCAGATAAAATAGAAAGCAGTGAAGTCTGATCAAGCAATTCGGGGTATTTACAAGGTAAATGCACCCAAAGTCAGTGAAAATCACTATATATTATATGTATCTGACAGATAATAAATAGGCCTAGTAGAAAATAAAACGAAATAAAATTCGATGAGATTCTAACTGTTAGCTGAACAATTTTTTTTAAAAAATAGGAAAACTTCGGCTAAAATGCCGCTTTCAAAAGTCACAGAGAATGTACAAAACTTCTAGTGACTTAAAAATATACTTAAAACGATGACTAGGCGTCCAGTCTAGAGCTGAGTTTATTCTAGGCACTGTAATTTCAAATTATAAAATCTACCCTTAGTTAAATCTATATATGTATCGATTCAGTTTCGTTTCTACATTTTTATAAAATTGTAAATATCTTGTCAAAAATATCTCTGTCACTGAAGTTTAGCGTAAATCAAATTATTTCGCTTTATTTGCATAAGTTATGTAGAGTTCTAAGTAGCTTTATAACGGAGTGATATCATGCAGCGAGCTGTTGAAAATTAGATATGCGGTACAGCTGTTTCACTGCACTTTTAAACCCATCGTCAGTGAGCGCTAAAGATGTTATATGCTATTGTAACAGATGTGAGATTGATATATATAGACAGCTTGAGTGCAGTGGACTAGTTGTCGAACACCAGTGATTAAACGCTGAACCTGTACTTTGAATATCAGCACTAAACCTGAATCCCCAGTTGTTATAATATTACACTTTTGCCTGGAATCCTCCTCTTGTACCTCAGTGTGTTCGTATGGGATACTATTTCCTGAGCTTCAGTCGTCCCCACACTTTGGAGCAATCAGATTTTGCAGCGAAGTTACTGATATTCACATATTCGACACCTAACAGCGTATGGTTTTCAATTTCTGTCATCTTCAGCAGTACTGTGATTCCTGATGTTTCTAAATGAGAAAAAGTGTACCGTGCCGATAAGGTGGAATTTCTAAAGATTGTATGTCTCTTCTTTGTAACGTTGATATTTTCTGGAGGTTTACAAATCTTCAAACTCATGGAGAATTCGATTTTTTATTGCATTTGTAAAGAATCAAACACCGAGGTTAAAGGGTTATTTTATGAAAACATTTTTTATTTGTTGTATTTAACTTGAGTCTGTGACACGAACAACAATCTTCTTAAGTCTGACCATGGAATAAAATCAGGTAGAGAATCAGCGAAAACCTGCTTAGAGTACTCGACAGCAATTTCGCCTTAGTTCGCAACTCTTCAGTGGTACTCACGCATGACTCCACCGTGGATTGAACACAAGACTTTCAGGTTACGAGGTGAACTCCTCGAACACTCAGCCACTCGGATGAAATCGAAAGACCCATGAATTCCAAGTTCTGTTGATTAGCGATTTTAATGCCACCTTCAGTCAGTGTCATCGGCGAGTATTTGTCCCTACATCCAACCTGTTACATAGCACTAATCGAGGACTTCTCATTGGAATTCCAGACAACTTTGTCCTGCCGTGGATCACTACTTAGCATCAGATTATTTTAAGGTGTTAGTTTGGTTAGCAATAACACTAAGGTAGTGAAGTGACAGAATTTATAACTCATGGAGCATTGGATTTCGTCTGAGTGGCTGAATGGTCAAGAAGCTTGTCTTATAACCTTCAGGCCCTTTGTTCAATCCCCAGTGGGGTCAAAGATGAATAATACTGAAGAGTTACAAACTAGGACGTTCAATACTCCTTTGGTTTTAATGGTTCTTTGGCAGGTATTAATCCGTGACCGAAACTGAAACCAACCACTTCCTTACAGACTAGCACTTGAAAGAATCTTTCCAGTTACACTAACATGTAGAAATGTACAGTGTGCAGTGAGAATTCGTAGTTATCATTGTGTTAAAAAAGGATTTTTAAAGTGAAACTATTTGCTGTTTGGCAATCCATGTACGGCTAATTTCATATCGTCAGTGTGTGATTCTGTAGTTAGTCCTATCTTCATAAAAAGGAGTCCAGTGAATATATTGACTTCCCCCTTAGGCATGAACGAGATCTACAAACACTAGTAAGTTCTCATGAAGCCTGTTGCATTGAGGGGAGTAAAATTTAAACTAAGTCTAGTGCAAAATACCTAGGTCTAGTTCTATCTTCTGACCTTACTTGAACATCTCATATCCTAACCATTTATAAGAAAGTCTTCTGTCTAACCTACTACATTAAGAAACTTAGACAATCTGGAATCACCCAACCTCTACTTTTACAATTTCTCAACTCTTGTATCTTACCTATTCTACTTTACTGCTCCCCGTTAGTCTTTCCTGGTCTACTGAAAAAGGAATACACCATCCTGAGAAGGATGTTGAAGGTTGTCAGTAGGACTAGTGGTGTGAAACGCAGTCAGCTCGTCACTACATTAGTTGAAGGGCATCTGAATACATGCTAAAAGTGGTCTAAAACCATACTCTCCGACCCCCAACACCCCTCTATTCCCAACTCTCTCCTTGTATCTCATCAAGTAGAACCAGAAATAAGTATAAAATAATCTATGCTCGTAAAGCCAAGTACAGGAACTCAACGATACCATACTTGGCCCGTGATCTAAGTGACAGAGGCAATGTTAAGCGTGAAACCTATGACTTTCTTTGTTGTTAATAATGATAATTTTTTGCTCTTTTATTTCTCTCTTATTTTGTATTCTATGGTGAACTCCTTCTTAAACATACTTAGCTACCTAAATTATTAACATTGGCTTATTTTTGTACTTTACTGTATTCCTTCTTTTGTGTATCTACTGGTCCCGACTATATTAGTACTATGAGTAATACAAAATTGTCCTGTCATTAACCATCATGTAATTATTAGTTTTGTGGTTGTTTTTTTATTTTATTTTTTTCTCGGCAATATTAACTGACAATGATTGGTTGTGAACGCCATTATCACCATCTTAAAATTTTGTATTATGCAGAATTACTCACATTACCACTGCAAACACCGCATTAGAGCTGTCAATAAAAAACCGTGAAATGTTACTTTATGATTGTTTAGTGTTGTTTCAAACTAAATTAACTGATCATCTTGGCGATAAACATTCTTAAATATCATTTCATAACTTCTTGTATGACTATAGCTTTACTGTCACTATACATAATCATATCATAGCTTCCACTACCCAATACTGAGATATTATTATATGCTGTTTATTTTCCCTTCTACTTCTTCGTATTTTTTCGCATTTTTTGTGTTTTTTATGTTGTCTTTATATTTATTTTTTTGAAATACTTTTAAAATATTTGATAAAATTAGATGCAAATATTGTAGATATGTGCTGAAAATTCCATACTGTACCACTAGTACTGTTTCTGGAATAAAGCAAATTATTATTATTAGCAGTAGTATTATTATTATATAAGAGAAATTTATTGACAACAGTTTTTGTTAAAATGAAGTGTAATACACCTACTCACTTACAAAGATTCAACTCTTGTTCAGTCTTCGTCATTATACCACTTTAAAATTTATTGTATGCTAACTTTTTCAATTTTAGTTGTCTGAATTGTCGTGTAACATCCTATCAGTCATGAAAAGTAGTCACTTTTTCTTTGTCTCACCACCTGAGTTCTGGGTGAAACATAGACCTTCAAGCTTCTGAAGTTTCAGTGTTTATTTTCTCATTATAGGGTTAGATGGCAAGCCTCTTGTCCAACCTTTCCTCTCTACCAGACTTACCATTGGCTGATAATCCAGGCTAGATAAAAGCGTGCCTCAGTCGCTGGTAATCGAACCCAGACCTCCCACAAGACAATCTAGCATTCTATCATTGAATCACTGAAACGGTACGGATATAAAAGTACAACGGTTATTCTTATTTATAGCCACACGTATGATAAATTACATTTCGATAAAAAAAAACAAAACCCTATTCAAGCTGAACTGTTTTTTTATTCACAATCGGTTCATTAAATTATGCAACACACTATTTTATTCATTGTTTTGTACCTACTTATAAGGTGAATGAATCACTCGTAATTTGATATTCAAGATGAATTCATTAAAACAAAAAACACACTTAGGTAGCATGGATGTATGTGTATACTGTATGCTGTAGATGATAATAAGATACATGAGAATTTCAGTGTACTATTTCTTATTCATTCTTATGCGCTTATTGTAGTAGATGACCGTGAATTTATTTCTCAACAAGGATGACCTATTTTATGTTACATGATGTAATTTAATCTACTACTAACACTACTACTACTGCTACAGATTATTGAGTTCAATAGCTTTGTGAAATATTTATGCTTCGTCTATTTAACTAAAAGAGAGAAAAAAATGATGAAATTGTGTGAATATTGATACTTGCGTTTTTTTGAATGAAACTGTCTAGGAGATTTATTATATTGTATCTTGCATCCTTTGCATTCCGAGGGGAACTCGAGGCATCAAGCAGTGATGTTGTTCCTGTTTACCGGATGGTGCGGGGTGGCGTTGCTATCCCTAGTCTCAGCCTTTCTCTTCTCCGGGTGTGTTATGTTTGCAAGTCCCTCTCGGCGATCGGGATTCAAGCTCTGACCTCTCGATTGGCAAGCTGAACTACGATAGAGAAGATTTGTAGCTCAGGTGGATGATTTTGATGTGGTTGTGTTCTCTGAGCTGGATAGTTAATTTGCGACGAACACGACGAACAGCTTCCACAAAAATCAAAAATGCAACACACAAGTTGGATGGAATGCATAAACCTATGTCTAACAACGTACTTCCAATTCAACGGCCAAATATATGAACAAGTCAAAGGAACACCTATGGGATCGCCAATATCAGGTTTGATTGCAGAAGCAGTGATGCAAAGGCTCGAGAACATAATTCTACCAAAGATCAAACCCAAGATTTGGATACGCTACGTAGACGACACATTTGTAATTATCAAAAGAAACATGTTAGATAAAGCTCACAACTTAATAAACAACGTCTTCAAAGACATCAAATTCACAAGAGAAGAGGAATCAGAAAACCAAATCCCATTTTTGGACGTCTTAGTCAAGCGAACAACGACAGGGGAATTAGAAACTCCAGTCTATAGAAAATCAACTCACACAGACCAAATCCTGAATTACAACAGCAACAATCCAATAGCACACAAGAGGAATTGCATACAAACACTATTCAAGAGAGCCAGGACCCATTGCAGCACTCCCACCTCAAGGAAAATTGAAGAAAAATATCTCATGGACGTCTTCCAAAAGAATGGATATCCACGGAATTTCATCAAAAGACATATACCCCCAAGCCAACCAATCAAACCAAAAGCCCCCAAGGAAAGCACAAAGAAAATCGCCTTACCATATATAAAGGCCATCTCAGAAATCACTACAAGATTCTTCAAACCTTTAGGAATTGATGTCGTATGACAAAGTCACTCTACTGAATTCTATGTCAACCAAAAGACTCAACAGCGGAAGAAGATAAGACCAGTATCGTCTAAAATATAAGTTGTAGCAACTGCGAAAAACACTAATTTGGCCAAAGTGGACGTCTTTTTCGTCTTCGTATCCACAATCATAAGCTAGCTGTCAAAAGACATGATATCCACTCTCTCATATCACTACATACAGACAACCACGGGTAACAATTCGATTGGGACAATGTTCAAATATTAGACAGAGGAAACAACAAAAGTGCTAGAGAATTTTTAGAAGCTTGGCATTCCAGTGAATCATCAATCAATATACACATCGAGATAGACAAAATTTATCAACCGATAAGAAAGAATAGTCACACACAAAGGGTCAAAGTTCAAGTCAAAGAAACAATGAGTGACAATACAAGTAACCTAGAAGGTGTGAAAACACACAAAAACAACCAATCACGTCCAAGGTCGCCAGGAGAGATGATTAATAAACTCATGGAGAAATCTGAAAGCTCACTTCCTTGAATTGAAGTATGCGCTGAAAATGTCACCTAGTAGGGTGATGAAAGCTTCGCAAATTAACTAACTATCCAGCTCAGAGAACACAACCACATCAAAAAGCTGAACTACCGCTGAACCAAAGTCTCACACCGAGGAGATTTTAAAACAACATAATTCATGAATTTTCATTATTCTTTTGGGTTCCAAGTCACTTCATGATTACCAATAAGGTTTCATTTCCTCACATTATCTCCTCCATGTCACCTCTGAACATACAACAAATTCTTTGTTTTTCACTCGGGTCCCACTCAAGGGACTGGTGAGCAATGTCACTCACCAGTATCCTGCATAATTTATGGGTGCTAAGTGTAATTGGAAAATTGTTTAGAAAATCCCTTGTGAACTACTTAATCACAGTATCTATACTTATCTGGGTATTTCATCTAACTCTGTAATTGTTATCCGTTAGTCTCCTACACTGTATATCATTGTTCTGACGCCTGCATATCATATGTTGCCTTGATACTCATTATTTGACTTTTTCCCTGCTGAACCTCTCATTTTAATGCTTCTCTTCGTGATTTTGTTTTAGTAAATTGAGGTGATTTTGACCTTGAACTGTCTTCAGGAAGTATTGGTGTATAATAGCTGTTGACGGAGTTTTCATCCCACCGTTTTAGGAATATCCTGCTTGTTTCTGAGTACTTGTTTTGTGCTTAGAAACAAACTCCGACTGTATAGGTGCCTAACAGCAGTATGAAGGTAATTTTGATATTCTGATTTTAGTATTTTTGAATAGAAGCACAGATTACAGCAATGAATAATTGTCCCTTCGTTGACTTTGGGGCGTTTCGTGACTGCGTAACTTTCAAGGGAGTTTTGGCCAGATTTTCAGCAGAATGCAAAGATCGGTTTCCTGCATTCAGGCTACAACGATATGACTTTGAGCAATAAATTGTGCTCGAAACGTGGTCATCAGTAAATATTACTGTATAACACTGTGAAACTTTATCAAAATAAATTTTACTCATAATGGAATTATACTCTACCACAGTGCACAAGTTTTATCCTTATACAACGAGTCGGTTTTGGTCGTAGCAGTAGGTTTCACTCACATTCGTCTACAGTGTTTCTTGTTGTTACTCTTCCTGACCATGTAGTTATCAATAACGAGTAAAGACAACCATTGATGAAGGTCTGTAGCAGTCTGTTTCGAATACTTTACATGGAACATCAAATTCTCTGAACCATATAGAAGCGTTCATTGATTCGACAATAGTGTCGAAAATTTGGATCTTGCTCCTGATATTGAGTTCAGCAGGTTTCTGAATTGACTTCGGATTAATGAGGGTTGATCTCGCTTTTACGATCCTGTCATAGACGTGTTCATCTATTACACCTATAGTCAAAACAGCACTCTCTGGATGGATAAAAAAAGTGAATTTCTTCACACTTCTCCCACAGACGGCGGTTTAATGTCCTCATCACTTCTGCCATTTCTATTTTTACCTGAAGTCCTGTCTTCCTTGCTTTTTCTACCGACTTGTTTGCTTCTTTTTGCCTATAGATCTTCAGCATTGGATAACATCAAACATAAATCATTCACGAGGTCTTCCTGTTAGTTTAACATATGCCCACCTTCTAGCTCCCCACAACCTGTTGAACAAACCAGTCCACCAGAATTAGGAACATCATCGGTAATAGTAGCCACACTTGTCTTAATTTCGTTTTCAGTCCAAAGGCATCAGTGACTTTTCTGTTGTGAACCCTTTGACATAATTCATAAATAATCATCCCTAATTAAAATTCTGAATACTTTTGAATAAAAAGAAACCCACTAAAAGGCAATTGCCTGGAGAATGAATACTGGTAGACCTGGTTAAAATAATATCCGACTAAACTCAGTAAGATTTTAATTTATCTGAATCGCTTAATGTATCTGCAGAACACACTTCGGACATTCTGATCATACACCTACTTGCCGTAGGAATTTATATGACAAGAGTAATAAAACATTGAATGGCGAGGTAGTAAGCATAGGTCAAGCTGAAAAGCAACAAAGATTCCTGAACCAGGCTCATTTAATAACGGCCACAGTTTATATCCATTTTAGTACAGAAGAGCTCTGTTGAATTGGCTTTTTGTTAGGATTCAACAAATATACATAGATAACAGACCGGAAGCTGAGAAAAGAATACTGACAGAAACTGTAACTGAAAATACTTACCCAGAGAATTTCGTGACGAGGTATAAAGAAGTCAGAGCATTGAGACCCACATTCCACCTTCCCCACAATCAGGATACATTTACCAAAGTATCCTACATTGATGATCATATAAGTTTGATATTCAGACGGAAACTGAAGGCTGCTATCAAAAAGATGTTTTAGACAGCTGAGGTTTAGATGAATAAGAACTCCAAGCCTGTACACGCTTTTAACCCTTATTACAAGTTGGCAGAAGAAGCATCAAAGATAGGACTTCAGGTGAACATAGAGAAAACAGAGGTGATGAAGATTCCTGGGCAAGAACAACAACAGACAACGATCAGCATAAATGGGAGGAACCTGAAAGAAACAACCTCCTTTACCTACCGACCTGAGAAGCATCGTTTCAACTACAGGCGGAACTGACGAGGATATCAAAGCAAGAATCGGAAAAGCAAGACAAGCTTTCACTACTCTCAAGTCTGTGTGGAGGTCAACAGCACTCAGCATGACGAAAGTAAGATCCGGATTTTCAACTCCAATGTGAAGTCAGTTAGTGATACTATACGGATCAGAGACTTGGCGCGTCATAAAGAGCATCTCAAACAAACTGCAGATCTTCATTAACAGTTGTCTTCGCTCAATACTCAAGATAAGATGGCCGGCCAGAAAAGATCAACAAAAGGGATCTCTGGCAATGAGCAAACCAATCTAGCAGGAACCGATTGTGAAACAAATAGGCAGGAAGAAATGGAGATGGATTGATCATACTCTGAGGAAACCATCAAGTGACATCACTAGACAAGCTATTGCTCGAGTGGAACCCGAAAAGGAAGTGGCGAGTTGGTCGTCCAAGGGTGACTTGGAGGAGGTCATATGAAGAGGAGATGAAGGCGTGTGGGCAGACTTGGAGCCAGGTGAAGACTCTAGCAGAAAACCGAACGCAATGGGGACGCCCTATGTTCCTCTAGGAATTGAAGGAAACAATAATAATAATACAAGTGATAAGTCACATCACATATTATCGTATTTATCTACTCAGATGTACGTCTGTTCACATAATAAGGCAGAACTCGTAGATATTTAGATTTTTGAGCTAAAGAACAATTCTAACAGGCTTCAGAAGAAGACTGAGTTCCTTGAAACTATTGATGGTGGAAATAGTAGTCATGGCTCCTTACTCGTGAAACAGGTTATAGAAACAGGACAAAAAGCTTATATTTACATATTTTAAAAAGTTATCCATCATATGCGGAGTAAATTGGGATACTACGCATCATCATCAAACAGAGCACAGAGTAGCAGTCAAATCTGTACCGAAGCTTCAAAGAATTAGAAAATGCCTTTAGACAGTGTCGATTTGAAGCAATTTGGATGCTACTTCACCACTACAGCGTGCGTTGCGACAAACATTTACTAACCTCATTCAACAGGTATTTGATGACGATGCATTCCAATTAGTTCATAGTGGAAAGTTCAGTGAAGCTATAAAGTGAAGTCAGGGGATCATGAGAATGATCTTTGGGAGTGAGACGACAGGCATAGGATAGACTGACAAATTGGTCCCATAAGATTTAAATTTCCGCCAATGAATTATATCATATGTTTCACAAACTCAAAGATTTATAAGCGAAATCCAACAAATTGCAGAAAAAGCATCAAAGACACGAATTCAAGTGGACATCGAAAAGACGGAGGTAAAGAAGAGAGAAACATAAAAGAAGTCGTCACTTTCACTTACCTGAACTTCGATTCAAGTACATCAATAATATATCAATGTCGCAGTGAACCAGGATTCGTAAAGACAATGATACTTTACGGTTCGTAGATTTACCGTGCGCGTCATGAAAAGCATTTCCAACCAGGTAATGGAGAATTTCATCAACAGACTGCTGTATTCCAGAACCTATCGCTGGTTTCAGAAGATTAGGCTTAATACGTAGAAGATTATGCACTGTAACCGACGCGGAACAATAGAAAACGTTTTGACAACACGTCTATTTATTCTTCAAGAGATAACGAAACAGGTGTGTAAATAAACGTTAATATAATTTACAAGAATACTTCTGATCGTATTTCTCCAATCTTCTGCCAACCAGTACACGATTTAGCAATGACAGCCATCTTGTCAACCGCCAATGGACACCAGTTCGAATAAACAAACTATTCAATGTTCACCAACATTGACAGATGCCTTTCGGTAGATAGTGAAGATCAGATATCCCGTCGTAAAAGATATGCAAGCATCAAGTAACACTGAAAATACAGTGAATAAGTCAACAAATAAGCAGGAAGAAGTACGCTGGACAGACATTCTTGTGATATTACTCGACAAGTTGGCTATCAAATGAAGCGGTAATTTGGGAGTGTGTTCAAGGTTGACTGTAGCAGACCACATCAAGTACCACTCGAAAGGGATATCAGAAAACCGATGGCAGTAGAGATTTACAACTGATGCCATATGTTCTTCTCAGGGTCCAAGGGATTAATGATAATGATTATAATTATAATAATAATAATAACAATAATAAATTTCACTCGCTATACAATTAAAATCTAGGGAATTAAAAGTGTACCTTGGGCACTAAACATTTTAGAGATAAATTGAAAAACAATGAGTCAAAACTTTTTTTTCAAATATCACTTTTATATTGAATACTAATTATCAAGTGTGAAAATACGTAGACAAATATATATGCATAAAATAGCTGAGAAAAAGCATAGAAAAAGGGGAATGACAGTTGGCCTTTTTGTATTTGTATTCTCTTTGTTCACAAGTACACACTTAAAAGATTTTGACAGATAAAATAAATTTGCTTCGATGCACTTTGTTTCATGAGAATGACAGAAGGAAAAACAAGTTAGCAGACATATATATGTATATAATGATGTCAGAAAGATAAGCAGAGTTTTACTGTTGCAAAACAAGACCACCCTGTTAGTTTTTCTTTGTGTTTGTGTGTAAACTGAAAGTGTAACAGCAGGTGATATGAAGTGATGAAAAAAAATATAGTGTAATTAACTACTTTACTATTTAAATTTCAGGAGTTTCTTTGTAGGGATTTGATATCAGTTAGAGAAGCAGTGATATTCAGGGAGTACTCAATAAGTGTTTCTTCCTAGTTTGAGATTCATGAGCACTACTCACTTATCGAAGGAAGGCAAGCTGGTAGACCATTTAGACACTGAGACCTGATCCAGCGGCCCACGAATTTCAACTTATACGTTATTATTTACTACAACATTATTTATGGTTGTGTTTGGAAAAGGGGAGACGAGAACTTGTCAGCTTCTTCGTATTGATGAGTTTGTATTTTTATTGTTGTCGAATGAGGCATTAAGCAGTGAAAATTAATGATCTCCACGATTTTCTGTGCCCATTAGTGACTGGTTACAGTATGTGGTTGCCAGGTGTTCTGGTGAGAATCCGTCATCAATGGGGTCCATCTGGTTGGCATTGAGGACAGATACTTTTCGATGACGTCGGCTGGTGGTTACTCTAAAATCACGGACTCGTGGAAGTTAGAATTCATGGCGTTGCCATTAGGTCTTGTTTTGGTGAATTGGTGGTTAACGAGCTTAATTTGTAAACGAAAGGTCCTAGGTTTTAAACCTGGGTGTGCGTGCGCATTACAGAAGAGCCTTAAACTAAGAGGAAACAGCTGTTCTATACTGTCTGGTTCTCAATGGTTTTCTAGCTCATATCAATCTGAGAACTAAAGTGAGATAAACTGTTTAATGGAGATTTGCTTGTGAGTGAAAAAATTCTGTGACCCAATTCGTAACCGACCTCTGGGTAATATTCATTTTCATCCTCTAAATAATTAACTAACATCTGGGGATAGGATGTAAAAAAGAAGGATCAATGTACGTTTGACTAGTCTTCAAATGGTGGTATTTAGGTGTTCAACTAATTCACAGTTGGAGATAGGTGTAGCATCATAAGTAATCTGAAAAATCCATATGTCAACAAACTATTTACAATGGTGATAATTATCAGGTATTGATTTGTAAGGATTTTATTTGATTGGTTGGGGGATTTCATCATGAAATGACATCAGTTGAAGAACCATTGTTAAATCTGCAGGAAGTACTGTCAGACAGCTGTTTCCTCCATCCTAGTTTAGGACTCTTCAGCATTACACACCCACTAGGGTTCGAACCTAGGACCCTCTGGTTACAAAACGAGCTAGCTTGTAGACCATTAAGCAACTAGGACCTAATCCAATAGTCCATGAATTCCAACTTCTGCCAATTCATGATATGTCATGATCACTTGTGAATATCATTTGCGGCTAGCATTTGTTCTCAAACCTGACTTGAAGAGTCTCAAACTAGGCTGAATGGCCTACAGACTCTCCTTGTAACCAGAAGATCCTCAGTTCAAACTGTGGTGGGGAGTGTGTACTGCTGAAGATTCCCAAACTAGGACGGAGAAAAGACCTGTCCAGTACTACTTGCACGTTTTCCAATGGTCCTCTAACTGATGTCAGCTCATGATGAAACCCTCCAACCAACATTGATAACTATTTGGATATTTCAGCTGACTTGCATATCATCATTCTAACACTCATACATCTCCTTGTGACTTATTCTTTATTATTTGTCTTTATTTTCTGTTGATTCCTAAATTTAATGCTTGACTTTGCTGTTGTGTGATAGTGGACTGGGCATCTGAGGGTTACATGGTGTAGATCATGTGAGGATGAGATGAGTGCCTATTGGCAATCATTGAGCCATATAAAGAGGACTGAAGGGAACAGGATGAAGTGGCGATGTGCCGTTGAAGCCCTGTGCTATACTCGGAACCTAAAGTAAAAGAAGTATACGTACATATAAACGATATTATTTGTTATAATGTGCATGGGTATGTAGATATAACTCGCTCAATCTGATTGTAATTTATGGTTTATGTGAACATTCTAATGACTCAAATGTACTTCATGGCTGAAACATAACTCGGGAATCGAACAAAAACATACAGCCAAAGAAAATGCAAGGAGTGAAATGTTGATCATAACTGAATCTGCTTTCACACACAGTTTGATTCGTTTTTTTTGCTGGCTTAAATTTCCCGTTGACTGATTGTGTTAGACTAAAATACCCACTCTCTGTAGATATAATGGCTCCTGCGAAGGATGCTTCAACGCTGTCTAAGGAATAACATGAGTCTATTTCAGTTGATGGTGATTAGCAGTTGGATCTAAGAAGCACACTTCGTCCCGTCTGTCACTCATCACTGTAATATACTTGAATTTTTTTTCCTTCACATTCCCCACTGGAACATAGGGCTTCAAGCTAGTGGGTTGAAGTTTCTGTAGCAGTGTTTATTTTACAGGATGGGGTTGCTAGCCTCATACTCAACCTTTCCTCTTCACCAGCTTTATTTCTGGCTTAGGGAGGTAAAGGAGTGCGTCGGCCGGGGATCGAACCCCGGACCATGTGCAGGGTCGGCGAGCGTCCTAACCGCTATGCCACAGATACACAATGTACTTGAATTACTAAATACAAATCAACCCAAAAACAAAATAATAATGGATACCAGTCCAAGAAGAGATGGCTGCTGTATCTCTAGTGGCCTAGTGAATAATACCTGCATATCTGAAACGATTTGTGCTGGTTTCAAGTCTCAGGGACATCAACGCCATCACTCACTTGGTACATCAAGCTACCGAATTCCAAATATGATGAAATCCTCTTTCTGGATTCCACTGGTAGTCACCACTAACTAAAATAAAATATTGACTTACTTGGCTGAATTTTTAAATAAAACAAAGTATTCTAAAAGAGAACTTTAATTATTATCGCCTTAACTGCAGTGTATTCAGCGCCGGTTGCAACACGTTGATTGAGATGAAGAAAACTTCGAAATTAGAAATATTTCAGTGTATTCACAAATGAAATATCACCACTGTATATTAATAAACTTCCTTTGTTGAAAGGATATATTTGTCGGAGGTATTCAATTCTTTCCTGATGTTTCATAACCAGGACATATATATACATACGCATGTATTCATATCTATCCCACTGTCATTTTCTTCTGTCATCGTTTTTACTGTGACAGCAAAGGAGAATTTTACGTCTACACAAAGATCTAAGCGACAAAACAAAAACAGATTTGGTGTTGCCAGTCATAAAAGGCGTCTACGATTGAAAATTATCCTGCAGTGGTTACATCAGATATTTAGCCTTGGAAAAGCTAAACAATTAGATGAAAAAACACGAAAAGCAATGGTAGAAAATGGCTATCCGGTAAAATTCATTGGGAAGTTCTACAATGCTGACAAAAAAGGATGAAAGAGTAGTGAAGCTATAGACGACAACATAGAGAAAGAGGAATTGAAGGCATAGAAAGTGTTACCATTTGAAGAAGGAATATCGGAAACTTCGTGAAGGATTCTTAATTAAGTGTTGGTGTTTAAACTTAAAAAATCACTCGGATATAAGGTTTGTTAGTTAAAGGACCATATTGATCCAACTAGACAAAATAACGTGAGCTACAAAATGTTTTGCAATGAATTTGAGTTTGCTTGCATCAGTCAAACCAATAGACAGTGGTCATTTAAGTTATCGGAGCACAGCAGTTTTCCTTTGTGTAGGATGATTGACTCCAGAAAGACGACCAAATTAGAGACCCCAGAAAATTGTACACTAACACAAAACGAAACAATAGGGCGGGATGGAGCTAAAGTTATAAAGAGTAATGTGGGTAGGTAAAGGGAGAGATTTATCACTGGATTCTTACTCTCAGAATCTGTACCAAACACCTGCAATAAGAAAGACGGTGTTTTAGTCGCATTACCATGCTCTCCCCCGTTGTCTTCCTCCATCCTACATATCTTTGTTGTCGTTTCTGTCTACTGTTAATTGAAGCCTCTGTTAGCATGCTTTTATTATTGTTATTCCTATGGGTTCTGAGGGGAGCATAAGGCTTCAACGACACATCTCCACCTTGTCCTATCTTCTGCCGTCTTCTTCAGCTGGGTCTGCGATTGCCTATAATTTCTCATCTCCTCTTCCCCACACACTCTCCTCCATATCGCCCTCGTGTTGAGGTCCCACTGTTTGCTTCCCATACAGATTCCACTTAAGCAATGGCCTGCACTGAGCGCGATGTCATTTGATGGCCTTCTCAACGTCTGCTCAATCCATCTCCATTTTCTCCTACATATTTGTTGAGTGATCCGCTCTTGGTTGGTTTGTTATCAGCCAGAACTTCTTGTTGCTAATTCTCTCTGGCCTGCCAGCTGGCCATTTGATCTTCAGTATGGAACCAGTGAAGGAGGCAGCTGTTGATTAAAGTCGGTAAATTGTTGGAAATCATTTCCGCGACACGCAGTGCAAGTTTCTCACCCGTTTAGAATAAATGATTTCACACTTTTGTCAACATTCCAAATCTTGTTCCTTATGTTGACTAATTGACAGTGAAGATTCCCAAACTGGTTTCAGATTGATGAAGGCATTTCTTGCCTTTCCGATTCTGGCTAGCTGGCTGGTTTTGATATCTTCATCCGTCCCAACTGCTTGTGGTTGAAACGATGCTTCCCAGAAAAGTGAAGGAGGTAACCTCTGTCAAATCTCTACCCTGGTGGTAATTAGTGCTAGTTGTTGTTGTTTCTGTCGGTCGGTTATCTTCATCACCTCTGTCTTCTCTGGCTCCTTCTTCATCCAGTTAGTTGGTTTTCGCCCGTAAGTCATTGATTTTCTGTGGCATCAAACGTGGATCATTGACGAAGTCTAGGTCCTCAAATTTTTTTGGATCGGTCCGGCGTTTTCTTGTCTTCTCACTCCCCAATATCATGCGTGATAGTAGGTAGCCTTTTTCACCCCTGTATTCATTTCAAAGGCTCCACTGAGTTTTCTGTTGTGGCTCACCCGACATGTGGCATTGCCATATAGCCAGCTGATGAATGAGGTTGATAAAGACTTGGGCACTACACTCCGTAGTATTGTAGAAGTCTCCAAACTACTTTTTGACCAACGCTGTCTGTTGAAGCCCTTTTAGAAGTCGATGAATTTGAGGTAGGGAGATGTTTGACTGCCATTCTATGCTTTGTTCTGTGATGACAATGCTTAGAGTTACAATTAAATCAGTGCATGATTTACCTTTTCTGAATCCAGCTTGTTCCGGTGGTGGTAAGGTATTCCTCATCCAGTGCAGAACAGCAAGATATGCTCTTAAGTAACTTAATCATCAGTGATCTTGTTACCACATCCAATCATACAGAAATCGAAGTTTTGATGTCATGATTAGGATAAATACATAAAGTATTTCAAATTATTGGGCAAACGAAGACACGTGTAAAACTGCTAGATTCGTCAACAAAGTATAATTAGTTAATCATTATTGATAGTACACTTTTCGCTAGTAAAAGAGTTTGGTCATTGTTATATTGTTATTTATTAGTGATAATAATCATAATATCATCTTTATTCATGATCTAACGTTTACACAATATACAGAATTCTAAGGGTGACTTATTGCGTCATATTTTCTGTTTATCCAGGATCTCCAAGTAAAATAACAATCTGTCGTATCTAGTCATATGGGGCAGCGCTGTTCTTCTCGAAGTACAGACTAATTCCTTATGATATTTTCCCTTCATCTCACAGAAATGCGCCTCAGCAGATTGAAAGCCAATTAAAAATGTGCACCATTAGGTCTTGTGATTCAAAGACATAATTAACTGGTTTAATCAATAAGAATTAGATAGAACGTGATGTTGATTTGTGTTGGATAATAATTGAGGTAGCCCAGTGACTCAAGCGGGTTGTCTCGGTGCTTTTCAAATGGAACTTCGGGCTTCAGCAGCACATTAACATGTTTACGCTCCGTCCTCTACAACTATCTTTACCTGACTATACGACAGCCTACAAGCTTTCATTTCCTCATTGCATGACATCCTCCATATCATACTTTGTCCGACATCCAAGCCATCGTTTCCCATTCAGGTTCCACCCCAAAGATTGGTGTATGATGTTACTTGTGGGTCTCTTCAGAGAACTGATTCTATGCAGTGTTAAATTATCTCTAGCTTCTTGACACATATAAACTTACCGGTATAGGGAATAAAATTCCCATTTGAATCAGTCAATGAACAAGGAGAATTAGCTATGTTAGATTGTACAGAAGAAGTGTCAAGTGTCTGACAAACAGAGCGATAGCACTAAGTAGCACGAGAAAAGACCTAAATGATGAAATGAAACCGATAGAAGAATGGTTGGTTAGTGTTAAATAACTAATTATCCTATAAAATTCATCAGGACGATCAGGAAAGGTCAAAAAGCAAATAAAAATAATAGTGAAACTAATAATGATAACATAAACAAGAGAGAATATAAGGCATCTACTGTTATACCATATAAATAGGGGACATCTGAGATCCTACGAAGGATTCCTAATAAAGCAGGAATTAGAGTGGTATTTAAACCTACAAACTCACTCAGGGACAAGCTCTGTAGGCTAAAGGACCCTGTCAGTTGACCCAATTAAACTAAATAATATAATTTACAAAATACCTTGCAATGACTGCGAGCTAAGTCAACTACATAGTTCAAACTAGTAGATCAGGAGTAGTGAGATTATCAGAAGATAAGAATTTAGTGGCTAAGGTTAAAATGATTGATCCTACGAAGATGAATAATTGAGAGAAAAACTCAGCGATTGCACTGCATGCATTAACACAAAACCACACAATAGGGTGGGTGGGAAAGATTCAAAGTTCTGAAAAGTGATATAGGTAGAGGGAGACGGAGAGAGATTGATTACTGAATCCTACCTAGTTCATTGAGTCTACACCCAAGAAAGCACATGCCACAGAAATGACTCAATGCAGATACCAGAGATATGGAAGATATTACTACCAGTCATATCAGAGGATAGTAACTAATGTTAAAATATTTTCAAATCACATTATAACAAATTATTTATTTTTACAATAAAAACATCTTATTTCCCATCTTATTGTATTTTATTGATAATACTAATATTATTTCCGAATGTACTCAAAATAAAATTTTATCCATAACGGAGTTATACCATAGTGCCTATGTTTTATCCTTATATTAAAGTCTCTTGTTGATCACGTATCCATTTTGTCTAGCAAAGTTAATCTTCAGTAACGAGGTTCCAGAAGACAGGTTTTGATAAAAGTTCACAGAAGCCTTCTGGAAATGCTTCTAGTGACTCAGTAAGTCTTGAGTCCAAGCGCACTACCTACCTACTGGCTAACTTTAAAGCTCACCAAAATGCCAACTAATAATTGAGAAAAAATATCTATATTCAACAATAATAAAATAATTATTATTAAACATAATTTAAATTTTATTTTTGGTATCTATTGTGCACGTCAGTCACAGAATAAACTCCAAGAAGAAAAGTTAAGCTGTTTTAATTTTACAATTATAATTTTGATCTAATAATAATTATAAATTTAGGTTAAGAAAATGAAATTAGATTATCATGTTTAGAAACATCTATATAAAATAATCCGATGTGTTGCTCTTTGCTGTAAGCATAGAACACAGACCTGTTCTCTTTTTTGCAGATATTACTGAAATTAATTAATTAATTAAACTTTTAATAACTTGTTCATTGAATTTATAATTAATTAAGTTGTTTACCTTAAAAATTAGTTTTAATAACCTAAATATACGTTGAAGTCAATTTTCATTATACCTAACAGAACTGGAAATATGAATTAGGCAAGAAAGTAAGACTATTAAAACAAATTACTTTCTACATTAGTGTACCCTATTGTTATTATTATTGTTATTATTACTATTCCCTTAGGTTATGAGAGGAAATTAGGGCTTCAACAGCACATCTCAATTTTATCCTTTTTTTCTCGCAGTCTTTCATCTCTTCCTCCTCGGCTCCAAGCTCTACACGTCGTTTCTCAGTTGAGTTTCACTCATGGGCCTGTTCGGCATTTGATGTTACTGCATAGTATCCTTTGAATATGTCCAACCTACCTCTATTTTATTCAGAATTTTTGTTGAGTTATGGTTATTTGGTTTGCTCTTTGTCAGAATCCCAGGTTGTTCATATTTTCTGGGCATTCGGTATCCACTATGGAGCCAGAGAAGGCAGCTGTTAATTAAAGTGTGCATCTTGTTAGAAATGCGTTTCGTGACGCGCCTAGAACAACTGAATTTCTTTCTCATGCTGAGTGTAGAAGATTTCCAAATTGATTTCACAGAGTTGTAGGTCTTCCCTGCCTTTCCGATTCTGGTTTGGACATTCACGTTCATTCCTGTCACCTGAAGTTGAAAAGATGCTTATTAGATAAGTGGAGAGTGTGACCTCTTTCACATTTCTTGATCCTTACTTTTGATTGGTTATCTTCATTACCTCCCATTTCTCTTCTTCAGCCCACTTGGTTTTTTCGCCTGTAAAACTTCAATTTTATGTGACATTAGACATAACACGTCCACTAAGAGTCTTCTTGTCTATCTAACGTAATCCTGTGTTCTTTCTCCCCACAAACTGTCTGCTGTATGATTCAGTTCACCGTGACCAGGAATATGACTGAGATAGTATGTAGTTTTGCCTTACTCCTGTTTTCACTTTATAGGCTATAGTGAATTTTCAACTGGGAATCACTTCGCACGCGGTAGTTGTTGAATGAGATTGATGAAGTTTTGTGGCAATGGAGTCCTTAGTGTTGAAGCATTTCCCAAATTACCTCACAGTCAACGCTGTCAAAGGCCTTTTCAAAGGCAATGAGGCCCAGTTAGATATTTAACTACCATTCTGTACACAGTACAATAATAATGCTTATCGTGGTCATTTGATCAGCACACGATTTGCTTTCCTTGAATCCAGCTTGTTCCACTGGGCGGAATTCGGCATCCAGTGCGTCTTTTATTCTCTCCAGGATGAAGCGACTTAGTGTTTTCCGGGTGCAGACAGAAGTAAGATTCTGCACTAAGTTTTGTAAAGTCTTAAGTCTTTTTTATTTGTTATTTTGAAAAGGTATTTTATATCCCAATCGGTAGGTACCTATCTTTCCCTCCAAACTATTTGTAATAGTGGTTTGAATTCATTTACATATCAGAAAATAGAAGGAAATACGATTGAGCTTTGTTGAAAAATCCCTCGAAAAGAATGAATACATTTATATATTCCAACAGATTCATCTTTGACACATGTGGAGAGGGAAAGAAAGTTTAACAAGGTAAAACAATCAAACGTTTAAAGGAAAAAATTCTTCATTTGTCTCCTCTTGATGGTGCGAAACAGTTTCCGAGAATCAGTGATAAAAGAATAAAAGGAGCAGTAAAATAATGTTTCTCTGCCAACCAAACTTGTGTTGTTATACAACGCAACCTATTTAAAGTTGGTTTAGTGCACAACTGTCATCACCTACAAATGTGTTCATAAATTTATGTGCTCTTCTTTTTATCCAGTTTATTAGAAGGACTATGTTCTGATCCTATTCTAAGGAAGTTAGGTAGAAAAAGGGGCAGATTCTCAAAAGATGCATTAACTAGATACCTAATAGGTGTTAGGTCCACGGCATCTTTCTAGTCGCCTCCAGCCAACGAATAGAAATTCGAATTACGTTTCCATAACGAACCATCCAGTTTTGTAACCATACTGCCAACTTTCCTGACAGAATTCTTACTTCACGTTGATTACACCTTAGAGTTCGGTCAGTGTCAGATAGCCATTTGACACAGAAATAATGAACGAGGCTGTAAATAAGGAACATTTGAAACAACTGCAAACAATAGAAAGCAACCTGAAAACGGAAATAACCAGATAGGAGAAAGTCACAGGTTATTTATTAAAGGCTTGAAGAGATTCCTTTATTGGTAACGGCTCCAAAAACTCAACAAAATATCTCTGTTATTAATCTTCTCTGTCTCGCTACTGGTTTCAACGGTTCTGATTAGTTGTTTCACATATCAGTACTGCTAAAATTTGGCTTAACTACGTGAAGGAATTTATTGATCTGACAAAAATTATCCAAGATAAATATTCTAGTTTAAGTAGTCTGCATTTTTCTTTTGCCTCAAGACAACAAAGTATTTCAATAAATTAAGTAATCTGTTAACCAGAATCACAATTGTGATATGTGAAGCCAAAGCGCTCTGATGCATTGTAACCACACATAGATGACTTTAGTAATGAATCTTTTTTCTGGACAGAATATTACCACAAAGGGCAAACAGTGTAGAGAATTTCATTTACGAGTATTGGTTTTTGTAGGGATTTTGTTTGATTGGTTGGAGGATTTCATCGTGAGCTGACATCAGTTTCAGAACCATTGGTAAACCTGCAGGGAGTACTGGACAGCTGTTTCGTCCTAGTTTGAGACTCTTCACCAGGTTTTTCAACGGTTCTGTAACCGATGTTAGCTCATGATGAAATCCTCCAGCCAATCAAACAAAATCCCTACAAAAACCAATACTTGGAAATCGACCTAATGCTCACTAGCGACTGGCTCTGTTCAGACAGTTACCTGGGGTTCTAGTGGGAACCCGTGGCACAATATGGTACACCAGATTGAACGTGAGGTAGTAACTCATTGAAGAAGAAATTTCGAAGTGGTCGTGCTATGTCATGAGTCAACAGCAGTTAGAATTCATGGACTGGCCATTGGATCGGGTCCCAGTGGCTTAATGGTCTACAAGATAGCTCGCTGGTCTTGTAACCAGAAGGTCCTGAGTTTGAATCCTGGTGGTGGGTGTGTACTGTTGAAGAGTTCTGAACTAGGACGGAGGAAGCAGCTGTCTGGCAGTACTCCTTGCAGGTTTTCCAATGGTTCTCTAAACGATGTCAGCTCTTGATGGAATCTTCCAACCAGTTTAATTTTCCACGATTCATTTTCAAAATCTGTATAATCGCATTTAATAAGCAATTCATAATTTTTTTTTATTATAGCTTGATTCCATATAGTATTTAGATACAAGTATGAAATTTTCAGCTTGTGATATCGGTAGCCCAAATTTTGCAGGCCCACCATAGATATCGGGTGTGCGTCAGCCGGGGATCGAACCTCAGACCATGTGCATGGTCGGCGAGCGTCCTAACCGCTGTGCCACCGACCAATCAGATACTGGTAAAGTTGTTCTAGATTATCTGTTACACAATGTATGGTGTAATCTATAGTGGGATGACTAACTGGAGATTGGAAAAGAGGGGTGGAAGTTTAGATAACGTTATAAGTGTTAAGATGACTAATCAGAATAACTGTATAAAATGGATGGAAACTAGTGGAAAGACGATAAAGCGTTTATATAAATTTTGTGATGTTATTAATAAACAGTAGTAGAATGATAATAAAATAATGGCGATAATAATAAAGGTAGACTTGCACAATAAAATGAAGCAAAATTGTGGTAAGAATGTCAGTTTAGTTTCAACAGGGCCAGTAAATTTATGCAGTGCTTTTGAACACAGAAGTCTGGCTTCACATCCAGAATAACCAAGATGGTGTACTCAAAGCCCTTTCGTGTGATATTGAGGAACTCTATGCAGCATTGTGAAGCAGTCATACAGGGTTGTCTGATGTCCAGAGTTGAAAAGGTGTCGGATGACAGAGCTATTGGTATTCTCCTCTGACTAACCAGACTGGAGAGTGTTTCAGAATACGTTTGCGGACTTGACTTTGCTTACGGCGGATAACCTTCGCTCCACACGAATAAGTAAACTGATAAGTACTCACTGAAGTGGCCAAAAAACGGTATCCTGTTCTAAACGCCTGACTAGACTAACTGTCCGCTGGTGAATGTGATATGTAGTGTAGCTGCCTAAAACCTCTTCTCCAGATATTTGGAAAAGCGTATTCTGAGAATTTTTTCCCCAATGTTACCTATGAATTATAAGTTCATAAGGAGATTTTTCTTAGGAACAGTAGCAATTTTTGGCGATTGACATTTTTATTTTGATGTTTTCGTCGATAAATCTGGGTAGATACCCATTATCCAGTAGGGTTTCGCATAGTGATTTTAATTCGTTCTCTACCCTATCTTCCAGCCATATTTTTCAAATCCTTAGGCACAATGTACGTGACAAGTTTTGCTTTCGGATCATTGAGACAAAGCTCTGGAAGTTAATCAACTATCTATCCAGTCTATGTCTGTTAGGCCGTTTATTGATCTTTATATCTAGTAGTCTTGTCTTCTGATGATATACGATGGTTGGAGGCAATAGGCAGGAAACCTTGGACCTAGGGTTCGTGCTATTTGGCATTCACAAGGCATACCTGCAACCTTGAAGGAACTCATGTCCCACTCCTTTGAGATTCGAACTCGCATCATCCATTGCTGAAGTCAAAGACGTTACTACTGAGCTATTCGGGCTCGTGATTGCCTTCTAGCAAGCAGTATATCCATCTTTCACACTTATTACTTCATCTCAACATCTGCCTTTTTTTCTGAAATCCATTTGGTAATCCTACTATAGATTGCACCTTACATTATGTATTAGATTTTCTAAAACAAATTTGTCAGTATCTGATCGGTTTTATGAATTTCTTATTAAAAAAATCTGGTTGGACAGTTTTAGACAGTGAATCGTCTAAAGTGAAATTTACCTCCCTTATTACGAGTTTGTTTCCGTTCCAGTCATTTATTACTATTGGTATTATTATTATTGTTACATACAGACAAAATCAGCTGGTTGATGGTAACTAGTAGTGGTATCCAGGACAGTGCACATTTCGTCCTTTTTGGGACTCGTCATTTGGATGTACCTGCATTCTCCAGCGAGTGATTGGGCACAAGGCGTCGACATGTCAGCCTGAAACCGAGAACTTCGGTCCAATCAATCGACGGGAAAATCTAAACTGAATTAAAAATTCAGATTAAGATTGAAGAAACCAATGTTGCTCTGAAAACTAAGTACCCCTTAACAATCAGTGTGTTCTAATTCATGATTAACTTTGCCGTACTAAAACTTTCTTTAAATATGAACATAATGAGCTTCCATAACACTATTTTATCAATTACCAAAGCTCAGTTAACTGGCCTGTATTGTATATCAATAACGGAGAAGATAAAAATATTCTTTTTAGGCAATTGACCAGTAGGCAATTCACTCTGACGTAGTAAAAAATACTTCCCAAAATAATCAAATAAAAATAGAACTCACATTTTGTTTTTGTCTAGTATGAAAAAACAAATTGATTTCTCCCAAGGAAGATACTTATCTAATGCATATTCTGTTATTTTTTATGCCCCAGTAAATGCATGGAAGTTAAAGATAATAAGACGAATGTCTTGAAAACAAGTGGATTTCTCAACGTATATTTGATAGAAATGGTAACAGATATATTTACTAAATGACCAAGTTTAATAATTCTTTCTTTTTAATTTGAAAAAGTATTTTCTATACATACACGGACACACAGGAGTTTGAACGCAGGACATTCTGGCTACAACGCCAGCCAGTTTACTACTCATCTACTGAGAGCTAAGCCAGTAGTTCTTGAACTCCGACCTCTGATATATATATATATATAGAATGGTCTACGAGCTCGTCTTGTAACCGGAAGTTCCTGGGTTTGCCCCTGGTGGTGGGTGTGTACTGATGAAGAGTACCGAACTAGGACGAAACAGCTGTACAATACTCCATGGTTGTTTCCAATGGTTCTGTGACTGATGCCAACTAGTGATCAAACTTGTTGCCTGTCAAACCTCTGCAAACCAACATTTGAAAATTATTTTCTGTCATATTTCACATAAAACACCTTTAACAATATTTGTAAAACCTGTTATCGTGAAACCTGTGTCAGTCGTTAACGAGGCCAGACTGCATTGCAACTGATGTCTATGAATACTGTAGACATTTTCATTGATATATTTTTATTCTTTTGTGTTCCGAGTGGAACATAGGGCTTCAAGATAGAGGTTAAAGTTTGGAGTAGCAGTGGTGTTTTGTAGGGGTCGGCTTGATAGCCTTAAGCCTAACCTTCCTTTCCTCCTTTTCTAGCATACTACCGCCTAATTTAGGCAAAGAAGTGCGTAAGCCGGGAAATTGAACTGAACCACCGACGCACCTGGCAAGCATAGATATATAAACACTTTAGGTATATAAATAACGGTAGGAACGAAATAAAAGGTTTCAACTTTTCTTTCCAAATGTTGACCCAGATATCTTAGGGGGGATAATCACAAATTAAACTATCAACGATATATATGTATATAAAGATGGCGCATCTCATCTTTAAAATTCTTGTCCAGACATGTCTCATTGGTCATTAATAGCCATCAAAAAACAAAATAAACAAAATTCAACGAACCGTGATCAAAATTTGACTTGACAGTTTCACCAACCTATTATCATTCCATTCCGGCAGACACTGTAAAGTGTTGTGTGTACTTTTACATTAGTCTTCAATGAAGACGGACCCATTTTACAAAAAGGGGGCAGGAATTATTCACTTCCATTTCAATGAGTTTTATAAAAATATGGTTTCCTTTACATATATCCACTTTTCACTCAGTGATCCAACTGTTGTCGAACCATTTTGTCAAATCTTCGTAGGAGTAGCATATATTTTGTATGTATAGTAAATACAGTAAGTTGAACTCAAATTCTTCGTATGTTCTACGTTTTTGGACAGTTGGTGAGCGTTTGTCAAAATATTTGGTCGCAAAAGACTTAGTAATTAAAAATGAAATGCATTTCATACCTTCCAAAACAATCAGAAATGCTTTTGCAAGATGCATTCATTTCGCTTCAAATAGTTTTCGTCAGCTGCACACAATATGGGTAATAAAATACGTAATTAACGCTATTGCTAGTTAAATCACTGATTGATATCAGTTAGAGAGACACTGAAAACTACTATGGAGTATTGGAGAGTTGTTTCGTCACGAATTTCGACTCCTCATCAGGATATCCTCATCACTCCAGAGAGTGGTCGAATCCGAGGACTTCATGTTATGAAGTTACTTGCTGCTGAGGAGTGACAGAGGAGGAGGAAACAGCTACTCAGTACTCCCTGGTAATTTTCAGTGGTTCTCTAATTAATACCAATCAATGATTAGGCTGGAAACAAATCAGATCCCTGCAACGTTATATGCGAGTAAGTGATCTCTTAATTGATTTGGTGGATCAAACTGTAACCAATCAGATCTCTGCAAACCAACACTTGATCATTAAATATTTCTCGACATTTTTAATTGATTATTTTGACTTTTCAGGTTCTTCACACAAAATACAGGTCATTGAAGGAGACTTACTCATTTTTAGAAATGTTAGACAAGATTTATAGCTCACCTGAATGTTTAAGGTATGACTGTGATACATTACCTGTGCAGTTTAACTGAGTAACTTTTGTAACAGCGCAACACAGTAGTATTCAGTAGTGGATTTTTTATTATTTTCCAACTCAATGTTCAGATATGAAAAAATACATTTACCTCATCACTATTTGCATATATCGACCGTATTGTGCTCCTTTTGTCTTCCTTAGGTGTTTTATAAGTTACTTCACAAGGAGCGTTCATTTCTCCTCTTCTCCACTAAATCCATCCTTCCTTTATTCAATATTACTGAAGATGGAATAAGTGTATGTGTCAATATATACTACTTGCAAAATACTGTCATTAGCATATTCCACACTGGATTTTTTCTTCTAGACATTATCTTCCAAAGAAGGGCAACTTAGGCCTCTATAGGAGCGGGTGTTTTATCATGCTGTTTTCCACGCCAAGAAAAATGCTAAGATGCCTAGTCCTGGAGACAATGTAGGTGTATTGAATGCAGAGCTCCACTCCCCAGGAACAAGCTGGATTCAGGAAAGGCAAATCATATACCGATCGAATCGCAATTCTACTCATCGTAATTGAACAGAGCATAGAAAAGTAGTCAAATCTCTAACTCAGCTTCATCGACTTTGAAAAGACCTTCTACAGCGTTGGCCACATAATAATTTGGAAACTACGTCAACAATATGAAGAGTTCCACATTTTTATCAGTCTCATTTAACAGCCAAATGACAATTCCACGTGTCAAGTGAACCATTATGGAAAACTCAGAGAAGCTTTTTGAAGTCAATAAAGGAGTATGACAAGGCTGCCTACTAACATGAATGATAATCCTAATTGGGGTGGAATTGATATTGAGGAAGATTTGCGTGTGAGCAAAAAGACAGGATTACCTCGGATCAATTAGAAGACTGTAGAAGATACGGATTCTGTGGATGACTTTTGTCTGATGTCAAACAAAATCGAAGATTTATGGGCAGAAACCAATAATTTGAGAGAAGAGGCAGACAATGAAGACGGGACTTCAAGTGAACGTAGGGAAGACGGAGGTAAAAAAGATAACCGACCAGACAACAACGACAAGCACCAGTCACTATCGACAGGAGAAATTTGACAGGAATTACTTCCTTCACTTATCTAGGAGGTACAGTTTCAACTGCAGGCGGCAAGAATCACACTGTCGAAACCAGAATCGGACAGTCTAGACAGACATTCATCACTCTGAAATCAATTTGGAAATCATCTGTACTGCACAGCATAAAGAATATATTTCTGATTTACAACACCAATGTTAAGTCAGTCACTTCTTCCATATGGGTGTGAAACTTTTATAATCAGATATGGTCAGAAATTTCAGTCACTTGGGTTAACGTTAAACAATTCACATAGTTATAAGGCGTTTCAAGCAGACTCAACCAAACCATATATATCCCTTTTTAATTGAATGTTCTCAAGCCATCTCACAGATCTTGTCGCTTAACTACATAAAATTTGGCCAGTGAAATGTTCAAAATGAGATTCATTCAATGAATCCAATTTGTCTCAACACACCCTTTTTTCTCATCAGACACACGCAACTTGAACAAATAAATAGGCGAATAAACGTTTATTTATATAACAACCTAACCTCGTATTTAAACAGCCTAAAATTATAGTTTAATTTTAATTATACTGTTGTTTTTGAAAACGTGAACTCAATGAATAGTTGCTCACTGGTTTATTTATTTATTTAGTTTTTAAGAAATATAGAAGCCACGGAAATAAAAACTGATTCTATCCCTTACCTCTGTTTCCGGTGATACTTTGAATAAGGCAAGAATGGAGATATATGCAGGATAAAAGGAGTTCATTTTTCATACTTTTTTCCACTTGATAAATTTGAATAAAGCAAGAACAACAGCGGCTTTTGTAGAGTTCATTTTCAAAAATGAGAAAAGATAAGTAGTTCTGGTAGATAGATACTTATTGAGCTAGACAGTTTTATTGTGAAGCTTCTAATAGGCTTCTAGACAAAATATTTAGCTCTGAATTTACTGGATATCATCATTCTATTTGACGATCTTTCGCCATCTGCTAATAACACAAACCACTGCATAATTTATTTTAAATTTAAGCACATGACATATTTCAGAGTTATTTCATCTCAAAAGGGAATTTATCGTAGCTATGAAACAAGAGGTATAAACACAATATTGTTAACTCTTGGACAACCAGACTCTATTCACACATAACATGATGGTAAGTTTGAAAGGAAAAGGTGGAAATGAAAAGCTGTGGTGAATAAAAGTGAAGTAAATCGGTGTGTTCTCTGACAGTCTTCCTATGAAATGACAGAAAGGGTTTACAAGTGCGATTGCCCAGCACATGAAGGGCATGAAACCTGCAGCCTCCAAAATAATCATTATATATGGAGAAAACCCTGGGTCGCTCCAGTGTTTTAGAAGCCTCTGTTTACAGAAATACTCTGTAGTTAGTGTTATAATACCCTGAGAACTGGATGAATGCTTTTCGTTGAGTTTCAATCTCTACATGGTTCTTTTGATTTTTTTATTGTGTTGCGCCAATACATTACACGTTTCAGATAAACTGCGTCTTCTTAATGTGTTGTCATAAAACCTAACAGTCCTTTATTACTAATTCTTGTTTTCAAGCATGATAAACTGGTGTTTGAACTATGAAGTCATTGATGACAAACAAATACATTACAGGAATGATGACAAGTTAATCTATTATCTACACACGACGAAAAAGCATATGTGGTAGAGGTGAACGATTGTATTTTTATTTTGAATTCACTCAGCAGACATTAGGTGAATCAGAAGTGTTTTTCTCTATATTAAAATGTCGTGTGTTGGGTGTTTTCCACCACCGATGTAGAAGTGAATACATGATTTATTATTATCAGACATAGTTTCTAATTTGACTTTTTGTTTTGTTTAACAAAAACTTATATCCTTTCTTTCTGTTTATCATCTGTAATTGTGAAACAAAATGCTACAGTTTTTACGTGTTGTTTTCCACACTGTAACTAAAAAGAATAGTTCTGAATTTACGTCAAAAGACTCTGGTTGTAATATCACTAGAATTCAACTCTCAGAAGACTCTGGTATATGGTACGGGCATCCTGCTGCACGATTCCAATAAATAAACATTAATTCAAAGTGCACTGCGATGGCCACTTACCTATCTTGGTTACCACATTGCAAACCTCACTGATAGAAAATAATCAACACCAACGCTAAAGACTCCATAGCCAGCAATCAATTTGCTGATCATCAGTCCTAATAGCTAAGTAGTAACGTCTGTGACCGCAGCTGTGATTGACGTAAGTTTGAAACTCCAAAGGGTTAGCAGCTGGCTTCTACGAGTTTGCAGAGACGCCTTGCTGACGAGTGAAGATAAGGGCAAAATCTAGGTTCAGCACCTTCAGTCGATTACCTAATCGCCATCAGTCATCGTATTTTAACGTCGGATCCATTATTATTATTGTTATATTTAGCTTTTAATAATATTAATCACAAGAAATGTTTCCTATTGATTGGAAAACTGTTTGATATACGGTTTTCATATATGAAGAAATTGCTGTTATTGAGATGATTTGTAACCCAGGTTGAGGATGTTAGTTGTTTAATATTTGAGTGCGAATACTATGTCATAAGCTTAGCTTGTATGATTTTTTTTTTATTCCTTCACGTTCCCCAGTGGAACATAGGGCTTCAAGCTAGAGGCTTGAAGTTTCTTTAGCAGTATTTATTTTTACAGGATGAGGTTACTAGCCTCATGCCCAACCTTTCCCCTTTACCAGCTTTATTTCTGGCTTAGCGAGGTAAAGGAGTGCGTCGACCGGGGATCGAACCCCGGGCTATATTCACGGTTGGCGAGCATCCTAACCACTGTGCCACCGACGCACAGCTTGTATGATTAGGGACTAACTAATAAGAGAGGATTTATCTACTACAAACTGGACCTTCTATAGAACTATCAGCGTAGCTTGCCATTAGCTAATTCATTTTCTAAAAATATATGCGAATCAGGCGTGTTTTTGAATTCTACACAACCTTGTTTTGATTTGACCAGCATTGAATGTGACGCTCTATTCTTGATAGAACAAAAAATGCATCATTAATGCCATTAAAAGTAAAATCTAACAGTAATATCATTCTCTTGCTTGGCATTGTAATTTATTATACAAACATGAGATTTCTGACTCAAAGAGGACTCCATGTCGAACAATTTTAACTTGAAAATAAAAAGACACCAAATAGCAATCAAATAAGTTTTCTTCTGAGAACGATTTCCCTGTACTTGTTGACTTACGGTATCTCTTAAAATCACTATAAATATGTCTGACTTCTGTGATGAGTTCAAATAATGAGTGTTTACGCTATTTTTAGTCACTATGTGAATCAAACTTAATACTAATATGCATGAGTCACATCAACCCGTGCATGATCCAAATTATTATGAATATTTCATAAACTGATGCAAAGAACAGAGAACATTGGCCTGCCGAATGACTGCAGTCCTTGCATTAGTATAAAAGCTTCAGATTCTTCTACTGCCCACTGCCTTTCAACAACATTATCTTTTCAGTGACAAGACTGTGATTACCAGCATAGTAGATTCCATCTGATGCACAATAATTTAATTATTCCTTTACGTTCCCAGTGGAACACAGGACTTCAAACTAGAGGCTTGAAGTTACAGGAGCAATGGTGTTTGTTTTTAAGGGATGGGGTTGCTAGCTTCATGCCCAACCTTATTATTATTACTGGCTTAGCGAGGTGAAAGAGTGCATCGGTCGGAGATTGAATCTCGAACCATGTCTGACGTGGTTGACGAGCAACCTCCCGCTGTGACACCGACACACAATAATGTAACTCCTCAATTATATAATTCGTCATACTTTTTATTAAAGTTTGACTATTGTGTAAATCATACAGAGTATGAACACCTCTCTCTGCAAACAAAATAAGCCAGCTGGTTAGTTGATTATCTCTAGTCATTTTCATTTCTGCTGCCGCAGAAGCGGAACTAGATCTTCTGAAAGAAACCATCTAAAATGGATACCCATAAAGATTCATTGACAAGAACATCAAACCAAAATTTCAGTGGGACATAACATTACTTGTTCCGTAAAAACAACTTTACATGAACCTGGATTTCTTTGAAGACTTATTTTGCAATATCCTTAAGAGAAGAATTTCAGCATCCTTGAGAAAAAATTCTTCATAGAAGTGCTAAGAGTAGTGTTATCCAGTCGTCCATTGATCTGCAGAAGCCTTAAGGAAAACATCCCGTATCTTACACCTTTTAATGTGCGTTTACCAATTCATCTGCTGCTGTGAAGCCATGTATATTGGTCACTCGACGCATATCATGTCGACAAAAGTCCAAGAAGACCACCTCACATGGTTGCAGGAAGATAGTAGAAGAAGTATTTGGAGTGCGATAATTGAACAATTTGTCAACACTGGTCATTCGGCCTCAACAAAAGCCTCCTTCAAAGCAATCTACAAACGGAAGAACGACGTGCCAATATCAAAACGCTCTTGTCTTCTGTGCATTGCTCGAGCTTTCAACATTCAGACAGAGAAACTGGAGTTGTGCGAAAATGGGAGCATTATTTAGTCACTTGTATTATCATGGTAACAACACTTGATCTGTAAAAGCTTGATTCCTAACTCCTTATTACTCTTGTATTTTTTTACAACTCAGTCATACATAATTCCATATTTTCCTTCGTTTCTAGGTATATACTGATTCCAACTCACTTGCTAGATTATTCATCTTATAAAGTAACTCCAATAAAGTTATTCACCTTATTTTATGCGTTGACTAACACTAAGAACTACTATTGTGACAACTCATCACTTTTGTTGCTACCCTTTTCTCATGCAAACACACTACCTATAAATGTGATTGTACAGATAAAGAGGGAAATTAATTCGCCAACAGGAGCTTCTTCACTTAACTGCATGTTTCATTCTCATTAATGTCTGGATGAGGATTATTCATGAATGGAACTTAACAGAAACACTGACTACATCATCTGAAACAACTATAACCTTTCTCAGGACATCCAATCTTTTAAAAAGCAGTGATCAATCAACTGAACAAAATGTTTCTGAAATAAAATGAAACAATGCAAGTTACAAGAAAACTAGAAAAAATTCATGTTCCTTAGGAGACAACACTGGAGAAATGAGATGTGGTCAGTTTTATTTTTTGACTAAGATTAAAACTTGAGATAAAACGCAAAAACGTTTGATAAGTCTTTATACAAAACTAGCTGTTTCAACTGTGTTCTAATTGAAAAACTGTTTTTATCATAAACTGTTATAAAACATGTGAAAAAATATAACCAGAATGATTGATAACTGGTCAGATATTTTTATTTTATTTTACATTCCATCATAGCTGAAGAATTCTTCTTCTCAACAATCTCATCAACTAGACTATATATACATAATTACATGACCAAATGAGGCAAGCTGCTAACGTTTTACTGAGTAACTGTTTGAATTACACATCTTCATCATGATTATGGTATATGTTTTGACCTCTGGTTGGTGATCATTTTTACTAGATTTTATTGGTGGATGGTGATTATCACTGGAATCCAGGACAGTGCGCATTTCGTCCTGTTTGGGACTTGTCATCTGGATGTAACTGCATTTCCCAGTGGTTGATGATTTTCCCACTGAGGCTCGAACCCAGTGCCCATAGTTTCAAACGCAAAAGTTTCATCCACTAGACCATTTGAGCCACGAGAGCCACCTCTTTTGCAACGGGTCATATTAATTTTAATTGAATTTTTAGATTTTCCCTACGACTGATTGGACCGAAGTGCACTGGGTTCGAGCCTCTGTGGGAAATCATCACTCGCTGAGGAATGCAGGTACATCCACCGATGAGTCCCAAACGGGAAGAAACGTGCATTGTCCTGAATTCCACTGCTAGTCACCATCCACCAATTAAATTCTAATTAAATGTCCAGACATTGTCGAAGGATCTTCACAAGAAGCCGACATGTCAACCTGAGACCGAGCACTTCGTTCCAATCAATCGACGTGAAAATTTAAAAATCCAGTTACAATTTTTACTAGATGTGTATAAATCTACTGCATAGTGGATGGCTTTCCAAAGAAAAAGGTATCTGTTTCCTACAAGCATGTTTTGATTTTCCTATGGTATAAATAAAGAATTCATGCTAAACCCTTTCCATACGCTTCGATTTCATGTAGTGTTTCACTAACATTGACTGTTCAGAGGGTGAAAATGATATGAACACACTTTATCACCTAGAAAGTGAAAGAGTACTAACATTCTGTAAATATTGAATAACTACGCACGCCATTTACAAAATTCAGGTCAAACATAGCCCATGAAGCCTGCAGTTCAAGCTACAAATAAAAGTACACTAAACGATAGACCGGATAACGACAGCGAATAACGATGATGATTAAATGAATCTGGGAAATAATTGAGAGCGAATACGACAGTGCTTCTGAGAATATCCATCGCCGACACTCTCTAGTTATTGGTTATTAGCTGCCCTTTAGAAGAAAACAAGTAGCGTAATATATGCAAAGCTGAAATAATAACAGGAACGGCTCATATAGAAAAACACAAAAGTGATAACAATAGTGATGGTAATTGAAAGGTTTATTATTATTTATTTAATATTTTGTTCGTTTTCGTTCCCAGTGGAACAGAGAAATTCAAGCTAGAGCTTCAAAGTCTCGATAACAGTGGTGGTTTTTACAGGATGGGGTAGCTAGCCTGATCAGTAGCCTTCCATCTTTAATCAGCTTGTTACCGGCGAAGCCAGGTGAAGGCATGCGTCGGCTGAGGATCGAATCCTGGACCACTTGCTTAGTTGACCGGTTTCCTTCCACTGAGTTGCGCAGGTTAATGGAAACGTACATAGATTAAATAAATAAGCAGTTGTCTTTCAGTCTAAAGCCAAGTTATAAATAGAGACACTGCATACTTCATTTTTACGGTAAAGTTCTAGCTTCAACTAATGAATGGCCAGGACCTCCGCAGTTTCTAGAAGTTAGGAACGCAGAAAACGCAGAGAGTTAATATGAATCTGATAGAGAATCTTAAAATCGTAGACATTATTGGTTGAATGACAGTTTCAATTATTATTCTACTTACTCCATCTCTCATTTCAAATCAGTATGGTTTTGTCAATATTGAAATCTATCTTATCAAACTTCTCACTATTTTATGTTGATTCAGAACTTTTATTCCTAAAAGTCACGCTTGTAGGAAATGGTTACCCTAACTGATTTTTAACAAAAATATGAAGGATAGGAGGTCCAAACTCGCCACTGATCCAGTTCGAAAGGTAACTATCTTCATGAATTTGAAATTCAGAGGCAATCGAATTTCAAATATGCTCCGAAATAGTCACTCTAAATCAGTCAGTAAGATATTCTTTGCTGCAAGACTATAAATGATCCTTACCAACCGTAATTCGTTCTTTGTCTCTGTAAAAGATAAGCTCCTTCATTCGGCTGCTTCTGTGTGCATCTATCAAGGTGCATTGGCCGTAACCAGAGAACGCTTTCCACAGGGATTCAAGAACATATTCCAGCGTGGCTTCACGAGGGAGAAAGGGAGAATTTACCAACCCCTATTCTAGATTGACTTCTGTCACTCTACCAACCCAGACCATGATTTTAAGATCATCTTTCACATTTATGCTCATTTTCTGTAATTTCTTCTCTCTAAATTTCTAAAGATAGCGGAGGCCTTAGCTATTCAAACCGGAACATTATGTACAAAAGGAGTACGTACAATCTCTATTTGCGCCTTGTCTGTGAAAGGATAAATATTAGATGGTTAGATGCAGTCGGCAAGAAGCCCTACTTCACCTACGTTCCGTGATTCTTGGCACTCGTCAGTAAGGCTCATCTGCAATCTTAAAGCATCTCTTGTATCTCCTTTAGAAATTTGAACCAGCGTCACCCAAAGCTGCAGTCAGAGACGTTACCTCTGAGCTATTAGGGTTAGCGATTGATCTCCTGTAAGCCTGTATTGGATATTCTGACTGGACACTGCTTACTAACTAGTGTAATTTGTCTGGTCCTACTCAGCAGATAGGTAAATTCCTTCAAGGTTGCAGATACGCCTTGCTGATGAGTGCCAATTAGCACATAACCTGCTGACTACCTCCAACCATCTAATAACAAAAGCTCACAGTGCACCGTAATGGCGAGTCACTAGAATGGTGGCCGGATTGCAAACTTGACTGATATAATATATATTGAATATATAGAATTCACAGAATCTCGTCTTTTAAACGTAGGCACAAGAAATGAAAATTTTCGAGATGTAATGAAAAGAGGCATGGCGCAGAATATGAGCTTGATGGGTGACCGAACACTCTGAGCTGTCACATGGATGATTTGATTAATCTTGAATGGTGCTTTCTTTGCTACAAAAACTGTCTTTTCATGAAACCGTCTGCCTTTACTGTGACATGCAGTGAATATCAATTAACCGAAAAATACCGAATGTATGCACCGTAGTTCCCCCATTAATTTATCACTTCTACCATTTTCACAGGCCCTTGAAAACAGACACTTCACTAGGGGAGGTTAGCATGGGATAAAAACAAACTGTTGAAGTGAAGATATCATCCACGCCGTGTCTGTCTGCAAAATGGTGACCACTAAGTTGTTCTGTCATCCTGTCTAATCACTGAAATGTCCAGGAAACTCCTTTTTTAAATTTCCTCTCGAATTCTGAAGGTTAAAGAGTGCGTAGTAGAGATTTATAGAGAACCATTAGATAAAAATTGTTTTTGCATGCAACTCACATAAAACTGAAGTCTTCTATGTTGAGTGACAGTCTTATATCTCGAGTTCAGAAGACCATTCAAAATGCTTAAAGTATCTTTAAGCAATCTTCACTTGAGGAAACTGAAATGGTTAGCCACTTTTAGTGAATTTAAGTAAGGCATCGTCTTCACAGTGTTTCCAATGCCGTTGGAATTAAAATGCTCCAAAAAAGTAGCTAAGTCACATAGGAAATCCAGATGTACTCAATCTGAATAGAAATCCGACATCATTCATTGCAATGCACTAATTAATGTCTGGTCAGAAAACCAATATCACGGAATGACTGTCCCGCAATTATATTATTTCACATAACTTTATTTCTTTAAGGTGATGAAGGCACTTGGGATAAATCACCACATACATCTCCCAAACTATGCATAAACTTCAGTCTTTGTCTACCAAGAAATACTTGACCTAAGTAAAATTTAGCCTAAAAACAGAAAACTGATCATCTGAAAGGCTTCTCTCATTTACATTTTCTTATTCCTTCACTTTCCCAGTGGAACATAGGGCTTCAAGCTAGAGACTTGAAGTTTCGGTAGCAGTGATATTTATTTTTACAGGATGGGGTTGCTTGCCTCATGCCCAACCTTTCCTGTTCACCAGTTTTATTTCTGGCTTAGCGAGGTAAAAGAGAGCGTCGGCCGGGGATCGAATCCCGGACCACTCTATCGCTGTGCCATCGACTCACGATTTACACTTAGTTACAACTAAATAATAATTTTTGGAACCCATTTTATAACAGTAATCCTTCCATAAAGGGGATATATATTTATCTCAATACTTGTATATTTTACATAATGAGGCATTAATGCATTAATCCTACAGTTGTGATTATACAAATATGCCTAAATCCACCTTTCATTCACCTGTCTTGCAGTTTATCCGAACAATAAATGCTCAGAACAAAACCCTTATCTTCTCCATCAATCTTTTTCTATTCACATATCAAATATGTAGGGTGAAATATGCAGTACAATGGAGAATATATATTTGCATTGTCGTTAGTAAACTAAATATAACTTCATAATATGATTACCTTTATGTCATATAGGATAAACACTATGAAATAATATATATTTAGCACTTAATTTCTTTCAATAGATTCTGTTGACTGTAATTTATAATAGGGAGAGATGGAGAAAAAAAGTATGAGAAATCTGAAATGAACAATACTGTCACAAATGTAGTCGGATGCTTCAGTCTACTGATCAAATCAATCCTCGAAAAACTACCCTCTTAAGTACAAAGAATAACTCCGATGGTCATCATTAAAATGTATACAAAAAGAATTGAAGCTGTAATCATAGGGATTCGCCGAAACTGTCAAATGTCAACAATAACTAGTCTGAATTTTTGTAGGACATAATTGTGATTTCATAAATTTACAATACTTTGCAGAAAAATCAAATCAAACGATTCAGCGAAGAGGCTTTTGAGCGAACTTATCATCAAACTACACAATCATATATATATGTCACTTCTTAAATAATAATATAATATTTTTAAGTATAGCTTTTTGTAGGGATTTAGTTTGATTTAATTGAATTTTTAGATTTTCCCGTCGATTGATTGGACCGAAGTGCTCAGTCTCAGGTTGACATGCCGGCTTCTTGAGCAGATGCTTCGACGATGTCTGGGCATTTAATTAGTATTTAATTGGTGGATGGTGACTAGCAGTGGAATCCAGTGCAATCAACCTGAGACCAAGCACTTCGGTCCAATCGATCGACGGGAAAATCTAAAAATTCAATTAAATAATTAATATGACCCGTTGCAAAAGAGATGGCTCTCTTGGCCCAGGTGGTTTAGTGGATAACGCTTTGGCGTTTGAAACTATGGGCACTGAGTTCGAGCCCCAGTGGGAAATGCAGGAACATCCAGATGACGAGTCCCAGACACGAAGAAATGCGCGTCCTGGATTCCACTGCTAGTCACCATCCACCAATTAAATACTAATTTAGTTTGATTGGTTGGAGGATTTCATCATGAGCTGACATCGGCTGGAGAACCACTGGGAAACCTGCAGGGAGTACTAGACTGCTGTTTCGTCCTAGTTTGAGACTCTCAGTACTGTCAAGCTCAAGATGAAATCCTCCGTGCGTCGGTGCCACAGTGGTTAGGACTCTCGCCGACCATGCACATGGTCCGGAGTTCGATCCCCTGTCGACGCACACCAGATATCTATGGTCGGCCGGTAAAATTTGGGCTACCGATATCCCTGCTGAAAATGCCATACTTGTACTGAAAATACGGTGAGGCATCAAGCTGTAATCAAAAATATTGAAAATATAAAATATATAAGAATATAAAAATATAATATGATATATTTATATTTATACTTTATAATATAGTTCAGTAAATGTATAAATCTCAAAAGAGTGTAGAAATAATAAGATTAGAAGGCAATTCAAACAATTTCCATATCCTCCCCTTATTATCTCAATTGCTGCTATTCATTTGAATTAATTAATGACCGTAGCTTCAGCAGTATGGATGAGTCGATTACGTAATGTTTTTAGCAGACAATTTTTCGCCTTGCAGATAACTTTTAAGGAGAAGAGATTGTAGAAATAGAGTGACCAGTATCGACAAGATGTTCACACACTTCCACTTCCTTGTGAGCATACAGGATAGCATTCCTGCACCCTCTTGAACAAAATCCAAGTCGAAAGATTGATATACTTAGTTCCATAATAGAAGCGGGAAATGATGAACGTACATAGAGTTGGTTAACGGCGGCTTCTTCTTTCCTTTAGTTTACTGAATAATAATTATGGTGACTAGGAAATGCTATTCTCAACGACGTTGTGGCGAGTGTTTCCTCCAAAGAATATGTGGAATACGTAACAATGTGACTGTACACTTTTTTGTTAGATGTTGAAATTAGAGACATTGTAAATGACTTTTGTTTAAAACGATTCATGTTGGAATATAGACAACTTCCAAGTACACTCTTAAATACAGTGTACTGATGGTCGTTTCGCCTTCTCATTGGTCTATACTGTCTACCTGCTTCACTAACAACCCTGTTGTATACTTTGGATTTTTGCAGGAACCTATTATCCTCCTCCGAAGACAATTTTACAACCGTTCACAGCTTTTACTAGTAGACACGATTCCAGTAGTGAACGCTTCTGTGGATTATATTAATAATTTGTAGCCGCGGACTTTAACTATATATCCAAGTAACCGTTCAATTAATATAACTCATTACTGTATTTTTTATAATATACTGTTACACTATCATCTCATTAACTTGGATTTTTATTCGCATACTTGTTGTTATTGAGCTGGCTAGAAAGTCCCCTACAAATACGAAATCCTTCTTTTAAATATTTCAGTAGCTAAATCACCTTGGAGTCCAAGGTTCACATACAGCATTTTCTTGGTTACTGAGGCTGAATCTCATTTCAAAGGTTTTAACTGTATGTCCTTGTCTATGTAAAACACAGCAGAAATTACTTTCGTTTTGAACAATCTCCGGTATTGTTTCACTTGTCACCTTTATTTGTTTAATTCAATATAATTTTTACAATATTGTCTTATCTTAATTATCGCCTTTTTGATTAGTATTTCGCTTACTAAACTTACTGTTTCTACATCTGTTTGACATTTACACATTCGACTAGTTATTTTATGCAGCACATATAACCAATAATCTTTTGAGGAATTATGTATAGGCAGAGACTGAACGCTGCTATTAAAAAGACTTTTATGCAGCTGAGATCATAATAATTGAGAATGTGAAGCCAATATATCCACCTAAGCCCTCTGAACATACGAAAAATGATGTCATATCCCACTGTATTTACCAATTTGAATGTGCGTGTGGACCCACATATATAGGGAGGACTCATCGATCTCTAAGGGCTGGCTTCAGAGCATATTCCTAAATGGCTCCAGAAGCAAAACAGCAATCGAGTCCAAGCGCATTTCGTTAGTTATTTACCTAATCAGTTAAATCGACCCAATTAGGTCCGAATTAAAGAATCATCTTGAATAATATTTGGAAAAGAAAGTTTCATTCTATGCACAATAGAACTTTTAATTAATTTCCTGATTCTAAATAAAATTCCCTCGAAACTAGATTTCAAACAGAAAACAAAAATGGTGCTTTTTGAGTAGTATCTTTTCAGATGAGTAGTATATAAAAACTGTGCACAATGAAGACGTCAATTTGAATAACAAATATTCACAATATTAATTTTAAGACCAACAAATCTAATTCACAGGTTGACCATAGATAGATAGACAACATACATCAGAAAAATCAAAAGCTTATTGTTCGTTAGAGGCTGTCTGTCGTCTTGCATTTTGAAAAAGGCTGACAATAAGAATCACAACTCAGACGACGACAACAACCCGCCTACTTATTTAGAAAAATCAGCTTTATATTGCAGAATAAAGGCGACTATATGAACATGTTACTGGCTTAAAAGAAGAGTAGTTGTGACAAGTCATAATAGTGTTAAACTTTATTTCAATCAACCATACAAACACACTGTTGTTTTACTGAATGAATATTTTTTGAACGTTAATTATAGACTACAAAGTTTTGAAACAAACTATTTGAATAAGGCGACAACTTGTTTTTCTATAATTTGATATCTGTACATATAAATATAATCCATTTTGATGAATCTTTGTTGGATTAAACTCCTGTCACTTGTATTGACAATCAAAAGATAAAAATACTGAGCTGTACTTGAAAAAACACCATAGTAATAACAAAAATAAAGGGTTCTGTCAAGTATGTTTGCTTGTTGTCGCGCTCAAATTCATAATTGCTAGAAGTGAGATTTTATGGGCTGGTCACTAAGTCGGGTCACAGTAGCTGAATGCTCTACAAGCTTGCTTTGTAACTGGAAGGTCCTGGATTTGTAAACGGAGGGGGTAAGTACTACTGAAGAGTGTCAAAGTAGGATGAAACAGCTATTCGGTACTCGCTCGTTTCTCCAACTGATACCGACTGCTGGTTCGTATGGTCGTTATTGGTTACTGGTTGATAATTAATCCAATACTTACTAGATACTAACTCTACACAGGAATTTACCTTAAGTTCCAGTGAGAAGCCGTACCCAGCGAGTCTAACCAAGTCAAGTCTGAGAATAGTTACTCGCTGATGACACTGGCTGGCGGTGGCTATCTTTACAAATCACGAATCTGCAGAAGTTGTTATTCACGGGCTGGTTATCGGATCGCGTCCCAGTTGTTGAATGGTATAAAATTGCTTACCTGGAAACCGGAAGGTAATGTTTTCGAGACCCGTTGGGGTCGGTATGAACTGATAAGTCTCAAAACTAGGACGAAATGTGTATGCTGACTTCGTACACATTGGTGTTAACTCGGATAATAATAATGGGATGAAAATTAAAGCTAAGTTATATCAAGTAGTTTTCAGATGAAATTTCGCCTAAAGGCGACTAATGATTGCAGCGCATGCATCTTATCTTCACTTTGAGAAAGTTGTCCACTTGAAATAAATTAAAACTTCCTGGAATTCACTCATTACAGGTTTATATACAATAAATAGATGAATCAAATATAAAGCCTAATTCAATAATACTATTCCCACTTATATTTTCGAGTGTTATCAAGTGTTACTTTGTAGGGATTTGACTGATTTGATGTTTGATGACTAAATGCATTCAACCAGAGAGTCTATGGAAACCCAAAAGTACTCGACAACTGTTTTGTTCTACTTCGAGGCTCTTCAGTATTATGCACCCATAACACTACTGCCTTGGATGATCTGTCTTCACATCTGACTTACTGGACTTCGCTGGATACGAAGCCTAACTAGAACTCCAGTATGTCCACTTTTCAATCTGTCACTGATAAACAGTAGATTAAGGTTCCTTTCCGGTGGCTGAATAGCCGATAAGTTCGCTTCGTAATCTGAAGATCTCGTATTCGATCACTGCTGTAGTTATAAGGGTGTATCACTGAAAGATCCAAAACTAAATTCATGGAGCGATGTTGTTTGGAGACGAAATCTAACTGGAAGTCAGTTTTTGGTGGAGGCATCATTTAATGCTTTCAGAGCACAGTAAATTAGGATGAAATAAATACATGAATACATCAGGTTACATATTCCTCAAGGTAGCTTTTGAAAATAACTAGGTAACACACACACTCAATCAAATTCACAGATCGCAAACTGCTTGGCAATTCGCGATTGATGAAAATTTATCGCTATTCGGATATTTGGATAACAACATATGATCTGCTTGATACCGTAAACGGTAATCCAGACAGCGGGCAAATATGCTGAGTATTAATTTGCTGGGTGACTGAGAAGAGCAGTTGCGCAAACCAGTTGCGCATGTCAACCAACAGCGATTGCTGGCCAGATCAAGGTGATCTAAACACTGTATTGTTGTGTCGTTCATTTGGAGCCAAGCTTATCAGCAGTGTACCCAGTTCAACTCAGCTCGGACAAACAAATCAGTCCAATCCACCCAATCACCTTTACCTGGCTGGCAAGCACTACACGGTAATACGAGTGTCATGCGACTAACCATTTCAGTCAATCAGTGATGCATATTTTTCTGCTCAAACCTTTCCAGTTATGTTAATCCATATTCTCTTTTTACACTATTGAGACAATTATTTGCTTATAAATGGCTTCTTATAATCAAACTGGATATCAGAAGTCGATCACCAAATATACCCTGTATTATTTACTATATATCTAACATTTACTACAGGAATTATCAACCCAGAGAAGACTGTAGAGTGGGGAACATTTTTTAGCTGAAAGACTTCACCAACACAGAGTATAATATGTAATGTTCTTCCTCTTCTCTATTGAACCGTAATTTATTGGATGCTAAATACTACTGCAGACTTTCTGGAACATTTCAAAATGATTCAAAAAAGTATTTGTGAGTCCCCTCTCTCAGATCTTACTACCATTTAGATATTACTACTTCTCTATTATCAAATGTCATAAAAAGTAGTTGGGTCAAAAATTTTTAATGACCATCAAATTGGCTAAGACGACATCTTTGAACACCTCTTCGAACAATTCTACTAATCCAAACTAGTGAGGCAATAATTTGCTGACCAAGACTGATGTACACAACTTTTATATACCAAAAGTGTAAAACACTACATATTTTCAGATAGTTAGAGACGACAGTCGACAAGACGCCTTGCACCTAGGAATAAACGGAAGATATTAGTAACGACTTACTGTCCGATCTAAGTTCCATATTGGTCGTACAGATACATTTCATGTGGTATGGGGTGTTTCTGATAATGGTCATTCTATTTGCCTGCCTCAGAGATTTTTACACATAAAGTCAGTGAGAGTTATACTAAAAGTCATTACTTTCAACGGCTTATTGACTGAAAGGTAATTCCGTAACTTTCCTCCGACCCCCTCGTTCAGCAATTCATCAAAGTCATAATTGAGAAACATCCCAAAAGCTTCTAATAATTCCTCCAACTATGAAGTGAAGATTTTCAGGCTTTTTGTTCGTAACATAAAATGGCACAATTTTTGAAAATACTGATGACAACGAAGGGATGTTCTCTGACTATTCACAATATATAGTTAAGGGAACTTCATTCTGTGCATTGTGGTTGACTTTTGTGTTACTCCACTCTTCCTGAAAACTGGAACCTCATTGGCTGCTAAATTAGTAAACTTGTCAGCAATTTTAAAGCTTTATAAAGTATATTTAAGACATATATATGTAGGACTACTCCCAGTTGCTGTTTCTGAAACAGTAAAGGCTCTCCTGCTTCTTCTCCTCGTGTACAGGTAGGGTTGTTCTGACAGCGGAGGATGAAGTTAAGATTGTAGATTAAACGAGGCTTTTTTAGTCCATTGGATTCGTACATTTTGTGGTCTACTAGGTAGCAATACCAGTTACATCAAATCTGGTGACGGAGATCTTATGGAATTCTCAGCGGGTTTTCTTTCAAAACATTTGCCATTTCTCTAGGATCTTTTAATGTAAATAAAACCGTTACTAGTGATCGACTACAGAATGAAGTCGCCTTGAGTTGTGGGGTCCACCAAGCTAAATATATGGACAAATACTCGCCGATTGCATTGATCGACTGTTGCAATGTATATCGCACACTGGTAGAAGTTAGAATGGCTAACGGGCTCATCATCTAATAACCTAAAGATACTGCCTTCTTTTGAGTTCTTTCTAGATTTCCCTGCAAATCAACACTTTGGAGAAACATTTTCTGTTCCGAATAACAATATAAACCTTCAAGATAGTTTCGAAAATTGCATAACAGTAGACTGAAAGCTATTTATAACTGCACATGAATATAAACCCTACTACTCAAGAAAGGAATTAGGTGATTGAAACAATTTGAAGTGGAGTAAATTTGATACACTTTGCTGGAAAGAAAACTAGACAGCTGAGTGATTTGAGCAAGCCACCATTTTTAGTGCTGAATTAAATTTACTGTATCTCCTTGTGAATTGAAACAATAACGATACTGTTTTCACTGGCACTTAGATATTTTCTTAGTGCCCATAATAAATGTATCAAAGTGGAAATAGTCAGTCAAAATTTACAAAATCCCACTGCTTTGTATGAGTAAACTGTGCATACAAATGAGTGACATCTTGCGCGCTATGCCAGACAGTCGAGTAGAACCGGAATGTGAAACGGCAGGTTGGTTATCCCAGTGCTTATGGACAATCGTATATTATTATTATTCCCTTGCATTCCAAGTGGAAAGCGGGACTTCAATAACACATCTCCACTTTGTTCTGCTTTCAGTCGTCCTCTTCAGGTGGGTCCACGGTTGATCAAATCGTCTCATCTCTTTTCCACACGATTTGCTCCATGTCATCCTCGTATCGACGACCCACTTGGATCCCACTCCAGCGATGGCCTGCATTGCCTCCTCAGTGTATGCCCAGTGTATGCTCCAACATATTTGTTGAGCGGTCATTTGATTGCCATTTGATCTTCAGTATGGAGCCGGGATTGGAACCGGCTAGAAAACTAGCGAGCTAGTTAAAATGACGAGGTTATAAGCAATCGTAAGGTCACTTAAAGAGGACTGCGGAGAACAGGAATGAAATAGGATAATGTGACCGAGGCCCTAAGTTCCACCCACAAACGAAGGGAGTAATATATACATGTATAATTAAACTTTTATTTGCTAAAACATTGCATTTATTAGAGAGAAGTATAAAGCCCCCATTCTACTGCTTCCAGAAAAAGTGTTTGCTTAACTTTCAAAGTTCAGTACTACTCTTTAAATAATTTTTCAATTTTCATTTTACCTTTAACAGAATATTTAACAGATAATGACTTAATTTGACAGAAAGGCAGGGAAAGAACTTATTTCCGGTAGAATTTGAACATAATTCAAGTAATTTTAATGAGGCAAGAAAAGGAAAAGAAACGATAATGAAGGAAATATTGAAATAATAGTTGTGTTTAAGAATACTTAAAGCAAATACTGACTATAAATTCAATCTACTCTCGTAAGTTAGTTGATTATTAGTAAAAATTAAAGTACTCTGACAATTCAAGAAGGATATAGTGTAGAGTGTATTTTTCTATCTGATTTAAGGGGAATAAGAATGGGGGCAAACTGAATGACTTTTACTTCTTGCCATTTAGTTTTAACTGTTGCTACAATTAAAATTACCCTGCTTCATATGAATTAGTCAAGTGTAAGTGTAATTAAGTAGAGTAGATTAAATATACCAGGGTATGTAGCAGTTTCTCTGTTAACGTTTTCTCCCCAAGGTATTAAGGGTTTCTATTCAGGCTGCTGATTACCTGTTGACCAATGACTTACTGACTTGGAAATATATTTTAACACAGTAACTAAACGAGGCTTACTCACTCATCTGGAAAGCAATGTTTCACCAACAGACAGGCAGCTTAAAAGAAGGTGTCGAAACCAGTCAGGATCAGAAAGTCAAGGCAGACATTCATCACTGTGTAATCACTATGGAAATATCGTCCACTCCACTGAGTAAAGAATAAAATTCTGATTTTCAACACTAATGTTAAATGAGTTAGTTCTTCTCTATGGGACAGAAACTCGGTGCACGTGTCACGCAAAATATTTCCAATAGATAGGGGTAAACTTCTATCAACAGCTGTCTTCTACGGAAGATCAAATTGCTAGCCAGAAAGTAATAAGGACAAGAAACTCAGGAAACAAATCAATCAAGAATCTACTGTTTAAAAAATATTCCTAAGGAAATGGAGATGAGTTGGCCGCACGCTGAGGAGACCATCCAGTGACATCGCCTGCCAGACCATCTCTGAAGTGGAGCCCGATTGGGAGACGATGAGTTGAGCGTTAGTTTGACCGTGGCATGGAGGAGATCGTGTGAGTTGGAGGTGATGAGATCTTATGGGAAATCGTGCAGTCAGCTGAAAATGACTGCAGAGAATAAGACAAGGTGGAGATGTGCCACTGAAGTTCTGTGTTCTGCTAGGAATCCAAGGGAATAATAATAAATAGTAAAGAGAAAACAAAGGTGATGAAGATTCCTGGCCAACAACAACAGACAACAATCAGTATATATGGGATAATTCTTAAAGAAGCAACCTCCAATACCTACCAACTTACCTAGCTGGGAAGCAGCGTTTCAACTACAGGCGGACAGAACTGATAAGGATATGAAATCGGTGATCAGGAAAGCAAGGCAAGCTTTCATTTCTCTCAAGTCTGCGTGCAGATGAACACTTAGCACACAGCATGAAAAATAAGATCCGGATCAAAGACTTGAACTGCGCGTCACGAAGGGCACTTCGAACAAACTAAAGACTACATCAAAAAATGTCTTTGCTCAATACTCAAGATCAGATGGCTGGTCAGAGAAGATCAGCAATAGGGATCTCTGGCAGTGAGCGAACCGACCCAGCAGGAACTGACTGTGCGACAAATATGCAGGAGGATATGGAGGTGGGCTGGCCATACTCTGAGAAACAAACCATCACACGCCAAGCCATCGTTCGAGTGGAACCCGAATGGAAGGCGGGTTGGTTGTCATTGCAAGAGTGACATGGAGGAGGTCATGCGAGGAGGAGATGATAACATGTGGGCAGACGTGGGGCCAGTTGAAGACGTTGGCAGAGAACCGAACGCAATGGAGACGTGCTAGTGAAGCCTTATATTCCTCTAGGAATTAAAGGAAACGATAATACAATAATAATAAAGTGGTACTGTAATTAAGTAGAGTTGATTAGACATACTAGAATACATAGAATTCTCACTGGCAATATTTTCTCCCCAATTTATAGACGTTTCTTTTCAGGCTGTTTATTACCTAAAGACTAATGACTCATTGACTTGGTAATGTATTTTATCACGGTAATTAAACAAGACGGAGAAAAGGATAGCTAATTCTGCAAGTCTACAAGTACACACTTGGGTATGTCGGAGTAATATAAATGTATGTATGGATTTAGTATGGATACATGTGAATATAACTAGAAACGAAATACAGAATATCTGTCAAAAGGCTAAAAAGTTATTCATCATTGAAATTTCCTATCAGTCATTCAATTTATATGTACATGCATTTACTTATCCGGTGGTCTCTTAACGAAATCTTATTCATTTCATGGTTTTCTAGGAGAAAGCTTAATGTACAAAAAAATGTGTATTTACGCCATAAATTAATACAGGAGAGGATTTATAGCTCAGATGGATATTTTTGCCATTTATTGTATTCTTTCAGATGGTCTGTTTATCCTACAAAACTTGTCTTCTAAATGGAATTTATTCTCAAAAGATGCTGACAGTGGTTACAGAACCATTGTAAACCCTACAGAGAATACTAGATAGATATTTTGTCCTTGTTTGGGACTCTTCACAGTAGGCACTAACCGGGGTTAGAACCCAGGACCTTGCGGTTACGAGGTGAGCTCGTAAATTGTTAAGCCACTGGGACCTGATTCAATGGCCAGCCCATGAGTTCCGACTTCCGCCAATTCTCACTAGTTGATGTAATCGGCGAGTATTTGTCCTCGCACCTGACCTGCTGTACTCCAGTGGTTACGAATTCTCACAGAAGAGTGCCAAACTGGGACGAATCAGCCGTCCAGTACTCCCTGCAGGTTTTTCAGTGGTTCTGTAACCAATGTCCGCTCACGATTAAATCCTGTAAATAAATCCATTCCCTGCGAACCAACACTTGAAATTCACTTGCATTTTTGCGCTGAAGATGTCTAGATAGCCAGCAAAAGTTTCGCAATCATAACAATAATATATTTGAACAAGACATATAAGCGAACAATATTGCTGTTTTCAATTAGATCTTCTTCAGGCTTTACTCTAATTTACATAGATTTATATAAAAAAATTTTAATGAATGACGGTGATTTTGTGGATCGAATAATAATAATGTGGTAAATGTTTTGAACGTAGTTAATAATGAGGATTATAATGATAACAAAATATTGATAATAAGGTTTATGCAGGTGGCGATAAGAATAACGATGGTATGGTAGTAATATGTGTATATGTAGACAATTCAATAAATAAATTAGGTAAAATCTTAAAAGTTACGTAGAACTAAAGGTGAAGTGGACAGGTAATCAGAGGTTAAATAAATATCATAAAAGTACGAAGGAGATGGAAAATAAGAGATTATGGGAGGGTTTTGAATAAAATTCACCTAGGCCAAGGGAGAGACAACGGTAGAACAAACTTCTTTTGTATGCAAAGATTATGATTGTTCTCTTGAATTCCCATAGCTTCGGCTATGTGTAAAAGACAGATTCGAATTCCGTTCGAAAGGCTTGATGGAATTCGACAGATAAGTTTGAAGGCACTACTTCTGTCCACTTAGTGACCACAATCAATCAGATGAGTCAATATAGAACTTCTTATAGATTTTATTTGACCTTTTCCAAACCATGAAGGAAGATGCTCATTAATGAGTTTGTTAAGCTGTCTAGTTGTTCGCCCTATATAGGTCTCTCCACAGGAGAACTAAATTTATAGATACGCATAGATGTGGCACAGCTAGGTAGCTTGTCTTTCACTTGAGCAATCATAATTGGTCTGCTGGAAAATGACAAACAAAGGGTGGCGGCAGTATACGTTCGTTTTATCGCTCTCGATAATCTCAGATGTAAGACTTCGCTAGCAATTTCATGAACAGTTGTTTCTTTTCAACTGTTGTCAGTTTCTCTTTATTGTACTAGGATAACCCATTTGGACCAGCGTATTTTAGATGTATCCTAACTCATTTTGTAGGGAGTCATCTGTACAAATACGTCTTGCTCTATTCGTGAGGCATCTGACCAAATTGACTTTGCATCGGATTGGTACAAAACTGAGGAAATGTGTATATTTTCCTACAGATGTAGGTTTTCTATAGACATCTCTCTTGAGTGAACCATCCTCTGTTCTGCTGAATTGGACGTCAAAGAAATGTAGTCTACCATCATGTTCTTCTTCACAAGTGAAGATGAGCGATGGATGTGCATCATATATAATACATTTTCTACTTAAAATGTTGCAAGATTATAGCTGTAAGATTAAATTGCTTTTTACGAAACCAGACCATTGGAGGTATGCTATAACCTGTAAGCCTTTATTCCCTCCTTATATGATTTCTTTCATGTCACCCTCTGACATTAAGCTGATTATTTTCCATTCGGGTTCTACCAGATGGGCTGGTAGGTAATGCTGCACAACTCGCCTCTCAGCGTATTTAGAATTTATTTTCGTTTCCTTAACATTCATTGGGCAATAGGCTCGTGGTTGGTTCATTACCAAAGTTCTTTGTTGCTTATCCTTTCCGGCCTGTCAGCCATATGATCTTCGGTATCTAAGAACTGAAGGCAAGTGGTGATGAAATTCTGCAGCCTACTGTTGTAAATACTTTCAATGAGGAGTCAGTTAAATTTTTGAACCATACAAAGGCACCAGCATGGTGTTACCATTGAAAATTTGAAACCTTGTTGAATATTTCAGATTACCAAATTGATCTCAGATTTAACGAAGTTGTGTTTTGCTCTCACAATATGATCCCGCCTGGTTTTGATATCTTCATTTGTGCAGCTTGCAAATCCTCATTATAACTAATTTATAAAACACAAAATAATTCAGCAAAGAATAACCTTGTCGACAATTTCCTCTTCTGGCTCCACAATTATATATTTATATGTTTATCTACATAGAATATTCTAGATTATTAGTCAATGAAAATATTAGTTTTTTTAAATAATATCGATTTGTAAAGTAAGATCAATGGAATTACAGTTCATTCAAGATGCTTAAATAATAATAATAATAAAGATATCATAGCAAATACAATATCAACTAAAATTAGGAAAATTCCACAAAAATTCAGGATCATTCAAACCTGGATGGCCAAGGTAATGATAATGACTGAACAAACTTCTTTTGGATGCACAAATTAGGCCTATTAATATGGATCCCAACAGCCTCAGCAATATTTAATAGTCGAACTCTTAAGGCGAAATTGAGACTTGTAGGTATGCGGTAAATGACCCTGAAAGCATGGTTAACGTCAATCTTGTGTTCTGTATCCACAAGATGAGATAGAATAGCGCTGTAAATAGATTTAGTTTGTCCTTTACTTAACCACACAGGGTAAGTGTATTAAATCATGAATTGTCTACATAAGTTACTGCAATAAATAACACACTATATCAAACCTTTGGCTAACGAAAAGTCTTCTCACTGGCTTTTGAGATAGTACACTAAAAATAGATAAGAATTTCCTACGTTTAATTTTAGCCCGCTGGTCTTTTCACTGCCTTATAGCCATAGCCATAGGCTGCGTCATTGTCACATCACCATGGTCTAATAGAAACCGATAAAAATTGAAGTCTAGTGTCCTGATAAATTTCCATTAGTAATAATATGATATTCTTTCAGATGCGGATATTACACATCCTCTAGTGACTTGCTTCTCGGTCAAGCGCATGCGTTAACACATATGGTAGTTTCAACTAAGAGACTGTAGTCAACAGCAAATAAAGCTTAGATATGATGGAGAAGATTTGTAACTCAGGCGGGTGATTTTGATGTGGTTGTGTTCTCTGAGCTGGATAGTTAATTTGCGAAGCTTCCATCACCGTACTGGGTGACATCTTCAGCGCAAACTTCAAGTTGTTGAAGTGAGCTTTCAGATTTCTCCACGAGTTTATTTGTCATCTCTCCTGGTGGGTGATCTTGAACGTGATTGGTTGTTTTCGTTCAAGTTCCAGGGCACCAGGAGAGATGACTAATAATCTCGTGGAAAAATCTAAAAGCTCGCCTCAACAAATTGAAGTATGCGCTGAAGATGTTGCCTAGTAGGGGGCAATGAAAGCTTCGCAAATTAACTATCCAGCTCAGAGAACACAACCATATCAAAAAGCAGATAAGGCTATTAGTGCTTAGAGGCAACCAGAAGTGAGTACAGTCTATAAAGAGTTCACCTACAAAGTGGAAGACATAGCGGTTTCATCATTTATATAAAATGCATGTGACTGCCAAGCTTAATGACACAACTTTCTTGTGCCCTGTACTCAACTGCTTCAATCCGACTTTATGATGCATCATAAAAGGATGTTTCTACTATACGAAATTTTTTTTTTTAATAATAATAATTTACTTTATTCCAAAAACAGTACTTATAATACAGAATGGAATTCTCAGCATTTGTCACAATATTGCATCTGATTTACTCAAAGTGTATATAAAATTAAAAATTTAAACAAAAATTAATGAGAGAAATTTGTCCACATTAACGACATAATTATTAGATATAGTAATAATAATAGTAATAATAATAATAAATACTAATAACAGTGAGTTTGTTTCAAACGGTATTGTCAATTCAGTTTGGAAACTTTAGCATGTTATAGATTATTGGGTCTAATGTTCTGTTGATATATTATAGTGAGGTGAAATACAAAGTTAACAGTCATAATACAGCTTAAAATTATGTCCACAGTTATGAAAAATAAAATAAACAAAACGAAAAAATTGAGAGGATTATAAATATAAGAAATACAATAACAATAAAGTATGATGCTTTAAGGTTGAAGGAAATGGTCTATTTGGTGGAGCTAAGAAGGTTAGTTAGTTCATTTCTAACACTATTTTCATCACATAGAGTACGTGCTAAATATGGTATAATGGAATTTTTATACTTAGACGTACGTGCATAAAGTCTTCTGAAAAGACTTCTTGTTTTACCTGAGGAGACACAAGGTTGGAGCTGCGGGTAGAGTGGGTGCTCAGAGTCTGACAAAATTCCTCTAGCGAATCTGTTGCATGACATCAAATACCTATCGGTGACAATGCCAACGATATGGCCCAATGGGATACCACTAGACCTACTGACAGTCCTCAGAGTTCTACGAAGTATGACACCCCCCGAAGTATAATAGTCTTGAGTTAAAATACCGCTCGGTGGCAATACACTGTAACATGGTTTAACACCCCTTTTTTCATCACAACAGCAGAACACTATTTTAATTCAACTGTTAGTTATGCAAGTAAATTATTCACTTAATATTACTCAGTTTTACGATTTGCGTAAAGTTTCTCTCCTTTGTACATACGAGTTTACTTTTTGTCAAATATAAACATAAATCTATGTAGAATAATATTTACTTATTGTTATGCAATTCACTTAAATCGAATCACAATAATGTTTTTATAAAATACTGTTAATTCATGTGCATTCATGTGAATACATATTATTCTATAAAGCTTTTGTAAACTATATAACTAACTATTAGACCGTAAAATTCTGTATAAATAATACTCCTGAAATCATTAAATGTTTCAATGAACACAGGCAAGAGAGAAATTCAAATAAGTAAATAAATGTGAGAGTGAAGTAGCCTTGCTAAAATTGTCAGCTGTGTGTCAAATAATTCAGGCTGAAGGAGAAATAAGATTTATGGTGAAAAGTTGGACATTGGACAATGGACCGAAGTACTCGGTCTCAGGTTGACATGTTTGTTGGCTTCTTGTGCAGATGCTTCGGCGATGTCTGGGCATTGAATTAGAATTTAATTGGTGGATGGTGACTAGCAGTGGAATCCAGGATAGTGCGCATTTCGTCCTAGTTGGGACTCGTCACTGGATGTGCCTGCATTCCCCAACCTGAGACCGAGCACTTCAGGCCAATCAATCGACGGGGAAATCTAAAATTCAATTAAATAATTAATATGACCCGTTGCACAAGAGGTGGCTCTCATGGCCCAATTGGTCTGGTGGATAACGCTTTGGCGGTTGGATCTGTGGGCACTGGGTTTGAGACTCGTTGGGAACATCATCACTCACTGGGGAATACAGGCACATCCAGCTGACGAGTCCCAAATAGGACTAAATGCGCATTGTCCTGGATTCCACTGCTAGTCACCATCCACCAATTAAATTAGACAATCGTGTCAAAAATGACTAAAACTTAATTTGTCCAAATATTTCTATCCCAGTATGAACCAAACACTTATTTACAAAAGCTTAGCTTACCCGACTATTAAAAAATTAAATTTTATCTCTGAAACGTTTCACTAGATGAAATTTATTTTTACAATATATGCAGAGTATCATAAGAAACTGAGGTCGCGATAGGATCATCTCTAGGACCTGTTCTGACCAATATCTTGTTGTGTTATCTAGAACGGATGCGAGTAACTTCTGACATAAATGAAACAACCTCCGACCACCGATTAGTCAGTGATACATTTGTTGTTTGTAACGACATGAATCACGCATATGTATTATATGACCTTCTCAATGAGATTCACCCAAGCATTAAATTCACCATAGAATATGTTTAAAACGGTTCGTTCAATTTTCTTGGACCATAATCTAAGAAGAATAGACGATGCTATGGATGATAAATTCATCTGCAGAAAATAAACTTGAACCAGACAATATCTTGACTATAATAACTCCAGTCCTATAAGCGTGGATTAGTGAGAACGCTGTACGACAAAGCCAAGAAGCAGTACTCAGCCAACAGAGTGGGAGAAGAGTCAGGCTGTGTTGAGAAACACCTAAGGGGAACTGGGTGCTTGAAGCGATTTATCCTAAAGGATAGCAAAGAAAAAGACGAGAAAACGAAACACCTAGCTGTTGAAAAGAAGAAAGTGATCATTTGTCTCTCATTCAAAGGGGATGAAGCATCACAGAGGGTTGACAAGAGAATAAGAAGAGTTATAAAAAGAAGTTTCTCTGCAGCTTAGCTCGAAAAATTATACAGAACCAAATGCTTCATAAGACAATCCAACTGAATAAGTACCGTGCTGATATCACTCTCAACTGCGTTTATAAATTTACGTGCACTTGTGAGAAACAACATATTGGAAGACAAGAAAGAAGGGCTTCTATTTGGTTTTCTGAGCATATCCAAAGAAACTTATTCCTAAAAGGAAGCAGATATTTGCAAAATGTCATTAAAAAATACCTTGTGGATACGAGTTATTTAAATGAGATTTCCAAATCCTTCAAAATACTAAACATACAAATGGCAGCAAATGTGGCGTAGTTTGATGAAGCAATTGCAATCAACAAATTTCAAACCAAACTTGTGTATGCAGAAAGAGAGTGTAATGAGTCTCTAACTCCTTATGTAACTGAATTTTGATTGCGCCAATAAGCGACCTACGAGTTAGCCTTGTAACCGGAAGGTCATGGGTCCTAATTCCTTCAGTGAGCGTGTACTGATGAAGAGTCCTGAACTAGGACGAACAATCTGTTCATTGGCCCCGAGTTTTTTCAATGTTATCTATAAGAGACATCAATCTACACTCAAACTTGAACAAATCAGATGTCTACAAATTAACACTCGGAAACTCCTCGTATCGTTGAAATGACCTTAAGATTACAATCTAAGTTATCTACTTTAATATTTCAGGCGATATGTTTCGAGTCAGCAAGGGTCTTTAGCAAATGTTCAAACCAAGTCATTCTATGGAGCTGAATAAATAAAAATAATTTTAACTAACGTGCTACAAAACATCTCAAGTTATTTCAAACATGTACATATATCTTCATTTTAAGATATTTTGAATGTGGTTCACTGAATCAGAAAGGCTAAGAAGACAGCATGCTTGCCTGTGCTCTATCCCCAATGTGGCTAAAGGCTCGCACTGCTGTGAATAATTCCAAAGCAGGAAGAAAAGTGTTTTCATCAGTGCCCACTGACCACAGAAGTACTTTAACATTAGTATAAAAAAACAGATCGCTACAATTCTCAACCAATAAATATAACTTATTGATCGGTTTTTAAATATTTATTATTGTTGTATGTTGTCAGTGAAGTCATTCAGCTCACACACGAGTATCATCTAAACAGGAACTATTCTATTACGTAAAAATGTCGAAAAAATTGAAGTGACTAGCGTTTAAATCTAGTTTGAACATTTTATCATATCTAGGACTCTCCAACTGGTTTTCCCCTCACCCGAAGTGTGTGACGGTATTCTCTGGCTGGGATAAGTCTACTGCCCCAGCGGTGCTCCTCACTGGTAACGCGCTCGCTTTGTATGCGAGAGGCTGTGGTTTCAAAACTTGGCAGAGAGAAACTCGACGAACTAACGTTTGGCATCAAAATGGAAAGTCGGATTTGGTTTCACAGTTTCAAATAAAATACCAGGTGATCGCAGATTGATAAAGGACTTGTTGTGAGAATCTGGTCCCCTTCAACCTTACATCCAAAAACAATTAAAAGAAAAGTAATTGCCATGTGTTCTTCGATTTTCACCTATTATCTCGATGTCACCTCTTCTATGAGGACAGTAACTCTTAACTGAATTTAATTTAAATGAGAAAGTGTCAGTCCAGCATTATTATTATTTTTCCCTTAAGTTAATAATAATAATAATCTACTTTATTCCAAAAACAGTACTTATAATACAGAATGGAATTCTCAGTATTTGTCACAATATTGCCTCTGGTTTACTGAAAATATATATAAAATTAAAAATTAAAGCAACAATTAATCGGAGGAATTTGTCCACATTTACGACATAATTATTAGATACACGAATGATAATAATAATAGTAACAGTGAGTTTGTTTCAAACGGTATTGTCGATTCAGTTTGGAAACTTTAGCATGTTATGGATAATTGTGTCCAATGTTCTGTTGATATAGTATAGTGAGGGAAATATAAAATTAACAGTCAAAATACAACTTAAAATTATGTCCACAGTTATGAAAAATCAAATAAACAAAACGAAAAAATTGAGAGGATTATAATATAAGAAATACGATAACAATAAAGTATGATGCTTTAAAAGTGAAGGAAATGGGCTATTTAGTGGTGCTAAGAAGGTTAGTTAGTTCATTTCTGACACTATTTTCATCACATAAAGTACGTGCCAAATATGGTATAGTGGAATTTTTATACTTAGACGTACGTGCATAAAGTCTTCTGAAGAGACTTCTTGTTTTACCTGAGGAGACACAAGGTTGGAGCTGCTGGTAAAGTGGGTGCTCAGAGTCTGACAAAATTCCTCCAGCGAATCTGTTGCACGGCATCAAATGGCTATCAGTGACAATGCTAACGATATGGCCCAATGGGATACCACTCGTCCTACTGACAGTCTTTAGAGTTCTACGAACTATGACATAGTCCTTTTTAAGCAATCCAGGAAAGAATAAGGGTAAACAGTAAAGAAGAATAGGTAAAATACACAAGTTGATAAACTGTAAGAGGAGTGGTTGAGTTATGCCTGAGTGCCTTAACTTCTTAATGTAAAAAGTCAGACGAAATATTCTTTTAGAAATCGCTAAGACATGAGAGGACCAGGACAGGTCAGAAGAGAGAATTAATCCAAGATACCTAACTTCAGACTTGCTTTCTATATTAGTATCATCGATTTTGCAAGGGTCATAGGACCCAGTGGAACATAAGGCTTCAACAGGATATCCTTACTTTGTTCTATTATCTGATTTCTTCCTTAGCTGGCCCCACTGTTGTCCATAGTCTCTAATCACCTCCTCACACAACCTTGTCCATGTCAAACTCGGAATGACAACCAACTAGTCGTTTCTCACTTGGGTTTCATTCAAGCAATGAACGGGTGAGTGATGTCATTAGACAGTCTCCACAGTATGTGTCTGATGCAGCTGCTTTTTCTCCGGAATATTAGTTGAACAACAGGTTCTTGGTTTATTCGTTCCCAGAGTTTCTTGTCACTAATACTTTCTGGCTGGCCAATTGGTCTTCAGTATGGAGCCAGTGAAGGCAGCTGCTGACAATAGTCTGAAGTTATTATTATTATTGTTCCCTTGGGTTCCTAGTGGAACATAGGGCTTCAACTACACGCCTCCACTTGCTTCTGTCTTCTGCTATACTTTTCACTTGCATCCATGTTATTCCATACTGTTTCATCTCCTCCTCACACGATCTCCTCCATGTCACCCTTGGACGTCCCAATCAGCGCTTCCCTTTCGGGTTCCACTCGACGGCCTGACGCGCGATGTCTGCAGTAGGCTGTTGGAAATGCTCTTGGTGACGCGCGTGCTAAGTCTCTGATCCATATAGAGGAAATATTTGACTTAACATTGATGCTGTAAATTAGAATCTTGCTGTTTTTGCTGTGGAGTGCAGAAGATTTCCAAATTGATTTCATAGTGATGCTGTTCTGTCTTGCCTTTCCAATTCTGCTTGATTTTGACCTCGTCCTCCCTGATGGCCACCTGTAGATAACACGATGCTGCCTAGATAGATGAAGGAAGAGATCTATTTCAAACCTATTCAGTTGACGGTGACTGGCGTTCGTTGTTGTTGTTGTTGGATGGTTACTCTCATCATTACTATGAACCAACCTTTTTTTAAAATATTATATATATTTATACATTCTACCAAACAAAATGACGTTTGTTTGTAAAAATTAGAGTAGATGAGTATTTAAATGTCTAGACTGAAAAACGATACTTTACAATCAGCAGAAGTTAACCATGTCGGTTCACTGATGAAATAGTCATTCTTTCATGAAAGAAACATTAGTTAATTAAACCACCAATATATATATATATATATGCTTAAATGTGAACACGCTGAGTCTGAAACAGACAGATAGATAGGTAGATATGTAGATAGCTAGATAGACAATCGGAAGAAGAGCAAAGAAAACCACAGTGCACAATGAATGAGTGATGCATATCAGCATTAAAAACTCAAAAAGAGGCAAGCATACATGCAAGTGTGTGTGTGTGCGCGTGTGTACAACTCAAATGTAACAAAGCACTGGTAGTCTATCATATAGAGCTTCAAAGGCACAGTTGGTGAAAGATAAGAAATATATGATGAATACCTCATGGGATCCATAAAATGCTTATTAATAATGAAATATATGATATACATTTATTTTGTTTTATTTTTAAACATGTAAAAAAAGGCAGAGAAACTATTTATTATTATTATTACTATTCTCAAAATAGATACTACATGTTTTTCGGTTAATGTTATTATTGTTCTACTCAGTGACTGTTGTCATGTGAAAGTAAAGAAACATTAACAAGAGTTGGTTTTGTAGGAATTTGAATGGTTACAGGTTCGATTAAGAGTTGAAGTCAGTTAAATTATTATTGATATTATTTCCATTAATTCCTAGAGGAACATAGGGCTTCTGCCGTGCGTCTCCATTGCGTTCGGTTCTCTCTGCTAGAGTTTTCGCCTGGCTCCAAGTCTGCCCACACGTTTTCATCTCCTCTTCACATGACCTCCTCCAAGTCACCCTCACACTGACGACCAACTCGCCGCTTCCCTTTCGGGTTCCATTCGAGGGCTTGTCTAGTGATGTCACTTGCTGGTTTCCTCAGAGTATGGCTAATGCATCTCCATTTCTTCCTGCCTATTTGTTTCACAATCGGTTCCTGGTTGGTTTGCTCATTGCCAGAGATCCCTTTTGTTGATCTTTTCTGACCGGCCATATGATCTTGAAGATTCAGCGAAGACAGCTGTTGATGAAGGTCTGTAGTTTCCTTGAGATGCTCCTTATGACGCGCAAAGTCTCTGATCCGTATAGTAGCACTGACCTCACATTGGAGTTGAAAATCCGGATCTTATTTGTGATGCTGAGTGCTGTTGACCTCCACACAGACTTGAGAGTAGTGAAAGCTTGTCATGCTTTCCCAATCCTCGCTTTGATATCCTTATCATTTCTGTCCGCCTATAGTTGAAACGATGCTTCCAAGGTAGGTAGGTAGGTAGGTAAAGGAGGTTGTTGCTTTCAAGTTCCTTCCATTTATGCTGATTGTTGTCTGTTGCCGCTGCTGTTGGCCAGGAATATTCACCACCTCTGTTTTCTCTATGTCCACCTGAAAGTCTATCTTTGATGCTTCTTCTGTCAACTTGTTGCTTTTTACTTGCATTTCTTCCAGTTTGTGGGAAATCAGACATATATTATCGACGAAGCCCAGTTCCTCCAAGTTTTTGTGTGGGTCCATTTTATGTCTGTTTCCGAAGTCAGTCAGAGAACTGCTGGAATTGGTAACTAGCGGGGTCAACCAAATCAGATAGCTGAACACGCTATGTACATCGCGAAGTTGGCAGAAGTTGGAATTCGTCGTCTATTATATTTGGCTTAAGTTGCTGAATGATCTACGAGATTGCTTTGTAATGTGAAGGTCCAGAGTTCGAGGCCTTATGGGTGCGTACCGAAGAATAGTTCCAAACTAGGACGAAACAGCTGTTCGGTACTCCCTGCTGGTTTTCCAATGTCTCTCCAACTCATATCACACCTGTGAGGAAACATTTGGCCAACTTTTCGATAAACTCATTGATCTATAACGTGGAGTTTTGCCATGTAAATTATGTCTCTATTTCGCGAATGTAAATATCTATGTATCACTTCGATACACGGGGTATGATTTTACGCAGTAAAGTATGGCGTTTTATTGGTTGGTGGTTTTTAACTTTGTTTTCATATACAATGTGTGATCATCAAACATATTACCTGGAACAGTCTGTGTTCTGAATGTCTCTTAGATGTCATATTATTATTATTATATTTGTAGATGTGCTTATAACTTAATCCTTTTTATATGTCATTGTTTTTGGTTGATCCCTATTTTTATTGCCATAAGATCGAGATCCTATTCCATTAATGCAGGGACTTTTGATCCTACTTTGTTGAGAATAAGTCAAACTCGCCACTTAAGATTTCCACAATACGAGAAGATGGAACTTCACTATATATAATCCGCTTGATGCCATAAACGGCAATCAAGTGGGCAAGCATAAACGCATGACACCGATTGGTTGAGATGAGTAATTATATGCCAATCATATCAACCAGAAGTGCTGACTGGGGTGGGCCAAATTGAAGCGATCTAAACACCAAACTTCTGTTTCGCTTGTTTGGGGGCAAACTGTGTAAGTCTACGAATGTGACATTAGATATTACCAGTTCACCACGGTGGCCGATCGAAAATCTGGTAATTTGAGCTTATTCAGATCTCTGGGGTGCTTCAAACCAGAGACACCACTGATAAATAAAAAGGTGACGTTTTATAGGTAAGAATACTCGCGGCTGAGGCCCAATGTTCCATTTAGAAGGATGAATTTTATTGATAAAAGTTTCATACATGTGGTTCAGGTGATCGAATTTGACAGAGCAAGAAAGACCGAATACAGGGTATGTCATTTTAAAGATTCTTATCAACTGAGGACTTCAACTTCCATATTCATAAGAAGCACATCAGATGGGCACATGCAGATGCAATCAAACACCTTCAACCAAACTTACATATTTATAAAGACGGTTTGACCAATCTCACCCCTTGATTTCTTTCACGTTATCTGCACAATCATTTTAATTAGCGAATTTAGCTCAACAACTCAATGTCATTCCTATGATAATTGTGATTTCCTTGAGTTCCTATGCAAAGTTGTGAGCTAACACTGTTAATACATATTTTTCTTTTTCAGGTATTGGTTTTAGTAGTAGGATTTTGTCTGGATGGTTAAAAGATTTCATCATGAGCTGACATCAGTTAGAGAACCACTGGAAAACCTAGGGGTACTGGATCCGGTCTCAGTGGCTTATTGGTATACCAGCTAGCCTTGTAACCAGAAGGCCCAGGGTTCGGACCCCATTCATGGGTGCGTGTCGATGAAGAGTCCCAAACTATGGCGAAACGGCAACCCAGAACTCCTTGCACGTTTCCGAATGGTTCTCTAACTGATGTCAGCTCATGATGAAATCCTCCAACATATTTTTCTATTTTCTATCTTTTCCTCTTCAGTCATTTTCTACACTGAAATGCATATAAGAGCCTCTTCTCTGGATTACTCGTTTTGTTTTTATAACTGCATATATGTTGATGAGGAAATAAACTAAAGAACAGAATACAAAAAGTCATTATGAGACCAAATTTTAAGCTAAGGGGTCAGAATGGCAGACGCAAGAAAAGCAAAATACTATTATTATTATTATGCGAATAACCCTTGTTTGAGCGTGACCAAAAAACTACCTTATTTTAAATGATTTGCTTATATCAGGATGTTAAAGGCAGATTGAGAAAGCAAGACAAGTTGCCGCTAGACTGAAATCAATGCAGAGATCTATAGGACTTGGCATGAGAACTAGGTTCAAATTTTCAACAGCAATGTCAAGTCAGGCAACGTTCCTGTATGGTTCAGTAAATTGGTGGAACTTCATCATCATCCAACTAGCCAAGAACCTACTAATCAAAAATATGCTTCAGTAAATGGAGGTGTATTGTGCATACACTGAAGATTCCTTCAGATGACACATCAAAAACTAAACGCCGGAGTGCAACTTCTATGGGAAATGAAGAGTTGGACACGAATCTGAGGGTGGCATGGCGAAGATCGTGTGAAGAAGAGATGGAAGCTTATGGACAGTCCTAGAATCGGCTAAAAAAGACTTCGGAGAACGGAATACAGAGAGAATGTGCAGCTGAGGGTCTATGCTACCCTCTGAATCCAAGGAACGAACAATATAGTAAGGCTAATATGAAGAACTGCTAAGGGACAACAATCCTCCAACATGGGCAGAAGTCATGAAAGCAAAAGTTCTACTGAAGGCTGAGAAGGCAGCAGGAGGAAATTCCAGAGGAAATTCCCCCAGAAGCACCGAGAACTGATGCAAAGATCACAGCGAATGTGCTAAGGCTACTATTGCAAAACATTTGGAAGGAAAGAAAGGTAACTACTGATTGGAAGAAATGTTACCACAAAAGGGCGACTTAGGCCGCCGCAAGAACTGGCACAGAATCCTGCTCTTGTCCATGGCAAGCAGTCAAGTGTCCACATCAGCTTCGTCGACTTTCAAAAAGCCTTTGATAGCACTGACTGAGAAATTATTTGGAAACTACTGCAAAGCCAATGTTTCTACTGGCCAAATCTTTATCAACCTCATTAGACAGCCATATTACAATGCAACGTGTCATTTGATCCAGGGAAGCCTTTTAAGTGAATACAGGGGTTAGACAAACTAACTGCCTACTATAACTGATTGTATTCCTACTTATGGTGGACTGGAGTATTCGGAACATTTTGCGTGGGAGCAGGAAGATGTTGAACTGATAAAAATACCCTAGGAGATGTGGACTTCGCGGATGATTTATGTCTAATGTCGGGCAAACTCGAAGACTTACAGGAGAAAACCAACAAACTGACAGAAGAAGCTGCAAAAGCAGGACTTCGAGTGAACATAGAGAAGACGAAGGTGACGAAAATAAACAGGTGACAACAGCGAGCATCAGTCGCTGTCAACAAAATAAAATGGAAAGAGGTAACTTCCTTCATTTATTTAGGAGGCATAGTTTCAGTTAAGGGTGGAACGGATGAGGATGTCAAAACAAGAATTGTAAGGACAAGCCACATCTTTACCACTCTGAAATCAGTTTGAAAATCTTCCGCACTCCACAGCATGAACAACAAACTTCCTATTTTCAACACCAATGTTAAGTCAGTCAGTTCTTCTCTGTGGAATAGAAACTCCATGAGTCACGGAAGACAATACCAATAGGTCACTTCGGACCTTTACCAGTAACTGCCTTCACTGGTTCCATACTGAAGATGAGAAAGAAAGGATTAACGGCAAAACATCTGGTAGCAGACTAACCAAGAACCCATAGTTCAGTAAACATGTGAAATTAAAGGGAGATGAACTGCACAAACTCTTAGAAGATTGTCGAATGACTTTGCGTACCACAGCATCTGTCTGGTGGAACCCAAATGCTGACGAGTTGGGAGTTGGTCTGAGAGTGACATAATGGAGTTAGCGTGAGGTGGAAGTGGAATATTATGGGTAACTGTGGGATCAGTTGAAGATGACCGCAGTGAATAGGACAAAGAAGGGATGCACTGCTGAATCCCTATGTTTCACTTGGTACCCATGGGAACAATAATAATTATAAAACTGATGAGGTCTTATTCTATGGTTTCAAAATAAAAGTATTCATAAAATTTACACATCTCTTATCAGTACATTTAAAAAGAGCAGGTAAAACCTTTAATTCAAACGACAACCCCGGACTTCCTCACAAATATCAGTTCTTCGAAATAAGTAACAGAAGTTTCAAATCAATTCGATACTACACTGTTCACCTTAATTAAATAATAAACTCGTAAAAGGTGTGCTTTAATATTTATTTAGTACAGTTTTTATTTTCTCAGTGTTGTACACTGTAAACTGTTTTCTTAATTTAGAAAAACACTAGGTAAACTTATCAATCATTATAATGATTGGTACAGAATTAGGTCAAGTATGTTAGTGAGATGATTTATATTCACCTGAAAGCTAAATTGTACATTTTCTTACTAACTATGGGAAACAGCAGCAATTTCATTGTAGATTTTGACACAAATTGAAAGTAGTTGAAGACCCATTGGAAACCTATTATTATTATTTATTATTGTTGCCTTGTGTTCCGGGTGGAAAATACAGCTTCAACAGTAAACCTCCACTTTTTTCTATTCTCTACGATCCTCTTCACGTGCTCCCACGATTGCTCGTGGTATCTCATCTCCTCCTCTCACGATCTGCTCCATATCACCTTCGGACCAGCGACCAACCCGTTGTTACCCATTCTGGTTTCACTTGAACGGGGGCTTGACGCGCTATGTTACCCAGCGGTCTCCTCAGCGTGTGTACGATACGCTTCCATTTTCTCCACCATGACTTTTGAGCGATGGATTCCTGGTGGATTCGTTCCCAGAGTCTCTTGTTGTTAATTTTTTCTGGTTCGCCATTTGATCTTTAGTATGGAGCCAGCGAAGGCAGTTTTTGATAAAAGTTTACTGCTAGCTGTTGTAAATACTTTTTGTGACGCGCCGGGCAAGTTTCTTACCCACATAAAAGAACTGACTGAATTAACATTAGTGCTGAAAATCCGGATTTTTTCCTTAATGCTGTGCGGTGCAGGAGATTTCCAAACTGATATCGGAGCAATGAATATCTGCCCTGCCTTTCCAATTCTTGTTTTTACATTCTCATCCATGCCAGCGGCCCACATTTGAAGCGATGCCGCTTAGCTAGTTGAGTGAAGGATATGATCTCTTTCCAATTTTCTTCCGTTTAAAGTGATTGGAGCTTACTGTTGTTGCTGATTGGTCATCTTCATCACCACTATCTTCTCTATGTTCAGTTGAATTAGTTGCTTTGCTGCCTTTTGTGTTAGTTTGTCGGTTTTTGCCTGTAACTCTTCGAGTTTATTCGACAATAGACTTTAATCTTATTTGGAAACTAACGAACTCTAAATAACTAATTTACAGTGATTTTGAACTCTTCAGCAGTGTGCACCTACGAACTCTAATTGCACCACACCAAGGACGTTTAGGTATGCAGTGGATTACCATTCATGGCATTAGTGTGTCTCAGCTCTGTATCTCAAGCCAACAGAAGTAAGAATGCGTATGTAGTTGAATTCCAGTCGAGTGGATGAATAGTCAATCGGTTAATCTTGTAATCTGATAGTTCTGGGTGCACACGGCCGAAGAGTCCCAAACTAGGACGAAATAACTGTCTAGTTATACTTGATTTACAGTGATTCTGTAAATGACATCAAGTGTTGGTTTGTAGGGATTTAATCAGTTATGGATTTGATCACGAGTTGAGATTAGTTAGAGGACAGTCGTGGAACCTTAGGAATACCGCATAGTCGTTTCGTCTTAGTTTCGGACTCTTCATTAATACCCTTCCATTGGAGTTCAAACCCAGAGTCTTCCAAACATGTATCACAGATAATTCAGTCATGAGGTATCATGTTAAAAACTTCCATAAGTGAAAGTGAACCCTGTTTGCTTCATAAGAAACAGAACTGCTGTTTGTTATTTTGATGGATGTCATATAAATCTTTGACTAGATGAAGAAGAAATAACCAGCTTGGTCTGCAATGGGACAGAATAAAAATTTCCATAAAGTTGTCGCAAAATATTCTCAGTAAATATTTACGAAAAATCAGTGTAAAATGTGGCGACCTAAACGGAAATCTTTTGCCTGTAATACCCTCG